>JAVIAB010000092.1:83799173-86236673 GCA_032433765.1 Megaustenia siamemsis
ATACCGCTGCTAGTGTAGAGAAGAGTGCTTAATTTTCATGTTCTGTATACAGCGACTTTGTTGATGTTCAGCATGTTATTATTGCACATTCTCCGTGCTAGCTGCTACCATAGCTGCTCTCTTTTCAGTTCTGCGTAGATCCAGTGAGAAGTTATTGGTAATAGTGCTGCCTATGTAGTTAATTCTCTTCACAACAACCTCCAACTTTATAACCTCATATGACAAATTTTGGAGGCTTGCACCCTGCGCCATCACATTTGTCTGTTGTGAGTTGATAGTGTATTCAAACACCTCGCTGCATACAGCGAATAGATCTACTAGAGAATGAGTAACTAGGGCGACATCGTCCGCATAAAACATTTCTCTAATTAGTATCTTGTTTTTTTTTTCACTTAGCTAATTTTTGTTTCCCCCCGTGTGTTACCGGGCCTCATTATGGGGAAGTAAAGAATAGTGACACTGTGACCTTCCAGGCATGTCGTAAGAGGCGACTAAGGAGAATGATCGATAGCTTGACAAGCTGTCATTGTAAAAAGCATTGTTATGGAAACAGAACCATAGATTTTAGAAGCAGTGATCTCTGCAATATGTGCCACTTTGGCACGCAAGTTTTCTGTTTTTGAGATTGTAGTTCTGCCCTATGTGCCGTCTTCGGCTCGAAAGGACAATAGATAGATAGATAGAATTTTTGTTTGTTTATGTTTACCTTTAGACTAGGAATGGAGGGAGATGTACGTACTGATGTTCATGATGTTTTAGCATGATGGAAATAATATAACAATTAGGGTTTGAACTAATACATGAAACGATCTAATCCACAGTATGCATCAAACAAAAACCATCTACGGCTTTGTGGAATTAATCAAAAGACCTGACAATAGAATCAATAATCGAATAATCAATCAATAATCAAATATAAACAAAGGAATAGGTATGACAAAAAGTAATTTGAATGCCATGAAAAGTATACTAACATCAAAACAAATAACACCAGCGCTAAGACTAAGAATAGCAAAATGTTACATCGTCTCAATATTTATGTACGGTGCAGAAACGTGGACATCAGACAAGAAAACGGAACAGAAAATTGAAGCCTTTGAAATGTGGATTTACAGAAGAATAGGTAGAATTGGGTGGAAAGAAAAGAAAACAAACGATGAAGTTTTAAAACAATTAAATATGAAAAGAGAACTACTAAACACAATTAGAACAAAACAAATTACATTTTTGGGGCATGTTAAAAGACACACCATCCTACTAATAGTAATACTGGAAGGGAAAATACATGGTAAATGAGGCAGAGACAGACCAAGACTAACATGGACGAATAACATCAAAAGATGGACAGGTCAGCCTATGACAACCTGCACCATCAAAGCAGGAGACAGAGCGGAATGGCGCTCCATGGTAGCCAACCTTCGATGCGGAGACGGCACTCAATGATGATGATGATAATGACAAACGAAGACCTAGTATTGTCTGACATCAATGAATCCATTTTTTCAGCACCTCTCCTTTCTGAGATCTTATTCTACCAACTTAAACAAGAAATAATAGTGATCAAGAAAAAAAAATTACAAACAGACCTAGAGATGAAACTTACTGCATAAAAGCTTATTTGATGTAATAACAGAAGTGAAACCCACCAGGAATAACAAGCTTAATAAGTGAAGACAACCCAATGGCATCTATGATATTAAGCTTCAGAGGGTGATGACTATGTAGACACTCCTCACAATACAATGTACAAGGAAAGTAATTATCAGACATATTAACCAAAGGAGAATTGAAACTATCGCAGGAGAATCAAATGGTCAGCTGCGAAGAAGTTAGATCTATCAACTGGCAACAATAATACAGAAAGTGGAAAAACAAAACCACTCAAAACACAGTACGAGGTATGAATAATAGCATCTGTCTAGGAAAATTATCACATTCAGTCTCCACATTTGTCACAAAAAAGTCAAACCTCACCTGCACTCCAAACTCAAGATAAACGTATCCACTTTGACAGTATGATAACTTATCCACTTATCGATATGACAGCAAACCATTTCCTTCAGTGCACAGACCTGATAAGAAAAACGTGGCCCACGCCCATTACCTTGTATAGCCGCAGTAAAACCCTAATTCAAATTTCATAAGATAATACTGACTGAAGAATGGCTAAACCATTTTCGTTAATTCATATACATGCTACTTCCAAATTTACTGCTTACTACTTCGTTTCTGTATATTCTGGTTTAGCCTTGAGGAGCTCACTCTAAATAGAAACGTGATACAGAAGTCTTTTACATAGTAAAAAAAAAAAAAGTAAAGAGCCCCGTCACGCCAGGTGGCGTATAGGGAATATGGTGTTAGTGACCATAAATTTTACAGACCTTCAGTACATGATTTTTGGGGTAATGTGGTCAGTATTACGCCCGTGCCGCTTTACTTTTCCAGAAAAATATCCGGGTAAAGGCTAGGTGAATCGGAACCATCGGCTGGGATCGAACCCTACTTCTTGTCCTTTGTAGTCCAGTTCACTAACCACTGAGCTATCGCGGTTCCCTCTTTTAGATAGACCTCTCGCTATTTCATGCATTTAATTTCCAGACATTCTAATATTTTAACACGATCGTCAAATTGTAAAGAAAAATAGCTTCATTAACCTTTGATACAGGGATTTCTTTCTTGATGCTACACACTTTATAAATTCAGTAGTTACTTATGTAACTAACTGGTGTTAACCTGTTTTTTCCTCCTACAAAAAGCCATCAAGTTTTCGTGAAAACGACGTTGTTAACATTAGGTAATTGCACATCGTTTGATGTATGATTGGAGGCGTGGAATAATTTGTTGGGCATAACATCGAAGTCTTTTCATCTTGCTAAATGATGTCTGAACTAAGTTAATGAATTCTCGTAACTTTAGAATCCTATTACTGGTGACACGTTATCGAAACAATAGACATTAAACTATTTCAAAGCCATCAAACATTATTAATAATGGAGAACAAAGGATCCTGTTAGAACACGGGTAATGAGATGGAAAATGGCATCCTGGTATAGAGACAAAGTGTTGAAAAACATGGAGGGAGGACACCTTTGATTGCTGTGTTTTGCCGGATGTAGAAAAGTGTACCAATCTGAAACAGATACGCAGAAAAAAACTAAATAGGACAGAAACACAGACAGACAGACACACACACACAATAAACGAATGACAAACACGTACACAATAAACTAAACATAGATCAGCATAAAAAATCTTACAACAGACACGCACACATAATAAACTAAAGATAGACAAACATAAAAATAAAATGAACACGCAAACACGCACTCACACAGCACACACATACGCACACGTACACGCACACACAACACAAAAAATAAATTTAAAACGGACAGGTGCACAAAATAAACTATGGTTATGAAAGGCCCCGATATCGCTGCAAACGAATTAAAATCCATAATTGCTCAATCGCCCGTGCCAGTCGAATCATCCGAATTAATAACTTATCTCCCAAACAAAGAAAGGTAGCGTAGTCCCCATCATAGCAGTCTCAGCACACGTCAAAAGACATAAGGCGAAACCGCACAGAAAATGAACACAGCCATCTGTTCCCTGTCATACGATATCATCATTCATCGTAAGCAATCGGAATATTGAAACATGATCAAAACGGATGAAACGCACAGCTCACGGTGTGCACAGAGCACTTAACGCAGTAGCTCCTGCAGCAAGCCGGACTTGGACTATGAGGAAACTGCAACAAGGATCATTTTTCAAAAACAGCCTTTAACTGTTCCTGCAGCCTATAAACCATATTGACCGAAGGTTCCAAAATAAACTAAAGACAGACAAATAAATTGAGGATATATGAGAGTAGTGAACTTGTAATGTCTGTGTATTAATCTGAATGCCGCTAAACAAGAGAAAAAAAACAGCTGATAATGTTTCATACGCCATGCATGAAAGAGGCAAATATTTTGCCAACAAGATAAGTCAATGATTTGATGGCTAACAGGGGCAAGGATGGATTTGTTGGTTAACAGGGGCAAGGATGTATATGATGGCTAACAGGGGCAAGGATGGATTTGATGGCTAACAGGGGCAAGGATGGATTTGTTGGTTAACAGGGGCAAGGATGGATTTGATGGCTAACAGGGGCAAGGATGTATTTGATGGCTAACCGGGGCAAGGATGGATTTGATAGCTAACAGGGGCAAGGATGGATTTGTTGGTTAACAGGGGCAAGGATGTATTTGATGGCTAACAGGGGCAAGGATGTATTTGTTGGCTAACAGGAGCAAGGATGGATTTGTTGGTTAACAGGGGCAAGGATGTATTTGATGGCTAACAGGGGCAAGTATGGATTTGATGACTAACAGGGGCAAGGATGGATTTGATAGCTAACAAGGACAATGATTGATTTGTTGGTTAACAGGGGCAAGGATGTATTTGATGGCTAACAGGGGCAAGGATGGATTTGATGGCTAACAGGGGCAAGGATGGATTTGATGGCTAAAAGGGGGCAAGGATGGATTTGATGGCTAACAGGGGTAAGGATGGCTTTGTTGGTTAACAGGGGCAAGGATGTATTTGATGGCTAACAGGGGCAAGGATGGATTTGATGACTAACAGGGGCAAGGATGCATTTGATGGCTAACAGGGGCAAGGATGGATTTGATGGCTAACAGGGGCAAGGATGGATTTGTTGGCTAACAGGGGCAAGGATGTATTTGTTGGCTAACAGGGGCAAGGATGGATTTGTTGGATAACAGGGTCAAGGATGGATTTGATGGCTAACAGGGGCAAGGATGGATTTGTTGGCTGACAGGGGCAAGGATGTATTTGATGGCTAATAGGGGCAACGATGGATTTGTTGGCTAACAGGGGCAATGATGTATTTGATGGCTAACAGGGACAAGGATAGATTTGATGGCTAACAGGGGCAAGGATGTATTTGATGGCTAATAGGGGCAAGGATGGATTTGTTGGCTAACAGGGGCAATGATGTATTTGATGGCTAACAGGGGCAAGGATGTATTTGATGGCTAATAGGGGCAAGGATGGATTTGTTGGCTAACAGGGGCAATGATGTATTTGATGGCTAACAGGGGCAAGGAAAGATTTGATGGCTAACAGTGGCAAGGATAGATTTGATGGCTGACATGAGAAAGGATGGATTTGTTATTCGTAGCATTTATAGATAAGGAAGATCTAGCTATTGCATTACCTCTTTTGACAGGACGTTCGAACTTCTTGTTGAAAACCGAGAATTCAAGAAAACAGTTACAGCTGGAACAGCTGCTGTGGATAGCGGGTATGCAATGGACCGAGTTGACATTCTCTAAATGCCCTCATGGATGTAGGACGTGCTGATTCAATCAATGATCATGAATCTACAACCATGTTCAGACTGCACAGCTGTTTGTTTTAAGCTCAAAGAAAGTGGCATTTTATTTATAGTCTTGCTCAAGGTGACATTTTATTTATAGTCTTGCTCAAAGTGACATTTTATTTATAGTCTTGGACATTTTGCAACATTTATGGATGATGTTCGAAGCTCATAACACTCCCCCATTCTTAAAAATATATTTCTTTGGTAATGGTTTTTAAAGTCAATATTTGCGTTTTAATGATAATAAAATATTCATGGAAATGGCGTTTTAACCACACACATTTTTGGATTTTTAGATTTCATTTAATCCCTTTAATTGTGTAATAGAAGAAACGTATCTTACCTATATTTCTGGAAAGATTAAAATTATACTAAAGTATCAGTGACAAACAATTGTGGACTGTGCGAATGTCAGGTCAATCTTGGGGAAGTCAGAAAAGTGCGAACCAACAACTAGTTTTTCTCTCCAAGGAAAGTCATTTTACACGACTAGTTTTTCTCTCCAAGGAAAGTCATTTTAACCGACTAGTAGAATACAATGTTGTATTTGACCTGCATTTGGCCCATAATTTAGCAAAGATATATAGTAGGCGCATTTAGCGCCTAATGTACTCGAGGCGCAGGGGGGAGTTAACCATGACCTCTCGTTTCGGGGTGTTGACCACTCGTATCGGTGACCCCGGAAGTGACCTGTTTATGTCTGGTGTGTGCTAACTTTGTAGTTCTTGATGTACGTTTACTGACTTCATTCTTATAGAAATATGTTGTCTGCTGACGGCGTGTGTCATTTAGTTATTTTAAAAATGAAGGAAAGCTTCGTCCGGTGCTCCTTTCCTCGGCATTATCTCTCCTCATTGGGACTGGATCTTTCTTCCTCGGTGTTATTTGTACTCTCTATCTCTCGTTCTCTCTTTTTATCATTACACCTATCATCTCTCCTTCCCTCTCCAAGACTTCTTTCTCTCCTCTCTCTATCTCCTAGACTTCCCTACATTTTACAGTTCACCCATTTTCGCCTATTAAGCCTATCATCTCTCATTCCTTCTCGTAGACTTCAATCTCTCTCTCTCTCTCTCTCTCTCTCTCTCTCAGAGACTTCTCTCCTACCATTCCATCCTCCATCCTCTCACACTCTCCTAACATTCAGCTCTCCATCGTATTTTTAGCTTCCCTCATAGACTTCTCTCAATTTTAACACTTACTCATTCTCCCTATTGAAGCCTATTATCTCTCCTTCCCTGCCCTAGACTTCTCTCTCTCTCTCTCTCTCTCTCTCTGCTATTCCCTCTTAGACGTCTCTCATACGATTCCATCCTCCCTCATATCTCTTTCCATCTCCTAGCGTTCCACCCTCCCTCAATTTGTAGCTTCCCTCTTTTGTAACATTCACTCATTCTCTCCATTTATGCCTATAATCTCGCCTTCCTTCTCCTAGACTATCTCTCTCTCCTCTCTCTCTCTCTCTCTCTCTCTGTCTCTCCCTCTCTCCTATCCCCTTCTAGACATCTCGCCTACCATTTCCCCTTCCATTCTCTCTCTTTCCCTCTCCTAGCTTTCCGCCATACCTCGTATTTTTAGCTTCCCTCCAGTGTTACATTTTATTATTGAATAGCAATCACAACTAGACTTAAAATAGCTACTTTAAACATCCAATAAGATAAATATATGAAAAACGAAGGAATAATACACTCAACAAGGCTCAATACGTACTTTATACACATTAACATTAATACAATTGAATAAGTTTTTATCGATAAACCTTATCACATGTGCTCTAAAAGAACAGAAAAAAAAAATTCCAACTTACAGCGTAAAATATACTTTCAATAACCATCTGTAGAAGATCAAATAGCCCTTTGCCAATAATACTTAACATACCTAGTTTAAATAAATTAATAACATTGAATATAAATCACATCAGGACTAAAATTATCGCTTCACCCTGATGCAATACCAGTTGAGTTCCATGACATCGATTTAACCTCCGAAGGCTACAATACCAAGGTTTACCACCTCAACGAATGACAGGTAACATTAAACGTGATTATTAGAGGTAAGAAAATTTACTTCCAAGCCCCAAAATTTCACCTCATAGTCACAAACGTGCACTCAAACCCCTAAAAAGCTACTCCATAGTCATTATAGTTAGATACAACATGCAGAAAGTTATATTCAAGACCCACGAATTTAGGCCAAATCGCAAAAATGTTACCCCCAAAACACAAAAATTTAGGCTCACAAGAAAAAATTCGATCTCAAAACCCTAAAAATCTAATCCCATACTCATACCAGTTAGACACAACGAACAAATAGTTATATTAAAAGACCAAATGTTAGTCCAAATCGCAAAAGTTTACACCCAAAACACAACAATTGAGGCTCATAAACAAAAAGTCGGTCTCCAAACCCAAATAACCTACTCCCATACTCATACTAGTTAGACACATCGAACAGATAGTTACATTCAAAGTGCAAAAAATTAGGCCAAATTGCAAAAGTTATACCCCCAGAACACAACAATTTAGGCTCATATTCAAAATGTCGACCTATAAATCCTAAAAATCTACTCACAGTCATAATAGTTAGAAACAAAGAGCAGAAAGTTATATTCAAGGTTCAAAAAGTTAGGCCAAATCGCAAAATTTTAGCACAAAACACAAATATTTAGACTTATAATAAAAAAGTTGTACTCGAACCCTAAAAATCTACACCCATAGTCATAATAGTTAAACAAAAAAGGTCAAAAAGCACCCACACATAAACACAACCGCTCACATATCTTTTTACCCCCAGCCATTTTTTATGGATACGTATATGAAACTGTAAAAAAAAAATTAAACTCTAGGCTTACCTGAAACTTTATTTTAGACATCCCCGAAGCAAGACTTTGATTAAAAATCACTTTTATGAATTTTACCTCCTGACTATTTTTAAGGGATACGCCTATGAAACTGTTAAAAAATAAAATGTAACCGCTAGGCTTACCAGAAACTTTATTTTAAACATACCCGTAGCAAGATTTTGATTAAAAATCACTTATGAATTTTACCCCCTGATCATTTTTGAGGCATACGCCTATGAAACTGTTAAAAAATAAATTATAAACTATAGGCTTACCTAAAACTTTGTTTTTTGACACGCCCATATATCAAATTCCCATTTAAAAAAATAGTTATGACTATGGGTGTAGATTTTTAGGGTTCGAGTTCAACTTTTTTTATTATAAGCCTACTTTTTGAGTTTTGGTGTTAAAATTTTGCGATTTGGCCTAACTTTACTTTTTTGGTTCTTGAATATAACTTTCTGCATGTTGTGTCTAAATATGATGACTATGGAGTAGCTTTTTAGGGTTTTGAGTGCACGTTTGTGACTATGAGGTGAAATTTTGGGGTTTGGGAGTAAATTTTCTGACCTTTAATAATCACGTTTAATGTTACCTGTCATTCGTTGAGGTGGTAAACCTTGGTATTGTAGTCTTCGGAGTTTAAATCAATGTCATGGAACTCCTCTGGTATCGCATCAGCGGTCAAAGCGATATTTTTAGTCCTGATGTGATTTATATTCAATGTTATTAGTGTATTTAAACTAGGTATGTTAAGTATTGTTGGCAAAGATCTTCTACAGATGGTTGTTGAAAGTATATTTTACGCTGTAAGTTGGAATATTTTTTTTCTGTTTCTCTTAGAGTACATGTGATAAGGTTCATCGATAAAAGCTTATTCAATTGTATTAATGTTAATGTGTATAAAGTACATATTGAGCCTTGTTGAGTGTATTATTCCTTCGTTTTTCATATATTTGTCTTATTGGATGTTAAAAGTAGCTATTTTAAGTCTAGTTGTGATTGCTATTCAATACTAAAATGTAACACTGGAGGGAAGCTAAAAATACGAGGGATGGTGGAACGCTAGGAGAGGGAAAGAGAGAGAGAAGGGAGGGTGAAATGGTAGGCGAGAAGTTTAGGAGGGGTTAGGAGAGGGGGAGAGACAGAGAGAGAGGGAGAGGAGAGAGAAGTCTAGGAGGAGGAAGGCAAGATTATAGGCATAATGGAGAGAATGAGTGAATGTTACAAAAGAGGGAAGTCACAAATTAAGGGAGGGTGAAACGTTAGGAGATGGAAACAGAGAGGAGGGAGGATGGAATGGTAGGAGAGGCGTCTAAGAGGGAATAGTAGAGTGAGAAAGAGAGAGAGAGAGAGATAAGTCTAGGGCAGGGAAGGAGAGATATTAGGCTTAAATAGATAAAATGGCTAAGTGTTAACATGAAGGGAAGTCTATGAGGGAAGCTAAAAATACGATGGAGAGCGGAACGTTAGGAGAGAGAGAGTGTGGATGCATGATGGAATGGTAGGAGAGAAGTCTCTGAGAGAGAGAAAGAGATTGAAGTCTACGAGAAGGAAGGAGAGATGATAGGCTTAATAGTCGAAAATAGGGAAACTGTTACAACGGAGGGAAGTCTAGGAGATAGAGAGAGGAGAGAAAGAAGTCTAGAAGAGGGAAGGAGAGATGATAGGTGTAATGATGAGGAGAGAGAAAAATATAGAGAGTACAAATAACACCGAGGGAGAAAGGTCCAGTCCTAATGAGGAGAGATAATACCTAGGAAAGGAGCACCGGAGGATGATTTCCTCCATTTAAAAGTAACTAAATAACACACGCCGTCAGCAGACAATATATTTCCATAAGAATTAGGTCAGCACACGTACATCAAGAACTCCAAAGTCAGTACACACCAGACATAAACAGGTCACTACCGGGGTCCCCGATACGAGTGGTCAATATCCCGACACGAGAGGCCATGGTTAACTCCCCCTGCGCCTCGAGTACATTAGGCGCTAAATGCGCCTACTATATATCTTTGTTAATATATGGGCCAAATGCAGGTCAAATACAACATTGTATACTACTACTTTTCTACAAACGATTGTTTCAAGTTTCTTCTCTTCGTGTATGTGGACACCAGGACTAACTTATCACTCTTGCATTCTATCTTTTGGTACAGAATAAACAGATCTGATGACGCGTTTTCAGGGAGAGACAGGTCCGGCATCTGGTTGGTCAACTGAAAATTTAAAAAATACCATTAGAATATGATATAAATTGTTTCTTGTTTTTAGTAAAGCCAGAAACAAAAAATAATGTCTGTTTACTTTCTTATTATTACATTTTTTAGCAAATAAGACATCACGCTTATTAAATATTTATTGTATTTTCTACTCTTATTTTAATAATTTTCCTTTCATCCTTGTTTCAAGCAATGCAGCATCTACAAATAATACTCAGAAAGTTTATTGCACTTTTCTTGTAGCCTCTAACATGACTCATTGCACTTTTCTTGTAGCCTCTAACATGATTCATTGCACTTTTCTTGTAGCCTCTAACATGATTTATTGCACTTTTCTTGTAGCCTCTAACATGGATCATTGCACTTTTCTTGTAGCCTCTAACATGATTCATTGCGCTTTTCTTGTAGCCTCTAACATGGATCATTGCACTTTTCTTGTAGCCTCTAACATGATTCATTGCACTTTTCTTGTAGCCTCTAACATGGATCATTGCACTTTTCTTGTAGCCTCTAACATGATTCATTGCACTTTTCTTGTAGCCTCTAACATGGATCATTGCACTTTTCTTGTAGCCTCTAACATGATTCATTGCACTTTTCTTGTAGCCTCTAACATGGATCATTGCACTTTTCTTGTAGCCTCTAACATGGATCATTGCACTTTTCTTGTAGCCTCTAACATGACTCATTGCACTTTTCTTGTAGCCTCTAACATGATTTATTGCACTTTTCTTGTAGCCTCTAACATGATTCATTGCACTTTTCTTGTAGCCTCTAACATGATTTATTGCACTTTTCTTGTAGCCTCTAACATGATTTATTGCACTTTTCTTGTAGCCTCTAACATGATTTATTGCACTTTTCTTGTAGCCTCTAACATGATTTATTGCACTTTTCTTGTAGCCTCTAACATGATTTATTGCACTTTTCTTGTAGCCTCTAACATGATTTATTGCACTTTTCTTGTAGCCTCTAACATGATTCATTGCGCTTTTCTTGTAGCCTCTAACATGACTCATTGCACTTTTCTTGTAGCCTCTAACATGATTTATTGCGCTTTTCTTGTAGCCTCTAACATGGATCATTGCACTTTTCTTGTAGCCTCTAACATGATTTATTGCACTTTTCTTGTAGCCTCTAACATGATTCATTGCGCTTTTCTTGTAGCCTCTAACATGATTCATTGCACTTTTCTTGTAGCCTCTAACATGATTTATTGCACTTTTCTTGTAGCCTCTAACATGATTTATTGCGCTTTTCTTGTAGCCTCTAACGTGATTCATTGCACTTTTCTTGTAGCCTCTAACATGATTTATTGCGCTTTTCTTGTAGCCTCTAACATGACTCATTGCGCTTTTCTTGTAGCCTCTAACATGATTCATTGCACTTTTCTTGTAGCCTCTAACATGACTCATTGCGCTTTTCTTGTAGCCTCTAACATGATTCATTGCGCTTTTCTTGTAGCCTCTAACATGATTTATTGCACTTTTCTTGTAGCCTCTAACATGATTCATTGCACTTTTCTTGTAGCCTCTAACATGACTCATTGCGCTTTTCTTGTAGCCTCTAACATGATTTATTGCACTTTTCTTGTAGCCTCTAACATGATTTATTGCACTTTTCTTGTAGCCTCTAACATGATTCATTGCACTTTTCTTGTAGCCTCTAACATGACTCATTGCGCTTTTCTTGTAGCCTCTAACATGATTTATTGTGCTTTTCTTGTAGCCTCTAACATGACTCATTGCGCTTTTCTTGTAGCCTCTAACGTGACTCATTTATTTATTTTCAAGCTGGCTGCAGTTAAACACTTGTTTGGCTACAACTTCTAGTCGTTCGTAAAGTGCACGCATTGTTTAAGCTGAACACCTTTCACGTCTTAAGAGTACATGTAACACTCAATGCTTTTTGAGAGCACCCATACTCACATCGATCTCCCAACTAAACCCAGACATAAAATGTGTCAGACGAAGCCACCCAAAAAAACGTTGCCCACTGTGAGCTTTCTTCAGTCCACATGAAGTTTGTCAACAGAACAATGGTTTATAATAAACAATTAGCTGAATATTGTACAAATTCAATATATAATTAATAATCCATGTTTCCAAGCTAGGTTTTTATCATAAACCCTTCAGAAAATAATTAAATAAACTCACAAAACGCGGTGATTAAACAGAAACCATCTAAAAACGGGGAAGGTTATGAACATATTGCACTTTTGATGGGCATTTACTTTCCTATAAAACAAAAATAAGATTCCAGCGTAGAATAATATACGTGCATCGTGATTGAAATCGTTTTTTAATATATATAACCCTATTGGGAATTCCGTTAGATGTATCTCGACTGGTATCCACTGAAGAATATTTACAATTTTTTTTTTCAAAATGCTTCTCTTCAGGCTTTACTGTCACAACGAATTTATAAACTTATGCTGTCAGATGTGTCATCGTGGATATGTGTGTTCAAAGGTCTTACTATACAAGATTACGTCATGTTTCATCGTCATCAAGTACCGGGCCTGCTGGCGTAGGTGATCATGTCTCACCGCAACTTTCGATCTCGACAGTTATTTATCATTTCTGATGTTGTTCAACACTAACGTTCTGGTATTTTTTTTTCTCTGCTTCCCTCTATCTCTTCGTCCCTCAATTTTCCCTGTTGTTAACAATATATTCTAGCTGTTTTCGTTACGTGGCCAAAAAATGATGATTGTTTCTTCCTAATATTGGAAATTAGCTGTATTTTTGCTTTGGTCTCTTTCAGAACGTTTTCATTATTCTTCTTAGCTCTCCATGGTATTCTCAACATTCTTCTGTAAACCACATTTCTGCATACTCCAGTGATTTCATTGTCTGTTGTCCTATTGTCCATGATTCACATCCATAAGTTAAGACTGGCTCTACATAACATTTAAGAACTCTTTTTCTTGTTTCTATTGTCAAAAATGAATTGCACAGTATCTTCCTCATTTTTTTGGAAAGCTGCTTTTGCCTGAACCATTCTGCATTTCACCTCTGTTGTACATCTTCCGTCTGAGGTTAATAGAGTTTCCAAATATTTAAGATTCATTTACCTGTTTTAATATTGTTCCACTTGTCTTTATTTTGCACTGAGGTGATGTATTTTCAGTTGTTGTTATCATTACTTCTGTATTTTTGCTATTAAGGCTGAATATTTTATTTTTACTTTCTTTCACTATTATATCCAACATTTCTTGTAACTCATTTTCACTCTTAGCGATTAAGACTGTATCATCAGCATACCTCCGATTGTTATTCCAGGCATGCCCCTTATCGATCTTAAAATAATATCCCTATACATATTAAACAAATCTGGTGACAGCGCACAAACTTTGCTTAACACTCACCCTGTTTTATTTGTCTCATTTGATTTCCAGTTCTTATGGCGCTGTCTATTGCCAGTATATGTTTAGTCCACTTAAAATACGCTTGTCCAAAGATGAACCATTACAATTAAAGTATACATGGAGCTGGTCCAAAGATTAACCATTACGATCAAATGATATGTTGAGCTGGTCCAAAGATTAACCATTATAATCAAAGTATGTTTGGAGCTGGTCCAAAGATTAACCATTACAATTAAAGTATATGTGGAGCTGGTACAAAGATTAAAACATTACAATTAATGTATGAGTGGAGCTAAAATAAGAGTGAAAAGGAGGAGGAAAGGGGGGAGAAGAAGAGATGAAAGGATGTTTAAAAGTTTCTTCTGTGTACCGTCTCTGAGCAACTACTGACATACTTTGTCAACCTTCTCCACGTATTTTCTCCATCTTCAGTCATTCTTTGGGACTGTAAAATCTTCATATCTCTTTTTGTCTATCTCTCTTCCTTCATCTTTTCAGTTCTTTGCTAGGTGCTCGCTCAAAGGCCAGATTCTCATAATACGTGGCCAGTTCATTTCATTTTTGTGTTTTCTTCACAATAGTGATAATGCTTGCCGATTGCTCGTTGTGATTGCTTGTTGTATTTATCTTTTGAGGAACTTTTTCCATTTGTGATACGATCTAAGTAAGAGATGCCCAAAATATTTAAATAAAGTGTCATTTCTATAGTTTGTATTTTATTCTTTAGTTCTGCTATAGAAAAAAAAATAACTAGAATGAGAATCAACCTGTTTTAAGAGCCAATAGTGATGCTCGTATCTTCCCAAATAGGTTTTAAGATTTGCAAGAGCAACTGTAGTTCATGCTATCCTAGTCGATATCTCTACTCCCTTTACGGTACGAAATAGGTCTTCTCTACACACTCAATGGTACGAAATAGGTCTTCTCTACACACTCAATGGTACGAAATAGGTCTTCTCTACACACTCAATGGTACGAAAAAGGTCTTCTCTACACACTCAATGGTACGAAATAGGTCTTCTCTACACACTCAATGGTACGAAATCGGTCTTCTCTACACCATTAACGGTACGAAATAGGTCTTCTCTACACACTTAATGGTACGAAATAGGTCTTCTCTACACCCTTAACGGTACGAAATAGGTCCTCTCTACACCCTTAACGGTACGAAATAGGTCTTCTCTACACCCTTAACGGTACGAAATAGGTCTTCTCTACACGCTTAATGGTACGAAATAGGTCTTCTCTACACCCTTAACGGTACGAAATAGGTCTTCTCTACACACTTAATGGTACGAAATAGGTCTTCTCTACACCCTTAACGGTACGAAATAGGTCCTCTCTACACACTTAACGGTACGAAATAGGTCTTCTCTACACACTTAATGGTACGAAATAGGTCTTCTCTACACCCTTAACGGTACGAAATAGGTCCTCTCTACACACTTAACGGTACGAAATAGGTCCTCTCTACACACTTAACGGTACGAAATAGGTCCTCTCTACACCCTTAACGGTACGAAATAGGTCCTCTCTACACCCTTAACGGTACGAAATAGGTCCTCTCTACACACATAACGGTACGAAATAGGCCATCTCTACGCCATTGACGGTTCGAAATAGGTCATCTCTACGCCCTTGACAGTATGAAATAGGTCATCTCTACACACTTAATGGTACGAAATAGGTCATCTCTACACCCTTGACAGTATGAAATAGGTCATCTCTACACACTTAATGGTACGAAATCGGTCATCTCTACACCCTTGACAGTATGAAATAGGTCATCTCTACACACTTAATGGTACGAAATAGGTCATCTCTACACCCTTGACGGTACGAAATAGGTCACCAATACACCCTTAACGGTACGAAAAAGGTCATCTCTACACCCTTGACGGTACGAAATAGTCACCAATACACCCTTGACGGAACGAAATAGGTCACCAATACACCCTTGACGGTACGAAATAGGTAATCTCTACACACTTAACGGTACGAAATAGGCCATCTCTACACCCTTTGAAGGAACGAAATAGGCCACAACTACACCCTTAATGGTACGAAATTGGTCTTCTCTACACCCTTGACGGTACGAAATAGGTCACCACTACACCCTTGACGGTACGAAATAGGTCATCTCTCCACCCTGGACGGTACCAAATAGGTCATCTCTACACTGGTAACGGTACGAAATAGGTCATCTCTACACCCATGAGGGTACGAAATAGGTCATGGAGAGGCTAATTAACGAACTTAAAGAATTAAAGAACAGCTTGTCTTAAAACAGGTTTAAGAAATGTGTTCAAGTATGGTAGCTTTGTTTGTATAAAGAGGACAAAGAAGAGTTATCTCAAATAAAAAGAGGACAAGGACGAATTATTTCAATTATAAAGAGGACAAAGACGAGTTATCTGCAAATATAAAGAGGACAAAGACGAATTATTTTAAATATAAAGAGGACAAAGATGAGTTATCTCAGATGTAAAGAGGGCAAAGACGAGTTATCTCAGATTTAAAGAGGACAAAGACGAGTTATCTCAGATTAAAAGAGGACAAAGACGAATTATCTCAGATATAAATAGCACAAAGGCGAGTTATCTCAAATGTAAAGAGGACAAAGACAAGTTATCTCAAATATAAATAGCACAAAGACGAATTATCTCAAATATAAAGAGGACAAAGACGAGTTATCTCAAATATAAAGAGGACATAGACGAGTTATCTCAAATATAAAGAGGACAAAGACGAGTTATCTCAAATGTAAAGAGGACAAAGACGAGTTATCTCAAATATAAAGAGGACATAGACGAGTTATCTCAAATATAAAGAGGACATAGACGAGTTATCTCAAATATAAAGAGGACAAAGACGAGTTATCTCAAATGTAAAGAGGACAAAGATGAATTATCTCAAATATGAAGAGGACAAAGACAAGATATCTCAATTATAAAGAGGGCAAAGACGAGTTATCTCAAATATAAAGGAGACAAAGACGAGATGTCTCAAATATAAGGACAAAGACGAATTATCTCAAATGTAAAGAGGACAAAGACGAGTTATCTCAAATGTAAACATGACAAAGATGAGTTATCTCAAATGTAAAGAGGGCAAAGATGTGTTATTTCATAAGTAAAGAGGACAAAGACGAGTTATCTCAAATATAAAGAGGACAAAGACGAGTTATCTCAAATATAAAGAGGACAAAGACGAGTTATCTCAAATATAAAGAGGACAAAGACGAGTTATCTCAAATATAAAGAGCACAAAGACGAGTTATCTCAAATATAAAGAGGACAAAGACGAGTTATCTCAAATATAAAGAGGACAAAGACGAGTTATCTCAAATATAAACACCAACGCTGTCTTCATAACTGTGTTTGTTCCGAGTATTCTGATAATCCTGAAGAACCATAACCTTTGGTGGTGTCTGGCAGATAATATTTCATGGGGTTCATGCTAAAAGGGGACTACAACTATGACCTTTGATTAAAAAAATAAATAATGTCCAATAAGGATACCACATTATTTAAATAATGCCAGCTAACTAGATTTAAATGTCTCATGTTAACACAGTTAACCCATACAGTGAAGTACGAAGCGAATGACCCAATAATCTCAACTGTTTAAATGCATCCATCAACAAACAGCTGTCAAAAATAATGTACTCTTGCGTAATGCTTCAAAGTGTCACCCACAGACCAGTTTTACGTTACGGCACTTCTGGGATTCCATAAAATTACAACTAGACTTGTTGCGTAGTTTTAAAAAAAAAAAAGGTCTGAATCATCCTTTTATGGTTCCACTCTGCTTTTATCTTCCTCTGGACAATTATAACTGATTTCTGGTGGGTGGTATGTTGCAAACAGGGAAAGTGAAGTGTATCTGATACAACTCTGTGATATGCTTGCTTCATACTAATGAGTATTGCGTTTGATGATTCCAAATTATACAATTTATTTGCAAATAGTCGTTTTGTTTTTTTAACGCGTGACATAGACATTGGGAAGGGACAAATACTCAAATATATTCAATGCTGATCAGCGGTAAAACTGGTAAGGGAAACATTGTCATATATAAATTATATGGTACGGCTTAATGGGCACAAAACAGGTCAATAACGAACGTTTCAACCATAAACTTTTCATCAGGTTGCAGACAGAAAGGAATACATGACGAATGCAGCAAACCACAATATTCAAAATAATGTATATTGCGATCCCCTAATAAATGTACACAACAAAGAGGAAGATTTAATACTACACTTGAAAAGCTAATATGTCCTTTAATCAATCTGTTATTTACAGTTGATTTCGTTAATCATCATATTGCGTCGTCTCCGTATGAAAGGTCTCTATCATAGAGCGCCATTACACCCTGTCGTTTGTCTTGACCTTGTGTGCCCGTTGTCATAATTTCTCAGGTCGTTCCATCAAATCTTTTAACTTAGGTACTCTAGATGAATCCATCATATCTACTATCAGCTTAGATACCTGAATGAATCAATTTATCAGCTTAAGTACCTGAATGAATCAATTTATCAGCTTAGGTACCTGAATGAATCCATCATATCTACTATTAGCTTAGGTAACCTGAATCAATCCATCATATTTACTATCAGCTTAGGTAACCTGAATCAATCCATCATATTTACTATCAGCTTAGGTAACCTGAATGAATCCATCATATTTACTATCAGCTTAGATAACCTGAGTGAATCCATGATATTTACTATCAGCTTAGATAACCTGAATGAATCCATGATATTTACTATCAGCTTAGATAACCTAAATGAATCCGTCATATTTACTATTAGCTTAGGTAACCTGAATGAATCCATCATATTTACTATTAGCTTAGGTACCTGAATGAATCCATCATATTTACTATTAGCTTAGGTAACCTGAATGAATCCATCATATTTACTATTAGCTTAGATAACCTGAATGAATCCATCATATTTACTATTAGCTTAGGTAACCTGAATGAATCCATCATATCTACTATCAGCTTAGGTAACCTGAATGAATCCATCATATCTACTATCAGCTTAGATAACCTGAATGAATCCATCATATCTACTAGCAGCTTAGGTACTCTAGATGAATCCATCATATTTACTATCAGCTTAGGTACTCTAGATGACTGCATCATATCTACTATCAGCTTAGGTACTCTAGATGAATCCATCATATTTACTATCAGCTTAGATAACCTGAATGAATCCATCATATCTACTATTAGCTTAGATAACCTGAATCAATCCATCATATCTACTATTAGCTTAGATAACCTGAATGAATCCATCATACCTACTATCAGCTTAGGTAACCTGAATGAATCCATCATATCTACTATCAGCTTAGGTAACCTGAATGAATCCATCATATTTACTATTAGCTTAGATAACCTGAATGAATCCGTCATATTTACTATCAGCTTAGATAACCTGAATGAATCCATCATATTTACGATCAGCTTAGGTACTCTAGATGACTGCATCATATCTACTATCAGCTTAGGTACTCTAGATGAATCCATCATATCTACTATCAGCTTAGGTACTCTAGATGAATCCATCATATCTACTATCAGCTTAGGTACTCTAGATGAATCCATCATATCTGCTATCAGCTTAGGTACTCTAGATGACTGCATCATATCTACTATCAGCTTAGGTACTCTTGATGAATCCATCATATCTACTATCAGCTTAGGTACTCTAGATGACTGCATCATATCTACTATCAGCTTAGGTACTCTTGATGAATCCATCATATCTACTATCAGCTTAGGTACTCTAGATGACTGCATCATATCTACTATCAGCTTAGGTACTCTAGATGAATCCATCATATCTACTATCAGCTTAGGTACTCTAGATGAATCCATCATATCTACTATCAGCTTAGGTACTCTAGATGAATCCATCATATCTGCTATCAGCTTAGGTACTCTAGATGACTGCATCATATCTACTATCAGCTTAGGTACTCTTGATGAATCCATCATATCTACTATCAGCTTAGGTACTCTAGATGACTGCATCATATCTACTATCAGCTTAGGTACTCTAGATGAATCCATCATATCTACTATCAGCTTAGGTACTCTTGATGAATCCATCATATCTACTATTAGCTAAGGTCCCTCAATGAATCCATAATATCTAATATAACATAGGTATCTGAATGAATCCATTTATAAGTTTAGGTACCTGAATGAATCCATCATATTTACTATTAGCTTAGATAGCCTGAATGAATCCATCATATTTACTATTAGCTTAGGTACCTGAATGAATCCATCATATGTACTATTAGCTTAGATAGCCTGAATGAATCCATCATATTTACTATTAGCTTAGGTACCTGAATGAATCCATCATATTTACTATTAGCTTACATAACCTGAATGAATCCATCATATTTACTATTAGCTTAGGTAACCTGAATGAATCCATAATATTTACTATTAGCTTAGATAACCTGAATGAATCCATAATATGTACTATTAGCTTAGGTACCTGAATGAATCCATCATATTTACTATTAGTTTAGGTAACATGAATGAATCCATCATATTTACTATTAGCTTAGATAACCTGAATGAATCCATCATATTTACTATTAGCTTAGATAGCCTGAATGAATCCATCATATTTACTATTAGCTTAGGTAACCTGAATGAATCCATAATATTTACTATTAGCTTAGATAACCTGAATGAATCCATCATATTTACTATTAGCTTAGGTAACCTGAATGAATCCATCATATTTACTATTAGCTTAGATAACCTGAATGAATCCATCATATTTACTATTAGCTTAGGTAACCTGAATGAATCCATCATATTTACTATTAGCTTAGATAACCTGAATGAATCCGTCATATGTACTATTAGCTTAGGTACCTGAATGAATCCATCATATTTACTATTAGTTTAGGTAACATGAATGAATCCATCATATTTACTATTAGCTTAGATAACCTGAATGAATCCATCATATTTACTATTAGCTTAGATAGCCTGAGTGAATCCATCATATTTACTATTAGCTTAGGTACCTGAATGAATCCATCATATTTACTATTAGCTTAGGTACCTGAATGAATCCATCATATTTACTATCAGCTTAGGCACCTGAATGAATCCATATTTACTATCAGCTTAGGCACCTGAATGAATCCATATTTACTATCACCTTAGGCACCTGAATAAAGCCATCATATCTACTCTTAGGTAACCTGAATGAATCCATTTCTACTATCAGCATTGACACCTGAATGAATCCATCAAATCTATTATCCACTTGTGTACTCTGGACTGCCACATTTTCTATTTATTGGTAGAATGAGAACAAAGATCAAAGCAGTTTTAACCCATGTGTGTATATATGTAAACAGAGGTTTGAAAAAAAAACTCAATAGCACAAAAACATATAACAATATAATGCATCTAGACAATATGAAATGGGCATCAACCTTTATGACGGGAATAAAAAGTGCATTATCATTTAGTCAAAAACCGAAAAAGTGTATAAATTGTATGTAAAAGGTGCCAATTTGAATGTTATTGATTTGCTAAAAAAAAAAAAAAAAAAAAGACATTAGTGTCATCATCCCGTGTCCTTATGTTTTCTACATTGCCTCTGTACCTCTGCTCCCACACATGCCCCAAAGTGACCAAGTTGTCTGGTAGCGGTTTCAGATAATTCTGCGTGTGTATCTGGAAAGAATCATTACCTTACAAACACAGCAACATGGGACTGAAACATTTTTATTCAAATTATTAGCTACTGAATTATTTCCCTTATCAAAACAAATGCCCTGTTATTTTGAAGAGTTTAGACTGCAAGGACTGATGGCTGTGGGAACCATCAACGACCTAATTTAGCTTGTGGATGGGCATGCTTTGATGTTCTCATTGCACGCGAAAGACTTTGAACCAAAGAACATACAAAATTAACTGGTTAATAAATATAGCTATTGAGCGGTAGTTTGGTTAATACACACAGCTAGTTGACTTGGTACAATATGCTTTTAACACACAGAGTTAGCTGAAGCGCTACAATCAACATTAACAAATTGCGTTGTTGAAGTGGTAGAATCTGGTTACTAACAGGGTTAGCTGAAGTGGTACTATCATCTATCAATAGTTATCTCCATGCAATTTACTTCTAAGGCCTAGTATTATCTGGCATGTCGTCTCAAGTCCCACATTCACGACAAGATTACGTTCGTCACGTTTAGTGTAGATTGCGTACATATTCCAATGCCCCTTTTTTTGAGTGTGTCATCACTTAAACATGTTTTTAAGTGTTTTGGCAGTTTTTGTAAATTGTTTCCCGTTGATGAGTGTGAGATGGAAGTGACTGTGGGCACTCTCTTTTCGGTGATCACGCAGCCGACTTGGCTCACACTGGAATTCCTCCTTGCTGGTCTCACAACGGTCAATGCAAATATGTCGACCTGATTTTGCAGAGACTTAAGTAGCCGCTTAAACCGCATCGGTTGCTTGTTTTAAATGTGTCTTCGAGAAAATTAGAGTGGAGGAAGTGACTGAATGCGCTTTCTATTCGAAGGAAGTCGTTTAGAATAGGCTGCATGGCAGAGTTTTCCAACGAGCTTTGGAGGGTCTATGACATGAGTTGAGCGGATATCGGGAATTCTCGACTGCAATGAAACTGATTCCATGAACAGAACAGAACATCAGTCAAGACTCCACCAATAATGCTTACGACAGGAATATGTTAATTCTGACGGGCATCCCACATATGTGTAGGAAAACGTGTGCAAGCCCAGAATAGGAAAGACCCGTTAGTCTGATGAGACCGTTTTAATGAGAGTGACAGCTCTGGCCACACCAACAGCATGAAGTTCAAGCTAGGAAACATACCCGAACAAGCGCGCAACGAGTATATCAAGAATGAACTGAAACCATAAACGCAACACAACTCTCCAAGGGGACAAAGATGGAGGATAAACCGAATTTTTTTGTTATAAATACAAATATTATTTATTTAAAGTTTAATCTTGTGCTGTAAAAATAATCTGGAGAGATTAAGAAAGAAGATTAGGTGGGAGGCATGTAGTGATCTTACAGCACACCTTTAAAAGTGTTTGTTGGAGAGCTAAGTTCCAGAGAAAGTGAAAGTGTAGATGGGGTCAACAAAATATGATATCATTACTTCACGTGTCCTAATTTTGGAGACTGTTATGAGGATTGGACTTATAGAAAGGCTATATAAATGAATGGGTGTTAGACAATAGGTGTTGTGTGCTGTCACCAGATTTGTTTAATATTTATAGTGAGATTATTTTAATATCCATAAGGGACATGCCTGGAATAACAATTGGAGGTCATAATATAAATAATCTAAGGTATGCTGATGATACAGTCTTAATCGCTAAGAGGGAAAATGAGTTACAAGAAATGTTGGACATTATAGTGAAAGAAAGTAAAAATAAAGGACTCAGCCTTAATAGCAAAAAGACAGAGGTAATGGTAACAACAAAGAAAAAGACATCACCTCAGTGCAAAATAAAGACAAGTGGGACAATATTAAAACAGGTAAATGAATTTAAATATTTGGGAACTTTGTTAACCTCAGAAGGAAGATGTACAAAAGAGGTGAGATGCAGAATGGCTCAGGCAAAAGCAGCTTTCCAAAAAATGAGGAAGATACTATGCAATCCATTTTTGACAATAGAAACAAGAAAAAGAGTTCTTAAATGTTACATAGAGCCAATCTTAACATATGGATGCGAATCATGGACAATAGGACAACAGACAAGAAAATCACTGGAGTCTGTAGAAATGTGGTTTTACAGAAGAATGTTGAAAGTACCATGGATAGCTAAGAAGAGTAATGAAGATGTTCTGAGAGAGGTCAAAGCAAAAAGAGAGCTAATTTCCAATATTAGGAAGAAACAATCATAATTTTTTGGCATGTAATGAGAAGAGAACAACTGGAATATATTGTAACAACTGGAAAAATTGAGGGACGAAGAGATAGAGGGAAGCAAAGAGATAAAATAACAGACAGCCTAAGAGAATGGCTTGGCAGAAGGTCAACAACAGAAATGATAAATAGCTGCCGAGATCGAAAGTTGTAGAGAGACATGATCACCAACGCCAGTAGGCCCGGTACTTGATGATGATGATGATATAAATGAATGCACGCGCGCACAAAACACACACAGTATGCTCAGAATTGTCCAATAAAGATACTCTTTTTGACTACATTTTATTTTAAACTTCCTTTTACTGTCGAATTTTTCTTTTGAAATTTGGCGGCCGTAAGAATGTTACACTCGGGGCAACCGTTCGTCAGCCGCCCTAGGTTACGCCACTGGTTTACGTCCCGAATGTCTAGCAGTTCTGCAGTATTTAGGAAACGATTACGTCAATGTTTATGTTACGACCAAACGTGTAGAGTGGTAGAAAAACTACATTTTATTAGTTATATATATTTTAAACAAAAATTTTTAATTCCCCCCATTTACGTTTTAGTCAATGATGTTATTTTTTTTTCTAACGAGGTGGTAATTACATTAAATCTTAATACTCGTTTCAGCCTTAAATGGGTACCAGAATCTTTCATAGAAAGTAAAGTGCCACAGGCGTAATACCGACTACATTACCCCAAAAAGTCTTGTTCCGAAAGTCTGAAGAAGAAAAAAAAATGATGGTCACTAACACTATATTCCCTATATGCCACTGGGCGTGACGGGGCACTACTTTACTTTTCACGCGTTTGATAATGATGCTGTTCGGACTTGTGCAAATCCTCGCTATCAGGTTTGCTTGTTAAACCTGCTTGTTCTGTCGTGTTACCAATGTTTTTGTTTGCGAATAGACATGTTTATATTTGCAAGAAAATCTGTCAAGAAAATCAAATTTGTTAATGAATACGTTTGTTTATATTTGCAAGAATGTCCGCCACCTTGTTTTTTTTCTGTTATAGTAGAGACGCATATTTATATTTGTAGAAATGCTCACTATCAATCTTATTTGGTAATGAACATGCATATTTATATTTGTAGGAATGCACACTATCAAGTTTTTTTTCATGAACATGCATATTTATATTTGCAGGAATGCACACTATCAAGTTTTTTTTTTATGAACATGCATATTTATATTTGTAGGAATGCACACTATCAAGTTTTTTTTTAAATGAACATGCATATTTATATTTGTAGGAATGCACACTATCAATCTTATTTGGTAATGAACATGCATATTTATATTTGTAGGAATGCTCAACCTAGGTTTTTTTTTTCTTTTTAAATGAACATACATGTTTGTATTTGTAGGAATGCTCAACCTAGGTTTTTTTTCCTTTTTAAATGAACATACATGTTTGTATTTGTAGGAATGCTCAACCTAGGTTTTTTTCCTTTTAAATGAACATAGATGTTTATATTTGTAGGAATGCTCAACCTAGGTTTTTTTTTCTTTTAAATGAACATACATGTTTGTATTTGTAGGAATGCTCAACCTAGGTTTTTTTTTTCCTTTTTAAATGAACATACATGTTTGTATTTGTAGGAATGCTCAACCTATGTTTTTTTTTTCCTTTTTAAATGAACATACATGTTTATATTTTCAGGAATGTTCACCATCAAGTTCAAGCGAGAATTCATCCGCTGCTGCTACTGTTTGAGAGGGACAATGAAACGTCGACGGCAGGAAGACAGTTACGGAATTAGGAGATCTTTGCTGTTTCCTCTTAAGAGAAACTCCGAGTCGTCGACCTCTTCCAGAAATAACGAAAGGTTGCTCAGAACATCTGCTCATCCGAACGGCATCACATCACCTGGAGGTCAAGGCTGTAGGTACTCGTTCGTGTCCCCATTGGCTGAAGTCAAGAACAGTACCAGCCGAGCATCGCTGAGTTCTATCGGAAGAGAGGAAAGGGTGAATTTATTCATAACTGGTCAAAGACGGCAGATTTGAGTTTACTTGCTGAGGTCAGCCGAGAGATAATTGTCGAGAAAATGTGTTCGGGTTTGCTGCAAACCTTTGTTTTACTATATTGATCTCTTCTCCCCCTTCTTTCTTTGTTCAAATATGGACATGTGTTAGTCTGGAATATTTTAATATAATATTCAGCTTTTATGCTTAACTTTCTCTATCTAGTTTTAGCATCACATTCGTAATTAATTACAATAATAAGCGATTTAAAAATAAAGATGTTTTGTTTTATCATTAAAACAACTAAGCAGATTTTGTTGTTGTTGCTTAAACCGAGAAAAGATCATTTTTTTTTATTTTATACCTCCCGTACTGAGAAAACAAATATGTTTTTTTGCTTTTATTGAGAACATTAATAAGGTTTTTTTTTCCTCTTCACCGAGAGAACCAATAGGAAGGTTTTTCAATTCCTTTTTTATTTAAAAAAGAAATTAACAGTTTATGTTTTACCAAGAAAATGTATATCACGTTTTTGTTGAAGTAAGAAAACTAATATAACGTTTTTGTTTAACTGAGAAAACTAATATACCGTTTTTGTTTAACTGAGAAAACTAATATAACGTTTTTGTTTAACTGAGAAAACTAATATAACGTTTTTGTTTAACTGAGAAAACTAATATAACGTTTTTGTTTAATATATATATATATATACATACAATACAGTTAGGCAATATTTAGATCAGAATGACAGAGTGGCAACGAAAAGTGGTGCTACTGATAAGGACACAGACTTGAGCCCTGATAACGTGCTACTTCACTCGCCATGACTAACGTGCAAAACATTGTGACAAGACGTACTCCATCTTAAAACATACTTTTATAATATCGATTAAAACATCCTAGCTGGAAAAAAAAATGTGTAGCTGTAAAAATCCTTCCATCTTCTACATTTGCTTACCCAATTTTGCCCACGCAGAGGCCATTTCGGCCTACTCCTTTACATGTTTAACCGCTAAGGGTTATTTAACATGCATACGTTCACACGCGTCCAACTATTTTTCGCTGTAATCCAAGAAGGCTAGACATCGGACCTCATTGCACGTAGATCAAGGGGAGGGTAAAGTCACGAGAAAAATCACGGATTTTCGAAGTGACAAATTCTCACTAACAGTGACGGGATTCCAACCCGTGACCTTACCTTATACCACACAGTCATTCGCACTATGTCTAATTCAAAATTTTAATTCACTTGGATATTTATTTACAACATTTATCATTCACGATGTACATTGTTTTTGAAAAAAAAAAAACCCGGTGATTTGTGTAGAGTATACTCATTGAAAACCATATAGCTATGCGAATTTATATAGAAATGTTGAGAATGTTCATGTGATCATTGTCATGTCATATATATATATATATATATATATATATATATATATATATATATATATATATATATATGCCAAAATTGTGGAAAAAGGCTGAGAGCAAAAACAGAACTACAGTTAAACGATTTTCAAATGGGGATTTGCTGACGCTCTTTTCACTATAAAACAGCTAGCAAAAAAAAAAAGACAAAAAACAATCCAAATATGTACATAGTTTGATTGACCAGGAAAAAGCATTCGACCAAGTAAACAGAACAATTGTGGGAGATACTACCAGCAGACGGAATAAACCAACATCTTAACCTGATTAGAAGTATCTTCATCAACAGCAGCTGCATAGTCAGAACAGCAGCAGTTGCATAGTCAGAACAGCAGCAGCCTACACAGACCACTTCAAAGAGAGATATAAAACAGGATTGATTATTACCCCCCCCCCATCCCCTTTTTACTGTTTATTACGTGCATGGACTATACATGCAAGTTAGCCAACCCATTATAGACAGAGATCAACGAGCTTTTATTTGCAGACGATCGGGCACTAATACATGGAAAGATAGAAGACCCACAAGACACTTAAATAGACTCAACAACACAGGCACAAAATACAAAATGAAATTCAACATCAACAAAACAGAAGTCATGAATAAGAGAAACAGAACATCAACATTACAAAGGACGGCAGACAACTAAAACAAGTAAAGAAATTTAAATACCTAGGAAATCTAGTGACAAACGACAAGTCACAAAGAGCTCGAATAGTGACAAACGACAAGTCACAAACTGCTGAAATAGACTCAAGATGCAACAAAGCTTGTCAAATAATTGGACAGCTATCACCACTTATGACCAACAAGGAAATAATTCTAGAGGCAAAGCGGGCACTGTACAATACAATCTTCATCCCAACGCCGTGCTACCAATGCCAGTCCTGGACCTTCGATGCAAGAACAATACGAAAAATAACCTCTACTGAGATAAAATGTGTTAGACGAATGACAATAAACAGCCTGGGATATAAGATCAGAAATGAAGAGCTGAGATAAATGTTAGGAATAACGCCCGCCATATATTATATAAGGGAGCCGCGATAGCTCAGTATTACTGAACTAATAAAAAGGACAAGAGGTAGGGTTCGATCCCAACTGACGGCTTCCGTGTTCACCTAGCCTTAAATAGGTACCGGATATTTTTCTGGGAAAGTAAAGCGGCACGGGCGGAATACCGACCACATTACCCCAAAAATCATGTGCCGAAGATCTGTAAAATTTATGGTCACTAACACCATATTTCCTTTACGCCACTTGGCGTGACGGGGGTTCTTTACTTTAAAAAAACAAAATATAATATATATAGAAAAAACAGATAAAATGGTTTGGCCACGTGACAAAGGAAAAGCTCAAAACACAATGAGCCTTCAATAAACGTAACTCCATGTTGAGAGAACTCCAGAGCGAGAATTGAAAGAGAGAACTACAGACTCAATGGCCAACCACGAAAAAGATGGGTTTGTCGGAATATTAGAAACATCGAGAGGGAAAAAGTGATAAAGGTAAGTAGATAGAAAATATGCCTAGCCCCCCTTAAGAGATTAGCACAAAATGAATTCAGCGGTCGAACCGTCCATATAAAAAGATATGCTGTGGATAGAGACAAATCACCTCCGCCTGCAGCCACGGTGATTGACATTCATGAGAAATCATTGTGCCATTTATGGATCAGACATTAACGGTCTCTCTGATCGATCATGGGAAGAGCTGTCGCATGCCAGAAGACATTAAACATAAATAAATAAAACAAAATATTAATTATTAATTACAGAGGAAAACCTCAGTGGTAAGAGATAAATCGGTCCATGCCAGTCGATATTAAAATGACATGAGTGACTCACACAATTACAACAATGACTATTCTTAGTCTGGTCGTCTTAACGTGTGCAAACTTACAAATAACGACGCGACATTAGCTACAATTATTTTAAAGAAACTAAATATAAAAAGAAGTTTATGTCTTGATACAAACTAAAACGCGAGCTCATATATATATATATATATATATATATATATATATATATATATATATATATTTTTTTTTTTAAAGATCAGCTTGATATAAAGAAACCAAAATAGAATCGATCTATTGATTATCTCGCAATGAATCATGAAAAGAACAAGAATGATTTTAGTTGTGACACTTTCTTAAATGTCAGCGTCCAGTAAAACTTTTTTGCTGAGATTACTTATTAAATGAATTGAAATTGAAAACAATTGTGAGTGGCCTATTTTGTCTTATGTAAATAAAAACACTAAATGTTTAATCAAATATTATCGATATTTCTGTTCTGGTTGTGTTTCCATGTACTGTTTAGGTAACATTAGTATTTGTTTGCTTCCGAATTGATTATTTGTTGATAACATGCTTATAAACACTGAAGTCTATTTCACAATTTTACTTTGTTGACAACAAACGAGTATATTTAATGTGCCTTTTCTCAATTGTTTGGTTAGCAGCAACATAGTTTATTTTTTCTTCAACATCAAAAACGGGAGGGGGGGGGGGTGCTCACAATTATAATGTATTCATAGCCCAAAATAAGACATTTTTTTCTTCTTTTTCTCTCCTCACCGCCATCACTCTGGAGTGTACACTGCAGCAAAGACCTTTACTTATATATATATATATATATATATTACTAGATAATTAGGTGAAATTTGAGTGTCATCGCATTCAAAAGGGCGGCAGTGGATTAATTAGGTGGAATACAGGTCACATACATACATATCATCAGGTCGCATGTCATTTGCATTCGCCCAGTCCGTGTTAAAGAATCTCTGTCTCTAGCCAGGTCTCTCGCTTCCTTTGTTGCTACGTTACACTATGTCTCCTTGACGTCTTGAAACCACCTTACCTTTGACTGCCCCTGAATAGTCGCACAGAAACCATGTCTTCCATTGTTGTTTTTGCCAATCTGCTGTGTCTCTTTTGATGTGGCCATAGTATTTTTATTTTCTTTGTAGAATGGTATTTTATAATCCAGTTCTTGTCAATGTTTAAATAGTTTAATATATCTTCATTTCTATTTTTCATTATCCAGGGTATGTTAAGGATTTTTCTGTAAAATTTTGTTTTGAATAGATCTCCTTCCTTGCTGTTTGCGAAATTGTCCATGATTCACCACCCTATGTTGCTATCTGGAAGATACATTCCTTCAGTAATTTTAATGCCTTGCTGGTATTATGTTGTGCCATGTTCTTCACGTCGTTTAATTTGTGTTTTGCTACTGCTACTCTTCTTTTGATCTCTTTCTGGCAGTCTCCATTGTTAGTTACTACTGATCCCAGACATTCATGGTTTGTTACAATCTCAAGTTCTTCACAGTTGATGATTGTGAGTTGGCTTTTTGTTTTGTCACTGGAAAAATATCGTAGTTTTCTGTATATTTTGAATGAGGTTGTGATCTTCACTGTGTTTTTTAACACACTCAATTGTCACTTTTAATCCTTTTGAACTGTCTAAGAACAATATTGTATCAGCTTATCAGAGTTCTGGAATTATGTTAACATCTGACGTGAAAGGGTCGAACTTCATAAATTATCATCGTTTCTGACATTCCTCATGATGTTCTCGACATAGATGTTGAACAAGTATGGAGAAATGATGCATCCCTCCTTGTACTTCAAACCAATGTGATGCTTCGCTAGCCATATCGATAGGTGCTTGCTGCTCATGATATAATGATTCAATAAGTCGTGTTAGGTGTGTTAGAAAATCCATTTCTTTTATTATGTTCCATAGTTTCTGGTGTTGTACGCAGTCAAAGGCCTTGCTGTCATATATGAATCATGTAATGCAGGTGTAGCCACTCCTCGAAGATGTTTCTCATGTTAAAATTGTCATAGTTCCCATCAGGATGGTCTTTGCTTGGCCAGACGATTGAGATAAGTGGCCGAACAATTTCATTTTGTGCTTCTTCACCACAATAGTCAAAAGGCTATTAATATACTGCATGTATATATAGATATACACATTTGACACTGTTCCTGGATCTGTAAAGTGCTGTGTTATTAATGTTTCAGCATATATACTCGCACACACGCTGCTTTTTATCATGACGTAATTCGACACGAAGGAGTGGATCGGTAACTGATCATAGATGATAAAGATCTGTCCACTTCGGAACTGCATTACTTTGAGCTGTCGGTATTGCAAACGTCGGGTGTGGCATTTAGAAAAAGGAACACTCTTACAAAATAGGACATGTATATATCCTTTGCAGAAAGTTGTTCTCATCACATCGCCTTTGAAGGGATCTGTTTTTAGCCACATCTCCCATTTCCTCTGTTGTGACGTTCTATGTGACTTTCCTGTCTTGAAACATCTTTCTTCGTGGTGTAGCCCTGTCTCGTCTTCCTGGAATTAAGTATTCCATAAATTGCTCTTTCGACACTATTGTGTAATATTTTGTGTCGTTGTATTTTTATTTCCCGTATAAGATATGTTTATACCAGTTCTCTTCAATGTTAAGATCTTTTAATATGTTTTCATTTCTCTTTTCCATTATCTAAGATATTCTAGGAATTATTCTATAGCGTTTTCTTTTATATAGAAAGAGACAAAGACAGTTATAAAACAACTTGAGTGCTTCAAACTTGGTTCGTTGCATTGAAAAGAGAAAATGAAAAACATCACAACAATCATAAAAACAATTATGGATTGTGATAAAGCCGCTGTCTCTAAGAGCTGATGGCTTTTAATAGCATCGTGGCTTTAATGATCGTGGCTATAGACAGATAGGGCAACTATAAATTAACATGTAAGGTAACCTCCAACAATTATGTAGTAATTCCCTTCATAATCTCATCACTGGAAGTGATTAGTATACATTTATGTTTCCTCGATCGCATGACCCGAGTTGCGATAAAATCACCAAGCGGTCTAGTGTGTTAGTTTCCAGCACGCATCTGTTCGGGTCTGCTTCCCTGGCCACTTGTTTTCACCGACTTTTTTTTTTTTTTGCAAGGTAGCAGATAGCTGTACTCAGGGTTGTTTCTCATATGAAGAGGAGTTTCAGAGTCATTTCCACCCAGACATTTATAATAAACTTTTGAGTGAATCAATGGGTATTACATATGTGATGTACATCAGATGGACTTTATTGACAACTATAACAACAAATGATGATATCAAAGAGATATATATATATATATATATATATATATATATATGGCTGCCTTTTTAATGACAAGAAATATAATTGTCTGCCAAAACTCTATCACACCAGTCTATGGAATGAGAAAATCGTGATATCAAAAGCGCTGGTGTACATACATCTGTATTAACGTTATCAACCACAATAATAAAACATTGCAAACTTACCACAGTTCGAGTCAGTTAGCTCTTAATCTTCATACGGTATTGCTTTTAGAAACTATTATCTATTTAGTTATTGTCCTTTCAAGATGAAGACGGAACATAGAGCAGAAATTCTAGACACTATATGTTCGACGATCTTTATTATCAAGTACCAAACCTCGCACAAGACCAGCATCTACTGAGATGTGTGTTAGATGAATGACAGGAAACAGATGTGTGTTAGATGAATGACAGGAAACAGATGTGTGTTAGATGAATGACAGGAAACAGATGTGTGTTAGATGAATGACAGGAAACAGATGTGTGTTAGATGAATGACAGGAAACAGATGTGTGTTAGACGTATGACAGGAAACAGATGTGTGTTAGATGAATGACAGGAAACAGATGTGTGTTAGATGAATGACAGGAAACAGATGTGTGTTAGATGAATGACAGGAAACAGATGTGTGTTAGATGAATGACAAGAAACGTGTGTTTGACGAATGACAGGAAACAGATGTGTGTTAGATGAATGACAAGAAACGTGTGTTTGACGAATGACAGGAAACAGATGTGTGTTAGATGAATGACAAGAAACGTGTGTTTGACGAATGACAGGAAACAGATGTTTGTTAAACGAATGACAGGAAACGTGTGTTAGAGTAATGACAGGAAACAGATGTGTGTTTGACGAATGACAGGTATGTTTCCTCACCACATGTGTATGGTGAGGAAACATGTGTGTGTTAGACGATTGACAGGAAACAGATGTGTGTTAGACGAATGACAGGAAACAGCCTGAGAGATAAGATCAGAAATGAAGAACTGAGAAAAAAACTAGGAATAATCCCCTCATAGAATATATAAAGAAACAACAGATAAAATGGTTTTGTCAAGTTACAAGGCAGAAAGATCAAAACACAACAAACAAGCCCTCAATAAATTTTGCGAGAACACCAGACCCAAGGGCCGCCACGAAAAAGATAGATTGACGAAATATAATAAACACTAGACAACATAACAGCGGCAGAGACGAACAGATAAGCAAAAGACTGCAAATTATATATTTCCTCGACGCTGAAAAGCAAATGAGAAGGGAAAGAAGAAGAGGGTCATGAGTTTTGAAATGGACTATAGACATATCTTATTTTGCATGAACCTTGTGTGTAACGTTTAGCTTTAACAACAATTTTTAGAAGCGGTTTGAATAAGGAGTGTAATGATCAAGAAAAGACAATAAGTCTGAAGACTTCAAGAGCATAGACTACTAAAAGTACACGACGTTTTTTAAATGTTTTTCTTCAAATTGTACATCTCGCAATTAGCAACAAAGTGAATGACATCTATACATTACTAAATGTTTATACATAAATTTGACCATGTAAAAGCGTGCATCGTTCCGAGAATCATTCGGTCAATAGAAGTATAATAGACGGTGTTGAATTCGAGAAGTATTTAAATATAGAAAAGAGCACTGATTTAAAGTTTTCGTGAGCAAACATGTCATAGGAAGAAACAAAGAAGGATTGTCTTGTTTTAGCCTGAAATGTTTATCGAAAGCATTAATCACTTGTTTTTGTTCTCGTGCCATGCAGAACAAAAATAAAGTGTGTACATTTGTTTCAATGAATTCATGATGACATGTTACCATGATGTTGCTAAACACTCTTTTCTTATTTCTCTACACTGTCCATTTTCAGACTAGCATTTTTATTTTGTAACTGTTTTAAAACTTCTGTGGCTGCTGCTGTCACTTAAGCCTTAAATGTAATTTTTATTACAGCTTTTTATATTAAATTATTCACACTTTCTCTTTCAAAATAAAACTAAGAGATTGTTTTTTTTTTCAGATACATGACCATTTTCACTAAAAGTTTGACTAGAATGAATCAATATATTATGCCTTCGACCTACTGGTTAACTCTTACAAGCTGTTGTCTAATCACCCATAATACGTTTTTTTCACATTGTGGCTATTTCTTCTAAAACTTTGCGGAAGAGAATAGTGTTCATTCCTATCTTTAAAAAAAAAAGGTTAAATTTCTTTCGTTTATTAATTTTTGTTTGTTTAAATAACTCACGTTCCATTTTAAAGACTCTCGGGCGAAATATGAAAATAAATCTTCCATGAGCATACAGTGTAAACACAATTAACACAATGCATGAATTAGTAGAAACACAGTAATTGCTGTACAGGAACTACCACTATAACTTCGTATTCATGTTATAAAAATTCACATCATACTTTTCTTCTTTACTCTTCCTTTCCTATTTCTTCTTCTTTCGTGTCCTCCTGCTTACTAGTGGTTTGTTTTTATTTTCATGACATGTTACTCATATTGTATGTGTGATATGAAAGTTGCCGCTCTTTACTATGACCATTCCACTTGATTATTATTTCCGAATTTAATTTCGTTATTTTTGTTAAATCAAAAACTCAAACCTGATCTTTATGTTTACAAGCTACATGTTTCAGTTATCTTACGACAAGTAAAAAAAAATATTTTATTTATTTCGTGTGACGTAATATAACATAACTTCTCCGTATTTGTTTGCTCTAGTCATAACATGTAATTTTGCTGCTTGTAATGTGATGCTAATTACTGTTGTTTGTTTTGTTTATGTTGTAGTGTGAGATTTTGATACATGTGCTATAGGATAAAAGGCTCTCTCCCGAAACCAAAACAACAGATTAAAACAGCGTGAGCGTCAAGTTTAGTGTCTGATAATGTATTGACAGTTGGCAGGCTTTTGTTTTCCCAGCATTCATAAAATGAATGTAATTTTTTGTAAGGGCGGATGATGAAGAGGAATATTCTAGTCCGCCACGATACTCTAGAATACTTTAGTCATCGGGCAAACGCAACCAACCAGACCCGTGCTCAACGTAAAGGTATTAGCAAGCACATGTTTGAGAGGCAACTGTCTTTTTTTAAGAATGTTATGAGAGATAAATAATCCATTGCTATTTATTTTGAAAGCCGAAGAGCTGAGAGGATTTTGCCGAAAGTACCTCAAGAGTATGGCGTCTTCAGTTATGTTGACAATATTCTGCTGACATCATTTTACCCATCACCGCCCCTGCTCGCACTGCTGAAAACGTCACAACTTTGGGTAACACCCCTTCAGGGAGCAGGTATTCAATATAAGTGTCCATGGATAATCTCTCAGTTAAATTAAATAAGGAAAGCGTGCAGAGCCGGATCTAATCTAGCAACACCTTAAGTAGGGCACCCACAATCCGAAGGGTGCTCAAATTTGTTTATATTGTAATATATGATAAAGACATTCTGATGTTATTTTTTTTAAAGGGGACACTAAATTATCATTCAGTTTAGGTAGTGTAGTGCATCAGAACGTCTAACTCCGGCTTTGTGAAGGTGTGTTGTTTTAAGGGAGAGAATGGTTACAATATGTTTTTTCCCCCCTTCTCCTAACAGCCAGTGACGTGGCAGCAGGTAGAGAAGTCAGTTGACAAGTTCTCTGGACTCATTAGTGGAACTAGAACTCATTCACGTGACGATGTGAGAATGAGCAAAACTGATAGAAATAAGATATGGAAGTCAAACAGGTTCCTATGAAATTTGCATTCTATTGTTCTTAACGACTTGTTGAATGTGAATATAAATCAAGTGGGTTATTTTAACGACTTGTTAAACTGAATCTAGGTCACGTTCGTTGCATTTTAACACTTGTTAAATGTGGAAGTGTGTTGTTTGCAAAATTAATGAGGTTGAGTGGTTTCTGTGAATAATTAGGTTAAATTTGAGTTCTAGATTGTAACGTCAATGTGGGTTCTGTGAATAATTAGGTTAAATTTGAGTTCTAGATTGTAACGTCAATGTGGGTTCTGTGAATACTTAGGTTAAATTTGAGTTCTAGATTGTAACGTCAATGTGGGTTCTGTGAATAATTAGGTTAAATTTGAGTTCTAGATTGTAACGTCAATGTGGGTTCTGTGAATAATTAGGTTAAATTTGAGTTCTAGATTGTAACCTCAATGTGGGTTCTGTGAATAATTAGGTTAAATTTGAGTTCTAGATTGTAACGTCAATGTAGGTTCTGTGAATAATTAGGTTAAATTTGAGTTCTATATTGTAACGTCAATGTGGGTTCTGTGAACAATTAGGTTAAATTTGAGTTCTAGATTGTAACGTCAATGTGGGTTCTGAGAATAATTAGGTTAAATTTGAGTTCTAGATTGTAACGTCAATGTGGGTTCTGTGAATAATTAGGTTAAATTTGAGTTCTAGATTGTAACGTCATTGTAGGTTCTCCTTTGTTTGTGAACCCACGGCTTTTGTGACTGTGAGTTACACGCTGTGACGTTTTTGTCATGAGGTCATGTGGTTTCTTTGTGCGTCTAGATAATTAGGTGACATTTGAGTGACGTCGCATTCAAAAGGGCGGCAGTGCATTAATTAGGTGGAATATGGGTTTTAGGCGTCAACCCATTTCAAAATGGCGGAAGTGGATACATAGATTAGTTATGAAAATGGGCGAGATATTGATTTTTATGTGAAGAATTAATAAATAGGTTATGGACGAAAGGTTGGTTATTTTTTGTAGCAAAGCATTTTAGGTGGAAAAGAGTAATTGTGTCACAAAAGACGTTGTTTGAAACAAAGGCAGGTTGATTTTTCTTTCGTGTGATGTAGAAGAAAGCAAAAGAGAAAGGTGTACTTTTTGTGTGTGATGAAGTGAAGTTTCGTGCTGTAGAAGCAAAGGGATCAGTGAATTAGAAAGTATAATGGTGCACTTGAGTGGTAAACTCGTTTATATATATATATATATATATATATATATATATATATATATATATATATATATATATGTATATATATATATATATATATATATATATATATATATATATATATATATATATATATATATATATATATATATATTTCGTTACACAAAAATAAAAAAAAAAGAAAACAAATGTGGAATACAACATTTTATTTGTTTACTAAATTGTGTGGGTTGCACAACAATATTTACACGATGAAACAACGCCGATGAAAATGTACATATACAAATAAATGAAAACAGCAAACATATTCTTGAATGAATACATAAAAGAATAACCAGGCAGCCATTTATATCTCTAGATGTTGTGACACTATCATCATTTACTTTATGCGTAAAAAATAATTGTGAGATTATGTGTTGAGTATAAGTCTATATTGAAAAAGCATGTGTTTTAAAACCTACATTTACCCTAGCCTGGGGTTAAGACTTCCATAACAATATTTTTGTGTAGAGTGTTGTGGTTTTTATAGTTAATATATTTATTATACTCTCCGAATCACGTTCTGCTACATAATGAAGTCACTAGTGATCAACCCATGGGTCAGAAAAATGGAGAGTTTGCCTATATATGACCATGATTTGTGGCTGATCTTGCTGGCACCAAGATGGAAAAATAAGAGGAATTTTTAAACTTCCCTGGACAGCTAAGAAAGACCAATGAGGACATTCTTATGGAGGCAGACACAGAAAGGGAACTCATAAAAAAACATCAGAAAAAAACAATCAACATTTTTCGGGCACATCATGAGAAGAGGAGAGTTGGAATGCTTGGTTACAACTGGCGGGATAAGGGGAAAAAGAGAATGTGGACGACGGGGAGAGAAAGCACTGGGTGGCTTGATGTCATGGCATGGAAAACAGTCAACAGAACTGATACGATGCACTGTAGATAGAGAATTGTGGAAGGACATGATCGCCTACGCCAACCAGTAATGGCACATGATGATGATAATATCTACCCTCCGGTCGGAACAATGTGGATTTTTTCTTATACCTGAACATCATTTATTGGCGATTTCGCTGGCACCAACGTAACAAAAAAAATATGCCAATGTAAAAGTCGCCGGTGGTAAACCCGTGGGTAGCAAAAGGTAATCAGGTTGACCTCCGACATCTGGGTGATGAGGCAGGAATAAAGAGTTGTGGTTCTCCCTCTTTTGGTGGTGATTGTCAGTTGCTGGTGTAACGATTTTAAAATGTCCATCCATCTTCTGGATCTGTTCCACTAGCTCACATAGCACCACAAACTTTGTTCTTCTTATTCTACCTTTCAGCTCCCTGTGGAGCATAGGTCTTCAACAAACACTTTCCAAGTCGTTCTGTTTCTTGCCATTCTTTAAAGATCATTCCATGTCTTCCCCATCATCTTCATCTCTGCTTCTGTCTATCTTGTCCAATAATTTCTTGGTCTTCCTTTTTGTCTTTTCCCATGGGGATTCCAAAAAAGGGCCAGTTGTGTAATACTCTCAGTTGGCTTCCGCAGTGTATGTCCTATCCAGAGCCATCTTCTCCGCTGTATCTCTTTATCCACTGGTATTTGATTGGTACATTTCCATAATTCTATGTTAGTGATTTTGTCCTGCTATTTCCATCCTTTTATTCTGCATTAGTATCCATTAATGAAAGTCTGTATCTTCATGATTGTCAATTGTGTTGTTCTCTATATTTCACAACCATATAATATGACTGACTTAGCATTGGAGTTGAAAATTTTTATTTTTGTATTTAACCTAATTTCTTTGTACTTCCATATGTTTCCCAGTGCAACAAAAGCTCCTATTGCTTTTGATATCCTTATTTTGGTATCATTTTCTGTTCCTCCGTCTTTATCTGTATTACTACCCAGATATATGTAAGTCCACAAACTTTGTTGTCGACAAAATCTGGCGTAATGTTTTCTGGGATATCAGCCACATGTTCACTCACACAACTCAGTGTTTCGACTTGTATCGAGGGCAACAACATGATCGTGTTGACTACATGGTTTTTTGGCATGACGACCAATTCGATGGAGAGCTTAACGAGTATACAATCCAGTCATGTGATTTACCAAATAGGTTGTGATGACATATCTCTGCACACCAAAGTTTTCACTGAACCAATACAAGGTTTTCACTGAACCACTCCAATTTTCGCTGATTCATGACTCGCATCACATTATCTTTACATCGCGAGATGAACATCAGAGTCAAACTGACTATGCTCTACAAGAATTTGTCCATAAACTTTTGGATGCGTCAAAAACCACATCCATGATGATACTGCTCGCTTCCAAAGCACTTTTAGATGCGTCAAAAACCACATCCATGATGACACTGCTCACTTCCAAAGCACTTTTAGATGCGTCAAAAACCACATCCATGATGACACTGCTCACTTCCAAAGTACTTTTGGATGCGTCAAAAACCACATCCATGATGATACTGCTCACTACCAAAGCACTTTTGGATGCGTCAAAAACCACATCCATGATGATACTGCTCACTACCAAAGCACTTTTAGATGCGTCAAAAACCACATCCATGATGACACTGCTCACTTCCAAAGCACTTTTAGATGCGTCAAAAACCACACCCATGATGATACTGCTCACTTCCAAAGCGACTTTTGGATGCGTCAAAAACCAATTCCATGATGACACTGTTCATTTTCAACCTTCATGTTTCTCTCTTCTCTTCATCACATACATTCTCTTTTATTCAGTCCAGAGGCATGATAACACTTCAGTATTGTACTGGTTGTTTCACCGAGACATCAACCCAAAACCATCTCTCCCTAAATATTTGTATCAAAAGTTGTCAACAATGGATTCTGCTCACACAACTCGAGCAAAATCAAATTTTAAACTGCTCGCTCCTTCTTAACTTTGGAGACTCTTATCCAACACCACCTCTCCGTAGCTATGAGTATCAAATGTTGTCAGCAATAGATTTGACTGAAGTCTGACCTTTTCGAAGTCAAAATGATGAAATATATATTTTTCCATTACATATTTTTGGTTATCAATACAAATTAGAAAGTTAGATTTGTTAATTTTGTGGATGGATAGGTTGTGCGAAATGGACAAAAATTGTCTTTCACCTTAGTGACACACATTTGTTAAAATCCAGGATGCGTGCTGAATATTTCTACAACTGGTGATTCAGAAGTCTGCATCGACCATCACGCCAAATTTATCAGAGTATATGTCAACATTGTAAAACCCAAAAAAATATTCAACAAACGCACACTCGATAAGTTAGAATACTAGGAGGATGGAATGATTACATTACAAGGCAACACATGTTTCAGGCAAAATGATAAATAATTTTAATACCTATAAAATCCACAACACTCTGGACAAGGATATTTTTATGGAAGTCTTAACACCAGGCTAAGGGTAAATGTAGGTTTTAAAACACACGCTAGTTCAATATAGTCTTTCACTCAACATAAAATCCCACTATCATTTTTTAAGCATAACGTACATGACGATATTGTCACATCTAGAGATAGAATGCTACCCAATTTATTTTTTATGTATTCATTCATGAATATGTATAATGTTTTCATTTATTTGTATATGTACATTTTCATCATTGTTATTTCACTGTGTAAATATTTGTGTGTGCTACCCACAAATTTTAGTAAACAAATAACAAATTATGTCTTCTACACCACCCAAAAAAATCAAACTACCTTTGTTTTACGTGGCCAAATTTTTTCTTTACCCAAAATGCTTTGCTGCCAAAAAAAAAAATAATAATAATAAACGCTTCCTGATCTGACCCAATTATTCTTTTCCATCTAAAAAGCTTTGCTACAAAAAATAACCAACGCCTTTTGCCTATGACCCAATTTTTCTTCACATAAAAATCAATACCTCACCCATTTTCAAAATTTATTGATGTACCCATTTCCGCTTTTTTGAAATGGGTTCATGCCAGGAACACAAATTCCACCTAATTAATCCACTGTCCCCTTGTGAAATGTGACGTCACCCAAATTTTTCTGTATCTTAACTCATAAAGAACCCACATGATATCATAACGAATGACTATAACATCACAGTGTGTACCCCAAACTTACTGTGACTTATGGGTTCACAAAGGAGAACCCACTATGAAGGCATAATGTAGAACTCAAATCCCACCTAATTAGACCACTTCCGCCCTTTTGCAATGTCACGTCATTCAAATTTCACCTAATTATCCAAACCCACAAAGAACTCATATGACCTCATAACAAAGGATGCACAGCGTGTAACCCAAAGTCACAAAACCCATGAGTTTCACAAACAAAGGAGAACCCAAATTTCACCTAATTAATTATTCATAGAACCCAGTCAACCTCATTAATTATGCAAACAACACACTTCCACATTCAACAAGTGGCAAAATGCGACGCACTTGTACTAGATTCACATTCAAGAAGTGGTTAAATCAACCCACCTGACAACGATTCATATTCAACAAGTAGTTACAAGAATCCACTTTACCTAGATTCACATTGAAATGGCTGTTGAGACCAGAAGGCCTATTGTTAAAAACAATAGAACTCAAATTTCACATGAAACTGACTTCCATATACTATTGATAGGACAGTAAAAGGATATTTTATTCAAAATTAGAATGTACAAACATAATCATAAAAACATGAAGAAAATTTGATATAATGCTGAATGAATGCAGTAGTTCACGATCACCTACATACTGGTCAAAAAGTACTATCTAGCTGGTACATGTAGAAATGTGCATCCATTGGCCAGCAAATGTAAATATATGCGTCCATTGTCCAGTACATGTAAATATGCGCCCACTGTCTTACTGTTCCTGTTAATAGTTATGTATGACACCGTCTGTAACTTTAGAAAATACCAACTGAAATTCTATTTAACAGAACAATTGTTTCCCCTTTCATATCTATCACTGTATCTCTTAACTTTTTTTGTAATTGACATATACATAAATGCATGTATGCAATGCATTTATGTATTAGTATATGAGTTGACTAATATTGTACAATTGTATGAGTATATATTGATGTGAAAATGTAAAAATAGTTTTTTTTTTTTTTTAATTTCTCCATATTTTCTCAAATTGAAAACTAACAATTTGGTATTACATACTACATGAAGCAACTTCCTTACACACTAAAACTGAGGGAGACATAAATAAAGAGCTGCTTTTTACTGTATGGAAGAAGAAGATGAAGCAGAAGAGAATAGATGTAGGTAAGAAGAGATTGAAGAAGAAGACAAAGAATAAGACATTCACTCGATAATTATAGACTTAAATCATTGACAAAATAGACGTGAATTAAAAAAAAAACACACACACAAACCTAGAAAACAGGGCATGTCCGGCGAAATCTTGGCGTATGGTGACTGGCTATTGCAATGTTGGGAGCGGCGAAATAATCGTTAATGAACTGAAGACACTAAAACAGATGGTGACTGGCTATTGCAATGTTGGGAGCGGCGAAATAATCGTTAATGAACTGAAGACACTAAAACAGATGGTGACTGGCTATTGCAATGTTGGGAGCGGCGAAATAATAGTTAATGAACTGAAGACACTAAAACAGATGGTGACTGGCTATTGTAATGTTGGATGCAGCGAAATAATCGTTAATGAACTGAAGACACTAAAACAGATGATGACTGGCTATTGCAATGTTGGGAGCGGCGAAATAATCGTTAATGAACTGAAGACACTAAAACAGATGGTGACTGGCTATTGCAATATTGGCAGCGGCGAAATAATCGTTAATGAACTGAAGACACTAAAACAGATGGTGACTGGCTATTGTAATGTTGGGAGCGGCGAAATAATCGTTAATGAACTGAAGACACTAAAACAGATGGGGACTGGCTATTGTAATGTTGGAAGCGGCGAAATAATCGTTAATGAACAGAAGACACTAAAACAGATGGTAACTGCCTATTGCAATGTTGGGAGCGGCGAAATAATCGATAATGAACTGAAGACACTAAAACAGATGGTGACTGGCTATTGCAATATTGGCAGCGGCGAAATAATCGTTAATGAACTGAAGACACTAAAACAGATGGTAACTGGCTATTGCAATGTTGGGAGCGGCGAAATAATCGTTAATGAACTGAAGACACTAAAACAGATGGTAACTGGCTATTGCAATGTTGGGAGCTGCGAAATAATCGTTAATGAACTGAAGACACTAAAACAGATGATGACTGGCTATTGCAATGTTGGGAGCGGCGAAATAATCGTTAATGAACTGAATACACTAAAACAAATGGTCGTCACTGCCTTCGGGATATTCCCATATCTGCACACTCCACCCTTTTCCAGGAACCAACAAAATATTAATCCTTATAGTTTATACTGTCCTATTGAACGAGATGTGGTTTTGAGGAACGGTGCGCAGCTCATGACACACTTCCGGGTCGCTGTAAAAGTAACAATCGTCGCCAGCGACAAGATCTTCATGCACCGAGTCCCAGAGTCTTTATGGTCGGTGGATGTGCCCAAATAAACGGTGTCTAAACAAATGTGAAGTCAGGACTTCAGTGAAACACACGATCCGATCGCAAACCAGTTGGTGGCGAATTTACAGTCGAGCACAGATCTCCCCATCCCGACCCAGGGCACGGCACCACTCCACTTTGATCATAGGTGGACCTAGCTGGCACTTAATTCAAGTTGACTCCGTGATAAGATTAATACGGTCGGACCACTCGATGTGTCAGCAAAAGAAAATTTAACCCAGAAAGAATTACATTAAAAACACTGCAGCTATAATGCCACCAGGTCTGAACATTATTTGATTAGGCTGCCATCTTGGCCCGCCGCACCGACCGGAAGCCAAACTAAACTACCAAAAGCAAGAGGTCGATTTCAGTTGATAACTTCAAGGTTCTTCTAGCATTAAATGGACATTTGGTATTTCTAGGACAGGAAAACAGCATTCCACTGCACTGCCGACATTACCCAAAACTATGGTGATGGTGAACATTTTTTGTTTTACTCAAACAATATTTTGTATTGTCACGGCAAGTGACAGATTCTTTCTGTGCCAGTATTACTCATGAATAAATAAATAACCGTTATACAAATGTCTGGGCAGGACATTTTTTTTGCAATTTTAGGGTTTTATATCAATAGCATCGATATCAAAACCAAGACAAGGAAATGAGCTGCTACTTTCATAAACAAATGCAATTAACAACAAATTAACATCGATCAACGATTTTTGGATGATACAGCCCATGACGCAGCAATAATGAAAATGCATTAATTTGAAATAAAAATAAAAATTCACAGAAGTAATCATCGTTATGTATGAACAGACGCAAAAGTAGTTCTTTAGTCCCTTATTAATCCTAAACACCCGAAGTTAAATCTCTTCAAATGAGTTCTGGCACATTAATACAACGAATAAGGTAATACAAGATATATATATAATGATAGACTTCGGCAGCACGTTTCAGAAATCCAGTTTTAAAGATAGTTGAAGTATTTGTTTCTGAGGTCAGTTTCCAGAAAATACAGACATGTTTTCCAACCATACACACTCTGCACAAACAAATTCTAGCTCCCTGAGATGGTTATTATTAAGGAAGAGATATTTGAAGAAACTATTAAAATAGCAAAAACAAGATAGAAGTATTAAAATGTTTGAAATCCCTGAAAGGTTGGAACAACGAAGAAAAAAAAAAAGGAAATCAAATACACAAAGTTTAGGAATAACTATAGTATGTGTGTGATTAGAAAAATAGCTAACACGAAAATTCTGGAAATTTAAGATATCGTTGATAACAATTTATGAATAGCCTTCACGGGATAACAACAATTTATAAATAGCCATCACGGGGTAAGCAGATATCTGTTCTGCTGAACATTCATTGCAGTGTAATATTACTATAATTATGATTGTTACAAAATATATTTCTCATATGACCTAGAAGGTACATCTTTCCCTGTGGTTCAACGATCTTCATGACATGATAAATCGGCTTGAATAAAATTCTCATACAAAATGAGCTGAATTTGTCCCTTCATTTTTCAATAAAATAAAGCAAATGAGTTATATCAGCGAAAAAATGAGTAGATTGTTTAATTAAAAGTTGTCATGTTTTTACGTATGTTGTGTCCACAAAAATGGATAGAGATATATGTGTTGATATTACTACGGGTAACCTATTACTTACACTAGTTAGATTTAAGACAGATGGGTAACCTACTACTTACACTAGTTAGAATTAAGACAGATGGGTAACCTACTACTTACACTAGTTAGATGTAAGCGTACGGGAAACCAACTACTTACACTAGTTAGATGTCAAGCTACAGGTAATCTACTACTTACACTAGTTAGATATAAGCGTACGGGGAACCAACTACTTGCACTAGTTAGATGTCAAGTTACGGGAAACCTACTACTTACACTAGTTAGATGTCAAGTTAAGGGTAATCTACTACTTACACTAATTAGATGTCATGTTACGGGAAACCTACTACTTACACTAGTTAGATGTCAAGTTACGGGTAATCTACTACTTACACTAGTTAGATGTCAAGTTAAGTGTAATCTACTACTTACACTAGTTAGGGTAAGCGTACGGGGAACCAACTACTTACACTAGTTAGATGTCAAGTTACGGGAAACCTACTACTTACACTAGTTAGATGTCAAGTTAAGGGTAATCTACTACTTACACTAATTAGAAGTCATGTTACGGGAAACCTACTACTTACACTAGTTAGATGTCAAGTTACGGGTAATCTACTACTTACACTAGTTAGATGTCAAGTTAAGGGTAATCTACTACTTACACTAGTTAGATGTCAAGTTACGGGTAATCTACTACTTACACTAGTTAGATGTCAAGTTAAGGGTAATCTACTACTTACACTAGTTAGATGTCAAGTTAAGGGTAATCTACTACTTACACTAGTTAGATGTCATGTTACGGGAAACCTACTGCTTACACTAGTTAGATGTCATGTTAAGGGTAGTCTACTACTTACACTAGTTAGATGTCATGTTACGGGAAACCTACTGCTTACACTAGTTAGATGTCAAGTTACGGGTAATCTACTACTTACACTAGTTAGATAGCAGACTTCGGGGAACTACTACTTACACTAGTTAGATGTCAGACTTCGGGGAACTACTACTTACACTAGTTAGATAGCAGACTTCGGGGAACTACTACTTACACTAGTTAGATGTCAGACTTCGGGGAACTACTACTTACACTAGTTAGATAGCAGACTTCGGGGAACTACTACTTACACTAGTTAGAAGTCAGATTTCGGGGAACTACTACTTACATTAGTTAGATAGCAGACTTCGGGGAACTACTACTTACACTAGTTAGATGTCAGACTTCGGGGAACTACTACTTACACTAGTTAGATAGCAGACTTCGGCGAACTACTACTTACACTAGTTAGATGTCAGACTTCGGGGGACTACTACTTACACTAGTTAGATGTCAGACTTCGGGGAACTACTACTTACACTAGTTAGATGTCAGACTTCGGGGGACTACTACTTACACTAGTTAGATGTCATGTTACGGGAAACCTACTGCTTACACTAGTCAGATAGCAGACTTCGAGGAACTACCACTTACAGTAATGGGAAACTCTTAATACAGAGCTTCACAGCAGGAGGCAATCTGATCATTAGAACGAGGACCCCAGAACGAACAAAAGTGTTTCGACCCTTGACGTCTTCGTGACTGCTGCACGCCCCTGCCATTTCCGACCAGTCTTCAATGTGGGTTCTACTGTCCGGACATCTTCGTCTGATGAGCGTTGTAGCATAACTGCCAGTCTAGTCTTTATATTTTTAGTATTCTTCTAGGACTGACTTGAACGGGAGAACTAGCTTAGCTTCACTGCAGTGCAACGCAACATCCGTCAGTCGTTGTTGTACTCTCAGCCATTTACGCGCGTACTTGCTAATTTTTACTCTCCATTGCGTCCACCATAGTGGAGCTGATCTGATATATCAACAGAGACCATAACAGTTTAGATATCAGCATGAACTGGAGGCACCAGATTTTTAACTTTTAGGAAGTCTACTCCGGTCAATGATCTGTAGTCCTTGGTCTGCCATCTCTCTTACTCTCTGGACGGCTTTTGCGTCCTTAATTGAGACGGCATACACACTCTGCCTAGACTCTTTATTGGCTCATCGTGGACCGTTGAGATCGTCTCGTTCGCTACACTGAATGTGACATCCTTGGTCTTCCGTCGTCTTTTGGAGAGGCTCCGTGACTTCCTTAATTTGAGGCTGATCCAGCACCACACGATGAGCTCATCTAGGCATTTCTGCATCCTCCAGACGTGGCTCTCTTCTGACGTTATAACAGTGGTATCATCCATGAATTCTTTAAGTGGTGGCATGTGGTATTCATCTCTCTGGTTCTTGTGCACCTCCTTTTGCTGCTCTCAGTATTATTTGCATCGCCATCACGAAGAGTATGGGCGAAATTGTACAGCCGATCGCAATGCCGACTTGCAATTCTATTCAGTCGGTCGTGTATTCCTGTGTGGAGAAACGCACAGTGAAGCCGGTAAAATACAGTCTGAGCATGGCGGTCATACTCTGGGGTACATGGTACATTCGGAGAGCCTGTCAAATCATCTTATGTGGGACTGATCCATATGCGTTGGCAAGATCCAACCATATTAGGTATATATTTTGGTTCTCTGTCTTTGCTCTCTTTATCGCCTCTAATATCATTGTCGCGTGCTTCAAGCGTCTGGGGACACCAGGGACCCTATCCCTTCTGTAAGGCAGTATCTATATACCCGTTTTCTATGAGGTATGATGTGAGTCTTTATACCATTATCATCATCATGTGCCATACCGGTTGGCGTAGGTGATCATGTCCTACCAAAATCTTCTATCTACAGTGCATCGTGTCCGTTCTTTTGTTGACTGTTTTCCATGCCATGACACCAAGCTATCTATAGTCCCCGTTCAGAAATTCATAATCACACCTGAATTAGTTTTGGGTGATAACCGCTTGTTATTTTGGTTTCAAATTTTGCATGCAATCTTAGAATATTGATGACGCAAAGATTTTGGTATTTTTTATTCCACAAACACAACAGATTTTGCACATCATCGAATTCCTTTGATCTTTTATGACGATATCACACAAGTTGATTCAAATTTTAGAGTTTACAGTAATCGTGTTAAATTTTCTAGTTTACTGCAATTCTTGTCAGAGGCGTATCTACATAGTGCTTAATTGTAGGTGGTGTTCGTTATATGTATTTGAAAACATGAATTCAATTGGTTACAATTAGTCTTGTCCTTCGGTCACCATTAGACCCCAGGACGTCCTAACTGCAGCTGGAATTGAATTCATCTTAATTTTAATCATTCCGAATCTGACGATTCCAAGAGGTTGATAATCATTAATGGCTGGACAAATAGTAATCCATCTCGTTTCCAGTACTCATCTTCCACCCGCAGCACATGTTCAACACACTTCTTCCAGAACGGAATGTCTATTTTTGAGAGAGACTCGCGTGTCAGAACTTCAACATCACACATGTTAAACGTCCTGTTCTGTTCTGCAAGAATAGTTGTCATTTTACGTGAGCCCAGACAAGTTCGATTGGATTAAGGTGCGCATGATATACATGGAGTCGAAGAGAGGTGTGGCCGTATTTCTCAATGATTTTGTCAACATGGTACACCTTTTTCTTATTCGTATTCTTCACAAGTTGTAACAATTCGGGTTTTAAATATGTGTCGTTAAATTTGACATTTTCATTCGCAAGCCATGTCCTAATTTGCTCTTTTGTATTTGATGCAGTAGGCACTTTGTCTTCCTCTGATACGACATTGTGGTATGATGCATTATCCATGACTATGCATGAAGGTCTCTCCAGGATTGGTAAAAGATCGTTCTCCAACCAGTGCCTGAAAATGTTTCCATTCATTTCAGTATGGTAGTCCCTGCGTCGGTACTTTTTGATTGGAAAATAAGTCCCGCATCATGGACAAGGCCGTTTTCAGTGGTTCCAGCATGCGTTAATATAATGCGCTGGTCTTTGCTGCTCGGAATTGTTCTTTTGAGTTTGCCATTTACTGACTGCCATTCTTTAGCATAGGTGTGGTGTGCGTTGACCCATGATTCGTCCAAATATACAATATCATACCGTTCACTCCACCGCTCACGGATCTGCCTCGGGTATTTGCTTCGAGCAATGACCAAGTGTGGTTTTTCACAAATAATATTCCTGCCCCAACAGTTTTTCTGAAAGTGAAGCCGGCTCCTCGCACAATCTTCCGTAGAGTACTTTTAGAAATGTCAATATTGCAGTCTGCATGCAATTTTAATTTCAAATTCCTGAGAGTAACAAGTACATTATTAGCAAACATTTTCAATATCTCACGTTTCGTGACATCCATGTCAAAGCTGTCGACTTTCCTTTTCCTTCCTTGATTGACATGAGTGCACTCTGAGTCTTGGTTTAATCCAACGAGAAAATGACGATCTATTAAGACCAAGCGCGAGTTGCGTTCGTCTCTCTGGGTCATGCATATCACAATATAAATGCCCCATCTTGGATTCCCTAAGGAAGTGCTGATATATATTAAAAAGTAACCTTTTGCATAGTTATAAATTTGCATTTCAAACTCATTGTAATTTAGATATAAATGTTGGTATTTAATGTCAACAAATTGTCTACTGAGTCTTCACAAAATTAATAAAGATACGCCTTCCCTTCGGTAATTAATGCCAAGGCCGTGGTGCGTCATTTCGTTCAATAACAATTCAGTTTTGTGCACGGGATTTTCCTGAAGTTAGTGTTTCTGCAATAGCCAAACTATTTTACGTCAACGACCGCACCAAATTAATGTATATATCCTAAAATGGTGTCAAATTCGAACAGGGTGAATTTAATATAGCCTAAAGAAGAAAACTTTTAAACTAGATCAAATTTCTCAGAGCAAAAAATATTTCTATAACGTCATCAATATTCTAAGATTGCATGCAAAATTTGAAAGCAAAATAACAAACGGTTATCACGCAAAACTAATTCAGGTGTGATTATGAATTTTTGAACGGACTATAGCTGAGTGACAGTGTACCAAGCGTTCGGCTTCTCGTGGCAAGGCGCAGTGCCATGGAGTACGGGTTCGATCCAGCTTCGGACCATATATTGTTCTTTGTTTTTTTCTGTTGTTGTTTATTTGTCATTTTTTCCGAGTGCTAACACATACCTTTTCCTTCTATTATTCCCTATTATCGCCTCGGAAGTTTCCCTATTTAATAATATTTATTTATTATTATTTGTCTCCAGTATATAACCACTGGAAACTGCTATTCGTGCAGTTTCGTCCAATAAATGTTTGTCTGCAACACAAGTATTCAGCCCTACTGGGAGATACTTGCCTTAATAGGAAAGTACAGAAATACAATTTAGATCAGTGATCGTAACCCTATGCTATAGTCATGGGAACGCCTTCGTGTAAGACACTGCTCACAATAATTAATTTTTTAATTAGCTGAGTGGCAGTGTACCAAGCGTTCGGCTTCTCGTGGCAAGGCGCAGTGCCATGGAGTACGGGTTCGATCCTGCTTCGGACCATATATTGTTCTTTGTTTTTTTCTGTTGTTTGTTTGTCATTTTTTCCGTGTGCTAACACCTACCTTTTCCTTCTATTATTCCCTATTATCGCCTCGGAAGTTTTCCTATTTAATAATATTTATTTATTATTATTTGTCTCCGATAAAATGCATCTTTGTTTAACCCCAGTTTCTATTGGGAAACATTCGCTCAGTCCTTCCTCTGTTCGAACTGCAGATGTGTAACCATCATAATGTCTTCGATAATATTTTGTATGGTAAGCAGTATTGCTTCAGAATTTTCCACTAAGAATCTCTATGAATACTGTCAAATGCTTGTTTGAAGTCGATGAAGTTACTTACACCATAGACAAATAATAATAAATTAATATTATTATAGAAGGAAACTTCCGAGGCGATAATCAGTGAATCAATTCAGAGGAAGAGGCATTTTTACTACACTCGGAAAAAATGACAAATAATCAACAACAGAAAGAAAAAAACAACAACAAAGAACAACTTTGTAGTTAGCCGAGATAGCAATGTTTCCTAGCATTTTGCTTGTCGTGCAAGGTGCTGTGCCAAGGTGTACGGGTTCGATCCTGCTTCGGACCATCTATTGTTCTTTGTTTTTTTTCTGTTGATTATTTGCCATTTTTGGGAGCCGCTATAGCTCAGTGGTTAGTGAACTGGACTACAAAGGACAAGGGGTAGGGTTCAATCCCAACCGACGGCTTGCGGGTTCACCCAGCCTTAAATGGGTACCGGATTTTTTTCTGGAAAAGTAAAGCAGCACGGGCGTAATATCGACCACATTACCCCAAAAATCATGTGCTGAAGGTCTGTAAAATATAGGGTCACTAACACCATATTTCCCTATACGCCACTTGGCCTAACGGGTGTACTTTACATTTTACTATTTGCCATTTTTTCGAGTGCTGTAAACATACCTCTTCCTCTGAATTGATTTACTTACACTATGGTTCGTTCAGAAATTCGTGCCCACAGAGTTTATCAATTATCTCGGAAACCGTTTTATGGATTTCTGTAATTTGTTTTCGTGAAATCTTATTTTCTCACCGACCTTGAGATTTTACAACATTTAAGTACAAAGGTAGTCTGAATTTTGCACAAATCGTTTTTGCGATATAATTTTAGGAAGATATTGAACGGTGTGCTCTAACATTAGATTTTACTGTAAATTACGTTAATTTTCTAACAAACCTCTCAGTGGATTGTGTTTTACAAGTTACGGTTCAATGACCGCGCGAAGCTGCTAAGATTGTGTGAATGGCACGTGAATTTTTTTTTTTTTTTTTTTTTTAACAGTAAGTTAATTACAACAATTGAGGGTATTGTAAAATCCTAAAAATTAGGACAATCAAAAAAATATTTTTATATACCTCAAAGAAGCAACAAAATTTCCTAAATGCATGACTTGACAGTCGGGTAAAAAATCAGTCTTTAGGTCGGTGAAAAAAAATAAATATTTCATGAACAAGAATTACAGAAATTAGCCCGTGCGCTGTCGGGGCCCGAAAGGGGAGTAAAGAATAGTGGCGCTGTACCCTACCAGGCATGTTCGTAAGAGGCGAGAAAGGAGGGTTGGGCATGGGACTAGCTATTCCATACTGTAAAAAATAATAAGCCGAAAAAGCTTCACAAACATGGACAAGCCAAAGAGAGAAAAAATAAATCCGCCATCCAGGAAAGAGAAGGGCTCTCTGTCTAAGAGACATATGACGCAAGCCGGAGAAAGCCGTAAAGAGTCCGGGTTGCCAACTCACACTTTGTCTACCAGGAAATCCTCCAGAATTGGCACCTGGAATGTTCGTACTCTAAACGAACAAGGAAAAGCTGCTCAGGTAGCAACAGAAATGACAAACTACAAGATAGATATTCTGGGAATGTGTGAAATAAGATGGCTAGGAACGGGTAAAAAAAACTAAATACAGGAGAGATGATTTTATCATCAGGACACCAGGAACCTGGAGCACAACATAGTGAAGGGGTAGCTATAATGCTATCAAGGAATGCACAGAAGACACTAATAGAATGGGAAGCAGTAGGACCGAGACTAATGAGAGCAACATTTAAAACAACCAAAAACAAAATAAAATTACACATTATCCAATGCTAAGCACCAACCAACGATAAGGATGATTTAGTTAAAGATAATTTCTATAAACAGATACAATGTCAGATGAATGCAAGACGAGCTAAGGACATTATAATATTGACGGGAGACCTAAATGCTAAAGTAGGATCAGACAACAGAGACTTCGAAGAGATTATAGGAAAACATGGACTTGGAGATATAAACGAGAATGGAGAGATATTTGTGAACTTCTGCGCCCTTAATCAAGTGAGCCTAGGAGGAGCAATATTCCAACATAAAAGAATACACAAAGCTACTTGGGTGTCACCAGACCATTGAACGGAAAATCAAATTGATCACATATGTATTAATAATAAGTTTAAGTCATCCTTACAGGATGTAGAAGTATATAGAAGGGCAGATGTAGCTTCTGATCATCATCTTCTGATTGCCAAACTTAAAATTAAACTAAAAAGGTATACTACAACGAATAAGGGTAGAAAGTATTTCAATGTAGGGTTTCTTAAAGAACAAGGAATTAAAGATAAATTCGCAGTCACAATATCAAACAAATACCAAGTCCTCCAACAACTAGAAAATTCAATAAATAAAGAAGATCATTGGAAACAGGTAAAAGATATATGGAAAGAGACATGCGAAGAAACACTAGGGAAAAGAGAACACCAGAATAAGGCATGGATGACAGCAGAGACCCTGGACAAAATTAAAGAAAGAAAGAACAAGAAAGCAGACATAAATAAAAGCAAAACGAGAAGTAATAAAGCCAAGACACAGGAAGCTTACACAGAGGTGAACAAAGAAGTGAGAAGATGCATTAAAAGGGATAAGAGGAAATATATAGATGAACTAGCTAAAGAGGCAGAAGAAGCAGCAAATAAAGGGAATATGAAAGAACTGTACAACAGCACAAAGAAATTAAGTGGAAAATACAAACACATCAATGCCTTTAATAAAGATAAGAAAGGAAATCTGCTTAGTAATATAAGGGAATAAATGGAGAGATGGAAAGAGCACTTTGAAGAACTTTTGAATAGACCCGGCTCAAATAATCCTCCAGATATACTACCAGCAGAAGAAGAGTTACACGTTAACTGTGGAAAACCAAGTAAAGAAGAAATAATGAAAGCCATCAAACTATTAAAAAATGGTAAAGCCACAGGACCAGATGAAATTCTTTCGGAAGCCATCAAAGCAGATATTAACACCTCTACCAAGATGCTACATAATCTATTAGATAAAATTTGGGAGAGGGAAGAAATACCAAAAGACGGGAAAGAAGGTTATATGATTAAACTACCAAAGAAAGGAAGTTTACAGGAGTGCACAAATTATAGGGGAAGTATGCTACTATTAGTGCCAGGAAAAATATTAAGCAGAATCATTCTGGAGAGACTAAAAGAGGCCATAGAGAAACATTTGAGAGATGAACAAGCAGGTTTTAGGAAGAACAAATCATGTGCTGATCAAATAACCACTCTACGTGTAATAGTTGAACAAAGTTTAGAACTAAAATCCTCACTTTATATTGAATTCATAGATTACGAAAAGGCATTTGATAGTTTAGACAGAAGAATGCTTTGGAAGTTGCTGAGTCATTACGGAATCCCCATAAAGTTTATTAACCTGATAAAAACAATGTATGAAGGAACTAAATGTAGTGTGGTGCATGAAGGACAGCTTACAGAAGCATTTGAAATAAGAACAGGAGTAAGGCAGGGATGCCTTCTGTCGCCATTTCTCTTTCTACTGGCCATAAATTGGATTATGAAAATAACTCAAAACAACAGAAATGGAATCCAGTGGTCACTGACCAAGCAACTTGATGATTTAGACTTTGCTGATGACACAGCTCTCCTATCACTCAGCCATCAACAGATGCAGGATAAAATGGGCATACTTGATGAGAGATCAAAACAGCTGGTACTGAAGATTAATAGAGATAAGACCAACATTATGAGAATTAATACAGTTGGCAATAATCAAATAAAACTAGGAGAAATACCTCTATTAGATGTACAATCTTACATATATCTGGGCAGTAATATAGATAAAGAGGGAGGAACAGAAAATGATACCAAAATAAGGATATTAAAAGCAAGAGGAGCTTTCATTGCACTGGGAAACATATGGAAATCCAAAGAAATTAGGTTAAATACAAAAATAAAAATTTTCAACTCAAATGTTAAGGCGGTCTTATTATATGGCTGTGAAACATGGAGAACAACAAAATTGACAATCACGAAGATACAGACTTTCATTAATGGATGCTTACGCAGAATAAAAGGATGGAAATGGCAGGACAAAATCACTAACATAGAATTATGGAAAGGTACCAGTCAAACACCAGTGGATAAAGAGATACAGCGAAGACTATGGCGCTGGATAGGACACACACGTCGGAAGCCAACTGAGAGTATTACACAACAGGCCCTTTTTTGGAATCCCCAGGGGAAAAGACAAAGAGGAAGACCAAGGAATTCTTGGAGAGGACAGATGGAAGCAGAGATGAAGATGATGGGGAAGACATGGAATGATCTTAAAAGAATGGCAAAAGACAGAACGACTTGGAAAGTGTTTTTTGAAGACCTATGCTCCACTGGGAGCTAAAAAGGTAGAGGAAGAAGAGGAATTACATAAATTCATCAGTTTCCGAGATAATTGATAAACTCTGTGGGCACGAATTTCTAAACGAACTAGAAATGTCTGGGTACAGGAAATCTACTACTAACACTATTTAGATGTAAAACTAAGGGGAACCTTCTACTAACACTAGTTAGATGTAAGACTACGAGGCACCTACTACTAACCCTAGTTAGATGTAAGACTACAGGGAACCTACTACTAACCCTAGTTAGATGTAAGACTACGAGGAACCTTCTACTAACACTAGTTAAATGTAAGACTACAGAGAACCTACTACTAACACTAGTTAGATGTAAGACTACGGGGAACCTACTACTAACACTAGTTAGATGTAAGACTACAGGGAACCTACTACTAACACTAGTTAGATGTAAGACTACAGGGAACCTACTACTAACACTAGTTAGATGTAAGACTACGAGGAACCTTCTACTAACACTAGTTAGATGTAAGACTACAGGGAACCTACTACTAACACTAGTTAGATGTAAGACTACGGGGAACCTACTACTAACACTAGTTAGATGTAAGACTACGGGGAACCTACTACTAACACTAGTTAGATGTAAGACTACGGGGAACCTACTACTAACACTAGTTAGATGTAAGACTACGGGGAACCTACTACTAACACTAGTTAGATGTAAGACTACGGGGAACCTACTACTAACACTAGTTAGATGTAAGACTACGGGGAACCTACTACTAACACTAGTTAGATGTAAGACTACGGGGAACCTACTACTAACACTATTTAGATGTAAGACTATGGGGAACCTACTACTAACACTAGTTAGATATAAGACTGCGTGGAACCAACTACTAACACTGGTTATATATCAGACTGCAGGGAATCTACTATTGGTCGTTTCAAATCTAAATGTTCACGATTAACATGAAATATCTCCTCTTTCCCTGCACTTACAAACTTGATTTTTTGCATCTGGCCTTGTTTTTCCAAGGTCCCACCGATTTCACAAAATTTAATGATGTAGGAAGTATGCTTCATCATGAAGCAGCACTTTCCTTTGATCTCAGTGAATTTACGGATCTTTTTGCTCCTGGAGAAAATAATTTACCGTACATTAATGGAAATCAGCTTCTCGACATAGGCGTCTCTACACAACTTGAAAGTTGGAGGCGTTTATCAACTGTTTACTTTCTATTGTTTACTTTCTTTAAAATACTATGAGAATGTCAATGTTATAGCCTTTACAGACGGTCTAAAACAAATCAGCGTATAAACAGTTCCATTAATGAAAACTATTTAAACAATATACAACAAAGAATACATTTAAAAAAATTAATTATCCGTTGCGAGCGATAACGAGCATGACATATCAAGCAAAGTTATTGTTTATGGGTACGCATGTGACTAAAGAGTCCGATGTAAGCACGGGATCCTCTTCACTGTAAAGAGCTACATTGTTCGTTTTATGTCTTTCCATGTGACTTTCATTATTTTACGTAAACAAGACATATGAAAGTGATTTAGTTTCTTTGCATGCCTGCAGTACACATATCAAGAATCTTTACATTTTCAAAACGTTATCAACTTTAGCTAAAGATTGATCATGCGGACATATAAAAACGGCCATTATTATTTCATTTATTCTGAATCAGAGGAGTCTAACATATTGATTACTAATCTGGGCTGAACGAACGATAGTCCATCTTTTTTCCAATAGTCATTTTCTTCTTTTAAGACATGATCTTCACATTTGCACCAAAAATCTTTGTCAATCTGTGATAGAGCAGCATATGTCAGTCCTTTTATATCGCATAGTTTAAAACTTGTATTCTCAGCTGCCACCTGCCCTTTAATTTTTGCCCAAACGAGTTCAATGGGGTTTAATTGTGGATGATAAGGGGGCAGTCTCAAGCACGTATGACCATGCTGTTGAATGATTTTGTCTATTTGGAATACTTTGGTCTTTTGCGATTTCTTAACAAGTGACAGTAATTCAGGTTTCAAAAATCCCTCGTTAAATGGAATTCCTTCCTTTCTTAGCCAAATCTTTATAACATCTTTTGTACTGGTAGATGTAGGAATTTTGTCTTCTTCTGCCACAGCGTTGTGGTACGACGCGTTGTCCATTACCAGACAGGATGGTCTGTCTAGAATTGGAAGAAGAGTATTTTCAATCCACTCTCTAAATATATGGCCATTCATCTCGGCGTGATAGTCCCTGTTGTCAGTATAATTAGAGGTGAATATAAGTTCTGCATTTTTCACCAACCCTTCTTTTCGGCTGCCTGCATGTGCCATTATAATACGCTGTCCTTTTCCAGTGGGTACACATCTTTTAATACTTCCATCTGATAACTGCCATTCCTTTGCACTTGTGTGGTGAGAATTTATCCAAGATTCATCTAGAAATACAATATCATAACCTTGGTTACGCATTTCCCGTACTTCACGTAAATATTTACTCCTCATAGAAACTAAGTGCGGCTTCTCGCAGATGACATTTCTACCACTATCGTACTTTCTAAACGTAAAACCGATGCTTCTAACAGTTCTCCATAATGTTGTTTTCGACACAACAATGTCATTTTCTGCTCTCAGTCGAATTTTCAGTTTTCTTAAAGTCACAGTTTCTTTGGAATCGAACATTTTACAAATTGCTCTTCTAATCACTTCCTTGTCAAAACTATCTACTACTTTCTTTCTTCCTAGCGTCCTAGTCTTGATTGAACTGGACACTCCGTTAGCTTTAAGCACTTGTTTGAAAAAGCGTTTGCTTATACCCAATGCGTGAATAGTTCTCTTTTCTGGCTTTGAGATGCTTCGATACAGTTTTCCACGCTTAGCTTCTATGCAAAAATATTTATACACCTTTATTGCCACTGATTGCAATGTAAGGAACTTTACTTTTATACCCATTGACTAACAGATCACAAATTTAACGAAATTACCCAATAATTAGGATACGCCGTTGCACATAAATCACAACAAAACGACAGGAAATGGGATGCACCGGATATAAAATTATAACTATGACGCGTTTTATGTGTTTTTTAGTGCTTAAAACAGGGAAATTGGCGCGCATTACGTTCAAGATGACAAGTCCGTGGGTGCTCACTCATATGAAGCGGTAATTCCTCCAAATATATGGTTTGACCAAAATGCCTTAAATTTGTATACTTCAAATAAAGAATATTTAAAACTATACGTTTGTTGGTGAGGAAATGAATGTACTTCTTGGGACCAAAAAATCACAAGACCATATGCAAAATTTCAGCATTATCAATCAATTGGTTGCAGAGATATGGAATTTTAAACACCTTCAAAATATTTTGAAACGACCTATAGTTAGACATAAAACTGTGTGGAACCTTCCATTGGCACTAGTTAGATATGACGGGGATAGGAACCTACTACTTACACTAGTTATACGTCAGACTGTTGGGGACATACTACTTACACTAGGTAAGACATCAGGCTGCAGGGAACATACTACTTACACTAGTTAGACATCAGGCTGCAGGGAACATATTACTTACACTAGTTAGACATCAGGCTGCAGGGAACACATTACTTACACTAGTTAGACATCAGGCTGCAGGGAACATATTACTTACACTAGTTAGACATCAGGCTGCAGGGAACATACTACTTACACTAATTAGACATCAGGATGCAGGGAACATACTATTTACACTAGTTAGACATCGGGCTGCAGGGAACATACTACTTACACTAATTAGACATCAGGCTGCAGGGAACATAATATTTACACTAGTTAGACATCAGGCTGCATGGAACATACTACTTTTAGACATCAGGCTGCAGAGAACATACTATTTGCACTAGTTAGATATCGGACAGCAGGGAACATTTTATTTACACTAGTTATATACCAAACTGTGCGTAACTACTACTTACACTATTTCTATATCAGACTGTGGGGAACCTACTATTTACACAAGTTAGCTATAAGACTGTGCGGAACCAACAACTTACCCTTGTTAGACATCAGAAGTGCGGAGAACCTACTTACCTAGTTAGACAATAGATGTTCGGGGAACTTACTACTTACCCTTGTTAGACATCATATGTGCGGTGAACCTTCTACTTACCCTAGCTAGACATCAGACTGCGGGGAACCTGATATACTAGTTATATATCAGACTGCAGGGAACCTACTTGTTAGACATCGGACTGCTGTGAAATTTACTACTTACACTTGTTAGATATCATACTGCAGGGAACCTACTACTTATACTAGACATCAGACTGTAAGGACCTATTACTTACACGAGTTAAAAATTAGTCTGCATTGAACCTGCTGCATACACTAGTTAAATATCAGACTGTGGAGAGCCTATTGCTTACACTAGACAGTCACCAGACTGTGAGAAACCTGATATTAGATAGACATCAGACTGAGAAGAAACTGATACTTACACTATACAGACATCAGACTGCGAGAAATCTGATACTAGACAATCAGACTGCGAGGAACCTGATACTAGACAGACATCAGACTGCGAGGAATCTGATACTAGACAGACATCAGACTGCGAGGAACCTGATACTAGACAATCAGACTGCGAGGAACCTGATACTAGACAGACATCAGACTGCGAGAAATCTGATACTAGACAATCAGACTGCGAGGAACCTGATACTAGACAGACATCAGACTGCGAGGAATCTGATACTAGACAATCAGACTGCGAGGAACCTGATACTAGACAATCAGACTGCGAGGAACCTGATACTAGACAATCAGACTGCGAGGAACCTGATACTAGACAATCAGACTGCGAGGAACCTGATACTAGACAATCAGACTGCGAGGAACCTGATACTAGACAGACATCAGACTGCGAGGAACCTGATACTAGACAGACATCAGACTGCGAGGAATCTGATACTAGACAATCAGACTGCGAGAAACCTGATACTAGACAATCAGACTGCGAGGAACCTGATACTAGACAATCAGACTGCGAGGAACCTGATACTAGACAATCAGACTGCGAGGAATCTGATACTAGACAATCAGACTGCGAGGAACCTGATACTAGACAATCAGACTGCGAGGAATCTGATACTAGACAATCAGACTGCGAGGAACCTGATACTAGACAGACATCAGACTGCGAGAAATCTGATACTAGACAATCAGACTGCGAGGAACCTGATACTAGACAATCAGACTGCGAGGAACCTGATACTAGACAGACATCAGACTGCGAGGAACCTGATACTAGACAGACATCAGACTGCGAGGAACCTGATACTAGACAATCAGACTGCGAGGAACCTGATACTAGACAATCAGACTGCGAGGAACCTGATACTAGACAGACATCAGACTGCGAGAAATCTGATACTAGACAGACATCAGACTGCGAGGAACCTGATACTAGACAATCAGACTGCGAGGAACCTGATACTAGACAGACATCAGACTGCGAGAAATCTGATACTAGACAATCAGACTGCGAGGAACCTGATACTAGACAGACATCAGACTGCGAGAAATCTGATACTAGACAATCAGACTGCGAGGAACCTGATACTAGACAGACATCAGACTGCGAGAAATCTGATACTAGACAATCAGACTGCGAGGAACCTGATACTAGACAGACATCAGACTGCGAGAAATCTGATACTAGACAATCAGACTGCGAGGAACCTGATACTAGACAGACATCAGACTGCGAGGAACCTGATACTAGACAGACATCAGACTGCGAGGAACCTGATACTAGACAGACATCAGACTGCGAGGAACCTGATACTAGACAGACATCAGACTGCGAGGAACCTGATACTAGACAGACATCAGACTGCGAGAAATCTGATACTAGACAGACATCAGACTGCGAGAAATCTGATACTAGACAATCAGACTGCGAAGAAGCTACTACTTATAGACGTCAAACATCAAACTGCGTGGATAATTTTTTAAAATGTCTCCGCCACCAGATAAGACAGTGAAGTGTGATAACAGTAAAAGCCATGTTTTAACATATAAATTGACAACTGTTAATAAAAGCCACAGAGTTGCAGATCGTAATATGTAACTCACTACAATAAACTAAAATATGATGACATATAAATGAGGGGATATCAACGAATTACCATTTGGAGGCAGTTCGCTACACCTGCACACCACCAGGACTCGAACTACTTTCTCTGGTTGTAAAGGAACAACAGAGTCTAGAACAGAACAACAAAATGGGTACTGAATCTTCGGTCGAGGAACGAAAGGCACTCGATGAGGATGCTCTGGGTCACACTCTCATCCTTCACCCCCTTCTCCAGCATCAAAAAAAGGAAATAAAAAAATGATGTGCGTAAAATAAGTGCAAGTAGTCCAACCGTTCCCATACTGTCGTACTGCTTTAGAATACGGTTACAGGGTGACAAAGCTTACACGACATCGGTGCGTACGTTATGATCACGAGCAGTCGATTGGTTGGTCAAGTCATTGCAGAAGTCAACGATACGTAGTCACCTTTTCCCATGTCCCTTGATATACGGGAATACGTGGAAATGAAAGAGCGGATAGGTTAGTTAGCTGTACTGTCGGTACAGTAATACTGTTGGTACCGTGTCGGTGTGAAGACGTTCAACTGAAGGATCTCGCGCACGTTATTAATACCCTCCAAAATGCTGGAACAAAACAGGACATCAACAACCATAAGTCCACATCACTCCTACGGAATAAAGTGGGCACAGCTAGAAAAGAGAAAGTTACTGTGTGCATAAGAGGACTTAACAACCAACACAGAACTGGGAATCATCAGACGTTGAGGGACATGCTGAGAAGGGTATTTGAGCACCTATGGACATGTTCAGAGTGCAATGGTGATAGCCCACAAATAACTCAATAAAACAGTAATTTACGAATCCGGAGCATTTGCACACACACACACACACACATACTTTATTTATAACAATTTCAAGTAAATAACACGTAACTTCTTGACTACACATCGACATAGAAATCGGTGAATTATACTATTTGTGGCGAATACAGTGCAGCAATATAATCTACTCGCTTTTCTTGATTCCTCAACGTTTCCACTTATACAATTCAGCATTTGCTGGTCTACACCAGGCTGTCCCTGATCGGCCTATTTTTCACCTTTTCAAAAGTAACTTTCGTTTGTTTTCATCGTGTGTGCAGTTCTTGATTACTGATCCAGTTTAATAAAAATATTATGAGAAATTCCCTCATGCAAGTTTAATGAAATGATGGCAATCTTTAAGTGCTGCCTGTCCCCCCCCCCCCCCCCCCCCCGCCACAGATCAATACAAAATCACCGGAAATATGCTGCTCTCATACGAGATGGCTAATTTGCTTTGTGCCGCATTGGGTGGATTTTCACCTTAATTGATCTAATTGATATTTTCGCTGGCTACCCTATCTAGTTCTAACACTTTCTCCTGAAACTTAACTGTCAACACTTCTGCAAGACCGTGGTTAAATATTTTGAGACGAAGAGTGCCTAAATTATCTCTCTCATACATGGTTCTGTTTCTCCACAAACAGACTAAACAGTAATAATTCAATTATTTAAAATTACTTATTGCGATTAAGTCATTAACCATTGTTGGAAATATTGCTGCTGCAAAAGCCCAGGAGATGACCTTAAAAATGTGAAATATCACCTAAAAATTATCAAATTTTCTTGCATTTGTGCCCGATAAAAAATGCAAGTATGACCTAAAAATGAAAAATGTTTCAATTTTCCATCTAAATATTTATTTTGAATTTCGTTGTCTAAGTTATAGATATGTGTTAATCCAGGCAAGTTTACATGTTTCTTAGAAATAAAATTACAATGCCAATTTTTTCCCCGCTTGAACAAGGGTAATATAAATGACAGTTTTATAGTACCTAAAATGACAAATATGACTGACCAGATATAACCAATAATATGCATTTATGTCCCCAATTTGGTCAAAATATGTCCCAAACCATAATATGGTCAAGATATGCATTTATATGACCAATACAAACAGTGTCAGATAGTTCTTCACGACAAGCTGAAATTAACTTGATTTAAAAAATACATATCTGTAACAAAAATATGACATGTCATACAAATCCGAGCCCTCTTGATAAACAACAGATTAAGATTTGATATTTGTCAAAACTAGACCAGGAGCATATTATAGAAGTTATCAATGGCCAGTTGTAGGAAAATTCAGAAAAAATGTAAAACAACAGAAAGACCCATAGTTAGTAGTGTTAGCATCAAGTTAAGTTTAGGTACGTTTAACTCTTTCCATACGTTTTGCCGAACTGTGCGTCATGCCGATTTCGGCCACATATGTTTTGTTGCTTGGTGCACCACTCTCAATTTGATTAGTGTGAACCCTCATCAAACAATATTTTATTTGTGCATGTCTTGTAGCATCTTGATACTGGTGAAATCTAATACCCTGTACAATTATCGCAAAGAGTGAAAATGAGTTACAAGAAATGTTGGACATTATAGTGAAAGAAAGCAAAAATAAAGGACTCAGCCTTAATAGCAAAAAGACAGAAGTAATGCTAACAACAAAGAAAAAGACATCACTTCGGTGCAAAATTAAAGACAAGTGGAACAATATTAAAACAGGTAAATGAAATTAAGTATTTGGGAACTTTGTTACCCTCAGACGGAAGATGTACAAAAGAGGTGAGATGCAGAATGGCTCAAGCAAAAGCAGCTTTCCAAAAAATGAGGAAGATAATATGCAATCTATTTTTGACAATAGAAACAAGAAAAAGAGTTCTTAAATGTTATATAGAACCAGTCTTAACAATTTGGATGAGAATCATGGACAATAGGGCAACTGACAAGAAAATCACTGGAATCTGTAGAAATGTGGTTTTACAGAAGAATGTTGAGAATACCATGGACAGCTAAGAGGAGTAATGAAAATGTTCTGAAAGAGGTCAAAGTAAAACGAGAGCTAATTTCCAATATTAGGAAGAAACAATCATCATTTTTTGGCCATGTAATGAGAAGAGAACAACTGGAATATATTGTTAACAACTGGAAAAATTGAGGGATGAAGAGATAGAGGGAAGCAAAGAGAAAGAATACCAGACAGCTTAAGAGAATGGCTTGGCAGGAGGCCAACAACAGAAATGATAAATAACTGTCCAGATCGAAAGTTGTGGAGAGACATGATCACCTACGCCAGCAGGCCCGGTACTTGATGATGAGTATCGTAGTATCTCTAGGATACACATGATCTAATTTTTCCAGAAGAACATTGGAAATCAGGAGCTAGGTAATCCGGGTCAAGTTAAAGAAAAGCACATAAATGCATCAAAATGTGACGCTGCAGTGAAGCTAATTGTGGGGAGAAATGAAAAAAAAATAATAGAAAAAAAAGTATGGTTAAAGTTTCACTTAACAAGTGGAAAACACAAACCAGAACGACGTTTCGGCGCATTAAGCCTTCCCATGGAACACACATATAACACACGTACAAATATGTATTGAAAATAAAAAATATAATAATTTTGAACTAGAAGGAGAAATGAAAAGAAAAAAAAAAGAAAAATAAGTATAAAATCGTATAAAAACGTCCCTGTAGCATTGTAATCAGACATATTTGGGTCTGAGCTCTGACGACGAGACCATTTCGTTCATTGAAACCTAGTTCCAGTATGTGATACCAAACTAAAACGTAAATAACTGTCGAGATCGAAAGTTGTGGAGAGACATGATCACCTGTGCCAGCAGGCCCGGTACTTGATGATGATGATGATGTTCAATTATCTAAAAATTCATATATATTATGTTATATGTTAGATAAATATAAATAAGTAGATTGATTCTTAAAACCATGAAATAGTTTGTCTTTGAAATCTCTTCCGTTGCATTGATAAAAAGCTTCCATATAGAAAGAGTTGGATCATGCAAGAAGGTGCATATTAAATATAACATTACATTTGAGAAGGCAATGCAAAAAGACATACAATATAATAGAGAAAATACAAAGCATATAAATAATGGGAGATACTGAAAGAATCAACAAAATAAACATCAAGAGATCATACTGTCACTGAAATAAGCAGCACAAAAGACATTTACAGATGACATTTTACAGTAAATGGACACGTGAAGAAGGAATAAACAAAAAAAATATGACTGTAAAAGACTGAATTTTGAAATAGTAAACAAATGCAATGAAGTAAAAGATGCATGGCTAAATGAAAGATGCACAGAAATTTTAATGTAGCACAATAGAGAGGTAAAATGTTCTCTAGGAACAAACTGACAAATTAGCTAAAAAGAAAAATGAGCAACAGTGGTTGTTAATCCATAATGGAATAACTAAGCATGGATGAAAGATGAACAGAATATATCAAGAAACTCTTTGAGGATGAACGGCCTAAAGTAAACATTTAAGATAATGGGGAAGAACAGCATGTACTGACAGAAGAAATTGAGTGTGCCTGGAGCAATATTAAAATAGGAAAACCACCTGGACCAGATAATATAATCAAAGAGAAGATCTGGGTAATGAAAGAATTTGGAACAGAAATAATAACAAAACTGTTCAATGACATCTAGAACAGCAAGTATATGCCAAATGATTTACCAAAATCTATATTCATAGCTTTATCAACAAAACTTGGTGTCATGGAATGTGAGGATCACCACACAATAAGTCTTGAGTCACACGACAAAATATTACTAAAAATCATCATGCATAAGGTTATAAAAAAATTAAAACAGAAATTAGTGATGACAGTGTGGATTTGTTGGAGTTAAGGGCCATAAAAATAATTAAAAGAAAAACCTACAGTAGTGAAAACATACCTGTACTTACATTTTAAAGATGACATCAAGGCACTTGGTATAGTAAAGCAGGCATCAAGAGAGAGATTGTCTGTGAGGTAGATTAGAGCATGTACAGAGGTTGATCTTAACAATAGAATTTGCCAACACGCTTTGATAGGATATCCCACAAAAGTGCATTGGCAAATTCTATGATAAGGTGACATGAGGTGGGTTGGATATGGGGAATTCCCAACTGCAGTGAAATTGGTTCAGTGGATAAAAAAGAACAGAATAAAGAAGAGAAAAATGTATCTCACTTACTCTTTGGCATCTCAAAAACCATATCTCCAATAGGACTATTAGTAAATTCTAAGTAATAAGTAAATAGAAAATATTAGTAAATTGTAAAAGTAATAAATAATTAGAATATTAGTAAATTGTAAAAGTAATAAGTAACTAGAATATTAGTAAATTGTAAAAGTAATTAAATAACTTGAATATTAATAAATTGTAAAAGTAATAAGTAACTAGTAAAAAGAAAAGTAAAGTACCCCCATCCCGCCAAGTGGCGTATAGAGAATATGGTGTTAGTGACCGTAATTTTTTACAGACCTTTGACACATGATTTTTGGGGTAATGTGGTCAGTATTACGCCCGTGCCGCTTTACTTTCCCAGAAAAAAAATCCGGTACCCATTTAAGGCTGGGTGAACCTGGAAGCCATCGGTTGGGATCGAACCCTACCTCTTGTCCTTTGTAGTCCAGTTCACTAGCCACTGAGCTATCGTGGCTCCCTTAGAAACTAGAATAGTAGTAAATTGTACAAGTAATAAGTAATTAGAATATTAGTAAATTGTAAGTAATAAGTAACTAGAATATTAGTAAATTGTAAGTAATAAGTAACTAGAATATTAGTAAATTGTAAGTAATAAGTAACTAGAATATTAGTAAATTGCAAGCAATAAATATGAAATGGATACCTGTCAGTCTTGTGTGGCCTGTGTGACAGAAATATCATGTCAGTGACTTTATTTTATTAATGATCAGCAACACATGTATGGGTGATGTGATCAGTATTACATAAAGCTGCTCTACATGGCCACAGAAATTCTATAATTAAAAGTTAGTATCACTGGCCTTACATTCATCAGCATCATCGAGTGCCATCTCCGCAACGAAGGTTGGCTACCATGGAGCGCCATTCTGCTCTGTCTCTTGCTTTGAGGTGCAGGTTGTCATAGGCTGGTTTGTCCATCTTTTGATGTTACTTGTCCATGTTAGTCTTGGTCTGCCTCTTTTACCTTGTATTTTCCCCTCCAGGATTATTTTTAGTAGGCTGTTGTTCTTTTAACATGGCCCAAAAATCGCATTTGTCTTGTTTGAATTGTGTTTAGTAGTTCTCTTTTCATTTTAGGTTGTTTTAAGACTTCATCGTTTGTTTTCTTTTCTTTCCATCCAATTATACCTATTCTTCTATATATCCACATTTCAAAGGCCTTGCATTACAAGCATCATATTCAGAAGTGATACATCTGATTCTCAGAAGACACATATGACAGACAAAAGAAACAGAACTTATGAACTAAATTATTTCAAGAAACATGAGTACCTCCGAAGTCTGAGTTATCTGCCTGTGCAGTGAAGGACCCCTGTGCACACGGCTGCCAGGGAAAAATGGATTAACACGCAAAATTCAGTTCCTAGTCTCTAGGGACTTCGTCCGAGTTGAAAGCTGGCGAATGCAACAACAACAACAACAACATTTCAAGCAAAACCAAAAAGACAAACACTTTCCTGGTATAATTATGGCTCTGAAGTCATCTATATGTATATATGTGTATGTAGGCAAAAAGTGTTTGTAATGGTGAATTCAATGTTACACTTAAATGGTATAAATCATCATTGCTGACAAAACTTTATAAAACATTGGTCATAACTAAAGAATGAACAATTACTTTTACAATGAAAAGAAAAAGTCTATTTTCACTTATTTCTAGGTGTTTTTAATATTCTGAAAACATAACAGACATAACCCTCAACACAAGCATACATGTCAAATTATGCAAATATAATCATCTTTCATTCTCATGTGGTTTGAAATTTGTGGTAATGTGGCGTAATGGAGTAATATAAAAATGATCAGTGATCAAATTTCATCAGTGTAAACTAAACATGCAGTGAAATTTTCACAGCATTAAAAAAATATATAAAAATGAACTTATTACAACTATTTACATCAGTCACCTCAAGAAGTACTTTTGTTATTATTTCACTTTAAATAAATAGCAATCAGCAACAAAATTTTGTTGGCAAGTATTTAATTTAGTGTTCATTATTTATTGTTATTAATGTATTCCTCTTCTTTTTTTTGTTATGAGAATCAAATCTGCAATCTTGTATCATGCATGATGTCTCAGTCAATTCTAGGACATATTAGCTACATCTCAGTCAATTCTAGGACATATTAGCTACGTCTCAGTCAATTCTAGGACATATTAGCTACATCTCAGTCAATTCTAGGACATATTAGCTACGTCTCAGTCAATTCTAGGTCATATTAGCTACGTCTCAGTCAATTCTAGGACATATTAGCTACGTCTCAGTCAATTCTAGGACATATTAGCTACATCTCAGTCAATTCTAGGACATATTAGCTACGTCTCAGTCAATTCTAGGTCATATTAGCTACGTCTCAGTCAATTCTAGGACATATTAGCTACATCTCAGTCAATTCTAGGACATAGCTACTTCTCAGTCAATTCTAGGACATATTAGCTACTTCTCAGTCAATTCTAGGACATATTAGCTACATCTAAGTCAATTCTAGGTCATATTAGCTACATCTCAGTCAATTATAGGACATATTAGCTGCTTCTCAGTCAATTCTAGGACATATTAGCTACTTCTCAGTCAATTCTAGGACATATTAGCTGCTTATCAGTCAATTCTATACCATATTAGCTACTTCTCAGTCAATTATATACCATATTAGCTACTTCTCAGTCAATTCTAGGCCATATTAGCTACTTCTCAGTCAATTATATACCATATTTGCTACTTCTCAGTCAATTCTAGGCCATATTAGCTACTTCTGCCCCATTTCTCTACCTGACAGTCAGGTTTCATGTCACAAGCCATTTTGGGCTGGGCACACATGAAGGACATGTTTCTGAGTATTGTCCTCCAGCTACAAAAAAGAATAATCTTTCGAGTGAGACATTTAATGACAGTAGAAGTGACTCAGACATCTGAAGTGGCCAATTCTGAGGCTAAATATTATTATGACTATTATATTCATTTTTTTTTTTCATATTTACATTTTTCAAGATTATCAACACCTCACGCCCTTCATTTTCAGCAAAATCATTTTTATACTAAATAGTCACAGTTAAAGTAATCTGCAATTAATCAGTAATTTTATTAGAGTATGAAACACAACAAAACTGACAATAAATTATTCTAAGATATGATGACACTATTAGTGCATTTCAAAAGCCAAAGTGATTTTCTTGTTTGGTTAGTAAATTAGTAGTAAAATAGCAAAAAATATGGAAAGATTTTTGAAATAGAATATTTTTAAAAAGGTGTCAAAATGTTTTTAAAACGGAAATGAGACTAAACAACATGAAGAAATGACTTTTAAATTAAAACATTTTTAAAAATATGTTGAAAATGAAAAGAAGAAACATTTTAATTTTATTTTAACTGTAAGTAGCTAAATTAGGAAAACATAATTGAAATTATTGTTTTCAATTTAGTAAACAATAAGGATGAGAAAAGTTGTGCAAACTAAGGTGAAAAAAAAATAAATAAAGGTTAACTGAAAATACAAAATTTTTTTTATCATACGCAAACTTGAAGTACTTACAATCTTGCTATTCATAAAACTGTACTACATGTAGTAACAAAGAAATTTATTTTATAAATGCCAAGACCCTTAAAACATCCTCCTCTTTCTCTGAATCGACATCTACAAACAGCAAATCCTTAAAACATTATCTCTTTCAGCTTTAAGTTATTATATTAAAAGAACATCATCACCATGTGCCATATCGGTTGGCGTATAGGCAATCATGTCCTTCCACAACCTTCTATCTATAGTGCATCGTATCAGTTCTGTTGTTGACTGTTTTCCATGCCATGACACCAAGCTATCCAGTATTTTCTCTCTTTATCATCCGTGATCTCTTTTTCCTTTTATATTGCCAGTTATAACCAAGTATTCCAACTTTCCTCTTCTTATGATGTGCCCAAAAAATGTTGATTGTTTCTATCTGATGTTTTTTAGGAGTTCCCTTTTTGTGTTGGCCTCTTGAGAATTTCTTCATTGGTTATTTTTAGCTGTCCAGGGAACTTTCAACATTCATAAAAGAACATAAATATTAATAATTGTATTTATAATTAAATAAGTGCATGAATTATATATTCATTTATATATTTTTTTTTTTAGCTGAAAAGGTCTAGAGCACATTTTTGTAACTCTTAGGCCCAAAGATATTTATTTTACTAGTAGCTGAAAACCAATAATCTTAAAAGTTTACATTTGTATGTACAACCCAATCATGATGATAAAACAAACCTAAGTGCACCAGAGCTTATATACGATGGGATGATACAGTTCTGGTAAACTATGCATCAAAAAAGGTGTATGTGTGTTAAGAATTGGCTATTTTTCTAAAAAGTAGAGATAAAATTTGTAATGAATTACCAAACATTATACTGTATGGGATATATATACTTGTTGAAAAAGAGTACAGCTTAAAATAATTGTTAAAAATGTAAGACAGCTCAACAATATTTGGGTAGTACCACTAAAATGTATAAATAACTAGCAATCTTTTTGGAGAATGCATACATTACATTAATCATGCTTTATTTATAGTTGTGCTTTGGTTATTTCCCTTGGAACTACTTTAATTATCTTTTACTTGCAATTCTGTTGTATTGTCTGACCTAATTAAATGAGGATAAACACCGAGTTACCACAGCTGGACATAGAAATGTGATGTTTTGACAATAAATTTCTTCGACCACCAAATTTCTATCAATAATTGGTTATTTGAATTATAAGGTGATAAAAAAATAGTCATGTTATTTGGTTATTTGGATATGGAAGGCCCCGGTATCACTGCAAACGAATTAAAATCCATAATTGCTCAACCGCCCGTGCCAGCGTAATCATCCGAATTAATATCTCATCTCCCAAACTCAGAAAGGTAACTGTAGTCCCCATCGTAGCAGTCTCAGCACACGCCAAAAGACATAAGGCAAAACCGCGTAGAAAGTGAACACAGCCAACTGTTCCCTGTCAAACGATATCATCACTCATCGTAAACAATTGGAATATCGAAACATGATCAAAACGGATGAGACACACAGCTCACGGTGTGCACAGAGCACTTAACTCAGTAGCTCCTGCAACAAGCCAGACTTGGAATATAAAGAAACTGCAACAAGGAACACTTTTCATGCATAGCCTTCAATTGTTCCTGCAGCCTATCCACCATATACCATGGAAGTTCACGTCCTCTTGAAAATGATGATCGTCGTATTTTTAAAAATGTATAGTGCTTTATGATGTTAGGCCATCGTTGTTGACTCCAATTCTGAACTTATAGACACACAGTTCATCGTCAGATTATCCCCGTCGCACATCAAACAACAGACCTTAAGATTAGCGTACGGCCGGTTATCAGACGTGATCTTGTCAACTGTAAGTGTCTTCAAACTGTGTTGTTGGTTTTGTTCCCCAATGACATCATAGCAACATGGACAAATACAATTAACTAAAGAAAAGTTGCACAACATGGACCTTTTGACTTTGCTTTTAGGCAAAACAGGTACTCTACAACACATCTTCATCCCAATGGTGTGCTAGCAATGTTAGACCTAGACGCTTAGTCTCAAGAACAATATGAAAAAATAAACACTACCGAAATGAAATGTGTTAGACGAAAGACAGGAAACAGCCTGAGAGATAAATCTAAAATGAAGAACTGAGAGAAAAGCTAGGAATAATTACCGTAATAGAATACATAAAGAAACAACAGATAAAGTGGTTTTGGTTTAGCCACGTGATAAGACAGAAAGATAAGAACACAACACAATGAGCCTTTAATAAAACTTGAGAGAACACCAGCCCCAACTATGAAAAAGATGGATTGATGGAATTATTAGAAAGAGTAGGGAAAAAAAATTAGGAGTCCAACAGAAAAACAAAAAGATGGATGGATGGAATACTAGAAACAACAGGAAACATAACAGCAGGAAAGGCTAACAGAGAGTAAAAATCCTCAAACTATATCTCCCCTCTACGCTGAAAATTAAAAAGAGGAAAGAAATAGGTGAAATTGGAACTGAGGTGATGTTCATGAAGATTTACTACCATATTGTGACCTCTATGCGTATTTAGGTTTCGCGTTTTTTAAACTCCTTATACATTTTGATTAACCAATCGTACAATTGTTCATTAAAAGAAGAACCACTCGGATTGTCACTGCCTCCTCCTACTCCCCACAAATGGAGGAGAGGAACGATCCTCAAAAGCCCTTGGGATCACCACAAGAGCGGTGGTAGATCCCAGAGCCAGCTTCACGCTCAGAGGAAGTGACGCAGAGTCGTCATCGTGGTTAATGTGCCGTCCAGATTTACTCGACGTCTCGGCAAGACCTCCTTTAGAAATGATCCCTAAAAGTATGATCTTAATCTATATTTACAGACATTTTTGGCCACAACTTTCGGCTGATGTCATAAATCACAGCTTTAAACGATTTCAATACGCTTTTAATAAAGCAACAAATATAATATTTTCTAAATCTCATTTCTAAAATCATATCAGGTGAAACACTGTATATTTTATCTCTCCAGATACATACATTCAAGATCATTAAACCTTTCTCAAAATTTACTGGCAATCTCAGAAAAATATCCACTTCTTTTTGGAAGCAAAGTATGCAATACAAATGAGATTGTATTTATCACGGGAGATAATAACTTCTTGTTCATTAATTAGTCTTTATTGGATTATCTTTCTTCGATTCAGAAAGCGTGGATGGCCAGTTGTCGAATCGATAACTTGTCGACTTTTTGTAACAATACGATAGTGGCTTTCTGTGACTGCTGAGATTATAAATGCGTCATTACAAACATGTGCTGTGTATGTCTGAAAGTACAGCCTCGTTGGAGGAGGAAATAGCACCAGAGGCAAAACAGGTTATTTCTGGTTATTTGGTTATGGAAGGCCACGGTATCACTGCAAACGAATTAAAATCCATAATTGCTCAACCGCCCGTGCCAGCGTAATCATCCGAATTAATATCTCATCTCCCAAACTCAGAAAGGTAACTGTAGTCCCCATCGTAGCAGTCTCAGCACACGCCAAAAGACATAAGGCAAAACCGCGTAGAAAAAGAACACAGCCAACTGTTATCAGTCAAACGATATCATCACTCACCGCAAACAATTGGAATATCGAAACACGATCAAAACGGATGAGACACACAGCTCACGATGTGAATCACGGTGTGAATCCAAGAATATGCTTTCTATTTCAAAACAAAATATATTCACTGCTGCCAGAATTACAGTCAATGAAAGGCAACCATATTTGGTGCAGGAACTATTTCTTGTCAAAACTATCCCAGGTTATGTTGGGTGCTCATTGGAATGAATAGATGTTCTAAAGTAAGAACTGGATGAAATGAGCAGTCTTCATTGCCAGTGATCAAGGAACAAAAAATATAACAAGAAATGTACAATAGAGACATTAACGAACAACTGCTTCCTTTCAAATCCACCTCCCCTTACAAATGTGCAACATTATGAATACAATTAGGTTAAAGTACTATCGTACTGCATTATTCGCACAGCTCTCTTTTAGTACAATACAAAATCTGTACAGCATTTGGTTCAACCCAACTGTGACATGGTCAGCTAGGGTTATCAATTTGTCATTTTTTGTATCAAATTCTAGAAATCCGGCTTTTTTCAATGTAGTTAATGCTGACATTTTTTTTTCTGCTTATTCAGCTTTTTTTTGCATCTTTTTTTTTTGTTGGCTTTTAGAAAAAAGAAAAATCTTTGCACTAAAATGACAAACCATGATGGAAAGCTTTCATCATGACACCGTGCCTGGAAGAAGTGGTAACTAGTCAATGGGCAACTTTCAAAGTCTTGAAAAAGAGTGTGAAAGATGGCCGTAGTGGTGGGTGATAACCTGTCCCTGAGAGAGTCCATGAAAATGGAGGTAGACAGTAAGGACATGGAGGCACTGGTGGAAAACAAAAAGAATGCGCTAACTCCTAAAGAAATCCAAGAACTGCACAGGGAACAGCGAGAAGTAGTGGAGATATTTTTCTCCAGAGAGGAAGGATAAATGAATCTATTGTTCTTTGCCTTTTTCCGCTGTTGATTATTTGTGAATTTTTTCAGAGCATTGTAAACATACCTGTTCCCCTCAAATTATGCGCTGATCCATTGCCTGGGAAGTTTCTTTTCATAATAATATTCAGTTATTATTATTTGTCTCCAGTCTAAACCACTAAAACTACTATTCGTGCTGTTTCATCCTATAACTGTTTGTCTGTAACACAAGTATTCAGCCCTACTCTATCCAGGATATGCTTGTCTTAATAGAAAAATATAGATATACAATTTATTCCCAGGTTGTGTTCATAACTCTAAGCTATAGTCATGAGTACACATGCATGATAGACATCATCAATGATAGCAGCTTTTTTAGGTTGCTTAGGTGGCTGTGTACCATAATGCATAGTCTCTCATTGCTAGGTGCTGTGTCAAGGAGTACAGGTTTGATCATGCTTCAGGCTGTCTTTTGTTCTTTGTTTTTTCTTTTTGATAAAAAAAATCATAAAAAAGCAAGCAACAGTGCAAAGTTTTTAAAAGTAAAGAATGCTAAGCTTACACGTATCCTCAATCCCAAACATCATTTAGTGCAAATAAACAGAAAACAAAAAGAAATAGAAAGCATATCAGAAGGGTTACCTGATGTTTTTATGATAGGTTACTTCCCTTCCAAATAAAAACTCATTTCTCCTCTCCACTTTCCATATACATCATCTCTTCAGTACACTCTAAAGTGCAGTTCATTGTTATTTTCAGTATTTCACATACATTTATTTTGTTAGAGTTTTTATTTGTGATTTTAATTAATTATGTACTATACATGTACTTTATTATAGAAGCACAAATAAATAATCTTCAGTGGTCTGGGACAGATTAATCAAATGACATTATTTCTGTGGGAACAAATTGATTTGACATTCATAAAAACCACAATTCAAACAGCCCCCTAGAAACAATTGTGTGCTATATAATAGAGATGTTTTGCTGTCATTTTAGATCTGCAACAAAATGTTGAGATGGCATGAAGTTTTTGAAGGAAATTATTTTATTTATAAATTAGATACCTGAGTTAATATTTATATATGCACACTATTTTTTTTATAAATATTAAATTATGGCATTAGTATAAAAGTGAAATAAGTTTATTGTGTTAAACTCAATGAACTTTCCAGTGTAAAAAAATGTATACTAGGGCATCTTTGAACAAATGTGAGTTAACATAAAGATAACCTGTGCACTGTTATTTTGTTAGTTAATGTGAAAAATATCTTTCTAGCTGATCAGTGATTTAGAAGGTTATCAAATATTTCAATGATTTATATATATTTTTTAAAATAAAAAAACCAATACTTTTCAAATGTATTTTTACTGCATTAATTTATTACAAGAGAGAAATTGTATTTAAGACAAAAAAATAGTCATGTGTTTATAAAAAGCATATGCTCTTGTGTTGGAATTTTTATCTGTTATTTCCAGAAACAATCACTGTGGTTCTTTTATTTTTATTTTGCTTAATGAGTTAAATTTCACCTCTTTTTCTATCATTGAACACAAATGAATAATAGTTTTAATGACCTTATCTCAAACTGTATTACCACAATGTAATAATACCATGGTACAGTATATCATACCTTCCATATATTTTTTAATGTAAACTTGTACACCAGACCAAGAAACGCCATGGAATTGGGGAAATAAAAACATGCATGTCAATTTTAGTGTTAATTTATAATAATAATAATAAATATGATTAATAATAGTAAATATTAATGATAATAAATAATAGTTTCTGCAATAATTTCAGACTCGGTGACCGAACATGACATTATGACATGACAGATTTCTTTCAAATTATGCATTTATGTTACATTTAACTTCATATTACTGTTAAATTAAAAAATCCTGTTTTTTTAAAATATAACCCAGGAAAATAATCATTAAACATTTTAAAATGCAGAACTAGACAGAAGTGAGTGACTCTCAGATATTTTGATTACGAGCCATCTCCCTCGCTCCCACCCTCAACACTTCGGTACGGCCCCTTGTGGTCGTAACTGTATCTTCTGTGCCTATGTGCTCCCTGCTGACTCGGTCTTGTTCCCTAATGGACGGTTCGAGATCAAGCATAGCTTCACATGCGTGTCCCGCAACATCATTTATGCCATCATATGCCAATGATGCCACATGACCTATATTGGTGAGTCTGGGAGAAGATTAGCGGAAAGATTTTGTGAACATCTACGTGATGTCCAACAAAATATTGGTACTCCGGTGTCTTCCCACTTCAACTCCCCTGATCACAAGGGCAAAGATGACATCCGTGTCACTGGTATTGTCCTTTGTCACTCTGGCGACCGCAGCCGCTATACTTTGGAAAATCGCCTTATAGTCCAGCATGGTTCGCTGACCCCGAGAGGTATGAATGTATCACACTCATACGCATAGTTTCCTTTTGGTTGCTCCTTCCCTTTTGCATAGCCTTCTCTACTGCACATATTTGGGTTCTTTGGTCTACTTAGTATGCCATGCTATTTATAGTTCTTCTCCTCTAGTCCCTTATGAGACACTTCGGTTTTCTCCTCTATACCTTTTTTTTCTGTGCTCGTTACCCCTCATTTGTTTTTATTGTACCCCACTCTCAGACATCTCACTCTTACCGCCTTTTGAATACCTGTTAGTCTACTATTCGGTTATTTCTCCTTTGTGTTTGCACACTGACGCCTGTGTGAACTCCTCTGGTTCTGTGTTCATTTGCGCACATTTTTGCACGTTTCTCGACGTTCACGACAGACGCACTTGGTTGCGATTTCCTTTTGGTTTTGACAGGATAGTCAATTTTGTTTTCTTTAACACATTTCGATTGTTTTTGTTTTGGTTGTTTCATTGTTGGTTTTGTGTGTATGTTTTTTTGTTTGTTCCTGATGAAGGCCTATTGGGCCGAAACGTTGTTTAGTCTGTGTCGTCCACTTATCACGTAAAGCTTCTTACACACCATTTTTTAATTTTTTTATTTTTCCTCACATTCAGCTTTACTGCAGCTTCGCATTTTTATGCCTTAACCTTGAATTCTAATACCTTGTTCAATTATCTAAAAATTCATGTATAATATGTTATATGTTACATAAATATAAACATGTAGATTGATTCTTAAAACCATGAAAAATTTTGTCTCTGAAATCTCTACCTCATTGATAAGTCTCATTGATAAAAAGCTTCTGTACAGAAAGAGTTAATAATGCAACAGTGATTACACCAAAAATCAATTTAAAATACCTTCACCTCATGGGAACATAGTGGGATACTATCTATCTTTGTCTTGGATGTTTTGCCTTTTTGGTGAGACACAGTCCATTTAATCTTAGACCAAATCTTCTTGGTTATATCAGACCACAGCTGCCATCCAAAAAATTAAAGAGAAAACTACTTTGAATCAGGGCTCAAGTGCTTAACCACCAAATTGTATTGCGATGTTATTTTCCTGACATTTGACCTTAAGTGTATATATATATATATATATTACATATATATATATATATATATATATATATATATATATATATATATATCAAACATGAACAAGTCAAAGAAAGATAAAGTAAATCCGTCAACCAGGAAAGAGAAGGGCTCTCTGTCTAAGAGACGTATGACGCAATCCGGAGAAAGCCATAAGGAGTCCGGGTTGCCGACTCACCCTTTGTCTACCAGGAAATCATCCAGAATTGGCACCTGGAATGTTCGTACCCTTAACGAACAGGGAAAAGCGGCACAAGTGGCAGCAGAAATGAACAACTACAAGATAGATATTCTGGGAATGTGTGAAACAAGATGGCTGGGAGCGGAGAGAATAAAATTGAATACAGGGGAGATGATTTTATCATCAGGACACCAGGAACCAGGAGCACAACATAGCGAAGGGGTAGCTATAATGCTATCAAAGAATGCACAGAAGACACTAATAGAATGGGAGGCAGTGGGACCAAGACTGGTGAGAGCAACATTTAGAACAACCAAAAACAAAATAAAATTACACATTATACAATGCTATGCACCAACCAACGATGAAGATGACTCAGTTAAAGATGATTTTTATAAACAGCTACAATGCCAGATGGATGCAAGACGAGCCAAGGATATTATAATCTTGATGGGAGACCTAAATGCTAAGGTAGGATCAGACAACAGAGGCTTTGAAGAGATTATGGGAAAACATGGACTTGGAGATATAAACGAGAATGGAGAGATATTTGTGAATTTCTGCGCCCTTAATCAAATGAGCCTAGGAGGAACAATATTCCAACATAAAAGAATACACAAAGCTAAATGGGTGTCACCAGATCATAGAACGGAAAATCAAATTGATCACATATGTATTAATAATAAGTTTAAGTCATCCTTACAGGATGTAAAAGTATATAGAGGGGCAGATATAGCTTCTGATCATCATCTTCTGTTAGCCAAACTTAAAATTAAATTAAAAGGTATACTACAACGAATAAGGGCAGAACGTATTTCAATGTAGGGTTTCTTAAAGAACAAGGAATTAAAGATAAATTCGCAGTCACAATATCAAACAAATACCAAGTCCTCCAACAACTAGAAAATACTATAAATATAGAAGATCATTGGAAACAGGTAAAAAATATATGGAAAGAGACATGCGAAGAAACACTGGGGAAAAGAGAACGCCAGAATAAGGCATGGATGACAGCAGAGACCCTGGATAAAATTAAAGAAAGAAAGAACAAGAAAGCAGACATAAATAAAAGCAAAACAAGAAGTAATAAAGCCAAGACACAGGAAGCTTACACAAAGGTGAATAAAGAAGTGAGAAGATGCATTAAAAGGGATAAGAGGAAATATATAGATGAATTAGCTAAAGAGGCAGAAGAAGCAGCAAATAAAGGGAATATGAAAGAACTGTACAACAGCACAAAGAAATTAGGTGGAAAATACAAACAGATCAACGCCTTTATCAAAGATAAGAAAGGAAATCTGCTTAGTAATATAAAGGAACAAATGGAGAGATGGAAGGAGCACTTTGAAGAACTTTTGAACAGACCTGGCTCAAATAATCCTCCAGATATACTACCAGCAGAAGAAGAATTACACGTTAACTGCGGAAAACCAAGCAAAGAAGAAATAATGAAAGCCATCAAACTGTTAAAAGATGGTAAAGCCACAGGACCAGATGAAATTCCTTCGGAAGCCATCAAAGCAGATATTATCACCTCTACCAAGATGTTACATAATCTATTGGATAAAATTTGGGAGAGGGAAGAAATACCTAAAGACTGGAGAGAAGGTTATATGATCAAACTACCAAAGAAAGGAAGTTTACAGGAGTGCACAAATTATAGGGGAATTATGCTACTATCAGTGCCAGGAAAAATATTAGGCAGAATCATTCTGGAGAGACTAAAAGAGGCTATAGAGAAACACTTGAGAGATGAACAAGCAGGTTTTAGGAAGAACAGATCATGTGCTGATCAAATAACTACTCTACGTATAATAGTTGAACAAAGTTTAGAACTAAAATCCCCACTTTATATTGGATTCATAGATTACGAAAAGGCATTTGATAGTTTAGACAGAAGAATGCTTTGGAAGTTGCTGAGTCATTATGGAATCCCCATAAAGTTTATTAACCTGATAAAAACAATGTATGAAGGAACAAAATGTAGTGTGGTGCATGAAGGACAGCTTACAGAAGCATTTGAAATAAGAACAGGAGTAAGGCAAGGATGCCTTCTGTCTCCATTTCTCTTTCTATTGGCCATAGATTGGATTATGAAAATAACTCAAAACAACAGAAATGGGATCCAGTGGTCACTGACCAAACAACTTGATGATTTAGACTTTGCTGATGACATAGCTCTCCTATCACACAGCCACCAACAGATGCAAGATAAAATGAGTATATTAGATGAGAGATCACAACAGCTAGGACTAAAGATTAATAGAGATAAGACCAACATTATGAGAATTAATGCAGTTGGCAATAACCAAATAAAACTAGGAGAAATACCTCTACTAGACGTACAATCTTATATATATCTGGGCAGTAATATAGATAAAGAGGGAGGAACAGAAAACGATACCAAAATAAGGATATCAAAAGCAAGAGGAGCTTTCATTGCACTGGGAAACATATGGAAATCCAAAGAAATTAGGCTAAATACAAAAATACAAATTTTCAACTCCAATGTTAAGTCGGTTCTATATATGGCTGTGAAACATGGAGAATAACAAAATTGACAATCACAAAGGTACAGACTTTCATTAATGGATGCTTGCGCAGAATAAAGGGATGGAAATGGCAGGACAAAGTCACAAACGTGGAATTATGGAAATGTACCGGTCAAATACCAGTGGATAAAGAAATACAGCGAAGACGATGGCGATGGATAGGACACACACTACGGAAACCAACTGAGAGTATTACACAACAGGCCCTTTTTTGGAATCCCCAGGGGAAAAGACAAAGAGGAAGACCAAGGAATTCTTGGAGAAGACAGATTGAAGCAGAGATGAAGATGATGGGGAAGACATGGAATGATCTTAAAAGAATTGCAAAAAACAGAACGACTTGGAAAGTGTTTGTTGAAGACCTATGCTCCACTGGGAGCTAAAACGTAGAAGATATATATATATATATATATATATATATATATATATATATATATATATATATATATATATATATATAAAGTAAAAGTTAAGTAATTACAATTTTTCCTGCATTTTCATATTTTCTTATTAAATTTGATGTTATTTGTTTTATCAATCTCCTTATTTTTCCTAAGACTGATGTTATTTTATTTCTCTTATCTCTGGACTAGACACAGACAATTAATATTTCTCACTTTCACCACATTTTCCAATTAAAAAAAAACATTAATTACTTCATCTGGTAATATCAAATTTAATGTTGCTGGTTCCACTTTTTCCTGAACTTATTTTAGTATTATTTCACTAAAATTACAAGCTTTTTTGTCTTATATGAAATTAATGTTACTTTTGCTTCTCTTCACCTGAGTATTTATCTTGTTAAATTTTTCTGTGTTCACTCAGTTACTGTTCCTCTTCATTGTTAGTTCTTAGAAGATTAACTATTAAGTGGTAGAGATGTATTGTGGAAACAGCTTAAGGGACAGAGTAAGAAACACTGACCTGAGGAAGAAATTCAAAATTGAACCAGCCATCGAATACATAAAGAAACAACAGATAAATTGGTTCGGCTACATAACAAGACAAAAAGAACTAACTATGACTCAAAGAGCCTTAAATAAACGCCAGATTAAGAGGAAGACCGAGAAAGAGATGGATAAAGGGAATACTAGAGTCACTAGGAGGAATAACATCGGAAGAGGCCAACAGAAGAGCAAAGAATCGCAGATTGTTTCTCCCCTCGACGCCAACGGCAGCAGAGGAAGGATAGAAGAAGAAGAAGAAGTATTGTGTTGCAAGCTACGTTAATTAAGTTTTTCAGCTCAAAACATCCATCTTCGGCATGGCATTATTGAGTATGGGGTTGCCTTTCATCTTGATCTTAATTCAGCTTGCTTAGTCAAACTGAAACTGAGAGAAGATTAAATACATTTTGAATAGATCAAGTTTACTGATCCTGACACTGATAGTTAGCTATGAGTTGGTGACTGCTTTCAACCCTGGTGCTGACAGACGCTTCTTCTTTTGTATGGATATTAGATGTGGAGAAGGATATGGGTAAGTAGGTTAAAGATGTGAGAACCAAATTAGGCATATGAATTCACAATGTGATGAATTAAGTTCAAGATGTTGTAAATTATTTAGATGTGTGGATCTAAGATGTGGTGAATGAATTAAAGGATAGGTCATGATGTGGAGAATGAATTGGGTGTAGAGATTTCAGATATTGTAAATGGATTAAGTGACTGGTGCATTCAAGATGTAAAGAATGAACAATATGTATGCATTAAAGTGGAAAATAAATTTAGTGTATGAATTCCAAATCACTTAGCAATAATTAACATTATTTAAATCCTATAATAAAGCATGGGTAGGGTTTAGCAATATTAAAAATTGAATAATATAATGTAAGTGACTTTAACTGTCAGTGACCAGCAGTAAGATAAAAAATCATAATTTTCCTATTACACCACCACAGTCATTGTCATATTTCAATAACGCTCTAAGCCTATTAGGAAAAAGATGTATTATCATTTGAAGAAACTATGTAGAGTACAATATATGTGAAAATACTTTTTCACATCCAGTGATTAAGACTAGTTTTTAATACAAATACTACAATACAAATTACAAAAGTTATTAACTTAAAAAAAAGATTTTACATTAATTTTTTTGTTTAAAGTTATTAAGAAAACAAATATAAAAAATCTTACACTTTTAAAAAAACATTTATCTAAGAACCACTTATTTTCACAGTATATAAGCTACAAATTCTAAAATGTGTTACAATTTGCATTTATTAAAATTATGCATTTTAAAATTTTTTGTGTTAAATTTTTTATATTTATAATTTTTTATTTTTATATATATATTCACCATAACATACGTTTCCCCAAGAATAATTACTGACATGAAGTAATTTATTTATTTTTTAATGCAGTAAAAGAGAATTTAACTGCAGTCAACATGGATTTACAATATTTAAAAACTGTATTGAATCATGGGCAACCTTTGCCACATTGTCTGCCCATTAAAGAAAACATCTATTAGCTAGAGAGTTAGTTTAGCTAATCCATTTTTATATTAAATTATAACACAAAACAATATTAAGGAAGTTCAGCTAAATGAAAGCTAAAATAGAAGAAAACATAACTTTAAAAATAAATGAATAATTTATTAACGCTTTCCGTATGTTTCACCGCACTGTGCGCTATACCGATTTCGGCAACGTACGTTTCGCCGCATTGTGCGCCATGCTCAATTTGATTAGTGTGAACGCCATCAAACCATATTCTTTTTACATGTCTTGTATCATATAATTGATATTGGTGAAATCTAATACCTTGTTCAATTATCTAAACATTCATATATAATATGTTATATATTAGTTAAATATAAATATGTAGATTTATTCTTAAAACCATGAACAATTTTGTCTCTGAAATCTCTTTCGTTGTGTCAATAAAAAACTTCCGTGTGGAAAGAGTTAACATAAGTATCTTGTGTCTTTTAGCAAAGATTATTTTTTTCTTTAATCGATTGCACCATCAATACTCCTGTGTCTCACTGTATAAAGTGAATAAAAATGTAAAAAAATGTACTTTTTAATTAAATCAAGAGACATTTGTTTTTGTCTTGTAATTTGTAAATCTAAGAGAAGAAAAATTAATGATTTCTAAATATTTCATGATATATTATAAATACATGTGGTGATTACCACCAGCAATTTCATACCAATATCCCAGAATACCAAAACACGATCTTTTAATTGTAATGGGAGACTTCAACGCCAAAGTAGGACAAGATAACGCAGGAGTGGAACATGTGATGGGGAGAGAAGGCTGTAATACAACAAGTCAGAATGGAGAAAGATTAATAGAATTATGTTTAATAGAAAATTTAGTTATAGGTGGGACATTATTTCCACATAAAAATATCCACAAAACAACATGGATATCTCCTGATGATAGAACATCAAATCAAATTGACCACCTATGTATTAAACAACAATTCAGATCATCATTAATAGATGTAAGAGCATACAGAGGTGCTGATGTTAATAGTGACCACAACCTGTGCATTGGGAAAATAAGATTAAAATTTAGAAACCAACAGAAGAGGTCAATTACACATAAATTGATAGTCATAAACTGAAAGATGAAGCAATAAAGGAAAAGTTTAACATAGAGCTAAGTAATTGTTATTCAGCACTTGGTGAAATAGACTTAGATATCAATGAAATGTGGGACTCACAGAGCAAAATACTAATGACAGCAGCAGAAGCAAGTGCTGGACTGAAGAAAATGGAAAAACGAGCTTGGATCTCAGACACCACATGGAAATACATCAAAGAAAGAAGAGAAGCGAAGAGAGCCATGACTAATGTAAAGACAGATCTTGGAAAGGTTCTGGCAAAAGCAACATACAAAGAATTAGACAACAAAGTGAAAAGTTCGGCAAGAAGAGATACAAGAGCTTATATAGACAACTTGGCAGAGAAAGCAGAGACAGCTGCAATTACAGGAGACAGCAGAACTCTTTATACTGTACAAAAGATGCTGACAAACACCTATACATCCAGTGGAACACCAATTCTAGACAAATCTGGATTAATGCTAACAACAAGCGCAGACATAAAAGCCCGTTGGGCGGAACACTTCAAAGAAATTCTTAACCGTCCACTACCTCACAGTTTAATAGATTTTGAAGCTGAAACACCAGCAGCAGAATTAGATGTAAATTTAGATGACTTCACCTTGAGTGAAATAGAAACCACCTTAAAGCTAATGACCAATAACAAGGCTGCTGGAGAGGATAAGTTAACAGCTGAGATCCTCAAGGCAATTGATAGCCATAATTTAATACATCTCCAAAAAATGTTCAACATCATTTGGAAAACAGAGAAGACGCCTCATAAATGGAAAAAAGGAATCATTGTTAAGATCCCAAAAAGGGCAATCTTAGAGATTGTAACAATTGGAGAGGCGTGACACTTTTGTCAGTTGCCTCAAAATTATTCTGTAAAATCATCCTAAATAGAATAAAGGATTCAATAGATACAGTAATGCGTGAAGAACAGGCTGGGTTTAGAAAAGGGAGAAGCTGTCTTGACCACATTTTCACTCTACGACTTATATTGGAGGAACACATTGAAAAGCAAAAACCTTTTGTACTTAACTTCATCGACTTCAAAAAAGCATTTGATAGTATTCATAGAGATTCTTTGTGGAAAATTCTGAAGCAATATGGCTTACCATCAAAAATCATAAATATTATCAAAGACATGTATGATGGTTACACATGTGCAGTTCGAACAGAGGAAGGACTGAGCGAATGTTTCCCAATAGAAACTGGGGTTAAACAAGGATGTATTTTATCGCCCTTGTTATTTGGAATTGTTATGGACTTCATAATGAAGAAATGCTGCACTGGTAATAAAGGCATCGAATGGATACAAGGAGACCATTTGGAGGACCTGGACTTTGCTGATGACATAGTTCTCATCAGCAATCAGATAAAAACGATGCAGGAAAACACAAATGAACTATCATCAATAGCCAGCAAAATTGGGCTTGAGGTCAATCATGAAAAGACTAAAGTCATGAAAAGTTTAATTCCAACAAGTGACAAAATATACATGGAAAACAAACCAGTAGAAGAGATCGATCACTTCATCTATCTTGGAAGTCACATTGATCGAGAAGGGATACGAGCAAAGAAATTAGAATCAGACTGGCTAAAGCAGCAATGTCTTTCAGAAGCCTTGAAAAGTTGTGGAAATCAAAACTCATTAGCACAAACACAAAACTTAGGCTATTCAAATCAAATGTACTATCAACCCTTACGTATGCGTGTGAAAGCTGGAAAACAACAAGAGATATAGAAACAAAGTTGAACGCATTCGAAAATAAATGTCTAAGGAAAATACTTGGTATAGAATGGAACGAATTCAAAACAAACGAGGAAATTAGAGAAATCACCAATCAACCACTAATATCTTCAGTAATAAAGAAAAGACGATGGTCATACGTTGGACATGTGATGAGAAGAGATAATAATCGAATAGCAAAGCAAGCCCTCATATGGGAAACAACAGGTAAAAGAAAAAGAGGAAGACCCAGGGAGACACTGAGAAGAACATTGATGAGAGAGGCAAGAGCAGCAGGAATCGGCTCCCTCAATGAGATAGAACTGCTTGCACAGAACAGAGACAGATGGCGAGATTTGATAAAATATCTTTAAAAGAAAACTGCTAGAACAAAAATTCATATAGGTGAAGGTGTATCTTGGTCTACGCCCTATGGGCCGGTTACGGCTCGAAAGGTCAATAGATAGATCCCAGAATCATTTAATCTTCACTGCTCACTTCAGAACCTATGCTTGCCATGGAGAAAAAAGAAAAGTCGCTTAAATTGGTTATTTTATAAGTGCAGAATGATGGTCTATTGGTTTAAGAATATACAAAAAATTAAGGCGCACAATATATCCTATAACCTTTAGGTGTGAGTATTATAAAGTACAACTGTTCATTTAATAATTAATAAAATATAACCAATACCAATGTGCTGTGAAATGTATTAACATGTTCCATACCATGACCCACAAAATGCAGCCCTAGTAAACGACACATAAAAACCAAGTAATTTATTGACGTTTATGTAATTATTTCCACTAAAACCTTGTAATTCTCTTATTTAACCTCTCACCAGACTTCCTGAACAAAACTGTCTGAACAAACCGCATGTTTTAGATCAATTTTCATTATTTTCTCGCTGTCATTTCAAATTAAAAAATTAAATTTAGAAAAACAGCGTGGCTACAGTGTATTACACCCCGTGGTAAGGAATGTGTCTTTTTATTTATGTTGTTCTTTTTTGTCAATATATTTAGTTTGTTATAATTATGGTTATCTGACAAATATAATTGTATTTGATTAAATACTCACTTTTTGTTTTCTAGCACAACTGTGCTTGTGACAGATACAAATTTGAAATATAAAAATATTGTGAAAATATTATTTAAAAAAGAAACAATTCAAGGATTAAAAATATGTACATTGTGTTTAAAAAACTAAAACATTAGTTGAACTTGATCATTTGATATGATAATGTAAACCAATTATAACATATGAATACAAATTTTAATATAATATAAAAAAAAGAACAACAACTTCAAACAAAAACTGGAATGATCAAGCAATTGGGTGCATAAAAAATGTAAATTAATGATGAGTGGTGCTAAATACCAACTAAATATGAGCAAACAAATGGCTAGCTCACAGTCCACAAATAACTGTAAGAATTAAAAACATCAAAATAAATTTTTTACATTTTACATTCAGTCTTAATTTAGTGTGACATGTAAGAAAATTATATGAAACCATAAACTAAGCCTTTGTTAGAGTTAAACAAAGAAGCTATACAAATCTTTGTTCAAATACATTGCTGATCTTTGTAATTTAATGGATATATACAACTCATGTCCATGTAATTTATTCTTATTTCTTTTGTGGTCATTTATCACACTGATAGATGAAGTTACTTCTATGAAGATAAGCTGTCAGCAGGAGGTTGATTTATTCAACATAATGAATCGAAGCTAAAGTTTGGATATGATTTTCTTGTCTCTATACTTAACTCTTTCCGTATGTTTCGCCACACTATACACCATACTGATTTCGTCTGCGCAAGTATTGTCACATAGTGCACCACTCTCAATTTGATTAGTGTGTACCGCCATCAAACCATTTTCTTTTTACATGTCTTGTATCATCTTGGTATTGGTGAAATCTAATACCTTTTTCAATTATCTAAAAATTCATCTATATATATATATAATATTATTTGCTAGATAAATATAAATTTGTAGATTGATTCTTAAAACCATGAAAAATTTGCCTCTGAAATCTCTTCCGTTGCATCGATAAAAAGTTTGAATACAGAAAGAATTAATTGTTTCAAATTAATACTTTCCTATCTAATTTTCTATTGGGTTTTTTTTTCCAGCAAAGAAAGCAGTGAGCTACATATATAATGAAGTATATAACATATTGATCTTTTTCCCTATGTTTGATCAGTGGCCAAATTTCCAAGATTTGTTCAAATCTTGTCTACATTCTGCACATTTGCCTTTTGTCTTCACTGTTTCCCCACCAGATAAAAAATTGTTTCTTTTTATTTCCTGTAAAAATCACTCTATGGTAGGAGATTTTGTATCTGAATGTAGTTGACCATTACAATTTCAGTGCCTCACTCCCATCACTGTCTGCTCATGGTTGCAACTGCTGCTCGCTTGTTGCTTATATTTGGCCAAAATATTGTGAGAAATTTACCATGTGACAGATTATATAATGCTTATACAGTCATTATGCTTCCTGCTTTGCTAAAGCATCTATTTCAATTTAAAAGGTACTAAAAATATTCAGCTCCCAGACATCCTTGGTTTAATCTGCGTGTTGTACTAGGAGGATTTCTAAATGTATTTAATTGACAAGTACTTATTTAACATTTTTCATTTTATGTCAAAGTCTTACGTGGCCCTTTCATGTGGTATTCTATATCTCTCATGTATTTAAAACATATGTGCTCTTGATTTTCTATTTGACCAATGTCGGATTTCATAAACTGATCATATGACTTTCTTTCCTGTCAAAACAACCCGGAAAATATTGTTAAAGGTATTCTTAGCATTTTTCATGAATGAAACCCTATGCTTTTTTCATATTATTTTACAAATATTTTCTGGGTTCATTTTCTTCGAGATATTCATAGAGTATTACTAGTTCTGTATACTACTGCTAAACACTACAGATTTATTATTTTTAAAAATTGTTTATATAAATAGAACAACCTAATAAATTTAAAAACAATCTATTTATGGCGTAATTATCAAAACAAAATTTCCCGAAATGCCCTAAATGTAACTACACTCACTGTCTGGTCCATAGATTTAAAAGATTTATCTACTTTATTTACTACTCTGAGCCTTGGTGGCTGAGTAGGTAATACACTAGCTGCTGACCAGAAAGGTCTAGATTCAATTCCTAGATGCAGCAATTTGTTTTCAGACCAATAAGGTTCTGGTGTTCACCCAGCCTTAAAAAATGGGTACCAAGGTTTGCTTTACGGAAAGTAAAGGTGGTTCGGTGTGATATCAATCACATCACCCAAAGATGAACCATTGCTCAAGGAAATATTTTGTCACTGAAATGTTCCTAAATGCATTGTATGAGCATTTACTTTTAACTTTACTTTTATTTCTCTAGATTTTAAAACTCAATATCTATTCATCTGAATTGGGAAACCTTAAGTTTAAATTAGAACTACATCATGTAATGAAATGTAAACTTCAAGAACCATTTTAGTTCAAGTATACTATATGATATCAAATCAGGAATAGTTCCTGAAAAAAAAAAGTTAGTAGGAAACAAACCAGACATAAACAAAACAACCTATTTATTCTTTATAACTATTCAAGTATTGAATTTTTTTCATTTTTTAAATGACATTAGCATTTTTCCATAGAAGGTTTTCTTGATCTAATGCCACAAAAGTGACACAAACTATTAGCTCTTAAACAAAGGATGGCATAGCCAAGACTATGATTATAAAAAGTGACACAAACTATTAGCTCTTAAACAAAGGATGGCATAGCCAAGACTATGATTATAAAAAGTGACACAAACTATTAGCTCTTAAACAAAGGATGGCATAGCCAAGACTATGATTATAAAAAGTGACACAAACTATTAGCTCTTAAACAAAGGATGGCATAGCCACGACTATGATTATAAAAAGTGACATCAATCATGATTAAAACTTAAAAAAAAAAATTGCAGTGACAATGTCCCATTTCTAAGGCTTGTCAGGTGTGACTGAGAACAAACATTGTGTGCCTTTTGCCATTGTGTGGTCATGTTACTGTACAGAGTACAGGTAAGGGTTTTAATTTCACCCTTGAAGAAAAGAACCCTAGACCCTACCAGAAACTGGACCTTCTCTCAAGCAACCCAATTGCAGAAATGGTAAGTTTGCTCTACACAGCCACCTCCTCATCAATAATCATCATCATCATCATTGAGTGCCGTCTCCGCATCGAAGGTTGGCTACCTTGGAGCACCATTCTGCTCTGTCTCATGCTTTAATGGTGCAGGTTGTCACAGGCTTACTAGTCCATCTTTTGATGTTACTCACCCATGTCAGTCTTGGTTTGCCTCTGCCTCTTTTACCTTATGTTTTCCCTTCCAAGATTACTTTTAGTAGGCTCATCAATAATACCCTGTTTTATGTGATCCAAACTAAATCATCTTAAAGCAGGTTTTAATAAAACCATGCAACCAAAAATATTTTTACAATATTAAGACATTTTCTAAAAAATATATATCTGATATGCATTCATTTAAAGTCCACAATCATGAGATTGTCCATAAAAACAAGAGAAAGTCAAGAATATAAACACTATTGCTTTCATTAAAACATTTTAAGATTAAACCTGTATTATACAGGTCCTGAAACCGATTTCTAAAAATTTTGTGATATGTGTATTTATTTGTGAAAATTTTAACTTTAAATTAATTACCACCATTTCTTTTGCCTTAGCCCTTGATTACGATACCCAACAGTGAGTCATGTGTTTACGATACTCTGATAAAAATTACTACCACTTAATTGTCACATTTTGAGTTACAAAGACTTTCTTTGAACTTTCACTACACAGCTATTTGTTTACCCTAGCAGAGACATGGGAACCTGATGCTGTAATTATTTCCTGGGTTATATTAGATTTATAGCGTGAAATTCAACCCCATTGAGCTGTGGCTACCAGAGGTGTTACATTGTCTATTGACATGGATGCCATAAGTCCACCCTGTCAATTCAACCACATGTTTGACCTTCTCTTAGCATTGTTTACTGGCTATCCAAAATTACAAAGGTTTGTTTGATGTCTATGCTGACAGCCAATGAAATTTTCTCCATCCCAATTATAAGAAAAAAAATGGGGGTGTGGGGGGTGTGGTGTGTGTGTGTAAAGAGTTTCTTAAAAATTGGTGAAATAAAAATAAAAAAATGGCCCTTTTGAACGACAGAGTAGTAATTTTTTTTATAGTGTGTACATTTGTGTCCGCTCCTACATCAAAGGAAACAAATCCAAACTCAGGGATCACCTGAAGTAGTAATTAGGAAGGTATTGGAGTAAGGGGGAAGTGTTTGCCAGCAGCAAACTATCAAATTTCAAGAATTTGCGTTCTAAGGTGGTAATTTTGAATATGGTCTCGTAATGTGGGGTTAAATGTTAAGCACGCTGATTGTCACAGAATAATGCTATATATTATTTATGTTTAATTTAATGACATTTGCTAATGGTTTTTAAGTTGCACAAATCAGTTTGTCAAATTGTCAGTTCCTTCAAAGTTACACTTTCAGTATACATTTTAGGTGCCAAAGTAACTACAAATATTCTAACCAACATGTGGAAATCTAACAAATACAACAGAAAAATCAAAATGAGGATAAATCAGAGCTGTTAGTGTATTTATATGTTCTGTATGTTGGGGAACAGAAAAGGAAACATTTAGATTGTCATTGTTTCATATAAATAGTCTAAGAAAAATTCTACAAATTTGTCCAAACAAAATGATCAGCTAGGAATCACTCAATTGCAACTAAGAGATAACAGTGATATCGAACAAATGAATAGAACAGACCCTTATTTCAGAAAGAATCCAGAAACAATCAGAAAAACTGTCTTTTCTAGAGGAAAGACAAAGCAGAGGCTGATCAAGAACACTTTGATGGTCAACAAAAGATGCTGAGTTGAATAGTGTATGCCTGACATGGTTTTGGGTCACTTATAAAAATGCAAAATGGATGAGCTTTGCTGTTACCCTTATGTGTCGACAAAGTATCTCAAGTGGTGAATGAGATAGTCACAATTATGAAGAAAAGTCATGGCATACAATGCTGCTCATGATCTGCTGTTACTTCAGAATACCAGTGTAGCTGACTTTAGAACTCAAACAATGATGGCTCCCTAGCAAGAACTATTTCTGGAAATAAAACCTATCCCACAACCACTGGCTGGAAACCAAGAGATCATGGAAGAAATAATGTCATCTCATCCTCACCAAACCAAATAAACTCTAATCACAGTCATTGGCAGGAAAAGTCCCCTCTTATTTGTAAAAAAAACAAGGTAGAGTTTTGGCGCACAAAATTCCTAAGGAGATAATGTTGCCAGTGTCTCATATTCAGATCTTGTAAAGATCATCTTCCACCTGCAATCAAACCCAAATGATGTGGAGTTCTGTGTAAAGGTGTTATCCTCTAAGATGGCAATATCTTATTTCATGCCGCAACCAACTTGCAATTTAAATGTCTCATTAACCAGACTTCTCTCCTCCTCTTCCCAGTCTTCATAAGTTTGAATTACTTAAGGAGGTATTGGGAGAAAAGACTTTCAACAGATGCAGCAGGAAGTATAGACAAAATGATTTTTAAAAATTTTAATAAAGGAATACATGTGCTTTTGTAAACACTTTGGACCTATACTGAAGGCAATAAAGGCAACATAAAAAAATGTATACTTTTGTGGACAAACTTTTGTTCAGTAAACCATTTCTAAGAAATATTTCTGGTTTTCACTCACCACTCACACACACACACACATTTCAAATAACAGTATAAAGTGGCAGTGAAATGACAAGCTATTCCCATCCACTAAAAATTACTAAATAAAAATGTTGTGATAATTATAATGCTTAGCAGTAAGTACACATATTTTAATCAAATTTTAAAATAAATATATATATAATAATTATCAGTAGGATTGGACATAGTACACCTCAATGTTGAATGCAACATTGTTTGTTTATTTTTATTCATTTTTTTTATCTTCCAATCATTATTAAAATAGTCTTTCTTAATAATTTTCATGTTCTGCTATAACTTTCAGCTATATGACTACACATTGTAGCATTAATTGCAGCATTATCCACTACATATAAGTGCTACACAAGAATGTGACTAGTACATACTTCATCAATGGTAAACTTGAAGCAGAATGGTCAGAACAAATTAAGTACAATTTCAGGGGTGTTTTTGTCACCTAGCTTGTTAAACAACTTTCTATAAAGAATCACAACTGATGCATTTACAAGAACACACAGGCACAGTCAGCAGTTGTGGTAGAATAATTAGAGATTTCTCTTTAGTTGAAGACACAGAGAGATTTTGAGAGGCAAATACAAACAAGTTCATTCAATGAGAAAGCTACTGTATATGACACAGGCAATAAAAATGCTGCGAAGACCAAAGCAATGACAAACAGTGAGAAAGGTGTTAGGATGAGGATAATTGTAGATGGATAACATTTCCACCAACCAGCAGCTTTAAATATTTAGCATCTAGTGTCATTTATGATGGCTCAAAATCTGAAATACTTTCCAGTGCAATGAAAAACCATAATGGCCTTGACAAAATATTGCTATTTAAAAATGAAAAATATACTGCAATGCCACCTTGCCATATCTATTTTGTATTTTCAGGAGGATGTGAACTTCCGGTCAATATGGTGGATAGGTGGTAGGAACCGTTAAAGACTGTGTCCAAAAAATGTTCCTTGTTGCAGTTTCTCCATATTCCAAGTCCGGCTTGCTACAGGAGCTACTGAGTTAAGTGCTCTGTACACACCATGAGCTGTGCAATTCATATGTTCTGATATTCTGATTGCTTATGATGAACTATGATTTATGATGAATGATATTGTATGGTGGGGAACAGATAGCTGTGTGCACTTTCTGCACTAATTCAGATGATTCCACTGGTACAGGCGAATGAGCAATTATGGATTTTAATTCATTTGCAGTGATACCGGGGCCTTCCATAACCATAACCATCTATTTTATAAATGCTTGTATGACATAGAGCTTAATAGCTAAACTACAAACTAAGAAATGAGATCTATAGAAAATGTATGTGTATCTCCCATCTGGGCCATGTTACAGATGAAGAGGTGTTCAAAACAAAATCAGACAATATATAAGTCCTTCTGAAGTGGTACAATTGTATATTAGACCCATCCAACTATGCAAAAAGCCATATTGAAAGGGAATGGTCAATTGACAATGAAAGAAGGAAAAAATGGGTTGACACTGTCAAGGAATGGATAGTCCTAGACTTCTTCTTCTACCTTTCAGCTCCTTGTGGAGCATAGGTCTTCAACAAACACTTTCCAAGCCGTTTCTGTTTCTTTTCATTCTTTTAAGATCATTCCATGTCATCCCCATCATCTTCATCTCTACTTCCATCTGTCTTGTCCAAGAATTCTTTGGTCTTCCTCTTTGTCTTTTTCCCTGGGGATTCCAAAAAAGGACCTGTTGTGTAATACTCTCAGTTGGCTTCCAGTGTGTGTCCTATCTTCGCTTATCTCTGTATCCATTGGTATTTGACTGACACATTTCCATAATTCTATGTTAGTGATTTTGTCCTGCCATTTCCATCCTTTTATTCTGCTTTAGCCTCCGTTAATGAAAATCTGTATCTTCATGATTGTCAATTTTGTTGTTCTCCATGTTTCACAGCCATATAACAAGACTGACTTAACATTGGAGTTGAAAATGTTTATTTTAGTATTTAACCTAATTTCTTTGCACTTCTGTATGTTTCCCAGTGCAACAAATGTTCCTCTTGCTTTTGATATCCTTATTTTGGCATCATTTTCTGTTCCTCCCTCTTTGTCTATATTACTGCCCAGAATTATGTAAAATTGTATGTCTAGTAGAGGTATTTCACCTATTTTCATTTGGTTATTGCCAACTGCCTTAATTCTCATAATTTTGGCCTTTTCTCTATTTATTTTCAATCCCATCTGTTGTGATCTCTCATCAAGTATGCTCATTTTATCTTGCATCTGTTGATGGTTGTGTAATAGGAGAGCTATGTCATCAGCAAAGTCTAAATCATCAAGTTGCTTGGTCAGTGACCACTGTATTCCATTTCCGTTGTTTTGAGTTATTTTCATAATCCAATCTATGGCCAGTAAAATGATAAATGGAGATAGAAGGCATCCCTGCCTTACTCCTGCTCTTATTTCAAATGCTTCTCTAAGCTGCCGTTCATGCACCACACAACATTTCATTCCTTCATACATTGTTCTTATCAGGTTAATAAACTTTGTGGGGATTCCGTAATGACTCAGCAACTTCCAAAGCATTTCTGTCTAAAATATCAAATGCCTTTTCATAATCTATGAATCCAATATAAAGTGGGGACTATAGTTCTAAACTTTGTTCAACTATTATATATATAGGGTAGTTATTTGATCAGCACATAATCTGTTATTCCTAAAACCTGCTTGTTTATCTCTCAAATGTTTCTCTATGGCCTCTTTTAGTCTTCCCAGAATTAACTCATAAAATGACAAAAGGAGTATGCTGGATGCAGCTGTCAATATTTGAGGGTAGGAAGGAATGGAGTGAGGGAGGCAAGGAAGGAAGGAGGCAGGGCTGGAGGGGGATGGGGAGGGAGAAAGTAGGGAAGGAGAGGGAAGGCTGGAAGGGGAGCAAAGGAAGAAAGGAGAGGGAAGGCTAGGAGTGAAGGAAGGAAGGAAAGAAGGAAGGAAGGAAGGAAGGAAGGAAGGAAGGAAGGAAGGAAGGAAGGAAGGAAGGAAGGAAGGAAGGAAGGAAGGAAGGAAGGAAGGAAGGAAGGAAGGAAGGAAGGAAGGAAGGAAGGAAGGAAGGAAGGAAGGAAGGAAGGAGGCAGGGTTGGAGGGGGATGGGGAGGGAGGAAGTAGGGAAGGAGATCGAAGGCTGGAATGGGAGGGAAGGCTGGAAAGGGAGCGAAGGAAGGAAGGAGGGGGCAGGCTGGGAGTGAAGGAAGGAAGGAAGAAAGAAAAGGAGGGAGGGGGAGAAGATGTGCCACAACACTGGTCAAATTACATTACAAAAAAGATCATATTTATAACCATATTTGAGATTTACCTGGACTGGATCAGCAGGTAAAGAAAAGGATATGCAAAAACAGCAAAGAACAACATGAGAAGAATTGTGGGAAAAAAAAAAAGCAGACACAAAAACACCTTAACAAGCATACTTTGGGGTATAACAAAGAAAACAATTTTGGTGGAGACACAGGGTTTCAGCTGGTATGTACCATATTACTTTAGTCTTAAGATATTTAATATGGTTGACAATCCACAGCAATAAATTCATTTTCCTCTCAGGCTGAAGATCGCATATAGAGCAGAAATCAAGTTCTCCACAATGACGGTTTGCTGCCAGCTCTTGTAGTTAACGGTTGTTTTTTAGCCCTGTGGTTGAGCCTTTCCAAATAATTGTTCTGCGTAGCAATTCTCTGTGAATGCCTTCTTTTTTTTTCTACCAGATAGTTTCCAAATGAATACCTGGTGGGGAAGTCTTTTTTCATTCAACCTCAACAGAATCTGTCTAATCTTTATCTAGACATATTTACAAAAATCTTACAAATTTTGTTTGTATTCACCTGCTTTATATCTCTAGTGAAGTCCACAAGGACTGAATTTTGCGTGAATGTCACATTTTCCTATTTTTAACACAGGCAGCCATGTGCTCAGGTGTCTCCCGCCATACAAGCAGATATTCTTCTACTTCAGAGATACTCTCATATTTTTATCGCAGAGAGTTTTAATGTTTTGGGTAGATTTTTTCTATTAATTTTGGTCAGGCTTCTGCCATTTTTTTTTACCTACTCTTTTCAATTTCCAACAGCCAAGGGTTCTTTAACGTGCACAGAATGCACACTGGACCTCCTGTTTTTCACTATTTTCTGAGAGGGCTAGACATCACTACCCAGAGACCAGGGGAGGGTAAAGCTACGGATTAAATTTTATTTTTTTATTTTCCACTGCCTGTGGTGGAGAATTGAGTACGGGACCTTCTTGTCTAGAGGCTGACATCTTACCTCTAGAGCACCTACCCATGATCTTACAAGTGATACTCTAGGTTTTAAAAAAAAAAAGTAAAATACCCCCGTCACGCCAAGTGGCATATAGGGAATATGGTGTTAGTGACCATACATTTTACAGACCTTTGGCACATGATTTTTGGGATAATGTGGTCGGTATTACATCCATGCCGCTTTACTTTCCCAGAAAAAAATCTGGTACCCATTAAAGGCTGGGTGAACCAGAAGCCGTCGGTGTTGGGATCGAACCCTACCTGTATACTCTAGGTACTTTGTTTTATTACACAGTTCTGAACACAAGATTTGTAAATTATTCTTTATATTTAACCACAATAGAATAACAGTTCAATTTGAATAAAAACACGAGCATATAACTACAAAAATTAATTACTGAAATAATAGAAATACTAAAACTCAAATTGGTTAAGAATTCAAAACTGTCTTGTGGTTTTACATGTCGGGATGAATTGCATGAAATGTAAATTTAAGATTGAGGAAAACATAACAGATTTATTACATTCTAGCGAATACAATGTCACATTCTTAAGGACTAGCATTACAATGTATAGTTAAGTTTTAATAGTCAGTTCTTGGTAGAAGATGGCAAAAGGGATAAAAAAAAATAACTCTGGTGAATTACTGTTCTGTCTTTTTTTTTTTTTATTTGTTCTTAAGTCCCTCTCCCTTAATTGTTTTACTTAGATTTTCTTTTGGTCTTCCCTTTTTCCTTTTACCCCTCCTGTATCCACATGAAGGCTTGGTTATGGAAGTCTTTCATGCATTCAGGGCCTGCGACAGACATACCACCAGTATCTTCTCCTTATATAACTTGGTACATAATTTTTTATTGGTTTCTCCACTTATAGTTTTGTTTAGTATAAAGTCATCACAATTTATGTATAGAAAGTCTTCATCATTGAGTGCCGTCGCCGCATTGAAGGTTGTCTACCATGGAGCGCCATTCCACTCTGTTTCTTGCTTTGATGGTGCTGATTGTCATAGGTTGACTTGTCCATCTTTTGATGTTACTCGTTTATGTTAGTCTTGGTCTGCCTCTGCCTCTTTTACCTTGTATTTTCCCTTCCAATATTACTTTTATTAGGCTGTTGTGTCTTTTAACATGCCCCAAAAATTTCATTTGTCTTGTTCTAATTGTGTTTAGTAATTCTCTTTTCATTTTTAGTTGTTTTAAAACTTCATCGTTTGTTTTATTTTCTATCCATCCAATTCTACCTCACTTCAGACAAGTCCGACTTGTATAAACCATATTTCAATTTTTAAATTAATTATTTTATACAGTTTTCTGTAAACATTCTTTACTGGAGAGGTCCTCCTTTTTGCGGTTTTTACAAAAATATTGTTATAGAGTGTTTTTTCCACTTGGGTTAGCAGTGTTTATTACCAACAAAAATCAGCTGGTCAAAATGGCATTGATTAGCGGTGATTCTAATGTTAGAATTCAATTGATGACAGATGAAGAAGCCAGTTAATAATTTTTTTTAAATGTTTTGAATAACAATAGCATCTAAGTATTGATACCGACAATGGGAGCAGTTATTTGGGTGATTTCAATTTGGATTTAGAAAAAAATATGGATAGTAATCAATAATATTACAGTGATGAGGAATTCAATATACCATGACTATGGTTGACAAAAGATGAGTTATTTTTATGCGACACGAACAAAACATTCAAGGTTGTTTGAAGATATATTGCTATTTTTTTTCCATTAAAAAATTTGCTTTGGATTATTTAACCCATTATTTATGATGATAAGTTGACAATTATGTTCTCAATTTTACATTTTCATTTTTTGTTCTGGTCATAAATCCCCAATTTTTTTTTAGAATGTCATGTAGCATCTTTTTATGGGTGAAATCTAATTCCTTGTTCAATTATCTATTAATTCATATACAACATGTTATGTGTTAGAAAAAGATAAAGCGTATAGACTGGTATTTAAAATCATAAGGTCCATAAAGAATTTGTCTCTGCAATTTCTTCCACTGCATTGATAAAAACCTTACATACGAAAAGAGTTAACAGCTGTAATTGTTTCAATGTTGCTGGTTCCAAAAAATTCTAAAATATATTATTGAGTTATTTGCGTGTTATCATCATTGCACTCTGAACATGTCCACAGATGCTCAGATCTGCTCCTCAGCAAGTCCTGCAATGCCCAGAAACTGACGACTCCAGTTCTGTATTGGTTGACAAGTCTTCTTACATGCCCACTAAGTTTCTCATTTCTGGCTATCTCCATCTTAATTACCATTTCTTTTATCCATAGGAGTGACATGGACTTATGATTGTCGAAGTCCTGTGCCCTTCCCACATTTCGTAGGACATTGATGATGTCTGCCGGATCCATCGGTTGACTGTCTTCAACCACAGCGCAGCTAGCCAACCTGTCTGCTCTTTCATTTCTCCGTACTCCCGCATGCCCATGGATGTAGACAAAGTTAATACTATGTATTTTTGACTTCTGCAATGATTCTACCCATTGCCTTTGTTCAGAGCCCATCTCCACTTTTATTATCATGCTCATCAAATCACTTAGTATGCAGGCAGGCATGGGTGTAGTCTTGTGATTCTAACCAGATGAATGCCCAGGTCACTGCGATCACCTCCATCATCATGCTACTCGTCATAAAGTATGCATGACTGTCCTCTTTGACTATTATGCCTGGCGAGCGTGCTGTAAATGCCCAACCACTCCTTTGGTGTCGTATTACGGTAATGTATCTATAGATGACTGCATCTTCCTCTTCAATGTTATCCCAGATGAGACCGTCGACCTCCGCATTGACGACAGCTGAGTTCTGCTCACTACATTTCCTGTCGAGTGTGACAATCTATAAGAATGTGCCCTTGAATGACATAGGCACCAGTATCCCCTCCTCACCAGCATTGATATTGAGATACTATTTAGATAAAACCATATAACTCAAATACAAATAATAATTTCATACCACATCTGCACTGTTTTACTTTCTTTAAAAAAAAAAAAAATCAAATACATGATTTTTTAATTTTACAAAATGTTCAACATTTATATTTTGATATCTGACCTGTTTTACCACAACCATACATGATTATATTGCTACATATTTATGCCTACTTCTTTGATGCATTCTGACTTAAATGTTTATCAAAATGCAAGTGATTTAAACATCCAATGAAATGAAACTGCATTTAAAGTGAAGTAGAACTGTTACAAACTGTCTACAAAAGATGCTGACAAACACCTATACATCCAGTGGAACACCAATTCTAGACAAATCTGGATTAATGCTAACAACAAGCGCAGACATAAAAGCCCGTTGGGCGGAACACTTCAAAGAAATTCTTAACCGTCCACTACCTCACAGTTTAATAGATTTTGAAGCTGAAACACCAGCAGCAGAATTAGATGTAAATTTAGATGACTTCACCTTGAGTGAAATAGAAACCACCTTAAAGCTAATGACCAATAACAAGGCTGCTGGAGAGGATAAGTTAACAGCTGAGATCCTCAAGGCAATTGATAGCCATAATTTAATACATCTCCAAAAAATGTTCAACATCATTTGGAAAACAGAGAAGACGCCTCATAAATGGAAAAAAGGAATCATTGTTAAGATCCCAAAAAAGGGCAATCTTAGAGATTGTAACAATTGGAGAGGCGTGACACTTTTGTCAGTTGCCTCAAAATTATTCTGTAAAATCATCCTAAATAGAATAAAGGATTCAATAGATACAGTAATGCGTGAAGAACAGGCTGGGTTTAGAAAAGGGAGAAGCTGTCTTGACCACATTTTCACTCTACGACTTATATTGGAGGAACACATTGAAAAGCAAAAACCTTTTGTACTTAACTTCATCGACTTCAAAAAAGCATTTGATAGTATTCATAGAGATTCTTTGTGGAAAATTCTGAAGCAATATGGCTTACCATCAAAAATCATAAATATTATCAAAGACATGTATGATGGTTACACATGTGCAGTTCGAACAGAGGAAGGACTGAGCGAATGTTTCCCAATAGAAACTGGGGTTAAACAAGGATGTATTTTATCGCCCTTGTTATTTGGAATTGTTATGGACTTCATAATGAAGAAATGCTGCACTGGTAATAAAGGCATCGAATGGATACAAGGAGACCATTTGGAGGACCTGGACTTTGCTGATGACATAGTTCTCATCAGCAATCAGATAAAAACGATGCAGGAAAACACAAATGAACTATCATCAATAGCCAGCAAAATTGGGCTTGAGGTCAATCATGAAAAGACTAAAGTCATGAAAAGTTTAATTCCAACAAGTGACAAAATATACATGGAAAACAAACCAGTAGAAGAGATCGATCACTTCATCTATCTTGGAAGTCACATTGATCGAGAAGGGGATACGAGCAAAGAAATTAGAATCAGACTGGCTAAAGCAGCAATGTCTTTCAGAAGCCTTGAAAAGTTGTGGAAATCAAAACTCATTAGCACAAACACAAAACTTAGGCTATTCAAATCAAATGTACTATCAACCCTTACGTATGCGTGTGAAAGCTGGAAAACAACAAGAGATATAGAAACAAAGTTGAACGCATTCGAAAATAAATGTCTAAGGAAAATACTTGGTATAGAATGGAACGAATTCAAAACAAACGAGGAAATTAGAGAAATCGCCAATCAACCACTAATATCTTCAGTAATAAAGAAAAGACGATGGTCATACGTTGGACATGTGATGAGAAGAGATAATAATCGAATAGCAAAGCAAGCCCTCATATGGGAAACAACAGGTAAAAGAAAAAGAGGAAGACCCAGGGAGACACTGAGAAGAACATTGATGAGAGAGGCAAGAGCAGCAGGAATCGGCTCCCTCAATGAGATAGAACTGCTTGCACAGAACAGAGACAGATGGCGAGATTTGATAAAATATCTTTAAAAGAAAACTGCTAGAACAAAAATTCATATAGGAGAAGGTGTATCTTGGTCTACGCCCTATGGGCCGGTTACGGCTCGAAAGGTCAATAGATAGATAGATAGATAGAACTGTTAACTGAAGTTGCTGAAGAACTCTATTGTTAATGAAACTGAAGTGAATTGTTAGTTTTATTTCTGCAAATGAAAAAACACAAGAGGATGATCTCACAGACTATTAGTAGCATTAACTGTCTGACTATTATATTCTCCCACACAAAATTCTTAAATTATCAAATAATAGTATTTGTTGAGTCAAGACACTACATATTCTGAAAACAATCTCCAATGTTGTATGAAAGTACATGATCACTTCTTGCACTATTAGAATCATCATGAAACATTTGATTTATAATATAAATCTAGACCATAATGTATGGTGTATGTACATTGAGTAAAGCCTACTTGGTCATTAAACAAAATTCTAATTCTGAAATGCAAGATCATTGAGCAATTCTCAGGATGGATTGGAAATAACAGACAAGCGAGACTGCTTTGGTTCTATTTCAAGTGAAGCTTTGTATGTTTGTTCTTCATCAAATAGTCGATTGGAATCAAGCAAGTAGTTTGTTACCTGCAAAGAGAAATTTGTGCAAATTGTTCAGATATTATATTCAGCTCAAGTAATAACAACTATACTATGCGTAAAACTATGTCTATATTAAAATCAAACGATGCATGAGAAAGAATATAAGGTGTAATACAAAAGCAGCCTGTTCATTCTGTGACTGGATCTATTGATCCAACATTAGTGGAAGCTGGATCTGTCAATTCAACATTAGCAAAAGCTAGATATATCAATCCAACATTAGCAGAATCTGGGTATATCAAAACCAACATTAGTAGAATCCAAATCTGTCAATCTAACACTAGTAGAATCAATTACAATAAAGGCTGTTCAACAAAATAGCACTCAATTGAACACACTAATAAGAAACCCCTGACAAACATTGGTTGCATGCCACAAACCATCTGTCAAGATACTAAAGGCCATTTATGTGTCTCAGAAGAGAAAGATTAATTGTTGATGTGATGTAAAGCTATAAGATATACATAGTTTAAATGATGAGACAGTTTATTGTGCTTAATATAGGAACATAGCTTAGGTTCTAGACTAAGAAGATTTCAGTGTTTGGACCGACTGAGTGTGAGAGTTGATTGAGGCATGGCTGCAGTGAAGAGGTGCCAGTACATTTCATGTGTGTGAACAGCCGAGCGTAGTGTAAACCACTGGCTGTTACATATTGTTTTACTTAGTAAATTACCTATCAATAAACTCATGTTCATGTTTATGAGAGGACTTTGAGAGGACCAGTGAGTTATCACCATTGCTTGTCGTGTTCGACGGTGTGTTGATGAGCGAATGTTAGTGTCGCGGATGAAGACTTTGTTATCAGATTCTGCAGTACAAGTACAATCATACAACAGCGCAAAGTACACAACATGAAGAGATCACGAGGGAAGCAGATCAAGTTTCCTGTTCATTCATAGTTTGCAGTCTCGGTTCAAGTACGGGTCAGTCAGTCAGTCAGTAAACAAGTCACGAGTCCAGTCAAAGCAAGTCCCGTCAGGGGGCAGACAGTCAGTCCATCGATCTGTCAATTCAGCGAGGCAGTGAGACTGGCAAACAGTACACAGAAGGCAGAATCTTAGAAGTCAGTTGCAGAATCAAACAACGGAATTTACAGAATATTTAATCGGAACAGATGGAGTAAAAAACATCTAGTGTTACATACTGACAACAAACAACATTGCAGTTTTTATCCTACAGTTGTCCTATTAATACAATATTTGGAAGCTAGATTCTAGAACATAAGAGTAATACCACATAAATTAAATATGTTATAGATATAATGTGAGCTAGTGTGAGGAACAAAACTGGAAGCACAGAACTAAGAAGACGTGGAGAATCACCCCTATGGTGATTTGGTTATGGAAGGCCCCTGTATCACTGCAAACGAATTAAAATCCATAATTGCTCAACCACCCATGCCAGCGTAATCATCCAAATTAATATCTCCCAAACAAAGAAAGGTAACTGTAGTGCCCATTGTAGCAGTCTCAGCACATGCCAAAAGACATAAGGCGAAACCACACAGAATGTGAACACAGCCAACTGTTCCCTGTCATACGATATCATCACTCATCATAAACAATTGGAATATTTCAACATGATCAAAACGGATGAGACACACAGCTCACGGTATGCACAGAGCACATAACTCAGTAGCTCCTGCAACAAGCCGGACTTGGAATATGAGGAAACTGCAACAAGGAACACTTTTCATGCATAGCCTTCAATTGTTCAACGATGGCCTATCCACCATATGCCATGGAAGTTCACGTCCTCTTGAAAATGATGATCGTCGTATTTTAAAAAAATGTATAGCGCTTGATGATGTTAGGCCATCATTGTTGACTCCAATTCCAAACATATAGACACACAGTTCATCGTCTGATTACCCCTGTTGCACATCAAACAACAGACCGTAAGATTAGCGTACGGCCGGTCTAGGGATGTACAATGAGCCATTACAATGACATAGCACACAAAAATATGTTGATTTGATAAAGAAACAACAAATTAAATTATTTTTTCATGTTACAAGACAGAAACAGCAAAGTAATACACACTGCTATAAAAAAAATAATAATGAATTCATCAGAACAAAAGTGCATCCATGACAGAGGTAGATAGATGGAATATTAGATATACTTGGAAAAGTCACAGCAATAATCCAAACAGCAAACAATATGACTGAATGAGGAAAAGACCACAGATTATTTCTCTCCTTAACTCTGAAATGTAAATAATAAATACAATAAAAATAGAAATAATTAAAACAGCATTATAAAAATAAATTATCTATTGAAACAAATATTATACCCGTGGATGATGTTCAATCTTGTACGATGTTTGTTGAAACAAGCGAATTTCCCTTATGACATGTGCAATCTGTAACAAAAACAACAGTGTTAAATAAAATGAATCTCATTGTCATTTTGCTCTTAAAGAAACAACATATAAATACCATAAATATAAGTTACATCTCAATATAAGTTAAAATTAATATTTACCAAGACAGTTACGAAATATCCAGTTTTCGGTTGTCCAAGATGGCGATTTGTTTTAATTTCTGAGTGTGTATTATGTCACTGGTGGTGAGCTAATATATGGAAAAAGACACATCGGCAGACTTAAACTATGATATAGAGATATCTGTAAATCATCTCTGAATGACTTCTCCATCTGTGAATATGACTGGGAACATCTGGCAAAGGATGACACTTCATGGAAAGCATGTATAAGGAATGGTATAACATCTTTTGAGACTGTGCTAAGGCAACACTTTGAAGAGAAAAGACTCATGAAAAAGGATGGAAAACCCTGTGGATCAGTGGGCCTGACTTGTTCATTCTGTGGCTGTGTGTGTGTTTGTTAAAAACATTGATAGAATTAGCCACGAGAGAAGCTGTTCGACAAAAATAAAACCTCAAATCAGAAACAAAAAAATACACAATAGTCTCCAATAGACCGTCTGACAAGATGGAAAGGGCCATACACATATTATGTGAGAGAAGTATAAAAAAAATGGTTTCTAATGGATATATATTTTTTAAAGTTAGGTAATTTTTTTAATTCACGGAAGAAGACAAGATCAGATAAGTAGTTTAAAAATATAACCAGCTAGAAATGTCTAGTTAGACCATAAACGATTGTATGTGACACCTAAAAATATAGCACGTGGGGAAACATCTCTGGGCTACCCCCAAACATATGTTTTTAAGTTAAGGCAGCAAGGTATATATATATTTTACCTCAAAGAAATCACAGAAAAATTGAAATAGACCACAAAAATAAAGTAGCAACCATTAATATATACAGAAAAAAAAAAACAAATAAGTTGAACTTATAGAAGAAATGACAAAGAGGAAAATTAAAATACTAGGATTAGCGGACACCAGAATAAAAGGACAACAGATAAAGTAAACACACATGAACTACACGATAATATTGTCAGGAATGGACAACACAGAAAGAGCAACACACAGAGTAGGCTTTATCATCGACCAAGAACATGCAAAGAATATTCTAGAAATAAAAAACTACAGAGAAAGAATAATCCCAACCAGACTACTAGAAGACGACCAAAAAACAACTTAAATACAGATTTATGCAACATGTAACAACAATGAAAAAGATAGTGAAGAATTCTATGAGACACTAAATGAAATTGTCAACAAGACTGATGGAAGTGATGACATGTTAGTGATGAGAGATTTTAATGGAAGACTGGGGAAAATTGTAGCACACAAAAATCCTGTAGTCAAAAAATTTTACTTTACATTAAATTTTAGAAGAAGCTAACAATTCAAAGCATAGGTACATGCTTACTATACACTTAATTGATTACAACAAGCTTTTACCATCCTCATTTTGGAGAAGTTGACAAGGCCTTCATCGGTAACATTTGGAGTTCCCTCCTCAATGAATGAAAGATCTGTGAGGTACATCCCCAAATATGGAATACAAGGAGGATCACATCTACATTGAATAAAGAAAAAAAAAAAGAAGAAATCGTCAGGTTATATATCAATTTATGTTATTTATTAATTTCATTTCCTTGCGTTTTGTTTCTGCTCACTGTTCTTTAAATTATTTTACAAATTACATATTTCTTTATCTAACTGTTGCACATTATGTAATGTAATTACTTGATTTTTTGTATTTCATAGATCATTTACAAATAAACTTTCTTCTTGCATCCAGTCACAGTCAAACATCTAAGTGTTCTTTGTAAAAATAAAACAAACTTCTTACCTGTGCAAAGCATCTCTCATATTTTTAAAACGACCCTCCGAAGATACTAAATTCTGAAGCCTATCAATCATTTGTTTAGTCTGAAATAAAATAATTCAGTTAAATTAAAGAAGGGATGGGAATATTATGGAACAAGTGTTACAAAAGTATATAACTGCAAGGAAAGAATGTGAGCACAATCATAATTACTGAAGCAGTCAATTGTAAATATGATCTACGCAACCAACTATAGCATCATAATTTCCAATATTTAAGTTGCTTACCCTCAAAAGGTCTATGTTTTCATGGAAGTCACAGAGTTCATGTGCAATTACAATAACTTTTACAAAAAATGTTACCACAAAGTCTTGAACATATTAAATGTTAATTGACTATTATAAAAGAGGGTTGCAGGTTATTTGGCTGTTATAAAAAAAAGAGAGTTGCTGTCTCATTTATTCATGGTCCATGTTGAGATGTATCGGATATCATGTTCCCTCATAACCCTTGATCTTATGTGCTATGTGATCTTTTCCCATGCCATGATAAAACTATCCAGGACCTTTTCCTTTGTCATCTGTTGAAACCCATATTTTTCCTGTTGTTACTAAGTATTCTAACCTGCCACTTCTGCTTACATGTTCCACAAGACTGTTTTTTTTAAAATAATTTGTTTTACAATCTTCCTGTCTTGATCTGTTGATCTTTTAGAACCTCATTAATGGATTTTTTGCTTGTCTACAGTACTCCAAGCATCCTTCTAATCAAGACCACATCTGAACTGATTCTACCCACCACTGTATCTCTGTTTATTGTCCATTATTCTCAATCACAAAGTTACTCCAGTTTGATGTAGCACTGTAAAACTCTCTAACTTTAAATGATAATGGCTTGTGGCATAACATTCTCATTTTATTTAAAATATTCTTGGTCTGTGTGATTCTACTTTTTACCCCAGAAAGACATTGTCCATTTGAATTTTATTGTCCCTCTATCTCTTCATCCCTCAATCTTTCCAGTTGTTACAATATATTCCAGTTGTTCTCTTCTCATTACATGGCCAAAAAATGATGATTGTTTCTTCCTAATATTGGAAATTAGCTCTCTTTTTGCTTTGACCTCTCTCAGAACATCTTCATTACTCTTCTTAGCTGTCCATGGTACTCTCAACATTCTTCTGTAAAACCACATTTTTACAGACTCCAGTGATTTTCTTGTCAGTTGTCCTATTGTCCATGATTCACATCCATATGTTAAGACTGGCTGTACATAACATTTAAGAACTCTTTTTCTTGTTTCTATTTTCAAAAATGGATTGCATAGTATCTTCCTCATTCTTTGGAAAGCTGCTTTTGCCTGAGCCATTCTGCATCTCACCTCTTTTGTACATCTTCCATCTGAGGTTAACAAAGTTCCCATATATTTAAATTCATTTACCTGTTTTAATATTGTTCCAATTGTCCTTATTTTGCACTGAGGTGATGTCTTTTTCTTTGTTGTTACCATAACCTCTGTCTTTTTGCTATTAAGGCTGAGTCCTTTATTTTTGCTTTCTTTCACTATAATGTCCAACATTTCTTGTAACTCATTTTCACTCTTAGCGATTAAGACTGTATCATCAGCATACCTTAGATTATTTATATTATGACCTCCAATTGTTATTCCAGGCATGCCCCTTATGGATCTTAAAATAATCTCACTATAAATATTAAACAAATCTGGTGACAACACACAACCTTGTCTAACACCCTGTTTTATTTGTTGAAAAATTCCCAATTGGTTTCCAGTTCTTTTGGCCGCTGTTTGTTACCAGTACATGTTCTTTATTATTTTTAGACCTTTGCTTTAAGTAGTTAGGCATGCAAATTAGAACAGACAAGCAGTTAGACACAAGATTTAAGCAGTTAGGAGGAAGACAGGCTAATCATGAAGAACTGCAGAAGGCAGCCAGTGAGACAGTTAGTAGTTTTCAATTTTAAGTTAGTTTGGAAGTTTTTAAGGAACAGACACCCATGCCTGTATACTGAGTGATTCGATGAGCATGATTAAAAAAGTGGAGGCGGGCTCTGTATGCATGCAATGGGTAGAGTCATTGCAGAAGTCAAAAATACGTAAGGTGACCTTTGTCTATGTCCCTGGACATGCGGGAGTACAGAGAAATGAAAGAGCGGACAGGCTGGCTAGCTGCGCTGTTGTTGAGGATGGTTAACCAATGGATCGGGCGGATATCATCAGTGCCCTCTGAGATGTGGGAAGAGCACAGGACTTCGACAACCATAAATTCACGTCACTCCTTTGGATGAAAGAGAGGGGAGTTAAGATGGGCACAGCCAGATATGAGAAACTTAGTGCGTGTGTTAGAAGACTTATCAACCAACACAGAACTGGAGTCATCAATCGCTGGACACTGTGGGAGTTGAGGAGGAAGGGATCTGGGCACCTATGGACATGTTCAGAGTGTAAAAATGATGACCAGAAAATAACTCAATAAGGAACAGACTCGAGAGTAGTAGTAAGAAGCAGTTAGAATCATAAATGTTGACTAGTCAAGCTTAGAGTAGAGAACACAGGAAAAGATAGCAGTGACTTAGGAAATTAGTTGAGCAGTAGACAGAACCAAAACAATGAATGAGAACATAGGGAACATTTAGCTGTGAAAGTGTTATTAAAAGTGTTTCAAGTTTGTGCTTCAGAGAACAAAGTAAGAAATAAGTTGTGAGAGAGATTAATTTTTATAATAATCACTTATGGACAGTTCAATAGCTACTTGGTGATAACCTCCTGAATGTACAGAATTAAAGAACAGTAAGTCTTAGATAGACAGACTTGTGTTTCAAAATGGTGGAATGTTTCACGTTCTCTCGATCGCAGCAGAAAACACAGTGGAGTCTGATTAATTTTGGCTCTCTGATGCAATTTTCATATTGGCGGCAGAGGACAATGCAACATACACACAACAGTGCTCAGATCCAAAATAATGGAGAAACAATCGCGATCATAGAGACATAACGTAAATAAAATTGCATTTTTCTACCAACTCTGTGCTATCAGTGCCAGAACTGGACGCTGGACTCTTGAACAATAAGAAAGATAACGACCCTGAAATGAAATGTGTCAGAAGAATGACAGGAAACAGCTTAAGGGACTGAGTAAAAAACACCGACCTAAGAAAGAAACTTGAAATTGAACCAGCCATCGAATACATAAAGAAACATCAGATAAATTGGTTCAGCCACATAACGAGACAAAAAGAACTAACAATGACTCAAAGAGCCATAAACAAATGCTACGAAAATGCCAGATTAAGAGGAAGACCGAGAAAGAGATAGATAAAGGGAATACTAGAGTCACTAGGAGGGATAACACCAGAAGAGGCCAACAGAAGAGCAAAGAATCGCAGATTGTATCTCCCCTCGACGCCAATGGCAATTGAGGAAGGAAAGAAAAAGAAGAAGAAGAAGAAGATGCAATTTTCTGTGTTGAAATCAAAATGATGTTCTACTTAGCAAATCTGCGCCGATGAAGCGGACAAATCTGCGCCGCCGAGTACACACAGCAATGTTCCTTTTTGACAAGTCAAGTATCGTGAAAGCGACCTTCACCATCTAGTGTTGAGATGTGGTTTACGTCACATTGAGTGCTGTTCAATGGCCGACATTGGAATTGTTTGACACAAGTTAAAACACATGATGTTGAAACACATTAATGTGGACTGCTCCATCAAGTCGACAGAAGATTTTCCTCTTTGTGGAATTTGCACCGTGTTTCGTTCGTTGTACACTAACCGTACGGTCTGTTGTTTGATATGCGACGGGGATAATCCGACGACTAACTGTGTGTTTATATGTTCGGTTGGAGTCAAAAAACGATGTCCTAACATCATCAAGCGCTATACATTTTACAAATATGACGATCATCATTTTCGGGAGGATGTGAATTTCCAGTCAATATGGTGAATAGGTGGCAGGAACCATTGAAGGCTATGTCTGAAAAGGGTTCCTTCTTGCAGTTTCCTCATATTCCAAGTCCGGCTTGTTGCAGGAGCTACTGAGTTAAGTGCTCTGTGCACACCGTGAGCTGTGTGTCTCATCCGTTTTGATCATGTTTCGATATTCCAATTGTTTCTTGACAAATGATGCTATTGTATGACAGGGAACAGTTGGCTGTGTTCACTTTCTGCGTGGTTTCGCCTTATGTCTTTTGGCGTGTGCTGAGACTGCTACAATGGGGACTACAGTTACCTTTCTTTGTTTGGGAGATGAGTTAGTAATTCGGATGATTCCGCTGGCACGGGCGGTTGAGCAATTATGAATTTTGATTCGTTTGCAGTGATATCAAGGCCTTTCATAACCAATAACCAAGTCTCAGATAAGTGCTTCCACTGTTATGTATCAAGTGCCAAGTTAAAGATCAATAAACTTGATTATGAATTATGACTGAACAGTCTGTGATGATTAACGTTGTTGACTATAAATATGCTGTGCTGTGAACAATGAACATTATAATATAAAGATAAGTAAATAAATATCAAATTATCACATTTTTATCATTTTTCCCCACACTGTTATTTCTTCCATCAATTGCAGAATTTTTTTTGTCATCCACTTGGTCTTGCTTATTTGTTTTTGAATGGAAATATTTCCTTGTTTATTGTGAGGTTTTTTTTAATAAGTATTCTCCATTGCTTATCCACTGTTTCTAGCTTTTCAACAATGTTTTATTTGTTGTGTTTATGGTATTCAACAATATTAAAACAGGTAAATGAATTCAAATATCTGGGAACAATGTTAACTTCAGATGGTAGATGTACAACAGAGGTGAGATGCAGAATAGCTCAGGTAACAGCAGCTTTCCAAAATATGAGGAAATACTGTGCAACACAATTTTGACAATAGAAACTAGAAAAAGAGTTCTTAGATGTTTTGTAGAGCCAGTCTTAACATATGGACGTGAATCATGGACATTAGGACAACAGACACGAAAATCACTGGAGGCTGTAGAACTTTGGTTGTACAAAAGAATGTTAGGAATACCATTGACAGCTAAGAGGAGTAATGAAAATGTTCTGAAAGAGGCCAAAGCAAAAAGAGAGTTAATTTCTACAATTATGAAAAAAAACAATCATCATTTTTGGTAATGCAATGAAAAAAGAATAACTGGAATATATTGTGACAACTGGGAAAATTCAGGGACAAAGAGATAGAGTGAAGCAAAGAAGAAAGATACTAGGCAACTTAAAAGAATGGCTTGGCAGAAGGTCAGCAACAGAAATGATAAATAAATGTCCAAACAAAATATTGATAAAGAGCAACAGCTCTAATCATATGTCCCATGGAAAAACATAATTCTGTTTGGTCATGATGATGAAAAGAAGCAGATTTATATGTTTAAGCAACTGATGTTTGCGCAAACATGACAAGCAAAAAATATAGATTCGATAGTTGTAGTTTGTCACAGGCTCTGGTATCACTGCAAATGAATTAAAATCCATAATTGCTTAACCGCCCGTGTCAGTGGAATCATCCGAATTAACATCTCATCTCATTGAAAGCAAGATGAGATTTCATTGCATTAAGTTCCTTATGGAAATCAAAAGTAATTAGTTTGTATAGAAAATAAAAAATGTTCAACTTCAAAGAAAAATTGCTTTTACTGTATGACTGTAAAACATGGAGGAAAACAAAAACAGCAGTCAAGAAGTTACAGACTTTTATTATTTATTAATGTGTGCAGAATTAAAGGATTGAGAGTGTATGACAAAACAGTTCTAACACAGAACAATTTGAGAGTATCAGACAAAGAGAAATGATAAAGATCATGGCTCTGAATATGACAAACACTGCAGAAGACCACTGAGAGAGAGTATTGCACAACATGCCCTTTTTTATGGAATCCCCAAGGAAGAAAACAAAGAGGAAGGCCAAAAAATATTTGAAAGATATATAAAAATTATGCAGAAGACATGGAATGACCAAAAAGAAAATGCACAAAACAAGACAGGCTGGCAAATATTTTTTAGAAGAAGAGGTTAATTAACTTTACAAAATAAGCAGTGATAGACTTCTCAAGGACAATGTAATGACGCATCTTAAACCAAATGGCAATCAAAAAATTTAAATGGGACCTGATAACTTTAAAGATGCACAAATCTTTCAAGCATTCTAACCTGTTTAGAGAGCTTTTCCCAAGTCTTCTTGAGTCTATACACTGAGCTGTTTACAAAAGCTGCACAGATCTGCAGTACACCATTGTAGTTGTGCATGCAGCGGCAGATATCAGCAATGGCTGCCCACTTCTCTATACATGCCACTCTGTCTTGCATGTTTGATCGGCACACAATTTCAGACACAACCAAGCGGCTAACCTAGAACAAATAATTGGGAAATACTGCTCATTAAATGAATATCTAAACAGCGGCCCTCTTAATACCTTCCAATTACTCTTTATCACAGAATAAACCAACAATAATGAGTTGTTGACTTTGTTAGCAATACTCCAATCATTCTTTGCAATATAAATAAATCTGTTATATTATGTTAGGATCATCTTCACTGCACTCCAAAAACATACATAGATGCTCCGATCACCTCTTCAAAACACTCAGATCACCTCTTCAAAACACTCTGATCACCTCTTCAAAACATTAAGAACCTCAGAGGAGAACCCGGACCCATGTACATTAACTCTGTCGTATTGTCTGTGAAAATAATGCACGTGAAAATAATGCACATCAAATGGCAAGACAAAATAACCAACTTAACTGTCCTGCAACGTGCTAAGACCCTAACAATCATGTCGATGCTCAGAAGTCGAAGGCTAAGATGGCTGGGGCATGTCCAACGGATGGAAGAAAAACGCATTCCTAGGCAAATACTATATGGTGAACTAAAACACGGAAAAAGACAAATCGGCAGACCTAAACTACGATATAGAGATATCTGCAAATCATCTCTGAAAGACTTCTCCATCTGTGAAAACGACTGGCAACATCTGGCAAGTGATCGCACATCATGGAGAGCATGTATAAGGAACGGTATAACAACATTTGAGACTGTGCTAAGACAGGACTTTCAAGAGAAAAGACTCATGAAAAAGGATGGTAAACCCTGTGGATCAACGAGCCTGACCTGTTCATTATGTGACCGCATGTGTTTGTCAAACATTGGTAGAATTAGCCATGAGAGAAGCTGTTCGGCAAAAACAATACCTCAAAAAAATACACAATAGCCTCCACTAGACCGTCTGACAAGACGAAAAGGGCCATATATATATATATATATATATATATATATATATATATATATATATATATATATATATGTCTGTGATCCATAAATTGTATGGATGTTACTGAACAGATTTCAATGAATGAAACCTAACTTATGATTAACTTCATATATTGAGTTATACTGTTCATGTTACATACAAGGTGTCAGATCTGACAGGCTATGGAAGAGATTGTTAGAGCTTGCTCATGCCAATAAATACAATAAACCAACACTGCTGATCTATTTTTACCCTATTAACCTTTAATTTGATGGTTTCACACTGGACTCAACCTTCCATGTTATATGATGTACAAATCACCAATAAAGGTCACCAAAACAAGTATATGCCTCAGTATGCATCTCAAATTAGTTGGATAGTGACTTCAAAAGCAGATATTTTGTGACTGAAAACTAATTTTTAAGATGAATGGCTGGTAAGGTTTCAGAAAATATCTCACTACATTATTAAAGATTTAAAGTGGCATGGAGTCCTCTTGTAGAAGTGGAAGCCAATCAATATTGTTATTAATTTTCTGCTGAAGTCTACTGCCAGATTTTATAAATCAGCATTAATTAGTTATTTCATAAATTAACTTAAAACATCATTGGTTACAATAAGGATTCCATATTTGTGTAAGCTATTAAAGTATGCATCCTCTATTAAGTTCATTTTTTTCTTCTTCTTGTTTTTTGCTACAATTGAAAAAGCAATCATTGGTCAAAATGCTGAATAATGTATTGAAGGGCAACAACACATTTTTTAAACTTTGTTCAGTTTATGGTCATCTTTTATGAGGTCTATAAAAATATAGTTTATATGTGCACTTCTAACTCCATTGTTTGCCAGAAGGTCATAAACTTACCTATTTTTTTATAAAGATAGCCACTGATGTCTGTTCCATCCCGCAGTAAAATATGGCCAAGAAGAGAATGGTTATCAAGGGTGTCCTTGTTGCAATTATACTTTTTTTTTCCTTCAAGAGACTGATGTTTCTGACCAACAACAAATGTGAATTCAATACATGTTATACTCGTATTGATGCCTCTAACATGATACCTGAAGCTACCAGCGAATCATAGATGATGATATGTGTCAAGATCAATGAACCAGAACCATTGAGACCCTACTCCACCTCTTCGTGGTGCCTCTAGTAACAGACTAACCATCTAGTCCAGCCAAGAGAGTTGGGATCAAGAGTGAAGGCGACCTAGTAATAAAAAATACTGTGCTCAAGTCAGATGTGTAGGTCTGAAAGGCACAAATATCACAGTTCTACTGCAAACCACAAAACATACACGCCCAAGCAAGCTAGTGTGTAGACTTTAGATAAAAGAGATTTTGTTGAGAACACCAAAGGTTATAAATATTTTTTTCTCATGTACCTCAGCATATTCTAAGGAAAATGCTTTCTTTTTTTAAAGTGACTATTTATGTAAATATCTTTCTATCAATTCAAACACTGCTTTATTACATTATGAAGGTGAAGATATGATCTATGCAGCATCTGTTCCTTCTGATGCCTTCATGCTTCTTCCCTATCTATGGCTTTAGATAGTCTATGCATAATAATTCTGATGAGTATTTTGTTAGATGCTCAAATTTAACTTACCTCCAATTACTGTACTACCAATTAATGTGTGATTTGTGATCTCCATTTTGTAACAACTTGACAATTTGCAACAGAAGTTGGTCCAAAAATTCAAATTGCCAAATAATGTATTGATTGGAAAATTCCTACATTAGATATAAATTACATAAATCATTTCTATTTTTCAGTCCCTTGATGGTATTAATGACTTACACTTTTTCTGTGGGTGGCTGTGTCTATGACAAGATTGATATCAGCTTCACTAATACTTGCTGTGGCACCTTTGGTAATTTATTCTTCTTCTTCTTTCCTTCCTCATTTGCCTTTCAGTGTCGAGGGGAGATATAATTTGCGGTCTTTTGCTCTTCTGTTCGCCTCTGCTGCTGTTGTTTCCTAGTGCTTCTAATATTCCATCGATCCATCTTTTTCATGGTCGACCCTTGGGTCTGGTGTTCTCACAACGTTTATTGAGGGCTCGTTGTGTTGTGTTTTGATCTTTCTGCCTTATCACGTGGCCAAACCATTTTATCTGTTGTTTCTTTATATATTCAATGGCGGGGGCTATTCCTAGCTTTTTTCGCAGCTCTTCATTTCTGATCTTATCTCTCAGACTGTTTCCTGTCATTCATCTGACACATTTCATCTCAGTAAAGGTAATTTTTCTTATCGTTCTAGGGTCCAGGACTGCCATTGGTAGCACAACATTGGTATGAAGATTTTATTGTAGAGTGCCCGTTTTGCCTCTAGAGTTATTTCCTTGTTGGACAATAGTGGTGATAACTGTCCAATGATTTGACAAGCTTTGTTGCTTCTTGAGTCTATCTCTGCTGTTTGGGAATTATTGTTTGTCACTAAACTTCCTAGGTATTTGAATTCCTCTACTTGTTTTAGTTGTCTGCCTTCTATAGTTATGCTGATGTTCTGTTTATTTTTGGCAACATTCATGACCTCTGTTTTGTTGATTTTCATGTTGTATTTTGTGCCTGTGCTGTTGAGTCTATTTAAGAAGTTCTTGTAGGTCTTCCATCTTTTCATGTTTTAGTGCCTGATCGTCTGCAAATAAAAGCTTGTTGGTCTCCTCTCAATCTGATGGGTTGGCTAACTTGTATATATAGGCTATGTATGTAACAAACAGTAGCGGGGATAGTATGCACTCTTGTCTTACATCTGATCTAACTTCAAAGTGGTCTGTGTAGCCTGCTGCTGTTCTGACCCTGCAGCTGCTGTTGATGTAGAGACTTTTAACTAGGTTGGTTAGATGTTGGCTTACTCCATATGCTGTTAGTATCTCCCACAGTTGTTCGTGGTTTACTCTGTCGAATGCTTTTTCCTGAACAATGAAAGCTATGTATAAATTTTGATTGTGTTCGGTAATTGATTAAGCTTCACTAATACTTGTTGACATTTTTGGTGATTCTTTCAGCTTCCCTAATACTTGTTAACATTTTTGGTGATTGATTCAGCTTTACTAATACATGATGGCACCTTTGGTGATTGATTAAGTTTCCATAATACTTGTTGGCATCTTTAGTGATTGATATAAGCTTTCCTAATACTTGTTGGCACCTTAGGTGATTAATATCAGCTTCCATAATATTTGTTGACACCTTCAGTGATTGATTTCAGCGTCGTTAATACTCTTTGGCATCTTTGGTGGTTTCAAGTATTATAAATTAACAATGCATGTAATCAAATATGTTTATTGACAGACAAAAAACATGAGTTACTGTAAACTAACCTCATTAAATCTTTTACTGACATGCAATACATTCTGAGCTTTATGGCATTTATCAGGTTTCATCCAAGCCTGACTCAGAAACTCCCTGTGAGATAATAGAAGAAAAAAGCAATAGTAATGGCTTCTGCATAAAAAAAAGTCATGTGAAGAATAGAGGCAGCAGAAGCCATACAGTAAATTAATTAATAACACTGATCTTAATGTTATAAGGTAAACATGGGCAACCTAACCTTAGACCTAAGTAGGTGATGTGGCAAGCTGCAATGGCTTTCTTGATTTCTTGAGTTCTGCTGGAGAAATTATTGTACATTATCTGTATTTATATAAATAACTCCTACCACTGAAAGGACTATGGCGAGCTTCACTTTGTTAGTAAGTTTGTTTTGATGTAGACTTTTGCCATGGAGCTCATTTTCAAAGTGTACAGAGGTCTTGATTAACTGTGGATTGCTGACCCTGTTGCAATGACTGCATGCTTCTAGCTGGATTCTCCAATGAGAAATAAGCTGATAGCAGTCAGCAACCACATTGAACCAGAGACAATTAAAACTCTACTCATCAGCTTTACCACAATCAAAGCAGTTTGGCCAAATGTGGAGAGAGAAAAAGAAAGGCAAGTCAGGTAAATGCTGTATTGAAATGTGCATGTGATGAGCTTAAAAATGCAAAGTATCACAGCTTGATGTAAACTACAATTCAAGAAAAGTTATGCCCATCCACACTGTAGTGATCATGAGGGTTTTGGTACACAGACCAAATTTGGAGAAGTTTTCAACCTCTGAGAATGGATTGATTTTCTCTGGGGAAAGTAAGATAGCAATGGCATAATATTGACCACACCACCCATAAAAGTGTTGATGTTCATGGAAAAATATGGCACTAACACCATGTTTCTCATAAAAGGTCCAACAGGAACCCTACTTACTTTAAGCCAAGTTTCAGAGTTGACAGGGTACACCAGCATTTGTCAGTGCAAACAACAAAACAGCAGAAGAATGATATTATATTTATGAGGATTAAATTATTTCAGTGCAGGATACATTCTTATTTCTACTACAAAGGTAAAGGTAAAGTACGAGACTTTGAACCGGCGTCTTAGCACGCGAGTTTCCACCCATGTGTGCTCGGCCGCCTATCCAGAAATGTTCAGAGATTTCTGCATAGTGTCGCCTCAAGCATCTAAACTCAGATGCGAGGCAACATTCCTCACCTTCCCAGGATAATACCCTGGTACCCATTTCTGCCAACGGCTGGGTCGACCGTGGGGGTATTTTTTTTTTTTCCAACCACTAGTACAATTCACACTGCTCCCAGCGGGAATCGAACACGGGTTGTCCGAACGTCGGTAGTCCAGTCGAGTGGTTTTCCCAACTCGGCTACCGAGGCCCCCATTTCTACTACAATTTACTATTTAGTAGAATTAGCATTACTGCATTGTTATTTCTTATTCAATAAATGATGCTGTATCTGCATGATTTTGTACTCTGTAACTTGCTTATTATGCATGATTCTCAGTTACCTTGCATACTGATATTTATAATGTTATTATTGTTACAAGAATTATCAAATGACTATTTCAATAAGTTGTTAACAATTCTAGATCACAGAAGTATCTTCATTGCCGCTTCGTTGTGTATCAAGTTATGATCTAAAACCATGTTTTCAAGTTATTTATTTCAATATGTCACTATTTATCTGTATTAAATGTCCTCAATTTAGAAGCACTTTACTCTAGACTTAATTCTCTCATCATCATTGAGTGCCATCTTCGCATCAAAGGTTGGCTACCATGGAGCACCATTCCACCCTGTCTCTTGCTTTGATAGTGCAGATTGTCATAGGTTGACTTGTCCATCTTTTGATGTTACTCGTCCATGTTAGTCTTGGTCTGCCTCTGTTACGTTGTTATTTTCCTTCCAAGATTACTTTTAGTAGGCTGCTGTGTCTTTTAACATGCCCAAAAATCTAATTTGTCTAATTTGAATTGTGTTTAGTAGTTCTCTTCATTTTTAGTTGTTTTAAGACTTCATCGTTTGTTTTCTTTTCCTTCCATCAATTCTTCCTATTCTTCTATAAATCTACATTTCAAAAGCTTCAGTTTTCTGTTCTATTTTTTTGTCTAATGTCCATGTTCTGCACCATAGAGGAATGTTGAGAAGATATAACATTTTGCTATTCTTAGTTTTAGCCCTGGTGTTATTTGTTCTGATGTTAGTATATTTTTCATGGCATTAAAATTGATTTTTACCATTCCTATGCTTTGTTTATTTCAGTTTTACATTTTCCATCACTGATTAAAGTATATCCAAGGTAGTTGTAGCTCTGAACTGTCTCCAGGTCTATTCCTTCAATTTTTATATCCATTTGTAGGTTTGAGTATTATCTTTGTTTATGATCACAGTTTTAGTCTTTGTGACATTCATACCTACTCCATATTTTTTGCTTGTCATGTTTATTCCATTAAGCAGATGTTGTAGATCTTGAGGATTTTCTGTTAGTAATAAAGTATCATCAGCATATCTAAGGTTATTTATTATCTTTTCATTAATGTTTTAGGACCCTGACATCTCTGTGATGTTTTTAAAGACTTGCTCAGTGTATAGATTGAACAAGCTTGGTGATAGGATGCATCCCTGTCTTACTCCTCTTTTTATATCAATGGGTGTTAAGTTATCTTTGTTATATTATTGATTAGTGCTGTTTGCTCCCAGTATAAATTACATATTAGTAATATGTCTGTGTAATTCTCTACAGCTAGCAAATGAGCATTTAATTTAATCTAGTTGATGGTTCATCCTCGTTATACATCAGACATGTCCATAAGTGTTCAGATCTCCTACCCAGTATGGCTCTCACAGTGTGGAGACTGAAAACTCCAGTTCAGTTTTGATTTGTTATTCTTCTCCTTGTCTCCGTGCATAGCGCTCTTTTCTGGTATCCTCATATTTGACCTGATGTTCATGCAGTCTGAACATGGTTGTAGATTCATGATCATTGATTGAGTCATCAGCACACCCAGGCTCTAGGAGGGTATTCTGAATGTCAGATAGAATAGAAGTGACAGAAAGAATTGGTTGGGGAGCTATTGTTAATGAACTATGCTCCAACAGAGGGGAAAAAAAAGCAAAAATAGAATAAAATATTGCACAAACCACAATAATATCAATGCTCTCATTTATTAATAAATGTTTACTTTCAAAAGTATAAACTTAAAGGTTAATGAAACCCATTTAAATACTTACTCGCTTCTAATTGCAATAAATATTTGATGGTCGAGGTATGTCAGCTGTTCAGCAATATCTAGTGCAGATAAGGTATCCAAATTATCTTTCGATGGTGACTGTCAATGAAAACATTTCACAGTAATTTTTTTTAAAAGAAATATTAAATTTTCCATTCTCTGAAAAAAACAAACCAGTTAATACATACATGCCCTCATGTAATCAATGCTTTGATATTTGAAACAAACTGTCAAACAGGCATAGCTATTTCTTCCTGAAAGGTGTAATATCTATTTCTTTCTACTGTTTGGGTAATTCTGTAAGATACATCCCTCTTAGATTATCTTCCATTTTTCCTTGTTTCTATCTTCCCTGAAATGACTAAGGGGTTCTATATCTTTTTTCTCACAATTTCCAAAGAACTGCAGTTGTCTTTTCAATGTTATTTATAAAATTGCATTATTTTGACACTTCTTCAAGAACTTTTGTGTTCTTTGTCTTCCTATCATCCATGAAATACAGAGCATCATTATTAAAAAAACTACTGCTCCTGTTTTATTTGACATTTGCTTACATATTGTTCATTTTTTAGTGATATATATATATATATATATATATATATATATATATATATATATATATATATATATAGCAAAATATATCACAGCTGTATTCCACTCATACTCTTTTCCTGGTTGAATTGTTTGTTTATAAAAAGATAAATCCAAAATATCTGAAGCACCAATGGCTGTTATTAATGACAGTTTCAATTGATAAAGAAAATTACTTTCATGACATTTTAAAAAAAAAATGGAATTTAGAGTTAATAACAGAAGTGATCCAAAATTAACACAATGGGGTATGACAGTAATAACTAAATACTAATATTTGTGATCAGACCAAAATATCTATATTCCATAATGTGATAAAAAAAATGTTACTTACAGAAGGAGGCATTAGTAACTGAGTGAGATCAACCCATTTTTCAACAGATGGTTCTTTGTTGATTGTTCGTAGAATAGATGCTGCAGCTTTATGCTCAGCAGGTAGAAGATTGCTATTCACCACCATCTCTTCCAGCAAGTCCACTACTTGAGCCTTGAGCTCAGGGTCAGATTCAAAATCCTGTTGACAGTCATCAGTTTATGATATATGTATGACAAACGAAAGACACAAAATATCATTCAGTAAGTTCTAATTGGTGATGCTACTTTAATTACAGATAATTAAAAATATATAATCAATTTTTGGGGACACCTTTAAACGTATATATTTAAATACCGTTTGGTTCCACATTAAAAATCAGCATTTTGATTATAAACAAAATTATTTATTTGTAGACAATTTAATTCTTAATTTGTTTTAATTAAAAATAGTATCAGTACCACATTACCTGGTTTCAAATAAACAAACTGATCTTGATAGTTAAGAACATCATCATTTTATGAAAAATTCCATATGTCTAGACTGTCTAATCTACAATTCAAAATTACTGAATGTATTTTAAGCATTTATGATTATAAATTTAAAGAAAATTCTGGTTGCTTTACATGGCTATTATATATTTTAAAAATTAACCAGAGATTACAAAAATATTGATAAGAATTATTTTAATTGCAAGCATTAATTTATAGCTTGTATATTTATTTATTTATTAATATATATATGTATATATATTGTAAAAGAACAATGATCCATGATATTAATAAAAAAGCAACTACAGAAAAAAGTGGATGTATTGTAATAATAGTTGGCACCTGATAATATATATCAGTGGCGTATGAAAAACCATCACCATGATTGAACAAATGAATGGACAAACACACACAGGCATAAAATAAATACACATATGCACACACAAGGCAACAGTACTACGAGTCTACAAACATCCAATATCTGCTCGATTTCTTCCAATCAAAGTGCTTTCTTTGGAGATTTTAGCATCAAAGCTGATAAAAATTGGACTTGACTAATTTAGTCTAGATGTAGGTAATAGCTAACATGAATGGAAATTTTTGCTTGAAATGCCTATAATGAATATTGACTTTAATTTATTATTTTATATTTTTTTATGACCTTTTCTGAATTTCTGAAATTGACTAAGAGCACAGAGTTTTCTTCATCTGTGCAGATATCGCCCACTTGTAATTAGGCAAAAAAATGAAATGTCATGTTTGTTTGCTTGATTGCTTGTATTAGGATCATTATCACTTCGCACAAGATGAATCCATAGGTCCTGAGATATCCCCCTCAAGAATCTGAAGAAAAAAAAATCAGAGGCGAACCCTGACCTACATTTATGAACAGTGTAGCCTGAGATCCATGGTGTGGGTAGGTTTTTTCTGAACATTTTTCTACATTTATGAACACTGTAGCCTGAGATCCATGGTGTAGGTAGGTTTTGCTGAACATTTTTCTACATTTATGAACACTGTAGCCTGAGATCCATGGTGTGGGTAGGTTTTTGCTGAACATTTTTCTTGGGTACTGCCAAATTCATGGCTTACTCTTTTTTATTTAAACTTGCTAGGGTTTTAACATGCACAGACAGAATTCACATGAGGTCTCCAGTTTGTTGCCATTTTCCAAGAAGGCCAGACATATGAACTTCACTACTCAAAGACAGGGAAGAGTAACCCGAGTCCTTCCAGTTCAATGGCAGGATCGAACCTCTAGATTATCCAACCCTAATGACAGTGTTGAAGTAGATGATGATGGTCTGTCAACAAGGGCATTGTAATGATTTGTAAGATGTTCAAGAAAAAGTATAGCAGCAACATTCCAAAAAGATGATAAACCTTTATATTAATTACATTCTAAACTTCAAAGTGTTGGATTAATTAAAAAAAGATTGACAATAAAAGAAAATTAACGAAAGAACAATTCTTTTTTTTTCTTTTTTTACAAGAACTGACAAAGACATAAATATAGAAAATATAGTATAGTCAGTATAGTCAGAAATAACACTGTAGCAAAAAAAAATTAAACAAATCTGTGATATAATGCCCTTGCAATCTACCATAATTCATATATATATAGAGCCATCATCATTATTGTGTTCAGACAACAGAATATAGTTAAGTAACCCAGTCTCTCTACTAATATGAAGATCTCAGTAAAATGTTAAAATTCCATAAGAACTGGTAAAGGTTTGTGATGATCTGAAAATTTCAAACACCTTCAGTTTAATGAATTTATATATATAGTTGATCGAGATCAAAAGGATATGAACAAAACAGTTGTTGCATGTAATACTCACAACTGTGCTACAGATGTTATAGTACAACAACAAACATAATTGTCATGCTAATTTTGATATAAGTGGGTTTTAAATTTATTTTTACTAACAAACTTTTTAAAGGCGCTGCAAACTTAACACAGCTACTTCTTTCTTTAGAAACACAAGTTAATATGGGAAACAAAAAGCACAATAAAATCAATAGGAATTTTGTTCGTTAATTATTAAAGAAGTCTGAGTCATTCTATAACGTGTTTAAGAGCTACTGCTTAATATAGTATGGTTAATGGCATGGTGGTGGTAAGTGTACAGGATTCATGATACAGAAAATCGAGGTTCAACCATGACATAACATTCTCCTGTGATATAGTTTTAAAAAAACTCATTCAGCATCTATCTAGATCACTTGGTTAGGAAGGTAATAACCATAAGAAAGAGCATGCATGCACACGCACACACCTTTCTCACTTCTAAATGCAACCCAGAACTAAGAAGTTTAATACTCCACTTCACTATAACAATATATGTCATGAGATCTCATTCAGCATCATATTTAGTTTAAGCCAGGCAGAGGAACACATGTTTTTTTTCCCAACTGCTACAAACCACCATATAAGGTGCTGAAAGCAGCTTAAGAGTCAGATAGATCACCAAACTTGTTCAATCTATACACTGAGCAAATCTTAAAAACATAGAGATGCCAAGCCTACAAATTAATGGAAAGATAATCAATAACCTAAGATATGCTGATGATATTATACTCATCATCATCATCATGTGCCATACCGGTTGGCGTAGGTGATCATGTCCCTCCACAATCTTCTATCTACAGTGCATCGTATCAGTTCTGTTGTTGACTGTTTTCCATGCCATGACACCAAGCTATCCAGTATTTTCTCTCTTTGTCGTCCGCGATCTCTCCTTCCTTTTATTTTGCCAGTTGTAACCAAGTATTCCAACTTTCCTCTTCTCATGATGTGCCTGAAAAATGTTGATTGCTTCTTTCTAATGTTTTTTAAGAGCTCCCTTTTTGTGTTGGCCTCTTTGAGAAATCCCTCATTGGTCTTTTAAGCTGTCCAGGGAACTTTCAACATTCTTCTGAGAAATCCCATCTCTGGATACTGTACTACTAGCAGAAAATCCTAAAGATCTACAACAATTACTTAATGAAATAAACATGACAAGCAAAAAATATGGACTAGATATGAATATCAAAAAGATTAAAACTATGATTATAAACAAAGAAAATACTCAAAACCCACAAGTGAATATCAAAATTGAAGGAATAGACCTGGAGACAGTTCAGAACTACAACTACCTTGGACATACTATAACCAGTGATGGAAAATGTAAAACTGAAATATACAAAAGATTAGGAATGGCAAAAAGTAATTTTAATGTCATGAAGAACATACTAACATCAAAATAAATAACATGCTGGCTAAAACTAAGAATAGCAAAATGTTACATCTTCTCAATATTCCTATATGGTGCAGAAACATGGACATTAGACAAGAGAACAGAACAGAGGATTGAAGTCTTTGAAATGTGGATATATAGAAGAATAGGTAGAATTGGATGGAAGGAAAAGAAAACAAATGATGAAGTCTTAAAACAACTAAAAATGAAAAGAGAACTACTAAACACAATTCAAACAAGACAAATGCGATTTTTGGGCCATGTTAAAAGACACAACACCCTACTAAAAGTAATCTTGGAGGGGAAAATACAAGGTAAAAGAGGCAGAGGCAGACCAAGACTAACATGGACGAGTAACATCAAAAGATGGACAAATCAGTTTATGGCAACCTGTACCATCAAAGCAAGAGACAGAGCAGAATGGCGCTCCATGGTAGCCAACCTTCGTTGTGGAGACGGCACTCGATGATGATGATATATATATATATATAATATATAAAATGTTTCATGGTTTTATATATTAATCTGCATGTTTTTATATATCTAAAACACATAACATATTATATATGAATTTTAGATAATTAAACAAGGAATTATATTTCACCAATACCTTCTTTGCTGATGACATAGTTCTCATCAGCAGTCAGATAAAAACGATGCAGGAAAACACAAATGAACTATCATCAATAGCCAGCAAAATTGGGCTTGAGGTCAATCATGAAAAGACTAAAGTCATGAAAAGTTTAATCCAACAAGTGACAAAATATACATGTAGAAGAGATCGATCACTTTATCTATCTGGAAGTACATGATCGAGAAGGGATACGAGCAAAGAAATTAGAATCAGACTGGCTAAAGCAGCAATGTCTTTCAGAAGCCTTGAAAAGTTGTGGAAATCTCATTAGCACAAACACAAAACTTAGGCTATTCAAATCAAATGTACTATGTATGCGTGTGAAAGCTGGAAAACAACAAGAGATATAGAAACAAAGTTGAACGCATTCGAAAATAAATGTCTAAAAAATACTGGTATAGAATGGAACGAATTCAAAACAAACGAGGAAATTAGAGAAATCGCCAATCAACCACTAATATCTTCAGTAATAAAGAAAAGACGATGGTCATACGACATGTGATGAGAGAGATAATAATCGAATAGCAAAGCAAGCCCTCATATGGGAAACAACAGGTAAGAGGAAGACCCAGGGAGACACTGAGAAGAACCAAGAGCAGCAGGAATCGGCTTCAATGAGATAGAACTGCTTGCACAGAACAGAGACAGATGGCGAGATTTAATAAAATATCTGAAAACTGCTTTCATATAGGAGAAGGTGTGGTCTACGCCCTATGGGCCGGTTACGGCTCGAAAGGTCCCTTCCAGGTATGTCGCAAGAGACGATTAAGGAGATTGATCGATGGCTTGACAAGCTGTCATTGTAAAGTATTGTTATGGAAACAGAACCATAGATTTTAGAAGCAGTGATCTCTGCAATAAGTACCATATGCAAGGTTTCTGTTTTTGAGATTGTGGTTCTGCCCTATGTGCCATCTTTGGCTCGAAAGGATAATAGATAGAGATATATATATTTCATATATATATATATATATATATATATATATATATATATATATTAACTATTGATCTATTAAATATGTTCTAAAGAGTTGCCACAGCATACCATGTACTTTAGAGAGTTAAAAATAGCTGCTGTCATCTTCAAAACAGTCTCTTTGTGAGCACATAAAATGATCATGAAGATTTTCCCGAGGATGAAAATATCATGAAGTTCAGCTTTTGTAATGTTGTTTAAAACTTACATCTATTTATGAATAATGTTCTTGAATTTTTTAATTAAAATTTTATGGATCATGAAAAAGCTGCTGAGGGCTACATTTTGAGAGTTCAGTATATCACTTCTGTATGTTTTTGCTTACACCATTACAAAAACCTTTAAACAAGTAAAGAAAACATGCAAATCAATATTATTTTTACAACATAACAAAATTTAAATACTTCAATAACACTATATTAACACACATATGAATCAGATACATGTATCAATGCTAATAGTAGCAGTTAGGTTTGACATATGTATAGAATGTAAACTGGCCAATCACTAATAATAGCATCTATATTCAAATACAATCAATCTAGACCTTTTTTTTGAAAAGTATTATTGTGTCCCCTATTAGCTCATCAACACTAATGGGCTCTTTGTACATTAAACATTTCAAGTTAAGCAATACAGAAAAGTATAGAGAAACTGATGTAAGATGAACCTACTCGGCTAATTGTTAACAACAAAATGTTGCTGGATCAATATATTATCTTAAACTGGACCAAGTTACAATCTCTCTCTCACAATGAATTGTACTGTTGTTTCCCATTAATTCTGAAATAAACTATCCCAAAGATCTGAAAGTTGTGTATGCTTTTGTGCATACATGTCTGTGAATGTGTGTGTGTGCGTGTCCCATATATGTATTCACAAAAGCACATTTATAAATAAAAACTGAAAAAAAAAATAATTTAAAACCAAATAAGATAAAAAAAAATATTTAAAACACAAATCATAATCTAACACAAACCTAATGATTTGATAATGGTAAATAATTTATAATTCTAGAATAACTCAACTGTTTGATAATTCAATTAAAGACATACATGAAGCCACTTCTAATAAAATTTGGAAACAGCAAATATTAAAACGGATACTCTATTTTAGCTGTTGCCAGATGAAAAAAATATTCCACAAAAGTTCTTATTTTCTTCACAGCATCAAGGTGAGATATAGTTTGTGGTCCTTTGCTCTTCTGTAATCTCTCCTGCTGTTATATTTCCTAGTGTTTCAAATATTTCATCAATCCATCTGTTTCTTGGGTGGCCCTTGGGTCTGATGTTCTTGCAACTTTTATTGGCAAAAGTTGAATTTGAAATTAAAAGAAAATTATAGCCAATCTCCATCAATATGGTTCCAGGCAAGTTGGGAAAGGTAAGATGAACTTTCAAATAGCAAAATATTGTTTTATCAAATATTATAGAGCAATTCCCATCAAAGACGCTTTTAAGTATTTAATCAAACATTTTTGCAACACCACTACAAATTTTATTTGCACTTAAGAATACAGAAAAAATCATTCAGAAAGCATCTGTTTCAAAAGTACTTCTTACAACATAGTAAGCAAAGATTCAGTTTAGCAATGCAGTGAGAATGGTATTTTTGAGTCCACGTACCCTTGATCGCTGCAGAAAGTGCATTCGGGGTATGATTAATATCGGTTCTCCATTGCACTTTTCTGCGTAAGTCAAAATGATGATCTACTTATTACATCTGCATAGATAAAGCGGAGTCATATGCCGGCAATATTCCCTTTTCGAATAATCAAGTGTTGTGAATGCGACCTTCCACAGTCTAAACTTGATCAGCACTTTATGTCACATTGGTGCTGTTCATGACCATTGTTGGAATTGTTTGACACAAGTTATTTACATGTTACTCATTAATGTGAACTGCTTCGTCAACCGCAGTTTTATCTCTTTAGGGAATTTGCACCGTGTTTTGTTCGTCGTAGGCTGCATTCACTAGAGTAATCAGGAATCTAAAGGGCACGTCGTTGTGTGTGCAACGTCATCATAATGGCTCATCGTATATCCCTAGACCGGCCATACACTAATCTTACGGTCTGTTGTTTGATGTGCGACGGGGATAATCTGATGACTAACTGTGTGTTTATATGTTCGGAAATGGAGTCAACAATGATGTCCTAACATCATCAAGCGCTATATATTTTTAAAAAAAATATGGCGATCATCATTTTCAGGAGTACGTGAACTTCCAGTATATGGTGGATTGGCAACAGGAACCATTGAAGGCTATGCATGAAAAGTGTTCCTTGTTGCAGTTTCCTCATATTCCAAGTCTGGCTTGTTGCAGGAGCTACTGAGTTAAATGCTCTGTGCACACCGTGAGCTGTGTGTCTCATCCATTTTGATAATGTTTCGATATTCCAATTGTTTACGATGGATGATGGTATCGTATGACAGGGAACAGTTGGCTGTGTTCACTTTCTGCGTGGTTTCACCTTATGTCTTTTGGCATGTGCTGAGATTGCTACGATGGGGACTATGGTTACCTTTCTTTGTTTGGGAGATGAGATATTAATTTGGATGATTACGCTGGTACGGGCGGTTGAGCAATTTTGAATTTTAATTCATTTGCAGTGATACCAGGGCCTTCCATAACCAAATAACCAAATAACCAAATGGTATTTCTACTTGCAAAGAGGAACAGTAGCTAACTTTCAATCATTTGGCAGAAACATAAAATTTATTAAGATCTCATAAACCTCTTTAATGGGACTCATTAGAAACCATACATAGATCACTGGATGCACAGGGCCTACATTATGGATCATATGATGGTTATAACCCTCAATTTTTACAAGAAGTTATGTGGATGTAATTACAGAACCGAAACTTCCGGTCAATAAGATGGATAGGCAGCAGAAACTGTCAAAGGCTATGCCTGAAAAGTGTTCATTGTTACAGTTTCCTCATATTCCAAGTCCGGCTTGCTGCAGGAGGTACTGAGTTAAGTGCTCTGTGCACACTGTGAGCTGTGCATTTCATCCGTTTTGATTGTGTTTCTATATTCCGCTTGCTTACAATGAATGATGATATCGTATGACGGGGAACAGATGGCTATGTTCACTTTCTGTGTGGTTTCACCTCATGTCTTTTGGCATGTGCTGAGACTGCTATGATGGGGATTACAGTTACCTTTCTTTGTTTAGGAGATGAGATATTGATTTGGATGATTCCACTGGCACAGGCGGTTAAGCATTTATGGATTTTAATTTGTTTACAGTGTTACCTGGGCCTTCCATAACCATAACAATAACCTTCCATCTTGTATTGTAAGGGTTTCTGTTAAAAATGGACTTGTAAGCCGTATAAGGTAATTTGTAACGGGAAAACAGACTTTTGTGTAACAGACTACATATTTATCTTATAAAAAATAAAATCAGTATACTAGCTAATGAAATAAGGATGCATATACTTGCTACAAGCTAATAAGAAGAGGATTTTAAAGTATACCAACTAATGAGATAAGGGTTGATGTGAATCTTGTCTGACATGTTGAGAACTGTTATATCTTCTTTTTCTGTGTACACCTTCAGATGTCCACCTTCAGATGTCAATATTAATTAAGTTTGAAGAAAACATTCATCGAGTCAAGACTAGTGACATCTCCCAGTAGACCTTCTGAGGCCTGACACTCTCGCTTCTTGGAGAAACTCCACAGGATGAACAATATTCCAGATTGTAATATGAAGACCTAGTACTTTCAAGGATGAACAAATTTGAAAGACACATCAACTGGTCTAGGAACAAAATGGTTCAGTTTGAACCCTACATTCTTAACATCACCATCATCATTTGCTTGCACCATGCGAACAAAGCTGTCTATTTTCACCAAAAGGTTAGAGAAAAAAGTGCACCCTAGAAATAAAATTACAGAACATTTAAGAACAAGTTTAAAAAAATATTTAATTAAGAGAAAGATAGTAAAACTTTGTACTAAAAGCTAAAAATGAACAACAAATCATGTACAACAATTTATTTCCATATCTAGAGTTCTGAACAATAATTGGACTATATTACAAATGCATGCATACAAGATCAATATGAAATGTGGTATACAACTAAATAATACTGAAAAGGAGGGGAAAAAAATCACAAAGAAATCTTATAAGATTACACTAACAAAGCAGTTACATTATAAAGGCACATGTACCACTAAACAATTTCAAATACAATGCAAGGAAAAGTACAATTTCTGCACCACAACATAAAAATGTGCCAACTAGAGCTAGACGGCCTCCAGACAGTGAGTTCACCACCATGAATAATCTTCTCATCTTACCTGCTGGTGTTTGGCCACCCAGTGTTTCAGCACGTTTAGAACACGCATGGTGGCAGCTGTACTGATCACAGATTCACGTTTTTTCATGACAGGCCTTGCATCTAAAGTACCTGTTCATCCATTTTCATGGGATGGGGACAATGAGGGTTTTACTTCTGCCAATCTTCACAACCATAAAAACATCTATCGATCTATCTATTGACCTTTCGAGCTGAGGTTGGCCCATAGGGCAGAGACCCAGATACTCTTTCCCTGTTTTGAAATCTTTCTAGCAGTCCCAATCATTGCAAAGATCTTTTATCAAATCTTGCTATTTGTCTCTGTTCTGTGCAAACAGCTTGATCTCATTGAGGGAGGCAGTTCTTGCTGCCTTTGCCTCTCTAATCAATGTTCTTCTCAGTGTCTCTCTGGGTCTGCCTCTATTCTTCCTACCAGTTGTTTCCCACATGAGGGTTTGCTTTGTTATTCGGTTATTATCTCTTCTGATCACATGCCCAACATCTCTTCTTGATTACTGATGATATTTAATGGTTGATTAGCCATTTCTCTCATTTCCTCATTTGTTTTGAATTCATTCCACACTATACCAAGTATTTTCCTTCATAATCATCATCGTCAAGCGCCATCTCCGCAACAAAGATTGGCCACCATGGAGCGCCATTCTGCTCTGTCTCTTGCTTTGATGGTGCAGGTTCTCATAGGCTGATTTGTCCATCTTTTGATGTTACTCGTCCATGTTAGTCTTGGTCTGCCTCTGCCTCTTTTACCTTGTATTTTCCTCTCCAGGATTACTTTAAGTAGGCTGTTGTGTCTTTTAACATGGCCCAAAAATTGCATTTGTCTTGTTTGAATTGTGTTTAGTAGTTCTCTTTTCATTTTTAGTTTTTTAAGACTTCGTTTGTTTTATTTTCCTTCCATCCAATTCTACCTGTTATTCTATATATCCACATTTCAAAGGCTTCAATTTCTCTGTTCTGTTCTCTTGTCTAATGTCCATGTTTCAGCACCATATAGGAATATTGAGAAGATGTAACATTTTGCTATTCTTAGTTTTAGCCCTGGTGTTATTTGTTTTGATGTTAGAATGTTCTTCATGGCATTAAAATTACTTTTTGCCATTCCTAATCTTTTGTTTATTTCAGTTGTACATTTTCCATCAGTGGTTATAGTATGTCCAAGGTAGTTGTAGTTCTGAACTGTCTCCAGGTCTATTCCTTCAATTTTGATTTCCATTTGTGGGTTTTGAGTATTTCCTTTGTTTATGATCATAGTTTTAGTCTTTTTGATATTCATATCTAGTCCATATTTTTTGCTTATCATGATTATTTTATTTTCTGCATATCATCATGTTTTCTGTACAGTATCATCAGCATATCTAAGGTTATTGATTATCTTTCCATTAATTTGTAGGCCTGGCATCTCTATGATGTTTTTAAAGATTTGCTCAGTGTATAGATTGAACAAGCTTGGTGATAAGATGCATCCCTGTCTTACTCCTCTTTTTATATTAATGGATGTAGAGTTCTCTTTGTTATATTTTATTATTGCTGCTTGCTTCCAGTATAGATTACATATTAGTCGTATGTCCATGTCATCTAGATGTATCTCTTTTAGGCATTCTATAAGTTGTTTGTGGTGTACTCTATCAAAAGTTTTGGTGTAGACTATGAAGCAGGCATATATTGGTTTGTTTACTTCTGTGTACTTTTCGATTAATGTTCACATGCAGAATATGGCTTCTTTTGTCCCGCTGTTTTTCCTAAATCCAAATTGCTGCTCATCTAATTCAGTATTGATTTTATTCTGAATCCTTCCTTGTATAACTTTTAGCAAGATTTTTGTAACATGGCTCATTAGGCTTATTGTTCTAAAGTCACTGCATTCAACTGCACCATTCTTTTTAGGCAATGCAATGAAAGTTTATGTTTTTAGTTCATTTGGTATGTATCCTGTGTGGTATATGTCGTTGCATATGTCTGTAATCACTTCAATGCCAAAATCTTCTAGTGCCTGTATCATCTCTATCTGTATGCTGTCAGGTCCTGCTGCTTGTCCCTTTTTCATTGTTTTTTTATAGCCTTTTCCACCTCAGATTTTAAGATTTTTATAGCCTGATGTACATTTTATAACTGGTTTCTTGCCCCTTTGATCATGAAATAGTTCTGTTATCTATCTAAAATATCTTTGTTGTCTATTAACATTTTTCCTTTTTTGTCTGCAATGCATCCACCTTCTGTGGCTTTTTTATTTTTATTAGTCAATCTCTTTATTTCTGTTTGCATTCCTCTTAAGTCTTGTTTGCTTTCCATAGTTTATATTTCTATACATTTTTGGCTGAGCCAGTCTTCTTTTGCCTTTTTTCACATTTTGCGTATTTCATGATCTATTTTATTGTATTGGGCAGTGTTCTTCGCTTGTCTCCTTTCTTCCATTTTTTCTAAGATTGTGTTAGTTATCCATTTTTGTTTTTTGTTATTTTCTCTTTTGGGTAAGGTGTCGTAGGTTTCTTGTATGCTTTTCTTTATGCATTGCCATTTGGTTGCTACTTTTTCATCAGGATTTTCTCTTCTGTATTGCTCAATTCCTTCTTCTAGCAGCTTCTGGTATGTGTTCTTTACTTGTATTGTATAGGTATCTTTTTGATTTAAAGCTGTTATATCTAGTGGATTTATTGATGAATAAGACTTTTGCTTGTTTCTCTTTAGCTTTATTTTCATTTTAATCATTACAGGATTGTGATCTGAATTAATATCTGCTCCTGGGTAGGTTTTGGCTTTCTTTACGCTGTTACGGAACCTTTCTTTTATCATTATGTAATCTATTTGATTCTTCTTCTTATCTCCAGGGCTTTTCCATGTGTATAGTTTCCTTTTCTCTTGCTCAAGTAGATGTTACATATTATCAGCCTGTTTTCTTCACAGAATTGTATTAATCTTTCTCCTCTGTCATTTCTTTTTCCTAAACCATGATTTCTCTTATAATGGTCTTATATCTACCTTTTCCTACTTTAGCGTTCATGTCACCCATTACAATCAAGATGTCTGAAGATTTCACTTGCTTCATAACTTTATTTAGGTCTTCATAGTATGCCTCTATTTGTTCATCTGTGTAGTCTTGAGTAGGTGCATATGTCTATATTATTGCTATGTCAAATGGTTTTGCTTTCAACTTGACTAGTATAATCCTATCACTGTATGTCCAGTGGGTACTTATATATTTTTGTAGCTCTCTTTTTATCAGTATTCCTACTCCCCTTTGATGTTCTGTTGTGTTTCCTGAGTATATAAACGTATATTTTTCGTCCTCTATGTACCAACATTCTTTCCATCTTGTCTCTGATATGCCTAAGATATCTATATTTACTTGTTCTGCTTCTTGAATCAGATTTTCCAATTTCCCTTCTTGATATAGAGTCCTAACATTCCAAGTACTTATTTTAAGCTCTTTTCTCTGACATATGTTCGAATTCCTCTCCATGGCTACCTCTGGACTAGTACGTGATGAGGCTCCAATCTCTTTCACGGTGGTTAGCCACATTCGTCTTTCGTGTCCTGAACATGCAATTCGCATTTTGTGTCCTGAACAAAAAAAAATAGCAAAGTATGTGGTACACACTCTTGTGTACCACACACTTTGCTATTTTTTTTTCCTTTGACACTTATTTTCAAATGCATTCAATTTTGATTCTATGTCTCTTGTCTTATAAAAACACATACTTAGAACAAATTGAATTTTTTTTGTCATCAACTACTGCAAAAACAACAAACTGTCAAAATACAGACAAAACATTTTACTATCAAGTCAATGACCACTTTGCTGCTGACTTTCTACTTGTGTTTTTGCTTACACAATAAAAACAGCTCTTGAATAGTATCTTATATGAAGAAATACCTGTGGTAATTTTTAGTGACAGCACTTTAACATTACATCTTTCACTTTTATGTAAAAAAGTAAAGTACCCCTGTCACGCCAAGTGGTGTATAGGGAATATGGTGTTAGTGACCATAAATTTTACAGACCTTCAGCACATGATTTTTGGATAATGTGGTCGGTATTACGTCCATGCCGCTTCACTTTCCCAGAAAAAAATCCGGTAACCATTTAAGGCTGGGTGAACCCGGATGCAGTCTGTTGGGATTGAACTGTACCCCTTGTCCTTTGTAGTCCAGTTCACTAACCACTGAGCTATCGCTGCTCCCTTTTCACTTATATGAGGCCAAGTAAATACATACACATATAATGCTCTATATCAAAATAATTTTAAGAAAGCAGCACTCACATGTAAAAGACAACAAGAAAGGAGGATGTTGCAGATAAATTAGTGGATTAAAAAAGAAGACAGCAGATAAATGACCAGAACAAAAAAAAGCAACAGATAAATGACCAGAACAAGGGGAAGCCACAGATAAATGATCAGAACAAAAATGAGGCCACAGATAAATGACCAGAACAACATGGCGGAAGTAGAAAATGACTAGAACAAAAATTAAACTGCAGATAAATGACCAGATTAAAAAATAAGACTGCAGATAAATGACCACAACAAAAAGATATAATGGTAACTTATTTTAAAGACTAAGAAACATTAACGGAAACTTCAATATAAAATAAAATCAACCAGGCCAGACGTTAAAATACTATTGGTTTATAAAAATCATAATGCTATTATCAAAAAAGAAGAAGAAAAAAGAAATGACCTTTCGAGCCGTAACCGGCCCATAGAGCGTAGACCAAGATACACCTTCTCCTATATGAATTTTTGTTCTAGCAGTTTTCTTTTAAAGATATTTTATCAAATCTCGCCATCTGTCTCTGTTCTGTGCAAGCAGTTCTATCTCATTGAGGGAGCCGATTCCTGCTGCTCTTGCCTCTCTCATCAATGTTCTTCTCAGTGTCTCCCTGGGTCTTCCTCTTTTTCTTTTACCTGTTGTTTCCCATATGAGGGCTTGCTTTGCTATTCGATTATTATCTCTTCTCATCACATGTCCAACGTATGACCATCGTCTTTTCTTTATTACTGAAGATATTAGTGGTTGATTGGCGATTTCTCTAATTTCCTCGTTTGTTTTGAATTCGTTCCATTCTATACCAAGTATTTTCCTTAGACATTTATTTTCGAATGCGTTCAACTTTGTTTATGCTATTAGTGATGCTATTATCAACAGCAGAAAAATTAGACACTGATCATAATAATGTGAATATAAGAATTATAAATATAAAAATTGACACAACTTAATGTAAGAACACTAATAAATAAAAGGGAAACAGCACTGGTGTAATACTGACCATATTTTCAAGAAACAATGTGCTGTAGGCCTATATAAAAAAATATGACTGCCAATACCATATTCCATATAAGTTAATATGTTACATGACAGGGCATTTTCTTTCTATGTGAGGTTTATGTGAAATAGAAACTAGTGCAGGATAAACTCTGGCTAAGGACATGTTCGGAGTGCAATGATGATTACCCATTAATAACTCAAACTCTGTCTGGAAAAAACAGTTTACTTTTAATTAAAAGATGTGGAGGTGAAGGCGTGCCTCACAACAGCAGAGCTGGAAGTTGCCTGTGACCCACAGCTGATGGCTTGTGTCAGGATTGGTGAACCAGAGCCATCCAGGCCCTGCTCCACCTCTCCACGGTGCCTCTAATAACAGACTAACCTGTCTAGTCTAGACAAGCGTGTAGAAATCAAAGAGGGAAGACAACCCGGTGCTCATAAATGTCATGCTGAAGTCGGATGTGTTGGGCCGAAAGGCACAAATATCACAGTTTCTGCAAACCACAACACAATGCAGACATGCCCACTTAACGTCCTTTTAAGGGCGGATGATGAAGTGATACACTCCTTTAGTCATCGGGTGAATGAAGGCAAGCAATTAAAAGGTGTACCATAAAATATATGCACCAATAAATAGTGTTAGGAGGAAAGCATGAAAACATACTAGAATTAAATTAAAAGATTTTACATAAGGGGATACATATGTGAGAACATATAAAATGTTCAGAGACAAAAACTAGAGATGATGAGCAATGTAAAACCATTAAAACCTTCAACAGTATGCTGGAGGAAAAGAAAGAATCATGGCTACTGAAATGAGATGTCTTCTGAAAATGCTTAATTGTGATAAGACCAGGAAAAGAGTGAGAGCAAAACCAGTTCTGAGGTACATCCACAGAAACAAATTAAAAGGTTTAGAAACATAAGAATTAACAACCAAATACAACAGCAGTAGATACCTCTACCCCCAATAACCCACCAAGAAAAATATATCTGATCCCACAATAAAACACTATCTGTGAGGTGAAATGTCAAGAACACTTAATTTTCCAACACTAAAAGCAAGAGAGGATAAAAAGCAAGAGTTTACATAACAAGACAAGCCAGCATACCTGGCATAAGTAAAAGAATCTTGAGATTTTTAAGATAATTTTCTCTCAGATAAATGCAAGAATCTAAAGAAAAGACAAAGGAAGTGAAGATGAGTACAGTATAAGTACAAATGTAAGATATGTTTTGCTTAGTTTTAAATAAAAATGTGACTCATTATTAGGGTGAATGTATAAAATAAGTTTACATTTATGTTTTCTGATTGTACAATTCAAGCAACTATAAAGCAACCTGTTCCAACACTGAGATATCGAGCAATTCCTTTCTGCTGCTGGTCAGCACAACTTGCCAAACCTGCTGTAGCAGCAGCAAAAGCTGTTGTTGCTGCTGATGAACTTGACCTAATAAAGTATAAGGAAATAAGTCATTTGAGGCTGACATTACAACTGTTTATTTATTTTACATCTACTCACCCACACCACACCACACCAACACCATACGTGTGCACGCACACATGCACGCACACACAGATATATATATATATATATATATATATATATATATATATATATATATTATAATACAAACAAAAAAGATGTCTCAGAATTTCTTGTTATTTCTCTCATATGCAATTTTTAACTCACATTTTAACTGACCAATACAAAGGAAGACCAAGGAACAGAAAATCAGATTGATCACATATGTATTAATAAGAAGTTTAGATTATCCTTGCAACTACATTATGTAAAAATGAATAGAGGAGCAACCGACCATCATTTTTTTTGTTAGTAAAAATTAGACTGAAACTGAAAAGATATGCAACAACATATAAATGTGGATAGTATTTTAATGCAGGGTTTCTTAAAGAGCAATGGAGTGAAAGTGAGATTTTCAGTCACAGTATCAAACAGAAAACAGAACAGGCCCACCTGATGTTAAGTTTCTTTAGGTATCGTCTCTATCCTGACTCAGTTCTTCAATCTGCCTCTCAAATGAGCTCTCGATATTTCCCATCCTGTGGCACTTACCCCATCCATCCGCCGTTCCTCTGATAGGACCATATTTACCCTCACCTACCACCCTCACAACATGGCTGCAGTGAGGATCCTTAATTGGTGCTGTTCCATTCTCCACTCTGATCCCACTATCCGCCTACTTTTCAGTGATCCTCCTTTGGTAGCCTTCAAATGCGACAAGAGTCTGAGAGACATTCTTGTCACGAGCCACCTACCCCGCTCAAACCACAAACACCTTGGTACTGCTTGCTAGAAACGAGGTGTATGCAGAACTTGTGACTATGTGCTTTGCACCAATTCGGTCTTGTTCCCTAATAGCGATTCGACATCAAGGACGGGTTTACTTGTGTGTCACAGAATATCATCTATGCCATAATATGTAAGCATTGCCAGATGACGTATGTGGGCGAGTCTGGGTGACACTTGAGTGACAGATTTTGTGAGCATCTTCGTGATGTTGAGCAAAAGACTGCCAGCCTGGTGTCTGCCCATTTCAACTCCCCTGGCCATAGTGGTAAACCTGATATGCAAGTTACTGGCATTGTCTCGTGTCAATCCAGCAATTGCTGCCGGTTCACCTTTGAGAATCGCCTCATTGTCCAGTTGGGTTCGTTGTCCCTTCATGGCATGAACAGATCGTTTTCATACACATAGGACACCTACCACATATTTCTTACCTCCATGCGCTACCGAACCTATACATGTATGTATATTTGTCTGCATATGGATTGGTACATTTAGACACCTTCAGGTTTTCTTTTGTGTGCTTTGTGGTTATATATACGGATTTACGCTTGTATGCATGTATGGTTATGTACACATTTTTTTTTATACATCTGTTCGTTGTGCACACACACAGTTAGATATAAACAGTTTATATGCATCTTGTACCCACCTCCCCATATTTTTAAAACCCTTCCGTCTTCTCACCTGACTGCCTGGTCAGTGAGATATATAGCTGGTCATCCCGCCTACTTATTTTAGTTCATTCAGAAGCAGACCACGCTCTGGACCACAGGAAGTGATATTTTTAAAATTTCCCTTTCTTGTGTATCTAGCATATTATTGCCATGTTGTTAGATTTGTGTACATATCCTTATATATATATTTGTGTTGTTGTTTGTTGTTCCAGCTGAAGGCCTACTTGGCCGAAACATTGACTTTTGTTTTGTTAATTACCACGTAAAATTGTTACCATACCACTTTTTTCTTCTTTTTTAAAAAAAATTGTCATTATCATCAGCTTTACAGCAGCTTCACATCTCTTTGCATCTTGATGCCTTTACTTCTTATCAAACAAATACCAGGTCCTACATCATCTAGAATATACTTGGAGAAAGCAGATAGAAGCAGAGGTGAAAAGGTTAGGGAAGACATGGACAATCTTGAGAGATTGGCACCACACAGTATGGTTTGGAAAGTTTGTTGAAGACTTATGTTCCACAAGGAGTTGATAGGAAGAAGAAGAATATAGAAGAACCAAATGACTATTTACACACAAGCAAGCATTTACATATGTTTAAACCCAGAAAACCTTCAAGAACACATAAGAAACTAAATTATACAGACAAACAACCTGCATGAAAATTAAAACTAATAAAAGTAGCAAACATTTCCAGAAAAAGAAGATCATTGCTGAGATATGAGGCAAACAACTAAAGCAAGTACAAGATTCAAATACCTAGACAGTCTGATTGATGGCATATAACAATAAAAAGCAGTGGATATAGACTAAAAACACAGTAAAACAGGTTAGATTATTGGTCAAACTGCACCATTTTTGCCAAAGAAATGATAAAGGCAACGAAAGCCTTTTTCAACACAATCTCCATCCAAAAACTGTGCTATCAATGACAGACTTGGATGCTAGATTCTACAGCAACAAATAAGTGAAGTGATAAGCATCAGTCATATATATATATATATATATATATATATATATATATATACTGTATACACCTCTAGACATCAATATTTAAGAACAAAGAAAGCACTGATCAGCTCAAAGCTTGTGACATATCCATACACCTTATCAATGTATAGTACTGGTGATGGCCACAATAGCCTTCTCTGTTCATCAAATGTTGGGCATGATTGTAGAAGATGTCAGCAGTCATTTTTCCGGTCCCACAGTCACATTCTTCAGAGGGGTCAAGGAATAGAAATGCATGAAAATGTGAAGTTGCTGTAAAACTGACGATAAAGAAAGGGGGGGGGGGGGGAGGAGAAAATATTTTAAAATGGTATGGTTGCAGCTTTACGTAAGTGGTGGACAAAACAAAATGGGACAAATTTGTGGCTCAAGAGGCATTCAGCAAGAACAATCAACAACACATACACAGATATGCATGTAAATAAAATGAGCACCACATAGCTAACTATATATGAAATATCTAAACAAAATAATATTGAACTGGAGTAAAAAATTAAAAAAATAAAAACTTCCCTACCAAGCTTTTTTTTTTACTCTAGTGTAATATTATTTTGCTTCAGATATTTCATTATATGTTAGTTGGTAGCTATGTAATGCTAATTTTATTTATTTTCGTATCTGTTTAAGTATAGTTTGTTTGTGCCCACTAAAAGCCTATTGAGCCACCACATTGTTCGATTTTGTGTTTTCCATCACTTATGTAAAACTGCAAGCATACCACTTATTTTCCGCTGTCACATTCATCCTATCTTAAAAGTGTTGGAAAAGTAGTACTTAAATCTGTTGTAGGCTGTTCAGTCTAAACATTGTTACATGCTCCTTTCTGCTGAACTGTTGAATGGCATCATTTTTCCAGTTGCTCTAATGTTCTGCATTCCATTTGTTTATTTATTTGTTCCTGACAAAATTGTCTGATTCCTCATAAGTTGCATCTGGCTAGTATAATCTGCTACCCTCTCTTTCCTCACTATTTCCAGGAATAATATTGTAGTGAGATGGAATCCTCTGAATATTCTTATGAATATTAGGCCAAGCTTCAAGGGCTTGGACAAGCTTGTAGGTTATAATTCTTAAATTATTCAGGTGTTCATTTCTATGACCCAGTGCTGTAACTACTGACATATAATTTGTGAAGAAAAAAATGTTTTCCTCTTAAGGAAAAGGCTTTCTCTTTTGGCATATGTGGAATATGGTGTTTGTGACCATGTTTTTCCATGGCCACGGCATGCTTTTGGGTGAGGTGGTCAGCATCATGTCAGGCCACCTTTAGGTCCATCCCAGAGTCTTTTTGGTCCTAACAAAATCCACAACTTCTGTGAATTGAATCCGGACCATTCTGATCAGAAAGTAAGTGTACTAACCACTTGGCCACCAAGACTAAACAAATACTGCTGTTTACAAGTGGGTTTCAGAGATATAATTGAACAGGTAAATTATTGTGACCATGACCCACTTCTGTATTACAGGACAAGAGCTATATGACTTTGAGCTCTTTTATTCAACACAAAAAAAAAGAATCTAGAGTAATTTAGCAACTTATGAGAATGTAGTCTATTAATTTACTGCTACGTACTGGCAATCTGGTTTCAGGTTATAAAGAAAAACAAGAGTCAGATTGGCAGTTCTACAAATATTATGGATCAACATAAACTAACAACTTCCATTGTGATTTTCTTGATCAGGATAGAAAACTGCCACTTCCTACAACCCCTGAGATGTGTGACATAATACAACATGACTGAGAAGTTGAACTGATGTTATGTTGCTCTACATCAATGTATCCTTAATGTATTGTTCTATGAGGCATGAGATTATTACCTTCTTTTGGATGCCCTGGAAGAAGTTACAACTGCACCAGCCTTAGCTCTACTTGGTGGTGACCCTTCCATCTGAGCAAAGCTACTACGAGGGGTGGAAACTACACTGATGCTTTCTGCTTCGGCACTGCCTCTCTTTCCTGAGACTAATAAGACAAAAAAATGTTCCTATATTCTAGAAATAATATTCAACGCAGATAGTAATTCCATCTTTAAATATGCACCATTAAACATGTAGCTAGCATAAGCTTGCTGAAACAAAAAAAAACAGCAGAGTGAACATGAAAGGGAAATATATAAGAATGTAAAAAAATGTTTCTGATAATGGACACTGCTTTTAAATATAAACTATACACAAAATACAGTCCAACAGTTTTCATAAAAGAAAGATAGTTTGGAAAATTTATTTTAAAATAAAAAAAAAAATGATATAAAAAAATTCACCTTTCAAGAAAATGGTATATATATTTTAAAACTAATCTCAGACAAGTTAAACATAATTTAATACTTGCAATTTAATATTTTACTGCAACAAAGCAACTTGTATCAAATGCTAATAATGGAACTCAAAGTGTTTACTGCATTAAAAATATTCTACGCATGTTTACAAGAATGGTATTAATAATTTATTTTGTTAATTATGTCTCATGTAACAAAAGTTCTGAGAAATTAATTTGTCTAGACTTAAGCCTAGAAATAAACCTTCATAAATATCTTTTTTTATGTACTATTATGAGAAATATTATCCACCCTTATCTTTGCATGATAGAGCTGGAAAACAGCTAAAATAAAAATAGTAAATTAATATATGCATCTGAAAACAAGTGTCTAATGAAATTACTTTGTATACCTTGGAATGAATTCAAGACTAGTGCAGGAATAAGAGAAATGACTGTGCATGCAACAATATCATCTATAATGTATCTATGAGAAGGTGGACATATGATGGCCATGTAATACGAGACAAAATGAGAATCTCTAAGCAAGCCCTCAAATTGGAATCAGAGCGCCAAAAAAAAAAAAAAAAAAAACAGGATAACCTTTAGAAACACTAAAAAGAACACTGTGGTGAGAAGAAACAACAGGCATCAGCTCCTTTACCCAGGTATCAGCTCCTTTACCCAGGTATCAGCTCCTTTACCCAGGTATCAGCTCCTTTACCGAGTTTGAGAAGCTCGGCCAGAACAGGAATGTGTGGTGAGATACACTATGGGCCTTGAGCAAAGTCTGACACTTGATAGCAAAGATTGTCAGACATAGAGGGTCTAGAATTTCCCCCTCTATGTGCCTTCTTCAGCTCAAAAGTACAATAGATAGTTTGATGAAATTCAATGAATTTAGCTTACCTTCTTTAAAGCAAAATGACATTTAAATTTAATCTTTAGAAATTGAGATAGATAAATTATGTCCGTCTTTAAGTAAATAATTCATTCAATGATCAATATATATTCTTTGACACCTCTTCCTTAGAATGTGTGTCATATACAAGATGTGTACAAAATAATGGAGGAAGAAGACTTAGATGTAAATATATTCTTCTGGAGAGTTCCTTTAAGTTGGTCATGTCAACAACTAAAGAACTGTTTTTAAATTATGAAAGTTCATTACAAGATGAAAAAGTGTTGTCTTAAAAATCTTGGATATGGCAATTTTTAAAGTTTATTTAGTGAGTAACCGACTGACCTTGTGGTCATGATTCAGAGCTTGATGTATTAGACTGTTGTTCCTGTAACCTGTCCATCTATAGATATTGCCCTTTTGATTGTCAATATGAATGTCTCTCACTTTATGGTTAAGACGCCTACCTCAGTTACAGCTTTCCGTAGTTGGCCCTCTTTATTCTAGGCATATATTTTTTTTTCAGTCTCTCTTTTCCCTTATAAGTGGAGAACATTTCTTATTGTTCTCTCTACTGTTAAGTTGTGTGATGTATCAAAAATTAATTACTTTCCTATGCTAAATTGATTTCAAAAGCCAGTTCTAACATATATTTGGTTCTCTTAACACATTCATTACCGTGAAGAGGTCAGGTCGGATAATTTTACCTGCTACTGTATGCAGTAAACAGTACAACCTGCGGCTGCCCTGCTGCCTTGTAGGTATGCTCGGGAGAGTAAAAGGCAAAGGGAAGGTACCCCGAAGTAAAACAATCCCACTGCCTTGTGGGTGGGACTTTTTAGTCAAAGGTTAACTCAGCAAACCATAAACAAACCGACGGAAGGCAACAGAAAACTACCATCATAAATACTTTGTACAATCATGAAACGCCACAATAATAGAAATCACGACAACAACGTTAAGAGGGATTCCAATGGAAAACCCTTGTTCGGTAGTGGACATCATGTGCTACAGGTGATACCCGATCGTCATCAAGCTACTGTAAGCAAAATAAATATAAAATAGACTCTAAAGATAGGTACTTGTGATGTGAGAACACTCATGCAGAAGGGTAAACTGAAAAAGATCAAACAGGAAATGAAAAGAATTGGTTTACATTTACTAGGACTTTGCGAAATGAGATACACTTGATCAAGGGAGATATATTCTGATGAACATAAAATAATTTATTCTGGAGGTACTTAACACCAAAGAGGAGTAGGTATCATCTTGGATGTAGAAAGAGCAAAAACAGTGAAAGGCTTTTATCTGACAGAGTCCTTTTAGTGAAATTGAATGGAAAGCCAATAGATATTAATCTTATACAAGTTTATTGTATAAAAAAGTGTAAATTAAAGTGTGTAAAAAAAATTGTGTAAAATAAAGATGAGTATAAGAGATTTAATAAAGAAATTATAATAAAATGCAATGACGCAAAAGAAGCGTGGCTAAAAGAGAGATGCAAAGAGATTGACATGCAACAAAAAGGAGATGCTAAAGCTATATACAAACAAATTGAGGAATTAACAGGAAGAAAAAAGCAATCAACTGGATGTTTAAGATCAAGGGAAGGAGAACTGTTGATTGAACAAGAAAGCATAAGGGAACGATGGACAGAATACATTAAAGATCTTTATAATGATGAACCAACATAAGTAAAGATAATGGCGAAGGACGAGAAATACTCTAAGAAGAAGTGGAAGACGCCTTCCACGATATGAAAGCAGGAAAAGCTCCTGGACCAGATAATATAACTAAAGAAGAGATTGAAGCCATGGGTGATTTTGGAATAGAAATAATAAAAAATTATTGAATGATATCTACAACATCGGGTATATACCTACCAGACGACCTGCTCAAATCAATATTTATAGCCCTACCAAAGAAATCTGGTGCAAATGAATGCGATGATCGTCGTATAATAAAGACTTATGAGTCACATGACTAAGATATTACTAAGAATCATCATGCAAAGAGTGCAAAACAAAATCAGTCCAGAAATTAGTGATGAACAGTGTGGTTTTGTTAGAGATAAAGGAACCAGCAATGCCATATACATCATAAGATCTTTAGTAGAAAGAGCCATAGAGGTGAAAACAGATCTTTACCTATGTTTCAAAGATTATACCAAAGCATTTGACACAGTAAAGCACCAAGAAATAATCAAAATTTTAGAAAGCATAAACATAGACAGCAAAAGATCTAAGAATAATAAAGAACATGTACTGACAACAAACAGCGGACATAAGAACTGGAAACCAATTGGGAATGTTTCAACAAATAAAATAGGGTGTTAGGCAAGGTTGTGTGCTGTCACCAGATTTGTTTAATATGTATAGTGAGATTATTTTAAGATCCGTAAGGGGCATGCCTGGAATAACAATTGGAGGTCATAATATAAATAATCTCAGGTATGCTGATGATACAGTCCTAATCGCTAAGAGTGAAAATGAGTTACAAGAAATGTTAAACATTATAGTGAAAGAAAGCAAAAATAAAGGACTCAGTCTTAATAGCAAAAAGACAACCATAATGGTAACAACAAAGAACAAGACATCACCTCAGTACAAAATAAAGACAAGTGGAACAATATTAAAACAGGTAAATGAATTTAAATGTTTGGGAACTTTGTTAACCTCAGATGGAGGATGTACAAAAGAGGTTAAATGCAGAATGGCTCAGGCAAAAGTGAAACAGGGTATAGCAGTGAGAAGTTTGAAACAGAGTATAGCAGTGAGAAGTTTGAAACAGGGGTAGAAGCGATAAGTTAGGGGCGAACTAGATAGTAAACAAAGGGGAGATAAGATATGGCTTTTATGTGTGTGCATGTCTATGTCAGTCATATTTCATATCTTTATGTGCATGTTTATGTTAGTCATGTGTCATGTATCTTGATGTGTGTCAGTGTTAGTCATGCCTCATATCGCTGTGTGCAAGTCTGTGTTGGTCACATCTCATATCTTTGTGTGTGCATGTCTGTGTTAGTCATCTCTAGTGACTCGGGCAGATGGTGCTCGTAAACCTGGGAGGGCTGACCATCTAAGGGCAGAATCCCCCTACAGAAAAGATCATCTGCTGCATTGCAGGAAGATTGGGGACAATCAAAGGCTAAGGAATGCAAACCTGAATAAAATGCTGGCTGAAATCGGATGCACTGGGCCACTGGCGCAGAACACAGTGCAACGTTTTAACGGGTGTTCAGAGTGGATCTGGCAGACTCTAATTGTGATGTTCTGCCTTTGGGGGCGATCAACACACTTAACCTGACAGCTGACTTCATGTGAGAGTCTGGGATCCTACTCAGATTGAGTCCTGATCGCAGAGAGAGAGAGAGAGAGAGAGAGAGAGAGATAGGGCTGAGTGATAAGTGTTCAGGTGTGCGTGGGAGAGGTGGGAAACAAAGGTTAGAGTGAGAAGACAAAGGAAGAGATCAGCTCAGTTGCAGGCTAGCAGTAGTTCGATGCGGACATCTGTAGAAATACAGATCGGTACCGTGAACTGGAGAAGTCGGTTCGAAAGTTGAAAGTTAGTTGTAGGGCGACAGCCATGTAGATTAGTTGTGTGAATTTCCTGGAGACGTGTCAGTTGTTTGTGATAGTTGTGATACTAGGTTTACTAGGTACAGTAGGGCTGTACAATGACCGGCAGATAAATGTTCATGATACTTTATTTGCAAGAACTTGATTGTGAATCAGGACTTTTTGTGAATCAGGTGGGTACAGCATTTTTGAGATTTTTGGAGGTCAGTTGTGATCTTGAGACAAGTCGTTCCACAGAGACAGTTGCATAGCTTGAATAGCTTATACCATGTATAGAGACATTTTCCAATCATGTGTGATCGCCCACATCGGAAGACTTAAGATAAGTCGTTCCACAGAGACAGTTGCATAGCTTGAATAGCTTATACCATGTATAGAGACATTTTCCAATCCTGTGTGATCGCCCACACCGGAAGACTTAAGATAAGTCGTTCCACAGAGACATTCGCATAGCTTGAATAGCTTATACCATGTATAGGTATTGTATGTACAGACATTTTCTGAGCCTGTGTGATCGCCCACACTGGAAGACTTAAGATAAGTCGTTCCACAGAGACATTCGCATAGCTTGAATAGCTTATACCATGTATAGAGACATTTTCCGATCCTGTGTGATCGCCTACAGAGGGAGACTTGAGATAAGTTGTCCCACAAGAGACAATTAGCGGAGCTTGGAGAGCTCAAACACATGTGTAGAAATCATAGTCAGATCCTAGGGGATCGTAAACAGACGGAGCTGTCATGCAAGTCTGGATAGACATTTATAGAATATTATAGTGGAAGTTAGTGCAACTCAAGTAGCATCGTAAGGGAGTCGGTGCTGACATGAGGCTGTATGTCAGCTGAATCTGACATTAGTGTGGGAGACAGACCACACTGCCATTAGCTCTGAGGTTAGTGGAGCAAGGCAGGAGCTAAATAATGTCAACTTGTATATTGTATCTTTGTGCATCGTGATGTATGATTCGGAAATGTTCTTGTGTCAATTAAACTGTTATATGTGCAAATCATAGGTGTTGAGAGTACATTGCATCATATTAGCTGTCTTGATAAGCCGTAGTGATTGAACGAATGTAGGGGTCGCGGTAAAAATAAATATCACAACATGAAGTCGGCGAAGAATCGATTATGTGCAAACGAGGGATGCGGGGCCAGGAATAGGGCCATTAATCCTTCATGAAGGCCAACTGGTGAGGCTTGGCCATTGTGAGCTTTCACCTCAAAGAGTGAGTGCTGAATCAGGGCACTCTAACCATCAATACGATATATGCGCAAGCTGGAGAAACAACTCAGCAGGCTCAAGGGCAGTAGCAAGGCTGTCTTTGGTTTAGTGGGAGACTAATACGCCATTTGTCCCCTACCTGTCACTCATCAGCAAGTGAGAGAATCAACAGGAGACTGGCCATCTCAGGCATGGCTGGGCTCCGTGAGAGAGTCCAGACAACGTGGCAGAGGTGGCGGTTCGACAGACGGGGTTGTCAAGTTCAACTCAGCAGTCACAGCAAGTGGTCTGTGGCATCAATTCACAGTGTTGCGGATAGATCATGGAGCAGCAATCAAAGGGCCTGTATCGGATTCAGTGTGTCCGACAGGGTCTGACAGTCATGGTGACTGGTGGCAGTGCAGTGCAGTGCAGTGTGCTGGAAGGAGTGATGGCAGTAAAGTAAAAGGCATCAAGAGTGACAACGAGAAACAACACGCTAAGAAGAGAGGTGTGGCACGAAGAAGGAGTTTTGAAAAAAATATTACAAAAGCAACTTTCCAAAAAGTGAGGAAGACATTATGCAATCCATTTTTGACAATAGAAACAAGAAAAAGAGTTCTTAAATGTTATATAGAGCCAGTCTTAACCTATGGATGAGAATCATGGACAATAGGACAACTGACAAGAAAATCACTTGAGTCTGTAGATATGTGGTTTAACAGAAGAATGTTGAGATGCAATGGACAGTTAAGAATAGTAATGAAAACATTCTGAAAGAGGCCAAAGCAAAAAGAGAGCTAATTTCCAATATTAGGAAGAGACAATCATCATTTTTTGGCCATGTATTGAGAAGAGAACAGCTGGAATATATTGTAACAACTGGGAAAATTGAGGGATGAAGAGATAGACGGAAGCAAAGAGAAAAGATACCAGACAGCTTAAGAGAATGGCTTAGCAGAGGTCAACAACAGAAATGATGATCGAAAGTTGTGGAGAGACATGATCACCTACGCCAGCAGGCACGGTACTTGATGATGACTGTAGGATTCAACACTTTATTGCCATGCAATTTTTCTGAATTAAAAAAAAATCTGAAATAACAGAGAGAAAATAAATGAAAGTGATCTAAAACACAGGGTTTGTTCAAACAGTTTGCTCAGGAAGTCAGAAAAGAGGCTAAATAAGAGAATTACAAGGTTTTAGTGGTAATAATTGCAGAAATGTCAATAAATTAAATGCAGAAAAATGCAGCTCCTGGGTTTCTTGCACAAGATACTATAGCCGCATTTTGCAACTTGCGTTATAAAATGTGTTAAGGTGCTTCTATTATACTACCTACCTTTCCGTGGTATATATAGTTTCCTCTGTACCATTTCATTTCAAAGGGTGAGATTTTCTTTCTGACTATAATCAATTCTTTTTTTAAAATGACACTTTTAATAAATCTCAACTGTCACAATATATGTTCACATAATATAACAATATTTACATTATGTGATTACATAATCATCAAGCTAGATTTAAGTCTAATGATTTTTTAAAACAAAGCTAAAAGGGCATTGGTAAAAGAAAGTTATTTAAATGCACAAATTATAATATAAAGATTATCTGTTTTCTCCATGATGGCCACAAAAATGCTGTAAGCCTGAAAATGATCACGTTAACCAATTTGAGATAAAACAATACAAGATTTTTTAAAATTAAACTGTCTACTTTGTTTTCACAACACTGGTTGTTCTTTCTCTGTCCATTTTGTGTGGGTTATTTTTTACTGAGTCTAAGAGGTGTAAGGTTTTAAGAACCAGGCTTCAAAGCATTTTATTTTATTTCTTGCAATTGATTTTCTATTAATATAAAGTAAAAGTATAGAGCCCTATGATGCCACATGGCATATAGGGGAAATAGTGTTAGTGCCCATATTTTTAACAGACCTTTGGCACATTATTTTTGGGACAATGTGGTCGGTATTATGACTGTGCAACTTTGTTTCCCAGAAAAAAATCCTGTATCCATTTAAAGCTGGGTGAACCGGGAAGCCATCGATCAGGATGGAACCCGACCTCTTGTTCTTGGTAGTCCTGTTCAATAACCACTGAGCTTTTGCAGCTCCCTATTAATATATTACAAAATATTTGAAATATATGCAATGATGTAGAAAAAAATGTCTAAATGACAGATTGAAAAGTCTAGAATATAGACTAATGTTGTAGGAACTGCATATCACAGCCACAAATTGTCTGTAGATAAATTATTATGCATTCTGGTTGAGTTTATTTATGACATAAATCATGTGTAATTAAAATTATAATGCAGATATGATACAATATGTCAAATTAATTTCCTTTGATGAATAAATTTAGATTGGCTTACTATAATATGCAATATGGCTTGGGAAGAAAGGCAAGTCCCAGAAGACTGGCAAAAAGTTATCATTGTCCCATTTTGGAAAAATAAAGGAAGCAAAAGGGAGTGTGAAATGTACAGAGGAATATTCCTATTGAGTCAAGTTGGTAAAATGTATGCTTAAATGTTGGAGAGGAGATTAAGATACATAATAGAACCTAAATTAAGTAATAATCATTTCGGATTCAGAAAAAGTAAAAGCTGTACTGATGCTATATTTACATTTAGACAACTATGTGAAATAAAAATAGAATATGACAGAAACCTAAATATAGTGTTTATAGACCAGGAAAAAACATTTGACCATGTGGACAGGAACAAACTTTGGCAAACGTTAGAAACCAACGGTGTAGCAGGACAACTACTAGATAATATAATGGCATTATATAGAAACAGTCAAAGTGCCGTTAGAACATCGGAGAGTTTATCAGAATGGTTTCAAGTTACAACAGGTGTAAGACAAGGATGTGTCCTCTCACCACTCCTCTTCATTATATATATGGACAAAATAAATCAGGAAACAACCAACAATAAGGAGAAGTCAAATAATAACCTAGAGGTAGATAATTCCAAAATCAATTAGCTACTTTTCACAGATGACCAATGCCTAATATATGAGGATGAAAACCTGCTACAACAGCATATAACATCTCTAGATAAAAGTTGTAGAAATTACAGTATGAAAATTAACACAGCAAAAACAGAGGCTATGAGAATAAGCAAATTAAGACACCCATTAAACATTAAGATCAAAGATAAAGAAATAAAACAAAGAGAGAAATTCAAGTATTTGGGCACAATGTTTACAGAAGATAGAAAACTAGACAGAGAAATTGACATGAGAATACAAAAAAGTAAATGCTGTCACATACCAGCTTTCACCAATTAATTTGTTAAGACATCCAAATATTTCAATGACAGCTAAACAACAAATGATAAATAGCATTTTCATACCAACTTTGTGCTATGAAAGTCAAACATGGACCCTTTCTAAATCACATTTAAGAAAGATCAATACATGTGAGATGTGATGCTTGAGAAAAGTAACAAACAACACAAGAAGAGATAGAATACCAAATGAAACCATAAGAAAAATGGTAGGAACAAGACCCTGTCAAGAATATTTAGAACAACAACAACTTAAATGGGTTGGCCACCTGGTCAGAATGAATCCTCACCAATCACCATCAAAGGCGTTCTTCTCGAGAATGTATGGAAAAAGACCAAGAGGAAGACCCAGAAGAAGATGGATAGATGCAGTGACAGAGACATTCACATGTGACAGAGACACATAACAACAAGGAAAATTACTAATTCAGACAGTTCGAGCATCTCAAGAATGCTAAATGATATAACCTCGACACCTTTTCGGTACCAGTGAGAAAGAGGAAAAAGAAGGAGATGAATAAATTATCCAAAAACACAATTTATTTTATATAAATACAGGTCAGGCACAAGCCGACATAAGAATGTTACTGGAAATGTCAAGTACAATAATAATACAAAAGAAAAAGTATGTTATATTGTGATGGTAAATAAAATATTTAAAAAATACAAACTTACATGGCCTTATCTTGATTTGTGGAGCAACAATGTTTGGTGAAGAGTAGCTGTAACTTATGGGAGATGGAGCTCGTCGCAACTTTGGGCTGGAGGTAGGAGAACGTACAGGAGATGTTGTAATACGACCTGGAGAGGATGCTCGTTTTTGTGTGCCAGGGAGCAGTGGGGATGGGATTCTTACAGGAGATGACATAGGCCTTGGTTTGGCTACACGGACTGGGCTGTTGTTTGGAGACAATGCCAAAGCATCCAATGTACAGGATGTCTCCATAACTCGGCTTGGTGTTGAGGCGCGCTTTGGACTTCCTGAAGAACTACCATTCAGCTTACTTGTTTTAAATCCAAGACCTGGGACTGGAACACGCTTGGGGCTGCCAAAGGGAGAAGTGCTTGGCGGGACACGAGGTGTGCCTGGAGTCCTAGGTGTGCCAGGTGTAAGAGTATCTGAGCTCATGGCTGATTTTATTGTATTTGGGCTGGATGGTGAGTCTAAAGAGTCATATGAAGATGATCCAGCAACAGCGGAAACCATGGAAGGAGGCAAAAGTTTATTTTCATCAGCACTGTCTAAAAAATCTGAGCTAGAGTCATCTTCAAGGTCAAAGTCAGAGAGAATTATACCTGTGGGGTTTGTTGGATAATCCAACTCTTGTCGTATGATGGATGGTATATCTAGTATATCTTGATCATTAAGTGTTTCACATGAAGCAATAGGTGCTAGCAATCTTGGCTTGGGTGCTTGTAGAAAAGATGTTAGCTCAGATCTGCTATCATCACTGTCCACAGATTCTCCACGCTCAACTAATATAAGAGAAAATGTAATACATACAACTTGTAGTTTATACTATGTCAATATACATATTTTTGTTCATGTGTTGTCTACTTATCTATACTATACTTTTACTTGTCTATACATTATGTGTGCACAAGTATAGTGTTTTTCTTTGTCTTTTAATAAAATCAGAAAAATGCAGAAATTAGAAGGATAGCCCAAGGCAAAATTCCCATCAAATTAAAAACATTCCAAGTAACAAATCATTGACAATTAATATGTCCTAAAATGTCACATAGAACCTGTTCTACTATATGGAAGTGAGCCATGGATGATAAGCAAAACAACACAGAATACACTGAAAGTAGATGGTTTATCAGAAGAATGCTACAAATTCCATGGATAGTAAAAATGACTAAAAAAGAGTGTTTAAAAAGAGCTATAGAAACCAGAAATATCATCAGAATCATAAGAAAAAGACAATCTACAATTATAGGACATGTGATGTGAAAAAAATGTGTGTTACCGGGGCCTCATTATGAGGAAAGTAATGATTAGTGACACTGTGACCTTCCAGGTATGTCGTAAGAGGCGACTAAGGAGGTTGATCGATGGCTTGACAAGCTGTCATTGTAAAAAGTATTGTTATGGAAACAGCCATAGATTTTAGATGCAGTGATCTCTGCAATATGTGCCATTTTGGCACGCAAGGTTTCTGTATTTGAGATTGTGGTTCTGCCCTATGTGCCGTCTTTGGCTCGAAAGGACAATAGATAGATTGATGTGAAAAGAAGGATCTGAGAATAGTATAAAATCAGGCAGAATGAATGAAAAGGGAGCAGAGGGAAAAAAAAGAAAAAATATTGAACGGCTTATCCAAATGGCATAATAAAACTGAAATTATGACATCCATGAAGAGGTTTGAAATGTGGAGAGAAATGATCGACTACACAAATTGGCATGGCCCCAGATTATGATGACATTTAACGTGGAGACGATGGCTAAACATCATGTAGTAAATGGTGTTCTGTCAGATTAAATGTTCTCTTTGGAATTCAGAGTTTTGTTCTTTGTTGATCATTCTAAACTCATCATCATCAAGTACCATGCCAGCTGGCTTAGGTGATCATGTCTCTCCACAACTTTCAATCTCGACAATTATTTATCATTTCTGCTGTTGACCTTCTGCCAAGCTATTCTCTTAAGCTGTCTTGTATCTTTTCTCTTTTTGCTACCCTCTTATCTCTTTGTTCCTCAATTTTCCAGGTTGTCATAATATATCACAGCTGTTTCCTTCTCATTACATGGCCAAAAAATGGTGATTGTTTTTTCTTAATTTTGGAAATTAGCTTTCTCTTTATTTTGGCCTTTTTTAGAATAATTTCATTACTCTTCTTAGCTGTCCATAGTATTCTCAAAATTTTTCTGTAAAACCACATTTCTTCAGCCTCCAGTCATGTTCTTATATGTTGTCCTATTGTCCATGATTCACATCTATATGTTAAGACTGGCTCTACACAAAACTTAAGAACTCTTTTTCTTGTTTCTATTGTCAAAAATGGATTGCACAGTATCTTCCTAACTTTTTGGAATATTGGAAACTGTTGAGCATCTACCATCTGAGGTTAACATTGTTCCCTGATACTTAAATTCATTTACCTGTTTTAATATTGTTCCACTTATCTTTATTGTGTTTTGTAGTCATGTCTATTTCTTTGTTGCTACCAATACTTCTATATTTTTGTTATTGAGGCTGAGTCCTTTATTCTTGCTTTCCTTCACTATAATGTGTAACATTTCTTGTAACTCATTTTCACTCTTAGCGATTAAGGCTGTATCATCAGCATCCCTGAGGTTATTTTAAACTATAACATTATAAATTCTTTTACCTGTAAACTAATTACTACTCATTCTATCTATCTGTCCATTGTCCTTTTGAGCCGACAATGGCACATAGGGCAGAAATTCTAGACTCTTTGTCTGATGATCGTTCAACTGTCAGATCTTGCACAGAACCTGCATTGTGTCTCGCCACACAGCTCTGTTCTGGGCGAGTTATTCAATCTCGGAGAGGGAGCTAATGCCTACTGTTGCTGTCTCTTGCTTTAATATTCTTTTTAGTTTTTTCTTATGTCTACCTCTTTTCCTTTTACCCTCTGGTTTCCATTTGAGGGCCTGATTTTAGATTCTTTTGTTGTCTCTTCTCATCACTTGGCCAACATATGATCACCTTCTTCTCTTGATTATAGTTGATATTTTTGAATGCTTCACCATTTCTCTTATTTTTTAACTAGTCTTGAACTCATTCCATGGTATTCGAAGTATTTTCCTTAGGCATTTCTTTTCAAATACATCCAGTTTATTCTCTATTTTTTAGTTGTTTTCCAGCTCTCGCATGTATAAGGGTGGATAATACATTTGATTTGAAAATTCTGAGTTTTGTTTCTGTTCTTAGTAATTTTGATTTCCATATTTTATTAAGGTTTTTGAAAATCATTCCAGGTTACACCACCACAAATTCTCCAACCTGTAAACTAATTACCACTTATTCTACATGACACCACCATAGATTCCCCAACCTGCAAATACTAACTACCACTCATTCTAAACTCCACCACTATAAATTTGTCAACCTGCAAATACTAATTACCACTCTTTCTAAATAACAACACCATAAATTCTCCAACCTGAAAACTAACTATAAATCATTCTAAACTCCACCACTATATATTCTCCAACCTGTAAACTAATTACCACTCATTCTAAACTCTACCACTATATATTCTCCAACCTGTAAACTAATTACCACTCATTCTAAACTCCACCACTATAAATTCTCTTAACTGAATCCACTGAATTACTGTGGTCCTGTAAATATTGTTTGTCCTCAACCAAGATCCTTCCTAACTTACTACTGTTTGTTCACCAATTGTCTCCTCCTCAAGCAAGTTTTCCCCATGAACTATCCACTTTCTCATGCTACATGACTTTTTCTATAATAAACGACTCTTAACTATGGACTATGTATTCTTTGTCAATGTTCAACACTACCAAGGGTTTTCATTTTGCTATCAGGAATTTAACACTCTTACAAAGGCAGCTTTTCCTTTTTCTACATCCTACTTGTTCTTTATGTACAATAGAATCTAATGCCTTTGATTCTGCTCATGATGATCGTTACAGAACACTTTAGCGCAATTGATAGAAGAGTCATATCTCTTCAGTTGTTGCAATCCTTGAGACTGTCCTCTTTTGGAATTGTAACAATGCCTTTCCCCACTCCATAGGCACCATTCAAGTTTTCCATATTGTATTGAACATTTTCTGTAGGTGTTTTAAGTTGCGGTTAGTAATTGCTTTTAACACCTCATATGTTGTATCATCTTTATCTGCAGCCATGTTATTAGTCATGAGTATCATGGCCACCTCTGCTTCATTCAAGATGAAGTCATCTAAATTGACATCTAACTAAAAGGCTGATGTTGGCTGTAAAATCTATTAAGTTATGGTTATGTTTATGGAAGGCCCCAGTAAAAAAATTAAAAATTAAATTGCAAAAGAATTAAAATCCATAATTGCTCAACCACCTGTGCCAGTGGAATCATCCGAATTAATACCTCATCTCCCAAACAAAGAAAGATAGATGTAGTCCCCATCATAGCAGTCTTAGAACATGCCAAAAGACATAAGGTGAAACTGCACAGAAAGTGAACACAGCCATCTGTTCCCCGTCATACGATATCATCAATCATCGTAAGCAATCAGAATATTAAAACACGATCAAATGGCATGAAATGCACAACTCAGTGTACACAGAGCACTCAGAAGTTTAAAAAAATCTATTAATCATCTTGGTAGTGGACGATTAAAGATTTTTAAAAAGTGTTCAGCCCATTGTGACATTAAGTTTTTACTTGATGTTAATATAGTTCTATATAGTTCATAAAAGGTGCCCATTAGATTTTAACAAGTTTTAAAAGAGTTTTGCTGTCTACTATTCTGCTGCTCTCTCTGCCATCATTATGAAGTTATTTATATAAGTTATTTTGTCTTTTTTAACTGATTGTTTTACTTTACAGCATAGTTCTATGCAAAGTCGAGGTCCTCCAAATGGTCTCCTTGTATCCATTCGATACCTTTATTACCAGTGCAGCATTTCTTCATTATGAAGTCCATAACAATTCGCCCTTGTTATTTGGAATTGTTATGGACTTCATAATGAAGAAATGCTGCACTGGTAATAAAGGCATCGAATGGATACAAGGAGACCATTTGGAGGACCTCGACTTTGCTGATGACATAGTTCTCATCAGCAGTCAGATAAAAACGATGCAGGAAAACACAAATGAACTATCATCAATAGCCAGCAAAATTGGGCTTGAGGTCAATCATGAAAAGACTAAAGTCATGAAAAGTTTAATTCCAACAAGTGACAAAATATACATGGAAAACAAACCAGTAGAAGAGATCGATCACTTTATCTATCTTGGAAGTCACATTGATCGAGAAGGGGATACGAGCAAAGAAATTATAATCAGACTGGCTAAAGCAGCAATGTCTTTCAGAAGCCTTGAAAAGTTGTGGAAATCAAAACTCATTAGCACAAACACAAAACTTAGGCTATTCAAATCAAATGTACTATCAACCCTTACGTATGCGTGTGAAAGCTGGAAAACAACAAGAGATATAGAAACAAAGTTGAACGCATTCGAAAATAAATGTCTAAGGAAAATACTTGGTATAGAATGGAACGAATTCAAAACAAACGAGGAAATTAGAGAAATCGCCAATCAACCACTAATATCTTCAGTAATAAAGAAAAGACGATGGTCATACGTTGGACATGTGATGAGAAGAGATAATAATCGAATAGCAAAGCAAGCCCTCATATGGGAAACAACAGGTAAAAGAAAAAGAGGAAGACCCAGGGAGACACTGAGAAGAACATTGATGAGAGAGGCAAGAGCAGCAGGAATCGGCTCCCTCAATGAGATAGAACTGCTTGCACAGAACAGAGACAGATGGCGAGATTTGATAAAATATCTTTAAAAGAAAACTGCTAGAACAAAAATTCATATAGGAGAAGGTGTATCTTGGTCTACGCCCTATGGGCCGGTTACGGCTCGAAAGGTCAATAGATAGATAGATAGATAGTTCTATGTATGTTGCTTTTGCTGGAACTTTTCAAAATCTGTCTTTATATTCATAATGGCTCTCTAAGATTCTCACCTCTCTTGGATGTGTTTTCATGTATTGTCAGATATTTATGCTAGTCTTTCCATTTTCATCAGTCCAGCACTTGATTCTGCCCTTGTCATTAAAGCTGTACTGTGGAATTTATAAATTTCATCTACGCTCACCTCATCTAGTTTGCCAAGAACTGCAAAGCATTTACTGACCTCCAGGTTAAATTTTCTACTTACGTTATCATTCAATTTGAAACATTCTATTTTCTGAGGCTTTCTAATTTTAGTTTTCTCATTTATGGTCACTGTTAACATATACCCCTCTGTTTGCTCGTCATGCCTGTTTGGGATACATTTTATAACTGAATGATCTAAGTCAAGATGACGCAAATGATACCCTAAAATGGTGCAAATGAAGCCCTTTCCCTGACAAAAAGCCCTTCCCCTGACAAAAAGCCCTTTCCCTGACAAAAATTGTGATGTTTCTAACTTACATTCAGGATTGCAGTCTAGACAGCTTTCATGATCTTTTCCTGCCTATCCGCTATAAAAATAGTTATTATTTATGTAACGCCAATGACACCACGGTTTCTGTTGTTTCAGTTCATCTTGCAAATTTGCTAAAATAACAACTGTCGTCCTTATATCCCAGTGTTTATGATTGTCACTTTTATCTGAGCAGTGAGCACAAAAATATAGTTCAACTTACAAGACAAATTTCACAAAATTGAAACCGTCAAAACAATTATTACTTTCGCTCTTACACACAGAAAAAATAAAATAATATTATTATATAAAAAAATCTAGCTGTTCAATGTTAATATTAGATAGTATATGTCATGAGTTAAGCAGACCATAAAATGTTATTAAATCACTTATGGTCACCATCGTGGCAAGCATAAAAACCTAGACCTACTCAAAATATGAATTTAACAACAATTTTTCATAATTTTTTTTACTTTCATTTTTACTCACAGAAATGATAAAATTGTATTTCTGTATAAACAAATATAGGTCTTCAATGTTGAGAGATTAAATGTGGTGAATTAGGCGGATCATAATATAAAATATATAGTCATGGTGTAATTTTTCTGGGAATGGTGGGCTAGACAAACATCCATGTCAGACTTTGCAGAAAGGGATTCTGTATTTAACATCGCAACTGCATAAAACTGTGGTAGATGTTTTAAAGAGCAAAGTGTTCAGATGTAGCTTACGCCCATCAAGGATATTTAAAAATTTTTTATACATAAGTTGATCAACCAAGAGATAACAGTGTTATTTTTTATATATCTCTTTGTGTGGGAACAATGTTTCACCTATAATCAAAGCTGATAAACATAATTCATTTAATCTCTCTCCATTAATTTCATCCGCAGTCTCCTTTGTAGATGCATAACATTTTACCTATTATTGTAAGTCATCCATGCTCTGATTTGTTGCAAGTTATGGAAATAAACAAATGAAAAATTGTAAAGAATATCCTGCAATATATACCATACAAGAAGTATTACTCTTCACCACACTTGGCCAGTGAGTTTGAAGGTCAAAAGTACTATTCCCACTGTCAATATTTTATTCAAATTAACGACATAGATACCACTTCCTTTTTAAGCTAAGTTGACTGGGGAGTTTCAAGCTGAGAATGAATCCATTTACTTTATCACAATGTTGGTGACCGACCTACTGCGATATTGCTGATCTCAAATAGGTAAGCTATGAGAGACAAAATGGTAAGGAGAGACAAATAGACAGGGTATAAGAAACAAATAAAAATACTGTGTAAAGCAACATTAACTTATGAGAAAATTAATGTGACTTTCAACAAAATTTATATTTGTTCATTCTCTTTGCAAAACTTTATCATGCTTAGTCAGATAATTACTTCTATCTATCGATCTATTAACCTTTCGAGCCGTAGCCAGTCCATAGGGCGTAGACCAAGATACTCCTTCTCTTATCTAAATTTTTGTTTCACCAGTTTTAAATTCTTTTAAGATATTTTATCAAATCTCACCATTTGTCTCTGTTCTGTGCAAGCAGATCTATCTCAATAAGGGAGCCGATTCCTGCTGCTCTTGGATAATTACTTAGGCATTGTTAAAACTTTAAATGACAAGCAAAAGTCATCTTCTCTGCTGTGTTTGTAATAGACAAATGCATCCAAAAATCATACTAGTATGACAAGATTATGATGAAATGTGTGCATATTGATGGATCCAGCAGCTCACTGGTTGAGCACACTTGTACTCATATTTGCAGACTATAGTTCCAACTTAACCAACTTTGTATCTAAAATTGTATCATGAACACATCCACATTTATGGCCAAGATGATTTCCAAAATACAATCATTGTGGGCCTTCAAGATATGCAACACTTACTTCAATCAAATGTTAACATATCAAATTACAAATATAAAATAAATTAGCAAATTATCAATCAAATTTAGTTCGCCATAATCTTGTCAATGATAGAAAATAAATAAATAGATCTCAGTTTATTTAAAATTAATTATTGGGGATTAATTATAATATTGCCTATTACACAAATGTAGTAATATACTATAAATAATGTGTACACTTGCATTTTGGTGTCTGTGTGAAAGGTGACATAAGTTATTAACTATAACACCAATGCTACTACTTACATTTTTGAGTCATTGTGAGAGGATTCTGTTGTTGAAATAATCCCCGAGACTCAGTACTGAAGGACGCTCTTGGACTGCTGGTGCTGCTGCCAGCATCATCCTCATCCTGTTTCATGCAACCAATGCTAATTCGTCTGAGTTTTTCTGCTTGAGGTTTGATTACATATCGGGCATCAATATCTGGAGGCTCCCCTGTAAACTCTGGTGGACTGCCCTCTTCTTCAACTACTTCTTCATCACACTGACCCCTTTGATGAAATTAAATTACAGATTTCAGTGATAGTATTATATAAAGTTTTTAGTTCAGAATTGCTGTCTCAAGTGTTTAATAAATATTCATTGAACTATTTAATATATAAATAACTATTTATTGCCTCATTATTCCTAATATATATATATATATATATATATATATATATATATATATATATATATATATATATATATATATATATTTATATACACACACACACACATATATATTTTTTTTAGACCTTATAATTTTATTTCCGGTATTAATATTTTCCGGTTTTATCCATGACGGAGGAATTGTTTTTCTCCGGCTTGGTATAGAACCGTTGATCAGAGGTTTAACAAGCCGCTATCATAAAAATGATTTTGTTAATGAAACGTAGACCTGATACAGAATGTGTAAATTAGCAGTAGATAATAGTGACAGTATTTTCAGCCCTAAAACAACAACAAAAATAGGATTCTGGAATGTAAGAACAATGGCCGCACCGATGAAACAAGCACACGTCGTGAGCAAGATGGATATATACAATCTAGATATTTTAGGATTAAGCGAAATGCGCTGGCTTGGATCAGGCAGGAAATCTGTTGATAATAAAATATTAGTTTTTTTTCTGGAAGGGAAGATAGAAAACACCGTGAAGGAGTAGGCATAATGATGACAGACATAGCTGCAAGAAGTTTATTAGAATGGGAACCGGTAAATAGCCGGCCGATAAGAACACGCTACAAAACAAATTATGGAAAACTTTTAATTGTTCAATGCTATGCGCCTACAAACGAAGCTGATGATGAAGTTAAGGATGATTTTTATAACCAACTACAACAACTTATAAACAAAATACAATCGAATGGATACAAGGAGACCATTTGGAGGACCTCAACTTTGCTGATGACATAGTTCTCATCAGTGGTCAGATAAAAACGATGCAGGAAAACACAAATGAACTATCATCAATAGCCAGCAAAATTGGGCTTGAGATCAATTATGAAAAGACTACGGTCATGAAAAGCTTAATTCCAACAGATGACAAAATATACATGGAAAAAAAACTAGTGGAAGAGATCGATCACTTTATCTATCTTGGAAGTCACATTGATCGAGAAAGGGATACAAGCAAAGAAATTAGAATCAGAATAGCTAAAGCAGCAATGTCTTTCAGAAGCCTCGAAAAGTTGTGGAAATAAAAACTCATCAGCACAAACACAAAACTTAGACTATTCAAATCAAATGTACTGTCAACCCTTACGTATGCGTGTGAAAGCTGGAAAACAACAAGAGATATAGAAACAAAGTTGAACGCATTCGAAAATAAATGTCTAAGGAAAATACTTGGTATTGCATGGAACAAATTCAAAACAAACGAGGAAATTAGAGAAATCACCAATCAACCACTAATATCTTCAGTAATCAAGAAAAGACGATGGTCATATGTTGGACATGTGATGAGAAGAGATAATAACCGAATAGCAAAGCAAGCCCTTCTTTCTTTTTTTTTAAAGCAAGCCCTCATGTGGGAAACAACAGGTAAGAGGAAAAGAGGAAGACCCAGAGAGACACTGAGAAGAACATTAATGAGAGAGGCAAGAGCAGCAGGAATCGGCTCCCTCGGTCAGATAGAGCTGCTTGCACAGAATAGAGACAAATGGCGAGATTTGATAAAATATCTTTAAAAGAATTTAAAACTGCTAGAACAAAAATTCAGATAAGAGAGGGAGTATCTTGATCTATGCCCTATGGGCTGGCTACGGCTCGAAAGGTCAAGAGAAAGATAGATAATTTTATTGACAAAACATAAATTCATAATTTTATTTTAAAGAAAATTAAAATCTTTATTTTTTCATACATTTACCTAAGCTGACAAGTGGTAAAAAACACTGACAATTAAAAAAAAATTAATAATATCCTTACGCAGCTGCCATGGAAGAGTAACCAGCATTATAGTTGGAGTTATCATTTGGCCCTCCTTCATGACTCTTGTACACCTTTTTGAGAGCATCTAACACAATATAGCCTGTGGTGAACACTCTGTAGGTCAGTAGGAAGGTATTCAGGAAATCTATACTAAGAAATCTCAAGTCTGTCAGCCGATCTAGTAGTCTTTCCACACTAGCATGACGAATCTAGGGGAAAGAGTTTTTTTTTTTTTAGGTAATTATACAAATGCATAAAAAAACAAACAAATAAATTAAAATATCTAGGTAATTTTGTAACATATGACAAGAAATAGCAGAAATAGACTCAAGATGCACATCAGATTATTTGTCAAATTGCACCATTATTGGCCCAGCAAAGAGATCACAAAGAGCAAAGAAGAGCACTATTCAACAGAACATTCATCCAAATGTTGTGCTATCCAAACTAGTCTTGGGCAACAGATTCTAGAATAATCAAAATGAACAATACCGCTGAAATGCTAAACAACTGTTATAGTTTTTCCCAATTTCCAAGGTGTGCCAGAGCTGGAAAAAAAAGACCACATGCCAAGTACATTTAACATGAGGTGTTTGTGTTAAATTGTATCAGACATTCCATGGGGGACAGTCACCATGAAAGCCAAAACTAGAAGAGAAAAGCTATGAAGACAGATCAAACTGACAGCAGACCATATAAATACATAACAAATTATATGGTTTGGTGACAAAAACAAAACAGAAAATAAAGATGATCCATACAACTAGAATTAGCTTAAAAGCATTTGACGAAGTAAAGCATGTGGAAATAATCAATATGCTGGAGAAATTAAACATTGATGGCAAGGATCTGCGAATCATAAAAAACATGTACTGACAACAAACAGCAGCCATACAAATTAACAACCAAACAACAGGACAATTTCAACTAATAAATCAAGGAGTCAGACAAGGCTGTGTTCTGTCGCCGGATTTGTTTTCACTTTACAGCGAACATATTATGAGATCAATAGTAGACAAAAAATGAATTGAAGTCAGCGGTCACAACATAAATAATTTGTGATATGCAGATGACACAGTCTTAATAGCAGAGACAGAGAATGAACTACAAGAAATGATAGACATAATAGTAAAAGAAAGAAACAAGAAAGGTCTCAGTCTGAATAGTAAGAAAACAGAAGTAATGGTCTTATCGAAGAAACAATCATCACCAGCATGCAGCAAAAAAATAAACAGAACAATTTTGAAACAAGTGCAACGCATCAAATACTTGGGCACAATAATAACATCGGATGGAAGATGCACAACAGAAATAAAAAGCAGAATAGCTCAGACCAAAATAGCATTTCAGAAAATGATAAATATCTTATGCAACAAATCTATGTCAATAGAAATGAGAAAGAGAGTTCATCGGTGGTATATAGAACCAATTCTGACCTATGGAAGCGAATCATGGACAGTAGGCAAACAAATGAAAAAACTATTAGAGGCCAAAGAGATGGGATTTCTCAGAAGAATGTTGAAAGTTCCCTGCACAGCTAAAAAGACCAATGAGGAAGTTCTCAAAGAGGCCAACACAAAAAGGCAGCTCCTAAAAAACATCAGAAAGAAACAATCAACATTTTTTGGGCACATCATGAGAAGAGGAAAGTTGGAATACTTGGTTACAACTGGCAAAATAAAAGGAAAGAGATATCGCAAACGACAAAGAGAGAAATTAGTGGATAGCTTGGTGTCATGGCATGAAAAACAGTCAACAACAGAACTGATATGATGCACTGTAGATAGAAGATTGTGGAAGGACATGATCGTCTATGCCAACCAGTATAGCACATGATGATGATGATACAACTACCAACAAACAATACTGAAGCAACAGACTGAGACAGAGTTCTAAAAAAATAGGAACTGCTGGAATGCTAGAAAAATTAAAAATGTGGAAGCAAAGAGACCCATCAAAGAACAAAAGACCACAAATTAATTACTTCTTCCCTCAAATCTGTATGGTAGGGAGACAGTAGTCTCTGGAAAAAATTTTAAAAAAAAAGAGCCAGGTTTGAAACCCATAACAGGTGGTGGGAATCTTTCACTTTGAATCTATGATTTCTTCAAAGCTTTTATCCAACATGACCTTTGAGTATTGAGATCCAATATTAGCTTTCTTGGACATCAGTAAAGATCAGGAGGTCCCATTTACACTCTGTGCACATTAAAGAACTCTTGGCAGTGAAAAGTAAAAATTGTGTAGGCTAAAAATGGCCACACCCCAAACAAAATTTTTTCAATTAGAAACCTACTCATGCTGAAGACTGATGTATTGGGTTGAGAGGTGCAGATGTCCCAAATTGTTGTAATCAAGAAACAAAATAAATCTATTCCCACTTAATGAGAGAATACTAAGAGGAAAAAGAAGAATGCTGAAAGGAAAATGAGGAAAGAAAAGACTTTAGAACAGAATAGCTTCACTGCAAGAATGACATTCATCTGCTCAGCCTCTGTTCCAGCAACAAAGTGTTCATCCTGATCACTCACTGTTACACTGAGTATGTTGTGTTCTGTGAAAATGGTATGATTTTTCCATTCATACTTTTCTATTAAACATGTGTTTAATTGAGCGCTCTGAATAAATGATGCAAAGCTCAAAACAGGCATTTCATGGTTGCCATCAAGGGTAGCATAAGCTCTATGCACCTGCACCAAATCTGCAAGACTTCATGATCAGTGAGTGTGCCACAACAATATCCACTGCTCCAACAAATTAAGTCAGGCCTCCACTTCAGTGAGACATTCAGTGCAACCACAGTCCAGCTTGTGGCAAATGTGTGGTCAAAAACTGACAGCTTACACATTCAGTCATAGGGCAAAGCTGGGGCCTGGTACCATTCCACTAAACTCCATGGCCAGTTGCCTACAGTACTATTTCAGAGCCAAGACCATGTTGAGTCAGTGGTCTGGTGAATGTGACTGGACTACAGATGTATCAACAAATGAAAATCCAAACCAGAAAGAATCACTTGAAATCATTCTGCAGCAAAAATGCCACTAGTCATGAACCCAATTCAACTAAGTGGCCATCTTGGTCTGCCACACCAACTGGAAGTCAGAAAAGAGAAGAATTACGTAGGGAGGTCAAAAAGTAATGCACACCAATTTTTTTCTCGGAAACTATTCGGGCAAAATGTGTTAAATTTTCACAGATTGTATCTGAACATCCCCTTTACACTACCTATTTGTCAACATAATCTCCGTCCAAGCGTATTGCCTTACGTCAACGCGAAACTAGGTCATGAATGCCTCGTTTGTACCAAGTTTTGTCCTGCTCGCGTAGCCATTTTTTAACTGCACGGATCACATCCTCATCATTGTCAAAGTGTGTCCCACGCAGGAATTTTTTGAGTGGTCCAAACAGATGGAAATCTGAGGGAGCCAGATCATGGCTGTAAGGAGGATGGGGCAGTACAGTCCAACCAAATTTGTTGAATGCTTCCCGTGTTACCAGACTTGTGTGAGGGCGTGCATTGTCATGTTGAAGCAACAAATCTGCAGATGGCTTATTAGGCCGAACTCTGTGGAACCGATTTTTGAGTTTTGTCAGTGTATTGATGTAGGCTGTCGAGTTGATTGTCTCACCTCTTGTCATTACATCAACAAGAATCACACCATCAATGTCCCAGAAGACAGTGATCATCACCTTTCCGGCTGATGGAGATGTTTTGAATTTTTTCTTTTTGGTGACTGCGGATGATGCCATTCCATTGACTGCATTTTTGTTTCAGGCTCATAATAATGTGCCCACGTTTCGTCACCGGTAACATTTTTTGACAAAAACATTTCTCCTTCAACACCGAAACGCTCTAACAATTCAGAACAGAATGTTTTCCTTTGAACTCTGTGATCATTTGTTAGGCACCGAGGAACCCATCGAGCGCAAATCTTTGAATATCCGAGAGTTTTAAAAATTGCGATTGCACTTCCCTTGCTGACTGTAAGCTGCAATGCCAATTGCTGACTAATGATACGCCTATCCTTACGAATAATGGCATCAGCCCGGTTTAACATGTCTGTGCTGGTAGCCGAGGCAACACGTCCAGAACGCGGTAAATCATGCAGCTCCACTCGTACACTTTCTGCAGCTTTAATTCTCTGAACCCAGCGACTAACTGTGCTCCTATCGACTGCAGAACATTTGTACACTCCACACAGTCGTTTATGAATGTTTGCCACAGTTTCTTTTTCCGCAACCAGAAATTCTATGACAATTCGCTGTTTGTAACGGACATTGTTGACAAGCTCAATTTTAACGGTTCATAGATTGCGTAATATTTATCAGAATGCTGTGCAATTTGGTGCAAATAATTGGAACATGTAACATTCCAAGTGTGCAAAATGTCATATTCCTATCTTTATTATTAGCCAAGAAAAAAATTGGTGTGCATTACTTTTTGACCTCCCTTCAGTATATCAATCGACAAAGATGAAATAAGAACAAATAAACATTATAAAACTTAAGGAAGGTAACTATTAAATTCATTCATATAAATTATGTCTTAATACAACTTAAGGATATTATTTACATATTTACGCAGGTGTTAAATGATCAGCAAATGCTGACAACAGATTACTGATGTTAAACATGTTATATCTCTAAAAATAAACTATACAAAGAAAGTTTAATTTAATCTAAATATTTAGCTTACCATTTTTCAAACAATGTAGATTTTATTTATAACATTTCCTTAATATTTAGAATACTTTATGCAAATCTTCTATAATCTTTAGAATCAATAAAGCAGCATTCATTATGCTGTGTGTCTCAATGGCTGCCAAAAACCCGAAATAATTCAAAGACCACTAAAGATCATCCTCATCAGGCCGCATGTTCTTTGTAGAATGCTGCATTCACCATAGCCCATCTGAAAGAATCTCTGTCTTTAGCCAGATCTCCCACTTCTTCTGTTGTCATGTTCAAGGTTTTCTTATGTCTTGAAACCATCTTCTTCTTAGTCTGTCTCTGATGTGTCATATCATAACTTTAGCTGAAACAACTATCTTGATTCCAATTTATGTACCAGAGGATTTTTTTACCTGGGGTACTTTGCAAGAATTGAGTGTTCTGCTAAACTTTATGTCCACATCATCCCGAAACAACTTTGGGTCAGACCTGAAAAGTAGAAATATAGTCATGGTAACATTTGTTATAAAAACAAAGAATTAATTAATATAAACATACATATACCTTAAGCAAGGATTATTAAGAAAACAACACACAGGAATGAAGTAAATATAATGTAAATCAGTCATTATAAATATTAGTAAATATAAATTTTGTTATAAATATTGTACTAATTTTTTATTATTTCTGTTTGTTTTAACATAGTAGTTTCTAGCCTATTTATTCACAACTAGAGATATGACTACATGTTTTGTTTGACTGCATATTTGGTAACCTTGAAAGTTGGAATACTGACCTACTTCAATAATTCATCTAAAAGAAAACTCTCATTAGCTCAATATTGTGTAATAAAACAACACATCGCGACAGCAAATGTACAAAAACTTGTTGCTATCAATACAAGTATGCAGCAGCTGGTACTGAATCTGCTATTTACTTTTTAAAAAAAAAAAAATGTTTCATGTACTTCATAATTGGTGTATGTACAATGGTCATAAGATATTGGCTTTAAATATATCAAAGTTAAAATACTTAATTATAATTAAAATTAACAGATGACAAATATAATTTTGTAGAGTATATATACTTGCAAAAAAAAAAAAAATTAAAATTAAGGTTACAATACTTGTTTAAAGTAATGTTTTTAGAAAGTGTTAATGTTGTAAACAACTCTTGGTAGAAACAAGAAGAAAATAATTAGATAGCAAAATTATATATTCTGAAACTAGAATTAAGTATTGGACAAAATTTGAAGAAACAAAAGTTAATAGTCACCTATCTAAATTATGAAGCAAACTTGCAGATCTGGTATTATCACATAGGAATTTCTACACATTGATTAAAAACTACATCTACAAATTATTAAAGCAGATGCAAAGAAAAATATTTTAAGAATAAAACTAACAAATCATAAAAATAATTTATCAAATAAAAAAAGCTGCACTTAGCTGCTAAATAGGGAAAAATTAATTTCAAAATGGGATAGGAAAGAAAATTTAGTGGTTAAAAGTATATATTTCAAAAGTAAAAAACATTAAACCCACATGCACTTACGAAGAAATACACATTACAGTCAAAACTATCTTTCTTGTTCTCAGTTATGAATATATATGGTGTTCATTACTGAGCGATATAAGAAACAAAAATTGCAGAGAAACAAACATAACAGGGGGACGTTGTTACATGAAGTGGAGTATATATGTTTAGTTCCTGACTGCAATGAAACTGATTCCATGAATAGAATAGAATAGAATAGAATAGAATAGAATAGAATAGAATAGAATAGAATAGAATAGAATAGAATAGAATAGAATAGAATAACTAAATCCATTCCTTTATTGAATGACTTGGCCTTTCAGGTATAATATTTATATACAATAATATATATATGCTATGCTAACTGAACAACTACACATGTTTAACTTCTTGTCTATAAAATTTAATATCAGCTCTATTATTGACTTTATGCTTATGACACTAATGTTTAATATTATAAATTCAAACACTTTAAAAAAAAACACCCAAAAATTGTAATACTGTACAAGGACTTAAAAATCTGGTGCAATGAGGAAAAACATGTTTTAAATTGTGTTTAAATATTTAACTTAAATATTTAACAGATATTTTGAAGTAAAAATAGAAGCCAGTCTATATAATTCCTTAACAACTGCATCATTTTTTACTTTTACACAATTTGTGATGAGGCAAACAGCAGAGAATGTTCTAGAGCATAGGTCATTACTAACACATTTCTATCAGCACATCCATGAAAGCACTTTTACCAAAGAGTACAACTTTTGGAGGTCCTCCAATACAGAACAAACAAAAAATTTAGAATATGTAAGAGCTGCTAAGTTTCAGTTTTTCTGTAAAGCTGTGAATCATCATCATCAAGTACCATGCCTGCTGGCATAGGTGATCATGTCTCTCCACAACTTTTGATCTCGACAGTTATATATCATTTCTGTTGTTGACCTTCTGCCAAGCCATTCTCTTAAGCTGGCTGGTATAATTTCTCTTTGCTTCCCTCTTATTTGTGTCCCTCAATTTTTCCAGTTGTCACAATATATTGTTTCTTCCTAATATTGGAAATTAGCTCTCTTTTTGCTTTGGCCTCTTTCAGAATGTTTTCATTACTTTTCTTAGCTGTCCATGGATTCTCAACATTCTTCTTTAAAACCACATTTCTACAGCCTCCAGTGATGTTCTAATATGTTGTCCAATTTTCCATGATTCACAACCATATTTTAAGACTGGCTCTATATAATATTTAAGAACTCTTTATCTTGTTTCTATTGTCAAAAATGGATTGCACAGTATCTTCCTCATTTTTTGGAAAATAGCTGTGAATACTAGAGAACAAAAAAGTAAAATTAAGATTTCTGTAATTTCACATAGTTTGTAATTAGAAAATTATCTCAAAAGTTTTATCAAACATATACAGTAATCAGGAGTTTTTCAAGAGATGCAATAAAAGTGTATAGTGATAGTAGTCAGGTGCGGAGACTAGAATGACCATATCTGAGGAAGTTATCTAGAAATCATCATAAGAACTTTAACGATCTAGAGTCTGGAGGGGGAGATAAGGCAACAATAAAACAGCAGCTGGTGAAAAACAGTGGAGACAGAAATGCAGTGTGAGTTAATGTGGGTATGAGTCTATGAAATAGACTAAACAATTCATACTCTAAGTCAGTAGCCACTTTTCACCTTTGACTATGGCATCCTATGAAGATGTCAATCAAGTGTTCTCAATCTTTGTCATCAAAGGTGTACCTTTAGTGCTTTTAAGGTGAGTTATGCTTTTATAGGTTGGTGTCTCTTACCATCAGATCTTTTAACAATGTATTAGACTTTGAGACTAACACTTGGAAACAAAACAGAAGGAAAGGCCAACAGAAGTGCAAAAGACTGCATACTATATCTCCCCTCAATGCTGAAAGACAAATGATTATGGAAAGAAGAAGAAAAAAAGATCATGTCTAAACTTTATTGATATCAGATCCAGCATGCTTAAGTATATTCACAATTGATGTAGATGGCCTATTCAAATTACCCCATTCTGGATTTGTTCTAAACATTTACAATCTGTGCTGGACAGTTTAAAAATGTGAACCCATAACACATCACATACAGAATCAATTGTTGATATAAAAGAAAAGAAATCTCTACTTCAACTGTGTAGCATTTTTTTGTGATACCAATCCTCGCTTGCATTATGATATAAAGTGCTCAATTTGCTACTTGTAATAAAATCTATTTTAAAAAGTAAAAGCAGAGTATCTCAACCTGCCACACACTGTCCATTAAAAGTTACAATAGGGAGGTCTTCACTAGTGAATTGTTCATAGAATGTAGATTTGTGTTTGGTGCAGCAGACCAAGATGGCCACCTTGTCAGTTCAGGCTCAGAACTGGTGGCATTTTCAGAAGAAAGGAGACCTTGAACATAACAACAAAAGCAATGGGAGATCTGGCTAGAAACAAAGATTCTTTCAGACAGGCTGCAGTGAATGCAACATTTTGCAAAGGACATGCAGCTTGATGATGATATGTTTTCAGATAATTCTTACTGGTCTGGATTTCTGTTCACAGAGACAGCATTCGGTTGTTTGCATTCACCTGACAACAAAGTCAACATGGTTGTGGCACTAGCCTGCAGATAGTGTTGTAGGCAACTGACCTTTGATTGATGTAGTGTGGTACTAGGCCCCAGCTTTGTCCTGGGATGGAATGTGTGATCTGTGTTCAACAGGAAATTCCACCAACTGGACTATAGTTGGATCAAGTGTTTCACCAAAGTGGAGGCCTGACTTCATTTGCTGGGTCAGCAATTCTTTAGGCGTGCTCGGTGATCCTGAAGTCTACATGGATTTGGCTCAGGTGCATGGAGGTCGTGCAGCCCTCGATAGCCATTGCAATGACCCGGAAGTCTGCATCATGAGTTATGCCATTTTTCAAAACACAACATATTCTTTAGAATAGTTTGATCAATCAGGATGAGCATTTTGTTTGTATCTGGGACGGAGCGTGGGCATATATGGAAATGCTCTGCTTGCAGTGATGCCATTCCATTCTAAAGTCATAGAAAAGTAAAACCAGTTAACTAGAACTGGCTCATGTATGAGCAAGAATTGTTTTAAAAAAAATAAACAGTGAAACTTTGATCAATGTAGCTTTAATTTAGTGGCTGTACAAAATGTATTTTATTTCCTTTATATTTAACTTTTCAATACAGTATTGGCAAAGGTTGGTGTTGTCCTCAGTGCATTATACAAATGACAAGCTGTTTGGGTTTAATGTTTCTTTCTTTGTAATGAAACTACACATGGCAAAAAATTGTCATGCACTTATAAGACCTATGAAGGGACCAAAAGACTTGTGTTTAGTGCTAGGTTGTTGACAAGTCTGTACCTACTGGCCAGACAGTTAATCATGTTGGATAACCATGGTTCAGTATGACAAAGTTGTTATTTAAGTATCTTTCTTAAAGTGATTCCTTGTCTGCTGTTAGTAGTATAACACATCAAATATTGAGACTGCCCTTCACTGGATACTGTGTGCTAGACTCCACTAACAAATTTGCCAAAAGTATTCCATTTATCTTTTTTACATAGTTGTTCAACATTGATGTGCCACTTTTTACTATTTAATGATGTCCTGACTAACTTCAAAGCATCATGTTGAGCACTGTTGATGTAAGTGCTCATTTCCAGTACTTTATAGTTATGTTTTGTTGCACATAATTAGCCAACTCTGGTCTTTCTGGTTTACATGGATTTGAGTGATTTATACATACAAAACATTTTATGCCATAAACTTCAAAATGGATTTAATGGATTTTTTTTTTCTTTGTGTTCACCACCTTTAATCTCTGGCGATCTTCCTAGAGGCTAGAAACTGATTTTTACATGATAATCAACTTTTCCCTGGCAGCCATGTGCACAGGGGTCCCTCGTCGAACAGGCAGATAACTCTGATTTCTGAGGTACTCATATTTTTTCAGTCAATGAGTATTTGACGTTTCAAGCCAGTCCTCGCTGCTATTATCAAAGGTGATTGCTGAAGAGAGAAATCACAAATAAATATCCCAACTGATGCGGTCAGGATTTGAATTCACATACTCTCTGTCTCGAGACCGACATCTTGCCAGTTCCCCTGATGGATAAGGAGAGAATGCTAAAATCTCAGACTACCTTTCACACACTTGTAACTTCTTGTTTTATGCTATGATAATTCTAACATAATGTAAATTTACGTACATACAAAAGTAAAAAATACAATACAAGACAAAAACTGGGATGCTTCATCTTTGCCAAAAAGACAAGACCAAAAAACCAGCATGTTGACTAGAAGGTCTTCAACTGTGATGAAAACAAAGTAAAAAACAAACAAAATACACATTTAAAAAAAAAAAAAATCAGAAATGTAAACAGTTGTCTAAAGTATTTAACACCATTATGAGAACACACATAAAATAAGATGTCATATACAGCAACAAGGTGAAACAAAACAAAAGTGACCACAAAATTTCAAACAATCTTGTTTCATTTTTGCTTTGCTATATGACGTCTCAATTTGCCTTTATTCTCATAATGGTATTAGATGCCTCTAGCTACTATTTAGATTACTTCTGTTTTTAAGGATTTGTATTCTGTTTTTGTATTCTGTTTTTGTATTCTGTTTTTGTATTCTGGTTAAAACATTGACTCGTTGGTCCTGTCTTGACCGCAAAAGGTGAAAGATCCTAGTTTTAATCTTTTATTTCATCTAATCCAGCTTTGAAATGGACTTTCAGATTTGTCTAATTTTTGTTGTTTTCTTAAGACCTTCTATCTATCTATTGACCTTTCAAGCCGTAGCCAGCCCATAGGGTATAGACCCAGATACTCTTTCTCTTATCTAAATTTTTATTCTAGCAGTTTTCAATCCTTCTAAAAATATTTTATCAAACCTCGCCGTTTGTCTCTGTTCTGTGCAAGCAACTCTATCTCACTGAGGGAGCCGATCCCTGCTACTCTTGCCTCTCTGATCAATGTTCTTCTCAGTGTCCCTCTGGGTCGGCCTCTTTTCCCCTTACCTGTTGTTTCCTACATGAGGGCTTGCTTTGTTATTCAGTTATTATCTCTTCTCATCACATGTCCAACATATGACCATCGTCTTTTCTTGATTACTGAAGATATTAGTGGTTGATTGGCGATTTCTCTAATTTCTTCATTTGTTTTGAATTCGTTCCACGTTATACCAAGTATTTTCCTTAGACATTTATTTTCAAATGCGTTCAACTTTGTTCCTATATCTCACGTTGTTTTCCAGCTCTCACATGCATATGTAAGGGTAGATAGTACTTCTGATTTGAATAGTCTAGATTTTGTGTTTGTGCTGATGAGTTTTTATTTCCACAACTTTTCAAGGCTTCTGAAAGACATTGCTGCTTTAGCTATTCTGATTCTAATTTCTTTACTATCAAGAGATACTAACCACATACGGAGTAAGCCAACATCTAACCAACATTATTAAAAGTCTCTACGCCAACAGCAGCTGCAGGGTCAGAACAGCAACAGGCTACACAGACCACTTCGAAGTTAGATCAGGTGTAAGACAGGGGTGCGTACTATCCCCCCTACTGTTTATTACATACATGGACCATATATGCAAGCTAGCCAACCCATCAGAGACAGAGGAGATCAACGAGCTTCTATTTGCAGACGACCAGGCACTAATACATGAAACAATAGAAGACCTACAAGAACACTTAAACAAACTCAACATCTTAGGAACAAAATACAACATGAAAATCAACATCAACAAAACAGAAGTCATGAATGTCACCAAAAATAAACAGAACATCAACATAACTATAGAAGGCAGACAACTAAAACAAGTAGAGGAATTCAAATACCTAGGAAGTCTAATGACAAACGACAATTCCCAAACAGCAGAGATAGAATCAAGATGCAACAAAGCTTGTCAAATCATCGGACAGTTATCACCACTATTGTCCAACAAGGAAATAACTCTGGAGGCAAAACGAGCACTATACAATACAATCTTCATTCCAACGTTGTGCTACCAATGCCAGACCTGGACTCTAGATGCAAGAACAATAAGAAAAATAACCTCTACAGAGATGAAATGTGTTAGACGAATGACAGGAAACAGTCTGAGAGATAAGATCAGAAATGTAGAACTGAGAAAAAAGCTAGGAATAGCCCCAGCCATAGAATATATAAGGAAACAACAGATAAAATGGTTCGGCCACGTGACAAGGCAGAAAGAACAAAACACAACACAACGAGCCTTCAACAAACGTTGTGAGAACAACAGACCCAAGGGTCGACCACGAAAAAGATGGATCGATGGAATATTAGAAGCACTAGGAAACATAACAGCAGCAGAGGCGAACAGAAGAGCAAAAGACCGCAAATTATATCTCCCCTCGACGCTGAAAGGCAGATGAGGAAGGAAAGAAGAAGAAGAAGAAGAAGAAGAATTTCTTTACTTCTATCCCCTTCCCGATCAATGTGACTTCCAAGATAGATAAAGTGGTCGATCTCTTTCACTGGTTTATTTTACAGGGTATTAAAAGCCTTAGTTCATATTAAATTATGTATTTTAAGCGCACTATTTTCTTTACTGTTAATATTTCTGTTTTCATGTTTTGGGTCAAGAGGCACAATTATTACAGTTTTGCTGTAAACAACAACATAACTACAGCCACTTAGTCTTCCTTTTAAGGGTGGACAATGAAGATAACCATTTAATTCTTAAGTTGTGAATGCAAGAAAGAAATGAAAGAAAAATATACCCAAAATTGTTAATATTCATTCTTCATACTAGATTTTTATAAAATAAATTATACACAGTTATATTTAGTAACATAAATACAAATATACATAGAAAATAATACCAAAATAAGGATATCAAAAGCAAGAGGAGCTTTTGTTGTACTGGGAAACATATGGGAGTCCAAAGAAATTAGGTTAAATACAAAAATAAAAATTTTCAACTCCAATGTAAAGGGAGTCCTAATATATGGCTGTGAAACATGGAGAACAACAAAATTAAATTAACAATTATGAAGATACAGACTTCATTAATGGATGCTTACACAGAATAAAAGGATGGAAATGGCAGGACAAAATCACTAACATAGAATTATGGAAATATACTAGTGAAATACCAGTGGATAAAGAGATACAGCGAAAATGATGGCGCTAGATAGGACACACACTGCGGAAGCTAACTGAGAGTTTTACACAACAGACCCCTTTTTGGAATCCCCAGGGGAAAAGACAAAGTGGAAGACCAAGGAATTCTTGGAGAAGAGAGACAGAAGCAGAGATGAAGATGATGGGGAAGACATGGAATGATCTTAAAAGAATGGCAAGAAACAGAACGACTTGGAAAGTGTTTGTTGAAGACCTATGCTCCACAGGGAGCTTAAAGGTAGAATAATAAGAAGAATATTTAGTAACACAAAATTAAGTGAACATGAAAAATAAATAAATATGAAGCTTCTTAACAATTTGGAGCTGCCTATGAAATATCTCAACTGTCTAGAACAATATTCTTGTTTGATTATTATTATTATTATTATTATTATTATTATTATTATTATTAAGGGTAATTAATTTGGATTATAACTCGACAGAGTTATAATTACATGTTTTATTATATATTATAATATTTATATTTATTTATTTATTATATATATATTATAATTACAAGTTTTCATTTTCTCCGGCTTGGTATAGAACCGTTGATCAGAGGTTTAACAAGCCGCTATCGTAAAAACGATGTTGTTAATGAAACGTAGACCTGATACAGAATAGATACAGTAATGCGTGAAGAACAGGCTGGGTTTAGAAAAGGGAGAAGCTGTCTTGACCACATTTTCACTCTACGACTTATATTGGAGGAACACATTGAAAAGCAAAAACCTTTTGTACTTAACTTCATCGACTTCAAAAAAGCATTTGATAGTATTCATAGAGATTCTTTGTGGAAAATTCTGAAGCAATATGGCTTACCATCAAAAATCATAAATATTATCAAAGACATGTATGATGGTTACACATGTGCAGTTCGAACAGAGGAAGGACTGAGCGAATGTTTCCCAATAGAAACTGGGGTTAAACAAGGATGTATTTTATCGCCCTTGTTATTTGGAATTGTTATGGACTTCATAATGAAGAAATGCTGCACTGGTAATAAAGGCATCGAATGGATACAAGGAGACCATTTGGAGGACCTGGACTTTGCTGATGACATAGTTCTCATCAGCAATCAGATAAAAACGATGCAGGAAAACACAAATGAACTATCATCAATAGCCAGCAAAATTGGGCTTGAGGTCAATCATGAAAAGACTAAAGTCATGAAAAGTTTAATTCCAACAAGTGACAAAATATACATGGAAAACAAACCAGTAGAAGAGATCGATCACTTCATCTATCTTGGAAGTCACATTGATCGAGAAGGGGATACGAGCAAAGAAATTAGAATCAGACTGGCTAAAGCAGCAATGTCTTTCAGAAGCCTTGAAAAGTTGTGGAAATCAAAACTCATTAGCACAAACACAAAACTTAGGCTATTCAAATCAAATGTGCTATCAACCCTTACGTATGCGTGTGAAAGCTGGAAAACAACAAGAGATATAGAAACAAAGTTGAACGCATTCGAAAATAAATGTCTAAGGAAAATACTTGGTATAGAATGGAACGAATTCAAAACAAACGAGGAAATTAGAGAAATCGCCAATCAACCACTAATATCTTCAGTAATAAAGAAAAGATGATGGTCATACGTTGGACATGTGATGAGAAGAGATAATAATCGAATAGCAAAGCAAGCCCTCATATGGGAAACAACAGGTAAAAGAAAAAGAGGAAGACCCAGGGAGACACTGAGAAGAACATTGATGAGAGAGGCAAGAGCAGCAGGAATCGGCTCCCTCAATGAGATAGAACTGCTTGCACAGAACAGAGACAGATGGCGAGATTTGATAAAATATCTTTAAAAGAAAACTGCTAGAACAAAAATTCATATAGGAGAAGGTGTATCTTGGTCTACGCCCTATGGGCCGGTTACGGCTCGAAAGGTCAATAGATAGATAGATAGATAACTCGACAGAATAATGTGGATTGTTAATTGATGATTTTGGTTTAAAGCTCTAACATTTATTTGATTTATAAAACAGAATAAGAAAATACATTAAAATTGGTAGACATAAAACAAATATAATTATTGATTTCTTGTTTAGCATTCACATTTTGTCCACAGCGTTTCACTTGCTACAATTTGTTTACTTCTTACAATCTTTAGAGATTTAGTTTTAGATTTTCCATTTATTAAAACTATTCTATTCTATTCTACTGTCCTATCGAGCTGAAGATGGCATATAGTGATGAAATTCTATACTGTCTATGCCCAACAATAATTTGTACAGGACCCACAGTATGTCATGCCACACTTCCTTGTTCTTCTTCCTTGTTGTTATTATTACAAAAACTTGACATATATATATTGTTTTTAATGACAAAATTTCTTTGGCAAGGAGATTGAGCAACTCAGGCTATCATTTTGTCTTTTATAATCAATTAAGGTTACAAGTTATTTTGTGACTATAAAATATAATATTAAATACACTGAGTTCTCTGTATTTTGTCATTACTTTGATGTCTGAAGTAAACATATTCTCAAAGGCATAAGTAGTGAATATTTGTAACCTAAAAAAGAAGCAGCAAAATGATACACAAACTATGACAAGTACAGGAGAAATAGATACACATTTATCTAAATATAAAATCACAGAGCATAAGACATGCAATAATTCTATAAGTATCTATGTTAACTCAGCAAATATGAGATTGGGGTGGAAAAAAAAGCCATTAAAATAAACATTTCTATAACAAATTTTTTGAGACTCAAAAACTCACCATATCTGTGTGCTGTGTATGTATCTGTGATGAAAATATGAAACTTAAAGCTCTACCCTGTGCAGTCAAGTGACATAAAGTCACAGACATGTGTAAACCAGGGTGCTGATCTGTCCTACACAAATCTCAAGAAAAGTCCTGAATAGCTAAAAATCCCACATACATAATTTTTACACATTTAATTTCACCTTTGGATTACACACAAAGAACATCACAGCATATTAATACAGCTCACATATATAAGTTTCCAAAGTGCATGCTCATGAACATATATTATCACCTGCTATAACACAAGTATCACCTGCTATAACACAAGTATCACCTGCTATAACACACAAACATCAAAACTCTTCATAGATAAGCAAAAGCCATTCTGGTCACAGTTGTTGGTCATTGATACTTTAGTTAATTTGCTCATATGTATCTTTCCAGGAAAATAAAACACACATACTCCTTCTATTATACATTAAAAGTGATTAGAAGAAAATGTATCTTAAAATTTAAAAACTTTTGTAGTTAAAAATTGAATATTGCATTCCCTAAAACTCCTAGATTTGCAAATTTGTTATCATTTTCTTACGAGTATTTACTACTAAAATACAATTCATGCACAGCTATATACTTTAGCTAAACTATATAATGTTTTTGTGTGGTGCCACAAAGTTAAAACACTTCCATAAAATCTCACTTTTAAGAATGAGTGTAATGTACTATCTATCTATTGACTTTTCGAGCCGTAGTCAGCCCATAGGACTTAGACCCAGATACTCTCTCTCTTATCTAAATTTTTATTCAAGCAGTTTTCAATCCTTCTAAAGATATTTGATCAAATCTTGCCATTTGTCTCTGTTCCATGCAAGCAGCTCTATCTCATAGAGGTAGCAGATTCCTGTTGCTCATGTACTACATTTCATTAACAAAAGCATTTTTACGATAGTAGATTGTTAAACCTCTGATCAACGGTTCTATAATGTTCTATAGCGTTCTATAATGGTGTAATGTACTAGGCTACAGATATCTTCATTCATTAATGATGCAACATTTCCAAGATTATAAGTAAATGCCACTTGGAGATGAAAACAAAGAGCTGTGTGGTGCTCATTTGAAATTTGTTTTCTGTGATAAACACAAGACTATAAATTAGTGGTTAAATTTAACCATTTAAAAAATATAAAGTAAAAAGTAAAAAGACAGCAGTGATATATTTCCATGTGCTACAAACAGAGATAATTTCTTTAAAAGAAATTTAGATAAGAGAAGGAGTATCTTGGTCTATGCCCTATGGGCCGGCTATGGCTCAAAAGGTCAACAGATAGATAGATAGATAAACAGAAAAAACTATTTCAAAATGTGATTTTTATATTCAATGGCTTGCATAGTGAAAGCAGCAAAGTGCGTGGTACACAAGAGACATGTACAGGAGCCAAAAGAATAATTAACTGACCACGTTGAAAGAGATGGATGCCTCAGTGAGTATCATTTAAGAGAAAACCATGGATAGCAATTTACTATTGAAAGTCATCTTAAAGGGGAAAATACAAGGCAGACAAAGAATTAAGTGGTCTGACAACATCAAGAGATGGACAAGAAACCTATGACAGCATGCACTGTCAAGGAAAGAGAAAGAGTGAAAACCCTGCAACCCCATTGGAGATGATTTCATGTACTGTTTAGAGATCTTCATGTGTGATAAAACAAGTCGTCATTGTGAAACATCTATTGTTATTGAAGCATAAACCTTGACTCTTAAATAGAAAGCCTTGATAAAATATAGAAATAAAAATTAATGGGCATAAAAACAAAGCTTAGGATTTTCAAATCAAATGTATTATCCACCCTTATTTATGCTTACAAGAGCTGGAAAACAACTAAAACAAAAAAAAAATAGAAAATTAACTGGATGCATTTGAGAACAAAGTCCTCAGGAAAACACTTTGCATACCATGGAATGAATTAAAGCTAATGCAGAAATAAGAGGACAAAGACCAAGCATCCTAAAATATCTATAATCAAAAGAAGGTGGTCATATGTTGGTCTTGTGATGTGACGAGACAAGAGAATCTCAAAGCAAGCCCTCAAATAGGAACCGGAGGGTAAAAGAAAAAGAGCCAGCCTAAAGAAACACTAAAAAAAAAAGAACATTGAGGTGAGAGGTAACAACAGTAGACATCAGTCCCCTCACCAAGATTGAGTGACTTGCCCAGAACAGAGCCATGTAGTGAGGTACAATGCAGGTTCTGTACAAGGTCTGACACTTGATAACAAAATCATCAAACACTAGAATCTGGATAAGATAAGATAAGATAAGATAGATGAAAAAGATCGATGAGAAAGATTGATAAGAAAGATCAATAAGATGGATTAGGATAATATGGATGGAAGAGATTAGATCAGATCAGGCAGGCAGATAGACATGTGATAAGGAATGAATGGAGTATTGACAGACAATCTGTAGATACCTTTATTAGTTTTATATACAAGAACATGACTTATTTATATTTCACCAACATTTTATTTAGATTTAACAGCACAGGCACACAATACAATATGAATATCAACATCAACAAAACAGAGGTTGTGAATATTGCAAAAGTGAAACAAAATCAAAATAATTATAGTTGGCAGACAATTAAAATTATTGGACGAATTCTAAAATCTAGGAAGTCTAGTGACAAATGACAATTCAAAAGCAGGAGAAATGGACTCTAAATGCAAAAAAGCTTGTAAAATCTTTGGACAACTATCACCACTGCTCATCATCATCTCACAAACAATCTACTTTAATCTCAACTTAAACTTGAGCAAATCTTTTCTTGAATTCAAAACTACTTTCTGCAAAGTAATGTCCTACAGAATCTGATTCTAAATTTAAGATTCAACGTCAATGATTTCACAATCTAGACTAACCAAAACTAAAATCCAGAATAATCTCCAATAATAACCATCTATTCATTTTCGTAGCCTCTTTTCTTCTAAGATTCCTCTGTATCATTTTGTCTCCTAAACTTATCACAGCCTCCTTAATTCATGAGTCCATCCAAATTTGGCCTATTGATAATATTGGCTATTCTCTGTTGGTCATCCATGTTGTTATGGTGCCAGATTGGCTGAACATAAACCAAAGTTTTAATGTAACTAGACAACTAATCCTCAGTCAAGTAAAGGTAAAGGTAAGGGTAAAGTACGAGACTTGAACCGGTGTCTTAGCACGCGAATTTACACCCATATGTGCTCAGCTGCCTATCCAGAAATGTTTGGATATTTCTGTATAGTGTCGCCTCAAGCATCGAAACTCACATGCGAAGCGACATTCCTCAGCCAAGTGTATTATGTCAATATCACATGGGTGGAATATTGGTTATGTGTCAAATGTACAATTGAACAATAGTGTTAAGTGACCATTGTCAAGTTTTAATGTTGAATTATTTTAATCTTTCACTCATTTTTCTTATGAACTGCTATATTAATAATTATCTCCATTAAGTCATCAAATATGTAACTCAAGAAGCTAAAGTCCTAAAAGTTTATCAGAAAGCATTCCTGACAGTTTCAGCATTAAAAAAATAAAATAAAAAGTGCAGGGGCTTTTTTTTGTTGTGTAAGTATGTTTTACGATAAAGTGAGGCTATTATGTGCTAAAACCTTACCAATAATGCATCTGTAAAAATGTAAATCACATTATTTAATATGCATGAACTTCTCATGGTTGAGAAGGAACCAGAACTGTATTTTTCTTAGAGACACAGAAGCAATTGCATTGTTATTTTGTGACTGAAAAACAGTGGCCAAGGATGTGTCAATCTAACTGCCATAAACTTTGACCAGAATCACAGAGAAGTTTAGCACAACCAGTAGACAATTGGTGGCCATAATGAGTGCAATGAACATTGCCTTGGATATGGTATCTTGGAACAAAGCATGGTCACCAACTTGCCTTTCATATTCATTTGACAGTGGGTTTTTTTTTTTTTTAAAATACCTGGGTGGACTGAAAAATCTACAGAAACCCCAGCATGGAAAATGTCAACACTTAAAATGGCATTAAGGTGAAAGGCAAAGGTCCATAGGCTGCTGGGTCAATAACTACCTAACAAATATGAGTCTTCATCACATAAAAAAAATAATATAACTAGCATATATAAATTAAGTAACAGTAACTGAAAGTGTACCTGTTATGGATCTCAATAAAATTAATAATATGAAACATTACCTACTGAAAACAATGAAAAAAGAATGACATATTAAACCAGACAAGTAAATTTAAAGATAACAAAATGTAAAAAGAAATTGCGCACATGGAAAAAGTATAGTTCAATAGTCCAAAACAAAATGCAATAAATTAGAACTGAAAATAAATTCAAATGCAATACATATGACATAAAACACAATATAATATTATACAAAAATGTTTTTAAAAAAATAAATAAATTTCACACACTATAAAAAAAAAGTTTTTGGCAAGAACAAGATTGTGGATGGAAATTAAATTTGATAAAATAGGTTTGTGCAATATGTAAATAAAGAGGAAAACCAAGACCACACAATAATAATGATTCACAATAACTCATATCACAAATAGAGAAAAATACAGACATAATATTATGAAATAATGCAGATTTTACAATATAAACACAGAAGAAAGTAAAAATTCAGAGAACCTTGTCATAATCATATATCTTTTTGATGGCATATATAACATAGATTTGTATACTCTCTAAGGCTTGAAAGAATCAGTCTTTGATAATTTTGATTGAAATAGAATCATGAAAGTAGACACTATTACTCTATGTGAAAAAATATATAGTAGATCCAGCAATATTGTTATTGAGTTTCATAAACAATATGGACTGATTGTACAAAAACAATAATTACATAAAAAAATGAGCTAAATCTCTAAACAAAATATGTTTAGATGTACTGAGATTTCATTCAGTAACTTTTAACATTTATAAAGAAAGAAATCTTAAGTCATAAGAAAAGTACACATTAAACAACCTTTATTTAATGAGCTGTTAGAGATACATCACAATATGAAACTGAAAGTCACATGATGTAAAAGAACTAGAGTATACAGATGACACTGTAGAGATAAAAAAAAAACAAGATTAACGGACATAAGTAAGTAAGAGTTCCTCCATGACTTAAGGTATGCCCATATTTTTCAATGACCCAATGACACAATTTATGAGTGAGGTGGCCAGTATCATGCCAGGCAACCCTATTTTAAAAGTGAAAAAAAACTCAGATACCTTTTTTCCAGAACTTGCTCAAATTCAAAATTATGTCAGTTTGAAAAAACATTGCCACATCTGGAAACTAAAACCAGACATTTTTTGTCAGGAGTAAGTATACATAGCTACTCTACCACTATGACTTAAAAATAGGCATAAGATGATACGGTAACCACATAGTAGCAGTGGATAGCGAGAAACACATACCAGCAGTGGATAGCACATTTGTCTACTGACAAGATGGTTCAGGGCAACATCATCATAATATTGTGACAATATTTTTTCTGATTGATTCAGGGTTCACTGATAGCTTCAGGGTTCATTCTGTCAATGAGAACTGGTACTTGAGATTTTTCTTTGGAACAGTAGGATTAATGGCATGATAATGACCATTACAGCCATAAAAGTATTAGTATCATGAGAATATGGATAACCATGACACTGTCCACTATGCCCATAAAAGTGGTTGTCAGAATATAAGCACTATCATCAAGTTCCATAAATGTCACAAGGTATGACTGTACATACATATATTCATACAGCACTTTGCAGAAAAAAATAATTTTAATGCTGTATTATTCATACTAACATCTAACTAAATATGCTTGTTATGCCCCAAATTTGCATTCTACTTATGTGAGCAAATTCTATCAAAAGTAAAAAAAAAAAAATACTAGCATAAAATCTCCTGATACCAGAGCAGTTGAGAATTTGCAATGCTAGTAGCAGAAGATGGATACAAAGTCAAAGCATAAGTTAACTTAACAGCTTTGGAATGAAAGGGATTAAACATGTTAAAGCATATCTAATATGATGAACAGTGTTGACCCTACTGTCAACAGTCCTAAGTAAATTAAAAGCAGACAATGGTGGACATGGGTTGGCCATGAGATGAAAAGAAACAATACGAGAATCTCAAAGAAAATCCTCAAATGGGAAACAGAGGGCAAAAGAAAAAAAGACCAACCCAGATAAACACTACAAAGGACACAGAGTGCCCGGCAGAGGCAAGAAGCAATTAGAGCAGGAATCAACTTCTTTGCTGAGAGAGACTCATGCACAACAGGGAGACAAGTGGTGAAATACAATGCAATCCCTGTACAAAGTCTGACACTTAATAGCAAAGATTGCCAGAAATGGAGAGCCTGAAATTTCTGCACTATGTGTCGTCTTCTGTTTGAAAGACAATAGTTAAATAGAATGCAATTTTTCAAAAAGAAAGAAGTGCAAGGCTAAAAACTTTGGCAGAAAAGACCATGAGCATCTTGCCAAAATCATTTGAGCTGGACCAATGAAGAGCATTGAAGTGCCACCCCACTGTGTATTTTCACAATAATTCTTAAGAAAGAAAGATACATTGACATAATAGACAGATACCTATTTCCAGGTCATGTGTCTCAAATGAGTGGACATTTCAACATGACAATGAATCAATGCAAGCAGCTCATACCACCAAAGTGTGGCTGCAAGAGTGAATGTAACAGGACTGAAGTTGCACAGCAACAGTCCCAACCTAAGCTCAACTGAAAACATTTGGGCACTACTCAAGAATAGTGAACACATATGTTGAACAATTGAGGAAGGTTGTTGAAAAATATTAGAACAGTCTAACTCACAATAACTCAAACAACACTTATGAGAAGTATACTTAACCACATACAGACTTGCTTTTACTAGAGAAAGCAATATTTTATTGTACAGAAACCACTATTAGTAGATGAGGAGATACCAATTTTACTATGGATATACAGTTCAATTTTAAATATCTGGGAACAATGTTAACCTCAGATGGTAAATGTACAATAGAGGTGAGATACAGAATAGCTCAGGTAAAAGCAACTACCAAAAAATGAAGAAGAAACTGTACAATCCATTTTTGACAATAGAAACAAGAAAAAGAGTTCATAAATATTATGTAGAGCCAGTTTTAACATATGGATGTGAATCATGGACAACAGGACAACAGACAAGAAAATCACTGGAGGCTGTAGAATTGTGGTTTTTCAGAAGAATGTTGAGAATACCATGGAGTGAAGAAGAGTAATGAAAACATTCTGAAAGAGGCTAAAGTGCAAAAAGAGAACTAATATCCAATATAAGGAAGAAACAATCATCATTTTTTGGCCACATAATGAGAAGGGAACAGCTGGAATATATTGTGACAACTGGAAAAATTGAGGGACGAAGAGATAGAGGGAAGTAAAGAGAAAATATACCAGACAGCTTAAGAGAATAGCTTGGCAGAAGGTCAAAAGAAATGATAAATGACTATTGAGATTGAAAGTTGTGGAGAGACATGATCACCTATGTCAGCAAGCATGGTATATGACGATGACAGTTCAAGTTACTTGTTTATACAAATCCATAAGTCACAAACAGTAGAAATAAACCCAAGATGCAACTAACCTTAGCAAAACATTGTACACATACCACCACTATTGTTCAACAAGGAAATAACTCTAGAGGCAAAACGGGCACTGTACAATACAATCTTCATTCCAACGCTGTGCTACCAATGCCAGACCTGGACACTAGTCTCAAGAACAATAAGAAAATAACCACTACCAAGATGAAATGTGTTAGAATGACAAGAAACCACCTGAGAGATAAGATCAGAAATGAAGAACTGAGAAAAAAGCTAGGAATAATTTCTGATATATAGTATATAAAGAAACAACAGATAAAATGGTTTGGGCACGAGATAAGACAGAAAGATAAAAAAACAACAAGCCTTTAATAAATAGTGTGAGAACATCATACCCAAGGGCCGACCATGAAAAAGATGGATTGACGGTACATTCAAAACACTGGAAAACAATCCTAAAAAGGATGGATTTAATTGACAGTATATTAGAAACACTAGGAATTATAACAGCAGCAGAAGCAAACAGAAGAGCAAAAGACCGCAAATTATATCTCCCCTCAATGCTGAAATGCAAATGAGGAAGGAAAGAATGAGTGAGTGAGTGTGTGTGTGTGTAAGAGTGTGAGTGAGTGAGTGAGTGAGTGAGTGAGTGAGTGCATGAGTGAGTGGGTGTGAGTGTGTGAGTGAGTGAGTGTGTTTGTGTGAGTGTGTGTGAATGTGTGAGAGTGTATGAGTATGTGTGAGTGAGTATACATGCATGTGCAAGCGAGCATGTGTGCGAGTGAAAGAGAAACTGAGAATTTGATTACTGAACTGAAAACATGATTCATGGAGTTTTGATAAGTCCTACAATCAAGACATCAGAAAGAAGAAGAAGTGATGAGAGAATTTACAATTAAATTCTTTGCACTGTTTTTTTTCTTCTTTCCTGCATTTCTAAGTAGATACAAGTTGAGATTTTACATTAAATGTGTCTTACACAGGTAGCTGTTCTAGCTCTGTCATTAGTGAATGGCACAACTAAGATCAAGAGGTCAGGTCCAGATCAACAATTTCGGCATCTAGGTTCACCCAGCCATAAATGGGTACTGAATTTTTCTGCAAAAAATAGGGCAGCCTGGCCTGATACTGACCATATCACCCATACAATGTGCTGAAGATAATTAAAAAAATAATATCACCAACAATTATTCCTCATTCACCTTTAGTCATAAAGGGAATTGTTTGCTTGTTAAATATTTTTCTCCATCATGTAAAATGCCAATCAATTTTGCAGAAACTTGCGACATTTCAGAAATTCTAACTTACGAAATGAGAGACTTTGGTAACTGAATTCCAAACTAAATTCTTAAAACAAAATACCATCATTGAGACATTTGTCCTATTTTTTGGCCTGCTGAACTTTTATGAGGCTAGAAAATAATGACTGCCTAATAGCTTCATGTGGTGTACATAGTTTTTATTTAATTAAAAAAGAAAAAACTTCTGCATTTGACTAGAAATTAGATCTGCATCAACCAGACTGACAAATATCAGGTTTAAATAAAATGACAGTACAATATAACTGATGGGCAATATATTCAAAAAGTATGAGAAGTTATTAAGGTATATTATTATAGAGGGGAAACTTCCGAGGCGATAATCAGCGAATCAATTCAGAGGAAGAGGTATGTTTACAGCATTCTGAAAAATTGACAAATAATCAACAGAAAAAAATATGTACCAAAGCAGGATCAAAACTGTACTCAGTGGCACTGAGTTCAGTGACACAGTTGCCACTGAATACAGGTTCGATCCTGCTTTGGTCCATATTTTTTTCTGTTGTTGATTATTTGTCAATTTTTCCGAGTGCTGTATACATACCTCTTTCTCTGAATTGATTTGCTGATTATCGTATCGCCTCAGAAGTTTCCCTCTATAATAATATTCATTTATTATTATTTGTCTCCAGCCTAAACCACTGGAAACTACTATTCGTGCTGTTTCGTCCTAAATGTTTGTCTGCATCACAAGTATTCAGCCCTACCCTATCCGGGAGATACTTGTCTTAACAGGAAAAAATACAGATACACTATGTATTTCCGAGCTGTGATTGCGGCTTTATTCCATAGTCATGAGAACACCTGCGTGAAAGACATTGCCTACGAAGCTAATTTTTTTAATTAGCTGAGTGGTAAAGAGAACTCTACACCCATTGATACAAAAAGAGGAGTAAGACAGGGATGCATCCTATCACCAAGCTTGTTCAATCTATACACTGAGCAAATCTTTAAAAAAATCATAGAGATACCAGACCTACAAATTAATGAAAAGATAATAAATAACTTAAGATATGCTGATGATACTGTACTACTAGCAGAAAATCCTAAAGATCTACAACAATTCTTCTACCTTTTAGCTCCCAGTGGAGCATAGGTCTTCAACAAACACTTTCCAAGTCGTTCTGTTTTTTGCAATTCTTTTAAGATCATTCCATGTCTTCCCCATCATCTTCATCTCTGCTTCGATCTGTCTTCTCCAAGAATTCCTTGGTCTTCCTCTTTGTCTTTTCCCCTGGGGATTCTAAAAAAGGGCCTGTTGTGTAATACTCTTAGTTGGCTTCCGTAGTGTGTGTCCTATCCATCGCCATCGTCTTCGCTGTATCTCTTTATCCACTGGTATTTGACCGGTACATTTCCATAATTCTACGTTAGTGACTTTGTCCTGCCATTTCCATCACTTTATTCTGCTTAAGCATCTATTAATGAAAGTCTGTACCTCGTGATTGTCAATTTTGTTATTCTCCATGTTTCACAGCCATATAATAGGACCAACTAAACATTTGAGTTGAAAATTTTTATTTTTGTATTTAACCTAATTTCTTTGGATTTCCACGTTTCCCAGTGCATTATTACATTAATAGAACGATAATCAATAACCTAAGATATGCTGATGATACTGTACTACTGGCAGAAAATCCTAAAGATCTACAACAATTACTTAATGAAATAAACACGACAAGCAAAAAATATGGACTAGATATGAATATCAAAAAGACTAAAACTATGATCATAAACAAAGAAAATACTCAAAACCCACAAGTGGATATCAAAATTGAAGGAAAAGATCTGGAGACAGTTCAGAACTACAACTACCTTGGACATACTATAACCAGTGATGGAAAATGTACAACTGAAATAAACAAAGGAATAGGAATGGCAAAAAGTAATTTTAATGTCATGAAGAACATACTAACATCAAAACAAATAACTCCAGGGCTAAAACTAAGAATAGCAAAATGTTACATCTTCTCAATATTCCTCTTCTGGTGCAGAAACATGGACATTAGACAAGAAAACAGAACAGAGAATTGAAGCCTTTGAAATGTCGATATATAGAAGAATAGGTAGAATTGGATGGAAGGAAAAGAAAACAAACAATGAAGTCTTAAAACAACTAAAACTGAAAAGAGAACTACTAAGCACAATTCAAACAAGACAAATGCGATTTTTGGGCCATGTTAAAAGACACAATAGCCTACTAAAAGTAATCCTGAAGGGGAAAATACAAGGTGGCAGAGGCAGACCAAGACTAACATGGTCGAGTAACATCAAAAGATGGACAAATCAGCCTGTGACAATCTGCACCATCAAAGCAAGAGACAGAGCAGAATGGCACTCCATGGTAGCCAACCTTCGTTGCGGAGATGACACTCGATGATGATGATGAGTGGCAGTGTTCCCTAGCGTTTGGCTTTTCGTGGCAAGGCGCTGTGCCACAGAGTATGGGTTTGATCCTGCTTTAGTTCATATTTTTTTCTGTTGTTGATTATTTGTCAATTTTTCAGAGTGCTGTAAACATACCTCTTCCTCTGAATTGATTCGCTGAGAAGTAATTAACCCTTATCAAATAAAAACTTAAAAAGGTCTCATCTAATCTTTTAAACAGAAAATAAATACGTGCATGCCCTTTTGATATTCAGAAAGGCTTCACATGTATATCCCAGAAACACCTTTATCTACCAACACAGTCTCAAAATATATATTGCCCAAACAGGCCAATTAGGAGAAAATTCATAAACAATTCTATAACACTGAAAATGATTCTGGTACTCCTGTCTCCTTCCATTTCAGATTGCCAGGCCATAATATCTCTGATGACTTCTGGGTTACTGGCATCATCTCTTGTTCCTCTGGTACCAAAACATGTGATTCACGTTGGAGAGCCTATTTATAGACCATTTTGGCACTCTCCAACCAAGAGGTTTAAACTCTTTTCTTTAATTATTGGTCTCATCACCCTTGCTTTCCTATGTCCTAACCCTATTCCTATCTATGTTATCTTTATTACTTCTCTTGCTTTTCTTCCCCATTGCCACCCCTATCTTCTCTCTCTTTTCCTATTTTTTCTCATTTTTAATCGTACCCTGTGGGACGCCTCTTTTCATTCTTCCTCATGAGACCACCTTTATAATTTTATACTGCTTGATTCCTTTTGGTTCAATTAAATCCTATCTGCCCAATTGTCTATTAATCTTATAACCTACATCTATGTAAATACTGGCAACAATCTCTTTCCACCATTTTTTAGATCTGTGTAGTGTTTTCTGGCTTAGGATGTATTTGTTTAATTTTTAGAGTTCGTTTGTTATACCTGATGAAGATTTTTGTTGAAACGTCACAGTTTGTCTTGTTTTTCTATTAGTTTAGCTGCTCCATATTATTTTATATTTCATCTAATCTGTATCTTTCAAATAAATGCATGCTAAAGATAGAGGATCCCAGACTAAAAGGAATATATTACACTGCGCAAACAAACTGACAAGCGATCAAGAAGTACAATGTCACCTATATGACTATACCAGTTAATTGTACTATTATTACTTATTCATTTTTGCTTTAAAATATTTACATACGATATAATAATTCACTTGCACCATTGAAGAAAAATTTGTTAAGGTAATCAAATTTTTACTTTATCGAATAAAACAGATTCAATGCTTTCAAACATAAAGAGGTTTTACTTTTATGTCTTTATAGGTTAATAATGCAAAATGAAAAAGTAATGCAAAATTTGTGCCTAAACAGTCAGCTGTTTCACTTCTTTTCTTTATACAATTATATGGATAATCATGACAAGGTATTGAAAATGAAAACTAGCAATAAACTTTACTGTGCAGGTGCAAACCAAAGATTATAAAGATTAACTGATGACATTTAAAACACAAAAATAGTAGTTTGTCTCACCTAACAGACTGGGGCATAGTTACTGAAGATGATTCGCTCATCGAGCTGTTCAGCAGGTCGCTGTAGTGCAGATTCTCAATGCACTGAAAATTACATAATTATACAAATACTGAATGCTACAAAAAAAACAATCAGTTATATCCTTGGAGCCTCGATGGCTGAGTGGATAGTGTGCTTACATAATGGTCAGAAGGGTCCAGGTTTGATTCTCAAACATTGCGAGATTTATTTTCAGACCGACAAGGCTCTAGGGTTCACCCAATGTCTAAAAGTGGGTACCAGAGATTTTTCTGTGTAGTAAAGGTGGCCTGGCATGATGTTTACCACATCCACCAAAAGTGTGCCATTGTCATGGAGAAATATGGTTAGTAATACCATATTGCCTGTATGACTAGCAAGTTATGAAGGGAACTTTTACTTTACTTATGCCCTACAAATATGTTTCTGAACAATTAAATAGAATAAAGTTATTATGACAGAAGGACTCATTTTCATTCAATCAAGTGCTTGATAGTTGTATTCAATGAGCTAAGGAGTCATCATTAACTGCCGTCTCTGCATCGAAGGTTGGCTTACATGAAATGCCATTCCATTCTGTCTTTTACTTTGATGGTGCAGGCAATCATAGGCTGACTGTCCATCTTTTGATTTACTCGTGCATGTTAGTCTTGATCTGCATCTGCTTCTTTTACCTTGTATTTTCCCATCCAAGATTACTTTTAGCAGGCTGTTGTGTCTTTTAACATGCCCCAAATATCTCATTTGTTGTGTCTGAATTATTTTTAGTAGTTCTTTTCATTTTTAGTTGTATTAAGACTTCATTATATATTTTCTTTTCTTTCCATCCAATTCAACCTATTCTTCTATAAATCCACATTTCAAAGGCCTCAATTTTCTGTTCTGTTTTCTTGTCTAATGTCCATGTTTCTGCACCATACAGGAATGTTGAGAAGATATAACATTTTGCTATTCTTGATTATAGCCCAGGTGTTATTTTTTGATGTTAGTATATTTTTCATGGCATGAAAATTACTTTTTGCCATTCCTATTTTTTGGTTTATTTTAGTGTCACATTTGCCATCATTGGTTATAGTGTGTGCAAGGTAGATGTAGCTGTGATCTGTCTCCAGGTTTTTTTCTTCAACTTTGACATTCGCTTATGGTTTTTGGGTATAATCTTTGTTAATGATCATAGTTTCAGTCTTTTTGATATTCATGTCTAATGGATATTTTTTGCTTGACATGGTTATTTCATTAAGTAATTGTTGTAGGTCTTTAGGGTTTTCTGCTAGTAGTACAGTATCATCAGCATATCTTAGGTTATTGATTATCTTTCTATTAATGTTTAGGCTTGGCACCTCTGTGATGTTGTTAAAGTTTTACTCTGTGCATAGATTGAACAAGCTTGGTGATAGGATGCATCCTTGTCTTACTCCCCTCTTTATATCAATAGGTGTAGAGTTCTCTTTGTTAGATTTTGTTATGCTGTTTGTGCCCAGTATAAATTATATATTAGTCATATGTCTGTGCCATCTAGATGTATATCTTTTAGGCAGTCTATAATTTGTTTATGGTGTATTTTATCAAAAGCTTTGGTGAAGTGTATGAAGCAGGTATATATTGATTTATTTACTTCTGTGTACTTTTCAATTAATGTCCTCACACAGAATATAGCTTCATATTCAATATTGATTTTATTCTGAATCCTTCCTTGTATAACTATCAGCATAATTTTTGTTACATGGCTCTTTAGTCTTATTGTTATAAAATTACTGCATTCAACTGCATCATTCTTTTAGGCAATGAAATGAAAGTTTATGTTTTAGTTCATATGGTATGTATATGTTGTTGCATATGTCTGTGATCACTTCAATGCCGAAATCTTCTAGTGCCTTTATCATCTCTATCTGTATGTTGTCAGGTCCTGCAGCTTTTCCTTTTCTCATTGTTTTTATAGCTTTTTCCACTTCATATTTTAAGATTTTATAGCCTGATGTACATTTTATAGTTGCTTTCTTTTCCCTTTCATCATAAAATAATTCTGTTATTTATTCCTGCCATCTATTGATTATATCTTTATTGTCTGTTAGCATTTTTCCTTTTTTGTTTGCAATACATCCACTTTCTGTGACTTTTTTATTTTTACTAGTCATTCTCTTTACTTCAGTGTGCATCCCTCTTAAATCTTGTTTATTTTCCATACTTTCAATTTCTGGACATGTTTGGTTGAGCCAGCCTTCTTTTGTCCTTTTGCACATTTTGTGTATTTCATTATCTATTTTTCAGTGTTATGTACTGTTCTTCACTTGTCAGCTTTCTTCCATTTTTTTCAAGGACGTCATCAATCATCTATTTTTTATTTTTATTCTTTACCGTATCGGTATGATGTTACAAGTTCCTTGTATGCTTTTCTTTATGTAATGCCATTTGGTTGTAAAATTTTTCTTCTGTATAGCACAATTCCTTATTCTAGCAGCTTCAGATGTGTTATTTACTTCAACTGCATAAGTATCTTCAACATCTTTTTGATTTAAAGTTGCTATATCTAGTGGATTTGTTGAAGAATTGGCCATTTGTTTGTTTCTCTTTAATATTATTTTAATTTTAATCATTACAGGATTGTGATCTGAGTTAATATTTACTCCTGGATAGGTTTTGGCTTTCTTGACGCTATTACGGAACCTATCTTTTATTATTATGTAATCTATTTGAGTCCTCTTCTTATCTCCAGGGCTTTTCCATGTGTATAGTTTCCTTTTCTCTTGCTCAAAGTAAGTGTTTCATATTATCAGCCTGTTTTCTTCACAAAACTGTATTAATCTTTGTCTTTGATTTATTTTTCCTAAACCATGATTTCCTATAATGGTCTTATATCTACCTTTTCCTACCTTAGCATTGATTTCATCCATTACAATCAAGATGTCCTATGATTTCACTTGCTTTATAACTTTATTTAGATTTTCATAGTATGACTCTATTTGTTCATTTGTATAGTCTTGAGTAGGTGTATATGTCTGTATTATTTCTATGTTGAATGGTTTTGCTTTCATTTTGAGTATTATAAACATTGTATGTCCAGTGGGTACTTATATATTTATATAGTTCTCTTTTTTATTAGTATTCCTACTCCTCTGATGTTATATTGTTTTGTCTGAATATATAAATATATATTTTTCATCCTGTATGTTGTGGGTGTCATGGCAGCTGTGTATAGATAGTTTTTCTGATGCAAACATTGCTGGCATATTTAAATGATTTGTGCTACAGTCTGTTTATGAAATAATGTGCTGATATTCCCAGTTGTAGTTATGTCTACTTCTGACAAGTGGATGGATTGCGAACTTTACTGATATTTCAGTGGAATATTGTTTATTCTTCTTGTGTTGATGTATTTGACCTATCAACAATCAGAACTGTTCTCAGTTCGACAGGCAAACATCTATTTTGACAACAATGGCACCTTCCGGGATTGTCCACCCCAAATGTACAAAGTCTGTGACAGTAGATGGGGCAGAAGAATCAGAAATGATCAATGGCTCAGAAAGTGAAAGCAGCAAAGTATGTGGTACACAAAAAGAATATTCAGGATACAAAAGATGAATATGGCTGACAACAGTGAAAGAGATTGGAGCCTTATCATGTACTATTCCGAAGAAAGCCACATGAGAAATTCTAACTTATATCAGAAGAAAGATCTACAAATATATACATGGAATGCTAGAACTCTTTACCAAGAAGAAAAAATGGAAAATCTTATGTTTGAAGCAAAATGATTAAACACAGATATTTTAGGCATATCAGAGACAAGATGGAAAGCTAAGAAGTAGTATTTCATAATAAAACCATCAGTTGTTCTGCTAGATATCTGCTAAATTATGTACAAATGTATCTGATTATTGAAAAATAATATGTTCAAGTATTTTTTATGCATCCTTATCAATGTCCTCTCTTTAATTTAATTTAAACTTTGATGTATTTTAATAAAAACAGAATTTATAGGGAGTTGGAAGCATGAAGTTGACATTATAGTGTTGTTCACAACTCAAGACCAATAGCAGAGTAACTAAAGAGTTAATATCTACTTACTTCTTGCTCTTACCAACTTTATTTTTAATTTCATAACAGGTGTTATTATATAAAGTTTTAAAAATGTTGATAGCTTTTCTTATGTTTTCTTTTAAAACTTGCTTCCTTGAAAACTTGATTCATAGTCTCCTTGTCTAAATTTGATATCCTTGTCCTTTTCAAGTGTGAGATAATATAACATTAAGAGCTACAGTTCTCAACTCTCAACAAGATGTGTTGCACTGACTTTTGTTATCATATGGGGCTGCTGGATTTCTATGATTGTCTTTAACCATCTGATTTGTGGTTGTACAAGATTATTCCAGAACATTGAACCTTGTTGGCATGTATTGATGGCTTGTTAGGCTCCTTTCTGAGTAGGTGACCAAAAACAACTTATTTTCTTATTAAGTTTGTTGCAAGGTGTGGTCTAAAATTTCTGATGCTTTCATTTTCTTCTGATGAAACGGATTCTTTTTTAAAGTGTTTTACTCAGTATTTTGTAATTCCTTCTTGCGTCACTCAGGTATTAAGTTGGACCTGACAAAAGGAGGATACAAGATTATACTACTATGCTTTGGTGCTTCTGTGACAGTGACAGTTTGTCACTGTGCTGGTCTCCTATGCTTTGGTGTTTCTGTGATAGTGACAGTTTGTCACTGTGCTGGTTTACTATGCTTTGGTGCTTCTGTGATAGTGAAAGTTTGTCACTATGCTGGTTTACTATGCTTTGGTGTTTCTGTGATAGTGACAGTTTGTCACTGTGCTGGTTTACTATGCTTTGGTGTTTCTGTGATAGTGACAGTTTGTCACTGTGCTGGTTTACTATGCTTTGGTGTTTCTGTGATAGTGACAGTTTGTCACTGTGCTGGTTTACTATGCTTTGGTGTTTCTGTAATAGTGACAGTTTGTCACTGTGCTGGTTTTCTAACATTTTTTATAGATTTAACTTTCTAAAGCAGTATCATTATTCTTCTTCTGCAGTAGTTTAGCCATCAGTTTTTTGTTATGCCTTTAGACAGCTATACCAGCATGGGTCATAAACAAGAGAGTGTATTTGTGGTATTCACTGTTCCCCATAGTTTGTGATGGAAGATTATTTCTGTGGACCATATTTGTGATTCATAGGGTGATTAGAGTGATGCAGTCCTACAGGATTTGCGCTAGTCTTTTTGGGGATAGTCGACAACCAAATGTTGAAGTGTCACTGAGCCATATTTTGTGCAGGTGTGCTCTGTGGCTACCATGACCTGTTCTGAGTCTGAAAATCGAAATATGTTCATGTCTGCTGAGCTTTTTTTTTAAGCTGTCACGTTGTTCTGGCTCATACAGCTCTCTCCATCCTGTTCTCCTGGCTTGTTTCAGGATTCTTTGGAGCTCTGAGGTGAGTTGGACTGTTGAAGATTCCCACCTGTTTTTGAAAAGATGTCTACTTTCTCATTTCCAGGAATGCCACAGTCTGCTGGTATCCATTGCAAAACCAGTTCTGTCACCTTTGACAACATGCATACATCATTCTATATTTCTTAGATGTTTTTATCAGAGTCAGACTCTGTTTGTGGGACTGACCTTGCATCGCTACAGACTACAATTTTTAGAGTGAGGACCTCTTGATTGTTGATAGCTTGTATGGTTGTGTGGATTGTTGCTGCATTTGCTCTGGAATTAATGCACCTTTTTTCAGCTGTAAGAGAGAGTGTGTTTCTGTATTTTCATTGGGGTAAGTTATGTAGATACCACTGCATCCCTTCTTTGTCATTACCCATATCCAGAAGTGTCTCTGGGGTATTTTTCCTGGAAAGACAGTATTAATTTGGCCTATAGTAATTTTTATGCTCTCCCAATATCAGCACTTCACTTTGATTCAATCAAAAAGTTCTTTCTCATTTTCACTGATAATGGTTTGCTGCAATGGATGTTTTTTTTTAATTTGCTGTCTTTTTAATTGTTAGATTATTCGTAATCAAATATTTCAGCCACTTATGAAGCTCAAATATTCAACAAAGTGGCTTCCCTCTTTCATACCTTGGGCTACATTGCCAATTCTACATGTCTACCCTATTCCTCTTCTCTGTTTCTAACTTACTTACCATGTATTTGTCTGTCTTTCTTCTGTTTGGCCCCTTCAGCTTCAATCAGTCTTTTTGGTGTCCTATAATTCTTTGTCATGGACAGTAGACAAACAAATAAAAAGACGATTAGAGGCCACAGAGATGGGATTTCTCAGAAGAATGTTAAAAGTTCCCTGGACAGCTAAAAAGACCAATGAGGAAGTTCTCAAAGAGGCCAATACAAAAAGGGAGCTCCTAAAAAACATCAGAAAGAAACAATCAACATTTTTCGGGCACATCATGAGAAGAGGAAAGTTGGAATACTTGGTTACAACTGGCAAAATAAAAGGAAAGAGAGATCATGGACGACAAAGAGAGAAAATAATGGATAGCTTGGTGTCATGGCATGGAAAACAGTCAACAACAGAACTGATATGATGCACTGTAGATAGAATATTGTGGAAGGACATGATCGCCCACGCCAACCAGTATGGCACATGATGATGATGATAATTCTTTGAGATGAATTTTTTTTGTGGGCTCTCAATCATCTGTTGTTACTATTTTAGCAGTTATTCTCAACATTAGTGGGCAAAAAGCTTCTTCTTTCTTTTATTTTATAGTGTTCTGCTTTTTGCCAGTAGGTGTTGCAGGCTTAATAATTGTGTCTTTTCAATCAAATGCACTTTTTGTGGCTAGGTACATAGGGATATTTTTTTTTAATAAAAGTCTCTCAAGTGTCTTAAATTATCTCCTATGAAATATTTTGTAAATTGTTATGAATCTTAGAGACCTGGTACCTGGTACAACAAGAGAGAGAGAGGGTGATTACAATTATATAATAAAGCAACGTAATTCATGAATTATTTTGTCTGGATGCATAGAAATATTTGAGCAACAAAATTATATCTGCACAACATATATTCTTGCGTTAATGTAGATAAAATCATTAGGTTACCTGGCTTATATCACTACACCAAGCTGCCTTCTCATGAATGGTGCTGGCCACCAATGTTATGTTAACAGGTGGCCCACTCTTTGAATCAACTATCAGTCGAAAATCAAGACCATTGTAATCTGCTTTAGCATCCCGTTCAGTAAAACCTTGCAATGACAGAAGGTTGGCTGCCGAGGTCTGGCTTCCCAAGCTTAGATTGGAATCAAGAGACGAGGCTGCACAAAGAAAATGTACTTTAGGATGACTATATAAGTATGAATATAAATGTGTAAAATCACCTATTAATGTACTGTTAAAGTATTACAAAAGTTTGGTATGAAATAATTATTGTGATATTGTTACTCATTACAATCTCATATCTTGTAATGTAAACTAGGCAGGCCATCACATACTTCTGTAGATTGTTTATCCTGATTAAATAAACTATTAGAATGTACTATTTTAGTTCAAACTGTAGCCTACACTAAACTTCACAATCAAATGTATTATGCCCAAATCAGGCCATAACTCTAACTTTGATAGCATGGGCTGATATTTATATATATATATATAATATATAATCATATATCATAATAATATGATATATACCCAAAATGTATGGTGCACTTGATTATGACTTTTAGGATTGTCATGATTACAAGATGATCATTTAACAAAGGGGTAATAATAATGTCTCCTGCGTGTTACCGGGGCCTCGTTATGAGGAAAGTAAAGAATAGTGACACTGTGACCTTCCAGGCATGTCGTAAGAGGCGACTAAGGAGGTTGATCGATGGCTTGACAAGCTGTCATTGTAAAAAGTATTGTTATGGAAACAGAGCCATAGATTCTAGAAGCAGTGATCTCTGCGATATGTGCCATTTTGGCACGCAAGGTTTCTGTATTTGAGATTGTGGTTCTGCCCTATGTGCCGTCTTGGGCTCGAAAGGACAATAGATAGATAAGAATAATAATGTCACTTACATAAGGCATTGATTTGGATCAATATGCATATATTCTGTCAATATCTGTCATATGTGATACATTAGCACCAACTTGCCCCTAGATTATAATCCCTATCTGTTTTTAAGCTTTAATAACTCACCTAGAAAAAAGAACCCCATCTTGCTCAAGTAACACACAGGAAATATTGTGTTTTTATCCACATTTTTTTCAAACCATCGATACATCTTTAGATAATGTGGTAAGCATTATGCCAGTTACATCTTTCTTTTTTTCCAGAAAAATCCAGATCCGATTTATGGCTCTGTGAAGCCATAATCTAGGATCAAGCTAAATCTCATGATCCATCTCACTAGCAACTGCTCTACCCAAGCACTCCAAGCTATAACTAAACATTTGATCAAATATTAATTTTTATTAGAAATACTTACTTTCTTCATCAAAAAAGAAAATGTCAGAGTTGAGGTCTTCAATAAGTGTGCAGTCAATAAGAACAATCTTCCCGATGTTCTGGTAGAAAGGTTAAGAAAAAACTATATAGAATGTTGTCAATGTAAATATTTGCAATAGATACTAAATATAACAGTGATATTGTTGTTTAAAATTAATACTGTTACTGTTTAATACTGTAAAAAGTCAAATGTAAATTTTTGTTGTCAAACACATTAACTTGTCACTAGAAGACATATCAGGTTGTTTCCTGTTAAAGAAGTTACCATCATTCAAGATTGTATTCAAAATATCAGGTTGTTTCCTGAAAAAGAAGTTATCATCATTCTCTCTCTCTCTCTCTCTCTCTCTCTCTGCGATCAGGACCCAATCAGAGTAGGATTCCAGCTCCTCACATGAACTCATCTGTCAGGTTAGGTGTGTAACAAACAGAACATCACAATTAGAGTCTGCCAGATCCACTCTGATTGAACACCCGTTAAAAACGTTGCACTGTGTTCTGCGCCAGTGGCCCAGTGCATCCGATTTCAGCCAGCATTTTATTCAGGTTTGCTTTCCCTAGCCTTTGATTGTCCCCAATCTTCCTGCAAGGCAGCAGGTGATCTTTTCTGTAGGGGATTCTACCCTTAGATGGTCGGCCCTCCCAGGTTTACGAGCACCATCTGCCCGAGTCACTAGAGGTGACTAACACAGACTTGCACACACAAAGATATGAGATGTGACAAACACATACATGCACATAGCGATACGAGGCATGACTAACACTGACATACATCAAGATATATGACACATGACTAACATAAACATGCACATAAAGATATGAGATATGACTGACATAGACATGCACCCACAAAAAAATTACACATGTCTAACATGGACATGCACACAAAGATATGAGATATGACCAACATAGATAGGCACACACAATGATATGAGATGTGACTAGCATAGCCGTGCAAACACAAGGATATGAGATGTGACAAACACAGACATGCACACACAAAGATATGAGATATGACTAACATAAACATACACACAGAGATATGAGATATCACTAGCCCAAACACAAAGATATGACACATGACTAACACAGATACACACTAAGATATGAGATATGACTAAACACATACACACTTAAAGATATGAGACATGATTAACACGGACACTCCAAGATATGAGATATGACTAACATGACACACACCAAGATATGAGCCATGACCAGCACGCACACACACACACACACAATCACAAGCCAAGATATGAGCCTTGGCTAGCAATGAAACACACCAAGAAATGAACCATGTCCAGCACAGAAAGAAAATATCCAGTACACATTAAGGTATCCATATGCTTGGGTTTGTTGTAGTCGGCAGACTCTTCTTAACGTGGGAATCATCGACATACGAGACGCCGGCCCCCATGAACTGTTAACAGATATCGTCCAAACAGTTGTACGGAGATTTGAGAGTGCAGTCTGACCCGTAGAACGTTCCCTTGCATGAACAGATACCGGTTGACTGTTCACAGGTGTCGTTGAAACAGTGGTCAGGACATTTGAGAGTGCAGTCTGGCCCGTAGTACGCTTCCTTGCGCGTACAGTCTGCTCTTTCTGTGTCACATATGATGTCACAGCCATCAGAACACATCTGTTAGCACTGTAGCCCAAAATTACCATCAGGACAAGTGTCATCACAGGTATAGCCAGGATGTTTGCAATGTTGGCATTTTCCGGATTTTCCTCACATAAAGAACTGACACTAAGATCATCATTCAAGATTGTATTCAAAATATCAGGTTGTTTCCTGATAAAGAAGTTACCATCATTCAAGATTGTATTCAAAATATCAGGTTGTTTCCTGATAAAGAAGTTACCATCATTCAAGATTGTTTTCAAAATATATAATGGAAGCATTAATCTCTCTATCATATCCATCCAAACCAACCCAATCCATCCCACTCCACCAATCCACCTATCTTTTGAACTTTCGAGTCATGGCCGGCCCATAGGGCATAGACCCAGATACTCTTTCCCTTTTTTATAAATTTTTTTTTCCTAGCAGTCTTAATCCTTGCAAAAAACATCAAATCAAAAAATCAAATCTCTCCTTCTGTTTCTGTTCTGTGCAACCATCTCAATCTCATTGAGGGAGCAGATACCTGCTGCCTTTGCCTCTCTGATTAATGTTCTTCTCTGTGCCTCTCTGGATCGGCCTTTTTTTCTCCTACCTGTTGTTTCCCACATGAAAGCTTGCTTTGTTATTCGGTTATTATTTCTTATCACATGTAAGCTTTACTCTCATCATCATCATGGCCATACATGTTGGCGAATGTGATCATGTCCTTCCACAATCTTCTATCCAAAGTGGTTGGGATTTTTATTTATGATTTCTCTCTGCGGCAACCACCCCTGGTTTCAGCAGCGAGGCCCGGCTTGAAACATTAGTAACTCATCAATGGAAAAAAACATGAGTACCTCTGAAGTCAGAGTTATCTGTCTGTGCGGCGAGAGACCCCTGTGCACACGGCTGCCAGGGAAAAATGGATTAACGTGCAAAATTCAGTTCCTAGTCTCTAGGGACTTCGTCAGAGTTGAAAGCTAGCGAACGCAACAATAACAACAACAACTATTCACAGTGCATCATATCAGTTCTGTTGTTGACTGTTTTCCATGCCATGACACAAAGCTATCCAGTATTTTCTCTCTTTGTTGTCCGCGATCTCTCTTTCCTTTTATTTTGCCAGTTATAACCAAGTATTCCAACTTTCCTCTTCTCCTGATGTGCCTGAAAAATGTTGATTGTTTCTTTCTGATGTTTTTTAGGAGTTCCCTTTTTGTATTGGCCTCTTTGAGAATTTCCTCATTGGTCTTTTAAGCTGTGCAGGGAACTTTCAACATTCTTTTGAGAAATCCCATCTCTGTGGCCTCTAATCGTCTTTCATTAGTTTGTCTACTGTCCATGATTCACTTCCATAGGTCTGGTGTTTTGACATGATTATTCTAGGTAATATCTCTCTCTCTCTCTCTCTCTCTCTCTCTCTCTCTCTGTGATCAAGACTCAATCAGAGTAGGATTCCAGACTCTCTCATGAAGTCAGCTGTCTGTTTAAGCGAATCGATTGCCCCATATAGTTTCTCCTCCACGGAAGTGAGCGTGCACCACATTGCTCTTCTCAGGTCCGTGTACTGGGGGCAATCCTGTAGAACGTGATTTGTAGTCATATTGTCCAGTGTACAGTGGCATAGGCTGGTAGTTACCTATTTTGAATTTGGTGAACATGTGATTTCTCATTCTATTGTGGCCTGTGCATAGGCGAAGTATGATGACTTGATCCCTCCTTGATAGTTGGTGGTATCCGTCACTCTCGTTATGCTTTGGGTGTTCTCGTTTCCATTTTTCATGGAACTGACCCTGGATGGATTTGGCTTCATCATAACTGAGCGGATGGTACTCTTGTGGTAATCTCCCTCCCTCTTTAACTAATTTGTCTGCGCGTTCGTTCCCGTGTATATTACAGTGTGATGGTATTCACTGAATGACTACTCTCTGGAAGTTATTGCATAGTTGGTCCAGGGTAGTTCTCAAGTCATCTAGTTCATTGTTCTTGGGGCTTTTTAGAGCTGATAGTACTGACAGTGCATAAGTCAGGCTCACCAATTTATTGTGCATGTTATTTAAATTAATTTAAAGGCAATATAAGAAGGTAGTTTGGCATTCCTTTCCTTCTTGGCAGTGACTGTACTAGTCGGAGATCGCAGCCATTGTCTCTATACATGAGATCCTCTGCCTGCCATCATGGAGTGGGGACCATAACCAGTACTACTTGTCGGCTGCTCCCACAAAACCATCCACCACCTGCACCAATGGCTAAGCTTTACTCTACTGCATCAAAATTTAGAGATGTTCAGAAGTAAGAATTATTTTAGAAGCATTTGTTTCTTCTACATAGGTTTTGATGTTGGATAAATTGTAATTTTTTATTGTTAAATTGGGTTTGGAAATGCTGATGAGGCCAATACACTGCCCCAATATGCCTGCTGAATTGAGGACATAGATGTGTTGCATGTTGACCTGTCAAAGAGGATAATGACGTGTTGAAGTTTGACTTCCAAAGTGATTACTTCAGGATGATTATATTTATTTATATTTTCTCACAATCTGTTATGTAAACATTGCAGTCATGTTTCACATGATGAGGGGAACAGGCAAATAAATGCAACGCTATGGTAAAGCTGGTGGCAGGGAACAAGTGGTGGGATGTAACATACACTCCTACAAAGTATGGTGACAGCTTTACAAAATAAGACAATACAAAATATTTGACCTTTGGCCTACAAGTGGCCTTCTTCAGATGACAGGGACAACACAAACAGGCAACAAAATGAAGTTGTACTCTATTACATGTTCTAAAGTAATAAAACTAATACTAACAAGAAGGAAGAGATGAAAGGATATAAAAAAATATGTCAGGAGAAAATACTGTATTACAATACTGTATTACATGAATGGCAGAGAGAGAGAGGAGAAAATGAATGTAAGAAAGTGTAATAAAATGTATTTAAATTGTGTAAAAATAGAGTAAAAAACGTATCAGCGGAACCATCCATCCAGTGTGTTGTCCTAAAGTGGAGTATAGTAAATGATGTTAGAAATGTGAGACGAGGAGGCCACCTGATAGGACTAAAGTCCAGCATAGGTGGCCAATAAGGGGAGATAATGACCATATTTCTCAATGATCATGGTACATTTTTGGGTGATATCTTGTCAGCATCACTTTACGTCCTAGAAAATCCCTGGTACCCAGTTTTAGAGGCAGGGTGAACCAGACTGCAGTGGCACATCTTGATGTCCATATTTTTACAAAACAAGTTAGAACTTGTCCATCATAGAGTGTAATACTAAGTCTTTTACACTAGCAGACATTTACACAGTGAAGACTACAAAAACCTAGGTAAACATTTTTAGAGTTGGATCAAGTGAAAAATGTCAAAACTCATGTCTGTTTGCACAAAGTAAAAATGTTAAAATTATGTTCAGCCTTCTCTTTAGTTTATTTTTGTCCATCATGGACCATGAGCTAAATTTACACCGTTAACAAACAATATTTTTATCATAAATTACAGACAAGCAAGAAATATTTCTTCAATAAACATCAAATAATTTTAGCCAAAATACTTCTTCTTCAGATTAATGTAAGTTATTTGTTTATAAAAATGTACACAAAAAATATCTATAATGATGCATTTTTCTCCCAAAAACCTACAATCTTCTCAGTTCAAATAGATTTGTTATGGATTAAACCACTAAAAATTAATAAATAATGGAATCATAATAAAAGGGATAACTGAATAGAGAAAAGATTAGGGAATAATAGAAGGAAAAGGTATGTGTTAGCACTCAGAAAAAATGACAAATAAATAACAACAGAAAAAAACAAAGCCTTGCCACGAGAAGACGCAGTGCCATGGAGTACGGGTTCAATCTTGCTTCGGACCATATATTGTTCTTTGTTTTTTTCTGTTGTTGTTTATTTGTCAATTTTTCTGAGTGCTAACACCTACCTTTTCCTTCTATTATTCCCTATTATCGCCTCGGAAGTTTTCCTATTTAATAATATTTATTTATTATTATTTGTCTCTAGAGAAAAGATTAACTAATTTATCATCCACCACATTCTTAAAAAGGATTAGAAAATACAACATACAGTAGGCTCTCTATCAGGGAATGGATTATCTGGAAGATCTTCATCAATAACTTTAAAAAATATTTTTTATTAAAAAATAAAAAAAGGATTCCTCCATTTTAAAATTAATTTATTAAACTGAAACAAATCTATGAGCCCATGTCTGACTAAAAATGTAATTTTTCTGAAAATAAAATTGTTATATGTATGTACATACATATCACATCTAAAGTCAGTGATGTGACCACAATGTGTTTCTGACATACGGACTTTAAAACAAACTTCATTCCGTCAGTGCGTCAACATCTAAAATCTCTTGCTCTGCTACAGCAAGCTGTGTTACTTTTAGACAATGTACATAGTCACATGAATGAGGATATTTTGAAGTCTGAAGATGGTAATATTTTTGTGAAGTATTTACCTGTGAATGTGACAGTATTAATACAACCCATGAACCAAGGAGTGATCCAGAATCTAACAGCATTTTTTTGCAGAAATTTGCTGCTTAAGTTTGTAGAAGAGGGCAGCAATGATGTGCTTGCATCTAGAAGAATCTGTCAGTGTTGGATGTTATTTATGACATTGTTTCCACATGGAAATCATTAAGACCGTCAATGTTTCAAAAATCGTGGAGGAAAATATTAGTGGAAAGTGATGAGTAATTTCTTGATTTTGAAGACAGAGTTTATGAACAGTGCATCCAGTCTTAAATACTTTACAAGTCAGAGATGGATGTGAAAATGTTGACGTGGAAGCAGTGCGTGATTACTTAAACAAAGACAATAATTTAGTCCAACATAAAATATTGAATGACAATGAAATCATACAATGTGGTACCAAGACTGTGCAAAATGAACCAACAACTGCAGAAGAAGAAGAGAACCTCATACCAGAGTGGAGTGTAAGTCACAGTTCTGTGCTAAAACATGTAAAAGATCTTCTTAATTACATAGAACACCTATAAGACAGTAACTGCATGGAAAAATTAATCCTGAGAAATCTATGCAGCACCATTTGGCGAAAGGCTATTTAAAAGATGAAGTAAAAGAGTTTATTGTCTTGTTTCAAGCAGTAATAAATTAAGTAAGCACTAACTTTTAAAATACTGTACCTACTCTTTCAGTTTTGTACATATAATAGTTTAACTGGGATTTTTGTTATCCAGAATTTCCCACTTCCATTCATTCTGGATAATACTAGTCTACTGCATATTGAAAATGAGCAATAATTTATAATAACTATTAAAATATTTTAAAAAATATATCCATCTGTTGTTCTTTCGAGCAGAAATTCTAGACTCTTTGTGTCTGAAGATCTTTGTTATCAAGCATCAGACTTGCATGTTATCTCACCACATGAATCTGCTCATCATATTTTATGATGCTTTATCATTTTTATTATTTCTGCACCAGTCTTAAATTCATTACAATAGATACAAAATAAAGTAATACTGAAATCATGTCTACAATTTTAATTTTTTTTTAAAATATAAATGGTACTTTTAAAATAGTTTTCCCCACAATATTTACAAATTGAAAAAGGGAACAAAAACATTGAAAAGAGTAAAGCAAAAAATTGTTGATACAAATTTCTGAGTTTTCTTTTCACACAGCTTTTGAGAAATCTGCACCAGTGGTTAATGCAACTTCTTGTGTATAAAAATTTATTAAACTAATCAATTAATTATTAATTTTTTTTTTAAATACTGAATATCTGGTCAACAAACATTTTCACTCGATGAAATAGATTGGTATTCCTACAATATCATACAAATACCATAAAATGAACAAGAAAGCCAAGGCTGGATGGTCTCGTGGTAAGATGTCGTCTTGTGAACAAGGTCCCAGGTTTAAATCCCACCAAACTCTATGGGAATTTTTCACTTTGAATCCATGGTTTCTTCATTGCTTTATCCTCCCCTGATCTCAGGATAGTGAGATCTTCCTTTTAGTCCTCTCTGATAACGGCAAAAGACAGGAGATCTTGTGTACATTATCCTTACGTTAAAGCACCCATGGCTATAGAAAATTGAAAATAGTAGGCTAAAAATGGTTGTTGACCAGGCAAGACTGTTAGTAAAAAGGTAAAGAGCCCCAAAATGCCAAGTGGCGTATAGGGAATATGGTGTTAGTGACCATAGTTTTAATAGACCTTCAGCACATGATTTTTGGAGCAATGTTGTCAGAATTATGTCCGTGCCGCTTTACTTTCCCAGAAAAAATCCGGTACCCATTTAATGCTGAGTGAACCTGGAAGCCGCCGATCAGAATTGAACCCAAACTCTTGTCCTTTGTAGTCCAGTTCACTAACCACTGAGGTATCACGACTTCCAAAATTGATAAGATCTATTAAAAAATATCAAAACTCAGAACATTCAAAGTACTTCTAAGGTCAGAAATTCAGCCACTCGAGACTTTGCTAGAACTACAATGATGGCGTACTCAAACAGCAAACATCTATATCCTATTTAATTGAGAACTGAACTGAGAATAATTTATTTATAACAAGCAGACAGTAAAAGATATTCCAAAATTGAGCATATAAACTATACATTATTGTGTATTAAAACTGTCGCACTATTTTATTTTATTTCACTAATGCTTTCAAAACGTTTGAATCTTTAAAGATAAAAAAAAAAATCCTAAAAGCTTTTCTTCAAAAGCATACATGAATAATAGAAAGAATTATTAAAGTAAAGTAAAGTACCCCCGTCACACCAAGTGGCATATAGGGAAATATGGTGTTAATGACCCTATATTTTACAGACCTTCAGCACACGATTTTTGGGGTAATGTGGTCGGTATTACGCCCGTGCTGCTTTACTTTCCCAGAAAAAAAACCGGTACCTATTTAAGGCTGGGTGAACCCGGAAGCCGTCGGTTGGGATCGAACCTTACCCCTTGTCCTTTGTAGTCCAGTTCACTAACCACTGAGCTATCGTGGCTCCCAGAAAGAATTATTACTAACGAAAAAAGATGTTAGTATGTATGTAAAATAATAGGATATAATGCCTTGGAAAACAAGTATAGAGTGGTTGTTTCTTCGAGGCTTTGTCTACCTCTTGACATGGTATGAAATGTTCAAACCCAGACTTGGTCTTCTAGATTACATTTAGACTACAAATGCCACCCAAAAATTAGAAATAAGCTTTTAACAGTGTTCTATTAACAAATATAGAAAGTACTTCGTGACTTCATAAACAGATTACGAAGAACACATTTCTGTAAAGCTGCTAGAGATTGCATTGATGGTCAAAAGAATTAAAAAACCAACAATGAAAAATCTTTTTAAAATAGGCTGTGGAACCACAACGAAACAAGTAGTAAAATATAAAACCTGTTTTTATTAGGATCATCATCACCACTACACATCAGACAAATCCATAGGTCCTCCAATATCCCCCCCCCACCCCTGAGAATCATGGGAAATTAAAGGACCATTATGGCCCATGTGTATGAGCTCCTAGCACAGATTGGGATTTACAGTATGGGGTAGATTTTGTTGAAAAATTTCCCTTGGCATTGGTCATTTTGGCCTACTCCTTTTGATTGTAACTATCACAGGTTCTTTAATGTGTACAATACACATGGTTCTTCCTGTTTATTGCCATTATCTGAGAGGGTTAGACATCATTTCTCACTACCCAAAGATGAGGGGAGGCTAACACTACAAAGAATCCACATAATAATTTCCCCTTATTTTTAAAACTTAAATATAAAAGGAATAATTAAATGGAAGAATTTCTAATAAAATAAAAATGGAATTAGAAGAAAACTATTTGGGTTTTGGAAAAAGAGTGGTAAAAAAGAAGCCATATTCTGCATGAGGACATTAATCGAAAAGTACACAGATAAACAAACTGATATATGCCCGTTTCTTAGACAACACCAAAGCTTTTGATAGAATACATCATAAAAAAAAACTTATAGACCGCCTAAAAGATATACATCTAGATGACACAGACATACGACTAATATGTAATTTATACTGGGAGCAAACAGCAATAATAAAATATAACAAAGAGAACTCTACACCTGTTGATATAAAGAGAGGAGTAAGACAAGGATGCATCATATCACCAAGTTTGTTCAATCTATCTTCTTCTTCTTTCCTTCCTCATTTGCCTTTCAGTGCCGAGGGGAGATATAATTTGCAGTCTTTTGCTCTTCTGTCCGCCTCTCCTGTTATGTTTCCTAGTGTTTCTAATATTCCATCAATCCATCTTTTTCATGGTCGGCCTTTAGATCCAGCGTTCTTGCAACATTTTTTGAAGGTTCATTCTGTTTTAGTTTTGATCTTTCTGCCTTGTCACGTGGCCAAACCATTTTATTTGTTATTTCTTTATATATTCTATGGCAGGATGTATTTGTAGTTTTTTTCCTCAGTTCATCATTTCTGATCTTGTCTCTCAGGCTATTTCCTGTCATTCATCTAACACATTTAATCTCGGAAGAGGTTATTTTTCTTATTGTTTTTCATTTAGAGTCCAAGACTGACATTGGTAGAACAACATTAGAATGAAGATTGTATTGTAGAGTGTCGGTTTTGTCTTTAGAGATATTATCTTGTTGGATAACAGTGGTGTTAGCTGTCTGATGATTTGACAAGCTTTGTTGCATCTCGAGTCTATCTCTGCTGTTTGTGAATTGTTCAACTTATGCGCTGAGCAAATTTTTAAAATCATCATAGAGGCCAGGAGTAAACATTAATAGAAAGATAATAATCTAGGATATGCTGATGATTCTGTTTTACTAGCAGAAAATCCTAAAGATCTACAACAATTATTTAAAGAAACAAACATGACAAGCAAAAAATATGGATTAGATATGAATATCAAAAAGACAAACTATGATCATAAACATAGATAATACTTAAAATCTACAAGTGGGTATCAAAATTGAAGGAATAGACCTAGAGACAGTTCAGAGCTACAACTACCATGGACATACTATGACCAGTGATGGAAAATGGAAAACTGAAAAAAACCAAAGAATATGAATGGTAAAAAGTAATTTTAGTGCCATGAAAAGTATACTAACATCAAAACAAATAATGCCAGGGCTAAAACTAAGAATACCAAAATGGTATATCTTTTCAAAATTCATGCAGGGTGCAGAAACATGGACATTAGACAGGAAAGCAGTACACAAAATTGAAGCCTTTGAAATGTGGATTTATAGAAGAATAGGAAGGAAAGAAAAGAAAACAAAGTCTTAAAACAGATAAAAATTAAAAGAGAACTACTAAACACAATTTAAACAGGACATATGAGCTTTTAGGGTATTTTGAAAGACACAGCAGCCCACTAAAAGTAATCTTTGAAGGGAAAACACAAGGTAAAATAGGCAGACCAAGACTAACAAGGATGAGTAACATCAAAAGATGAACAGTCAGCCTATGACAACCTGCACCATCAAATCAAGAGACAGAGCGGAATGGTGCTCCATGGTAGCCAACCTTTGATGCAGAGATGGCACATGATGATGAATGATGATTTCTGAAAAAATGCCACTGCATGTGGTGGGCTTTAAGCCCATGTCCCTTCAAGAGACCAATATCATACCTCTAGTTATCCAGTCCCCCCTAAAAACTGTACTAGCTGAATCTGTTGTTGTGACTAGTTTTATGCTTTGCAATAATCAGTACAGCTTACAAACCTAAGAACAAGGGAAATAACACTTTTCTTTTTTTAAAATCAGTTAACCAAGCTAGAATGAAGATGTAGAACATGGTTGATCTAAACGAGACTGGGCAAAGGGGTCATTACTTGTATCTACAATTTCCTTTAATAGCACAAATCTATATAAATATAACCTCTAAAATTGGTTACTCATAATAGAGAAACACAGCCCTAGATGTAATAGAGTACTGTCCAGTTTGATTACTAACCTTTCAAACAAACTATCACCACTCCAAACTTTTAGTTTCTTGTTAGAGAATTGTCCTAATTATAAAAACGTTATATTCTTTTTTTAAGTTAAAGATGTTTTTGATACTTTATAGAACTTTGGTGATGAAAATCTTACAAAATGTTTCTCTAATGAGGTATGTTTTTTGCTATAAAAAAACGTTACAGTAACATTGTTACATAATGCAGATACTAAAAAGTACACTTAAAAAACCCTTACAACTTTGATGCAGCAGTAGAGTGGTTGTTAGGGAAAACTAGTCACCTGAGATCAAGAATTTGGGTTTAGTGCCCTGACCAACCAGCTTTTGGTTCACAGTTCCTTAAATATGTACTGGAGATTTTTCTTTGAGGAGAAAGATGATAAAACTAACTGTATTATCCAAAAATGTGCTGAGGATAAAATAATATGGACACTAAGCGGGTTATCTGTATACCCCTCATTTTCCCTCCCTTTAAGGATGAAAGATCTGTCCTTTGCAAAGTTTAGAAGTTTCTTCCATTACATCCCAGTTGTGATTGTTACAAACACCTTCAGGACTTTCATTCTTCTTATTTTCACAAGTTACACCGGTTAAGTCCAACTCTCATCTCTACCTCCAATTTGGAAAACAAATTCTCTAATTTCTTGGCTACTAGTTTTGACTGGATCCCTCACTCTAGAACTTCTCTTACATTCTACTACTTCTTCTTATTTCCTTCCTCATCTGCCTTAACATAACTAACTTAACATATGAATGTGAATCATGGACAAAAGGACAACAAACAAGAAAATCACTGCAGGTTGTAGAAATGTGGTTTTAAAGAAGAATGTTGAGAATACCATGGACAGCTAAGAAGAGTAATGAAAAAGTTCTGAAAGAGGCCAAAGCAAAAAGAGAGCTAATTTAAAATATTAGGAAGAAGCAATCATTTTTTGGCTTTGCAATGAGAAGGGAACAACTGGAAGATATTGTAACAACTGGGAAAATTGAGGGACAATGAAATAAAAGGAAGCAAAGAGAAAAGATACCAGACAGTTTAAGAGAATAACTTGGCAGAATGTCAGCAACAGAAATAATAAATAACTGTCAAGATCGAAAGTTGTGAAGAGACATGATCACTTACACCTGCAGCTTGGTACTTGATGATGATGATACATATATACATAGATATATACATATACATTTATACACACATACATATATATATATATATATATATATATATATATATATATATATATATATATAAATATATATATATATATATGCACATGTATATGTGTGTATATGTATATATATATATATATATATATATATGGATTATGTATATGTGTATATATGCATATATATGTATGTAAATGTATATGTCTGAATATATATGTATACATATAGATGTATGTAAATATATACATATATTTGCATATATATATATATATGAATATATACATATGAACATATGCATACGCATATATATATACACACACATAAATATACATATGCATATACACGCACATATATACATATATATATATATATATATATATATATACATGTATATATATATTTACATATATATATATACGCATTTATATACATATGTATCTATATATATATATATATATATATATATATATATATATATACATACACACATATATATATATATACATATATATATATATACATATATATATATATACAAACATATATATACATACATATATGTGTATGATATATATATATATATATATATATAATTTATTTATTTATATATATTGACTGAAAGAGAGAGAGTAAGCGAGAAAAGATGTCTAGCAATTTTCCCATAGCAATAATCCCACAAATTCACATACAAACATTTATTAGATCTAATTTTTTTTTTTTATTCAAAATAGACAACATACTCATAAGAACTAAGCGTATGGCAAAGGTAATGATCATTTTATTATATAAGATACGTAATATACATGTCCTAAAAAATAAACTAAATATCCAAAAATATGAAAGAACAGCTTTTAAAATAACTGTTATAATAACCACTCTTCTTCTCCTAAAAATAATGTTCTAGGCGATAAGGTTGAATGAATGTTTATTTAAAATAACTAGAACATAACATGGTTATAGTAGAAGTTACCTCATAACTGGTAGATTTTGTATACCATAGCAAAACAAATCTATAATATACACTTTATTTGATATGGTTGCAACAACATTAAATATTGTAAATGTAAGTTATGAAGTAATTGTGATATCCCATTTAACATCAAGTCAAGCCACGGTGACTGACTACAAGACTGGGCTAACAACTGTGTGTACACTGTATGATCCATTATCACCTTAAATTAATTAATACGAGTTAATACCTGATTAAAATACCGACTTAATATAAATCGTAAGTATTAAACTGTATATGAGGCACAATTACAAACGTTTAAAAAAAGATTAATATAAAAACATCATTGAGCACCCACCTTTGCTAAATGTAGGCGGCCATTGGAAGATCTGGTTGTGAGCAAGATATGGTTGGTGAAGAGAAAAACCTGTCTGACAACCTCTTTCTTACTTTCCTTGAAGGAGGAACTGAACGACCCTAAACGTCCTCGACTAGACTTGGCCTTCTCGTTGATAATTTGAAGCAGTGGACCTTGTTTGTGGATGTAATGAATGTCAAGTGAGAACAAAAATGGTGAATATATCAGATGCTAATAATAGAATGCTGTCTGAGAGGAAATCACGCACAGATTTGGTGAGCCACCGTTAGCGATGGTGATACTGTATATATGTGGCTGTGATTTTTGTGTGTTGTTTAAAGGCGTGTTTTACCGTTCTGTATGTTTACATTTTAATTTCTCATCTGCCTCGGCCCCGGCCATATGCTGTGCTGTGCTCACACAAAACATGCAAGGCATTGATGAAGAAGGGCTGCCTCTTCGCGGTACCGAGCACGGCTGACAGAGACAGATAATCCCATGACATTTAACAAACAAGTGTGGTGACGGTCAAATCATCTAACCGGGTACTCGCCTGTCTGCCGGTCGCTCGTCCCTCCTACACACATGACGCCGATAACAGCGTGTAAATCCGAATTTGTTTAGAACTGCACTAGCATTATAATTAAATAATGAGCACAAAATATTAATGCTGCAATCAAGGGCTATAAATATCACAACACAACAATGGCAGTGAATTCCTCCATTTATCGTTACATCCTCTATGTTGAAAAATAGAGGCGTATACACACAGCTCACAGCCAGTCTGTAAATACGGAAATCAGACTTGCTGTACAGTTACGCCGCTGGACGCGCACGACAAAATTATTGATGAGTTTAGACTGGCTGTTCGGCACATATCGAAGCGAATATTCACCCGACTCTAGTCGCGGTGCCAGTGGGAACATTAGCCATGTCCAACGCTGGGGTTCTTCTTCCACATGGGCGAGTCAAGCACGCAATATGTTCGGGTCTCGTTTTGACTATAACATGGGTTACGTTATTTTTGCCACATTAACCATATCCTTCTGTAATTATTAAATGTGTCAGAAACTAACAAACACAACTCTTCAAAAAAAAATTGTCAGTATTATTTTCAATGTAACAAACATCCACATTAAAACGACTGTCGCCTTTTTGCACGATTTAACGTCGCCAAAGAGATGTTTTACAGAAGATTATTAAGAATGCCATGAGCAAACTAAAAGGAATGAAGACGTCCACATTTTTTTTTTACAAACCAAGATAAAGAAATAAAACTAGCTACCAACATCAGGAGAAAACAATCGTCACCATGAAGTACAATTTCTTTCATAAATTTTCTTGTAGAACAAACTGAAGGACTCTAAACGCTAGATAATTAGTTGCTTCGCATACATGTCCGACATGTCGGTTCAAATTAAAATGTTCAGCAAATGCATACACTGATATAACAACATACACTGATACAACACCATTCACTGATAGAGCACCATACACTGATAGAGCACCATACACTGATAGAGCACCATTCACTGATAGAGCACCATTCATTGATAGAGCACCATTCACTGATAGAGCACCATACACTGCTACTTGTATACATTTAAAGGTGACATATTAGCTATAATCCCAATCATCTTGAAGCCTTTATGGTAGAGATGTCACGAGCCGTCTACATTCAGTAAATCCTTAACTTGATACTCAATAGGAATGGTTCGAATTTCTAAGCAAAATAAAGTAAAGAGCACCGTCACGCCGAGTGGCGTATAGGGAATATGGTGTTAGTGACCATAAATTTTACAGACCTTTGGCACATTATTTTTGGTGTAATGTGGTCGGTATTACGCACGTGCCGCTTTACTTTCCCAGGGAAAAAAATCAGGTACCCATTTAAGGCTGGGTGAACCCTACCTCTTGTCCTTTGTAGTCCAGTTCATTAACCACTGAGCTATCGCGGCTCCGTTCGAATTTGCTATATTATATAAAAAGTACAAATTTTCTGAGACAGTAACTCTTTTTTTTTTTTTTTTTTTTTTTTTTTTGGGGGGGGGGGGGGGGGCCCGGGGAGTTGTTGTATTGTTGTTCTGGTATATCAAAGCTTGTATTTTAAAAATCAAAGATGGAAAAATACACAACTTTTTGGTGGGAAATATCTAATTTCTAGACGAAAAATGTTACGCTAATAAATTTGATTTTTATCTTAGAAGAACTTTATGTAGGCTTTATGGACTTGTACTATGTGCAGTGGGGATGACCTGCCGACTAAATTAACTCTATGTAGGTTATATTTCTGAAATTAGCAAATTATCAAGATAACTAAAATAGATGATTAATTGCTGTGCTTGGTACAGCAAAGCGAAGTTTTTTTTTTTTTTTTTTTTTTTTTTTTTTTTTTTTTTGCGTTCGCCAGCTTTTACCTCTGACGAAGTCCCTAGAGACTATGAACTGAATTTTGCGTGTTAATCCATTTTTCCCTGGCAGCCGTGTGCACAGGGGTCCCTCGCCGCACAGGCAGATAACTCCGTCTTCTAAGATACTCATATTTTTTTCCGTCGATGAGTAATTAACGTTTCAAGCCGGGTCTCGCTTCTGAAACCAAGGGCGGTTACCGCAGAGAGAAATCATAAATAAAAATCCCAACTAGTGCAGCCGGGATTTGAACCTACAACCTCTCTGTCTCGAGGCCCGCGTCTTGCCTCGAGACCAACCAGTCCCCCAGCTAGGTATTAATCTCAGTTTAGAATAAATTAGAAGATCAAGACGCCTACAGTACGGAGTGAGAGCAGTCAGCGACTCATAACTGACTGCTTCAGGATCGGTTTACAAAAAAGTAGGTCCTGACACTACTCAACTTCCCTTTGAATAAAAACTGACCAAGCGCAGAGCATCAAATAGAGATGGCAACCCATAAACAAAAATGTCATACTGATGTCGGATGTGCCGGACTAATTGGCACACATATCACGTTTTGTCGCAATTTAGCGACATAACGCATTTACACCCAAGTAACGTTCTTTTAGGGACAGAAAATGAGGAGGAGCAGTCATCGGGTGAACACTGATGATACGGGAAACCAATCCATATGGAGGAGCATGTTTGCCCTTGAGAGCAAATACGCCAAAGAGAAGGAAAATTTGATAAAAACAGCAGGAAGGGGAGACTCGTTAGTCTAATTAGCCTGTTTTCCCAAGGGAAGAAATCGACTACAGACAACAGTTGACTTGCAGGAAGATTAATGAATACCAATGGCAAGAGCGATAGTCCCTCATACTCATCCATGTCGAAGAAGAATGCGCCCGGCCAAAGTATACTCATCCATGTTGAAGAAGAATGCGCCCGGCCAAAATGTACTGATCCGTGTTGAAGAAGAGTGCGCCCGGCCAAAATATACTGATCCATGTTGAAGAAGAATGCGCCCGGCCAAAATATACTGATCCATGTTGAAGAAGAATGCGCCCGGCCAAAATATACTGATCCATGTTGAAGAAGGATGCGCCCGGCCAAAATATACTGATCCATGTTGAAGAAGGATGCGCCCGGCCAAAATATACTGATCCATGTTGAAGAAGGATGCGCCCGGCCAAAATATACTGATCCATGTTGAAGAAGAATACGCCCGGCCAAAATATACGCATCCATGTTGAAGAAGGATGCGCCCGGCCAAAATATACTGATCCGAGTTGAAAAAGGATGCGCCCGGCCAAAATATACTGATCCGTGTTGAAGAAGGATGCGCCGGCCAAAATATACTGATCCGTGTTGAAGAAGGATGCGCCGGCCAAAATATACTGATCCGTGTTGAAGAAGAATCCTCCCGTCCGGCCTAAATATACTCATCCATGTTGAAGAAGAATGCGCCCGGCCGGCCTAAATATACTCATCCATGTTGAAGAAGAATGCGCCCGGCCGGCCAAAATATACTCATCCATGTTGAAGAAGAATGCGCCCGGCCGGCCTTAATATACTCATCCTTGTTGAAGAAGAATACGTCCGGCCGGCCTAAATATACTCATCCATGTTGAAGAAGAATGCGCCCGGCCGGCCTTAATATACTCATCCATGTTGAAGAAGAATGCGCCCGGCCGGCCTAAATATACTCATCCATGTTGAAGAAGAATGCGCCCGGCCGGCCTAAATATACTCATCCATGTTGAAGAAGGAAGCGCCGAGTAGAAAGGCGCAGATGTCGCAGCTATGCCATAAACTAGCGACACGGCCATGTCCACTTAACGGCTGAACGCTAACTAGAGGAAGATAAAGTATCTTTTGGTAATGAGGACCGTCAGGAAAGACTAGTTGTAAAAACATAGTCCATATAAAGCTAAAGAGAAGCTATTAAGTTGCGGTGATGTATTGTTCATGAATTTACTACAACTCCATCAACGCTACAAAGCAAGGAGAGGGAGGGGGGGGGGGGTGGAGACAAATTACTGCTGTCTCAAACATTCGTGTTGTGTTTATTGACAAATGTGTCGTAACTAAGGCTGAAGCGTTGGCAGGGCTGAGGAGTTGGCGCCTATTTTGGCGTTCTTCCGACGAATACTTCGCTCGATCATTCGCCCTTAAAATTGCGTTTATTGGTGGCTGAAGCGTCGTGGTTTATATTAAGCTGCGAAATCTGTGCCTTCCGACCCAACAGGGCCAATTTCAGCACTGCATTTTCAGAACTGTGTTACCTCTCCTCTTCGATTCCTATTTGTTTTGCCAGATGCATTGTAAGATCCATCACGGCAGGTGGGGGTCGAGTTTGGGTGGGAGGTGACGAAACACACCACCTGATAGCCGTGAAGAAGGGCAAGCTCAAGTGAAATATCCTTTATAGAGGGAAATCAGAAGATTGACCGAGTCTGTCAGTGGTGTCCCAACGACCCTCGGAGTTATGTGAAGAAGAAGAAGAAGTAGATGTCTGTATTTGGTCTATCTCTGCGGAAGGTCAGTTTTAGACCGTTACATCGGAACCTTTGGTTTTTTTTTTTTAATTACCGTAAACTGTGACGGCACGATTCTCTTACATTTTTTTCCCTAATGGTCAACAAACAGCTGGCATTTGTAAACAAACATGAATGGATGAGTCTGGGTGCTGTCTTTGTTATTATTTGAATAGTCTTGATGAGTGCATGATGGGACGGATATGGACCAAATGACGGAAGTGGTCAGGAGGACAGCCCCAAGGCCATCACTAATCACGTGACCATGAAGGTAGGGACGAGACGGGCAGTGGTTTTAAAGTATGAACAGAAAGATGGGGTTCCAAGATGTTAGCAAAAGTTTCCACTCCCTTAGACTACAATGCTCTAGCCTCACGCCCCTTGAATCTGTGGTACTTTCCAGTCTCCTCCTACGGTATAACATCGCCATCAGGATAACATCGTCATCAGGATAATATCGTCATCAGGATAACATCGTCATCAGTTATGCGGATATGGATGTTACTGAAGTAAGATAGTGCAATGACCTCTAAATACAAGGTCATCCCAAACCCACACTCTACAGGCTTCTTTACTAGTGACAATAACATGTTAGCCCAGTCTGTCAGATGGTCGTGAAGTTAGACGCATGGATGGTGCGATGAGTGGCCACGATGTTATTGGCGAGGATTATGGCGCTGCGATTTGGATCCTATCCTTGGAGGCCAGACTTATAACTCCAGGCCTCTCGCAAGGTTCTCCACTCTTATCGGTGTTATTTAACATTGACACTGCTATCCTCACATAGACACGAGTGGACCAGGTCGCATCCTTGCATACGTGGATGAAATTCTGGTTTACATACAGGGCAGGAAACGTAATAACATCATTCAGAAGTTGAAGACCACGATTGATCGAATCATTGACTGGTGTGACAGTAACGGGGATGTAGTCGAATCATTGACTGGTGTGACAGTAACGGGGATGTGGTCGAATCATTGACTGGTGTGACAGTGACGGGGATGTGGTCGAATCATTGACTGGTGTGACAATAACGGGGACGTGATCGAATCATTGACTGGTGTGACAGTAACGGGGATGTGGTCGAATCATTGACTGGTGTGACAGTGACAGGGATGTGGTCGAATCATTGACTGGTGTGACAATAACGGGGACGTGATCGAATCATTGACTGGTGTGACAGTAACGGGGATGTGGTCGAATCATTGACTGATGTGACAGTAACGGGGATGTGGTCGAATCATTGACTGGTGTGACAGTAACGGGGATGTGATTGCATCATTGACTGGTGTGACAATAACGGGGACGTGGTCGAATCATTGACTGATGTGACAGTAACAGGGATGTGGTCGAATCATTGACTGATGTGACAGTAACGGGGAGTGATCGAATCATTGACTGATGTGACAGTAACGGGGAACTGATCAATCCTGGCAAGATCAAGTTGCTCCTCTCACTCAACAATCACTTGTGCCAAATGAGCTGCCTACTCTGGAGTACAATGGAACGTACGCTGTAAAGAGTCCACAGTTTGAGCTACCATCAGATCCCTTATGACAGATCATTGTTCTTCAAATATCGAATAAACAGTGTAGTCCTATCTACCAGGAAAAGAGCTAATGCAGTAAAGGTTATGGCGAGGTTTGGCTTCCATCAACGAACGTTATACAGGGTGTTTATAAAGTCTCACTACACTTGGTATCTAGGTCAATTTGAAAAAAAAAATGTTTATGACGTCATCACAATATGTGCTCCCACTGTCAATGAAATTTGTTGAATAAGTTTATTGCTACTGGAAATGTGGAAGATGCTCCACGATCTGGTAGGCCTGCTGTGAATGATGAAATATGTTTAGATATCCAAGACAGAATCCTTAAAAGTCCAGACAAGTCATTAAGAAAACTGTCGCAACAAGTGAACTTACCATTGAGCACATATTGTGATGACGTCATAAACATTTTTTTTCAAATTGACCTAGATACCAAGTGTAGTGAGACTTTATAAACACCCTATACCTCTTAATGCAGTCACTGGTTTAGTCAGTCATCGACTACTGGCTGGGCCATGTTACCCTATCTAAAACTCAGCTAAGTTTGGAATGGTACATAGCGAAGGCTATGCTAGTCTAGTTTACATATACCAATAATACGCTAATCCCAGCTTATTCGATTCCTGTTGGACCTTCCAAGCATTCAAGCGCTACACGTGTACATGCAAGCGAAAGGGTATCTGTGGGTGGCTTGTAACGAAATATGTCCACTGCTACCAGAATTGCAGTCAATGAAAGGTAACCACATTAAGTGGTGAGATCGTTGTTGGCAGAGGCTGAAACAATACTACAGGGCTTATGCAACAAGTAGGACATACCTACTAGTACAGATTGGATAGCTGTGCACGACAGGCGTAGGCTAACCAAGGTCATCATAAACTTGGACAGGAAAGGCCATGACTGGGAGCAAGGCATGACTGAGTCCGAGATCCGGGAGGTACTGTATTTTCATTCCCAGCCTCATGACTCAATAATCTACACTGATAGCTTTGTCACCAGGGGTGTGCGGCAGAGCGGCTGGGGTTTTGTTGCGTATTCTAATGGAAAATTGATAGATACAGGTGTAGGACCCTACAAGATAACTACCTCGCATGGAGATTTAGAAGCTATCCCATGGCTGGTTAAAATACCAACAACACATGCGGTCATATCGAGTGCCTCACAAAACATGTTTCGCCGGATTGACAAGGACATACTCCGCAGGGAGAGATTGCACCTACTCGACATGTCTCATGCCAAGAGACTAAATTGGATATATTGCCCCGGACACGCGGGAGTTCGTAGCAATGAGACAGCCGACAGTTTATGGGAATATACCGACTGCGTTGGCGCCAGTCCAAACTAAAGACCAGTCTACTGTGATGGGTTGACTGACTGTCAACTTTTCCTTGATAGATTATATATTGAATCTTACTATTCCAGACTCTGCCCTCCTCCTATATGCTACCGAAGATCTACAAGCCCTTGGCAGACCGATAATCCCAGCGTGCTTCTGTCCAACGGAACATACCTCAGACTAAGACACGCCCTTGTTATGTTTACCTATTCATGGGGTACCTGGAGCAGCACATCTTTTCTTCCACCCAGGGTCGCCTTCCTTTGATGTATTACAGATACACCGATGATAGCGTTTCGGATATTTTGGTACACGATTTGGCCAAGTTCTTGGGCGTTGTGGGTTCTTTTCGCCCCTCTATCTTATATCATCCATCTTCACCTTCTTGATTACCTTGTTAGACATTGTTATCTCCCTTTAGTCATTTGCTTACCAGCCGATGTCCATTCTTACCTCCTCTGTACGTTGTCCCACCACCAATGCTGTTGGAAATCTATTAAGTTTTCTCAGTTCCACGCCTCCGACCTCTCTGCGGCCAAGACCGACTTCCTTCGTCACTGCCATCACTTTTAAAAGGTCATTCTATACGCTCTCCAACGAGTCCTCCCTCTAACTCCCACCTTCCGCCCTCTTTAAGAGGTCATTCAATACGCTCTCCAACGAGTCCTACCTCTAACTCCCACCTTCCGCCCTCTTTAAGAGGTCATTCTATACGCTCTCCAACGAGTCCTCCCTCTAACTCCCACCTTCCGCCCTCTTTAAGAGGTCATTCTATACGCTCTCCAACGAGTCCTCCCTCTAACTCCCACCTTCCGCCCTCTTTCTGGTAGGATTGTTCTCATCCACATAATTTCACGGCGCTCCGGGTCCTCAATCACTATCTAACAAACCTTTACTCGGATCTCACCACTCGCCTTCTATTGTTGGATCCTCCTCTGGTAGCAGACAAATCTTTGAGGAACCTTCGGGACAACCTGGTTGATAGCCGAATCAGTACCCCTAGCCAAGACCACAGGGGAATGACCCTTTGTGGACGTCCTGTATGCAAGATGTTCCCCTTCGTTATGTTATGTTATATTAAATTAGGATCGTCATCACATCACTCTGGAAACATCTATAGGTACCTCAATCTTCTCATCAACACACAGCGACTAATTGTGCCATTCGGTTTTGGTTGATGAATCCTTTAACTCGTCCAAAATATTGCTCTGCTCTGGCAACACCGGTCTTCACTCCTAGTACAGTCTAGATAGTCATGTATTTGTACTTCTATGAAAATCATTTCTTCTACCAATCGCTCGTTGATTGTTAATGATATCTGCCAGATCCATTGGTTATCCGGCTTATTCTTACTCTATATGACCTTTTGTCATGATTATCCAGGCAATATAAGAAGGTAGTTTGCTATTCCTTTCCTTCTTGGCAGTGACTGTACTAGTCGGAGATCGCAGCCATTGTCTCTATACATGAGATCCTCTTCCTGCCATCGCGGTGTGGGGACCATAACCGGCACTATTTGTCGGCTGCTCCCACAACACCATCCACCACCTGCTCCAATGGCTTCACATAACCCTAATAGCGGGGCTAAATGGGAGCTCCACCTTGCCCAAGGGTGTCCCGAAGACTAGCGGAGGAAAGGAGACGTTTTACTCCTCCTTTGGTAGGGCAGAACTCTACCCCACTATCCTAAATAAATAAAAGAACTTATAGATATAATAATAAAAGAAAGCAACAAGAAAGGTCTCAGCCTGAATAGTAAGAAAACAGAAGTAATGTTTATATCGAAGAAACAATCATCACCAGCATGCAGCATAAAAATAAACACGACAAATCTGAAACGAGTGCAACGTTTGAAATACGTTGGCACAGTGATAACATCAGATGGAAGATACAACACAGACATAAAAAAAAACAGAATAGCTCAGGCCAAAATAGCATTTCAGAAAATGAAAAATATCTTATGCAACAAATCTATGTCAATAGAAATGAGAAAGAGAGTTCATCGATGCTATATAGAACTAATTATGACCTATGGAAGCGAATCATGGACAATAGACAAACAAATGAAAAGACGATTAGAGGCCCCAGTGATGGGATTTCTCAGAAGAATGTTGAAAGTTCCCTGCACAGCTAAAAAGACCAACGAGAAAGTCCTCAAAGAAGTCAACACAAAAAGGGAGCTCCTTAAAAACATCAGAAAGAAGCGATCAACATTTTTTGGACACATCATGAGAAGAGGAAAGTTGGAATACTTGGTTACAACTGGCAAAATAAAAAGAAAGAGAGATCGCGGACGACAAAGAGAGAAAATACTGGATAGCTTGGTGTCATGGCATGGAAAACAGTCAACAACAGAACTGATATGATGCTCTGTAGATAGAAGATTGTGGAGGGACATGATCGCCAACGCCAACCGGTACGGCACATGATGATGATATGACCTAGATTAACTCCAGCCAAGTTAACTAAGGGCATTTTTTTTTTTTACTTACAGAAGGTTTCACTTGTGTTTCCCGGCCCAAAATATAATGCTGTATACGTCATCATTTGTAAAAGTACCGATCATTTATAGTTGAGACAGCTAGACTTTTAGATGCCCGTTTTACGAGCATACCCACAATATCTCTCGGGAGTCTGGCACCTCAGTCTCCACCAACCAAAACTTTCCTGATCACTGGGGCCTCCACAAAATCCGAAAATGCATCTTCTTTTCCTGCGCCTCAAATGATTTCAGCCTGTAGAACCGACTCAGTCTTGGCTTGCTCCTCCCGAGCAAGGCTCAATTCCGTTCATTGTTTTATCATAACCGTCTTCAACTCCTTCCCACACCATCTATCCTTGACGGATCTATTTCTCTTATTATTATCTACTAATTCTTTTGGCCCCTTTTCTTTCCCATCTTCCCACTTACTAGGGATTCTTTTCTTCGTTTTCTACAACCCAGTTATATCAATAATGGTTTTTCTCTCTCCTAATCAGATTTTGCAACAGCTTCAAGCTTCATCTCTCTGTTCATACTTTAGAACCATTACTTACCTTGTCCTATTTATATGTTTATGTGATTAAGGGTTGCCTTGCGTCCATCATCCTATTTGACCACTTCTGTCCTCTTCTGTCCACTTCGGACCTTAAAGTAAATTAACCTCAAGGACTTTGACATTCCGAGCTAAGTAAATCTATGATAATCATGTAACTGATATGTACGAGTATGTTATCCTATGATACAGATGAAGGCTTGCGACTGAAATGTTTTATTATGTTCTGTCCTCACTTAGTAAAGCTGTCACGTATAATTCACACTTATGTCCTTGCTTCATCAGCGGCCTTGCATCATGTCACATTGCTGTGCCTTGTTTCATAATCTTTACCAATAATACTCGAAAACATTCAACAGTGTTTAAGACAATAGTCCGGGGCGAAAACCAACGTAACCCATTGTACAGTTGAACTGATGGTTTGAGAAGAACAAGTGAAAAATTGCTGCTTGACTATACAGGCGTAGTAGAAAACGTTCTATTTGAATGAAGCATTCGTCTTGGACATAGGCACGAATGGCTGAATAAAGAGAAACATGTCGTTCTTCAAATAAGGCATCATTCATCATTGAGTGCCGTCTCTGCATCGAAGGTTGGCTACCATGGAACGCCATTCTGCTGTCTCTTGCTTTGATGGTACAGGTTGTCATAGGCTGACTTGTCCTGCTTTTGATGTTACTCACCCATGTTAGCATTGGTCTTTTACCTTGTAGTTACCCTTCCAATATTACTTTTAGTGGCTGCCGTGTCTTTTACATGCCCTAAAAATCTCATTTGTCTTGTTTGAATTGTGTTTAGTAGTTCTCTTTTCATTTTTAGTTGTTTTACGACTTCATCGTTGGTTTTCTTTTCTTTCCATCCAATTTTGCCTATCCTTCTATAAATCCACATTTCAAAGGCTTCAATTTTATGTTCTCTTTTCTTGTCTAATGTCCATATTTCTGCACCGTATAGGAATTTTGAGAAGATAAACATGTTACTATTCTTAGTTTTTACCCTGATATTATTTGTGTTAATGTTAGTATATTGGCGACTACATTTGGCATGCGGCTCTTATTCTCCAGCCCCATAAAAAAAACCTTCGTCATGTTACTGAAATAAGACACAAGACTAACGTAACAATGATAATATGAGACAGTGATTTTCATTTTTGAATGACAATTACGGTCTAATATAACCTGAAAGTCTGAGATTGAACGAATCATGCTCGCCAAGAAGTAGGTAAAACCACCCGACAACAACAGGACATGGGAAAAAAGCTTTAACAATTATCATACATGTCCTTGTGTACGTAAACCAGGCGATTGATTTCACAATCCATCGTCTTCTTCTTCTGCGTTATCTCAACAACCACTTTTCTCCACGTTTGGAACAAATAATAATAAATGAATATTATTATAGAGGGAAACTTCCGAGGCGATAATTAGTGAATCAATTCAGAAGAGGAAGCGGTATGTTTACATCACTCGGAAAAAATGACAAATAATCAAAAACATAAAAAAAAACAAAGAACAATATATGGACCGAAGCAGGATCGAACCGGTAGTCAGTGGTACAGCGCCTTGTCACGAAATCTCCACGTTTACCTGTTAAAACAGGCTGTTGTTTAATCATCAACACTACACACCGGGCGAATATGTAGATGCTCAGATATCCCGCTCGAGAAAATCCTGGCTAACGAGCACGAACTCCGTAGCACGGCAGCGGCCATATTTATGGCTCACTCTGTTCTATTTTAATTACCAAGGGTTCTTAACGTGCGCAAGTGCACACGGGACCTCCTGTTATTACCGTTATTCGAGACGGGTTAGACATAGGATCTCACTACAAATGATCATGGGAAGGTAACGTCATAAAGAAATCACGGATTAATTTTTCCTATTTTTTTTTAAACAAGCTAAATTGGAGTTAAAGTCATGAGATGAGGTTTACAGCATGTTGCTATATCTGTTCCGTTCGACCAGACGCATCCGACTTCATCATGGCCTATGTGAGTACTGACGTGTCTATCCTCTCGATCTTTACTTCGCTTGGACAGATTGGGTAATGATGACAAAAGGGACAGAAAGAAGATGTGTGGTAACAGCTTTATGTAGGTGAGTCACAAAAAACAAAAGTCGACGTATCAGCCAGGTAGGCCTTCAGCTGTATCAACAGACAACAGCACAGCAATACACAATAATGGTCAGATTAGGTAGTCTATTTCTAGACCCATCATTGGGAGATTGAGCAGGATCTTGATCAGTTATGGATCACTGATCCTGACACAAACCACCTTTAGCTCAGATGTTGGTGTGTGTTTAGATTTTACTATACAGAGTACTATGTTAGCAAGATTATTGTTACGAGTGCAAGAAATATAACCGAATATAGTTAATTACCATTATTACCCAACACACTAATAACGCAACAAAGAAGAAAAAGATAGCAGTATAATTAACTACTAATGTAAACATGATTTTTTAAATTCTGGACACAAAATATTATTGTGTTCCTCACCTATGTTTTCCTAAATATAAAATATCGGAACTACTAAACACAATTCAAACAAGACAAATGCGATTTTTAGGCCATGTTAAAAGACACAACAGCCTACTAAAAGTAATCTTGGAGGGGAAAATACAAGGTAAAAGAGGCAGGGCCAGATCAAAACTAATATGGACGAGTAACATCAAGAGATGGATATGTTAACATATGACAACCTTCACGATTTAAGCAATAGACAGATACAAATGCGCTCCATGGTAGCCAACCTTCGTTGCGGAGATGGCACTCAATGATAATGAAAATATCGGCATGTTACCGTTGTATTCGTTCATTATATTCACTGTTGCATATATAGTGATCATTATCAAGTACCGATACTGCGTCAAGGATAGTGTCTCTCTATTACTTGAGTCTCGCCAAACAATTCTGTTGGCCGTTTTCTTATCATCATCACTTAGTGCCGTCTCCGCGTCGAAGGTTGGCTACCATGGAGCGCCATCCCGCTCTGTCTCTTGCTTTGATAGTGCAGGTTGTCATATGCTATTTTCTACCAAATCATTATCTACAACAATCTGCTATGAAAAGTGTTCCTTGTTGCAGTTTCCTCATGTTCCAACTCCGGCTTGTTGCATGAGCTACTGAGTTAAGTGTCCGTGCACACCGTGAGCTGTGCGTCTCATCCGTTACTGCTATGATGGGCACTACAGCTAACTTTCTTTGTTTGGGAGATGAGTTAGTAATTCGGATGATTCCACTGGCACGGGCGGTTGAGCAATTATGGATTTTAATTCGGTTGCAGTGATACCGGGGCCTTCCATAACCATAACCATAACCATAACCTGCTATATTTTCTAACAATCAAATAATGATCTGGGTGGTCTAGAGGTAAGACGTGGGACTCTGGACAAAAAAGGTTACAGGTTCGATCACAACCACAGGCGGTGAGAATTTTAAAAATCGCTTGATTCGTGGCTTATTCGTGACTTTACCCTCCCCTGGTCTCTGGGTAGTGAGATCCGATGTCTAGCCTTCTCTGGGTAGTGAGATCCGATGTCTAGCCCTCTCTGGGTAGTGAGATCCGATGTCTAGCCCTCTCTGGGTAGTGAGATCCGATGTCTAGCCCTCTCTGGGTAGTGAGATCCGATGTCTAGCCCTCTCTGGGTAGTGAGATCCGATGTCTAGCCCTCTCTGGGTAGTGAGATCCGATGTCTAGAACCCTCTGGGTAGTGAGATCCGATGTCTAGCTCCCTCTGGGTAGTGAGATCCGATGTCTAGCCCTCTCTGGGTAGTGAGATCCGATGTCTAGCCCTCTCTGGGTAGTGAGATCCGATGTCTAGCCCTCTCTGGGTAGTGAGATCCGATGTCTAGCCCTCTCTGGGTAGTGAGATCCGATGTCTAGCCCTCTCTGGGTAGTGAGATCCGATGTCTAGCCCTCTCTGGGTAGTGAGATCCGATGTCTAGCCCTCTCTGGGTAGTGAGATCCGATGTCTAGCCCTCTCTGGGTAGTGAGATCCGATGTCTAGCCCTCTCTGGGTAGTGAGATCCGATGTCTAGCCCTCTCTGAGTAGTGAGATCCGATGTCTAGCCCTCTCTGGGTAGTGAGATCCGATGTCTAGCCCTCTCTGGGTAGTGAGATCCGATGTCGAGCTCCCTCTGGGTAGTGAGATCCGATGTCGAGCTCCCTCTGGGTAGTGAGATCCGATGTCTAGCCCTCTCTGGGTAGTGAGATCCGATGTCTAGCCCTCTCTGGGTAGTGAGATCCGATGTCTAGCCCTCTCTGGGTAGTGAGATCCGATGTCTAGCCCTCTCTGGGTAGTGAGATCCGATGTCTAGCCCTCTCTGGGTAGTGAGATCATCCGATGTCTAGCCCTCTCTGGGTAGTGAGATCATCCGATGTCTAGCCCTCTCTGGGTAGTGAGATCCGATATCTAGCCCTCTCTGGGTAGTGAGATCCGATGTCTAGCCCTCTCTGGGTAGTGAGATCCGATGTCTAGCCCTCTCTGGGTAGTGAGATCCGATGTCTAGCCGTCTCTGGGTAGTGAGATCCGATGTCTAGCCCTCTCTGGGTAGTGAGATCCGATGTCTAGTCCTCTCTGGGTAGTGAGATCCGATGTCTAGCCCTCTCTGGGTAGTGAGATCCGATGTCTAGCCCTCTCTGGGTAGTGAGATCCGATGTCTAGCCCTCTCTGGGTAGTGAGATCCGATGTCTAGCCCTCTCTGGGTAGTGAGATCCGATGTCTAGCCCTCTCTGGGTAGTGAGATCCGATGTCTAGCCCTCTCTGGGTAGTGAGATCCGATGTCTAGCCCTCTCTGGGTAGTGAGATCCGATGTCTAGCCCTCTCTGGGTAGTGAGATCCGATGTCTAGCCCTCTCTGGGTAGTGAGATCCGATGTCTAGCCCTCTCTGGGTAGTGACATCCGATGTCTAGCCCTCTCTGGGTAGTGAGATCCGATGTCTAGCCCTCTCTGGGTAGTGAGATCCGATGTCTAGCCCTCTCTGGGTAGTGAGATCCGATGTCTAGCCCTCTTTGGGTAGTGAGATCCGATGTCTAGCCCTCTCTGGGTAGTGAGATCCGATGTCTAGCCCTCTCTGGGTAGTGAGATCCGATGTCTAGCCCTCTCTGGGTAGTGAGATCCGATGTCTAGCCCTCTCTGGGTAGTGAGATCCGATGTCTAGCCCTCTCTGGGTAGTGAGATCCGATGTCTAGCCCTCTCTGGGTAGTGAGATCCGATGTCTAGCCCTCTCTGGGTAGTGAGATCCGATGTCTAGCCCTCTCTGGGTAGTGAGATCCGATGTCTAGCCCTCTCTGGGTAGTGAGATCAGATGTCTAGCCCTCTCTGGGTAGTGAGATCCGATGTCTAGCCCTCTCTGGGTAGTGAGATCCGATGTCTAGCCCTCTCTGGGTAGTGAGATCATCCGATGTCTAGCCCTCTCTGGGTAGTGAGATCCGATGTCTAGCCCTCTCTGGGTAGTGAGATCATCAGATGTCTAGCCCTCTCTGGGTAGTGAGATCCGATGTCTAGCCCTCTCTGGGTAGTGAGATCCGATGTCTAGCACTCTCTGGGTAGTGAGATCCGATGTCTAGCCCTCTCTGGGTAGTGAGATCCGATGTCTAGCCCTCTCTGGGTAGTGAGATCCGATGTCTAGCCCTCTCTGGGTAGTGAAATCCGATGTCTAGCCCTCTCTGGGTAGTGAGATCCGATGTCTAGCCCTCTCTGGGTAGTGAGATCCGATGTCGAGCCCTCTCTGGGTAGTGAGATCATCCGATGTCTAGCCCTCTCTGGGTAGTGAGATCCGATGTCTAGCCCTCTCTGGGTAGTGAGATCATCCGATGTCTAGCCCTCTCTGGGTAGTGAGATCCGATGTCTAGCCCTCTCTGGGTAGTGAGATCCGATGTCTAGCCCTCTCTGGGTAGTGAGATCATCCGATGTCTAGCCCTCTCTGGGTAGTGAGATCCGATGTCTAGCCCTCTCTGGGTAGTGAGATCATCAGATGTCTAGCCCTCTCTGGGTAGTGAGATCCGATGTCTAGCCCTCTCTGGGTAGTGAGATCATCCGATGTCTAGCCCTCTCTGGGTAGTGAGATCCGATGTCTAGCCCTCTCTGGGTAGTGAGATCATCCGATGTCTAGCCCTCTATGGGTAGTGAGATCCGATGTCTAGCCCTCTCTGGGTAGTGAGATCATCCGATGTCTAGCCCTCTCTGGGTAGTGAGATCCGATGTCTAGCCCTCTCTGGGTAGTGAGATCATCCGATGTCTGGCCCTCTCTGGGTAGTGAGATCCGATGTCTAGCCCTCTCTGGGTAGTGAGATCATCAGATGTCTAGCCCTCTCTGGGTAGTGAGATCCGATGTCTAGCCCTCTCTGGGTAGTGAGATCCGATGTCTAGCACTCTCTGGGTAGTGAGATCCGATGTCTAGCCCTCTCTGGGTAGTGAGATCCGATGTCTAGCCCTCTCTGGGTAGTGAGATCCGATGTCTAGCCCTCTCTGGGTAGTGAAATCCGATGTCTAGCCCTCTCTGGGTAGTGAGATCCGATGTCTAGCCCTCTCTGGGTAGTGAGATCCGATGTCGAGCCCTCTCTGGGTAGTGAGATCATCCGATGTCTAGCCCTCTCTGGGTAGTGAGATCCGATGTCTAGCCCTCTCTGGGTAGTGAGATCATCCGATGTCTAGCCCTCTCTGGGTAGTGAGATCCGATGTCTAGCCCTCTCTGGGTAGTGAGATCATCCGATGTCTAGCCCTCTCTGGGTTGTGAGATCCGATGTCTAGCCCTCTCTGGGTAGTGAGATCCGATGTCTAGCCCTCTCTGGGTAGTGAGATCCGATGTCTAGCCCTCTCTGGGTAGTGAGATCCGATGTCTAGCCCTCTCTGTGTAGTGAGATCCGATGTCTAGCCCTCTCTGGGTAGTGAGATCCGATGTCTAGCCCTCTCTGGGTAGTGAGATCCGATGTCTAGCCCTCTCTGGGTAGTGAGATCCGATGCCTAGCCCTCTCTGGGTAGTGAGATCCGATGTCTAGCCCTCTCTGGGTAGTGAGATCCGATGCCTAGCCCTCTCTGGGTAGTGAGATCCGATGTCTAGCCCTCTCTGGGTAGTGAGATCCGATGTCTAGCCCTCTCTGGGTAGTGAGATCCGATGTCTAGCCCTCTCTGGGTAGTGAGATCCGATGTCTAGCCCTCTCTGGGTAGTGAGATCCGATGTCTAGCCCTCTCTGGGTAGTGAGATCCGATGTCTAGCCCTCTCTGGGTAGTGAGATCCGATGTCTAGCCCTCTCTGGGTAGTGAGATCCGATGTCTAGCCCTCTCTGGGTAGTGAGATCCGATGTCTAGCCCTCTCTGGGTAGTGAGATCCGATGTCTAGCCCTCTCTGGGTAGTGAGATCCGATGTCTAGCCCTCTCTGGGTAGTGAGATCCGATGTCTAGCCCTCTCTGGGTAGTGAGATCCGATGTCTAGCCCTCTCTGGGTAGTGAGATCCGATGTCTAGCCGTCTCTGGGTAGTGACATCCGATGTCTAGCCCTCTCTGGGTAGTGAGACCCGATGTCTAGCCCTCTCTGGATAGTGAGATCCGATGTCTAGCCCTCTCTGGGTAGTGAGATCCGATGTCTAGCCCTCTCTGGGTAGTGAGATCCGATGTCTAGCCCTCTCTGGGTAGTGAGATCCGATGTCTAGCCCTCTCTGGGTAGTGAGATCCGATGTCTAGCCCTCTCTGGGTAGTGAGATCCGATGTCTAGCCCTCTCTGGGTAGTGAGATCCGATGTCTAGCCCTCTCTGGGTAGTGAGATCATCCGATGTCTAGCCCTCTCTGGGTAGTGAGATCATCCGATGTCTAGCCCTCTCTGGGTAGTGAGATCCGATGTCTAGCCCTCTCTGGGTAGTGAGATCCGATGTCTAGCCCTCTCTGGGTAGTGAGATCCGATGTCTAGCCCTCTCTGGGTAGTGAGATCCGATGTCTAGCCCTCTCTGGGTAGTGAGATCCGATGTCTAGCCCTCTCTGGGTAGTGAGATCCGATGTCTAGCCCTCTCTGGGTAGTGAGATCCGATGTCTAGCCCTCTCTGGGTAGTGCGATCCGATGTCTAGCCCTCTCTGGGTAGTGAGATCCGATGTCTAGCCCTCTCTGGGTAGTGAGATCCGATGTCTAGCCCTCTCTGGGTAGTGAGATCCGATGTCTAGCCCTCTCTGGGTAGTGAGATCCGATGTCTAGCCCTCTCTGGGTAGTGAGATCCGATGTCTAGCCCTCTCTGGGTAGTGAGATCCGATGTCTAGCCCTCTCTGGGTAGTGAGATCCGATGTCTAGCCCTCTCTGGGTAGTGAGATCAGATGTCTAGCCCTCTCTGGGTAGTGAGATCCGATGTCTAGCCCTCTCTGGGTAGTGAGATCATCCGATGTCTAGCCCTCTCTGGGTAGTGAGATCCGATGTCTAGCCCTCTCTGGGTAGTGAGATCCGATGTCTAGCCTTCTCTGGGTAGTGAGATCATCCGATGTCTAGCCCTCTCTGGGTAGTGAGATCCGATGTCTAGCCCTCTCTGGGTAGTGAGATCATCCGATGTCTAGCCCTCTCTGGGTAGTGAGATCCGATGTCTAGCCCTCTCTGGGTAGTGAGATCATTCGATGTCTAGCCCTCTCTGGGTAGTGAGATCCGATGTCTAGCCCTCTCTGGGTAGTGAGATCCGATGTCTAGCCCTCTCTGGGTAGTGAGATCCGATGTCTAGCCCTCTCTGGGTAGTGCGATCCGATGTCTAGCCCTCTCTGGGTAGTGAGATCCGATGTCTAGCCCTCTCTGGGTAGTGAGATCCGATGTCTAGCCCTCTCTGGGTAGTGAGATCCGATGTCTAGCCCTCTCTGGGTAGTGAGATCCGATGTCTAGCCCTCTCTGGGTAGTGAGATCCGATGTCTATCCCTCTCTGGGTAGTGAGATCCGATGTCTAGCCCTCTCTGGGTAGTGAGATCCGATGTCTAGCCCTCTCTGGGTAGTGAGATCAGATGTCTAGCCCTCTCTGGGTAGTGAGATCATCCGATGTCTAGCCCTCTCTGGGTAGTGAGATCCGATGTCTAGCCCTCTCTGGGTAGTGAGATCCGATGTCTAGCCTTCTCTGGGTAGTGAGATCATCCGATGTCTAGCCCTCTCTGGGTAGTGAGATCCGATGTCTAGCCCTCTCTGGGTAGTGAGATCATCCGATGTCTAGCCCTCTCTGGGTAGTGAGATCCGATGTCTAGCCCTCTCTGGGTAGTGAGATCATTCGATGTCTAGCCCTCTCTGGGTAGTGAGATCCGATGTCTAGCCCTCTCTGGGTAGTGAGATCCGATGTCTAGCCCTCTCTGGGTAGTGAGATCCGATGTCTAGCCCTCTCTGGGTAGTGAGATCCGATGTCTAGCCCTCTCTGGGTAGTGAGATCCGATGTCTAGCCCTCTCTGGGTAGTGAGATCCGATGTCTAGCCCTCTCTGGGTAGTGAGATCCGATGTCTAGCCCTCTCTGGGTTGTGAGATCCGATGTCTAGCCCTCTCTGGGTAGTGAGATCCGATGTCTAGCCCTCTCTGGGTAGTGAGATCCGATGTCTAGCCCTCTCTGGGTAGTGAGATCCGATGTCTAGCCCTCTCTGGGTAGTGAGATCCGATGTCTAGCCCTCTCTGGGTAGTGAGATCCGATGTCTAGCCCTCTCTGGGTAGTGAGATCATCCGATGTCTAGCCCTCTCTGGGTAGTGAGATCCGATGTCTAGCCCTCTCTGGGTAGTGAGATCATCCGATGTCTAGCCCTCTCTGGGTAGTGAGATCCGATGTCTAGCCCTCTCTGGGTAGTGAGATCATCCGATGTCTAGCCCTCTCTGGGTAGTGAGATCCGATGTCTAGCCCTCTCTGGGTAGTGAGATCATCCGATGTCTAGCCCTCTCTGGGTAGTGAGATCCGATGTCTAGCCCTCTCTGGGTAGTGAGATCATCCGATGTCTAGCCCTCTCTGGGTAGTGAGATCCGATGTCTAGCCCTCTCTGGGTAGTGAGATAATCCGATGTCTAGCCCTTTCTGGGTAGTGAGATCCTATGTCTTGCCCTCTCTGGGTAGTGAGATCATCCGATGTCTAGCCCTCTCTGGGTAGTGAGATCCGATGTCTAGCCCTCTCTGGGTAGTGAGATCCGATGTCTAGCCCTCTCTGGGTAGTGAGATCCGATGTCTAGCCCTCTCTGGGTAGTGAGATCCGATGTCTATCCCTCTCTGGGTAGTGAGATCCGATGTCTAGCCCTCTCTGGGTAGTGAGATCCGATGTCTAGCCCTCTCTGGGTAGTGAGATCCGATGTCTAGCCCTCTCTGGGTAGTGAAATCCGATGTCTAGCCCTCTCTGGGTAGTGAGATCCGATGTCTAGCCCTCTCTGGGTAGTGAGATCCGATGTCTAGCCCTCTCTGGGTAGTGAGATCATCCGATGTCTAGCCCTCTCTGGGTAGTGAGATCCGATGTCTAGCCCTCTCTGGGTAGTGAGATCATCCGATGTCTAGCCCTCTCTGGGTAGTGAGATCCGATGTCTAGCCCTCTCTGGGTAGTGAGATCATCCGATGTCTAGCCCTCTCTGGGTAGTGAGATCCGATGTCTAGCCCTCTCTGGGTAGTGAGATCCGATGTCTAGCCCTCTCTGGGTAGTGAGATCCGATGTCTAGCCCTCTCTTGGTAGTGAGATCCGATGTCTAGCCCTCTCTGTGTAGTGAGATCCGATGTCTAGCCCTCTCTGGGTAGTGAGATCCGATGTCTAGCCCTCTCTGGGTAGTGAGATCCGATGTCTAGCCCTCTCTGGGTAGTGAGATCCGATGCCTAGCCCTCTCTGGGTAGTGAGATCCGATGCCTAGCCCTCTCTTGGTAGTGAGATCCGATGCCTAGCCCTCTCTGGGTAGTGAGATCCGATGTCTAGCCCTCTCTGGGTAGTGAGATCCGATGTCTAGCCCTCTCTGGGTAGTGAGATCCGATGTCTAGCCCTCTCTGGGTAGTGAGATCCGATGTCTAGCCCTCTCTGGGTTGTGAGATCCGATGTCTAGCCCTCTCTGGGTAGTGAGATCCGATGTCTAGCCCTCTCTGGGTAGTGAGATCCGATGTCTAGCCCTCTCTGGGTAGTGAGATCCGATGTCTAGCCCTCTCTGGGTAGTGAGATCCGATGTCTAGCCCTCTCTGGGTAGTGAGATCCGATGTCTAGCCCTCTCTGGGTAGTGAGATCCGATGTCTAGCCCTCTCTGGGTAGTGAGATCCGATGTCTAGCCCTCTCTGGGTAGTGAGATCCGATGTCTAGCCCTCTCTGGGTAGTGAGATCCGATGTCGAGCCCTCTCTGGGTAGTGAGATCCGATGTCTAGCCCTCTCTGGGTAGTGAGATCCGATGTCGAGCCCTCTCTGGGTAGTGAGATCCGATGTCTAGCCCTCTCTGGGTAGTGAGATCCGATGTCTAGCCCTCTCTGGGTAGTGAGATCCGATGTCTAGCCCTCTCTGGGTAGTGAGATCCGATGTCTAGCCCTCTCTGGGTAGTGAGATCCGATGTCTAGCCCTCTCTGGGTAGTGAGATCCGATGTCTAGCCCTCTCTGGGTAGTGAGATCCGATGTCGAGCCCTCTCTGGGTAGTGAGATCCGATGTCTAGCCCTCTCTGGGTAGTGAGATCCGATGTCTAGCCCTCTCTGGGTAGTGAGATCCGATGTCTAGCCCTCTCTGGGTAGTGAGATCCGATGTCGAGCCCTCTCGGTAAATGGTGAAAAATAGGAGTTCTCACGCGCACTCGGGCTCATTAAAGAACCTTCAGCAGTTAAAATCGGCAGGAGTTGGGCAAACATTTTTAGGCAAAATCTACACATCCAAGTTGAAGACGGATGTGTGGGCCGAAAGGTGTAGATAAACTAGCGCCATAACGCATCCATGCTCACTGGGCTGGTGAATGATAGGAAGGAGAAGAAGCGATACGAGTCAACTGTATTTGTTTAATTTACAGGTAAAGTCCTAATTTAGCGTTTTTCTGCTCGGAGTAACGTCTATTTGCACTTTATTTGGTCGTTCTCTAATGTCAGAAGATTCCTGATTAGGGCGTCGCCACCGATACATCTGAGCCTGCCCGCTGAATGGGGACCTACCAGCAGTTGTGGGTAAAATGAGTTCAGCCTTATGTAGCTCGCATAGGTCGAGACGTCACAAGTATTGGGGTGTTTTCGGGACACCCCAATACTTGTGACGTCTCGTCCTATGCGAGGTAGGGTAGACTTAGAGATATCGATGGCGATAGTTATGGTTAAGAATATCCTAACCCTAAACCTTGTTGAAAACCCAAAAAAATTAATTAATTAAAATGGACAGAATCTAGAAGCAGTTGATGCATTCAAGCATGTGCGTTCAATCAGGGGAGATCACTCGTTTAGTACACACACACAAAACAGAACAAAGAATAGAAAATTATATATTGTGACAATCTTCTTTCTCTTTTTTTTTTTTTTTTTTTTTTTTTTTTAAATCGTTGCCACACACTATATATTATATTTCTGCTGGTTACTTCTCTTAACTTATAATGAATGAAAGCAAAAATCAAGGACTCAGCATTAATAGCAAAAAGACAGAAGTGAATGAAACAACAAAGAAAAAGACATCACCTCAGTGCAAAATAAAGACAAGTGGAACAATATTAAAACAGGTAAATGAATTTAAATATTTTGGAACTTTGTTAACCTCAAACGGAAGATGTACAAAAGAGGTGAGATGCAGAATGGCTCAGGTAAAGGCAGCTTTCAAAAAAAAAAAAAAAATGAGGAAGATATAATGCAATCCATTTTTGACAATGCACCAAGAAATAAAGCACCGGGGATAGATAACATACCATTAGAAAGAATAGCAGCAGCAGGAGAAACAGGAAAGCAATGGCTGCACAGAATATTTAATGTAGCCGATATTTAATGTAGCATGGCCAATATGGAAAAAGAAAGGTAGCAAAAGAGACTGCAATCAATATAGAGGTATATCTCTTCTCAGCCATGTAGGAAAGCTATACGCTAAAATCTTGGAAAAAAAGGCTGAGACCAATAATAGAACTACAGTTAAGCGATTCTCAAATGGGGTTTCGAAAAAAACAGAGGATGTACTGACGCACTATTCACACTAAAACAGCTTGCAGAAAAAACGACAGAACACAATCAAAACTTATACATAGCCTTCATTGACCAGGAAAAAGCATTCGCAGAGTACACAGAGAACAACTGTGGGAGATACTAACAACATACGGAGTAGCCAACATCTAACCAACCTTATTAAAAGCCTCTACGTCAACAGTAGCTGCAGGGTCAGAACAGCAGCAGGCTACACAGACAACTTCGAAGTTAGATCAGGCGTAAGACAGGGGTGCGTACTATCCCCCCTACTGTTTATTACATACATGGACCATATATGCAAGCTAGCCAACCCATCAGAGACAGAGGAGATCAACGAGCTTCTATTTGCAGACGATCAGGCACTAATACATGAAAGAATAGAAGACCTACATGAACACTTAAACAAACTCAACATCTCAGGCACAAAATACAACATGAAAATCAACATCAACAAAACAGAAGTCATGAATGTCGCCAAAAATAAACAGAACATCAACATAACTATAGAAGGCAGACAACTAAAACAAGTAGAGGAATTCAAATACCTAGGAAGTCTAATGACAAACGATAATTCTCAAACAGCAGAGATTGAATCAAGATGCAACAAAGCTTGTCAAATCATCGGACAGTTATCACCACTATTGTCCAACAAGGAAATAGCTCTAGAGGCAAAACGAGCACTATACAATACAATCTTCATCCCAACGTTGTGCTACCAATGCCAGACCTGGACCCTAGATGCAAGAACAATAAGTAAAATAACCTACTACAGAGATGAAATGTGTTAGACGAATGACAGGAAACAGTCTGAGAGATAAGATCAGAAATGAAGAACTGAGAAAAAAGCTAGGAATAGCTCCCGCCATATAATATATAAGGAAACAACAGATACAATGGTTTGGCCACGTGACAAGGCAGGAAGAACAAAACACTACACAACGAGCCTTCAACAAACGTTGTGAGAACACCAGATCCAAGGGTCGACCACGAAAAAGATGGGTCGATGGAATATTAGAAGCACTAGGAAACATAACAGCAGCAGAGGCGAACAGAAGAGCAAAAGACCGCCAATTATATCTCCCCTCGACGCTAAAAGGCAGATGAGGAAGGAAAGTAGAAGAAGATTTTTGACAATCGAAACAAGAAAAATAGTTCTTAAATGTTATGTAGAGTCAGTCTTAACATACGGATGTGAATCATGGACAATAGACACAACAAACAAGAACATGCACTGGAGTTTGTAGAAATGTGGTTTTACAGAAGAATTTTGAGAATACCATGGACAGTTAAAAAGACATATGAAAACGTTCAGAAAGAGGCCAAAGCAAAAAGAGAGCTAATTTCCAATATTAGGAAGAAACAATCATAATTTTTTGGCCATGTAATGAGAAGAGAGCAATTGGAATATATTGTAACAATTGGGAAATTGAGGGACGAAGAGATAGAGGAAAGCCAAGAGAAAAAAATACCAGACAGCTAAAGAGAATGGCTTGGCAGAAGATCAACAACAGAAATGATAAATAACTGTCGAGATCGAACATTGTGGAGAGGCATGATCACCTACGCCAGCAGGCCCGGTACATGATGACGACTTCTCTTTACATATTATGCAATAGGAAAATAATAACACTATTTCTTTCAAAAGATCAAATTTGAATAACAAGTGTTGCCACGTGAGCGCCAAAGAACGCTTGTAAATTAAACCCATTCCATATTTAGCAGCAAAAAAAAAAGATCCAGGCGAACAAGCAAGCTAGACGAAACTGGAGATAACTGTCTCGGGTACCATCACACACGACATCGACTCACAGGCAGGATCAGAGCGAGGGTTGCCTGTCTGTCACACAACGGCGGGTGTTGGACGGAAGGCAATGAGGATACTGGGAACGGGTATGAGCGGGGCGGCAGTGTGATATTCATTATTGATTTCACTCACAAACGTGTAGTGGCTGATTTGAAACCGGGCTAAGCCTGCCCTCTCGTTGCATAATTACGGACCAACGTCATGTGTTGTCTCCATTACGAATGTGGCTCTATGAGCGTCATTTTACTCTGTCTTTTGTCACAATAGTTGGTTACTGTAGGTCCCTGTGCTAATGAAATGCACACACAAGACATAAAATGTGATAATGTCAAAGAAAATAAACGCACAAGAATTTAGAGTTAAACAAAATGGTAAAATCCCGAAACAAGTGCAGAAATTCAAATACATGGGATCAATAATAACATCTGATGGAAGATGGACTGCAGAAACTAGAAGTAGAATAAGACAAGCAGAGAAGGAATTACATCGAAATCAAAATATTACACATTAATGTACAGGATAATGTTAACTTCATATGGATAAGTGAAGTTAAAGCTTTATGTGATTAATCGAAACAAATTTGGACGGCTCAATAGGCCTTCAACAGGAACAATACACACACATATATATGAGTAAATACTATTAGTACTACATAACTAACTAATAATGGTATATCCCGAAACAAAATATCTCGAACTAAGATGATAAATAATAAATAAAAATGTCTTCCATGCGTAATGCGATGAGACCAGAAGCAGAATGAACGGTATACGAACGATGGTTAGTCAGTGCAGGATACCCAGTGAGGTGACCAGGTAAAGGGAGGGCCAAAACACAGGTGGAAGGGTTCTAAAAATATGTGCGGGGATATGTTATAGTTTACCTCAACTATAACTCCACCCACAATGTCTACACCTATCTACAACAATGCGAAAACACACAGACCTGTATTGAGTTATTGAGTTATTTGCGGGTCATCATCATTGCACTCCGAACATGTCCATAGGTGCTCAGATCCCTCCTCAGCAATTCCCTCAGTGTCCAGCGACTGACGACTCCAGTTCTATGTTGGTTGATAAGTCCTCTTACACGGCCACTAAGTTTCTCATTTCTGGCCGTGCCCATCTTAACTCCCATTTCCATCATCCGAAGAAGTGGCGTTGATCTGTGTTTGTCGAAGTCCCGTGCTCTTCCAACATCTCGAAGGGCATTGATGATGTTCGCCCGATCCATCGGTTGCCCGTCCTCAACGACAGCGCAGCTAGCCAACCTGTCCGCTCTCTCATTTCCCCGTACTCCCGCATGTCCAGGGACATAGACAAATGTGACCTTACGTATTTTTGATTTCTGCAACGACTCTACCCAATGCATGCGTACAAAGCCCGCCTCCACTTTTTTTTATCATGCTCATCGAATCACTCAGTATACATGCGTGGATGTAGTCTTGTGACTCTAACCATTTGAATGCCTTGGTCACTGCCATCACCTCCATTGTCATGCTACTCGTGGTCATGGCGTATGCACTACTGTCTTCCTTGGCTATTCTGCCTGCTGAGCGTGCTGTAAATGCCCATGCACTTCTTTCGTGTCTTCTTACAGATCCGTCTGTATAGATGACTGCATCTTTCTCATCGGTATTATCGCAGATGAGACCGTTGACCTCAGCATTAACCACGACCGGGTTCTGTTCCCTACTTTTCCTGTCGAGTGTGACAATACATGAGAAAGTTCCCTTGAATGACGTAGGCACCGGTATCCACTCCTCACCAATGCTAATATTGGTAAGCCCACAGACCTGTTTGATGACATCTTCTGCCCGGCCCACCCATGATTTGCCTCTTTTTAGCCTGGTACCTTTCTCTGTGTTGAGCACGTGGTGCAATGGATGCTCTGTATCTGTACTAATCTTCAGGTATGCTCGTGCTCTCCAGATCTTGATTCTGTCATCCATGGTTGGAAAGTCAAGAAGATGCCTCATTGCTACACAGGGAGTGTCCCTCGTACATCCCAGGATAATGCGCATGGCTTCATTTTGTATTTTCTCCAGCCTATCAATTTGAGTCGTACTGACAGTAAGAATGGCCAGGGCATACTCGATTGGTACGAGGACTAATACCTGGAACAGAAAAATAAGTAGCCTCTGCTCGATGTTGGCAGCTGCCATGACCTTCAAGGCGTCTAATCCTTTGCTGGATTTTGTTATCACATGGTCGACGTAGTCCCGAAAACACAGGCTGCGATCTAACTTAACTCCGAGGTATGTCATCAACTTGTCCCTGGTCACCTCATCAGCTCCCATTCGTACTACCGGTGTGGTCGTATTAACGATATGATTGTTAAGGGAGAACCATGAAACTGATGCTTTATTAGGATTAACCAAGGCACCTGAAACCCAACACCAGGAAGAAATGCGATCGAGTTCGTCTTGCATTGTGGAGGCGATTCCCCGTCTGTCTCTTCCCTGTCGATATACCAGAATATCATCAGCAAAAGTCATAGTTCTTCCCCTCCCATCCAGCTGTTGGGCCGTGATCGTTATTGTGTACACGTTAAATAGAACTGGTGACAATGGTGAGCCTTGTGGCAGCCCAGGACAAATGGATGTTGGCTCGGAAGACCAACTTCCACATCTGAGTATCACCTTCCTCTGAAACAGTGCCGCGGCGATCCATCTAATGAGGAAGGGGTTCACCGCCAGTTTGAGAAGCATATGCATGAGATATTCAAATGGTACCCTGTTGTATGCATCCTCCAGATCTATAGCAGCAGCACATGTCTCCTCTCGTCTGTGGAAGCCTTCGAAGACGTCATAGGCAAATACTGCCGCATTGAGCCATGTCTCTTTGTTATATCTATAACCTCCAAGTGTGGATGGGAATACGCGTTTCTGTTCAAGGCGACAGGTGAGGACACGGGCAACTATTTTCTCCAGCAGCTTGCCCGCAGTGTTCTGCATTGTGATGATTCTGTAGGCACTGATCTGAGAATGGTCCTTGTTTGGCTTCGATAGCGGTAGTAAGTAGCTGTGTAGCCACTCCTCCTTAATCTGGCCACTCCGAATACTCGCATTAAACTCATTGGCCAGTGTTGTCAAGTCGTCATCAGCTAAATCGCCTATGTCATCATACCGAACACCATCATGACCAGGAGCAGTGTTGTGTGACCTTTTAAGTGTCGTGCGAATGGTATCGGTTGTGATTGTGAGCTCTTCTTCCAGCCCTACATCCTTACACAAATTTGACAAAGATCCCCGTATCCTCATTCTTACAGCCTCATTTCTTTGGTCCGTCTGCTCAATGTAGCGGGCAAGCAGGGCCTTCCCTTTGCTCTCATCAGATTTGTGCCATATCTGGCCTGTGCTCTGAAAGTCTGGTATACCTCTGTGTCGTGGTGTGCCATTCATGCACTGATGAAGGCGCCAGAATGTGGCGAGCGATTTTTCTGAGCACACTTTTTTTTACAGAAGTCATCCCATTTGGCATCCTTAGCCTGCTTAGCACATAGTTTAAAGTGCATCATTTTTTGGTCGACCTCTACTTTCAGACGCTTCAAGAGCTCAGGTTGTGTTCTACCATACCTTCTGGCTTTCTGCCATGTCTTGACCGTTTGTCTCTTGCTCCGCCAAGCTTCCTCGACATCTACATTCCACCAGGGTGGCTGCGTCCATCTCTCCTGCCTCCTACGAGGGGCGCTCTGCTTCCTATGTCTGATTTTGCTAATGACGTCCTGGTCTGTTTTCTCGTATACATACCTGTATACACACATACATATATACATATATATATATATATATATATACACATACATACATACACACACATAAATACGCACATACATAATATATGCACATATATATACTCAGACACACACACACACACACACACACACACATATATATATATATATATATATATATATATATATATATATATATATATATATATCCGTACCTACACACACACACACACACATATATATATATATATATATATATATATATATATATATATATATATATATATATATATATACATGTATATATATATATTGGTTATTGGTTAAGGAAGGCCTCGGTATCACTGCAAACGAATTAAAATCCATAAATGCTCAACCGCCCGTGCCAGTGGAATCATCGGAATTACTAACACATCTCCCAAACAAAGAAAGGTAACTGTAGTCCCCATCGTAGCAGTCCCAGCACACGCCATAAGACATAAGGCGAAACCGCGCAGAAAGTGAACACAGCCAACTGGTCCCCGTCATACGATATCATCATTCATCGTAAACAAGCGGGATATCGAAACAGGATCAAAACTGATGAGACACACAGCTCACGGTGTGCACAGAGCACTTAACTCAGTAGCTCATGCAACAAGCCGGAGTTGGAACATGAGGAAACTGCAAGAAGGAACACTTTTCAGACATTGTCTTCAATGGTTCCTGCCGCCTATCCACCATATACCATGGAAGTTCGCATCCTCCCGAAAATGATGATCGTCGTAGCACTTGGTGATGTTAGGCCATCGTTGATGACTCCAATTCCAAACATATAGACACACAGTGGCGGTAAGTTATCATTTCCAATCCAACAGAAGCCACCTGACCTGTAGTTAGTAAAACCACGGAGAGAATATGATTTTGTGACCTTCACTGATTCACTCTTGGATGTGAATGTGTAGTTTACACAAGAGGAAAAGTTTTCAACTACAGTGATCCCATTTAAGGCAATTCTGGGATAGCAAGGCAAGTCTCCTTTATAGCAGCAGAACTTGATGTTCTCTGCTCCCTTCTTGTAGCTGCTGCCACACGATTCTGATGTTTCATTAACTTGGATACCATTCAAGAACAATGTCAGATTAACATTCCATAGATCTGGCTCTGCTGATGAAGTGCTTGGTGCAACAGTTGTATCAATCATACAGGAGGCTCTTGGTTTGTGGTCATTAATATCACAGACGGCATATAATGTTGTTATATTCAGTATTTCATTCTGGGGTGTAAGTATGTGGCACACACATGGAGAGTGGTTTGTGGTCACAGTAATCCCATTAAAGGCAATTCTAGGGTAGCATGGCATAGCTGTTTCAGAACAGCACAATCCTATGATGTTTTCTGTGTTCGCTATAAAGCTGCTGCTGCTACTCAATCCTGACCAATTATAGGTGTGGACATTATTCACTTGCAATGACAAAACTGCTTTGTTTACATCATAAACCTCTGGAAGCGAATCATTTATGGGACTAATAGTACAATTTATTCTTCCATGAGTCTCGAACCCCCCCCCCCCAAAAAAAAAAAAGTCTTTGGTTAAAAAGCACATATGCTTTTGAGTTGCACACAACAAAATGAGCCCACTTCATAGATTCAAAATGATCCTTGCCAATGCCATCCGTTTGCACAAGATAGGTCCTTAGCTACCAACGTCACAAACGAAGCCATCAAAATAAAGACTTTATCTACAGCGAAGGTTAACGAACTGTGAACAAGCATTTATGTTCAAAACCTTGAATACATTTTCAAAAAACTGCCAACTCGCTGCAATAACAGGTATCGTGGTGTTCAAAGTAAACATTGCTTAGTCCATGGCTCGAATATAAATATATATATATATTCTCCCAAACATATATTGTCCGGCGAACTTCAGGACGGAAAGAGACCAAAGGGTAGACCAGTGCTATAAGGTTGTTTGCAGGGATTCCTTGAGAGAGTTTTCTATCAGTGAAAGAAACTGGGAAAGTCTGGATACAGTTCGTAGCACATGGTGAACAAAAGTATTAAAAAAAACGGCAAACAACATTTTTCGAGGCAGTAAAAAAAAAATAAAATTGTAACACTGCCCCATCATGCCAAGTGGCGTATAGGGAATATGGTGTTAGTGACCATTATTTTTACAGACCTTCGGCACATGATTTGTGGGGTAATGTGGTCAGTATTACGCCCGTGCCGCTTTACTTCCCAGAAAAAAATTCGGTACCAATTTAAGGCTGGGTGAACCCGGAAGCCATCGATCGAGAACGAACCCAACCTCTCGTCCTTTGTAGTCCAGTTCACTCGGCTGAGTTATCTCGGCTGAGTTATCTCGGCTGAGTTATCTCGGCTGAGTTATCTCGGCTCCCCATTCGAGGCAGTGCTGATATCAAATTCAGAAGACGAAAGGCGCAGGAGAATGGAGACTAGGCCAGGCACCACGGATACATCTTGTTCGTTCTGCTGATTGATCTCTCTCTATCCAATATTGGCAGATTCAGCCACGAGAGAATCTGTTCAGTAAAGCAGCATCCAGCATAAGACACTCATATTTTTTTTACCAAACTACTGACTTATCATGATTGCTTGCTACCAACCGTCTGTCAAAGACGCCTATATACATATATAGGTGTATGTATGTATGTGTATCTGTATATATGTGCATGTTTGAATATTGCTATATGTGTATAGATATATATGTCTATATATATATATATATATATATATATATATATGTATATATATATATATATATGAAGCCGCGATAGCTCAGTAGTTAGTGAGCTGGACTACAAAGGATAAGAGGTAGGGTTCGATCCCAACCAACGGTTTCCGTTTCACCCAGCCTTTAATGGGTACCGGATTTTTTTCTGGGAATTTAAAGCGGCACGTACGTAATACCGACCATATTAAAAAAAGAAACATATTGAATTTGAAAGATATTAAGCAACAACACTGCCCAATACAATAAAATAGATAATGAAATACACAAAATGTGCAAAAAGGCAAAAGAAGACTGGCGCAGCCAAAAATGTATAGAAATAGAAACTATGGAAAGCAAACAAGACTTAAGAGGAATGTACACAGAAATAAAGAGAATGACTAATAAAATTAAAAAAGCCACAGAAGGTGGGTGCATTGCAGACAAAAAAGGAAAAATGCTAACAGACAATAAAGATATTATAGATAGATGGCAGGAATATATAACAGAACTATTTCAGGATCAAAGGTACAAGAAACCAGTTATAAAATGTACAGCAGGCTATAAAATCTTAAAACCTTTTCCGAGGTGGAAAAAGCTATAAAAACAATGAAAAAGGGAAACGCAGCAGGACACAGCACACAGATAGAGATGATACAGACACTAGAAGATTTTGGCACTGAAGTGATTACAGACATATTCAACGACATATACCACACAGGATACATAGCAAATGAACTAAAAACATCAACTTTCATTGCATTGCGTAAAAAGAATGGTGCAGTTGAATGCAGTGACCTTAGAACAATAAGCCTAATGAGCCATGTTACAAAAATCTTGATAAAAGTTATACAAGGAAGAATTCAGAAATGCAAATGCGATTTTTGGGCCATGTTAAAAGACACAACAGCCTACTAAAAGTAATCTTGGAGGGGAAATACAAGGTGGCAGAGGCAGACCAAGACTAACATGGACGAGTAACATCAAAAGATGGACAAATCAGCCTATGACACCATCAAAGCAAGAGACAGAGCAGAATGGCGTTCCATGGTAGCCAACCTTCGTTGCGGAGAATGCACTCGATGATGATAATGAAGCAACACGTTTCTGCCAATGAAATTTGAAAAATACAACTTCGCTGTTATGTTGGGCGGGTGGCACTGATAACTTGTCGGACTCCAAACAAGTCATAACGGGTTCGAATCCCAGTAGGGTCAAAAGATTATTTTTGCTTTCGGTGGTAAAATAAAAACTCAGACCCAAAAACTTCGCGCCAACTACACTGGACAAGCAGTCTTTACTCTTCGGTCCCATAGGTCGGCGCCCCCCCCCCCACCCCACCAACCATCGACAGACCTCAATAATGAGGAAATGTAAAAAAAATGTTAAGCAAGTCCTAACATATCCTGAAAACTGAAAAACAGACAATAAAAACGTTGGAGGCCACATAAATATGGTGTTACGGAAGAATGCTGGGAATACTATCAACTGATATGTCTGATGAGCGCATTCTAAGAGATCAAAATGAAAGCTTATTTCCGATATCAAGAGATAACAATCATCATATTTGTTGGTGGTGTGCAATGAGAAAGGAAAAGTTGGAATATATTGTTAACAAGTGAAACAATTGAGGGAGGAGGAGTCTAATGAAAAGGGGGAGAACAGATATCAGGGGTTAAGGCAAAGAAATGCAAATGAATGCATAAAAATGCGAAGCTGCAGTAAAGCTGAATGTGAGGGAAAATTGAAAGAAGAAAGAACAGATATCAGACAGTTCAAGAGAATGGTTTGGTAGAAGTCAACAAGAGTACTGATAAAAACTGTAGAAATCAAAACTTGCGAACAGACACGATCACCTACGTCAGCAGGCCTAGTACATGATGGCGTTGATGACGCTGTAAATCATAGTTTCTTGCTGTGTAAACACTCTTTAAACATTTCCTATTCTTTTGTTCCATTTTCAAGAAAATCATAGAAATGAGATCAGACTCAGCGCACGTGGAGCTCGCGCATTCAAGGAACAACATTTAAAACAATTTAATCACCCCCCCCCCCCCTCCGTCAAAACAATCAATCAGATTAAGCTATTGCATTGAATTCTAAATTCTCTGCACATTTAGATGATAAACAATAGCCAATCTTCATTATTATAACGGGCAGATCGTTGCTTATTATATTGCTTATACATGGTAAGCACATTAACAGGAGCCGCGACAGCTCAGTGGTTAGTGAACTGGACTACAAAGGACAAGGGGTAGGGTTCGATCCCAACCGACGGCTTCCGGGTTCACCCAGCCTTAAATGGGTACCGGATTTTTTTCTGGGAAAGTAAAGCAGCACGGTCGTAATACCGACCACATTACCCCAAAAATCATGTGCTAAAGGTCTGTAAAATATAGGGTCACTAACACCATATTCCCTATACGCCACTTGGCGTGACGGGGGTACTTGACTTTTTACTAAGCACATTAACAACCCACCACTTGACAGATCCAGGAACAGTGTTAAATGTTTACTCCACACCGTCGCCAAATCTGCATATGCCCATCAGCAAAGGATATGTTGAATATGCTCTCGTCTGTGAATAGGACAACATTCCACTGTAGCCTAGTCATCTGACATGTTGCTCTGCTCAGTGCAGGCGTTGCTGACGATGTCTGTGAATCATGTTTGGCCAAACATAAGGCCGTCTTGCAGTAAGGCCTCTATCTCTGAGTCATCGTATGACTTGCCCTCGTCTACCTACTATCGTTCTTGCTGTTTGACTTGCCGGGAGAGAACGATTCCTTGGGTGATTCAGCCCAATATGACAATCTTGCTCAGTGCTAGTGACTCGTGGTTGGCCACTCCAAAGTATATCACGGATACTGTCAGTGGTTCGGTAACGTTCATTTAGACATACAATAGCGCTGTTGTGGCAATTCATCCTTCTGGCAATGGCCCATGATAGCGCTGTTGTGGCAATTCATCCTTCTGGCAATGGCCCATGATAGCGCTGTTGTGGCAATTCATCCTTCTGGCAATGGCCCATGAGCCCATTCAAGTCTCCAACATACCAATAGCTTGCTAGCAGTTGTTTTCAGAAAGTCGTGGCATTTAAACCACATGTACTGGGGTGCTTTGTCTCAACGGTTTTTTAAACAAATAACAAGTGTACAGCCACAACGTGTTTACATGTTCAGGGTCATAGGTATTGGCAATCATGTTGAACATGAAACAAAGTTAAAGTTTTCATGTGATTCTTGATTCTATATTTTTGCCGCGCCGTTAGACATCGCATAGGGCTTGACGTTTTTTTTTTCTTTTTGCCACCCATATCTATTCTGGGTGACATGTTTGATCTTATCTAATGAGTCTATACCTGCCAACGTTGCTTCTTTTATAAGTGTTCTTTTTAGTGTCTCTCTAGGTTTCGTCTTTTTCTGTATCCTGATGTTTCCCATAGAAGAGTTTATTTTGGAATTCTCTTCTTGTCTCTTCTCAGCACATGTCCGACTAAAATCTTATCTTCTTTCTTTAATTGTAGATGAGATCTCTACTTTTCATGTAGTCTGTACAAAAACCCGTGTTTTTAATCGTGCACTTTCCATCCCAGCAGCAATGAGCTTTCTCATCGTCATCATCATCATCATCGAGTGCCTTCTCCGCAGCGAAGATTGGCTACCATGGATCGCCATTCTACTCTGTTTCTTGCTTTGATGGTGAAGGCTGTTTTAGATTGACTTGTCCATCTTTTGATGTTACTCGTCCATGTTAGTCGTGGTTTGCCTCTGTCTCTTTTACCTTGTATTTTCCCTTCCAATATTACTTTTAGTAGGCTGTTGTGTCTTTTAACATGCCCCAAAAATTTCATTTGTCTTGTCTTAATTGTATTTATTAGTTCTCTTTTTATTTTTAGTTGTTTTAAAACTTCATCGTTTGTTTTCTTTTCTTTCCATCCAATTCTACCTATTCTTCTACAAATCCACATTTCAAAGGCTTCAATTTTCTGTTCTGTTTTCTTGTCTAATGTCCATGTTTCTGCACCGTACAGGAATACTGAGAAGATGTAACATTTTGCCATTCTTAGTTTCAGCCCTGCTGATATTTGTTTTGTTGTTAGTATATTTTTCATGGCATTAAAATTACTTTTTGCCATACCTATTCTTTTGTTTATTTCAATTTTACATTTCCATCATTGGTTATATAGGGTGTCTCTTTAATGACTGTGCATTTTTTGTTGTTGAAATAATTACGCACCTAAATTTTATCTATGTATGACGTAATAGTTCAAGCACCATTTACGTGTTCATTTAAACATCACTGCTACATGATAGATCTGGCTTACAATGGTGTTAACGATTGAAGAAAGAGTATTTATAGTGGAGCATGTGTTCCGTAACGGCGGCAAGTATTCGAATGGGGTTGTTGAACAATTTGTGAATAGATTTCCTGATACACCAGTGCATCATAGAAATACTGTGAGTAATTTAATAATCAAATTTCAAAACACCGGTAGTGTACATGATGTTAGCCGTCCTGGTAGACCATCTGTTCTTGAAGTAACATCTCTCAACATCCAGGACAGCATTCTAATGAGTCCTGGCAAATCAATAAGAAAGCTGGCTCAACAAGTACACAAATCAAGCAGTACTGTTCATAAAGTTCTGAAAAAAAAATTAAAGTTACATCCGTACAAATTTTCCGTCGTTCCTCAATTAAAAGAATTAGATCACCAATCCAGAATTAATTATTGTATGTGGTTTGAGAATTTTCTAGCCCAAGAAGGTGAGGAAATCCTTGATTTCACTTTCTTCACAGATGATGCATGGTTCCATTTGTCTGGGTACGTGAATAGGCAGAATGATCGTCTTTGGAGTGATGAAAATCCACATGCAATGCACCCAGTGCCTCTCCACGATCAGAAAGTAGGAGTGTGGTGTGCAATGAGTCGTCAGCGGATAATCGGCCCAATTTTCTTCTATGACACAATAAATTCAGAAAGATACAGGATTAACATACTGGAGCGATTCGTAGCCCAACTTTCTGAGCCAGAAATTGAAAAAGCTTGGTTTCAACAAGATTGTGCAACAGCTCATACTGCTTTAAAATCACTGGAATTTTTATATGAAATTTTTGCTAATCGTATAATCTCTCGCGGAATTTGGCCTGCACGGTCTCCTGATCTTACTCCCATGGACTACTATCTCTGGGGTGAACTGAAAGGAAAAGTGTACGAAAACAATCCCCACACACTCGATGAGCTGCAGGTTTCAATCGCCAACAACATTAATAATGTTACACAGCCCATACTGCGTAAGGTTTTTGACAATATGAAAAAACGTATCAATATTTGCCAACTAAAACGTGGTGGATATTTCGAATACCTTTTGTGAATCATCATCATCACTGAGTGCCGTCTCCGCAACGAAGGTTGGCTACCATGGAGCGCCATTTTGCTCTATCTCTTGCTTTGATGGTGCAGGTTGTCATCGGTTGATTTGTCCATCTTTTGATGTTACTCGTCCATGTTAATCTTGGTCTGCCTCTGCCTCTTTTACCTTGTATTTTCCCCTCCAGGATCACTTTCAGTAGTCTGTTGTGTCTTTTAACATGGCCTAAGAATCGCATTTGTCTTGTTCTAATTGTGTTCAGAAGTTCTCTTTTCATTTTTAGTTGTTTTAAGACTTCGCCGTTTGTTTTCTTTTCCTTCCATCCAATTCTACCTATTCTTCTATATATCCACATTTCAAAGGCTCTTTTGTGAATAGTGATGTTATATGTTTAACTTTACCGAAAAAGGAACAAGCTACAGCAGTACATGATGCGTGATTTACATAAATAAATTGGAACAACTAGATTTTCAAATAATGCACAGTCATTAAAGAAACACCCACCGATCTGGAAGACCTTCAATTTCACAAGACCAAATTATGGAACTCCAAGACAGAATTACAATGAGTCCAAATGCATCTTTAAACCACTTGTCTCAACAGGTGCAAATATCTAAGAGTTCTGTTCACAAGGTTTTAAGAAGTGAACTACACTATCGTCCATACAAATTAACTGAAGTGTCTCAACTCCAAGAAAGAGATTATGAATCCCGTTTAAACTACTGCATGTGGTTTCAGAATTGTATTTATGAACATGGCGCTGCCATCCTTGACGTCACTTTTTTCACTGATGAGGCCTGGTTTCATTTATCCGGTTATGTGAACAGTCAGAACAATCGGCTGTGGAGCAGTGAAAACCCCCATGAATTTCATCAAGTGCCGCTTTACGATCAAAAAGTCGGAGTGTGGTGCGCTATAAGTCGTATGCGGATAATAGGACCTATATTTTTTAATGAAACAATAAATGCAGAACGTTACCGTACTTTAATTCTGGAACCGTTCATAGCACACCTTACAGAACGGGAAATTATGGAATCCTGGTTTCAGCAGGATGGGGCAACAGCACACACAGCCACAACAACACTCTATTATTTAGAAAGCATATTTGCAAATCGCATTATTTCACGTGGAATCTGGCCTGCTCGTTCACCAGATCTAACACCCCCAGATTATTATCTGTGGGAGGCATTGAAGGGGAAAGTTTATGAAAATAATCCGCAGACAATTAATGACCTAAAGACTGAAATAGTAGACAAGATTAAACAAATATCACCAGACATTATTCTGAAGGTTTTCGCAAATATGGAAAGACGAATCACGACATGTTTTGAGGCCCGTGGTGGACATTTTCAACATATGCTTTAGGCACTTTATTGTGTTAATACCAACATTACCCATTATAAACTCGCCGATAGCAGTCAAGTATATTTGAATATTTTACAATTTGTGTGACGCATTAGTTAACCGCATTTCTGGTGACGTTTTTCTTCCGAGAGTAGAAATTCACTGCACTGCGACTTTAAAAACACCCTGTATTTTGATCCTTCCACTGCCGTTAGATGTTGTAGAGAGCTCGTGTTTTTCGTTACCCATCTCTATTATTGGCGAGATGTTTGATCTTACCTAATGAGTATATGCTTGTCAACTTTGCTTCTTTTATAAGTGTTTTTGTTAGTGCTTCTCTTGGTCTTTCTCTTTTTTCTGTATCCTGCGGTTTTCCATAGAAGAGCCTGTTTTGAAATTCTCTTGTTACATTTTCTTAACACATATTCATCTTCTCTTCCCAATGGTAAATACAATATTTGGTTGAATGGCCATTTCTCTTATTCCTGTATTAGTCTTGCATTCCTTCCATTGTACATTCAATATTTTTCATACACTTTTGTCTTCAAAAGCGTTTAGTTTATTCGAGTAAATATAATATTTAGAGTCATCATCAAGTTAGAACCATCATTACTGTACCGCGAACACATATGATGGCCAACTAGATGACACAAATGAAAATCAGGGCATTTAATCAGGAAAAAATGGATTTTTCACAAACAAAAAATGTTATGACAACGGTGCCTTCTTGGTAGTACTTTATATATAATGTTGAAAGCCGGTCGACGCGGGGTTCAACTAAAAACACAGGATATGTTCGGCGAAAAGCTGACGGACTTATAACCCAACAGACACATCCACCGGTTTTCTAAGCTTCTTCAACTTAACAATCAGGACGCCAACCTGTTTCAGTTCCATGTTGATAATTCCTCTCATTCGTACAGAATATCACTACGTTCTGCAGTGCAGATCTTTACCCTCTGTTTACATGGACTAGAACATTATGTAGATTAACTTTTCAAAGTCCGTAATTAAACCCATCACTTGGACTGTTAGTATCTACCCTATCCATTGGATAACCATCTTTTACAATTGCTGAACTGGCCAATCAGTCTGATCTTTCATTGCACACAAAACTAACGTGATCTGGGGCAAAAAAAAAAAAACTACAGCAGAATTTTTACCCCCGTACAGACTCAAGCCATTGCCTGTGCATGAAGCTTGTCTTACTCTGTGGATCGAGCTGATTTATTCACTATGAATGTAAATTTATGAATCTAACCAGATAAAAGACTTTGTCACAGCCACCTCATCATCATACTGCTACGGGTCGTCATTGCGTATTTGATTCTATCTTCCTGAGCAGCTAGTCCGCTTGAACGTGCATTGAATGCCCAAGCACTCAGCTGATGGTGCACTACATAACCATCTATCTATGTAGATCAGAGCGTGAGTGTTACTTGAATTGTCGAGCATTAACCTAAATCAGATTGTATTTTATGTATCATTTGTCGAGTATGATAATGACAGAAACATGTAACAGTGAATCCTCGAGACAAAACTACCCGATCAGTTGCAGTCTTCACACCATTTTAACGACTTTCAAAGGATACATTGACAATATGATAACAAAAGCAAGCAAGGAATACTTCTACGATAAGAGCCTTCTTTTTCCCCTTTTTTACTTGCGCAGCTCTTATAGCCGCCATTGTGTGTAGTATATCGTGACTCGGCTTCGGACCAAGTATTTAGTTATATTTGCGTGTGTGTGTGTGTAAACGAGTTTGTAAGAATGTAAGGAAGTAAGGGGAGTAGGGACGGTGTGGAGAGAGTTGAGAAACACCGCATGTGTGGGGAAGTGACATTGTCGAGAAAGTTGAGTGAACTGTCGTGATTCTAGAGACAGGTGACAAACACGAGGAAGCGAGTAGATTGGGAAAAGGTGAAGGTGAAATAGAAAAGTTGACGTTAAGAGAATCCATTGGATGATAAATTAAGGAAGTGGTTGTTGATTGGCTGATCGGCGAGAGATTTAAGGGCCTGTAGAGGGTTCAGAACACAATCAAAATGTATACATACCTTTCATTGACCAGGAAAATCAAAGAAAGACAAACGAGGATGGAAAGAAGAAGAAGAAGTAGAGGGTTGGAGAGGCAGATGAGCTTACATGAAAAAACGATATAGATAGCATAATGGGAGACAGGTCAGTGGCAGGATAGTAACAGTGAATTGAACCTGGTTATTAGATTAGGAAAACTCAGAGGGCTCTAGAAATCAGATACCATAGAAGAGAACTCACACGAGGAGAGCAGCATTGAGGCTGCTGTAGAATTACTTTGCAAGAAGAGGTTGAGCGCAGTATAACCAGCCAACATTCTTAAGAGGAGAGGAAACGATGTGCGTGAGGAGAGTGCAGTGTATAGTGAGATCCGGAACCGTGTGTACTTAGTTTTACTTGGAGACCCGAGCGGGGATGTTAAACCACTGGATTATTTATTGTTAAGGATTTGTTTTGTGGACTCTTATCAATAAAGTCTTAAGATGTTTTATTCAGAGAGACTTGTGTGTACCATGAAACGTGAGTGTTGTATCCAAGCCTGATAGAAGTAAAAACTGAAACAACGTGAAGTACTGAAGTCGTAATAGGTATCACTAACGACATGAGGATATATATTCTGTGACGATAGACGAAGCTGAGGTTGTGCGTGGGGGAGCCAGAGATTCAACGACGAACCACACCAGAAACATCAGGCAAGAGTCAAGTAAGCAATTGCTGTTACCCAGACTGTACAAGCCTCTTTAAGTTGTGTCGGTGTTGACAGTATCAGGTAGGTGTTACATCTTTACGTCGCCAAATAACTGTCAAGCATCAAAAGACTTTTGCAAAACGAAGATACACCTCTATAACAACAACAACAACAACAACCCCTGCATATCGGCACCAAATTGTTACATATATATATTTTTGTGTGTGTCGTGTCTATTGTTCTAATTGAGCAGCAACATTATTTTGTTTTTGTTTTGTTCCTTTGTTCCTCTTGTAAATCAGCAACCATACCTCTTTTTTCTATTAAATTTTCATTAGCAGCTTTACAGCAGTTTCGCATTTTGTATGCATCTTTGTGCCTTCACCCAATGAACTGGCAACTGGAGAATGTCACCTGCTCACCCAGTCGCATACAAGAGATCGAGAAATAATTAACAGAACTGCCATGCAGTGGACTCTGGCGGGAGATGACAAAAGATTGACAGAAAAAAAATTGTTTAATGATAAAACCGTGAGAACAGAATAGCTTGGGTCAGACCTGGGACACTATGTATGATGAATTGCCAGACATTGTGCAACATAACAGAATTTTGCTTATGACATACAAGATGGCATAAGGCATGGACCCTGACTGTTTTGTCATTCTGTTGCCACAGAAACGAAGACAAAGGATAAGATATTTGTTCTGCGTCATCAGGATTAGATGTGAAACCATATTCCTACATTAGAATAAACATTTCAATGAAACTGTTATTTTATTTTCTTTGCTTTCAGTAAAAAATTGCATAATGAAAAAGAAACTTTATCTTTTACCGGCTAGTTTATAAGTCTCACACCCCTCCCCCCCCCCCCTTTTCCAAACGCCCTTTCCCAATGGCTAAGAATCTGCTTTCAAAAACAGGCTGCTTTTTTTTATCGGTTATTTCAATTTCTTGTTTTAACAATATTTTGCTGGATGAAATTATTTAGTACACAGTAAACAATTCAGTAATTTGAGCTGATTTTCATGTCTAGTATGCACAGAAGTTGTTTTATTAAATATTATTTTCATTTCAAACTGGCATTTTAGTTCTAATCTTGGAAATTTAGCAGTTTTATGTATGGCAAGTATAAGGTACAGCTTCTTCTAATCACTCTGAATGTATAATAGAAGCATGTGTATTCTATCTTGTTGGAAAGGCAAAAATGGGTAAAGCACTCTAATGTTTCAGTAACGACAAATAATTGCAGTGCTGCGGTAAGCCGGTAGAAGGAGCCAGTAGTGGGATGTAACATACACTCCTACATGGTATGGTGACAGCTGTACAAAATAAGAACACAACAAAATACTAACGTTGCGGCCTTCTTCAAAAAACGATAACACCAACAAAAAATGAAATACAGATAAATTCTACTACATCTAGAATGGCGGGATAGGTAAGTCAAGGAGAAATGAACAGAGTACAAAATAAGAGATGTAATGATGAAACGAGAGAGATGTGTTACATATCGGAGGGTAAAATTTGATACTGTATGAAAATATGAAAGCTAAAAGATATATAAAATTGAAGGGAGACTTAACTTTTGGCAAGTTCCAATAGCTCCCAGCGAGAATGACTGTCAAATGTAAGTTAAGTGGGATGGAGGGGGGAGTGTTTGTTGGGAAACCAATCCCGTGATTGGACGGGAGGTCAGGCGAGATAACAAGAGAGTGGAACTAGATATGAAGCAGTCATGCGTGACCCAATTAATCACTAGAAATATATATAAAGTGGAAAGCTAGCAAACAAGCCTGACACTCCTCCCTAGCGATAAATGAGGCGTAATAGGGAGTTTATCAAGATATGTGATACCGACCAATAAAATCTCCTGGTGGGAGGAACAAGTCAGGTGGCATGGGGCCAAAACAGGCGCAAGGGAGGGAAAAAGGGAGAGGAGAAGGGGGAAACAGATGGGAGACAGCAGCGAAAGTAGGAGGGGAATGGGGGAAGAGAGAGGGGTTACCCGTGAGAATGGGATACATTGATGCCCTGTGGCGTGAGACAACCCATACTGCGATCAGACGATTCTCTAAAGTGAATTGGCTGCAGCTGTCAGAAGAACATGACGAAGGCCATTAACTAGGACATCTGCCTTACCCTGATGACCGCAGAGTTGAAGTTGAATGCTATTGGGGTGCCTACATCTTGAGTGATGCCATACTGATGTTCCCAGCATCTTTCTCTGAGACGGTGTCCTGATTCGCCAATGTAGATCAACTTACTTTGCTTACACAAGATGGCAGAGATAATGTTCAAGTACAAGTGATGTACAAGTGAATCCTTCTCTAATCTCAAAAGGATCATTAGGAAATCGAACCATATCTGTCTGGAGAACATGGTTGCAAGTTTTACATAGATTGTGATTGCAACGGATCGTCTCTCAATGGCAGTGGGGGGAGGCAGGAAGGCGGCTCCTGATATGCATGTCATAGATGTTGCAATAATGCTTAAAGGCCACTAAATGGGGTGGGGTGGGGGGGGGGGGGTGTGAGGGAAGAGTAGATGGTAGTGGAGTCAGAGTGGAGAATGGGGAGGTAGTGCTGAATGATTCTATTCATGGCATAGTAGTGAGGGTGTTGGGTGAGAGCAAGTACTACCCTGTCAGAGAGAGGGTAGAGGTGGTGAGTGCAGCCTAGCATGAGGTGCAAAATCCATCAGAGAGCTGGAAGAAGAGCTGATACAGGATAGAGGCATCAGAAGATGTAGTCAACATTATGTTGGAACTTTTCATCATCCTAGCAAAAGGCTGAGTAACTGCGAATAGGGAAGAGAGCTCTTGCACGATGTCAGGTGAGAAGAGTCATAGCAGAGGAAACATTGGGAGTCTGTATGTTTGTAGAACAGCTTCAGCAAAAGAAATTTAAGAAAAGTTTCAGTAACAAACAACTGGAAGAAATGTCAAAATTCATGGTAACCTTGTTTATAATGGTGGCATGTCCTTGGCGTCTATTTCATGTGGCCATTTTAATAGCTGCCATTTAAACACATTTTCATTTGCTTTCATACTAAATAATATAGAAAAACGGTCAATTTTTTTTTAATCACGCATAGAAAGTGTACATGATGCAAATATCTGTTAAGAATAGTTGCATTACATTAGGTATTTAACACTTGTTCATACAGTTCTTACAAATGAACCCCTGAGATCTTAACATAAATTGAAGAGACTACATCCAATGAAATTATAAGAGAAGAAACCAAACAAGAAGACATGCTAAGCAATATATGTGGAGAAAATGCTGGAATTACATTGGTCATATGTTCATAATGGATAGGAAGACTCCCACGTCTGATCTTGTGGACACGGGTGGCAAAAGAAAAAAATACCAAAAGAAATTCTAAGAAGAACATTTAATAAAGAGGTTCAATTATAGGATGCAGAACAAAACAAGACCTACAAGAACTAGCACTGAATCACGAGACATAGAGAGCTATTATTTCTGCCCTATGTGCTTCTGTCTTTGGCCCGAGAAAAACTAACATATTGTTGAAAAAAAAAATGATTTGTAATAAATTTAAACTTGCAGCAAAAGTCAAGTACTACATAATTGAAATGACTGTTAAATGAAGAAATAACTTATAATTATTTTATAGAAATGTAGAATTGTATTGCATAATTAACCTGCAAAGAAACTTACCTTGTCTAACAAATGTTTGGTTGACATCAAGAAGAATATCACAGCCTTCAACAATCATGCGCTCAATAGCAAGGTTTTTACGGATGTTCTCTGTCTCACTAACTTCATCATGCATTACCTAAAATATAATACAATTAGTAATAATAAAGGTGAACTGATGACTCCAGATCATGTTTAGCAGACATGTGAACTGTACAAAAACATAAAACTCATATCATTCAAATATTAGTTGTCTAATTCATTTGTCCTTTTAAGCAACATAACCTGTGTATTATTTCTTTAAAGGTTATGTTATGTTTAATTTTAGAACCATCACAGCACTCTGGACACATCAATCAGTGCTCCGATCTTCTCCTTAAAATGTTCATCAGAACACAGTAACTAATTGTTCCAGTCTGCTGTTGGTTGACAAATCCTCTCATTTATCTAAGTTATCATTCTGCTTTGACAACACTGGTCTTCACTCCCAGCACAAAGACTAGAAAGCCATGTATTTTGTACTTCTATCAAAGTCCTTTGTTCAACCTAGCTCTAGTAGATTGTTAATGATATCTGCCTGATTTGTTGGCTATTCAGCAGCTAATATTGCTGAACCAGCCAGTCTGTCCACTCTGTTGCTGCATCAACACCAGCATGGTCCAGGACAATGAAGATAATGCTGCAAATCTTTGCTCTGTTTTGATCCCATCCAACCAGTTTTGTAAAGGTATTTAAGATTATAAGAGGAACAGAGGAAGACCCAGAGAGACACTGAGAAGAACATTGATGAGAGAGGCAAGAGCAGCAGGATTCGGCTCCCTCAATGAGATAGAGCTGCTTGCACAGAACAGAGACAAATGGCGAGGTTTGATAAAATATCTTTAAAAGATTTGAAAACTGCTAGAACAAAAATTCAGAGAAATATCTTGGTCTACGCCCTATGGGCCGGCTACGGCTCGAAAGGTCAATAGATAGATAGATTGATTTAAGATTATTAGAAATATGATAAAAATCAATCAAAACACTTTAGACCTCTTATTTGATCATAGGTACACACATAGGATCATACAAGATCTCTCAATCTATCCCTACTCCTGGACACTTTCTCATCTCTCCAGATTAGGTCAATGTTTTTAAAATTTTCCATGACTTCTTTTCCACATGTTTTCCTGGCTTTCGCTGTCCTGCTGGATTCTATGGCAGTGTTCGTTTTGTTATGCTGGCACCAGGCTTTATTGGCATGTGTCCAATGCATCCCAGAGGAAGACCAAGGAATTCTTGGAGAAGACAGATAGAAGCAGAGATAAAGATGATGGGGACGACATGGAATGATCTTAAAAGAATGGCAAAAAACAGACTGACTTGGAAAGTGTTTGTTGAAGACCAATGCTCCACTGGGAGCTAAAAAGGTAGAAGAAGAAGAAGAAGAATACATCCCCATTTTCTAGTCATAATCTGTGCTCAATTGAAGCATCAAGTTCAGAATTTTTCTCAAACAATTATTTACAAATTAATGTATATTTTGTAGTTGTATTATTCAGCATCCATTTCTCTGAAACAAGAATTATCATCATCATCATCATCATGTGCCATACCGGGTGGCATAGGTGATCATATCCTTCCACAATCTTCTATTCACAGTGCATCGTATCAGTTCTGTTATTGACTGTTTCCCATGCCATGACACAAAGCTATCTAGTATTTTCTCTTTCTGTCATCCGCAATCTCCCTTTCTCTGTATTTTGCCAGTTGTAACCAAGTATTCCAACTTTCTTCCTCTCAAGATGTGCCTGAAAAATGTTGATTGTTTCTTTCTGATGTTTTTTAATTCTTTTTTGTGTTGGTCTCTGAGAATTTCCTCATTGGTCTGTTTTACATGTCAAGGGAACTTTCAACTTTCTTCTGAGAAATCCAACCTCTTTGCTTTTTAATTGTCTTTTCATTTGTTTGTCTACTGTCCATGATTTTTTTCCATAGGTCAGAACTAGCTCTATATAGCACAGATGAACTCTCTTTATCACTTCTATTGACATAGACTTGTTGCATTAGACGTTTTTCATTTTCTGAAATGCTATTTTGGCCTGAGCTACTCTACTTTTTATTTCTGTGGTGCATCTTCCATCTGATGTTGTTATTGTGCCCAAGTACTTGAGGCATTGCACTTGTTTCAGATTTGTCCTGTTTATTTTTATGCTGCAAGAATTATCATGTGCCATACCGGTTGGCATAGGCTATCATGTTCTTCCACAATCCTCTATCCACAGTGCATCGTATCAGTTCTGTTGTTGACTGTTTTCCATGCCATGACACCAAGCTATCCAGTATTTTCTCTCTTTGTTGTCCGCGATCTCTCTTTCCTTTTTATTTTGCCAGTTGTAACCAAGTATTCCAACTTTCATCTTCTCATGATGTGCCCGAAAAATGTTGATTGTTTCTTTCTGATGTTTTTTAGGAGCTGCCTTTTTGTGTTGGCCTCTTTGAGAACTTCCTCATTGGTCTTTTTAGCTGACCAGGGAACTTTCAACATTCTTCTGAGAAATCCAATCTCTGTGGCCTCTAATCGTCTTTTCATTTGTTTGTCTACTGTCCATGATTCGCTTCCATAGGTGCAAGAATTATAGGTTAGTTTTAAATAACATTTGTGGTTAAAACTTGAATATTCACAACACAAAGTATAAAATTTGTTTTTATTTCTCTTTTATTTCTCTGACATGTTTCTTCTCAGAAATATTAATCTATTAAAATATAAATACAAAAAAACATTAATTAAGCCAGAAAGTTCACATTTGTCTAGTCTTACAAACTGTATCTACTTTTATATCAATTTTAGGAATTATTAAGTTTAAGTTTTTCCAACGCTAAAATAGTCACAACTGTTCTAGAATTTGCGTTGCATCTCTTACTTTTTTGGGCATGGTTTTCCCTAGTGTGATCCTTGTCCTCTCTAGGCTCACCATATTTCCATATAGTCCTGGTTATTCTTTCTGCCCCATTAAATAAAAGGGTTGATTTTTAAATTCACAGGTCATCAGCAGGCTGCTCAATTTGTTTTTCTGGTCCTATTGGATACTAGCTGATCCCAATACAGCAAACAAAAACTAATTAGATGGATATTACTTCTCTGGAATATTTAGATGGCTGATTTAGCAAAGGCATAATTTATTTTAGCAATGAATAGCATTCATCAGATGTGGCTAAGATTTATCTACAGTAAGTGTATTCCAGCTATATTTGATTTGTGTGTGTGTGTGGACTTCTGATCAATATGGCGGATATGTGGCAAGAACCATTGAGGCTCAGTCTGAAAAGTGTTCCTTGTTGCAGTTTCCTCATATTCCAAGTCCGGCTTGCTGCCAGAGCTACTGAGTTTAGTCCTCTGTGCACACCGTGAGCTGTGTTTTTCATCCACATTGTGTTTTGATATTCCGATTGTTTATGATGAATAATGATATCGCATGATGAAGGACAGTTTAGCTGCATTAACTTTTGGTGCTGCTTGGCCTTATGTCTTTAGGTGTGTGCTGTAGCTGCTATGATGGGGGCTGCAGCAACCTTTCTTTGTTCCGACCCTTTACTGAGATGAGTTTTAATTCAGATGATTCCACTGGCAACAGGCAGTTGAGCAATTATGGATTTTCATTCTTTTGCAGGGATACTAGGGCCTTCAACTAACCATAACCATTGATATTTGCATGTTCCTAAATCAGTAGTAATACACAATGTAAGATGTTTATAAATAGAAATATATATCTATTTTTGCTCTATGTTTTTAAACACTTTACAACCTGAACGCATTTTTCAAATAGTTTGCTATGATCTTTAAAAGAAAAACCTTTAGCTATATCAAGTACTGCTGGATAGCACATTAAGCAACTGAGGTTAATGAGGAAATGTCTGCAATGGATGAACACATTTAAATAAAAACCCACTTAAGTCTTCTAGAAATGCAAGGATATTGTCAGTATAGCTCACATAGATTATTTCAGTGTGTTAGCCATCTCACCATTTTAAAAGGAATCATATAAGACATAATTTTAATGCATATTTGTGATTACAACTACTGGATCATACAGAGCAACTTATCTTGTTGCTGTTATTTTAAGCAAAGAGAAACAATAATTGGTGTCTTTGTTATTTTTTTCTAATGTTAAGTACAATTCAACTTACTCTTGACAGCTCCTCCAACTTGCTCTTGGCAAACTCTAGGCTCTCCCTTTCTACATGGTCATGTGGCGTGTGTGCAAGAAGCTCATGCAAAGTAATGATATATCTGGGGATCTGGCAAAGTTATATTTAAATTAAATACGTGGCTATAGTCAAATATAATTGCATGTCAATTTTGTCTTATTTTTTTTCCATTTCATATCTGTCGCCTTTTAGTGCCAAGAGAAAAGATAGTGTTCTAGTCATTGCTTTAAAATGTGTCTCAAGCAAAGTGCTAATCAAATAACCTGCTTTTTTTTCATTTATCTATCATTCATACAGACACAAGGAAAACACAAATGAACTATCATCAATAGCCAGCAAAATTGGGCTTGAGATCAATCATGAAAAGACTAAAGTCATGAAAAGTTTAATTCCAGCAGATAGATGACAAAATATACATGGAAAACAAACCAGTAGAAGAGATCGATCACTTTATCTATCTTGGAAGTTACATTGATCGGGAATGGGATACAAGTACAAGTAAAGAAATTAGAATCAGAATAGCTAAAGCAGCAATGTCTTTCAGAAGCCTTGAAAAGTTGTGGAAATCAAAACTCATTAGCAGAAACACAAAACTTAGAAAGACTATTCAAATCAAATGTACTATCAACCCTTACATATGCACGTGAGAGCTGAAAAACAACAAGAGACACAAAAATAAAGTTGAATGCATTCAAAAATAAATGTCTAAAGAAAATACTGGGTATAGCGTGGAACGAATTCAAAACAAATGAGGAAATTAGAGAAATCGCCAATCAACCACTAATATCTTTGTAATCAAGAAAAGATGATGATCATATGGACATGTGATGAGGAGAGATAATTACCAAATAACAAAGCAAGCCCTCATGTGGGAAACAACAAGTAAGAGGAAAAGAGGCCGACCCAAAGAAACCCTGAAAAGAACATTGACCAGAGAGGCAAGAGCAGCAGGAATCGGCTCCCTCAATGAGATAGAGTGGCTAGCACAGAACAGAGACAAATGGCGAGATTTGATAAAAGATTTTTACAAAGATTGAAAACTGCTAGAATTCAAATTTAGATAAAAGAAAGAGTATCTGGGTCTATGCCCTATGGGCTGGCTATGGCTCAAAGGTCAATAGATAGATAGATATTATTTACAAGGTCTTTGTACAGGGTGTCCACAAAACACTCCTTGATTTAAAGTAGTTATAGAATCAAAATTTACTTGAATATGTTTATTGACATGGTGATTGTGAATAAATCATCATCATCTTCTTTCCTTCCTGATTTGCCTTTCAGCATTGAGGGGAGATATAATTTGTGGTCTTTTGCTCCTCTGCTCCCCTCTGCTGCTGTTATGTTTTTTAATGTCATTATTATTTCATCAATCCATCTTTTTCATGGTCGACCCTTAGGTCTGCTGTTCTTGTAACATTTACTGAAGGCTCGTTGTGTTGTGTTTTGATATTTCTGCCTTGTCATGTAGCCAAATCATTTTATCTTTTATTCCTTTATATATGCTATGATGGGGGTTATTCCTAGCTTTTTTTCTCAGTTCTTCATTTATTGATCTTATCTCTCAGGCTGTTTCCTGTCATTCGTCTAATACACTTCATCTCAGCAGAGGTTATTTTCCTTATTGTTCTTGCATCTAAGGTCCAGGACTGGCATTGGTAGCACAATGTTGGAATGAAGATTGTATTGTAAAGTGTCTATTTTGCCTCAGTTATTTCCTTCTTTGAACAATAGTGTTACACACTGTCCAATGATTTGGCAAGTTTAGTTGCATCTTGAGTCTATTTCTACTGTTTGTGTACTAATTTTCATTTATCACTAGACTTCCGCATCATCATGATCATCCTCATTGAATGCTGTCTTGAATTTAATATTGGCTACCATGGAGCACCATTCCACTCTGTCTCTTGCTTTGATGGTGCAGATTGTCATAGACATCGTCATGATTTGTCCATCTTTTGATGTTACTCATCCATGTTAGTCTTGGTCTGCCTCTGCCTCTATTACCTTGTATTTTTTCTTCCAATATTACTTTTAGTAGGCTGTTGTATCTTTTAACATGCCCCCAACATCTAATTTGTCTTGTTCTAATTGTGTTTAGTAGTTCTCTTTTCATTTTTAGTTGTTTTAAAACTTCATCATTTATTTTTTTTCTTTCCATCCAATTCTACCTATTCTATAAATCCACATTTCAAAGGCTTCAATTTTCTGATCTGTTTTCTTGTCTAATGTCCATGTTTTTGCGCCAAAAAGGAATATTGAGAAGATGCAAAATTTTGATCATCGCACAATAAGCCTTATGAGTCATATGACTAAGATATCATCTAGATACTAAGAATCATCATGCGAAGAGTGCGAAACAAAATCAGTCCAGAAATTACAGTGTGGTTTTGTTAGAGATAAAGTAACAAGCAATGTCTTTTATATCATAAGATCTTTAGTAGAAAGAGACATGGAGGTGAAAACAGATCTATACCTATATTTCATAGATTACACCAAGGCATTTGACAAAGTAAAGCACCAAGAAATAATCAAAATTTTAGAAAGCATAAACGTAGACAGCAAAGATCTGAGACTAATAAAGAACATGTACTGGTAACAAACAGCGGCCATAAGAACTGGAAACCAATTGGGAATGTTTCAACAAATAAAACAGTGTGTTAGACAAGGTTGTGTGCTGTCACCAGATTTGTTTAATATTTATAGTGAGATTATTTTAAGATTCATAAGGGACATGCCTGGAATAACAATTGGAAGTCGTAATGTAAATAATCTAATGTATGCTGATGACACAGTCTTAATCACTAAGAGTGAAAATGAGTTACAAGAAATGTTGGACATTATAGTGAAAGAAAGCAAAAATAAAGGACTCAGCCTTAATAGCAAAAAGACAGAAGTAATGGTAACAACAAAGAAAAAGACTCGCCCTCAGTGCAAAAAAAAGACAAGTGGAACAATATTAAAACAGGTAAATGAATTAAAATATTTGGGAACTTTGTTAACCTCAGACGGAAGATGTACAAAAGAGGTGAGATGCAGAATGGCTCAGGCAAAAGCAGCTTTCCAAAAAATGAGGAAGATACTATGCAATCTATTTTTGACAATAGAAACAAGAAAAAGAGTTCTTAAATGTTACGTAGAGCCAGTCGTAACATATGGATGAGAAACATGGACAATAGGACAACAGACAAGAAAATCACTGGAATCTGTAGAAATGTGGTTTTACAGAAGAATGTTGAGAGTACCATGGACAGCTAAAAAGAGTAATGAAGATGTTCTGAGAGAGGTCAAAGCAAAAAGTGAGCTAATTTCCAATATTAGGAAGAAACAATCATCATTTTTTGGCCATGTAATGAGAAGAGAACAACTGGAATATATTGTAACAACTGGAAAAATTGAGGGACGAAGAGATAGAGGGAAGCAAAGAGAAAAAATAACAGACAGCTTAAGAGAATGGCTAGGCAGAAGGTCAACAACAGATCAAGGGTTGTGGAGAGACATGACTACCTACGCCAGTAGGCCCGGTACTTGATGATGATGATGATGTAAAATTTTGCTATTCTCAGTTTTAGCCCTGGTGTTATTTGTTTTGATGTTAGTATACTTTTCATGGCATTAAAATTACTTTTTCCTATTCCTATTCTTTTGTTTATTTCAGTTTTACATTTTCCATCACTGGTTATAGTATGTCCAACGTAGTTGTAGCTCTGAACTGTCTCCAGGTGTATTCCTTCAACTTTGATATTTATTTGTAGGTCTTGAGAATTTTCTTTCCTTATAAATTCCTCTACTTGTTTTAGTTGTCTGCCATCTATAGTTATATTGATGTTCTGTTTCTCTTTTGCGATATTCATGACTTCTGTTTTGTTCATGCTGATTTTCATGTTGTATTTTGTGCCTGTGCTGTTGAGTCTATTTAAGTGTTCTTGTAGGTCTTCTAATTTCCCATGTATTAGTGCCTGATCATCTGCAAATAGAAACTCATTGATCTCCTCTGACCTCTGATGGGTTGGCTAGCTTGTATATATGGTCCATGTAAGTAATAAGCAGAAGAAGAAATAGTATGAAGCCAGTGGTGGGGTGTGCTAAACACTCCAAAGTATGATAACAGCTTTACAAGGAAGGAAAACAACACAATACTGATGTTTCGGCCTGTGGCCTTCTTCAGAATACAAGGACACACCCCACCACTGGCTCTTTGCTACCAGCTTTACCACAGCATTGCAATTATTTGCCTGTTCCCGAAGAAATAGTATGCACCTGTCTTACACCTGATCTAACTTCGAAGTGGTCTGTGTAGCCTGCTGCTGTTCTGACTGTGTAGCTGCTGTTGATGTAGAGACTTTTAATTAGTTTGGTTAAATGTTGGCTAGTTTCATATGTTTAGTATTCCCACAGTTGTTCTGTTTACTCAGTGGAATGCTTTTTCCAGGTCAATGAAAGCTATGTACACATTTTGATTGCGTTCTATTGTCTTTTCTGCAAGCTGTTTTAAGGTGAGTAGAGCGTCAGCACATCCTCTGGTTTTTTAGAACCCCTTTTGAGAATTGCCTAATTGTAGTTCTATTATTGGACTTTTTTCCATAATTTTGTCTTATAACTTTCCTACATGGCTGAAAAGCGATATACCTCTATATTGATTTCAGTCTATCCTGCTACGTTTTTTTTCCAGATTTGTATGATGATTGCTGTCGCCAGTCTCCTGGGACTTTTTGTTGGTGCCATGCTGCATTGAATATTCTGTGCAGTCATGTCACTCCTACTGCTGTTATTATTTCTTCTGGTATGTTATCTATCCCCAGTGCTTTATTTCTTGGTTCATGTTTGATTACTTCTTCAATTTCCTCTCTTATGATGTCGGGTTCAGTGTTTTGGCATTCTTGCAAGTTTTTTGTTTTGTTATTGGTAGTAGGTTTCATGTTTAATAAGTCGTCAAAATATTCTCTCCATCTCTATTGCATATGTTGGTTATTTGATATTGGTCTTTGTCATTTATGAGCTCAGTAGGATCATGGTTTTCTTTTCTCACTATTGTTGCTTTTGCTGTTTGTGGAAATCTCTTGTGGCTGTCTTGAAGCCCTGGCAAATATTTCATCCAAATTTTGTCAATTTGATTTGCTTAGTTTCTTTAATAAAAAAAATTACATTTTTCTGAACTAAGGCATATTTTCATATTCATCTTGGTTCTTTTTCCCCATCAAGGCCAGCTCCTTTTGTGGGGATGGGGCTTTATAGTCACCAGGGACTGAAAACCAAGATTGGTCAGGTCTTCCTACAACCGAGCAAGACCACAGTCTGCTGTAGCAAGTTTAAGTGCTGAAGTCAGAGGCAACTAGCCAAAGGTGCACTACAACAATCAGGATGCCATGCACTCATGCCAATAGGTGAACAAAAGATAGATAGATCTTGGTTCTTATTCTCCTTCCAATTTTTAAACAGTTTCTTCTTTTCTTTAATTGCTTTTCTGATTGCTTCGTTTAACTATCAGGTGCTCTTTTTCCCTTCTTTTGTCCTTAGCTTCATTCCACACAATGTTTTTGAGATGTTGATTAACTGTTTACTTAAACTGTTTTCACACTTCTTCTATTGTGCTTCCTTTGTTAGAGTTTCTTGAATTCCTCAGTTTTTTTTCTGGGGTTTTCCTTGATTCTTGATTTTTTAACTGTTTTATTTTTATTGTCTGCTCTTTTGTTTGTTTGTTTGTGTATCTTCTCTTTGTTTTTAGCTGTCTGAGTGTAATCATAACCATTTTATGGACCTTGTTATCTGTGATTTTTTAGGTGATAGATGTGCTATCAGTTACTCTATTCTTGTTCTGTTTTCTTGTTAGTATAAAATCTATCAGGCATGTTGTATCATTCCACTTGTACCAGGTGTATAATTGAAACTCTCTGTGTTCGAAAAATGTGTTGGTGATAAACAAATTATTTTTATTACATAATTCCAGCAGTGTGCTCCATTTTCATTTATTTCAGCCCTTCTTATCGCCAAAGGGTCCCAGGATGTCTCTATTCTCACTGTTGCGTTTCCCAAGCCATCCATTAAAATCTCCCATCACTATCATGTTGTTGCTTTCATCAATCTTATTGACAATTTCATTTAGTGTGTCATAAAATTCTTAGCTGTCTTTTTCATCTTGTTACATGGTGTATAAATCTGTATTTAAGTTGTTTTTTGGTTGTCTTCTAGTAGTCTGGTTGTGATTATTCTTCCTGAGTAGTATTTTATTTCTAGAATATTCCTTTCATGTTCTGGGTCGATGATAAAGTCTACTTCATATGTTGCTCTTTCTGTGTTGTCGACTCCTGAGAATATTTTGGTGTAGTTCTTTTGCATTTTCTTTATCTGTTGTCCTTTGACTCTGGTGTTTGTTAATCCTTGTATTTTAATTTTCCTCTGTAATTTCTTCTATAAGTTCAACTTCTTTGTTTTATATTCCATATACATTGATGGTTGCTACTTTATATTTGTGGTCTATCCCCATTTTTTCTGTGATTTCTTTGAGCATAAAACATTTATCCCTTATTGCTGAGTCAGTCATAAGTTAAGCGCTTTACTTAAAACACACGTTGTGGGCAGCACAGAGATGTTTTCCCCATGAGCTAGATTGCTAGGTGTCACAAGTCTTTTATGATCTAACTATACATTTTTAGATGGTTACATTTTAAAACTACTTATCTGACCTTGTCCTCCTCCTCCCTTGAATAAAACAATGTACACAACTTTTTAAAAATACATATCAGTTAAAACACTTTTTCAGTCACTTTTATCACATAATCCACACTCCAAAATAAAAAAAAAAACTGCTGTCTTCAACAACCGGAAACTCAGTCCATGGATAAATAAAATAAAAAATGTTCCTCTCTGCAAATTTCTCAACTAGCATTTGCAAAATAAATGGATTGGCTACACTGAACAAAATAACCAGGTGTTCTGCATGTGACACCTAAGATCACCAGACCTACTTGTTTTATTTTACTTTTTTTTGCCTTTGTGGACACATGAAGAACAAAGTGTATATAATTTAACTACTTGCAGTAAACATTCTCTGCAGAGAGTTTTGTGAGAGCTAGATTATCACATCAATGTTTCCCAAGCAATTGTTAGTACACCTCAAGTGTTTGTGTAATACCAACTGATACCACTTGAAAACTTTATGAGTTGATGCAACTGTAGCCACTGATGTACAGGAACATTCAAAAAAGTTTTGACTTGAAATCAAGAGTGTTTTGTGGACAAACTGTATTTCAAGTCTACCTTTTTACCTTTTCTCACTGCTGCTGAAGGTCATTGTTTTCTTGAGTGTGCTGTCTGGTTATGATCATGTTACATGTCCAAATCAAACAAATATTTTTCCACAGATGAGACTGATTGAAGACTTATCTATTTTTACTTAATATGGCTTGCATTGATGTAACCTAAAATATTTTTGTAATAACATTTCTGACATCTGACTTTCTGTCTCTTCCTTATTGTTTCTCAGGTATCAGGTTGCAATAATTTTCAGTTTGCTATTTGTGTTTGCGCCTGTCCTTGGTTAACAAACCGTTGGGTGGAGGGGATGTTTGATTATGGCAAAATGTCAAATTTGGAAGAATTTTTGTTTTGCTGAGGTAATATTTTTTGATGGTGTCTTAACCTAGGGTTAAACAATAAATGAGGTTATCTTTTTCAGTTATTAAAGTAAAAGTATGTTGTTCAAGCAAGTATAGTATATTATAAGTAGTCAATAAAGTGTGTTGTTGAAATAATAAAATATCTGACTGTTATTTATTAATTAAATTAATTAAGGTGACCATATTTTTGAAATCCCATTCCGGGACGGAATAATTTTACTTCAATTTTCCACCAATAAAATTACATTTCTTCTTGCTGTCATTTTCAAGTGAATAATACATACATTTTAAAACATCTAATAATATAGACCTACAATACGATATCAGGATAATCAGGAGATTAAAAAAAAACAGTGATACTCACTTAAATTGAAGGTGAAACAGAGATGCTGTACTTTTCAGATGAGTGAATTTTCTGTAAAATGTCCTTCTTTGTATGCAGCATCTTATAAAATTCGACACATGTTCCCTCATAGTTCACTTTGGTGATCAACATGGCTTTTAAAGTTTCAACACCTAGTTGTGTTTTATCATTTGTCCACAAACTGTTCATCAGAGAAAACACTAGTTCTGTTGCAGCATTTGTTCCAGGTAGACACAAAAAGAACTCTACCAACTACAGAATATGTGAAACGGGCACATGATTGTTTCTGAAGTGGGAAGCTAGTTCAACCCAACGCTGCCCTGGTAATGTTCTATTAAGACTCCACTCACTAATTTTTTGTGAAGTAACGAACTGTTTCATGTAGACATATTCGTCATACATTTCATTTTCTGGAAAGTCGACTGAAGGCACTGTTTGACTCACTAATGATAAAGACTTCTCAATATCTTCCCAATTTGGTGTTCTGTTCAGCATTACCCAGCTGTAAGACTCTAGGTTTTGAAAATTATTTGCAGCCCATTTCTTCAAATAACTTAAAGCTGTTTCATAAAATGAAGAAACACTGGCGTTAAACTTTTTCACATCATCACGTGGAAATCCTTCCATTTCCAGCTTTTTAAGGATTATCTGAACTCTTGATGGCAAGAAGCCGTCATCCAGCTTGGACTCCAAGATAGCTTTCAACCTATTGATGTTGTCAATGACTTCAAATAAAACTATGATTTAAAATATGAAAATATGATTTTAGAGGCAGGAACATGTAAAGAACCCATTCAACAGCAGGCAAGAGCGCAAGCCACCTAGTTTGTGCATAACCTAAAATCATCTGGAAGTCTGTGTCAACAAACTGACAAAACTCCTTGAGACTTTCAACTCTAACTGTGTATGATTAGAAGGACAGATAAATTTTTGCAATAGTCATTTCAACATCAACAGGCAATACGTCTGCAGCTGCTCGAACAGTGTTGTGGAAAATATGGCAAGCACACCCAACACCTATCAAACTATGTCCAAGGTTTTCTTTCAGTTTTGTGAAAACATTGTTCTGTCCTTTTCTTTCAGCGCCCCCAAAATTAGAATTTGTGTTGTCTGCACATAATCCAACTACTTTCAGTTCTAAACCATTTTCAGTTAGACAGTCAATAAGAAAACTACTTACTATATCAGATGTTTCACCCGGCAATGACTTCAACTCTAATATTTTAACTTTCAGTCCCTTATTGCGATCAAAGTATCTGACAAGCAAAGGAAAAATCTTGATTTCTTTGTGGTTGGAGGCATCTGTCAGTATGGAGATAAATGTTACGTTTTCTAGGTCACATCTCAACTCTTTTAGAGCATGGGGTGTGAACACATTCCGAATAATAGCTTCTGTTTTGTACGGACAATCTGGGACGAATGGTCACCTTAAATTAATGCATGTTGTTCAAACAACAAATCTCTTCTTATTCTACCTTTCAACTACCTGTGGAGCATAGGTCTTCAACAAACACTTTCCAAGCCATTCTGTTTCTTGCCATTCTTTTATTCAAAATATTCTTGGAAAAGACAGGTGGAAGCAGAGATGAAGATGATGAGGAAGACAGAATGATCATAAAAGTTTTAACTTATTTGGGATCTTTGGTCTACTTACTATGCCATGCTATTTATAGTTCTTCTCCTATAGTCCCTTATGAGACACTTCGGTGTTCTCCTCTATACCTTTTTTCTGTGCTCCTTACCCCTCATTTGTTTTTATTGTACCCCACTCTCAGACATCTCACTCTTACGGCCTTTTGAGGACCTGTTAGTCTACTGTTCTATTCTTTCTCCTTTGTGTTTGCACACTGACCCCTGTGTGAACTCCTCTTGTTCGGTGTGCATTTGCGCACATTTTTGCACATTTCTACACATTCACGACAGCCACATTTTTGTTACAATTTCCTTTTCATACACACAGGATAGACATTTTTAGTTTACATATTTCGAATATTTTTGTTTTAATATTTCATTATTAGTTTTGTGTGTGTGTGTTTCTTGTTTGTTCCTGCTGAAGGCCTATTGGGCCGAAACGTCGTTTAGTCTGTGTCGTCCACTTATCACGTAAAGCTTCTAACATACCATTTTTTTGTATTTTTTTATTTTTCCTCCTAAATATATGTGACAATGAAAAACTAAAGTGAACAACAAACTTCCAATACTTAGGAAGTATAATATCATCCAATAAGAAAATCCTAGTAGAAATCAACAAGAGATGTTGCAAAATAAAGCAAAGGCAGGGTATTTGTACTAATATTCCATAAAAGATGTAAAAAACCAAATGCAAAAGAGCATTATATAATACAATATTCCTCCCATTAATCTACTACCAATATCAAACATAAACTTTGAGAGCCAAATTAAAATTAAAAATTGTCGCAATGAACATAAGATGCCTAAGAAGAATACTAAATATAAGAACCAGTCAGATATTAACAATATAAGGGAAACTGCTGGGATTTAACCAGCACTGAATCAAAATACAAAACACCAAATAGTTTAGATATGCAAAGTGATCAGCACCAGACATCATCTTCTAGATGAGATGTATACTCAGAATCAACAGAAACAGAGGAAACAAAACAGACCTAGAGGATGAAGGATCAATGAAATAGCAATCATTAGGATGGATACAAAGCAGGAAACACTTACAGAGCCTTGATTTAAACACTCCTTTTTTTTTCTCAAAGGTAATAGACAACAGAGGCAAAGAAAAGAAGAACAGAGAAATAATACAAATGTGGTTGTTCAGTTAATAAAATAGCAATCAATTGTTGGAATCTCAAAATAGCAATCAATTGTTGGATTCATAAAACAGCAATCAATTGTTGGATTCATAAAATAGCAATCAATTGTTGGATTCATAAAATAGCAATCAATTGTTGGATTCATAAAATAGCAATCAATTGTTGGATTCATAAAATAGCAATCAATTGTTGGATTCATAAAATAGCAATCAATTGTTGGATTCATAAAATAACATTCACTTGTTCAATTAACGTTGCTCATTCATGTAATTCTGACATTGTATCATAGTGAAAGATGTAAATGTTGAGCTATAACTGTTGTTGATTGTATGGAATAAAACTGCAACACACATTTTGCCATAGTTTGGCCATAACTTATAGCTCACATAAAGGACTTTCTATATCAGCTGAAGTACATGTAGGCCTATATAATATATTTCAAAATACAACGGACATAAAGACCTGTCTACAGCAGCTGATGAATGTTCTGGCTGTATTTTCATAGACCACTAAAGAAACTGTGAAGTCTGCAGCAGGTAATAGAAAATCTTCAGCTTCTTTTGTATGCAGTTTTCTAGCTTTGCTATTAGTTACGACATTCACCATATTGTCATTGTTAAAACTAGCTGCAGACTTTTTCACAATTTGGTGGGATTTTCTTTGACACAGGCATAATACTGACCCCCATCTAGTAAATTTGCTATGGATAATTAATGGGCACTAACTCCATTTTCTCTATTTGCCAGAAGTGTGATAGGACTCTTTCTTCTTATTTGGTTTCTATATTTCTTCAGAACTAACCTGATGCATAGGGTAAGTGAGAAAAGTCTCCAAAGTTCGACCCTCGCAGGCTGGCTTTTCTTCATATCTTTTCAGAAGGCTATTAAACTCAAACTTCTGCTTATACTCTGCAAGCACTTGTAAACTGTAATGATGGTTCCTCACATATTCTTGATAAATGCTCAACATAGGCAGCAACATATCAAATAGATCTCCTGCAATATTAAATGAAACTATTTTTAAGCAATATTATATAATATTATATCCATTTAAACAACCAAATACATACGTGATCACCATGTAGCCTGTCAGGAGAATGTTTTTTGTTTACGTCATTCTGAATGTTTCTTCATTGTATAGCTGTTGCCTAATTCAGTGGGTTTAGTCTGTGAGTAATTCTTGATGTCTTGGCCCTATGATTCTAGGTCATTTCTTTTATTTTCCATGAAACTATACATGGAACTATACACATATTGTTTTTTTAAGGCTATTATGGCATTTGATGTGGCAAAAAATTTTCTTTTCTTAAATAAATTCACTTATTTCATCACATGCCTTGTCCACTGTTGTAAGTGATCAAGTATGTCTACAATAATTTGTACCCAGATTTGTTTACCAATTCTGTTGTTGACTTACAGTTAAAGCGTTCTCTGAAATTGTCTGCCATCTTTTTCTTTTTGTTTTCCTCAACTTTCCTCCTTTTTATTAGATGTCACAATATATTTGAGCTGTTCCTTCTCATTACACAGTTAAAAATGATAATAGCTGTTCCTCCTCATTACACAGTTAAAAATGATAATTACTTCCTCTTAATATTGGTAATAAGCTATCATCTTTCTTTGGCTTCTCTTAAGAGTGACCAATGACCTCTCGCTTTTTCAATTTTGTCCATAGTATTCTCAACATTCATCTATAAAACCACATTTCTAAAGACTACAGTGATTTTCTTGTCTGTTGTCCTATTGTCCATGATTCACATCCATATGTTAAGACTGGCTCTACATAACATTTAAGAACTCTTTTTCTTGTTTCTATTGCTAAAAATGGATTGCATAATATCTTCCTCATTTTCTGGAAAACTGCTTTTGCCTGAGCCATTCTGCATCTCACCTCTTTTGTACACCTTCCATCTGAGGTTAACAAAGTTCCCAAATATTTAAATCCATTTACCTGTTTTAATATTGTTCCACTTGTCTTTATTTTGCACTGAGGGCAAGTCTTTTTCTTTGTTGTTACCATTACTTCTGTCTTTTTGCTATTATAGCTGAGTCCTTTATTATTGCTTTCTTTCACTATAATGTCCAACATTTCTTGTAACTCATTTTAACTCTTAGCGATTAATACTGTATCATCAGCATATCTTAGATTATTTATATTATTACCTCCAATTGTTATTCCAGGCATGCTCCTTATGGATCTTAAAATAATCTCACTATAAATATTAAACAAATCTGGTGACAGCACACAACCTTGTCTAACATCCTGTTTTATTTCTTGAAACATTCCCAATTGGTTTCCAGTTCTTATGGCCGCTGTTTGTTGCCAGTACATGTTCTTTATTATTCTTAGATCTTTGCTGTCTACGTTTATGCTTTCTAAAATTTTGATTATTTCTTGGTGCTTTGAAGCTGTGATAGCTCAGTGGTTAGTGAACTGGATTACAAAGGACATGGGGTAGGGTTCGATCCCAACCGACAGCTTCCGGGTTCACCCAGCCTTAAATGGGTACCGGATTTTTTTCTGGGAAAGTAAAGCATCACGGGCATAATACCGACCACATTACCCCAAAAATCATGTGCTGAAGGTCTGTAAAATATAGGGTCACTAACACCATATTTCCTTATACGCCACTTGGCGTGACGGGGGTACTTTACTTTTTTGTTTTTTACTTGGTGCTTTACTTTGTCAAATGCTTTGTAATAATCTATGAAACATAGGTATAAATCTGTTTTCACCTCTATGGCTCTTTCTACTAAAGATTTTATGATGTATATGGCATTGCTCGTTTCTTTACCTCCAACAAAACCACACTGTTCATTGCTAATTTCTGGACTGATTTTGTTTCGCACTCTTTGCATGATGATTCTTAGTAATATTTTAGTCATGTGACTCATAAGGCTTATTGTGCGATGATCATCGCATTCAATCGCACCCGATTTCTTTGGTAGGGCTATGAATATTGATTTGAGCAGGTCGTCTGATATATATCCTCTGTTGTAGATATCATTCAATATTTTTGTTATTATTTTTATTCCAAAATCACCCATTGCTTCAATCTCTTCTTTAGTTATATTATCTGGTCCAGGAGCTTTTCCTGCTTTCATATTATGCAAGGCGTCTTCCACTTCTTCTCTGAGTATTTCTGGTCCTTCTCTATTATCCTTAATATTTACTTCTGTTCATTCATCATTATAAAGATCTTTAATGTATTCTGTCCATCATTCCCTTATGCTTTCTTGTTCAATCAACAGTTCTCCTTCCTTTGATCTTAAACATCCATTTTTTGATTGCGTTTTTTTTTTCCGGTTAATTCTTCAATTTGTTTGTATATAGCTTTAGCATCTCCTTTTTGTTGCATTTCCATCTCTTTGCATCTCTCTTTTTGACATGCTTCTTTTGCTTCATTGGATTTTATTACAATTTCTTTATTTAATCTCTTATACTCATCTTTATTTTCTTTATTTATTCTTCTTGTATCCATTAGCTGCAAAATGTCATCTGTCATCCATTTCTTTCTTGAATTTGTCCTTACTGGTGGTATGAACTCTTTTGATGTTTGTTGCATTGATTCTTTTAGCCTTTCCCACTGTTCATCAATGCTTTGTATCTTCTCTATTGCATTGTACCGGTTCTGAATTGTGATTTTATATTTGTCTTGCAGCTTCTTGTCTGATTTTAGTAAATCTAAATGTAACTTGATGTTAATTGAGGCTCATTTTGTTGTTTTTAATTTTTCTCTAAGTTTTCCCACAACTGGTACATGATCACTATTGCAATCTGCCCCTGGTCTAGTTTTCACACACACCAGGCTGTTTATAAATCCTGTGGTTATAGTATTTTAATTTCCTCTATAGAATGGTGCTTATAAGCCAATTCAAGTTCTTTTTAATGTTTATATATATAAATTAATCTTTAAATATATACCATGGACAGCTTAAACAAAAAAGTAATGAGAATACTCTAAAAGAGGCAGAAGCAAAAAGAAAGTTTATTTCCATTCATTATTTCATTGGGTGCTGTCTCCACATCAAAGGTTGACTACTATGGAGCGCCATCGTACTGTCTCTTGTCTTGACTGTGCATGTTGTCATATGTTCACTTGTCCATCTTTTGATGTTATAGTTCACTTTAATCCTGGTCTGTTTCTGCCTCATCTATCTTGTCCTGTTAAGTGCTGACAATACTGCACTTATCATGCAAAGACAAGAAGAACTCCCGAGGATGATAAATCATGTTTTGCATGCCTGCAGAGACATAGGCCTCACAATAATTTGCAGAAAATGAATATACTCAGTCAGGACATCAAAGTAGCACCTTCCATCTTTATCAACAACAACAAAACTTTATGTCATGCAGCAGTATAGCTACCTGGATGTCTATCATCAACGACAAACTTTCTTTAGAGACAGAAATTGATATTTATATTGGTATAGTTGCTACCATCCTTGCCTGCCTTTCTAGGCGCATTTAGCTAAACAGCAAACTGACAACTAAAGCATAGGCAGCAGTTTACAATGCCTGCATCATCAGTATACTTTTATATGGCAGTAAATCATGGGCAACTTAGGCAAGGCAAGAGAGAAGGTTAAATGCATTGCATATGCAATGCCAGCGCTGTATTCTTTATTTCACCTGGAAGGGCAAAGTGACAAATGTGGAGGTCCTCACTTGCATAGGCCTCCAGAACATCTACATGTTGCTCAAACAACATACATTATATTGGATAGGTAACTTACACCATATTAAAGATGGCTGCATACTAAAAGATATACTCTATGGACAACTAGCAAATGCCAAATGAAATAGGGGGCGCTGAAACTTCACGATTTATAGACGTGTGTAGACATGACATGAAGACTCTGAATATAAATCCTGCAGCCTGGGAAGAGATAGTTGCAGACCACAATCTTTGGAAAAACAGTCTAAAGCTTCAACTCAAGCAAGAAGTTGACAGATTCATAGATAAAGAGAATACATGGTGGAAGAGATGAAAAACATTTCCTCCTGGCGCTGCTAAATCCATAGTCAACTATGATTGACGAAAGCTACTGACTACTGAGTCTGTTTAATATTTATAATTTCCATTATTAGGAGAAAATGCTCATAATTTTGAGCCATGAGAGGGGAATGTAACAAGTGGAGAATTTGAGGGAAGAAGTGGTGGAGGTAAATAAAGAGAAAAGATAGCACACAAATTGAGAGAATGGTTTGGTAGAGAGTCATTGACAACTTCTTCTTTTCTTCTTTATTTCCATTTCAGCATTGAGGGAAGATATAATTTGCGGCCTTTTACTCTTCTGTTGGCCTCTGCTGCTGTTATGTTTCCTAGTGTTTCTAATACTCCGTCAATCCAGCTTTCTCATGGTTATCTCATGAGTATCTATCTATCTATTGACCTTTCGAGCCGTAACCGGCCCATAGGGCGTAGACCAAGATACACCTTCACCTATATGAATTTTTGTTCTAGCAGTTTTCTTTTAAAGATATTTTATCAAATCTCGCCATCTGTCTCTGTTCTGTGCAAGCAGTTCTATCTCATTGAGGGAGCCGATTCCTGCTGCTCTTGCCTCTCTCATCAATGTTCTTCTCAGTGTCTCCCTGGGTCTTCCTCTTTTTCTTTTACCTGTTGTTTCCCATATGAGGGCTTGCTTTGCTATTCGATTATTATCTCTTCTCATCACATGTCCAACGTATGACCATCGTCTTTTCTTTATTACTGAAGATATTAGTGGTTGATTGGCGATTTCTCTAATTTCCTCGTTTGTTTTGAATTCGTTCCATTCTATACCAAGTATTTTCCTTAGACATTTATTTTCGAATGCGTTCAACTTTGTTTCTATATCTCTTGTTGTTTTCCAGCTTTCACACGCATACGTAAGGGTTGATAGTACATTTGATTTGAATAGCCTAAGTTTTGTGTTTGTGCTAATGAGTTTTGATTTCCACAACTTTTCAAGGCTTCTGAAAGACATTGCTGCTTTAGCCAGTCTGATTCTAATTTCTTTGCTCGTATCCCCTTCTCGATCAATGTGACTTCCATTCATGAGTATGGTGACTCGTTAATGTTTATTAAAGGCTCATTTGTGTCGTTTCTTTGTCTTTCTGTCTTAACACACAGTCAAACCATTTTATCTGTTGTTTCTTTATATATTCTATGATGGGAATTATTTCTACCTTTTTCCTTTGTTCTTCACTTCTGATCTTGCCTCTCAGGGTATTTTCTATCATTTGTCTAACACATTTCATCTCAGTAAGGGTTATTTTTCTTATGGTTCTTGGAGTCTATCTATCTATCTTTCGTTCGCTCGAAGTATTGTCTATATCAGCAATGTCGTTTCCTGTATGAATTTGACTGTCTTTTGTAATTCTTGCAGTGGCCCATATAGTTTTGTCTGTAGTGTTGTATCTATGGGCCAATGGATTTTCCTCAGTCTACTATATTCAGTGCAGTCTTGATGTTTGTGTTCAGCAGTCTGGGGTGCCTGTCCACATGTACAAGTAGTTGATGTGCCGATCTTGAATTGTGTATACATGTGACTATGGAGTCGATTGTGTCCTGTTCTTAGGCGTATAATGATAACTTGTTCATATCTATTCATATTATGAAAGGCATCCTGATTTGGGGCTTGTGGTCCTCTGATTGATTTGATTATCTGTTTCTTATGATGGTATGTAACTGGTGTATCTAGTTGTGTGCCTGTTGAACCTTACTTTGCCAACTGATCTGCTTTCTCATTTCCTGGTATTCCACAGTGAGACGGGATCCACTGCAGGGCAACCCTGTGGTGCTTGCAGAGTTCAGTCAATAAGGTCTGCAGATGTGGTAATTTCTGGATTGTAGTGCCTGGAGTACTGATCTTGCATCTGTCAAAAACACTACAGGCTGTGGGCTAAGATTACTGTTCAGCAGTTTTTCTATTGCCAACTTTATTGCTTGTATTTCTGCATCATAATTGTGATAATATTTCCCTGTTGTTATTTTATTCATATCCCTAGTGTTCTTGGAGTCTAAATTCTGGCACTGGTAGCACAATGTTGGGATGAAGATTGTGTTGCAGAGAGCCCACTTTGTTTCTATTGTTATTTCCTTGTTGTACATTAGTGATGATAGTTGCTCAATGATTTGACAAGCTTTAATGCATCTTGAATCTTTTCTGCTGTTTGTGAATTGTCATTTGACACTAGACAACTGAAGTAATAAACAGCTTTAATCTATAGTTTGGACTAGCACCACAGTTGGGGCATTCCCACATGCACTCTGCCATCTGCTGAAGCAACCATTGCAGGTTTGTCTACTGATTGTTCATGTCCTGCATTGATTGATCATGTGTTCTTTTTCATTGAGGATGCTTTTCCTGCATTTGCTCTTCATAGCACCATGTTCCAACATTTCTTTGACAAGGGAATTTATCCTCAGCTTTGTTGTCTCCCTTCTGTGAGAGCTGTTCATCTAAAGCCCTCACCATATCATACATATACATTTTTAAGGCCTCTTGCATAATAGAAGACACCACCAACTGGTCAGCCATCTCATTGCCTTGAATTCTAACAAAAACAGCTAACAGCTGTAGATATAGAAAGTTTTCAAGAGATATGATCACCTATGCCTACAGGGACTGTTTCTGAAGATGATAGTTATGATATATATGAAGCTATGGAGAGAAAAAACTCACAGGAAGCCAAATTTTAGGACAAAATTAAAGAAAAAAATCAATCTTATAAAAATTACATTCATTTTTATAAGCTAAACTGCTAATTATACATTTAAATATAAATTCTTGATCCTTCCCATGCCGTTAGGTCACAAAGGGATTGTTGTGTTTTTCGCTACCCCCCATCTTTATTCTGCGTGAGCTGTTCAATCTTATCTAAAGAGTCTATGCCTGCCAACTTTGCTTCTCTTATAAGTGATCTTTTCAGCTTTTCTTTAGGTCTTCCTCTTATTCTGTATCCTGATGTTTCCCATAGAAGAGCATATTTTAGAATTCTCTTGTTGTCTTTTCTCATCACATGTCTGACATATGATATATTCTGTCCTTAATTGTAGATGAGATCTTTGGTTGCATGGCCATTTCTCTTATTTCAATATTAAATCTTGAATTCATTCCCTACTAGTCAAGAGTATTTTTCTTAGGCATTTGCCTTCAAAAGCCTTTCATTTTTTCTCAATCTCTTTAGATGTTTTCCAGCTTTCACGTGCATAGGAAGTGTTGATAATACGTTTGAGTTGAATATTCTAAGTTTGATTTTCTTGCTTAGTATTTTTGATTTTCGTATTTTGTCCAGGTTTTTAAAATTTGTTGCTGATTTTGCTATTCTGTTTCTAATCTCTTTCTTTGTTTCACCATCTTGATGTACAATATATATATATATATATATATATATATATATATATATATATTTATATATATATATGGCCTTTGGCGTCTTGACAGATGGTTGGTAGCAAGCAATCATGATAATCCAGTATTTTGGTAAGGTATTAGTGTCTCCTACTGGGTGCTGCTTTACTGAACATCTTTTCTCATGGCTGAATTTGCCAATCCTGGACAGACAGATCCATCCAGAGAATGAGCAAGGTCTACCTGCGGTACCCGGCCTTGTCTCCTTTCTCTTGCACCTGAATTTGACATCAGCACTGTCTCAAAAGTTGCTGTGTAATTTTTTATGTTTTCTCTCCATGTGCTACGATCCACAGCCACATCTTCCCAGTTCCTTTCACTTATAGAAAATTCCCTCAAGGAAGCCCTGCAAAACATACCTATATATCAACACTGGTCTGCCCTTTGGTCTCATTCCATTCATAAGTTCACCAAACAATATTTATTTGGAATACGATTGTTTGCCATTCTTACATGGTCCAACCACCTGAGTCTACGAATCCTATGTGTTGCCTTGATCGATGGGAGTTTGGCTCGTTGTAAGACATTAGAGTTAGTTACTTTGTCCTGCCATTTGATGTTCATAATCTTGTGAAGGCAACACACATGAAAGCTGTTTAACCTTTTCTCCTGCCATGCATAGGTAGTCCAGTTTTCTGATCCATATAGAAGTGTACTAAGCCATAACTTTGGTAAATTTGAATCTTAGTTCGTAGTGTTAGTTTGATGTAGGCCCATGCTCTATCTTTATGTTTGCCAAATATGGAAGCCTCCTTTCCGATTCAGGAATTTATTTCTTCAAATTTATTTCTTCTTCAAGGGAGACATTAGTTGTGACCATAGAACCGAGATAGATGAACTTCCTCACAGGTTCAAGGTCTATATCTATATTCTGATCTATATTACTACCAAGATATATATAGCGCTCTACTCTTTCCAGTGTCTGGCGATTGAGATATGTATTGTCCTCTAGGTATTGTTATTTATTATTATTTTTGTCCCTGTGGATTTCAAGTCTTATTTTTTTTTTTTTGCCATGGATGATAAGGTATATGTGATATTTTGCATCTTGTTGATATTGTCACTTATGAGCACTATATCATCTGCAAAATCTAGATCTTTCAAGTAATTCTTGTCATACCATTTAATGCCATATAATAATATATGGCATAAATAAATTTATAAATTGCAATCAACTAATTTCCATGCTTCAACAGCAATATTAGGTGGAATGTGACTATGCACCATATGGTTCACGAGCAAAATGATGTCCTACAACAAATTTTAATGGCATTTTTAAAATCACCTGAAAAAACTGACACCTGACTTTTAGTCAGAAAATAAAAAAAATCTTGGAAAAAGAAAGAACACTAGACATAACTTCTAACAGATATACTCAAGAGAAGTGGAGACTCTCCACTCCGCATCCCAACCATCAATAATTTTATGGGTTATAGTTATTTTAAATTTTTACTTCATATTATATGTGTGTGCCCTTTGCTATTCTTGACCTTGAATTCCCGTCACTAGTTTTATCACGTGGAGAATATTTACAAAATTTAAAAAAATGTATGACAATAATTTTTGTTGCAGCTGCATGAAATTGTATGTCCACTTCAAACATGTTAACAATAAGTAGTTGCAAAATACATAATTAACAACACACCAGGCAAATATATACTGAAAGATGTGACAGTAAGACTCACTAAGAAAAAGATTTGTAAAAAAGAAGCACTCATTAAAATGAAACAACAAAACAAAATAAAAGCTCACCTAAGACTAGGGTTGGCCAATTTTCCAGACGGGCGGTGAGTCCTTTCAAAAATATTTGATGAAGAAATAGTAAAGTCTCACTGGGGAAAAAGGTTTTATATATTTATATTAATAACTCAGTTTTGTATACAAATAAATTATTATTACATATATAAACATATGTATATACTTTTAAAATAAACATTATTTTTATAGTAACCTATTACATTTTTTAAAATTTACACAACATGCACAATATGTTTTTTTTTTAGAAACTCAATAATGTCATTCACAAATGTTTGCTATTGCAATTTATTAATTTCTTAGCAATTACTTATCCTAGAATTTTTTGTGTGTACATAGAGTAGTATTTTGTCCCAACCCAAAATTGTAATCACAAATGCTATGTAGACTGCATAGAATTATCTGAAGTCATTTTATTTGTTATTCTAATCAGTTTTAATTATTGTTTTATCAACAATATTATTTTACAGAAATGCAGTACATTTGTTCTATTTCATAAACTAGAGGTTAATATGCAATTGTTCCTCAGAAGGTAATAAGTATAGCATGGAACGAATTCAAAACAAACGAGGAAATTAGAGAAATCACCAATCAACCACTAATATCTTCAGTAATCAAGAAAAGACAATGGTCTTATGTTGGACATGTGATGAGAAGAGATAATCACCAAATAACAAAGCAAGCCTCATGTGGGAAAAAACAGGTAGGAGGAAAAGAGGCCGACCAGCAACAGGAATCTGCTCCCTTAATAAGAGGTTGAGATGCTTGCACATAAAAAAAAAAAATGGCGAGATTCATAAGATATCTTTGCATAGATTTGAGACTGCTAGAAAGAAAATTAGAACAAGAGAAAGAGTATCTGGGTCTATGCCCTATGGGCTAACCATGGCTTGAAAGGTCAAAAGATAGATAGGTAATGAAGTCCATTTTAATTCATATAAATGAGCATTAATTTTTTCAATACATTGGTTTCATAAACCCTTTCCTATAAAAAACATTATTTATATAATTATTTTCTGCACATGACATCATCACATGTGTCTTAAATGAAACAACAAATTTTAAATTATGAAATGCCTCTGAATACTGCAACACAGAATCTGAAAAGAAGACACTGATGTCAAATTACAGTATGTTCATGAATTCATGTTTATTATGTGTGAATTCGTTCAGGACTTTTAAAAAGAAATATGAATTGTGTTATTTTGATTGGACAGGTTTCATCAGCGATAATAAGGTCTATTAAACTCTTAAATAGTAACCAAGCAAGGATTAAGATAAAGTTATATATCTCAAAGAAGCAAAATCTTTCCTAATTATGTGATAGCAAGCAAACAAATTTTGACTTAAGGTTAACAAGGATATAAATAAAAATATGTATTTTCAACCAGTTCATCACTGACAATTGTTCATGTATTCTCATTTGTCAACTTGCCGGCCTCGACAGAGAGGTTGTAGGTTCAAATCTCAGCTACACCGGTTGGGATTTTTATTTATGATTTCTCTCTGCGGCAACCACCCCTGGTCTCAGCAGCGAGGCCCAGCTTGAAACGGCAGTTACTCATCGACGGAAAAAACATGAGTACCTCCGAAGTCGGAGTTATCTGCCTGTGCGGCGAGGGACCACTGTGCACATGGTTGCCAGGGAAAAATGGATTAACATGCAAAATTCAATTCCTAGTCACTAGGGACTTCATCAGAGATGAAAGCTGGTGAACGCAACAATAACAACAACAACATTTGTCAACTGTTTCTAGTTCTTGTCCATTTGTTTTGATTTTTACAACAATGCCTGCAGGGTTCTTGATCATCAGTTTTGCATTAGTGTCTATGTTACATGTATCATATGTTTTATCTAGTTGCTATATCAGGTCACCTAGTTCTTGTTCTGCTTCTGCTAAACCATCAATGTCATCAGCAAACTACAGGTTTAGAACAGTTTTTCAACCAGTACTGATAATAATTGTATGATCTTCTAAAGCATCTGTCCTGATCTTTCCAAACTTTACCAAAGGCATTTTTTTGTTTAAGTCTATCAACACATGATTTCGATTTTGCTAGTGTTGGAAGCGTTTTCTGCAGAGTATTCTAAGACTTCTAAGACTGAAGATCTGCTCTGTTTACTTTGACCTGTATGTTTGCCTGTTCCTCTGCAATTTTTTTCTTTACTGAAGTTTTTTAATCATTAAAATTTAACATTACTTTGCTTGGATGACTGATAAGATTGGTTATTCTGTAGTTGTGATATTGATGCAGATTTTCTTTCCGTATGATGAAAGTAATAATTAAAAACAATTGGTTCATAACTCATAACGATGATCACTGCCTGGTCTGCCAGAGAATGTTGAAAAATAACTGAGTGCATTTATCACATCCTAAACCCATGCCTGAACCAGTTCTCATGTTATAAACAGCATTCAATATATGCTGGTTTATTTTTTAAGCTGAATTCCATTTTTTGTGCACACTCAATGACTTTTCTTCAGTGACTGCTATTAACAAATTCTGTACCACAAGGTGCAAAATGCAGCTCCAGTAGCTGTCACACCAAAAGCAGCATTTTGCAGCTTTTGATTATTTTTTTTTTCAGTTATTTCTGCTAAAACCTGGTAATTCTCTTATTAACCACTTTTCTGCCATGATGAACAAATTGTCCCAACAAAATAAGTGTTTTAGATTAATTTTCATTTTTATTTTCTTGCTATTATTTCAAATTTAAACATAAACTATGAAAAATGGCTCGGCAACAGTGTGTTAAATCCTTGGTGTTTGATATGTTAAGAGAAATTAAATAGGCGCATAAATACATAGTTATGTCATTTGCAGCAAGCTGCTACAGTGATGTCTTTTAACCTAATACAATCAACTTCAGCACAGCATTTTTTGAGTGCCAGGTTGCTTTCTCTTTCTGGTGCAGAATTATTTTACTGGTTTGACTGGGCAATTTGTTTTCAGGCCACCTTGGGGAGGTTGATTAGAATCTTCATGGATTCTGACACAAACAGTCAGCTATAGGTCACTAACCATGTTCATTCTAGGTGATGTGCACCTTTATAACCATTTATTCGCCTGTGTGGCTACCAAGGCCATGACCATAGTCAGGGGAGGAAAGTACCAATGTCACCTGCCACACATGTTTTATGAGGCAACTGGAGTATGAGGTCAAGTTTGCCAGTGCTACATAGTTTGTACATATGAGGTGACGTCATCATCAGTGCTTTTGCTAGTGTATTGCAGGCATGCTTCATACTGGGTAACATGCTGAGGAGGGAATCTGTGCACTATAGAGTGTCCGCTATGCAAAGAAAATGATTTTTCGGTTAAACTAAGCTAAACTAAACTGAGCAATGCATTAAGTAATATTTGCATATTCTTGTTTGTCTATGGCATAAAAAGTAATAAGCTTGTCGTCTACCTGTTAAATTGTAACATAACGTATTGTTCATCTATAACAAATGCTAACATTGTTTGTTGTTATTAGGGTTGACATCACAGCACTCTAGTCAAATCCATCCATAAGTGTTCAGTCATTTTCAGCAGATGTGTGTATTTGTGTGTGTATGTAGTTAAGAAAGAGAAAGGATGCATTGATCGTTTTGGATTTGATGAACTGGGCTCTTCATATCACTTTTAAATTAATTTTGATATGCACTAAAAATAGTGAAACAACTTAAAATGGATGAACAAAATTGAAAATTAAAAAAAATATATAAGAAATGATACAATATTTCAATAATGAACACAATTTCAAAAAAAGAATATGGAAAGGGAACCAGAATGTGAAAAAAAAACTAGTCAAATTTTAAAAATCAAAATCATGTATGAAAAGAATCACAAACTATTAAATTAGAGAATAAAGGCGGTGAAAATCATTTTATCTTCTTTCTTCTTCTCCTCCTCCTTCATTTCTTCAACCAATAAGAAGTGTAAAAACCCTTAAGAATACAATTTCATAATTAACATTGCATCCTACATATTGACCTGTTCAAGAATATTGAGTTAACATCCTCATGAGTGATGGGAGGTTTCTTTGAGCTGGCTGCCATGCGAAGTGGTCTTAAAAAGCAAGTGACCAGACATGACAGCTGTCTGTTGTACTCCTCTTCACATTCCACCATGCTGTAATGTTTAAGAGGAAATAATCATAATTGTAAAATATATTATGAAACATAAATATCCCAGTATAAATATATCATTAGGAGTACATTGTGATGATATAAATAATCATACATCAACAGCGACCTTTACATCATTGTGACACTCTTGATTACATTTTCATAATTTCCTCAAACGTTCACGATCAAGAACCACTCTCCAAGATATGATGAAGATTAATCCTGGTCATTTTCTGATGTTGTTTGCTCTCCACTACTGTCTGCCTTGTCTTCTTTTACTTCTCACTCTGCCCTGCAAAATAGTCTTAGCAAGGCCAGTGGATCTTGTAACATATCCATATTTTAAAATTGTCCTCTTACTGTATACAGTAAGTCTTGAATGGTCCTGGGGATCATTTAATTTGTTGTGTGGATTTCTTTATTGGTGATATGGTCTATATAAGATAATGTGCAACATTTTTCTATACCATCTCGTCTCCACAGCATGTGACAATCTTCCTTCAATGTCAGCAGTAAATGTCCATATTTTGCAGATGTATAGAAATTAAGATGTCAGTACTGCTTATATTAACAATCTAACTTTGCTCTTTTATATATGTTGTTGTTATGGATAAAAAAACCTGTGAGCTGATGCCCTTTGGCCCTCTGCCATATAAGTATATCTGCAGATATTTCTGTTTTCCATATACAGTTTACTTTTGTCAGGGCTGCCATTGCCTGTGCAATTCTAGCCTATACCTCTAATTTTGAGCTTCTTTTGTGACAATAGAGCCCAGATATTTGAACTTTTTCAAGTGCCATTCCATTTATTGTGATTATTCTTTCAATGGTTTGGGTCTTGCTTGCCATTAAAAATAAAAATAACAGCTGTATAAAAATGACAGTAATTATACATTACATTACATATACATTACTATCAATAATGAGTTAACTCTAAAGTCAGACAAATGATCATGATGTTTTGAATGTTTCACTTCCATTTTATCATTACTCCTCATTAACAGTATGTTCTGGTTCATTTTAATTTAATTCATACTTTTCATTAAGAACAACAATTTATGCTGAAGATTCAATTTAGTTAAATACTTCACAATTTCAAATTAGATAATCCAAAAAGGCAAATTAATTTAGGAAGTAAAGAGTTAATGTCTTAAAGAAAATTAAACTCTAATGGCTACTTCTCCTAACACTTTGTCTACTTCACATGAGATCTGATTACTAATTTAAATAAATCTCTGCACTCAGGTAGATCATAGATGCACAGTTTTTCCAAAAAGATCATTTTAAAAAAATCATTCTGATAATTTCTGCAATTTATTGATAATTCATTCATTTTCTTTTTTAGGCCAAAGGCAGCACATAGGGCGGAAGTCATAATTCACTATGATTGATGATTTGTTGCTAGTTCTTGTAGGTCTTGGTTGTTTCTTAGTCCCCTAGTTGAGCCTTCCCTAGTAATTATTCTGCATAGTCATTCTCCAGGTCTGCCTTGTTTTCTATTACCTGATGATTTCCACATAAGTGCCTAGTAGGGAAGTCATTCTTCACTCATTCTCAGCACATGACCAATGTATTTCCAAAGCTTTCTTCTTATAAAGCTTGACGTGTATTTTTATTTTGATTCATTTCATATCGGTTTGCTTGAAAGTATTCCTCCCAGTTTATGTTTGATATCCTGTGTAGACATTTGTTTTCTAAAGTCTGGGTGGATTTCCAACTTTCACATCCATTACTGGTAATATACACTCATAAACCATTCTCTAGTTACACATTATAACCACGTGCTCGATTAACTTAGCTGCATTATTTCCGTTCAAGGTAGGTTGCCTCTGCCATTCATATCCCTGAACTGTTTTTAGTTTCTTTTATTTATTAATTAGCTCAATCTATTTTTTAAAAAATGACAACAGTACTACACATAGCGCTTTTTCCTATAGCACTCTTTCCTTATGCATTTTCCAGTCCTTAATCAAATCTGGTTATACCTTAAGTATCAAAATAATTTGCTTGCTAAATATAGTTGATTCTACATTTAGTAATTTAGTAACAGAAGTAAGTGAAAATTCTCTTGGTATAAGAACAAAAATAAAAAATATAAACAAGGAAAACGTGGTATGGTAACAGCTTTACATAGGTGAGAAACAAAAGGAAAGTACGAAGACGTTTCAACCCACTAGGCCTTCAGCTGGAACAATAAACAACAACAAAATATATAAGGATATACACAGAAATGTCATTCTTTATTCTTTATCCTTCCTGCGCCGTTAGGTGTTGCATAGGACTTGTAGTGTTTTTCGCCACCCATCTCTATTTTGGGCGTGATGTTTGATCTTATCTAATGAGTCTATACCTGCCAACTTTGCTTCTTTTATAAGTGTTCTTTTTAGTGTCTCTTTAGGTCTTTTTTCTGTATCCTGATGATTTCCAGAGAAGAGCCTGTTTTAGAATTCTCTTGTTACCACTTCTCAGCACATATCCAACAAATGTCCATCTTCTTTCCTTAATTGTAGATGAGATCTTAGGGTGCATGGATATTTCTCTTATTTCAACGTTAGTCTTGAATTCATTTATCTCATTACATGGTGATAATATACTAGACTACCTAAAAAAGAAATTAAGTCACTTTCCTATGGTCATCGATTGGATGAATTGGTAAGGCCGGCTAATAGGACACAGGTATAAATTAAATAAAGTAAAAAGGAAGGATTCTACAAATATGTGGAGGGTGGGTACTAGATCCCAGACTCTACAATTACTGGAAACTTATGTATGAGTGTGATTCCCAATAAGTGTATCCACAGCAAAAAAAAAATGCATATATATGATATACAACAGGACTAAATATACATACTATACATACAATACACACACACACAAATATATATATGTGATATATGATAGGATTAAATATACATATAATCCATACATACACACATATCCAAGCGAACACATAAATATGTGTATATCTGCAACCATGGGTGTGCACACTGAACAGATGTGCCCAAACACATGCATACATAACTGTACATTCATAAATGCATATATCTGTACCACAACGCACATCCACACACACCTATAGATGTCCACATGTATAAGTACACATGTACATAAATATAAACAAATGTATAAGTGCACATGAGGATAAGAAATGTGTAGTAGGCATCCTATATATGTGAGGATGATATTTTCATACTTTGTGGGGACAGCAAACACAACTTGACTATGAGACAAATCTCAAAGGAAAGCGGCTATGATTGCAGGAGTGACATGAGACAATGCCAGTTTTGCATGTTGGGTTTACCACTATGGCCTGGGAATTGAAATGGGACAACACCAGAGTGCTAGTCTTCTGCTCAACCACAAAGATGCTCACAAAATCTGTCATCTAGATGCCCTCCAGTTCATAAGTCACCTGGCAATACTGACTTCTATCTATCTATTGACCTTTCGAGCCGTAACCGGCCCATAGGGCGTAGACAAGATACACCTTCTCCTATATGAATTTTTGTTCTAGCAGTTTTCTTTTAAAGATATTTTATCAAATCTCGCCATCTGTCTCTGTTCTGTGCAAGCAGTTCTATCTCATTGAGGGAGCCGATTCCTGCTGCTCTTGCCTCTCTCATCAATGTTCTTCTCAGTGTCTCCCTGGGTCTTCCTCTTTTTCTTTTACCTGTTTGTTTCCCATATGAGGGCTTGCTTTGCTATTCGATTATTATCTCTTCTCATCACATGTCCAACGTATGACCATCGTCTTTTCTTTATTACTGAAGATATTAGTGGTTGATTGGCGATTTCTCTAATTTCCTCGTTTGTTTTGAATTCGTTCCATTCTATACCAAGTATTTTCCTTAGACATTTATTTTCGAATACTGACTTATTATGGTATAAATGATATTTCATGATATGCATGTAATATTCTTGATATCAAATCGCCTATTGAGGAACAGGACAGAATCGGCGCGAAGCACATGGTAACAAGTAGTGCTAAACCCAACATCCATATTGAATGGTGCCTAGGTCTTTGTGGTTTGAGCGGGGAAGGCGGCTCCTGAGAAGAATGTTTCTCAGACTCCTGTCGCGTCTAAAGGCGACCAGAAGAGGAACACCAAAAAGTAGACTCAATTAGAGTGGAGAATGTAGCGATACAGTTAAGGATCCTTACCACAACAAAGTTATGAAGGTGGTAGGTGAGGATGAATGTAATCCTTTCGGATGAGTGGCAGGTGGGTGGGGCAAGTGCCACCGGACGGAAAATGCCAAGAGCTCATTGGAAGGCATATTGGAGAACCGATTCAGGATAGAGATGATGCCTAATAAACTTAACATCAAAAGGGTCTGTTGGAGAATATCTTTATTGTTTGGCAGATACGATGAAGTTATAGTAACTGAGAAAATTAAATAGAATCTCTGCAGTTAGCTGGATGAGATGAAGTGTAGAGAAAATAACAGTGGGCATCTGTGGGTTTATAGAAGACAGAAGTGTGGAGACTGGAGGTATCCAGGGAGACAATTTGATCAAGATAGGTGACGGATAAGTAGAGCTATGTGATGTAATCTTGATGGATTTATGAAAGTTGTCAACGTAATCAATGAACCTGGAGGTGTCATCTTCCAGTAAATCAGTCAGTCCAAAGTCATCATCAATATACCAGATGTATTTGAGAGGAAGGGGGCCCAGATACTAGTTAAGTATTTGATGTTCAAGGTAATCCATGAGCAGGCTAGCGTAACCAGGACCCATCCTGGTTGCCATAGCTACATCACTGACTTGGTTATAGAACTGATCGCTGAGTTAAAAAATATTAAGGTTGAGACAAGTTAGGTGAGGCAGAGGAGAGAGGAAATATCAACCAATAATGTTTTATTTGGTCAAGAAAGAACTGACGAATTATTAGGCTATCAGCATGAGGGAATATATATCGAGGATGGAAGTATGTACAAGTGGTCTGGAGAAAAGAAAAGAGAAGAGAAGATAGTAAGTGCATGGTTCGTATTCTTGACAAAGATAGGGAGAGATGTCACTATAGGTTGGAAAATGCTGTACAGATAGATATGTTCCGTGGAATAACTACAAACCAAAACAATGGGGTGCCTGAGTATCGAATTTGTGGATCTTAGGGAGCATGTAGAAGGACAATTTGCCTAGACTACTGTCTGGGATGATAAGATGGGACGCACTAGGAGGGAGGAGTTCATCTTTAATAAGTTCCTTGATGACTGAGCTCTTAGTTGCTGATAGTGGAATTTTATATAGTCTAGCATATTATCACCATATAATTAGATTTCTGTGTATATCCTTATATATATTGTGTTGTTTATTGTTCCAGCTGAAGGCCTGCTGGGCCGAAACATCTTTCTACTTTTGTTTTATTTCTCACCTTTGTAAAGTTATTACTATATCACTTTTCCCTTTTTTTTTTAATTTTCATTTTCATCAGCTTTACAGCAGCTTCAAATTTCTATGCTTCTTGATGCATTTTGATGCCTTTACACCTCCTGGTATATGAGGTTAAAGCTGCAGTGTTTAGCAAGTACTCCTGTACTTCAAAGCAAACCATAAGTTTCATCTGTAAGTTTTTCAGGACCATCTATAGGAAGCAAATTTCATTACGCAAATTTTCTTGAAACAAACTAGAAAAATTTTAAACAATCATTATTGGATAATAATTAATTCATTAAAGATTTGTACTTGGATTGCTTGTGACTATAATGCTGTGATTTCATTTGATATAAATCTAATAAAGCTAATAAGCTGATCGTAAAGAGTGATTATGATAGGTTAGGAAAAATAAGAAAATAGAAGAGACTTGTCTAGATGCATTTTTTTTTGTTCGTCAGCTTTGACCTCTGACGAAGTCCCTAGAGACTAGGAACTGAATTTTGCAAGCTAATCCATTTTTCCCTCCCTCGCCACACAGGCAGATAACTCCGTCTTCGAAGGTACTCATTTATTTCCGTCACGAATAATTGACGTTTCAAGCCGGGCCTCGAGATGCATTTAATTACACCTCATCAGAATATGACAGGCAACGATTAAGAAATTAGCAAAAAACCTACAAGTGGATATCAAGACAGACAGAAAGAACCTTAAGAGTTCTAGAATATGGCTATTATGGGCATGTTATAAGAAGTGATAGAAAATGTGAGACAGAAATAAACAAAAGAATAGCATTGGAAGAAAGCATCTTTAACAGCATGAAAAATATACTCAGATCAAAGCAAATAATGCCAGAAATAAATCTGAAAGTAATAAAGTGTTATATCTATTCCTGCATGGTGTGGAAAAATGGACACTAAATAAGAAAACAGAAGAAAATTGAAGCTTTTGAAATGTGGATTTATAGAAGAATTGGGTAGACAGAGAAGAAAACAAATAATACAGTATTGAAACAACTGAAAATAAAGAAAGTACTATTGAACGCAATTCAACAAAGGAAAATAATACTTTAAGAAAATGTAAAGAGACAAAATAATCTACTGAAAGGTATATCTTCTTCTGCTTGCTTTCCTCATCTGCCTTTCAGCATTGAGGGGAGATATAATTTGCTGTCTTTTGCTCTTCTGTTTGCTTCTGCAGGTGTTATGTTGCCTACTGTTTCTAATATTCCATCGATCCATCTTTTTAATGGTCAGCCCTTTGTCTGGTATTCTTGCAACACTTATTGAAGATTTGTTGTGTTGTGGTTTGATCATTCTGCCTCGTCACATGGCCACACCATTTTATCTATGGTTTCTTTATACATTCTATGGCGTGGATTATTCATAGTATTTTTCTCACTTCTTCATTTTGATCTTACCTCTCAGGCTGTTTCCTGTCATTGGTTTAACACATTTCATCTCAGTAGAGGTTATTTTTCTTATTATTCTTGCAACTAGGCCCAGGGCTGGCATTGGTAGCACAATGTTGGGATGAAGATTGTATTGTACAGTGCCTGTTTTGCTTCTAGAGTCTATTTCCTTGTTGGACAATAGTGGTGATAGCTGTCTAATGATTGGACAACAGCATAGATAGCTGTCCAATGATTGGACAACAGCATAGATAGCTGTCCAATGATTGGACAATAGTGGTGGTACCTGTCCAATGACTGGACAATAGTGGTGGTAGCTGTCCAATGATTGGACAACAGCATAGATAGCTGTCCAATGATTGAACAACAGTGGTGATAGCTGTCCAATGATCTGTCCAGCTAAAAGTTATCTTGGATGGGAAAATACAAGGTAAATGAGGTAAAAGCAGACTGACAATATCAAGAGATGACCAGAACTTCTAACAATGTGCATAATCAAAGCAAGAGACAGGAATAAATAGTGCTATATGGTAGCCAGCTTTCAGTGCATTGACAGCTCAAGATGATAATGAAAACCATGAGAGATAAAAAGAAAGAGTCAAAAGATTAACTTCAAACCCGGCAAAATTATTAAAGACAAAAACAGAACGTAAAAAAACTCAAAATTAAGAAAACAATGGAAAGAATCTTTCAAAAAGCTCAACCCCAAAAGATCAGCTCACTTAACATTAACATGATTTGTACTAAGTTAGTTGAGTTCCAAAATTAAAGTACATGAGAAAGATTCTCAGAAAAAACAATAAATAAATTTGAACAAAGTATAAGATTCTAAATCAGTAACTGTTGCTATTACTACACAAAAATGGCACAGAATTGTACATGATAAATAGTATATTTTTGCCCACTCTATTTTTAAACTATAAACATGGCCACTATTGTTAAAGGCACGAATATTACTATAAACAATGAGGAAATATTTTTTAAAGGCATGAATATTACTATAAACAACGAGGAAATATTTTTTAAAGGCATGAATATTACTATAAACAATGAGGAAATATTTTTTAAAGGCATGAATATTACAATAAGCAACGAGGGAATAATTTTAACGTAGTCACAAAAATAGGAGAGATAAATCATTTTTACATCATAAAAATTGTTGAAATTACACTTTGTACCAAACACATGGAGGAAGTAAAGTAGTTCAACATCTCATGAAAAGAGAGCCAATGCAGCGCCCACTACAACAGGAAACAATTTTGCATCAGGATACAATGAAAAGCAAGAGTCAGGTGGATAGACTATATACAACATAGATCACATCACATGCATCCTACACTGACATCAACAGTCAGTGTGACACTCCTGATATATGCTCTTCTGATTACCACAGTCGTCTCACTCTTGAGAACCGCCTGATCGCCCGTTGGGGTTGCCTCACCCCCCCATGGCATGAATGTATCCCTATCCCTCTGAGGACCCCTCTTCCTCTGCCCCCTTCTCCCTCCCTTGCACTCTTCTTCCTATCTCACCTCTATGTTAGTCTGCTCCCTTCCTATCCCTTCTCCCCCCATCTTATTGTAGTCATCCCCCATCTTGCTTTCTTTCACCCCCCCCCCCCCCTTTTTTTCTCTTAGGCCTCCACTTATCTGATTTCAGCTACACTTACTCCACCTCTGTTTTTATCCACCTAATCTCTCCGGTTCCCTACTACTACCTCCTGCATACCCTCCCTCTATTACCCCTCTTCTTTCTGACTCCCTCACTACCTATTCACTCCTGACCCACGGCCTCTCTACCTACATATTACCTCTCCTCCCCTGGTGTGTACTTCCTACTCCCCTCTATTTATACACTCCTAGTATTCTCTATTCTCTTTTCTCTGGTGTCACAACCTCTCTACCCTCACTATTCCAGCATGTCTACTCTCAGCCCTCTTCTAGGACTCCACTTGTCTCCACCTCACTCTGTATCCCCCTCTAGTCTCTCCGTTTCCCTACTTCTCTACCTCTCTCCACCTCACTTTGTATCCCCCTCTAGTCTCTCCATTTCCCTACTTCTCTACCTCTTTAGGCACTACTTCCTGCTTTCATTCCCTCTATTACTCCACTTCTTTTGGACTCCCCCTCTATCTATTCACTCCTGAACCACCGCCTCTTCTCTTGTCCACTTTACCCATACCTTATTCTTACCCTTCTTAGTCTTCCTCTCTGTTTCTCTTCCCCCCGGTTATTATTTCCTCCCTCCTCCTACCTCTCCATCCTGCTAATTTTAGCCCTCTCATGACCACCTCTGTTGCTCATTCCCCCGTTCTCCCCCTTGTCTTTTGCTTCTCCGATTCCTTTGTTTGGATTTGTCCTCTTTGTTAGGCCCCATTAATTTTATGGGACCTATTATCTTCTTCTCCTTCTGCCCTTTGTCTGGTTGCTGACATGCCTTACCTGAGCCTCTGTTGAGGTTTCTTTCTAGTGTTTTCACACCAGTCTGGCTACCCGCCTTTTCTTCTCCCCCCATCCCCACTATTAACCCCCTCCTCCTCTCTCTATCATTTCCCCACGATCCTTTTGTAGGCCTCGTGTCCATAGTCCATTCTCTCAATTGCTTCACGGCGGACAGTCAAGTTATCCCAGCTAAGTGTTTGGTTTTTCTTATACATTTTATATGATACATTATCCACTTTGTACTATTAACATTTCTATTTCTTCCTCATTTTTCCTATCTCTCTTTCCTACACATCTTGACTCTCATCCTACCTCCCCTCATGTAGCCTCCTTTCTTATTTCAACATCCTACTTTCTTCTCTTCTTTTCTGTCCACCTCTCCATTCACCTGATCATCTAACATGTAGATATAGATAATTGTGCTTCATTGTTTGTTGTCGTTGTCCCTGTTTTCTGAAGAAGGCTTCAGGCCAAAACGTCAGTATTGTGTTGTGTTCCCTCTTTGTAAAGTTGTCACCATACCTTGGAGTGTCTAACACTCCCCATCACTGGCTCCCCACTCCTGATATATATTTAAACTGCATAATTTCACATCACTTCATGGCACTATGAGAACAAGACAAACAAAATTTTTACATGCTTGTATATGCTTGTTATTATCCATAAATATTCTTGATTATGTGTATATAATTATAAAAAGAACAATTATATTTGATCTTTGTCAGTAATTTAATGTTTATTACGCATGTGAAGTGGTGATTACACAGAATGTGAATCATACAGTGTTCATAAAGGACTAAACAATAACTAAATGTTATGGAAGATCAACAGGCACACTCTCCCATACAGCAATAGAATATGAAGATTGCTCACAGGTGAGCATGTTAGCTTGGGTGTATTGTTCAGGACAAGCTGCGGTTTGCGGTAATATGATCACTTATAGATTTCATGATATATTCACCGAGTATGTCCTTACTCTGGACAAAAAGGACATCACCAAGTTTGTTCTAGAGAAAATAGGTGAGATGAGCAAAGATGTAAACATTGAAAGACTAATGAATTAATGGATGAATAAGGGATCTAATTTCTGCAGTACTTCATGGCAGAATAAAATGTGTTTACAATCAAAATCTGATAGACATAATCAGCCTAAATATGCTGTGAGAAATGCTGGGACAGAGAGTGGAGAATGTGAAGTGGGAGTATCCAAAACAACAATAAAACTGATTCCACTGATAGAATAGAATCAAACAAAATGGTGGAGTACACTTGGTATTTATTACAAAATCTGGAGTGAAATGCTGGAACAATTTTCTCATAAATTGTATCATATATCGTCTACTTTAGAAATATCCACTATGCTTGTTGTTTGCTTTGACTTCCTTTAGGATGTCTGTATCTCACAGTCAACAAAATTGTTGGGAACAAAAAATAAACACATTGATGCTAAACTGTCTTTTATTCACTCTGTTTAGACTATCATGGAAATCTGTTTAGACTCACCTCAGAGATAAACTATGAGGGTCTGGCTGAATGGCTTTTAATGTTTACCTGAAAACAATACTGTTCCTCTTGCGCATACTCTCTGCATGAGGCGATCGAATGTACAGCTCCACAATTTGTTTCCATCTACGTCGACACAACCAGCCACGGAAGAAACTTTGAACCTGTGAGCAAATAGTTGAAGAGAAGACCCACCAGTGCATTGTTTTTATATGCATTTGATAAAATTATGTTTTTCCCAACTTATGAAATGCATTAATAATAATAAAAATACATTTTGAGTTAATTTAACATGGTTTAAAGCAGTGGTTATCAGTCTTTTGCAGCTTAAAGTAAATGTTATGTTAATTATATATGATATATACATTCCACTATAACAAGATTAAAAATGACATAATCTACTTTTTATAATAACTTTAGCATACATTACACATTATAATTTGTTTTAGCAATTTATAAATTTGAAACATTTTTTTTTCAATAATAAATAGCTACATAAAACTGAATGGTAATTTAACAATTGAACAGTTAAATATATGAAACAAACCATAAGTTAATAATTCTTTATTAGTATAATTTCTTTGTGAGACTCAATGGATATTGCATTGACCTTTGGCAGATCCTTAAATACAAAGTGAAGAACCACTAGCTTATATTATATTTAACATGCATCCTTGAGTTTAGAAAAAATGGTAGTAAAACTAATGCTTAGATGTTGTTATTACTACAACACAGCTGCTTCTAATACCACTTACAAAAGTTAATAAAATAAAGGTGTTTCAATGGAATAAAAATGCAAATTTATAATAAAACATAAGCTACTAAATATAATGTTAGATTGAATAGTAAAGTAAGTGATTATTTTCATGATTTTGAAGATGTGTTGCTATTAGTACCAGCAGTTATATTTTAAAATAAAAATGATCACTGTGCTTGTAATGGTCTCAATATCTTAACTTCTACTATTTTAATTAAAATACATTAGTTTGGTGTATAAAATACTGAAGGCCACTCCATAATAGCAACAATTAAATTTTACAAAATATGTCCAGGACTATATGTATAAATTTATAAACTTTATACTATTCATTGACATTAGTAAATGGAAACAAAAAATATTTATGCTAATTACTTGTTAATTAACATAAACAGTAAGAGGGAAAGATGTGATCCAAACAGAGAGAGGCTTGACACATAAATAAAACAACCAATGAAATTGCCTAATTAAAATGCATCTATTTAGAATATATTATATACTGTTCTTATGCCATGGTATAAAGCATCAAACTAATGTACATTCATTTCAAGATTTAATAAATTATAACTAAATATATGAAAACTATTCAATAAAAAATATATTACTGCCAGTCATCGCCTTTTTGTACCTTTCCTTGGTTACAAAGCAGCTAATGGCTGATAGACCTTGAGGAGACTTTAGACGTGTTTGTTAGAACAACAACAAAGTTCTTCCACTACTTGTGGTCTGAGCCCTATGGCCCACATAATTTTATCCCAGTTTCCACTGTCCCACACCAGATTCTCTTAGTCTACTTTTCCTCATCATTTTCACTGTTCCACACCAGATTCTCTTAGTCTACCTTTTCCTCATCATTTTCACTGTTCCACACCAGATTCTCTTAGTCTACCTTTTCCTCATCATTTTCACTGTTCCACACCAGATTTCCCTTAATCTACCTTTTCCTCATCATTTCACTGTTCCACACCAGATTCTCTTAGTCTACCTCTTCCTCATCATTTTCACTGTTCCACACCAGATTCTCTTAGTCTACCTTTTCCTCATCATTTTCACTGTTCCACACCAGATTTCCCTTAATCTACCTTTTCCTCATCATTTTCACTGTCCCACACCAGATTCTCTTAGTCTACCTCTTCCTCATCATTTTCACTGTTCCACACCAGATTTCCCTTAATCTACCTTTTCCTCATCATTTTCACTGTTCCACACCAGATTCTCTTAGTCTACCTTTTCCTCATCATTTTCACTGTTCCACACCAGATTTCCTTAATCTACCTTTTCCTCATCATTTTCACTGTTCCACACCAGATTCTCTTAGTCTACCTTTTCCTCATCATTTCACTGTTCCACACCAGATTTCCCTTAATCTACCTTTTCCTCATCATTTTCACTGTTCCACACCAGATTTCCTTAATCTACCTTTTCCTCATCATTTTCACTGTTCCACACCAGATTCTCTTAGTCTACCTTTTCCTCATCATTTTCACTGTTCCACACCAGATTTCCCTTAATCTACCTTCTCCTCATCATTTTCACTGTTCCACATCAGATTCTCTTAGTCTACCTTTTCCTCATCATTTTCACTGTTCCACACCAGATTTCCCTTAGTCTACCTTTTCCTCATCATTTTCACTGTTCCACACCAGATTTCCTTAGTCTACCTTTTCCTCATCATTTTCACTGTTCCACACCAGATTTCCCTTAACCAGCCTCCTTCTCCCATCATTTCCACTGTCCCATACCATGTTTTCCTTACTGTACCTCTCTCTCTCATCTTTTCCACTGTCCCGCTCCAGATTCTCCATAATCTACATTACTTTCATTATTTCCACTATCTATCTTTATCTATCTATTGTCCTTTCGAGCCGAAGATGGCACATAAGGCAGAACCACAATCTCAAAACAGAAATCTTGCGTGCCAAAATGGCACATAATGCACAAATCACTGCTACTAAAATCTATGGCTTTGTTTCTATAACAATACTTTTTACAATGACAGCTTGCCAAGCCATCGATCAACCTCCTTAGTCGCCTCATACGACATGCCTGGAAGGTCACAGTGTCACTATTCTTTACTTCCCTCATAACAAGGCCCCAGTAACACACTGGAAATTTCCACTATACGAAACCAGATTTTCCTTAATCAACCTATCTCTCATTTCCACTGTCCCATATAAAATTTTCATTACTGTGCCTCTCTCTCGACATTTACACTGTCCTGAATCACATTTTCCTTAGCCTACCTTTCTCTCATCATTTCCACTGTCCCAAATCAGGTTTTCTTAAGTCTACCTTTCTCTTATCATTGCCACTTTCCCATATCAGATTTTCCTTAGTATACCTCTCCCTCATCATTTTCACTGTACCATATAACATTTTCTTTAGCCTACATCTCTCATTTCATAATTTCTACATCCTACAAAAGGTTTTCCTAAGTCTGCATCTCTCTCATCACTTCCATGGTCCCATACCAAGTTCTCCTTAGTCTTCCTCTCTCCATTCCTTTCCATGGTCCCACACCAAGTTCTCCTTAGTCTTCCTCTCTCTCATTATTTCATGGCCCCACACCAAGTTCTCCTTAGTCTTCCTCTCTCTCATTATTTTCATGGCCCCACACCAAGTTCTCCTTAGTCTTCCTCTCTCTCATTATTTCCATGGTCCCACACCAAGTTCTCCTTAGTCTTTCTCTCTCTCAACATTTCCACAGCCCCACACCAAGTTCTCCTCAGTCTTACTCTCTCTCATCATTTCCATGGTCCCACACCAAGTTCTCCTTAGTCTTCCTCTCTCCATTCATTTCCATGGTCCCATACCAAGTTCTCCTTAGTCTTCCTCTCTCCATTCATTTCCATGGTCCCACACCAGTTCTCCTTAGTCTTCCTCTCTCCATTCATTTCCATGGTCCCACACCAAGTTCTCCTTAGTCTTCCTCTCTCCATTCATTTCCATGGTCCCACACCAAGTTCTCCTTAGTCTTCCTCTCTCCATTCATTTCCATGGTCCCACACCAAGTTCTCCTTAGTCTTCCTCTCTCTCATTATTTCCATGGCCCCACACCAAGTTCTCCTTAGTCTTCCTCTCTCTCATTATTTCCATGGCCCCACACCAAGTTCTCCTTAGTCTTCCTCTCTCTCATTATTTCCATGGCCCACACAAGTTCGCCTTAGTCTTTCTCTCTCTCAACATTTCCACAGCCCCACACCAAGTTCTCCTTAGTCTTACTCTCTCTCATCATTTCCATGGCCCACACCAAGTTCTCCTTAGTCTTCCTCTCTCCATTCATTTCCATGGTCCCACACCAAGTTCTCCTTAGTCTTCCTCTCTCCATTCATTTCCATGGTCCCACACCAAGTTCTCCTTAGTCTTCCTCTCTCCATTCATTTCCATGGTCCCACACCAAGTTCTCCTTAGTCTTCCTCTCTCCATTCATTTCCATGGTCCCACACCAAGTTCTCCTTAGTCTTCCTCTCTCCATTCATTTCCATGGTCCCAAACCAAGTTCTCCTTAGTCTTCCTCTCTCTCATTATTTCCATGGCCCCACACCAAGTTCTCCTTAGTCTTCCTCTCTCTCATTATTTCCATGGCCCCACACCAAGTTCTCCTTAGTCTTCCTCTATCTCATTATTTCCATGGCCCCACACCAAGTTCTCCTTAGTCTTCCTCTCTCTCATTATTTCCATGGCCCCACACCAAGTTCTGGGTGTCCGGTTAGCGCAATCGATAGGCGGTTGGCTTACCACGGCAACAGCCGGGGTTCGTACCCTGGCGAGGACACCTGGGTTTTACTAATTCCCTAAAAATTAGTGGGAGCCGCGATAGCTCAGTGGTTAGTGAACTGGACTACTACGGACAAGGGGTAGGGTTCGATCCCAACCGACGGCTCCGGGTTCACCCAGCCTTAAATGGGTACCAGATTTTTTTGGGAAAGTAAAAGCAGCACGGGCGTAATACCGACCACATTACCCCAAAGTCATGTGCTGAAGGTCTGTAAAATATAGGGTCACTAACACCATATTTCCCTATACGCCACTTGGCGTGACGGGGGGTACTTTTTTTTTACTTTACACCAAGTTCTCCTTAGTCTTCCTCTCTCTCATTATTTCCATGGTCCCACACCAAGTTCTCCTTAGTCTTCCTCTCTCTCATTATTCCTATGGTCCCACACCAAGTTCTCCTTAGTCTTCCTCTCTCCATTCATTTCCATGGTCCCATACCAAGTTCTCCTTAGTCTTTCTCTCTCCATTCATTTCCATGGTCCCACACCAAGTTCTCCTTAGTCTTCCTCTCTCTCATTATTTCCATGGCCCCACACCAAGTTCTCCTTAGTCTTCCTCTCTCTCATTATTTCCATGGCCCCACACCAAGTTCTCCTTAGTCTTCCTCTCTCCATTCATTTCCATGGTCCCATACCAAGTTCTCCTTAGTCTTCCTCTCTCTCATTATTTCCATGGCCCCACACCAAGTTCTCCTTAGTCTTCCTCTCTCTCATTATTTCCATGGCCCCACACCAAGTTCTCCTTAGTCTTCCTCTCTCCATTCATTTCCATGGTCCCATACCAAGTTCTCCTTAGTATTCCTCTCTCTCATTATTTCCATGGCCCACACAAGTTCTCCTTAGTCTTCCTCTCTCTCATTATTTCCATGGCCCCACACCAAGTTCTCCTTAGTCTTCCTCTCTCTCATTATTTTCATGGCCCCACCCAAGTTCTCCTTAGTCTTCCTCTCTCTCATTATTTTCATGGTCCCACACCAAGTTCTCCTTAGTCTTCCTCTCTCTCATTATTTTCATGGCCCCACACCAAGTTCTCCTTAGTCTTCCTCTCTCTCTCATTATTTTCATGGCCCCACACCAAGTTCTCCTTAGTCTTCCTCTCTCTCATTATTTTCATGGTCCCACACCAAGTTCTCCTTAGTCTTCCTCTCTCTCATTATTTTCATGGCCCCACACCAAGTTCTCCTTAGTCTTCCTCTCTCTCATTATTTTCATGGCCCCACACCAAGTTCTCCTTAGTCTTCCTCTCTCTCATTATTTTCATGGCCCCACACCAAGTTCTCCTTAGTCTTCCTCTCTCTCATTATTTCCATGGCTCCACACCAAGTTCTCCTTAGTCTTCCTCTCTCTCATTATTTCCATGGCCCCACACCAAGTTCTCCTTAGTCTTCCTCTCTCTCATTATTTTCATGGCCCCACACCAAGTTCTCCTTAGTCTTCCTCTCTCTCATTATTTCCATGGCCCACACCAAGTTCTCCTTAGTCTTCCTCTCTCTCATTATTTCCATGGCCCACACCAAGTTCTCCTTAGTCTTCCTCTCTCTCATTATTTCCATGGCCCCACACCAAGTTCTCCTTAGTCTTCCTCTCTCATTATTTCCATGGCCCCACACCAAGTTCTCCTTAGTCTTCCTCTCTCTCGTTATTTTCATGGCCCCACACCAAGTTCTCCTTAGTCTTCCTCTCTCTCATTATTTCATGGTCCCACACCAAGTTCTCCTTAGTCTTCCTCTCTCCATTCATTTCCATGGTCCCATACCAAGTTCTCCTTAGTCTTCCTCTCTCTCATTATTTCCATGGTCCCACACCAAGTTCTCCTTATCCTGCGTCTCTCTCATCTTCCCTCTAGAATCCACTGTATGACAGTTCTTGTGATTTATTCTTGAGCTCTTTTGAGTGCATAACCTATCTCGTTGCATGATATTCATGTTATCACTGTACCTTTTGCATCAGTTCTTACTTTTATTTAGTCGAAATATTCTGACAATTTTCCTCAGATCAGATGTCTGAAATAATGACAATCTTGACATTTCCTTTTCTGTCCTTCTCCAGCATTAAAACCCATATAAAAGTATTGATGGTGCACAGCTTTCATATAGCCTTAGTTTGGGTTTATTTTTACTGATATGTTATAAGAATTCAAATTCATGAATGTCAATATTAAAGAAAATGGGTATAGGATATTCCTCATAGTTTATGTTGTATGAGAAATTTGTTGTTGATGGCCATATTATCCATGACTATCAACACATCTATGGGTGATGTGTTCACCCTACTGTATCATCTTACTTTTTCAGAAAAAAAAATTTCCATTACCCATTTTCTTGATATGTTGAACCCACTCCAAAAAATGTGCATCTTGTCATTAACACAAACATGAAACTGTTCTCAATAAAGCTATTGGTGGTAACACTCAAAACAGCATGTTCTCCAAAGCTCAGACAACAAAGGCAAACGTTGCCATAAATCAGCAAGCCAGAAACTCATTTACAGTTACATCCTCTTGGAAGATGTTTTACTTTGGAAAGACCAGCAATTTTGGATGGTGAGCCATTTTTCTACCACTTTCTAAAGAGATCTAAAATGGCATCTAAAGCATATCAACAAAATAAACAGTAACAGTAATTTTTTTTTATCCCATTTAAACAACACAAAAAGTTTTCATTAACAAAATTGAAATGAATTCTTTTCTGAACACTGTCATCAAGCCATCACTTTACTGCACAAATATCATTAACAATTACGATCAGCAGAAGTATAATTATAATTAAACAAGTGCGCTTGACAAGAAGTACCTGTAGGAAGTGTGAAAATAGTGAAGCAAAAGGTTCTTGGTGGGAAATTGGATGTGAACTTTGGATTTTGCAGTGCCAACATTTATTTTCATAGCATGTGAAAAATATGTTCCAAAGTGTATTCCACAACAAATGACAGAAAGTGTGTTACACAAATGTGAAATGTGACAGACAGTAAGTTCCAAGATAAATGATAGTTATATTTCACAATGCATGATTTTAAAAATGTATTTTACAAAATGTGTTCAATATATTACAGCAAATTGTATCCCTTATTTGTGACAGAATATATGTGTTTCACAATAGGCACTTGAATATATGACAGAATGTATACTCAGTTATATATGTCAAAATGTGACAGAAAGGAATATTATGCTACTTGTAACAAAACAAGATTTCTATTTAATGTGACAAGTGTTTTCCAACATGTTGCACCATGTGCCATAGAAAGTCTAGTCCTGAATATAATACAGAAAGTGTTTTCCACAATATCTGACAGAAAGTGCATTCCAAATGCAAGACCACAACTAGAATGTCTCAACAAGTTCACAGATCTCTCATATTAGGCAAGAAACAAGTTGTAAGTGCAAATCTAAATTCAGTCCTAATTTTACAATGAATATACACACAAAATGCACAATGTATTTATATTCAAAAAAAGTCAGTGAATCTACACACATAAAACAATATCCCACATAATGAAACAGGATGTATACACTCCATATTAAAAACAGAATTCCAAGCAAATGGAATACTCCAGTTCTTGCAGAAAATTTCATAAAAGAAGCAAAAAACTGGACATAAACATGGCATGAAAGACTCATTTGTCAGGTAAGACTATTTTCCCTTGAGAGACAGTTTTAGTACAAATGACTGTTGCCTTGTAGAAATATCATATAAAAATTAGAGAGCAATAATAAATATTACAGCTGTATGGAGATGTCACCAGCATTGAGCCAATAAACACTTTTTATTTAACTTATAAATATTGACATCAAAAGGTGAATGCAGAAAAAGAAGAGTAAAATGAAAAAAGAGAGTGTGCACTGAACTGTGAGGTGTAAACTCCAGTGTAATGCAATCTACTAGTAAGAAAAAAAGTTAAGAAGAAGATTTATAGAATATATCTCATAAATACAAGACTACAATAGGAATGTACAACATGAACTATGTCTAATGATTATTATCAGCATATTTGGACAATGTCCAATAGCATTATGACCTGATTTGTGATAGCACTAGTAGATCTCATCACTGATCATGAACTCCATAACACAGATGAAGCACCCTGACCTCTCCCTCAAGTAATTACAGAAAAACATATTAATTGTTGTAAAGATGATAGCAACTTTTCTTGCACTTTAAAAAATAATGCCCAGACAGTGACATACACAGCCTACTCATTTTTATTTTCAGCTGCCAGGACTCTTAAGTGCTCAACTTAAACACAGGCCTGGGTTAGTGTATTATTGCAAGATTATAAAAAAAAGAGCATGTGATCATAAGTCATGTAGATTCTATCTATCTATCTATCTATCTATCTATCTATCTATCTATCTATCTATCTATCTATCTATCTATCTATCTATCTATCTATCTATCTATCTATCTATCTATCTATCTATCTATCTATCTATCTATCTATCTATCTATCTATCTATCTATCTATTGTCCTTTCGAGCCGAAGACGGCACATAGGGCAGAACCACAATCTCGAAAACAGAAACCTTGCGTGCCAAAATGGCACATGTTGCAGAGATCACTGTTTCTAAAATCTATGGCTAGTAGATTGCAGCAAATGAAAATATATTTTTTTAAACCACCAAAAGGTTATATTTTGAAGAAAATAGTTAATGATGTAAATTGTATTTCTCCAAATGCTACAGAAAATGTCAAAAGAAGCAGTATCCCACTATATGTGTCAAAGCAGATTCTATTCCACACTATATAATTTAATTTGCAATATGCTGTTGAAAATGTGTTCTAAAGTGTGAGCGTGGTGTCATTCAAATACCACATTTGGAATATTCCAACAGAACCAGAATGCTATCTGTAAGATAAATAAGCTGGTGCACAGTGTAATGTAAATTCTTTATTTCAATGAATGATCACAACAAAACACATAAAGAGATAGTGAGCTAAAGAAGTTTTAACAAGCCATCACATTTAAAAGTACAGGATGTTTTTTTCCATTCATTACAGCAAGGAAAGTGACTGAATTCCCATGAACTTACATACAAGGTTTGCTGAAAGAGTAAAAACTTAGTTATAAGCTGGATACAAATGTGGAATCTCAAAATGCAATAGTTACAAAACTCTCTCAGGAGGTTTGATGCTATATATCACCTCCACACAGAATAAATTTGGAGAGCCCCTATTCTTATCTTGCATATATGAGCTATTTCTCACAAACAATTGTTGTCTTGCATTTACTCCCCTTGCCATGTGTAGCAACAATAATATTCACATTGCACCAACAACACCCAAGTCAGTAAAACTTTAACAGTATCTGTGTTCTACTATATTCTATAACTGGCTACACACAAGTGAAACAGTGAAGTCAGATTTCACATTAAGACTTAAAGAGAACCTGGCCAAGCTGTGCACATGTTTAAGGGATGCCTAATAGGATAATAATTGCAGTGACTTTTTTTGTTTAAGAACTAACTATATGTGCTGCTAATGAATGAAGAATAATAAGAGTCTTAAATACTAGTTAGAAGCTATTATGCATGCTGTGAACTAACATACAGTGCAACATGTCTAAGTTGTGATAAACTACGGGATGATTGTTCCTTTGCAATACAGTGATCAATTTGAATGAACAGACAGTAGTGAATGTTGCAAGCTTACATAACAAATGTAATAAACAGTGATTAAAAACTTAATGCATGTCAAAATCAATTGGTGCATGATCTAGCATATAAAACCAACATCTATGCATTTTAATGGTGTGCACTAGTTTTTGGTTTCTTGTCTGATTACGTGGGAAGATCCCGGCACAGTTCATAAGCATCAAAGCTAATATTCTTGAGGCACCTTAAGAAAGATAATTAATATAACTTTTCTATGTTATAAATAATTGTTTTTTTAATGCTTGTCCCAGCAGAGGCATACAGCCTGCTCTCTTCATTTTTCAACTGCCAATGTTCTTTAACATACCAAAATTTAACATGGGGCCTATGTTTTGTTATCCGTCTCTGATTAGACCATGCACTTGATCTCTCCAGCTCTGAGATCATTGATTGCTGGTTGAAAAATCTGACCACTCAACCAATGTATGATGCAAACTTCATGTTATCTGAGGTGAGCATTCTAACTACAATGCATTGCTACCCCCAAAATTACTGAAAAATGTTCTAAATTTTTCAGTCTTGTCTTAATAAATACAAAATACGTTTTAGGAGTTGGTCATTTTGTTTGTACATCCTTCAAAAGTATGTGCACAGCAAAGGTTTACGGAGTATTCCAGTGGTTGAAATATCTTCAAATAAAACAAACATTTATGTTAAACACAGTGCCACATTGGCATGACATTTTAGAAGTGCATTATTTATCCAAATATGGTTCTTCAGAATTTCTCACCAATTATTTCAGTGCATAAACAAAACAATGTTGCTACATAACGAATTACTTTTCAGCTGAATACACAAACTGTTATATTATTTTCAGTCTTTAAAAAATACAATGTAATAGAAATTGCATTTGCTTAATGAATATCGATTCACAATGTAGCCAGGCTCTAGTCGAAAGAAAGTGTTGAAATGTTAAATGGAATGTTTTCTTCTTTTGTAAATCAATTACTGTCATATATAAGATTTGTTTTCATACAATAAGCAAATGAGTTCCTTGTTATTCTCTGATTAACCATGTTTGCCCTTCTATCATAAACAAAGAAGTGATTGGTTCTAACAATTTGTACAATCAAGTAACAATTAATGATCGTACAATCCTACATTATACCTCAAACTATTAATTTCTGATGGGTTTTTTTTTCAGACTGAAAAAGCTTTGGGATTCAGCCAACCTCTAAAAATGAGAAACAGAGATTTTTCTGGAGAGTAAAGCATGGTGTAGTACCAACAACATACCAAAAAATATGTTGTTGGTCAGTGAAAATTTGGTCAGTAAAACCTTATTTCTCCATATGCCAAACAAGACATGATGAGAACCTTTACTTTTATTCATTTCTAGGCCAGATACTCATAGTTTTACATAGATATAGAACTAACAGAACGATTTGTTACTTGTATTTGGCTACATTTTAATTGCATTGAAGTGAATGTGTTAACAAGTAATATTAATTTCTCATGGAAAAACTGTAATATTAATAATAACTGTTGCATTAAAAAATCTGCTTTTCCTTCAAATATAAAAATGTCTGGAAAGTAAAAACTACATTTGAAATGAAGCACTTTTTTAAGTGGTTGAATAATGTCACAATCATAACTGTTTATCATTGCTATTTTAGTTGTCTTGCATGTACAATTTCAACTTAAATAAAATAAAGTTAGATCTAAAATTGTAATATTTGTGATTAAAAACTGAATATTTTATACATATTAGAGGATTTATTACATTTATAAACAATTACTCACATATATATCATTAATCTAAAATATCTGTAACAAAAATAATAATGAAAATAGAAGATTCACATTTGTGGTGCGGTTCTAAAAATTGGAAGTCATTATGACCATTGTTTAGTTTGTCCTAGCTTGGAACTTGGCTCCCGTAACAGCTACCCTGCAGTTTCTCTGACCTGCATAAGATGTACAGTATCTGCAACATTATTCTTCATCTGCCATATCTTGCATCACATATCTTTTTTTTGTCTTTCTCTCTCATATTAAGCTGGTACCATGTCCTCCATAATGATCTTCTCTGGGCCATTAAGTTGTTTAACATGACCAAAATATTTCAATTTCAAATAAGAACTCCTTTCACAGATTAATGAATTTAAAAAAAAAAGTAATAAACTCACTGTATCTTAACCCATAGTGCTGCAAAATTAGTAGAAAACAAAATTAAAACATAATTTTGAAATTAAAGCGAACAGCCGTGCAGTATTTGTAACACAAAAAAATGCTTCACTCCAAAAGTAGTTAAATTTTATGAAAGACCAAATACAGATGAAAATGCTACTAAGTGCATTATTTAGTAAAAAAAGATGTGGCAAAATGTTGGATGGTGAATACAAAACTTAGCTGTGAACAACAAAGATTTTGAAGCAAAAGAATTTAAGATAACATGATGACGATGATAATAATAAAGTAATAAGCATCACAAATTTAATAAGAAATTGATTTGCTGTGAGGTTGAAAACATTAACTAGCACATAAGACAAAACTCACCGATAAAAACTGGCAAGGGGGTTGGGTATAATAAATTTAAAAATTAAAATGGAAGATCATGAAAATAACTAAGGGACTTCTTTTAATATTGAATATATATTCTACGGGGCTCCTCCAACAATTAATGTCTTTATGAAATATCATGATATGTATCTATTGTGTATTTATCCACAATACAAAATAAATAATATGTATATTAGTAACACAAGACAAAACAAAGACTTGATTATTGCTCAGAGACATACATCAATATGCATAAAAACTATTTAAACTCTTTGAAGTAGGAACTGGATATACATGTAGTTCTGATATTATTTTATTGCAGCTAATGATTTTCTTTTTTTAAGTTCAATAACAAAATGTTTTCCTACTCCAGTGATCCAATCAGTTTTTGTTTGGTCCTGAAATTAGTGCTATGTGCAAGCTGAAAATTGCTAGTAACTATTTTACTTCTACATGTAAAACAAGAAGTATATTAGACTAAGTAGTCACCTATCACAGTCACAAAAACACAGTTAGTAAAAAAAATCAAATTATGTGGAAACTTGATGGTAAGCTAATAAGAGAAGTGAAAAAATAATATAGAAAAAAATAGAATAGAGAAAAATGGTATGGTTAAAACTTTACATATTAAGTGGATAATTCATCCTTTTATTACATAAAGTTTTACGTATTAAGTGGATAATTCATCCTTTTATTAGGTAATGTTTTACGTAGTAAGTGGATAATTCATCCTTTTATTAGGTAAAGTTTTATGTATTTAGTACATAATCCATCCTTTTATTACATAAAGTTTTATGTATTAAGTGGATAATTCATCCTTTTATTACATAAAGTTTTACGCATTAAGTGATAATTCGTCCTTTTATCACATAAAGTTTTAACCATACCATTTTAAAAATATTTATTTCTATATTTTGTTTCATTTTTCCTTACAATTAGCTTTACTGCAGCTTCACATTTGTTCTTTGCCGTGAACTTACTGGTAAGCTAATATATTTCTTAGCCAAGCGACTGGGTAATAATACAATTTTTTTTGTTTACAGTAACTGATATTACAATATTTCATAATTTCTGAAACATCTTGTCATTCTACATAATATTTTAACCAGATATTTGAAAACAAAACTTCTAAATGTTAGTGTGATTTTTAAAAACATTAGTTTCAACAACTGAAAATTTAAAATGAATGTAAAAAAAATGCATGTATTATTAATATATTCCAACAGTAATTATCTGCAGTTAATATAATTATTGATTATTTAATTTCAACATACAATGTTAAATAAGTGTGCAGACCTATAAGTGCTCAATTTCTCATGATATAGAGTAGTGAACATAATGGTTTTGTGTTGCTTGCTGGATATAAACACTACTGATCTGTTCCCTCAGTCACCACCCACTGCTTGTATCAGATTTAACTCATGATTCTTAGTTTTAGAATTAACTTTCTTCATCAATTACTGTGTTACTTTTAAACAAAAAACCACTGGGAAACACTTTGGACCTTTCTTATCAAACTTTTATATCCCAAATACAAGTGCCCTTAACAAACTTGTCAATTCTTTTATTCTTATGGACCAGAACAGTACATCAACCAATATTAAGATATGAATCCTTGAAATACCTTATCTTGTTCACTTGTGAATTAGCAACTTATTCTGTTTTATACATTAATGCAAGCCATATGCATACTCCCCACCTTTCCTTTGTTGGATGGGGTCTAAAAAAAAAGCAAGGCAAAAAGTCTCCCTGTATCTCTGGTCTCATGTTGGAGGTAGTTGAAATTAGGGCTTTGCTTTGCTCTATAAGAATATTCTACCTTTTATTCTTGCAAGAAAATTTCCATTGCAATCTCAATTCTCCTAACAAACTTGTTATTACTGTAATTGCTTCTTTCTCATCAGTGTGAATCTTAACCAGGTGATTTATTTCAATGGAGAGGAGACAAATTAAAAATGATGTGGTTAGTTTCCTAGTGGTAAAAGATGGCATGAAATAATTTGACAGTGGCCTAAAACTTGCTGGGACATAAATAATATAACTAATGAAGGAAATATAAAACAAATAAGTTTATAGTAAAAAGTAAAAATATGAAAAAATATATAACAATCAATAAATTATTTTAATATATATTATTTATTTAGCTCTTTCTGCATCTGATCTCCCTGACTGTCTAAGTAATATGAACTAAGATCTCCATATTTTTTACATATATTTTTAATGACATTATTTTTTTTTTTTTAAACTTTTTAGATTCTGCTTTAACTTTAATGAGTTTCTAATGTCTGTTGGTGTTTGTTTGTATTTTCCATATATTCAGCAAAGGCCAAATTTTAGACCACAACATCAGTTTATTTTGTGTCATTTTTACTACCATAAAACTGTAACCATATAAAATGTTTCCATTCTAACATTTGTCAGTTTTAACTTAGCCCCCAATTATTTATACATGGTTGATTTGGTTGATTTCCAAATTTTTTCTCCCATAACACAATTTTGCAAATTCTCTCCTAAGAATAATATTTCCTTGCTGATAATTCATGATTGTAATTTACTGTGTAGTTACTATTGTCTATTTAATTATGTGAATTGAACTATCTATCTACCTATCTATTGACCTTTCGAGCCGTAGCCGGCCCATAGGGCATAGACCCAGAGACTCTTTCTCTTATCTAAGTTTTTATTCTAGCAGTTTTCAATCCTTCTAAAGATATTTTATCAAATCTTGCCATTTGTCTCTGCTCTGTGCCAGCAACTCAATCCCACTTGGGTAGCCAATTCCTGCTGCTCTTGCCTCTCTGATCAATGTTCTTCTCAGTGTCTCTCTGGGTTGGCCTCTATTCCTCTTACCTGTTGTTTCCCACATGAGGGCTTGCTTTGTTATTTGGTTATTATCTCTCTTCATCACATGTCCAACATATGACCATCGTATATAATTGAACTATATCAACCTTTAATTTGCTCAGGATGTGCTTTTCAAGCATGTCCGTTAATTCAATTTCCTTAAATAGTGTTCTTATAATAGAGTGTTTCTTATCATCAGCTACCCTAATATAATACTGAGCTGAGTCAATCTCACTTCTTTCTTTTATTCTATTGCTTGTGATGTGTGTGTCATCACTGAGAGGAGAAATGTGTAATTTTCTGGCCTTAACTAATTCAGTAGCTTGAGTTTTTGTCATGTCAAATTGACATAACATCCCTTTGATTTCAATCAGCCATCTCTTACTGGGTTTCCCTTTTGTTTTGGAGCTCGATGATTTCATGTAATGTCCAAAACCATTTAAATATTTTTTATTAAATATAGACAATAGCTGATTATATGCCCACCATTTTTCTCAAAGTTTAATTTCCAACTTGATCATTTCTAGTTTTATTTACATATTTTCTTTTACATTTCATTATTCATGATATTATTTCATTATTTATTATTTTAGTCTTTCATGTCCAATACTGATAGCACAATGAGTATAAAAAATGTTTTATTTTTATTTCCTTTTTTGTTTGTATAGTCACACTCAGTTTCAATATATGTGATTTTTTTTGTAGCTTACATTATTTACTTTCTGGATTCTGCTTTTTTATCTTTTTATCAGATTTTCATCGTTGGTAAAAATACTGTAAAGGTATTGTTATTCTCTCACTTGATTTTGAATCGTGCTACTGCTAGAAATTACCTTTGGGGGGCCTCGGTAGCCTAGTTGGGAAAACCACCCGACTAGATTACCGACGTTTGGACAACCCGTGTTCAATTCCCGCTGGGAGCAGTGTGAATTGTACTCGTGGTTGGAAAAAAAAAAAAAATACCCCACGGTCGACCCAGCCGTTGGCAGAAATGGGTACCAGGGTATATTATCCTGGGAAGGTGAGGAATGTCGCTTCGCATCTGAGTTTCGATGCTTGAGGCTACACTATACAGAAATATCCGAACATTTCTGGATAGGCGGCCGAGCACATATGGGTATATACTCGCGTGCTAAGACGCCGGTTCAAGTCTCGTACTTTACCTATACCTTTACCTTTGGGTTGGACTGCAATTTATTGTAATTATTTCTATTATTTTTTATTATTTATCTTTATGAAATACTCTTGGCAAAGAAATTTAATACAGATAATATGGTGTTAGAGTTCATCTTTGTAGGAATAAAACAAGCTTTGGTGTCAATATATAGATTTTATAAATATCAATCAAAGTACATAAATCACCAAGATAAGTGTGTCTTCAGTGCAATAATTCTGGTCTGTTTATGCTTCCACCTACTTGATACTGTCTACATTGTGTGCTGATCAATGTAGAGCTTACCCATAACAATTACAGACGATTTCAATAGATGATACAATATAAAGACAAATAAGTGCTTCATTTTTACATGTGCAATATTTTTCTGCTCTTAGTTAATATGAAACCCTGATAACTTAATATGAAAACTGATAATTGTAATGCAAATTATCTAAGATTAATAAACAATATACTACCAATGCCAGACCTGGACCCTAGATGCAAGAACAATAAGAAAAATAACCTCTACAGAGATGAAGTGTGTTAGACGAATGACAGGAAACAGTCTGAGAGATAAGATCAGAAATGAAGAACTGAGAAAAAATCTAGGAATAGCCCCCGCCATAGAATATATAAGGAAACAACAGATAAAATGGTTTGGCCCCGTGACAAGGTAGAAAGAACAAAACACAACACAACGAGCCTTCAACAAACATTGTGAGAACACGAGACCAAAGATGGGTCGATGGAATATTAGAAGCACTAGGAAACATAACAGCAGCAGAGGCGAACAGAAGAGCAAAAGACCGCAAATTATATCTCCCCTCAACGCTGAAAGGCAGATGAGGAATAAAAGAAGAAGAAGAATAAACAGTGGTCCATCTTCAGCCTGTAAACCTAGGTTACTGCAAGTATAATATATTTTATATCTAGCATTCTTTACGTAACAACTAATACTCTGTACAACTTAAAATTAAATACAATAAGTTGTGTTTTTATAAAGTATGAAATATTAATGAAGAACTACTCATTTTGAACTTTTCATTATTTTTTAACAATTTGACACTTCAGCCATATTAACAATTAAATTTGGGATTCTAAATGCTGCAGCTGTAAACAGTGATATCTAATATCAACATAATTAATGATAACTTAAACTCTTTCTGTACGTTTCAACGCACCATAAACCATCATGCCAATTTTGGCAGAGTCCGTCACTCTCAATTTGATTAGTTAAAATGTCATCAAAAGGTATTCTTTTTACATGTCTTGTATTATCTTGGTATTGGTGAAATCTAATTCCTTGTTCAATTATCTAAAAATTAATATATATATAATATGTAATGTGTTAGATAAATATTAACATGTAGATTGATATTTAAAACGATGAACAATTTTTGAAAAAATGTTGTCACTGAAATTTCTTCCATTGTATTGATAAAAACCTTCTGTACTGAAAGAGTTAAAATGTGCACATGTAAGAATCTATTAGGATGTTTCTCATAAGACAGATCATGATCACTACATTCTATTAAGCTATGCTATAGACGCAGTATAGGAGACAAAGGTTTACAATAGAATATGAAAAAAATATCAGCACTTCTTTAGCATATACATTCCAGCTATTAAAGAAATTTAAAAATGTAAGTACGATTGCAAAAATAATTGTAGGTAGTTCTGAGTTATGTGACATAAACTAAGGGTTAAATCGATTTACTTAACTACTCCAAAGGGAGGGTGTCCGGTTAGCGCAATCGATAGGCGGTTGGCTTACCACGGCAACAGCCGGGGTTCGTACCCTGGCGAGGACACCTGGGTTTTACTAATTCCCTAAAAATTAGTGGGAGCCGCGATAGCTCAGTGGTTAGTGAACTGGACTACTACGGACAATCGTAGGGTTCGATCCCAACCGACGGCTCCGGGTTCACCAGCCTTAAATGGGTACCTGATTTTTTCTGGGAAAGTAAAAGCAGCACGGGCGTAATACCGACCACATTACCCCAAAATCATGTGCTGAAGGTCTGTAAAATATAGGGTCACTAACACATATTTCCCTATACGCCACTTGGCGTGACGGGGGGTACTTACTTTTTTTTACTCCAAAGGGAGATTTCATGATTCACTATAATAAGTTTACAAGGACATGAGAAACACAAAAGCACAAATTACTGTTTGACCTACTAAAGACAAATTATAATATGAAAAATAGAAACAAAACAAAATTTCGCATTAATAATTTCACCTCCAGAAATTGGAGAGAGATTAAGAGAAAAATTAATATAAATGTGACAAAAACTTATTATTTTGCTTTCAAAATGTATTTAAATTTAACCTTACAGTAAAATGAGATACAAAAAATCTCAGTGGAATAACTTCATATTGAAATAACAGAAAATAAAGGCATAAATATGTTATCACTTGATTGATAAAATTTGGGAAATTAATTATTTTCTTATATTGTGAAAGACATTATGGAAAAAAAAATGGTTTTGAAAAAAAAGGAACTATTCAATTAAGGGTACACATTCTTGACTTAGAGAAGGAAAGAAAAGAAAAAAAAATATAAAATATGTTCCATTCCAAGGCTGAGAAACAATCAAAAATATTAAATGTAAACTTTATACTAGCTACAACTATTACGCGTCTCAAAAAGTACATAATTGAAAATTGTATATATTTTATAGTTTTGTGTTTGTTTGTTTCAAGTATCTTCATGAATAAATTATAAAAAGAAATGTCAATACAAAAAATATAACAAATGTCATCTCAAGTTGCAGAGAGTGACTTTGCATAAAAAATCCTCCCTGTAAAAAGGTTTGGAGCGCATATACAACAACAGAACCTCATGGAAGCCAATGAAATATGCTGTAACAACTCTAGTAAAAGTCATAATCAACTAACTGAACAAATTGAAGTGTTTCTTTCTTATAATGAATATTGATACAGTATAATGGCAATATACTAACAATAACAAATTCTCTTTATTTTTTATAACTGTAACTTTAAGTAATCCTTCACTAATATTTCAGAGTTTAAGTCACTGTATTACTGCAGGAAAAACATTGTCAGAGGACAGCAGCTATTGGGATGTGCTTTATAATTTGAATATTGCTATTTATTAATTAAGATATTAAACATAACACAAGATAGTGTATGTGAAGCCATGACATTACAAATGTGACAGTTGTGTTCAAACTTTTGATGAACAATGTTTAAACATCTCATAATTAACCAAATATTGTTACTATTTAGTTGAATATATTTAGATTTTTAACTTGGTCAAACAAACAAAAAATTAATAAATGTTTTGCTTCTGCTTCAATAATGATCATCCACAGATCTCATTCATGCAAAACTGAACCAGATGGTCAGAACTAATATCACTAGACTTGTGTAATGATCTAGAGAGCAAAATGTCCAAAGATGAAGTCATAACATCAGAAGTCATTACATGCTTTGCACTAGCATCAAATGCTTTCAACAAATTGAAAAACATCTGGAGATCCAAAGTTCTCAGTAAATGAACAAAATTTAGACTGTTCAGTTCCTGTGTAATACCAGTGCAAACATATAGATGTCAATGTTGGAAATCCACCAAGACTTTAGATAAGAAGTTTAATGCCTTTTAAAATGGATGTCGATGTAGGATCTCAAAATTACAGACAGTGGAAAAAAATACTTTTCAAATGAATAGATATGAAACGAATCAAAACAAGAATACATATCGAGTTTTATAAGAAGGCATGTTGGAAATACATAGGTCATGCTGAGAATGAATGAATAATGACTTCCCTATAATGCACTATGTGGAAACTATCTGGTAAAAGAAAATAAGGCAGACCAAGAGAATTACCAAGCAGAACAATTACTAGGGAAGGCTCAACATGTGACTAAGAAACAACCAAGAACTACAAGAACTTGTTAAAAAATCATCAATCATGGAGAACTATAACTTCTGCCCTGTTTTTGGCCTGAGAGGAAAATGAATTAATGTATCATGATACTAGACAAAATGTTATATATAAATATATATTTAAATAAAGGTCTAACACACAACACAAAGAAAGCAATGACTGGAATTCACAATAAAAAGTAGTTTGAATAAAGAAATCTACAGTGCATCTGACAAATAAGAGTGGAAAATGAGGCTAAAGAAAGTAGAATAGTAAATGTTTTTTCTCTTGAAGATAAGTAGAGATTGATTACAAGGGACATAATTTGCATGATGCAATCTACTGGAGTTTGAAGAACAACATATTGTGTTTTTTTAACATGAAAAGTGTCTGCGAATATATTCATTTTAAGAAAAAAAGAATAAAACTAATGTATGGAATTATCATTATAAATGTCTGCAAATCTAAATTTTTTATGGATACAAAATATTCTAGCAAAAAAATAATGGAATATTATATATCTTGGTACAAAATAAAGAACACAGAAAATAAAATTATATTTGTCTAAATAAACAATAATGCTATCAAAACAATTGATATAAAAGCAAAGAACTAGGTTTATAAACAAAACTATTGTTAAAACACTCATTCTACTCAGTTGATGCTGAAATAACACTATTAAAATGTTGTAATCACCACATATACAAAACATTTCACACACAGCAGAATTGTTTAGAGGGGTAGGATAAGATTTATTTGTAAGATTATTATAGATATTTAAGGCACCTGGTGACAGATTATTAGCAAGTAGGAAAAGAGTTTAAAAAGTAATTACTCATGATCTGTTCATGGAGTAAAATATATAAAACTTCTCTATATTAACCTACAGCATTTGGAGGTGAGAGGATCATTGCTTTTCCTGAACTTAGTGACCCAGCCCTAATGTCATTCAGATCACGTACTCTCTTTATGGATTCTACCACCTCGGCCAACCAAGATTTTCCATGCCTTAGGTGCTTGCCCTTGGTTGTACCTAATTCTGAAGGCAAGGGATGATTTATGCTTCATGATAGTTAAAATGGGGGACAAGATATTCAATAGCACCTGGGCTGAAAGTGGTCAGTGATCCATATTGACTGATTCAGAAGCAAGAGCTGCTCAAGATTCTTTCCCATGATTCCTCTGGAAACTAATTAATCAGCTGATCAAGAGAATAGAAATTAATGTGGGAAGAGAACCAAATACCAAAGTATTGTGTTGAAATGAGATGTTTTGACTTAAAATGCACAAATAATGCAGCTTGCTGTAAATGTCATACTATGTATTTATGTCCATTCAATATCCTTATAAGAATAGTTATTAAGTTGTTGAGTTATTGAGTTATTGAGTATAGAGTTATTGAGTTATTGAGTTGTTTGCAGGTCATCATCATTGAACACCGAACATGTCCATAGGTGCTCAGATCCCCTCCTCAGCAATTCCCATAGTGTCCAGTGACTGACGACTCCAGTTCTATGTTGGTTGATAAGTCTTCTTATACGGCCACTAAGTTTCTCATTTCTGGCTGTGCCCACCTTAACTCCCATTTCCATCATCCGAAGAAGTAATGTGGGTCTGTGTTTGTTGAAGTCCTGTGCTCTTCCCACTTCTCAGAGGGAAGTACAGTCTTTTTAATTTCTTTTTCTCAAATATGCATGCTGACTGTGCTTTGTTTTCTTGTAGTTTCAGGCTTGCCTCTTCTTTAGATTGTTAGTCATCACTTACAAAATTTGTAAAAAAAAAAAAAGTGTGACTTTTATTAATGAGCCCATAAGCCCTTTATTTGGTAACAACATGTATTTTTAGTCCATTATTGATTCAAACCACCATTTAATTCTGTGACCAAACTTTATTTCTGCATGATTTGTTCATATCATTATTCTCTTAATGATCTAACACTGGATGGTACAGAAAGTGTCTTTATCCCAACTAATTTTAATGCAATTTGTTAAAATATATTCCCTATTCAGTCTTTTTATACAATCAATCTATTTTTGTATATTTCTACTTTTCAATTTCTTTGCCTTTCACTACCAAATAGTCTTGGCTAGGTCCTTTATATTTTGTAACATGTCTCTACTAGTAAATGAATTCTTTTTTCTTTGCCACTAAGAAGTTCTTCATGAACTTTGGTTGGCTCTGATGTTATTGGTTTTGATTTAACTTTTCAATCTGTTCTGTGGTAGCATCTTAAGTATAAGTTATTTTGATCTGTCTTAACCAAAAACTTTCTGCAAAGTAAACAAATTATGCCCCTTCATCTGTCCTGAGATGAATCCTGTGGAGTATAATATTTTAGGCAGGGCTAGTTTCTGTTATTCATCTTTTATGAAGCTACTTGTATATATGTAATTCATAACTACTCATTAAAATGATGAAAGTCTTCCAAACTTTATCTATAGATACTGTGGCTAAGTCTGTTTAGTCCTAGAACAACATACCTGTAAACTTCATTTTTATGAATAAAATGTATGTTTGGATATGACAAAATTAAGTCACACTTTCATGTCAAATATTTGTCACAAAATGTAATTTATTCTGGTCACCTGTGTTTATATAAAATGTATGTTTATACAATTAATACACAGCATATGATGATTTCAGCTTTCATAGAATATTTCTGTCACGCCCTGCAGTTGCTGCTGGCAAAATTGGCAAGAGTATTAATAAAAAATATTTTATGTTACTCATGGAATGTGTGTTGGTATGTTGGCTGCTCATATTTGCCTTTGTTTCTATGCACCATGGTTTTCCCAACTCACAATGAAAAAATTACAGTTTTAAAAGAAAAACACTAATTTATATATTTAGACTCAGACACTTCATATAATGTACTGTATACTTATTTGAAAAAACACAAGAATGTAAATATAATACTACACATTCTTATTTTGCTAATATCTTTCAACTACTGTGAAATATAAATCTTCAACAAATGTTAACCAAGCCATTTTGCTTGCTGCCATTCTCAGACCACTTCATATCTTCCCCATTCTCTTCATCTTTGCAACCACCTGTCCACTCCAAGTAAATTTTGGTCTTCCCCTTTGTCTCTTCCCCTGAAGATTTAAAAAATAGGCTTGTCATTTAATACTCTCAGTTGGCATTCGCAACGTGTGTTCTACATCACATCTTTGTCTTTGTTGAATCTCTCTGTCTACTAATATTTGTCTGATACTTTCCCATTGAAAAGTCAATAAGATAAGGATATGACACATTTTCTGCCCAAAAACACCATAGGGGATATACTTATAGTTGTGAAAGAATAGGTTTTGATTGAAGTTACTTTATTTTCAAGCCGATGAGCATAAATGAATACAAAATGAAGTTCTCAGTTGCTTGTTTTCAAATCATAAAATATGTTCATTCATATGTTGTCATCTTCTTTGTACAACCTTGAATCTACTAGAAAATGTGAAGTTAAGGAAAAAATTAAGACATTTTTGGAAAAGACGGACGTATGTGGGAAAATCTGGTTTGTAGAGATAGGGCACCTGCTATGATAAAAGTCAGATTTTCAGACTAAAGTGGAAACTTGCTATCAAAGAAAAGGGCATTCACTGCATGATTCGTCGCTATGCTCTTGTCAGTTACATTCAGTTTTTCTGCAAGAGATATTTGATTGTTTGTTAATTACATCTATTCAGAAGCCCTTAACACGTATCTATCTAAAGAACCATAAAAAGGCATCAAATTTTGCCATTAGACATTTTTTTACACAGAGTTGAATAGTAATTATTGAAAGGAAATGTTAATCATATCTTTTAGCTGAAAGTTGAAATCAAATTGTTCTGGAGTCACAAGAAAAATATAATATTTTAGTTAACTTTGAAGAAAGTATTGTTTATTTATTATTGTTTTTATTTGTTAGTTTCAAGCTGAAGATTGTACATAGACCAGAACAAAAACACTTTCCATATCCAACATTTATTGCTGCTATATTTCCAGTATCATTAGACTTTGCACAGCATCCTCAATATGTCTCACCACATGTTCCTGTTCTGGGAAATCTCTCCATCTCAGTAAAGAAGCTGATGTCTACTGTCATTGCCTTGCTTATTTATATTCTTCTTGGTGTTTCTCTAGGTTGGTCTCTTTCTTTGGTCTTCTGTTTACCATTTTAGAGGACTTGCTTTGTGATTCTCTTGCTATCTCTCCTCATCACATGGCTGACATACACCAACCAACTTTTCTTGTTTATTAATGATATTAATGGTTACACAGTTATCTTTTTTTTCACACTAGTCTTTAATTCATTCCGTGGCATTCAATGTATTTACCTGAGACATTTGCTTTTGAATGCATCTAATTTCTTTTCCATTTCTTTCATTGTTTTCTAACTCTCACATGGAAATGTAGAAATGGATTTGGTTTGAAAATACTAAGATTTGTTTTTGTGCATATGAGATTTGATTTCCACGTTTTCTCAAGATTTTTTAAAGGCACTGCTACCTTTTCTACTCTTATTCTTTTTTTCATTTTGACTGCTGTCTATTTAGCAGACTTCAAGACCGGCTAAATAGTTAAACTTAAAGTTTAGGAAAGGAAACACACATGAACTTTTTTAAGGCAATCTATTACCATTTGTATTCAATCTGCAAAACAGGAATTCAATAGAAAATCTTACTAAAAAAAAAGTCAACTTAAAAAAAAATTCTGCAGTGTTTTAGCGAATAAAAAGGTGAACTATATAGGTATTTTATGGTGAAAATTATTGAACATCATTGGTGCTTCAGGAACCGCGATAGCTCAGTGGCAAGTGAACTGGACTACAAAGGACAAGAGATCAATGGCTTCCGGGTTCGTTACTATCTATCTATTGACCTTTCGAGCCGTAGCCAGCCCATAGGGCGTAGACCAAGATACTCCTTCTCTTATCTGAATTTTTGTTCTAGCAGTTTTCAATTCTTTTAAATATATTTTATCAAATCTCGCCATTTGTCTCTGTTCTGTGCAAGCAGCTCTATCTCATTGAGGGAGTCGAATCCTGCTGCTCTTGCTTCTCTCATCAATGTTCTTCTCAGTGTCTCTCTGGGTCTTCCTCTTATTCTCTTACCTGTTGTTTCCCATATGAGGGCTTGCTTTGCTATTCGGTTATTATCTCTTCTCATCACATGTCCAACATATGACCATCGTCTTTTCTTTATTACTGAAGATATTAGTGGTTGATTGGTGATTTCCCTAATTTCCTCATTTGTTTTGAATTCGTTCCATGCTATAGGTTCACCCAGCTTTAAATGGGTACTGGATTTTTTCTGGGAAAGTAAAGTGACATGGACGTAATACTGAGCACATTACCCCAAAAATCATATTCCGAATAAAAATTATGGTCACCAACACCATATTCCCTATACGCCACTTGGCGTGACGGGGTGCTTTACTTAACTTTTATTGGTACATCCACGTACCTGCAAAAGATGGGGCTATATTGAGAGAAAAATAAAACATACTCTACTTTCTTGAATGCAGCTAGTATTCCCAGTGATGTACAGAATGAATTACAGGAACTGCTGAATGGTTCTAGGATATGTGATGTGTCTTTATTTAAACTAATGATTGATTTCTCAAATTTTGTCAATTTTATTTTCAAACCCTACACACACAAAAATCTTTGCTTAGACCTTTTTGTGATTCAAGTCCACATTCATTTTATTTAAATACCAAGTTTTAACGCATTCATGAAAACATAAAATTGTATGAAACAGCTTTTGCTAAAAGGGAGACAAAAGTCAGCCACCCATTCTCACAAACAGGGACATAACTGGGTAACTTATACAATAATGCAGTGTTCACAGATGTAGTGAATAGCTGCGGGTACATAGATACTACCATACAGAAGGGAGGTGTCCCAGGATGTTTGGAACATGTAACAGAATTATGGTAGGCGATACAGAGAGCTAAGACTGAGAAGCTAAATATAGACGTAATATGGATGGATCTTGCCAACGCATATGAGTCAGTCCCACATCAGATGATTTGGCAGGCTCTCTGAATGTACCATGTACCCCAGAGTGTGACAGCCATGCTGAAATTGTATGTTACCAGCTTCACAATGCGTTTATCCACCATGGAATATATGACTGAATGGATAGAATTGCAAGTCAGCACTGTGATGGGCTATACAATTTCGTCCATACTCTTCATGATGGCGATGCAAATAATACTGAAAGCAGCAGAAGGAGTTGCAAAAGGGCCAGACCTTGGAGATGGATACCACATACCACCACTTAAATGGATTTAACTTTATGTATGACACCACAATTCTAGCATCAGATGAAAGCCATGTTCGGAGGATGTTCAAACACCTAGACAAGCTCATCGTGTGGTGCCGGATCAGCTTCAAACTGAGGAAGTCATGGAGCCTTTCCATCAGACGAGGAAATCCAAGGAAGTCACCTTCAGTGAAGCGAACTAGAGGATCCCAAACACCCACAAGGAGCCAGTAAAGAGTCTAGGCAGGATGTATGACACCTCATTGAATGACATAAAGGCCATCCAGAGAGTAAGAGAGATGGCAAGCCAAGGGCTACAGATCATCAGACGGAGCAGACATTTAGGATATAGGGCATATCTTCTGATATACGAAATTAGCTCAAGTACGATCGAAGCGATGGAGAGCAAAATTAGCAAGTACGCGTGAAAATGACGGGGAATACCACCAGAACTGACAGATGTAGCACTGTACGGCAAGAAAGCTAAGCTGGTCCTCCCATTCAAGTCAGTCCTAGAAGAATACAAAGTCAGAAAGGCCAGACTAGCAGTTATGCTACAAAACTCATCAGATGAAGCAGTCCAACACTGGAACCCACATTGAAGACTGATCGGAAATGGCATGTGCAGGAGTAAATAAAGCATGTGAAAGTCTCCAACTGAAGGAAGAGATGGGCTACACGAAGACTGACAGCTGTGGATTTGGTCACAGAGACATCCAATGGTGGTCTTTTTCTTCTTTCCTTCCTCATTTGCCTTTCAGCGACAAGGGGAGATATAATTTGCGGTCTTTTGCTCTTCTGTTCGCCTCTGCTGCTGTTATGTTTCCTAGTGCTTCTAATATTCCATCCATCCATCTTTTTCATGATCGACCATTGGGTCTGGTATTCTCACAACGTTTGTTGAAGGCTTGTTATGTTGTGTTTTGATCTTTCTGCCTTGTCACATGGCCAACCCATTTTACCTGTTGTTTTTTGTATATTCTTTGGCGGGGGATATTACTAGCTTTTTTCTCAGTTCTTCATTTCTGATCTTATCTCTCAGACTGTTTCCTGTCATTTGTCTGACACATTTCATCTCATGGTGGTCAGAAGCATAAATCAGACAATGTAGGGACATGGTAGTCTGGGAGATCAGAGATATGAGGAAAAACAAACATGTGCAAAAGGCAGCACAACATGTGCAGCAAGCCAATGGACCACATGGGATGAGGCCTTGCAGAGGACACTAACATGGAATGACATATGGCACCACTGCTGCTCAACTACATAATCAGATCTATGTACGACCTTCTACCATCAGCCTGCAACCTTCTGAAGTGAAGAAAGACAGATGACAATCAATGTCCTCCTTTAATGGAAGAAAGATGATGAAGCATGTTCTTTCCCCATGCAAGACAGTGTTTAGGCCAAGGGCAGTACACGTGGCGACACAGCAAAGGGCTGCATGAGCTGGCTGCCACCGTGGATGGGGTGTGGATGAAGGTCAACACTAAAGTTCAACTAGCTACAACAAACACCTACATTTTTAGAGCTGGACAGGCCTTATGCCCAAGCAAAACAACTGGAATGACTCTACGATCCTGGGCATTTGACCTCCCTGGGTGAGGGAAGTAACCAGAGTGCATCAAGAGATCTAAAATGTGTCCGGACATTGTACTTTACACATCAGATATGACCCACATCATCTTAATAGAGCTCACAGTGCCATTCGAATCCAGGACAGAGGAACAGCATATATTTAAACTAGCCAAATACAAGGATCTCGCCACCGAGATGAGATAGCAGGGGTTCTAGGTTAAAGTGTTTGCTGTGGAAACTAGTGCCACAGGACTTACAACCTCATCCCTCTATAACCTATTAAATAGGCTAGGAATTAAGGGTGGGGGGGGAATGAGAATAAGAACAATGACGACTATTGCTGAGTCAGCTGAAATGGCATCATGCTGGCTCTGGCAAAACTGAGACATATCAACAATCTCAAATTAATCTGATGATCAGAAAATTAGGCGATTAATTTACACATCAACCACTCCTGACTCCCTTATAAATCAACTGCATAGAGACAGCTTAATCCTGGAATACCTGAGGCACCAATGATAAGCAATAAGAAATTACATCGTTGATCATAAATAAGCTACACCAGACATTCGCAAACCGACAGTTCAAAGGAATGAAGTTCCCATCCCACCCAATATTTATCACCTATTATCAGTTTCTGATCCACTCCTTCCCACCAAATTATGCCATGCCAAAGCATCTTGTACGCAAGTCTATATAAAAGGACATTGCAATTACAAGCTGTTTTAGACTGCTGCATCCACGAAGTGGTTATCAAACATCAAAGCTAAGGCAAAGTTACTGTCTCTACCTGGTTGTAAGTATACAGAAGTGTTGCATGCAATAAATGTTGTTATTTTGTGACTAATATTTATTGTAAGTATACAACAGGTAGAGACAATAGATTGAACCAGAAGTGTTGCATAGAATAAATGTTGTTATTTTGTGACTAATATTTATTGTAAGCTTTAGAGTTCAATACAGGAAGAGGTTGACACCTGGGAGTCATGACCCTGGGGGGCCCACCTCCCTTATAGTGTCAAGAAGCTAAAGTACTGAAACACTAGCTCGACTGGGATTTCTTCTGATGATCAGATTGCTTTCTTATTATTAATTTCCAGAATATTTCAGAAAATTATATACTTTTTTTTTTATTGTACATGATGCCTAGAAGAATTACTTAAATTCAATAACTTTTGTGGTTACAAATGTCATATTACACATGAGAGAGTGCCAAATTTTAAAAATTATTGCCATAAGTTTTAATCGGCTAAGTTGTTCTAAGAAAGAAAATAAATGAATATTTCAGAGTTAAAAAAAAATTTTGGTCTCAAATTTTTTACCACTCCTAAAATATCAATTTTAGGAATAAGGATAATATATTAGTCTCAAATCATCAACACCTGTAAATGCTGCAGATTTTCTAGAACTATCACTAAAGTGCTACTTTGAGATTTAAAATGCAGTTGTGTTGCTTCATAATCTTACAGTTATAAATGATAGCATCAGTATTGAAATAGCATAAATAAAACCCGCAAAAAAAATTATATTATTTGCTCATAAAACTGAGTAGAACAAGTGCTTGTTTCCCTTCATCTCATTAATGCACAACACCAAAGGGATGAAGGAGGTAGCTAAGGCAGGCAGAAGTAGTAAAGATGAAAGACCACTGAGACTGCAACCTTTTTAATTTTCTTCAGATCATCTGTTTCTTCATCGACTTTACAGTGGTTACCATAAACTTCTTTCTTGAATTTCTGAAGCTGTAAAAGAAATATACATTTTACCAGAAAATGAATTAATTGAAGACTCTTACTAAAAAATATTGAATAATTCAGTCAATGATAATCTAAATAATGTTTGTGTGTGTATGTAGCGTAAAAAATTAAGCTTAATATAGTAATCATCATAATTGAGTGCCATCTCTGCATCGAAGGTTGGCAACTATGGAGCGCCATTTCACTCAGTCTCTTGCTTTGATAGTGCAAGTTGTCATAGGCTGACTTGTCCATCTTTTAATGTTACTCGTCCATATTAGTCTATGTCTGCCTCTGCCTCTGCCTCTTTTACCTTGTATTTTCCGCTTCCACGTTTACTTTTAGTAGGCTGCTGTCTTTTAATATGTCCCTAACATCTCATTTCTTGTTTGAATTTTGTTTAGTAGTTCTCTTTTCATTTTAAGACTTCATTGTTTGTTTTTTTCTCTCCATACAATTCTTCCTATTTTTCTATAAATCCACATTTCAAATACTTCAATTTTCTATTGTTTTATTGTCTAATGTCCATGTTCTGCACCAAACAGAAATGTTGAGAAGATATAACAGAGTAGGTACTTGCAAAGAAAATATTAACTATTAAAAACACTGAGTATGTGTCCTGTAAGTTGGCAGTATTGTTGTCAATAATAAAGTATATCCTTCAGATAACAGCACAGAAAACTTAGAAATCCTAAGAAATTAGATTAAATACAAAAATTAAAATATTCAACGGCAATGCTAAATACCTCGGTTGAAATACATCAGCCATGTGCAGAGAATGAATGAAAAAAGACTTCCCTACAAGGCACTCATGTGGAAACTATCTGGTAATAGAAAATAAGGCAGACCCAGAGAATTGTTGTGCTAAACAATTACTAGGGAAGGCTCAACCATGGAACTAAGAAACAACTAAGACCTATGAGAATTGGGAGTAAATTATCAATCTTGGAGAACTATTACTTCCGCCCTATGAGTTGTCTTTGGCTCCAAAGGAAAATGAATCAATGAAATGAATGATAAATCAGTCGTATTAAATGGCAGTGAAGCACTGAGAACAACAAAAATGACAGTCATGAATATAAAAAACTTTCATAAATGGATTTTTGCACAGAATAAAAGGATGGAAATGAATGGACAAAATCACTAACTTAGACTTATAGGAAAGTACCGACAGAATAAGAGTGGAAGCCAACTGAGAGCATTACAAAACTATTACTTTTTTTGAAATTCCTAGGGGAGGAGACAAAGGGGAAGGCCAAAATATTCTTGGAGAAGACAGATGGAAGCAAAGATGAAGAAGATGGGGAAATATGGAACAACTCTATGAGAATGATAAAAAAACAGAAAGGATTGGAAAAAACACTAGAACATAAAATATGCATACCATCAATTATAATTTATTTTAACAGACAAAGCAAATAGTCATTAAAATTCATGTTAATATCTTGTAAGACAGCTCTACTCTAAACATTATTGGACAGCAGTATATCTTGTAGGACAGCTAAAAACTTTATAGGACAGCAATACAATTGTAGGATAGCTGCAAATCTTAACGGATTGCTGCAAGACTTGAATGAAAGCTGCAAACCTTGTATTAACAAAATCACATTGAACAGTTGAAAATCCTTACTGAATCACTGGTACCCGAAGTAAAACAACCCCAATGTCTTGTGGGTGAGACTTTTTAGTCACAGGCTAGCGGAGCCAACCGTAAACAAACCGACGGAAGGCAACAGAAAACCACCGTCATAATTTCTTTGTGCAATCATGAATCGCCACAACAATAGAAATAATGACAGGTACTTGGAATGTGAGAACACTCATGCAGATGGGTAAACTAGAAAACATCATACAAGAAATGAAAAGAATGGTTTTACAATTACTTGGACTTTGCGAAATGAGATACACCGGAAACATGTCATTAACATGGAGTTAAATGAGGCACTTCGTAAATGCAAACCACAAGAAAACATCATAGTTTAGGGGATTTTAGCGAAAAAAAAAAATGGAAAGGAAAGAGATGAGGAAGTAATTGGTCATTATGGCTTAGGCGTTGAGAAATGAAAGAGGTGAGAAACTTATTGACTGGGCAAAAACACACAACATGATGATAGGAAACACCTGGTTTAAGCAACATCCAAGACATCTGTGAACATGGAAAAGCCCAGGGGACAACGCACGGAATCAAATTGATTATATAATGATAAGCAATAGATTTAGAAACAGTCTGGTGTGTGTGAAAACTAGACCAGGGGCAGATTGCAATAGTGATCATGTACCAGTTGCGGGAAAGCTTAGAGTAAAATTAAAAAGAACAAAACGAGCCTCAGTTAACATCAAGTTAAATTTAGATTTACTCAAATCAGGCAAGAAGCTGCAAGACAAATATAAAATCACAATTCAGAACCGGTACAATGCAATCAGAGAAGATACAAAGCATTGATGAACAGTGGGAAATGCTAAAATAATCAATGCAACAAACATCAAAAGAGTTCATACCACCAGTGAGGACAAATTTAAGAAAGAAATGGATGACAGATGACATTTTGCAGCTAATGGATGCAAGAAAAAGAAATAAAGAAAATAAAATGAGTATAATAGATTAAATAAAGAAATTGTAGTAAAATGCAATGAAGGAAAAGAAGCATGGCTAAAAGAGAGATGCGAAGAGATTGAAATGCAACAAACAGGAGATGCTAAAAGCTATATACAAACAAATTGAAGAATTAACCGGAAGAAAAACGCAATAAAATAATGGATATCTAAGATCAAAGGAAGGAGAACTGTTGATTGATCAAGAAAACATAAAGGAACGATGGACAGAATACATTAAAGATCTTTATAATGATGGACGAACGGAAGTAAATATTAAGATTAATGGAGAAGGACCAGAAATACTCGGAGAAGAAGTGGGAGATGCCTTGCGCAATATGAAAGCAGGAAAAGCTCCTGGACCAGATAATATAACTAAGAAGAGATTGAAGCCATGGGTGATTTTGGAATAAATAGAAAGAATAACAAAAATATTGAATGATATCTACAACAGTTGATATATACCAGACGACAATTGGGAATGTTTCAACAAATAAAACAGGGTGTTAGACAAGGTTTTGTGCTGTCACCAGATTTGTTTAATATTTATAGTGAGATTATTTTAAGATCCATAAGCGAGATGTCTGGAATAACAATTGGAGGTCATAATATAAATAATCTAAGGTATGCTGATGATACAGGGAGCCGCGATAGCTCAGTGGTTAATGAACTGGACTACAAAGGACAAGGGGTAGGGTTCGATCCCAACCGACGACCTCGGGTTCACACAGCCTTAAATGGGTACCGGATTTTTTTCTGTGTAAGTAAAGCAGCACGGGCGTAATACCGACCACATTACCCCAAAAATCATGTGCAGTAGGTCTGTAAAATATAGGGTCACTAACACCATATTTCCCTATACGCCACTTGGCGTGACGGGGGTACTTTACTTTTATTTTTTTATGCTGATGATACAGTCTTAATCGCTAAGAGTGAAAATGAGTTACAAGAAATGTTGGACATTATAGTGAAAGAATGCAAAAATAAAGGACTCAGCCTTAATAGCAAAAAGACAGAGGTAATTGTAACATCAAAGAAAAAGACATCACCTCAGTGTAAAATAAAGACAAGTGGAACAATATTAAAACAGGTAAATAAATTTAAATATTTGGGAACTTTGTTAACCTCAGGCGGAAGATGTACACCAGAGGTGAGATGCAGAATGGCTCAGGCAAAAGCAGCTTTCCAAAAAATGAGGAAGATACTATGCAATCCATTTTTGACAATAGAAACAAGAAAAAGAGTTCTTATATGTTATGTAGAGCCAGTCTTAAGATATGGATGTGAATCATGGACAATAGGACAACAGACAAGAAAATCACTGGAGTCTTGTAGAAATGTGGTTTTACAGAAGAATGTTGAGAGTACCATGGACAGCTAAGAAGAGTAATGAAGATGTTCTGAGAGAGGTCAAAGCAAAAAGAGAGCAAATTTCCAATATTAGGAAGAAACAATCATCATTTTTGGGCCATGTAATGAGAAGAGAACAAATGGAATATGTTGTAACAACTGGAAAAATTGAGGGACGAAGAGATAGAGGGAAGCAAAGAGAAAAAAAATAACAGGCAGCTTAAGAGAATGGCTTGGCAGAAGGTCAACAACAGAAATGATAAATGCCTGCCGAGATCGAAAGTTGTGGAGAGACATGATCACCTACGCCAGTAGACCCGGTACTTGATGTTGACTATGTGATGAGAAGAGATAAGAACAGAATAGAAAAATCTATCTATCTATTGACCTTTCGAGCCGTAATCGGCCCATAGGGCGTAGACCAAGATACACCTTCTCCTATATGAATTTTTGTTCTAGCAGTTTTCTTTTAAAGATATTTTATTAAATCTCGCCATCTGTCTCTGTTCTGTGCAAGCAGTTCTATCTCATTGAGGGAGCCGATTCCTGCTGCTCTTGCCTCTCTCATCAATGTTCTTCTCAGTGTCTCCCTGGGTCTTCCTCTTTTTCTTTTACCTGTTGTTTCCCATATGAGGGCTTGCTTTGCTATTCGATTATTATCTCTTCTCATCACATGTCCAACGTATGACCATCGTCTTTTCTTTATTACTGAAGAAAAATAGAAAAATAAGCCCTAATAAAAGGAAATAATAGGCTAAAGAGGTTGACCTAAAAACACTAATAAGAACACTGAGGCACGAGGCAAAAATAGCAGGCATCAGTCTGTTTGCTGAGGTTAAAAGACTTGCCCAGTACAGGCACATATGGTGAGACACAATGCGGGTCCTGTGCAAGGTCTGACACTTATTAATACATATCGTTGGTCATGGAGAGTCTAGAACTTCTGCCTTATCAGTCTTAGGCTCTAGAGGCAACTAGATGGATAGGAAAAATCGTTATTGCAATTTGTTACGAAAAAAATCTGTGCACTGTGATACATTTATCACAAAGTATTTACAGATAATTATAATTTTAATAACCTTATATGAGAATAAATAATTGTACTAACCTCTTCCTTCAATTTCTTCACTTCACATGCCAATTCTTCTGTCTGCTGTACATAATGCCATTTTGCCTGTCGCTCACTGTCTAGGATTTGCAACAGATGAAGATGCTTTTGCTCCAGTTCTTCTTTCTGCTCAAGAACTTTGCTATAGCTAACAATAGAGAAAACAAATATCATTATTTGTAACCTATAGCTTTGGATTGTTAAAGCTGAAAGGTAGTTTTAAGTAATTTATCTTTCCGATATAATTTTACTAATAGAATAACATCTTTGTTCTTTTGATTTCTGACCACAGACTGACAATGTAGACGGTGACATCACGTCTTTGAAAGAACAAAGATCCACTTCCTCCTCCTTTATGCATGCTCCAAGGTTATCCTTTTTCCTGATAGCTCAAAGCCTAGAATTCATAGTTGAGCTCTCTCTATTACTAGCGTTAGTTGTTGTAAGTAATTGGTTGTTATCTTTCTTTCTTTATTTTGCTGAAGAACGCCCACATGGAAGCTTAATGTGGAAGTCTTCTTTCATCTTCTCGTATTGTGAGAGCATGTGACCAATGTGGAGTAAAAGTAAAGTACCGCCGTCACGCCAAGTGGCGTATAGGGAAATATGGTGTTAGTGACCCTATATTTTACAGACCTTCAGCACATGATTTTTTGGGGTAATGTGGTCGGTATTACGCCCGTGCTGCTTTACTTTCCCAGAAAAAAATCCGGTACCCATTTAAGGCTGGGTGAACCTGGAAGCCGTCGGTTGGGATGCTTCCAGGATTTTCTCACAAAGCTAAACACTGAGTGAGTTTCGTGTGCTTGCTAGGTATTCTTGATCTCCAAATATTTTTACTTATTTAAAAAAAAAAAAAAATTCGATGCCACCAAGCTTCTACCGGTGATTATTTTGTTCCCTAAAATATTTATTCCCTCTTCATGTTGCTGATCTCGCCATTTAAAAAACTTAAAGGTTCCATATTGTACACTTACTCGGCATCAAATATGCCTCAGCCTTCATCATCATCATCGTCCACATCATTATCGTATATCTTGCATGCTGGCGTGGATGATCATAGCTCTTTTCAATCGTGTATCTAGTTGCAAAAAAAAAAAAACTGTTGATATACTAATTATCTTCTTCAAGACCTTGCATATTGTATTTCTCATGATGCTTACCTTATAGCCATGATTTTTCGTGGAGTCTGTGAGAACTGGGCAGATATATCAATAACTGTATCTTTAATTGTACTATCCTCTATGCTTGTGTTCCTGACGTTTGACAGTACCTATAACTCATCAGCGTAAACATAAAAATAATATCGTACCAGATGCCATTTGTACCTGGGGCGCTGTTTTATCCCTGCCCGAAGGCAGTCCCGAAACTTATATTCTCAAATGATCTGCCTCTTATATTTTCAGGACCATATCACATTCTGAAATAGTTATTGCAACGATACGTTCTACCAAAACTTTCTTGTTACGCTGTTCGACATAAGCGAGCAATGGCTTACCTTTGTTTTTATTTCTGACAGGTAGAATCTACACACTGGAAGTCAAGTATATTTTATGGCTCCATTCATGTTACTGCACATTTGCCATAACTGCTTCATTAATTGGTTCTTGCTGTTCCTCCCTCAGAACTCTGACCATTTCTCACTTTTTGACTTCACTATAAAAATATGAAACATCCAGCTTGCATTTCCATGTCACATTTTAGCAACAAGATGTGGTGATCTACATTTTGGTTGTAACTTTTTTTTTTTACAACTGGCGACATATGGTGCTGGCAATTTTCGTATGTAACAACGTCTGAGCTGGACATGTTCCACTGGAGTGTTAACGAGAGGCCACTTCGGGCTATTAGAATTCGGTGTATTCATACCAAGCACTCATTTGTGTTGGTTAATGTTTATATCTGTACTGCGAAAGCGAACTCACAGAGATGGTATCGCCCTAGCGAACTGCCAAATATTGGGAACATACTTCTTTCAACAAACAAAGGTAATGAGCTCGAATGGCACTAGAGAACATCGACCTTATTTACATCAACAGTAAGTGTGTCACCAGAAGGGCAAGCCAATCAGCTAACTGATTTGGCGCTGGTGTCCCTGAAACTCACTACAGTAAGCTGGTGGGATGTCCTTGGGCACTAAGGGAGTAACCTTCTCAGCTGCAGTTTTCTAGTAGAGAAAAGCAAATCTATGAAACACCAGCCAAAAGTGCAGCCGTATTTTAATTACGACAGTACATGGCTGGATATGGGAAAATGGTGGGGGGAGGGGGACAATGGACGTAGAACCCAAAAGGCTGGAGGTACAACTACACTAGAAATAACTATCAGCACCCAATGAAGTGATGAGATCCCGTTGTTAGAATATGGCGAAGAGCCAACAAGAAAATAGTCCCCCAGCCTGACCATATACGAGGAACCAACTGGCAGGTCAACCCCAACAGGACGTGCTGTTATTTTGCAATACAAAAGTCAACGCTGACATCTCCAATGCAATTTTAATGAGTAACCCATTAAAAATATGACAGGTAAGAATGTTTTATAACTTCATCTGCTCCCACTTTAATGTCGCAAGCCCCACATGAGCAGCTCATCATAATCATTATCCGTGCAGTCTTTGCATCGAAGGCTGGCCACAGTAGGTCGCTATTTCACTCAATCTCCTATTTTAATACCAATTGATATACATTGCCATATGTTCCGCCCACCCTTGATTTTATCCCTCCACTTTGGCCTGTCTACCTCAACCTCAATTGCCTTGTTTTTCTTCCTTTCCAGTAGAATGTTCATTGTGTTATGTCCCTTTTATGTTTAAAAATGCCATTTGCTTTGTTTTGTTCGAATTTAATTTAACAATTCATCCTTCATTTGGATTTATTTCAAAACCTGTATAAGTCTGCCACTTCCCAAAATTATATTAATCTTTCAACTCTTTTCTTTTCTTTTCAAAGATCTCTTTCCTATTTATGTTCTTATATTTTCTCATTTCTGCGTTATTACTAATACGTGATAGCGGGATGCCTGCTTCTTCATTTCTCTATCTACCGACCACAGATAGGATTATGAAAATAACTGAAAACAACAGAAATGGAATCCAGTGGTCACTGACCAAGCAAATTGATGATTTAGACTTTCTTCTCCTATCACACAACCATCAACAGATGCAAGATAAAATGAGCATACTTGATAAAAGATCACAAAAGATGGGACTGAAAATAAATAGAGATAAGACCAAATTTATTAGAATTAATGCAGTTGGCAATAAAAAGTAAAGTGCTCTGTCACGCCAAGTGGCGTATATGGAATATGGTGTTAGTGACCATAAATTTTAGAGACCTTCAGCACATGATTTTTGGGGTAATGTGGTCGGTATCTCTCTCTCTCTCTCTCTCTCTCTCTCTCTCTCTCTCTCTCTCTCTCTCTCTCTCTCTCTGCGATCAAAACTCAATCAGAGTAGGATTCCAGACTCTCATGAAGTCAGCTGTCTGTTTAAGCGAATCGATTGCCCCATATAGTTTTTCTTCCAGGGAAGTGAGTGTGGACCACGTTGCTCTTCTCAGGTCTGTGTACTGGGGCAATCCTGTAGAACATGTTTTGTAGTCATATTGGCCAGTGTACAGTAGCATAGGCTGATTGTTCCTAATTTGAATTTGGTGAACATGTGATTTTTCATTCTATTGTGGCCAGTGCGTAGGCAAAGTATGATGGCTTTATCCCCCATTGATAGTTGGTGGTATCCGTCACTCTCGTTATGCTTTGGGTGTTCTCGTTTCCATTTTTCATGGAACTGACCTTTGACGATGGATTTGGCTTCATCATAACTGAGCGGATGGTTCTCTTTTGATAATTTCCCTCTCTCTTTAGCTAATTTGTCTGCGCGTTCGTTCCCGTGTATATTACAGTGTGATAGTATCCACTGAATGACTACTCTCTGAAAGTTATTGCATAGTTGGCCCAGGGTTGTTCTCGAGTCATCTAGTTCATTGTTCTTGGGGCTTTTTAGAGCTGGTAGTACTGACAGAGCATCAGTCAGAATCACCAATTTATTGTGCATGTTATTTTTGTGTTGAAGTGTTGCAGCATCTCTGATGGCCTCAGTTTCTGTTGTTTGAGAATTTTCTCAGTTTAAAGTTGTTTGAGAATTTTCCAATAGCTATTGACTTGGTTATCTCGTCCTGATTATTCAGCGTCAAGAACACACCTCCCCCTCCATTTCTGGTGGCATTTGTAGCAGAGCCATCTGTGCATATGTGGGACCAAGAGTCCTATGGGTAGGTATCGTGTATGTGTTTTTCTGCTACGTGTTTTCTTTCTGTGTCTGATTGGGTGCCTTTTTCATGATTCCTTTTACATTTTCGCAAGTTCTTGTATTTTATGTTTTCCATGAGGAGACATATCAGATGGGCCCAAGGGTTTTGATATTGTTTGGGAAAGTACTGGGTCTCCAGTAGTTAGTTCATTGGCAATTGCAGCGAAGTTGCTCCTCTTTAGTCGTACATTTCCGGAACCAGTTATTCTTTGGTGCATGGGGTGGCTAAGGAGCCTTCTATATTTCTCCGCTTGTTGCAATACTTTAGTGATCCGTCTGTCATCTAAGTGTTGTAAACCTGTTACTGTTTCTAGAGTCTTGATAGGTGTAGATTTCATAGCACCAGTGATGATACGGGCAGCTTGGTTCTATGTTCTGTTAATTTTGCTAAGGTGTGATTTGGAAGCCATAGCCCAGGCTGTGACTCCATACTCTAGAACAGGTCTGACTCTTCCTACGTATAGTCTTTTCAAAATATTGCTGTCTGCCCCCCCCCCCCCCAGTCCGTTCCTGCCCCAATTTCTTCATAATATTCGTTCGTTTTCTGGCTTTTTTCCCTTGCTCTGTCAATCTGATTTGTCCAAGTCATTCTGCGATTCATGGTGACACCAAGATATGTTGGGTTTTAGTCAATAGGGAGTGTATGGTCTTTTATCTTCAAGTTTGCAGAGAGTGTGTTTCTTGATGGGCTGAAAATTGTATATGTAGTTTTTTTTCGTTGATTGGTAAGAACCAGGTATTCGTCCATTTTTCAAGTTCATCTAGGGCCTCTTGCATCCTGGGTGCAGCCACCGACATACTTTCCTCGCTAGCCCATATCGCCAGATCATCTGCGTATATTGCTGTGTGTATTCTGGTTGGAATGTCCATTACGATGTCATTTATGAAAATTAAAAAGAGTGTTGGGGACAAGACTCCGCCTTGTGGGACACCTTGTTCGATAGAGACCTTCTTACTTAGTTGACCTTGAACTTTTACTCTGGCCGTTCTATCCTGAAGGTATTGAGAGACCCAATTGAATAAATGACCTTGGATGCCTAGTCTAAAAAGCTTGTTCTTCAAACCCTCTCGCCATACCCTATCAAAAGCCTTCTCCATATCGACTCACACTGCCAGTGTGTGTTTCTTTTCTTGTAGAGCATCCTCTATTTCCTGTGCATTGTAGGTGACCAGGTCTTCAGATGATCTGTGCTGACAGAAGCTACTTTGTTGTGGTACGATTTGTTGTTTTGTCTCCAAATGTCACATAAGTCTTGTGTTAACCAGCCTTTCGATGAGTTTACTCAGGCAGCTCAGTAGGCTAATTGGTCTATAGCTACTCGGGTCTAGTGGTTCTTTTCCACGCTTGAGGATGGGCACCATAATAGCTTCTTTCCAGATTTCCGGCACATGACCTCTCTTCCAGCTAGCATTTATTATCCTTAGAAGCTGGCTCTTGGCTTTCTGTCCCAGAAAGATTGACTGGTCTATGGTCACTATCTCCAAGTTGGTTCAGCACTTTTCTGGTTGTTTTGATAGATCCAGTCTCCAGTTGCAATGCTAGGTCGGGAGTGGAAGTTATTTTCCATCTTCTTGAGTAGAAGGTTGGGGAGTCCTCCCTAGAGTTTATGAGGAATAGGTTGTTGTCTATTTCCCATTCTTCCACTTCTTCACCTCGAACATTGGACTCCTTATATCCCCATCTTTCAGAGTGGCTGTTAAAGTCTCCTACTACCAGACAATTTGATGGTGTTATTTCCATTTACTCCAGCTTCAGAAATTTGTCATTTAGACAGTATATATTAAGTATCCTTATAGAAGCGGAGTTAATGTATAGGTATGTACCAATGATCTCGTGCCTCTTCATTTGTGACTACTTCTATCAGCGTTGCTGGGATGCAATTTTTAATAAGTATAAGAATTCCACCCTTGTGACCTTCCCTGTCTTGTCTAAATGTTTGGTAGCCCATAAATCTGTGCTGAGGATTAAGAAAAATTTCCTGGATGCAGTCAACGTCTATCTCCTCCTCTGCTAGTCTGATTGTTAGAGCTGGTTTTTGTGGTATATGTCCTCCGCATTCCAGTGTATTATATTCAGCAGTTTCTTGAAGCCTTTCCGGTCAGCGGTAGTTTCTATCATAATTAGAGTCTGTTAGATCCAGTATGATTGATTACTTGTTAAAACGTTGCACTGTGTTCTGCGCCAGTGGCCCAGTGCATCCGATTTCAGCCAGCATTTTATTCCGGTTTGCTTTCCTTAGCCTTTGATTGTCCCCAATCTTCCTGCAAGGCAGCAGATTGTCTTTTCTGTAGGGGGAATCTGCATTTAGATGGTCGGCCCTCCCAGGTTTACGAGCACCATCTGCCCAAGCTTGATGTAGTAATTAGTTGGGGATTAGACCATCACCATCACACATCAAACAACAGACTATAAGACCCTCCTAACTACCACGAACTTCCGGGAGTCACACCGATGCTGACAAGTCATGTTATGACAAATATTTTAAACTAAAAGTTCGTTCAGATATACACGAATATATGATGAAACATGCAATTTACTATTTGGATAGTTTGTAAAAGAAGGTGTTGATCTCCTCCTGCGTTAGTGGACGCATGGTTGTTTACTAATATGGTTCATTTAGACAGCGTCCACAAGAGTCAAAGTGAAATGAATCTCCATTGTCGCCAACCCTCAATGCAGGGAGAAAGCACGACAAGATTGTGTTCTGAGCTTATACTCCAGGCATTGTGCTAGTAAAAGCTATACCAGAACGGCCGCCGCTGAGAATGAATGAAATTCTGCAAATTAAGATCTTGGCCGTTGGGCTTTGTCCAAACGCAAACAAGCGTCCATCTTGGTGCGTCCATCTTGGTGCCGGTCGGTATTACGCCTGTGCCGCTTTACTTTCCCAGAAAAAAAATCAGGTACCCATTTAAGGCTGGGTGAACTCGGAAGCCGTCGATTGGGATCGAACCCTACCTCTTGTCCATTGTAGTCCAGTTCACTAACCAATGAGCTATCGTTCCCCCCCCCCCTCCCCTTTGGCAATAACCAAATAAAAATAGGAGAAATACCTCTACTAAACGTACAATATTACATATATCTGGGCAGTAATATAGACAAAGAGGGAGGAACAGAAAATGATACCAAAATAAGGATATCAAAAGCAAGAGGTGCATTTCTTGCACTGAGAAACATATGGAAGTCCAAAGAAATTCGGATAAATACTAAAATAAAAATTGTCAACTCCAATGTTAAGTCAGTCATATTATATGGCTGTGAAACATGGAGAACAACTAAAATGACAATCATGAAGATACATACTTTCATTAATGGATGGTTATGCAGAATAACAGGATGGAAATGGCAGGACAACATCACTAACATAGAATTATGGGAATGTTCCAGTCAAATACCAGTGGATATAGAGCGAAGACGATGGCACTGGATAGGACACACACTGCGGAAGCTAACAGAGGCCCTTTTTTGGAATCACCAGGGAAAAAGACAAAGAGAAAGACCAAATAATTCTTAGAGAAGACAGATAGAATCAGAGATGAAGAATATGGGGAAGACATGGAAAGATCTTAAAAGAATGGCAAGAAACAGAATGGCTTGGAAAGTGTTTGTTGAAGACCTATGCTCCACATGGACCTGAAAGGTAGAAGAAGACTGATACGACCCATTATAATTAAGACGTCAGCTGACTATGAATTCTTCATAGTATAGCTACTCATCCATTTTGGGGCAGGTCATATTATGACGTCATAGAAACCATGAGATCACTGATGCGCTGTATTGCTCGTCACAAGCTCAGAAGCATTAGATTTGAATCGCATGTAGAGAAATCGACACTTCATAATTTATAGCAAGTCCCCTTTCTTGGTAGGCTAGACGTGCCTAGACATAAGGGAAACGGACAATACACGTATACTACATGTCCAAGCTGAACAAGTAAACTGTGGAGAGGTAACTATGGAGGTATTAATTGGCTCTGTAGCATCATCATGTGCCATACAGATTGATGTAGGCGATCATGTCCTCTGTCTCGCCCTCCCAACCCCTGTCCAAGGAGCATATCAATTCTGTTATTAACTGTTTACAGTGCCTGTATAATACTATATGGTGAACTAATACGCTGAAAAAGACAAATCGGCAGACCTAAACAACGATATAGAGATATCTGTAAATTATCTCTGAATGAATTCATCTGTGGAAATGACTGGGAACATCTGGCACGCACATCATGGAGAGCATGTATAAGGAATGGTATAACATCATTTGAGACTGTGCTAAGGCAACACTTAGCAGAGAAAAGACTCATGAAAAACTCCTTGTGTATCAATGGGCCTGACTTGTTCATTCTGTGGCCGTGTGTGTTTATCAAACATTGGTAGAATTAGCCAAGGGAGAAGCAGTTCGACAAAAACAAAACATCAAAAGCAAAAAATACACAATAGCCTCCACTAGACCGTCTGACAAGACGAAAGGGCCATACAGTGCCAGGACACCAAATTATAATTATCTTCTCTCTGTCATCCGCGATCCCTCTTTCCCTGTTACGCTGATATTGTATTCTATTACCAGGTTTATAATTTCAATCTTATTCAGTCATCGGACATGAAGATGCTGTTTACCATCCAGGCCTGACGTAGACAGCGCTTTAGCTCTTTCTTGGCTTGTGTACTATGTCTTTCACAAGTCAACATAAACGTCACCACTGAATGTCCCCTACCGCGACGTTATACCTAAATTCGCGCTGGTGCTTCTGTCTTCTACATCGATGTCATTAGTCGCTACACATTCACGATGAGAGATATTCTTCGGAGACATGAACACATATGGACTTGTCCGATATGGATGATCTGTTGATTAAACAAAACTATCCAAGATAATACACAATTACATATGAATTATGTCTTTTTCGCTATCCGTTATTTAGGTTACATTAGGAACAAATGACAGGAAACAGTCTGAGAGATAAGATCAGAAATGAAGAACTGAGAAAAAATCTAGGAATAGCCCCCGCCATAGAAGATATAAAGAAACAATAGATAAAATGGTTTGGCCATGTGACAAGGCAGAAAGATCAAAACACAACACAACGAGTCTTCAGCAAACGTTGTGAGAATACCAGACCCAATGGTCGACCACGAAAAAGATGGATGGATGGAATATTAGAAGCACTAGGAAACATAACAGCAGCAGAGGCGAACAGAAGAGCAAAATACCGCAAATTATATCTCCCCTCGACGCTGAAAGGCAAATGAGAAAGGAAAGAAGAAGATGAAGTTATTTAGGTCGTCCATACTATAATATGACAATCTGAATATCGAATATGGTCTGAGATGCACTATTATTTGTGTGTGTTGGTGTGCGTGTTGATTTTAAATTATGACAAGATTTGTGCTTTTCATTCACAACTGTTCGAATTTTCTATTCAATTACATAGGTGAATCTAATAGACTAAATCAAACAGAAATGAGACAGCTTAACGTTACCATAAACATAGATTGGCCGGTAACGACACTCACAAATTTGGCTTCGCTGTGCCAAACTTTAAAAAATTATGCATGTTTATGTCATCAAATCGTAACTTATTTTGTTAACATTTACGCCTCCCATTTCCTTCTTTATCTTTAATCTCCTTTTGCCATTCTTTATATCGGGATTAAATTAACAAATTACATGTACGTCAGTTTTCCTGCAAGATCTACCAGCAGAATAATGTTATGTTCATTTTATTGGCCGGATTGCTAAATGCATTGTAACCATGTTTATTGCGTCTTACTGTCTTTCGTATTACATAATGTCACATAATTTAATTACAGTAAAGTCTCGATTATCCGGAATGCTCGGGGAAGAACCCATTCTGGATAATTGAATTTTTCTGGATAATCGAGAGTAAGAAAACCAAACTCAAAATTTATGAAAAAACATGATTGAAAAATTGCAATGCTCAGAAATATTTAAATTCGTGTGACATTCACTAGCTTTCTCTATCAACATGGGTCCTGATATTGTCATTCCTTTTCTTCTTCTTTCTAAAAACCACACATAAAGGACGTCGTCGAGTTTTTCAAATTTGGCCGTTTCATACTTCGTCTCTGGTGTATATTGTTGCTGCTTTCAGACTCCGACGCAAACTTAAACAACTCATCTTTTTGATTTCGTATGTCATATAATGTTGAAGAGGCTATGCCAAATTCAGTCATCAAAACGTTGCGATTAACGCCTTTTTCAAGTCTACTAGCGATTTCAATCTTCTGGTTCAGTGTCAATACAATTCGCTTGCGTTTACCTTTGCGGGAAATTGAGGTGTGGTTTGCACTCGCAGAGGCCATTATTTAACACAAAAATGTATTCCGTTAAAAAGTATGCACACATGCGTTTATAGCATATCATGTATAATTTATACTGATGGAACGAATTTCAGCTTGCACAAATGTCTGAGACAAACTAACGTCAAACTCTGTATCTTACTCTTTTTGAATTTCCAGTCGGTAATTTTTGAACCCCTCCCCCTTTCTTCTCACCATCTCTATGTCACTACACGCCGGCTGCTCAACCTTTGATTTATAATCATCAAAGTTATGGGCTCTTCAATTTTCACAAACAATACGTCTGCTTCTAATGTTCGGTCAGACTGTCAAACGCCATATTTTTGACAAATTCATGACCAACTTTAGATCTAAAGCAGGCTATGAGAAAATTAAGCACATTTGTAAAATCATGTAGATAAGTGTTTTTGGCACGACTAAGATTTCCCGACAAAAACATTTAGTCGGGGGAAAAAGTGAAGATATAGACTGTCTGTCGCTTTTACTTGGAATATTTGGAGACACAATGTCTGGATTGAATAAAATATGTTCGCTCCTATTTGAAGTATATTACTGTAAATACACTATTGTAAACGCAATATTGTGTAATGATAGAGCCTGTAGAAGTAAGCGCAGCGCACAAACCGTGTTGTAGCGTTTTCGATTTCCGGATAAAGGCATTTAATTTAACTGAACAAAACATGATTCAAGCTTTCTCCCTATAATAATTAAAAAAAAAAAAAGTCCGTTAAATTGAGAATTCCGGATTATTGAGTACCGCATAATCGAGACTTTACTGTATTATGTATAATAAAATAATAAATTAAAGTATAATTTGGTTAATTTGTTATAGATTGGATGAATTGAATATTTTGGATTAAGATTTAAATAGAACAAGTTATAGAACATTTCTTGATCTTGATCCTCCCCGCGCCGTTAGATGTCAAATAGGGATTATAGTTTTACGCCACCCATCTGTATTCTGGGTGAGAGGCTCGATCTTATTTTTCAGCTCCCCATTGAGCATAGGTCTTCAACAAACACTTTCAGCTCCCCATTGAGCATAGGTCTTCAACAAACACTTTCAGCTCCCCATTGAGCATAGGTCTTCAACAAACACTTTCAGCTCCCCATTGAGCATAGGTCTTCAACAAACACTTTCAGCTCCCCATTGAGCATAGGTCTTCAACAAACACTTTCAGCTCCCCATTGAGCATAGGTCTTCAACAAACACTTTCAGCTCCCAATGGAGCATAGGTCTTCAACAAACACTTTCAGCTCCCCATTGAGCATAGGTCTTCAACAAACACTTTCAGCTCCCCATTGAGCATAGGTCTTCAACAAACACTTTCAGCTCCCAATGGAGCATAGGTCTTCAACAAACACTTTCAGCTCCCCATTGAGCATAGGTCTTCAACAAACACTTTCAGCTCCCAATGGAGCATAGGTCTTCAACAAACACTTTCAGCTCCCAATGGAGCATAGGTCTTCAACAAACACTTTCAGCTCCCCATTGAGCATAGGTCTTCAACAAACACTTTCAGCTCCCCATTGAGCATAGGTCTTCAACAAACACTTTCAGCTCCCCATTGAGCATAGGTCTTCAACAAACACTTTCAGCTCCCAATGGAGCATAGGTCTTCAACAAACACTTTCAGCTCCCCATTGAGCATAGGTCTTCAACAAACACTTTCAGCTCCCAATGGAGCATAGGTCTTCAACAAACACTTTCAGCTCCCAATGGAGCATAGGTCTTCAACAAACACTTTCAGCTCCCCATTGAGCATAGGTCTTCAACAAACACTTTCAGCTCCCCATTGAGCATAGGTCTTCAACAAACACTTTCAGCTCCCCATTGAGCATAGGTCTTCAACAAACACTTTCAGCTCCAAATGGAGCATAGGTCTTCAACAAACACTTTCAGCTCCCAATGGAGCATAGGTCTTCAACAAACACTTTCAGCTCCCCATTGAGCATAGGTCTTCAACAAACACTTTCAGCTCCCCATTGAGCATAGGTCTTCAACAAACACTTTCAGCTCCCCATTGAGCATAGGTCTTCAACAAACACTTTCAGCTCCCCATTGAGCATAGGTCTTCAACAAACACTTTCAGCTCCCAATGGAGCATAGGTCTTCAACAAACACTTTCAGCTCCCCATTCAGCATAAGTCTTCAACAAACACTTTCAGCTCCCAATGGAGCATAGGTCTTCAACAAACACTTTCAGCTCCAAATGGAGCATAGGTCTTCAACAAACACTTTCAGCTCCCAATGGAGCATAGGTCTTCAACAAACACTTTCAGCTCCCAATGGAGCATAAGTCTTCAACAAACACTTTCAGCTCCCAATGGAGCATAGGTCTTCAACAAACACTTTCAGCTCCATACGGAACATAGGTCTTCAACAAACACTTTCAGCTCCCCATTGTGCATAAGTCTTCGACAAACACTTTCAGCTCCCAATGGAGCATAGGTCTTCAGCACACTCTTTCAGCTCCATATGGAACATAATTCTTCAACAAACACTTTCAGCTCCCCATTGAGAATAAGTCTTCAACAAACACTTTCATCTCCCAATGGAGCATAGGTCTTCAACAAACACTTTCAGCTCCATATGGAACATAGGTCTTCAACACACACTTTCAACTCCATACGGAACATAGGTCTTCAACAAACACTTTCAGCTCCATATTGAGCATAAGTCTTCAACAAACACTTTCAGCTCCCAATGGAGCATAGGTCTTCAACAAACACTTTCAGCTCCCTATGGAGCATAGGTCTTCAACAAACATTTTCAGCTCCCTATGGAGCATAGGTTTTCAACAAACACTTTCAGCTCCCTATGGAGCATAGGTCTTCAACAAACACTTTTCAAGCCGTTCTGTTTCTTGCCATTCTTTTAAGATGATTCCATGTCTTCCCCATCATCTTCATCTCTGCTTCTATATGTCTTCTCCAAGAATTCTTTGGTCTTCCTCTTTGTCTTTTCCCCTGGGGATTCCAAAAAGGGCCTGTTGTGTAATACTCTCAGTTGGCTTCCGCAGTGTGTGTCCTATCCTGCGCCATCGTCTTCGCTGTATCTCTTTATCCACTGGTGTTTGACTGGTACATTTCCATAATTCTATGTTAGTGATTATGTCCTGTCATTTCCATCCTTTTATTCTGCGTAAGCATCCATTAATGAAAGTCTGTATCTTCATGATTGTCATTTTAGTTGCTCTCTTTGTTTCCCAGCCATATAATAAGACTGACTTAAAATTGGAGTTAACAGGCAGAGATAGCAGGCATTCCTTCCTTACTCTTGTTCTTATTTCAAATGCTTCTGTAAGCTGCCATTCATGCACCACACTACATTTCATTCCTTCAAACAATGTTCTTATCAGATTAATAAACTTTGTGGGGATTCCGTAATGACTCAGCAACTTCCAAAGCATTCCTCTGACTAAACTATCATATGCCTTTTCGTAATCTATGAATCCAAATATAAAGTGGGGACTGTAGTTCTAAACTTTTTTCAACTATTATTCTTAGGGTAGTTATTTGATCAGCACATGATCTGTTCTTCCTAAAACCAAAACCTGCTCGGTCATCTCTCAAATGTTTCTCTATGGCTTCTTTTAGTCTCTCCAGAGTGATTTTGCTTAATATTTTTCCAGGTACAGATAGTAGCATAACTCCCCTATAATTTGTGCACTCCTGTAAACTTCATTTCTTTGGTAGTTTGATCATATAACCTTCTATTATAATCTTATAGATTATGTAACATCTTGGTAGAGGTGTTAATATCTGTTTAGATGGCCTCCGAAGGAATTTCATCTGGTCCTGTGGCTTTACCATTTTTTAATAGCTTGATGGCTTTCATTACTTCTTCTTTGCTTGGTTTTTTCCACAGTTAAAGTGTAACTCTCTTCTGCTGGTAGTATATCTGGAGGGTTATTTGGTCCGGGTCTGTTCAAAAGTTCTTCAAAATGCTCTTTCCATCTCTCCATTTGTTCCCTTATATTACTGAGCAGATTTCCTTTCTTATTATTAATAAAGGCATTGATCTGTTTGCATTTTCCACTTAATTTCTTTGTGCTGTTGTACAGTTCTTTCATATTCCCTTTATTTGCTGCTTCTTCTGCCTCTTTAGCTAGTTCAACGATATATCTCCTCCTATCCCTTTAAATGCATCTTATCACTTCTTTGTTCACCTCTGTGTAAGCTTCCTGTGTCTTGGCTTTATTATTTCTCGTTTTGCTTTTATTTATGTCTGCTTTCTTAGTCTTTCTTTCTTTAATTTTATCCAGGGTCTCTGCTCTCATCCATGCGTTATTCTGGCATTCTCTTTTTCCCAGTATTTCTTCGCATGTCTCTTTCCATATATCCTTTACCTGTTTCCAATGATCTATATTTACTGTATTTTCTAGTTTTTTGAGGACTTGGTATTTGTTATTGTGACTGCAATTTAATCTTTAATTCCTTGTTCTTTAAGAAACCCTACATTGAAATACTTTCTACCCTTATTCGTTGTAGTATTATCGTTTTAGTTTAAGTTTGGCTAGCAGAAGATGATGATTTGAAGCCACATCTGCTCCTCTTTATACTTTTACATCCTGTAAGGATGACTTAAACCTATTATTAATACATCTGTGGTCAATTTGATTCTCCCTTCTATGATCTGGTGACACCCATGTAGCTTATGCATTCTTTTATGTTGGGATATTGTTCCGCCTAGGCTCATTTGATTAAGAACACAGGACTTCACAAATATCTCGCCATTCTCATTTATAATTCCAAGTCCATGTTTTCCTATAATCTCTTCGAAGCCTCTGTTGTCCGATTCCACTTTTGCATTTAGATCTCCCATAAAGATTATAATATCCTTGGCTCCTCTTTTATCCATCTGATATTGCAACTGTTTATAGAATTAATCTTTAACTAAATCACCCTTATCATTGGTCGATGCGTAGCATTGAATAATATGTATTTTTAATTTGTTTTTTGAAGTTTTAAATGTTGCTCTCATTAGTGTGGCCCTACTACTTCCCATTCTATCAGTGTCTTCTGTGCATTCTGTGCATTATAATAATTGCCTCCTAATAATTTACTTTCTGTCTGACAGGATCCGGAAGTTCCATGGACAGCTAAAAAGACAAACGATGAAATTCTCAGAGAATTCTCAGAGACCAACACAAAACGAGAGCTCATTAAAAAAAAAAAACATCAGAAAGAATCAATCGACATTTCTCGGGCGCATCATTAGAAAAGGAAAATTTGAATACAACTGACAAAATACAGAGAAAGCGAGATCGTGGACGTCAAAGAGAGACGATACTAAATAGCTTGGTGTCGTGGCACAGAAAACAGTCAACAACAGAATTGATACGATGCACCATGGATAGAAAATTGTGGAAGGACATGATCGCCTACGCCAACCGTTATGTCACATGATGATGATTGATTGTTCTAAATGCTCGTTATCTAAGTCTGACACTGATAACATGTTAATGCAGTAACGATTGCATGGATGAGTCTCCTGCATTTTATTGTGATTCTTTTATTAGGAAATGACGTGTTAGATTGCTTCTTAAAGCTATTATCGTTAACTGTTCTTTGTCATAGGCCACAGCATTCATTATGTCACCACATTAATTTTTTTTATTTTAATTACCTTCTCGTTCTTTTTGTTCGATTTTATGATAATGCGCTGTCTTTCTGTGGTAACATTTTGAAATCCTGTTACATCGATGTTAATTCTCATGTTGAATTGCCTGATTGGATTTGATGTCTTGAATGTAAAATGTTCCCTCCACGTCTTGACATGCATAATGGGGGATATGATGTTAGTGACCACATTTTTCCATGACCATTTTTGGGCGATGTGGTCGGTATCATGCCGTCTTCACATCCTAGAAAATTCGTTTGTACCCATTTTTAGAGGTTAGGTGTAGCCGGAGCTATGTTGGTACAAACAAAAAAACTAATTACTAATAGGAATATAACCCGGACACTTCTAATTACGAAGCGAGCACACTTACCACTCATGCCACATAGGCTCCTGTCTTGCATATATGATCCATACATCATATGAACATCAGGTGAGATTGTACTTATCGCTGCTTTACTCGTTTCTGACAGTGTATCTACAGTCATCGTTGAGACTTGCGTTAAGTTCATTAAGTCTTTTTTTTAACTTTCGGTCAATATGGTGCATAGGCGGAGGAACCTTAAAGATTGTCTGAAAAGTGTTCCTTGTTGTAGTTTTCTCATATTCCAAGTCTGGCTTGTTGCAGGAGCTACTGAGTTAAGTGTTCTGTGCACACCGTGAGCTGTGTGTTTCATCAGTTTTGATCGTGTTTCGATATTCGGATTGCTTACGATGAATGATGATATCGTATGACAGTAAAAAGATGTCTGTGTTCACTTTCTGTGCAGTTTCATCTTATGTCTTTTGGCGTGTGCTAAGACTGCTGTGATGGGGACTACAGCTACTTTTCTTTGTTTGGGAGATGAGATTGTAATTCGAATGATTCCACTGGCACAGGCGGTTGAGCAATTATGGATTTTAATTCATTTGCAGTGATACCGGGCCTTCCATAACCATAACCTTATAAATAAAGTCTTGATTTCTCTGAATAATTTCACTATTTCCCACAATTGTTTGTTTTCTCTGTCAAGCGTTTTGTTGTTGATTTTTGTAGACTACGCATAGCATTGACTTTAGTATTTTATATTCTGTTCCTTATTCTGTTATCATCTTTAACGCCAGCCAGCCATCTATCGACATTTCGAGCCGTAGCCGGCCCATAGGGCATAGACCCAAATACTCTTTCTCTTATGTAAATTTTGATTTCTAGCAGTTTTCAATCCTTCTAATGATATTTTATCAAATCTCGCCATTTGTCTCTGTTCTGTGCAAGCAACTCTATCTCATTGAGGAAGCCGATTCCTGCTGATCTTGTCTTACTGATCAATGTTCTTCTCAGTGTCTCGTTGGGTCTTCTTTTCCGCTTACTTGTTGTTTCCCCACATGAGGGCTTGCTTTGTTATTCGGTTATTATCTGTCCTCATCACATGACCAACATATGACCATCGTCTTTTATTGATTATTGAAGATGATAGTGGTTGATTGGCAATTCCTCTAATTTCTTCGTTTGTTTTGAAGTCGGACTACTGAAAGTTTAAATAGTGATAGTAATATTTCAAAGTAGATAATGTATATACATGAAAACATGAGTCAGATTACCTTGCTCTTTTGATTGCATCGATCCAAGCACTGCATTCAGCTTCTGATTCACAGCGTAGATCGAACTGCCGTTGTCCTTCGATTTTGAAGGTAATTGTGAAACAATACTGAAATATATAACACTGAAATATATGACACTGAAATATATAACACTGAAATATATGACACTGAAATATATGACACTGAAATATATAATACTGAAATATATAACACTGAAATATATGACACTGAAATATATGACACTGAAATATATGACACTGAAATATATGACACTGAAATATATGACACTGAAATATATAACACTGAAATATATGACACTGAAATATATAACACTGAAATATATAACACTGAAATATATGACACTGAAATATATAACACTGAAATATATGACACTGAAATATATGACACTGAAATATATAATACTGAAATATATAACACTGAAATATATGACACTGAAATATATGACACTGAAATATATAATACTGAAATATATGACACTGAAATATATGACACTGAAATATATGACACTGAAATATATGACACTGAAATATATGACACTGAAATATATGACACTGAAATATATGACACTGAAATATATGACACTGAAATATATAATACTGAAATATATGACACTGAAATATATGACACTGAAATATATAACACTGAAATATAAACGCGAAACACTGAAATATATAACACTGAAATATATGACACTGAAATATAAACGCGAAACACTGAAATATATGACACTGAAATATATGACACTGAAATATATGACACTGAAATATATGACACTGAAATATATGACACTGAAATATATGACACTGAAATATATGACACTGAAATATATGACACTGAAATATATGACACTGAAATATATGACACTGAAATATATAATACTGAAATATATGACACTGAAATATATGACACTGAAATATATAACACTGAAATATAAACGCGAAACACTGAAATATATAACACTGAAATATATGACACTGAAATATATGACACTGAAATATATGACACTGAAATATATGACACTGAAATATATAATACTGAAATATATGACACTGAAATATATGACACTGAAATATATAACACTGAAATATAAACGCGAAACACTGAAATATATGACACTGAAATGTATTCAGTTTATTAATGAGTTTAAGTCTGTCTATGTGCCGGCGTCAGATTTAAAGTATTGAATAATTGACGAGAAACAGTAAGAATGATAGAAAAAGTTAATGAACGATAGAGAGAGAGAGAGAGAGAGAGAGAGAGAGAGAGAGAGAGAGAGAGAGAGAGAGGAAATAAGTCAATGATTGATCAAGTGAGTGAGTGAGTGAGGGAATAAATGCGATTGAGCGAGTGTGTGAGTGAGTGAGTGAGTGAGTGAATGAGTGAGTGAGTGAGTGAGTGAGTTGAGTAAGGGAAACAAATGCGATTGAGTTAGATAGAAGGCTACAACATTTTGTAGTATGGCCTGTATATTAGCTAAGATGATCTGAGTATAAATAATAGACTTTTTATTATTATTATTATTATTATTATTATTACCTTTGAGAAACATTTTACTTTAAATGTTTTGTTTTAAAACGTATTGTAATGTTCTGTTGCCTTGATTAACTTATGTATGTATTGGGCGCTGTAGTTTTGAAACATGCATTAAGTTCTTTATAGGTAGAATTGGATGGAAGGAAAAGAAAACAAACGATGAAGCCTAAAACAACTAAAAATGAAAAGAGAACTACTAAACACAATTCAAACAAGACAAATGCGATTTTTAGGCCATGTTAAAAGACACAATAGCCTACTAAAAGTAATCCTGGAGGGGAAAATACAAGGTAAAAGAGGCAGAGGCAGATCAAGACTAACATGGACGAGTAACATCAAAAGATAGACAAATCAGCCCTTGACAACCTGCACCATCAAAGAAAGAGACAGAGCAGAATGGCGCTCCATGGTAGCCAACCTTCGTTGCGGAGACGGCACTCGATGATGATGATTAAGCTCTTTACATTGGACATAGCAAATCAGTGTCGTTAATAATACTTTTCTTTGATATCGTCTGACCATCTGCCTTAATATCTTTTTTTCGAGCATGAAACCAAGTCTCCGACTGTTGCAGGAGTTGTGTAATATTGCCTGATAATCTCCAATGGCTTGAGATAACCGACCTAATTTATTTGATATTTTGCTATGTGTCTGATATAAGGGTAAGCTCCCCAGTATGATAACGGAACTACTTTATTTGATATTTTTCTGAGTGGTGCAGAGTGGAGCTCAAACACGTTTTTTTAGTGTCTTTATTTTCTTATTCTTACTATTCTGGGATAATGTTTTCTTTATCTTTTTTTCCTCAAGCTTCGGATCTTATTCTTACAATTTTCTTCCTCACGCTTTCGATAATAATTATAATAGATATTGATAACAGACGACTGGCACGATATCCTTTATAATTTTTTTTCTAGTTTTGTTGTAATTTGATGTTTTTGTATTTAATAATAACGACAGTTAGTTTACCAATGACTTCACCTTGAGAAGGACGTGTCCTAATGATGGTGTTGCCTCTAGCCATCATATACTTTGACACAGTGTTTGGTGTTGATCTATACATGTCTAGATTTTATGGATACGACCTTTCTTTACACTGACCTGGGAGCAGGCTTTTGTTGATCATCGATAATACCTACAATGTTTCGACGAGAGGCTGACTCTGTCAATATCTGAACGACAGTTTCAGCTGCTGAATGAAAAAGGTACATTTAACAACACAACGACCGGTCTCGCATTACTACTCTTGTACGTTCATACATTCGACAGAATTGTACGCTTTAAGTTAAAAAAAACAAAGACAATAAAAATCTGTCTTTTCACTTTGAGTTTCTTCCGTTGTAGTGTTGTTGTGCTACTTCTTAACCATATGGAAAGAGGAAACAGAAAATCTAGAATCACGGGAACAAATCAGATAGCAAATGCCTGGGTAGTCTGAGGGTTGTCTCAAGGCAAGACGTCGGATTCGAGATAGAGAGGTTATGAGTTCAAATCCCGGCTGCACTAGTTGGAATCTTTATTTGTGATTTCTCTCACGGCGTACACCCCTGGTCTTAGCAGCGAAGCCCGGCTTGAAATGTCAATTGTTGATCGGTGGAAAAAAATATGAGTACTTCCTAGGACGGAATTATCTGCCTGTGCGGTGAGGGACCCCTGTGCACATGGCTGCCAGGGAAAAACGGATTAACACGCAAAATTCCGTTCCTAGTCTCTAGGGACTCGTCAGAGGTGAAAGTTAGCAAACGCAAAAAAAAATAAAATAAAATAAAATAAAATAACCCCCCACCCCCCCCCAAAAAAAAAAAACCATAGGTTGTCTAAAAACTGGGTGGACGTCAGTAAAGTAAAAAGGTAAAGTGCCCCCGTCACGCCAAGTGGCGTATAGGGAATATGGTGTTAGTGACCATAATTTTTATAGACCTTCAGCACATGATTTTTGGGGTAATGTGGTCGGAATTACGCCCGTGCCGCTTTACTTCACAGAAAAAATCCCTTACCCATTTAAGGCTGGGTGAACCCGGAAGCCGTCGATTGGGATCGAACCCATCCTCTTGTCCTTTGTAGTCCAGTTCACTAACTACTGAGCTAATGCGGCTCCCTTGGGTGGACGTCAGCCTCTGGACAAAAAGATCCCAGTTTCGAATGAAGTCAAAGACGGTGAACGGTGTTATCTTTGAATCCGCAGTATTTTTGTGGAGTTTCCCTAATTCGACCTCTGGATAGTTATATACCGATGTCTAGGTCTCTGGGATAACGGTTAAGAACAGAAACAGAAGATCCGGTGCGCACTCTGGACTGTTAAACGTTGAAAAGAGCAGGCCAAATATGGCCACTACCAGGGCAAAATTAATAAGTAATAAAAAAAAATGACTCATACCGAAGGCAGATTTGTTGATCGGAAGATGCAGATATCGCGGCTTCCGGTAAATTAGTGACATAACACATCCACGCCCACCTAATGGTAGATGATGAAGAAGAGTTGGAATCCAAAGATGAACTACACCTGGAGAAGACTGCAGGAAACAGCAAATAACGTAAATGATTGGACAGATCTTGTTGAGGCTTACGCCCCTCGATCATTATCATCATCATCATAAGGTGCCGTGCCACGTGGCGTAGGCGATCATCTCTCTCCACATCTCTCGGTCCTTCGTGTATGTCATAATTTCAGTCGGTGAAAATGGAGAATTAAAAAAGGTAAGAACAGAGACAAATATAAATATATGTTCTCTTTACGTTTTTTTTTCCAAATTCGTTTCGTCTGATTTGTTACCGTGCACTTATATTCAATTAAATGGTTCTTCAATTTTCCTGTTTGATTAATCTTTCAATTTTTTTTTCACCAGTATTCAAAGTTTTATTTATTTATGGGGGGGGGGGGGGGGGGAAGAGAGAGAGAGAGAAGAGCTTCTTTACGTTAACTTTTCTATTTTCAGCAAATTATACAGAAAACGGATTTACATCTATTGTGCGAATCTCTGGCGAACGTGTCTGGTGGCGATCAATAGGGACAGCCTCATCTCGCGTTTGTCTGTAATACCTGACCATATTTATTTATTTATTGCATAGAGTAGTGCACGTGCCTCATTTCCATTACTGGGTGCCTCCACAATCAGGCTGACATATTCTGTTTTCATGTGAATTTAATGTGGCCAACGTACCAAAAGTCTTGTTCTGTTTTCATGTGAATTTAATGTGGCCAACGTACCAAAAGTCTTGTTCTGTTTTCATGTGAATTTAATGTGGCCAACGTACCAAAAGTCTTGTTCTGTTTTCATGTGAATTTAATGTGGCCAACGTACCAAAAGTCTTGTTCTGTTTTCATGTGAATTTAATGTGGCCAACGTACCAAAAGTCTTGTTCTGTTTTCATGTGAATTTAATGTGTCCAACGTACCAAAGGTCTTGTTCACCATGAACTTGCCAGGACGTCTACAGAACGTTTCTGCTTATATTAATCAATGAATTGGTTAAACGACAATTCAGTTATATCAACAAGGCACATTCAGAGTAAACTGCTAAGGACGACTGTTCGCATCACATTGAGTGCATTTTTCATGATACGCAAAACAATGAAGCTCCATATGAATTAGGAAAACATGGAAGCTTTGTATGAATTAGGAAAACATGTAAGCTTTGTATGAATTATAAAAACATGGAAGCTTTGTATGAATTAGGAAAACATGTAAGCTTTGTATGAATTATGAAAACATGTAAGCTTTGTATGAATTAGGAAAACATGGCAGCTTTGTATGAATTATGAAAACATGGCAGCTTTGTATGAATTAGAAAAGGGGGTCCAATTTACCCATCCAGCAATTAAGCAGAGTGCTGTGAGCGACTCAAAGCTGGCTGACTGCGTCATGATCGGCAAATAATAATGGGGATCCAGGTCCTGCTCCACCTCCCAGCGATGCTGATGGGAGACAACTCTCCGTCTTGTCTCCAGTCTTGTCTCCAGTCTTGTCTCCAGTCTTGTCTCCAGTCTTGTCTCCAGTCTTGTCTCCAGTCTTGTCTCCAATCTTGTCTCCAGTCTTGTCTCCAGTCTTGTCTCCAGTCTTGTCTCCAGTCTTGTCTCCAATCTTGTCTCCAGTCTTGTCTCCAGTCTTGTCTCCAGTCTTGTCTCCAGTCTTGTCTCCAGTCTTGTCTCCAGTCTTGTCTCCAGTCTTGTCTCCAGTCTTGTCTCCAGTCTTGTCTCCAGTCTTGTCTCCAGTCTTGTCTCCAGTCTTGTCTCCAGTCTTGTCTCCAGTCTTGATTCAGTCTTGTCTCCAGTCTTGTCTCCAGTCTTGTCTCCAGTCTTGTCTCCAATCTTGTCTCCAGTCTTGTCTCCAGTCTTGTCTCCAGTCATGTCTCCAGTCTTGTCTCCAGTCTTGTCTCCAGTCTTGTCTCCAGTCTTGTCTCCAAACTTGTCTCCAGTCTTATCACCAGTCTTGTCTCCAGTCTTGTCTCCAATCTTGTCTCCAGTCTTGTCTCCAATCTTGTCTCCAATCTTGTCTCCAATCTTGTCTCCAGTCTTGTCTCCAGTCTTGTCTCCAGTCTTGTCTCCAATCTTGTCTCCAGTCTTGTCTCCAGTCTTGTCTCCAGTCTTGTCTCCAGTCTTGTCTCCAGTCTTGTCTCCAATCTTGTCTCCAATCTTGTCTCAAATCTTGTCTCCAGTCTTGTCTCCAGTCTTGTCTCCAGTCTTGTCTCCAATCTTGTCTCCAATCTTGTCTCCAGTCTTGTCTCCAATCTTGTCTCCAATCTTGTCTCCAGTCTTGTCTCCAGTCTTGTCTCCAATCTTGTCTCCAATCTTGTCTCCAGTCTTGTCTCCAGTCTTGTCTCCAGTCTTGTCTCCAGTCTTGTCTCCAGTCTTGTCTCCAGTCTTGTCTCCAATCTTGTCTCCAGTCTTGTCTCCAGTCTTGTCTCCAGTCTTGTCTCCAATCTTGTCTCCAGTCTTGTCTCCAGTCTTGTCTCCAGTCTTGTCTCCAATCTCGTCTCCAGTCTCGTCTCCAATCTTGTCTCCAGTCTTGTCTCCAATCTTGTCTCCAATCTTGTCTCCAATCTTGTCTCCAGTCTTGTCTCCAGTCTTGTCTCCAATCTTGTCTCCAGTCTTGTCTCCAGTCTTGTCTCCAGTCTTGTCTCCAGTCTTGTCTCCAAACTTGTCTCCAATCTTGTCTCCAGTCTTGTCTCCAGTCTTGTCTCCAATCTTGTCTCCAATCTTGTCTCCAATCTTGTCTCCAATCTTGTCTCCAGTCTTGTCTCCAATCTTGTCTCCAATCTTGTCTCCAATCTTGTCTCCAGTCTTGTCTCCAGTCTTGTCTCCAGTCTTGTCTCCAGTCTTGTCTCCAGTCTTGTCTCCAGTCTTGTCTCCAGTCTTGTCTCCAATCTTGTCTCCAGTCTTGTCTCCAGTCTTGTCTCCAGTCTTGTCTCCAGTCTTGTCTCCAGTCTTGTCTCCAATCTTGTCTCCAGTCTTGTCTCCAGTCCTGTCTCCAGTCTTGTCTCCAGTCTTGTCTCCAGTCTTGTCTCCAATCTTGTCTCCAGTCTTGTCTCCAGTCTTGTCTCCAGTCTTGTCTCCAGTCTTGTCTCCAATCTTGTCTCCAGTCTTGTCTCCAGTCTTGTCTCCAGTCTTGTCTCCAGTCTTGTCTCCAATCTTGTCTCCAGTCTTGTCTCCAATCTTGTCTCCAGTCTTGTCTCCAGTCTTGTCTCCAGTCTTGTCTCCAGTCTTGTCTCCAATCTTGTCTCCAGTCTTGTCGAGTAAGGATTGAAGAGGGAAGGCAACCCGGTACTCAAAAATCTCATGCTTATGTCTGATGCGATGGGCCGAAAGACACAAATATCACAGTCTAGCTGCAAGCCACAACACAACGCACCTTCACCCACTTAACATCCTTTTAAAGGTAGATGATGAAGAGGGCTATTTATTCCTTTAGTAGTCATAGCGAGAACGCCAGAGAGGAGAAAACAAATAATTCGTAAAAAGCAACAAATGTTGAGAAGGGAACAAACGTTGAGAAGGGAACAGATGTTGAGAAGGGAACAAAAGCTGAGAAGGGAATAAATGTTGAGAAAGAGAAACAAATGTTGAGAAGGCAACAAAAGTTGAGAAAGCAACAAATGTTGAGAAGGCAACAAAAGTTGAGAAGGCAAGAAGTTGTGAAAGCAACTCAAATAAAAAATTGGAAAAGCAACACAAATAAACACAATTTGAGAAGGCAACACAAATTGAGAAGGCAACAAAAGTTGAGAAGGGACCAGAATTTGAGAAGGAACAAAATTTGAGAAGGGAACAGAAATTGAGAAGGGAACAAAATTTGAGAAGGGAACAATAATTTAAAAAGTAACACAAATTGAGAAGGCAACAGAAGTTGAGAAGGGAACAATAATTGATTGAGAATATAATATAAAAAAAATTGAGAAGGCAACACAAGCTGAGAAGGTAACAATAACTGAGAAAATAACAAAAATCTGAGAAAGCAAGAAAAGCTGAGAAATGTGAGGAGGCAACATCATTTGTGAAAGTTGAGAACGCACCAAAATTTGAGAAGGGAACAAAATTGGAAATAACAAATCGTGTTTTTTTCATTATAAAACTCCGTATTTGATTATTTTTATATACATTTTCCTAATAGCCGTTACTGTCTCAATTTTCCTTATCCAGCCTGTCACAGCCTCTTTCCGATTTTAAATTTGCGAAGAAAAAATCATCAGCTCAGACAGATCTTTATTGAGACCTCCAAAAATGTTTGCTTTAAAGCTAAAATGTTTTCCACGTAAAAATTCCCTGTCTGAAGCATAGCATAGCAATTTACAAGCAAATTACATGAACGCATAAAACAGCCATCCATTCAAAGATAGTTCTGGTATTCCCTCACAGTTGTTTTTCATGTCTGTTTTAATTGTGAAGTTTAAACATATAACGTACATTCGAATTATTGTGGCTCATCGGAAAGTCTTCGAAGACGAGTAGGACGGGGGAAAGGGGGAGGAGGATGAGTATGAATATGGCAAATCAGTAACTCTATAAGAATCGCTCTATGTGGATCAAGTTAATTGGAATAGCCTGACTCCAACGTTTGTATAAACATAGCCAGACTCCAACGTTTGTATAAACATAGCCTGACTCCAACGTTTGTATAAACATAGCCTGACTCCAACGTTTGTATAAACATAGCCTGACTCCAACGTTTGTATAAACATAGCCTGACTCCAACGTTTGTATAAACATAGCCTGACTCCAACGTTTGTATAAACATAGCCTGACTCCAACGTTTGTATAAACAAATAAAGGCAACACACATAACATAATATAACATAACAAAAGTAAATTATGTAACATCATTTACAAATATTTTTTACAAACATTATTGTTTTACATAAATTGGCAATGAATATATTGTATACTCAGAGCGGGGGATAGCTCAGCGGTTAGTTAACTGGACTACAAAGGACAAGTGGTTGAGTTCGATCCTGATCGAATGCTTCCGAGTTCACCCAGCCTTAAATGGGTACCGGTATATTTTTTTTCTGGAAAAGTAAATCAGCATGGGCGTAACACCGACCACATTACCCCAAAAATCATGTGCCGAAGGTCTATAAAAATTATGGTCACTAACACCATATTCACTATACGCCACTTGGCGTGACGGAGGCTCTTTACTTTTACTTTTTTATATTGTAATCTCTGTAGCAGAAGACTAAAAGAAGGGTTTAACTATTAAGAATATTTATCAAAAGCTACTTAAAGATAAAGGTAAAGTACGAGACTAGAATCGGCGTCTGAGCACGTGAGTTTTCACCCATATGTGCTCGGCCGCCTATCCAGAAGTGTTCGGAGACTTCTGGATAGTGTCGCTTCTAGCATCGAAACTCACGATGCGAGCGGCATCCCTCACCTTCCCAGAGCACTACTCTGGTACCCATTTCTGCCAGCGGCTGAGTCGACAGCTGGGGTATTTTTTTTTCCAACCACGAGTACAACTCACACTGCTTCCAGTGAGAAACAAACACAGGTTGTCCGAACGTCGGTAGACCAGTCGCGTGGTTTTTCCCAACTAGGTTACCGAGACCACCCACAAGCTAACTGAGCTTCCCTAACAGAAACTCATTCTAAACAACATTTGATTTGGGGTGTCGCGATTGGAAATACTTCATAAAAATAAACTAAACAAACCAGACACATACGCTTTAATTTGGTTAACACAGAGCAATGACTTTTGTCATTAATATTTTAGTTACCTTAAATTTAAAAATATGATATGTAAATTATTTTTATATGGAACATTAAATATGATATAGATGCAGCTATACTTAGATATTAACAGCATTTGAGGTGAAAGAACGTTTCACACCAGAATGTCAAATTATTGAATATTTGAAGTATTTACTGGCCATCTAATAAAAACATCACGCGTTTAAAAATCATAAATGTCTTAAAGTTTAAACAATTAACATTGTTGTCTAGTGTTAGAAACGGGAACCACTTCCAGCAAATATCAATAATACGAACGATGTTAATCTAATTCAAGAGGCAAGGCACACACAAAAATTGCACTTAAATGCATCAGAATGCAAAGCTGCAATGAAGCTAATTGTGAGGAGAAATGTAAAAATATAGGGGGAAAAAACGGTATGGTTAAAACTTCACTTAACAAGTGTACAACACAAACAAGAACGACGTTTCGGCGCAATAGGCCATCGACAGGAACAAAAATACAACACACGTACAAATTATGTATGTAAAATAAAATATATATATATATATATAATAATAATTTCGAACTAGAAGGACATATGAAAGGAAAATACATGATATGATTCTTTCGAATATGAAATCTGAAAAATAAATATAAAAAATGATACAATTAATCAAATGGAATAGTGATATCGTGATCTATAAGTAAAGTACCTCCGTCACACCAAGTGGCGTATAGGGAAATATGGTGTTAGTGACCCAATATTTTACAGACCTTCAGCACATGATTTTTGGGGTAATGTGGTCGGTATTACGCCCGTGCTGGTTTACTTTCCCAGAAAAAAATCCGGTACCCATTTAAGGCTGGGTGAACCCGGAGCCGTCGGTTGGGATCGAAACCTACCCCTAGTCCTTTGTAGTCCAGTTCACTGATCACTGAGCTATCGCGGCTCCCTCGTGATCTATAAACTCTGGCAAATCTATTGAATTACTTCTAAAATGCAAAATTTAGATAGAAACAGACAATTGGGTGAAGTAAAATAAGAGCGCGTTATGAGAATAAATAAATGTTAGACTTGGTAGAAATTTATTTTCATGCCTCAGTCCGCAGGAAAATACTACAACAGTTGCGAGGTGACTTTACAATCAAATGTACTAAAAATTGTCCTGATAGCGAGTTGACTTTACAAGCATAGGTAGTGAAAATTGTCATGATTGTTCACTTTACAAGCAAATTTAGTGAAAATTACTCGCCCGCCTTGTGGACCTTCAGAAATATAGTGTTAGCATAACCATATAATTTTATATGATTATAACTATATATTTATTGGTGACGTGGTCAGCAAAGCCACATATCGTCTTACTTCCCCAAAGAAGTATAAGTTTCTAGTATTCATTTTCATAGGTGAGAGAACTCAAGAACCAGGGAAAAAAAAAAAAATATACATTAGTATTGAAACCCAGACCACTTTATCAGGTAGCTAGCGCACAAACCGCTACACAACCTCGACTTCGGGGTGTTCATCATCATCATGTGCCTTACCGGTTGGCGTAGGTGATCATGTTCCTCCACAATCTTCTATCTACAGTGCATCGTATCAGTTCTGTTGTTGACTGTTTTCCATGCCATGACACCAAGCTATCCAGCATTTTCTCTATTTGTCGTCCGCGATCTCTTTTTCCTTTTATTTTGCCAGTTGTAACCAAGTATTCAAACTTTCCTCTTCTCATGATGTGTCCGAAAAATGTTGATTGCTTCTTTCTGATGTTTTTTAAGAGCTCCCTTTTTGTGTTGGCCTCCTTGAGAACTTCCTCATTGGTCTTTTTATCTGTCCAGGGAACTTTCAACATTCTTCTGAGAAATCCCATCTCCGTGGCCTCCAATCGTCTTTTCATTTGTTTGTCTACTGTCCATGATTCGCTTCCATAGGTCAGTATTGTCCTATATAGCACCGATGAACTCTCTTTCTCATTTTTATTGACATAGATTTGTTGCATAAGATATTTTTCATTTTCTAAAATGCTATTTTGGCCTGAGCTATTCTGCTTTTTATTTCTGTGGTGCATCTTCCATCTGATGTTATTATTGTGCCCAAGTATTTGACGCGTTGCACTTGTTTCAGATTTGTCTTGTTTATTTTTATGCTGCATGATGGTGATGATTGTTTCTTCGATTTAACCATTACTTCTGTTTTCTTGCTATTCAGACTGAGACCTTTCTTGTTGCTTTCTTTTACTATTATGTCTATCATTTTTTATAGTTCGTTCTCTGTCTCTGCTATTAAGACTGTGTCATCCGCATATAATAAATTATTTATGTTGTGACCGTTGACTTCAATTCCTTTTTTGTCTACTATTGATCTCATAATATATTCGCTGTAAAGTGAAAACAAATCCGGTGACAGAACACATCCTTGTCTGACTCCTTGTTTTATATATTGGAATTGTCCTGTTTGGCTGTTAATTCGTATAGCTGCTGTTTGTTGCCAGTGCATGTTTTTTTATGATTCGCAGATCCTTGCCATCAATGTTTAATTTCTCCAGCATATTGATTATTTCCACATGCGTTACCTTGTCAAATGCTTTTGTGTAGTCTATAAAGCACATATATAGATCTTTCTTTACCTCTATAGATCTTCTATCAATGTTCTTAAGATGTATATTGCATTATTGGTGCCCTTTCCTTCCACAAAACCACATTGTTCCTCACTTATTTCTGGTTTTATTTTGTTCCTTTCACGTCTCATGATTATTCTTAGTAATATTTTCGTCATATGGCTCATGAGACTAATAGTGCGGTGGTCTTCACAATCAGTGGCTCCTGACTTCTTCGGTATGGCTACAAAGATAGATTTTAGTAGATCTTCGGGTATGTGTCCAGTGTTATATATGTCATTGAGTAATTTTGTTATGACTTGTACTCCTAGCTCTCCTAATGCATTTATCTCTTTGATTGGTATATTGTCAGGACCTGGAGCTTTGCCTCTTTTCATGTGTTGAATTGCGTCCTCCACTTCGCTCTGCATTATTGGTGGTCCTGTGTCTTCATTTGAATTGTTTAATGCTGGTCTTTCATCATCATAGAGTTGACTGATATATTCTGTCCATCTTTCCATTGTCTTCTCCTGTCCCATTATTATATTTCCTTCCTTTGATTTCACACATCCTGAAACTTTGACTTCTTTTCTTCCTGTTAATTCATTTAACTGATTGTGCATAAATTTGGGTCTTTCTTTTGTTGTTTTTCCATGTCTTCACATTTCTGTTTTAACCATCCTTCCTTTGCTTCACTGCACTTGTTTTGGATCTCTTTGTGCAATATTTTGTATGTCTGTTCTTCTTTCTTATGTTTTCTTCTTTCGTCCATTAGTTGCAATATTTCTCCTGTCATCCATTTCTTTTTGTTGATTCTTTTAGTCACTGGTATTACTTCTTTTGATGTTTGTTGAATTAATTGTTTGAGCATTTCCCACTGTTCCTGGATGTCCTGTATTTTCTCAATAGCATTATATCTATTTTGTACTATCGTGTTGTACTTATCACTCATCTGTTTATCTACTCTTAGCATATCTAGTTCTAATTTTATATTTCATGATGATTTCTGTGCCTTCCGCAGTTTTATTCTTATCTTTCCAACTACTGGTACATGGTCACTAATGCAATCTGCTCCTGGCCTTGTTTTAACAGATGTTAGCCCATTCCTGAATCTTCTTTGTATCAGTATAAAATCTATTTGATTGTGTACTTTTTTGTCTGGGCTTTGCCATGTCCATAGTCGCCTAGGGTGTTGTTTGAACAAGGTGTTACCTATAATCATTTAATGTGTCTTTGCCCAATCTATCAATCTATCCCCTCTGTCAATCGTCTCTCCAAGGTCATGCCCCCCCCCCCCCCCCGGGTCACATTTTGCACTTTAGCTGTTCCTACCTTTGCATTGAAATCCCCTAATACAACAGTTATTTCTTGGGATTTACACTGTTCCATGGCCGCCTCTAGTTCTTCATAAAAAGTGCCAGTGTCTTCTACTTCGCTATTACTTGTTGGTGCATAAGCTTGAATTATGTTGATATTCATTGGTCTACCTCTCGATTTTACTAGCAGAATTCTGTCTGATGCTGGCCAAAATCCTTTCACTGTTTTGCTTTTTTCTCTATCTAACATGATGCCTACTCCTCTTTCGTGTTTGGTTCCCTCAGAGTAAATTACATTTCCACTGTCGCGTTGTAATAATCCTGCTCCTTTCAATCTCATTTCACATAGTCCCAAGATGTTCAATTTCATTCTCTTCATTTCTTGACTGATGTTTTCTAGTTTTCCAACCTGGAATGCTGATCTAATGTTCCAAGTTCCTATTGCTAGTGTCTCTTTATTTTTATCTTGCATACAGTAAGTAGCATGATGACGATCGTGTGTCACCTGTAGCACATGACGCTCCCTACCGGACGAGGTGGCTGTGAAGTCCCCATTAACGTCGTTAGCTGTAAATATAAAGTTGTAGTTTGTCATGGTTATTCCAGACAATATTAGAAGGTAGTTTGCTATTCCTTTCCTTCTTGGCAGTGACTGTACTAGTCGGAGATCGCAGCAATTGTCTCTATACATGAGATGATGGATATATAAAAACGAAATAAAATAAACGTAAAACGTCCTTATTTGTTATTTCTGTGCTGAGTAAGTTTGATAGGAAGATGAAACGTTCCTGAACGCCACTAGGTTGCGGACAGAGTTTGCCATGTACACAACCGATTCACACTGACCAGTGCTGCACATGCGTCCCTTCGCAAACGATTAGTAGAAAGTCATTGATAGCGGCAGACTTTGATGAAAATGGCACTCTCGCTCTCTCTAATCTATCAGATCAGAAATATTTGCGCATACACAAGCTTCCAGGTCTGATGAAGTCGGCACTAGTATGCCTAATTCAGCAGGGACGTCGCATTTTATAACACGGCATGCTGTGATCACATAAGGTTTATGATCTTCGTGACATCACAACCCGGATGTTTCTTCTGAAGGTGAAGAAGACATTGATTTTTTCGACTAAAACCATCATTCTATTAAAGTCATTTTTTTTGTAAATTACATTGGTGGTTCTCCTCTCGGGTCCTAAAAGGACCATCACGATGCGAGGTGAACTCACACTGGAAGTAGCTACGCGGAATCGGCCATATGAAAACACTCTTAATTGAAGTCAACGCCTGTCACTTTAAGCGACACCATGTTATTATGGTAGTTGTTTGAAGAAGAATTTGAGAGGGGACCGCAACCTCTAAAACAGGAAGGGGTAGTCAGATATTAGTGACATCCGACGTTATTGAGTTATTTTCGGGTCATCATTGCACTCCGAACATGTCCATAGGTGCTCAGATCCCCAGATCCCTCATCAGCAAATCTCGCAGTATCCAGCGACTTACGACCACAGTTCTATGTTGGTTGAAAAGTCTTCTAATACGTCCACTAAGTTTCTCGTTTCTGGCTGTGCCCATCTTATCTTCCACCTCTTTCATGTGAAGGAGTGACGTGGACTCATGATTGTCGAAGTCCTGTGCCCTTCCCACATCACGGATGGCATTGATGTTATCCGCCCGATCAATTAGTTGATCGTCTTCAACGACAGCACAGCTAGCCAACCTGTCCGTTCATTCATTTCCCCGAACTCCCGCATGTCCAGGGATGTAGACAAAGGTGACCTTACGTATTTTTTACTTCTGCAACAGCTCTAATCATTGCATGCGTACAGAGCCCGCTTCCATTTTTATTTATCATGCTCATCGAATCACTTAGTATGCAGGCGTAGGAGTAATCCTGTGACTGTAACCAGATGAATATTCTGGTCACTGCCATCACCTCCATCGAAATGATACTCGTGGTCATAACGTATGCACCACTGTCTTCATTGACTATTCTGCCTGCCGAGGGTGCTGTAAATGCCCATGCACTTCTTTTGGTGTCGTAAACAGATCTGTCTGTATAGATGAGGTATAAACACTGTTTCACTTCGAGCACAAGCAGTGGACATTGTGTCCTTAATGATGTTCCTGTTAAGGATCTTCACTTGTAGACTGGTACCTCTGTAGAGTTTTGGCGTGTTGACGTTTCGCTGCAACATCACGTAAGCATCAACTTAGAGTTCAAGAATTCCACGGAGAACGTCACCCCTGTCTGCACGACAAGCTCAACAGGGACCTGTACTTCAAGTGTGATCCTCGCAACGAATTTAATAGAATGCCATTAATGAACGGCAGTAGTTAGAATGTCACGCTCGAATTGTCAGTCCAAGCTTTTCTGGTTCATTCAGCAATCTCTGGGTATATCCTGATTGTGAGGTCTGATAGTGTTGTCAGCTGTGTGCCCAGTATCACAGGCACAGCTAACCTGACTTTCAGTACACTGCTTCTTTGCAAACTGCAGTTTGCCACATTTGAAAAATGAATTCTGACAGAACAAGAAATTATTGCTGCCGCAGACAGCATATTTGGGAGCCGCGATAGCTCAGTTGTTAGTGAACTGGAATACAAAGGACAAGGGCAGGGTTCGATCCCAACCGACGGTTTCTGGTTCACCCAGCCTTTAATGGGTACCGGATTTTGTTGTGGGAAAGTAAATTGGTTATTGGTTATGGAAGGCCTTGGTATCACTGCAAACGAATTAAAATCCATAATTGCTCAACCGCCCGTGCCAGTGGAATCATCCGAATTACTAACTCATCGCCCAAACAAAGAAAGGTAACTGTAGTCCCCATCGTAGCAGTCTCAGCACACGCCAAAAGACATAATAAGAAACCGCGCAGAAAGTGAACACAGCCAACTGTTCCCTGTCATACGATATATCATCATTCATCGTAAACAATTGGAATATCGAAACATAATCAAAACGGATGAGACACACATCACACGGTGTGCACAGAGCACTTAACTCAGTCGCTCCTGCAACAAGCCGGACTTGGAATATGAGGAAACTGAAACAAGGAACACTTTTCAGACACATCTTTCAGTGGTTCCTGCCACCTATCCACCATATACCGGAATTTCACGTCCTCCCGAAAATGATGATCGTCATATTGAGAACAAAAATGTATAGCGTTTGACGATGTTAGGATATTGTTCTTGACTGCAACCGAACATATAAACAGCCTGTTAGTTATAAACACAAAATCATCGGTCGACTTGACGGAGCAGTCCACAGTAAATGCGTTTCAGCTTGTCAATAACTTGCGTCAAAAAATATGCACGTCGGACATTGAACAGCACTAAATGTGACGTAAAGCGCATGACAACACTAGATGGTGAAAGTCGCTTTTACAAACAATACTTGAATTGTAACTTGCAAAAGGAACATTGCTGGGCGTACTCGGCAGTGCAGATTTACTAAGTAGAACATCATTTTGATTTCAACACAGAAACATACGTCAGAGAGCCTAAATTAATAAAACCACAGATACATTTTGCTGCAGCGATCGAGAGGACGTGAAACGTTCCACCATTGAGAAAGTAAAACGGCATGGGATTAATACCGACCACATTACTCCAAAAATCATGGGCCGAAGGTGTGTAACATTTATGGTCACTAACACCATATTCTCTACACGCCAGTTGGCGTGACGGGGGTACTTTACTTTTTTTACAGACAGCATATTAACAGAGATGAATTATCACTCGATTGTCTACTGGAAAGATGTGCGAAAATTGTTTTAATTCTTACATTAAGTGAATAATATACAAAGCAAGAAAAATAACTGATTCATAATTTATTGCTTCCTTTTTCTACTATCTCCCTATTGAGTAGAAGGGGAAAATAATATAATAATATTTCAGAAGAAGGAAATATTACTTTTAAAATGTGTATTAAAATATCTGTATTGTGTTATCACTGACTATTTTAAAAATGTTTACACTGCACATTGAATAAATACGATGAATTAATGCCTTCTCATGATTTAAGAATAAAACCTATTGAGTATTAAATTATTTGTATTAAAAACGCTATAAGATAATATATAGTAGGTAATGATGGAAAAGGGAAATTGTCTGAGAAAGAAAGAAACAAAGGGCATAGAGACCACGAGCATGTATTTACATCCCTCTTTAGATTCGAATTTCGGAAAAGACTACTTTATAAGCTGGTTTAGTGTCACAGAAGAAACATTCTTAAAAAGTCAGCAATTGAAGGAGGTAATAAATTGAATAATTTATAACGGAAAGTAAATACGGTCTTAAAGAAGGAGACTGATACATTTTAAAAAAATTCCTTTTGAGAAAGCATTATTTTGAAACTTAAATTGCACGTTAAATATTGTTGAAAAATCTTACATTTGTAATAACATTCGTATATCTGTCTTTATGTAAGATAATGCATATACTTATTTTTCTTCACTTAAGATGAACTGGCCGACCTAAGATGTTATATCTTTGTATATGATGTACATTTGAATAACAACTGGCACTTTGTATGCTGATGGGAATTATGAGGAGAAGATTGGAGCACCATGTGAATGTGTCGGAGTCCTTCAAGATGATCCTGGAATAACTAACAACACACACAGACAGTAATTAATTATTTCATAGAAAATATCGTTGTCAGTAAAACAAAAACTATAGAAAATAATATGATTACAAAAATTGTAACAGATATAGTGAGGAAAGAAACTTAAGTTCATCAAAGATAAGCAACAGGCTCGTGATCAGTAGGAACGCTTCAAACATTCTCCAAAATGGTCTCAAAGAAGCTTCATAACGAAACACTTCTGCACAGCCGCCAGCTATAGTAAGTAATGTTTCTCTAGGTTCCATGTAGTGAGATAATGTTACTCTAGGTTCCATGTAGTGAGATAATGTTACTCTAGGTTCCATGTAGTGAGAAAATGTTACTCTAGGTTGCATGTAGTGAGGTAATGTTACTCTAGGTTGCATGTAGTGAGGTAATGTTACTCTAGGTTGCATGTAGTGAGATAATGTTTCTCTATGTTCCATGTAGTGAGATAATGTCACTCTAGGTTCCATATAGTGAGATAATGTTACTCTAGTTTCCTTGTAGTGAGATAATGTTACTCTAGGTTCCTTGTAGTGAGATAATGTTGCTCTAGGTTCCATGTATTAAGATAATGTTTCTCTATGTTCCATGTAGTGAGATGATGTTACTCTAGGTTCCATGTAGTGAGATAATGTCACTCTCGGTTCCATGTAGTGAGATAATGTTACTCTACGTTCCATGTAGTGAGATAATGTTAGTCTAGGTTCCATGTAGTGAGATAATGTTACTCTAAGTTCCATTTTTTAAAAATAAACATCGAATCAATGAGGCAAGAGAGAAGGCTATGCCAAAGAGAATAGAACATCCAAATAATAAACTATTATTATACGTTCAAACAGTGGCAGGGGAGTAACCTCTAAAACTGGAAGTTACAATCCCCTCCAAAACAATGAGGCAAGGTCCAGTTATACAATACGGAAGTTGTAATATATATTCTTGTTTGTAGATTGTTGGAAAATATGGCTGTGGTGGAATGGCTTTCGTAGAATAAACTTCGCGATCGGGTACATTTAGATTCAATCTTGAACCTTATCATTTATAATTTCTTCACGTTGTGTTTGTTCGTTCGTACTCATACTGTTATTATTACGCCGTCTCGTCTTTCTGTAACACATTCATAAAGTCACTTCTCATCCTCTCGACCTTGACAATCGACAAAGGTCTGAAGCGTACAAGAACGCCAAGACATAATTATTTGTATACTATATACAGTTCGACGGACACAAGTTACATTAACACATTTCATGATTTATTTAGACTAGACATTCCCTCTAGGCTACTGTCAATATCAATATTACTTGGCGGTTTGGATGACCGCTAAGCCACACTTCTAGAATCATTTAACACATCATAGGTTATGCTTTTCGCTATCTAAAGACAAGTCCCGTGTGGACTCATAGATCGGCTAATCTATTCACTTGATCTAATATTGAACTTGTTCGAACGTATTGTCTAGTGTTAAACTAGTTGGCAGTCTTTCTCTCCGCATGTATGAGAATGAGTGAGTCTTTCGCGTATCTTTGCGTCTTTTCCTGTCTCACTCTGTGTGAGTGCCTCACTTTTGGCGCCTTCCGTTAATCTGTAAGACTCCCTTATATAAATGCTGGCCACTTCCGCCCTCTGCTATTGTCTATCCACTCACGCATTTATTATTTGTTTACCTCGTGTCTGTTCTCCTACGCGTCTGGACATATTTTAAAAATATCCTATCCACGTTGTCTGATAGTATTTTTAATTTTCACGCCTACGGATGGCCTTGACCCTGATGTCCGTTATATAGCTTTTTCCAGTTTAAAGTTATTGTCACTTGAGATAGGTGGCTATATATATCAATATATGTTCATACTAACCTAATACAGGTAAGGTACATGCATAGAAACACATTCATACAAATTCAGTCACTCCATGCAAAAATACTCACCATTCAATCAATAACTCACACACACATATGTACTCTCATTCACTCATTTTTTCACTCACCTATTCAAATACCCAATCACCCCCCCCCCCCCCAACCCGAAATGTCTCACAAAACTACTCACTTTTCTTTCCGTGACCTTAAAACAACAAAACAGTCAGAGACCAGTTCTCCTCGGGGCGTCTTGCAGGGAAACACAAAATGTTCCACCATTTCCCATAGTCCGTAGCTGCAGTCCCCATGTCAGGCACACACTATTTATTTCAGTTGTCACTGTCCTCCAAAATGTTATCCTTGGTCTGCCACACCGTTTGGTACTTCACGTCATAGCTGTTCTTGTGAGTGTGAACGAAGCAACTATTGTGCGTATATGTTTATGGAAGGCCCCGGTATCACTGTAAACGAATTAAAATCCATAATTGCCCAACCGCCCGTGTCAGTGGAATTATCCGAATTACTATCTCATCTCCCAAACAAAATATTGTGCGTATATGTTTGTATTAACTGTGGTTGACATGTCTGAGTGTTAAAGCACCGCAGGAGAAATGTTCTGAAATTTCAGCTATAAACATCACGTCAACATAAGGGTAGTCTATGGCCATTCATAATTGAACTTTATGCACCAGCGTTATTTTCTCGTCTGTGAATCATTGCTGTATAAGTGTAGACTTGTGTCTGTCATGATACATTCGTAGATGAAACAGATGAAATCAAAGGAGCCAACTGCGTCTCCTGCGGCCTAGTCTCTAGTTGTGATGACGCTGAGACTAAACTACAGTCAGACTGTTGCGGCTTTTAGTGAGAAGAACTGCCCCTTAACACGGCAGTAATCGACACATTATCTCCAGATTTAGAGAAATTATTCAAATTATTTTTACGTCACTGGACACTCGGGAGTGAACGCGGTGACAACCTTGCTGGAACGGCTGCCAGGAATGGCGTAAGTGTATTGGGCCGGGCTGACGTTTTGAATGCACTCTGGGATGTAGGACGAGCTAATGATTCAGTCAATGATCATGAACCTACAACCTTACTCATACTGGACGAACATTAGCTCAAAACGTAAGATGCCAGAAAGGAGTGAGCTCTATGAGGGGAAAATAATAAATCAACACAGAACTGAATTCGTCTCCACATACTGCTGGACATACTGGTAGGGGATAGCATGTACGGACGTGTTCCATGTGCAACGATGATTATCCGTCGACTACACTAACCATAACTATTCCAAATGTTGACATCCTCTACACGCAATAATTTGTCGAGACAAAAGTCACTATCTAACAAACAAGGAGGGGTGTTGGAAAATATCAAAGCGAAATAACACGATCAAAACAATATATATATAACAATAGAGGGAACTAACTTACATAGAAAAATCACCATTTCGTTTGACTTTTGCATTGTACGAAGAAATATTTTTGTACTTGGCGGATATTCACACCTTGTTTGAACTGGTATAAGATATATTTGTTTATCTTTCGATTGATATCACCGCTGGCTCCGATGTCTGATGTAAAATGCGTTACCGATAAGTGAAAGTGTTGATTTCTGCAAGTTTCTGGTTGTCTGTTTTGGCTGGCATTTGATTCTCTAAAAGAGCCTGTCTGTTTTGGCTGGCATTTGATTCTCTAAAAGAGCCACAAACTCCGTTCTTTTGATGTTTATATTTAATCAAACTTATTCGTGTTATTTGTGCTATTTGTTTATTGTTTCTGTGTGTATTGAAACTCAACTAACACGTGCACACGCACGGACAGACACGTAGCAGTAGGAGAACTTCACATTCGGCTTCAACATCCAGAATGAAAGTCATTTTGCCATTAAAAAAACGCATTAAATATTCAAATGAAACCCAGGTCGATCTAAACTGCGATGCCATATCGGTTACAATTCTGAGTGCTGTAAAGCTGATATAAATGCTGAATAATTCATACACAAACATTCCAGTCCGCAATGGCAGCAACCCAAAACATTAATGCAAGAATAAACTAGAAGAGAAACCCCATTGTCGGTACTAATCCGCCCAGGAATTGCATCTGAATATAAAAAATACAAATCGAGTATTGGGAAGCTGCATAGTCATTGTTTAGTTATTCGTTCCAGCAGCTCGATAACGGGTATTTTTGTCACATATAGAAGGTATGACTGTTTCTTTCTTTAACGTATCACTAAGGATATTTTCTAGAGGGCAATACATCTATTTATATTAAACGGTTAAAATTTCTCAGTTGTTTTTGCAATGTTTGATTATAATATATATATACATACATACTTGTACGCAGTGCTTGCTAGCCCCCGGTTTTCCCAGTTGTTTTGTTCATTTGTATTTGTCAATTGTTAGACCTGTCGATCTCCCATTAAGGAGAATGCGGATTCGAGTCACAGTTTCGTTAACAAAATTTATTTTTGAGCTTAATATAAAAACTCCAACACTTCGTGAAAAGAGGAATGATGTGGGAATGCGGTCTTTATTCTCTAGTCCCACAGAAAACTCTCAGCACACCCTTAATGAGAACATTAATGATAGATAGCTCATTAGCTCTTACATTTTCAAAAAACTGAAGTAAGACTACACTAAATTGAAGTGTTCTTTTTGCCATAATTTATAAATGCCAATTCTTGATCTTGATCCTTCCAGCGGCGCTAGACGTCGCATAGGGCTCCAAATGTTTTTGCCATCCATCTTTATTCTGGGTGAGATGTTTGAACTAATCAAATAAGTCGTGTCGGCCAACTTTGCTTCTCTTATCATTGTTCTTTTCAGTGTCTCTCTAGGTCTTCTTCTTTTTCTGTATCCTGATGTTTCCCATAGAAGATCCTCTCCGTTATGGTTATTGAAGGCCCCGGTATCACTGCAAACGAATTAAAATACATAATTTCTCAACCGCCCGTGCCAGTAAAATCATCGGAATTACTAACTCATCTCCTAAACAAAGAAAAGTAGCTGTAGTCCCCATCATAGCAGTCTCAGCACACGCCAAAAGACATAAGGCGAAATCGCACAGAAAGTGAACACAGCCAACTATTCTCTCTCATACGATAACATCGTTCATCGTAAACAATTGGAATATCGAAACACGATCAAAACGGATGAAACACACAGCTCACGGTGTGCACAGAGCACTTAACTCAGTAGCTCCTGCAACAAGCCGGAGAAGAGCCTCTGTTAAAATGATTTAGTTGAATCTTGTATTTAAGAACTTAAGAGTTCTTAAATGTTATGTTGAGCCAATCTTGACATATGGATGTGAATCATGGACAATAGGACAATAGACAAGAAAATCACTGGAGGCTGTAGAAATGTGGTTTTACAGAAGAATGTTGAGAATACCATGGACAGCTATGAAGTTAATAATAAAAGAGAGTTAATTTCCAATATTAGGAAGAAACAATCATCATTTTTGGCCATGTAATGAGAACGGAACAGCTGGAATATATTATAACAACTGGAAAAACCGAGGGGCGAAGAGATGAAGGAAAACAAAGAGAAAAGATACCAGGCAGCTTAAGAGAATGGCTTGGCAGAAGGTCAACAACGGAAATGATAAACAACTGTCGAGATCGAAAGTTGTGGAGAAACATGATTACCTACGCCAGCAGCTACGGTACTTGATGATGATGAGTTGTATCTTCTCAAAACATGTGCGATATATGTCCATCTTCTCTTCCTAATCATAGATGAGAATTGCTGGTTGCATGACCATTGCTCCTATCTCTTTACTGGTCTTGAATTAATTCACCTGTGCTCAAAGTATCTTTCTTAGGCGTTTGTCTTCAAAAGTGTTTAGTTTTCTCTCAATTTCGCTTGTTGGTCCAGCGCTTTCACATGCCTAGGTAGGGGTTGATAATAAGTTTGAGTTGAATATTGTAAGTTTAATTTTCTTGCTTAGTATTTGTGATTTCCATATATTGCCGAAGTTTTTTAAATGTACTGCTGCTTTTGCTATCCTGTTTCTGATCTCTCTCTTTGTTTCACCTTCTTGATCTATATTACTATTCTTTATTTCACTTTCTTGATCAATATTACTATTCTTTATTTCACTTTCTTGATCAATATTACTATTCTTTATTTCACTTTCTTGATCAATATTACTATTCTTTATTTCACTTTCTTGATCAATATTACTACTAAGGGACATACACAGTGGTCTACTTTTTCAATGTCTGAAGATTTAGATAAATATTTCTGCATTTTTATTTTTCATTATTTAACGTTTCTCTTTGTTGATTTCGTGTCCTATTTTCTCCGCCATAGATGATAACGTGTTTGTGATATGTTGCATCTTGTACCAGAGCTGAAAGTTGTCAGCGACCCACAGCTGATGGCTTGCGCCAGGATCGGTGAACCAAAACCATCCAGATCCTGCTCCACCTCTCCGTGGTGCCTCCAGTAACAGACTAACCTGTCTATTCTGGCCAAGCGAGCAGGGATCGAAGAGGGAAGACAACCCGGTACTCAAAAATGTCGTGCTGAAATCGGATGTGTTGGGCCGAAAGGCGCAAATATAACAGTTATACTGCAAACCACAACACAACGCAGATACGTCCACTTAACGTCCTTTTAAGGGCGGATGACGAAGATAAATTCTATAGTCTACGAATACTCTAGAATACTTTAGCCATCGGGTGAACGTAAGTAAGCAAGCATAAAGTTATTTAGGAGTAATTCGCCATCTGCAAAATCAAAGTCTTCCAGGTATTTCTTGTTGTGGTATTTAATGCCATTATGGTCTACACAACATTTTCTCATTATGCAATCAATGGTAAATCCAGATAGCAAAGGTGATGACATACATTCCTGTTTTACTTCAGTTTCTTTCTGAAGCCAATCATTCATTTCCTTCTCTATGCGAACTGCGCAATTATAGCCGTCATATGCCGTCTTATTATGATGTTGATATTTTTTGATGGTATTCCGTGATGTTTCTAGATATTCCACAAGGTCAGTCTATGAATGCTGTTCAACGACTATTTATAAATCAATGAAATCACAGATTAATTGTTGATGTTTTTTTTCATTTTGTTCTTCTAGTATTATCTTTAGAGTGAATAGTTGGTCAAGACAGCTACTCCCCTTTCCTGCTTGTTCTTCGCGCAAAACATTATCTGTAATATCTTTTATTCTGTTCAGCATGATTCTACAGAAAACTTTGGAGGCAGATGAAAAGAGATATTCCTCTCCAGTTATTGTCATCTTAAAAATGGCCTTTTTATTAGGTAATTTGATAATCATCCCTTTCCTCTAGCTTGTCGGAACTTTTTTGTTCGTCCCAAATTTTAAAAAATAACAAAGTGAAATAGGTTTTGATGTTAAATGCATGCAACATCTCTGTGATTATTTTATCTACGCCAGAGGCTTTATTATTAACCATGTGTTTCACTGTTAATTCACTTTCAGTTACGGTGATTTATTTGATATTAAAGTCGAATTGCGGTATTGGTGCATCTGTTTCAAACTGCATCAGATGACTGGGATGATGGCGGATAGGAATTTCCAGGAAATGTTCAGCCTACCTGGCTGGTTATCATTGAAAATTAATAAGGTGCTATCTTTACTTATAATAGACCCGCAATTTGATTTAAGAGAGCCTGGATTTTGTTTCCGTATATTACATAATGTCTATTATTGTGACTATTCATTGTACAAAGAAATTACGACGGTGGTTTTATGTTGCCTTCCGTCAGCTTAATGCCAGACTGCTTAATAGAATGACTTGGCAGAAGATCAACAACAGAAATGACAAATAACTGTCGTGATCGAAAGTTGAGGAGAGACATGATCACCTACGCCAGCAGGCCCGGTACTTGATGATAATTATGATGATGTTATATAATATCTTGCTTTTTCCTGTCTTGGAGGCTAATTCCGCTTTAACTGCCTAATTACCTAGATACTTTCTTGTATCTCGTCTTGCTGAGTCGTTCACCTTATTATCAACGTATTGATATGTTTACTTTTGCTAGGTTATCTTGGACAGTCTTGACATTTAACATGACTAGTTAGGCTTTTCTCCTATTTTGTATATTTCTCCATGTGATGTCTGAGATCGATACTTTTCTTTCAGTTTCTTTAAATTCAGCACTTAACTCTGCTGATTTCAATATCTCTGTGTTGTGAATATACCATAGTTCATCTATATTCAATTTATCTACTGCACACAAAGCTTCAAAACGATTACTAAGTTGTAGATTAAACTAATCTGTGATGTTTTTATCTTTTAATTTCTTATTATCTTCTTCAAGTGTGTGGGTGTTTTTTTTTTAAGTTTAAGTTAATCATCACAATTACATAGGCTATGAACACTAGTGGTATCTGCTCCTCTATAAGCCCTAACACCAAACCTCTATAAGCCCTAACACCAAACCTCTATAAGCCCTAACACCAAACCTCTATAAGCCCTAACACCAAACCTCTATAAGCCCTAACACCAATCAAGAAAGTTTTGAATCGTCTTCTGATGCTTAGGTGGTCAAACAATGGTGGTCAATTTTGCTTCTAGTTTTTATTATCTGAGACATCCATGTTATCTCGTGTATCTCCTTGTGTAGAAATAGTGTTCTACCTATAACTCATCATCATCAAGTACCGGGCCTACTGGCGTAGGTGATTATGTCTCTCCACAACTTTCGATCTCGGCAGCTATTTATCATTTCTGTTGTTGACCTTCTGCCAAGCCATTCTCTTAAGCTGTCTGTTATTTTTGTCTCTTTGCTTCCCTCTATCTCTTCGTCCCTCAATTTTTCCAGTTGTTACAATATCCTCCAGTTGTTCTCTTCTCATTACATGGCCAAAAAATGATGATTGTTTCTTCCTAATATTGGAAATTAGCTGTCTTTTTGCTTCGACCTCTCTCAGAACATCTTCATTACTCTTCTTATCTGTCCATGGTACTCTCAACATTCTTCTGTAAAACCACATTTCTACAGACTCCAGTTATTTTCTTGTCTGTTGTCCTCTTGTCGATGATTCGCATCCATACGTTAAGACTGGCTCTACATAACATTTGATGATGATGATGATGATGATGCGTTCGTCCGATGATTTGAGGTATTCTAACGGATACGAACCGTAGACTTCCTCCTCGTCATCCGCCCTTAAAAGGACGTTAAGTGGACGTAGTTACGTTGTGTTGCAGTTTGCAGTGTAACACTGTGATATCTGCGCCTTTCGGCCCAACACATCCGATTTCAGCCGACGCTTTTTTGTGTACCGGGTTCGTCTTCCCACTTCGATCCCTGCTCGCTTGGCCAGACTAGACAGGTTAGTCTGTTTCTAGAGGCACCACGAAGAGGTGTAGCAGGGTCTGGATGGTTCTGGTTCACCGATCCTGGCGCAAGCCATCAGTTGTGAGTCACTGACGACTTCCAGCTCTGGTGCTGGGGGGGCGCGCCTTCGCCTCCACATAACATTTAAGAACTCTTTTTCACATATTAATAGGTGTGCTGTTGCACATATTTCTGTTAATCTTTCTTCGATGTGAGTTGCACAACTTGTTGTTTCTACATTGATAAATGAATGTATGTGGTCTGTCACTGACACATATCATCATTTAAATGGTGTACGTGATTCCAGGATTCTGAAAAAGTGACGATGCTCAAATATTCAGACTGAGAAGACATCACCTTTTGTTATGTGAGTGAACCGCAAAATATTACATTCAGGTCCGTGTATCTTACGATCTGACTGAAGAACTGACTAAAAATTGCCAGCCCGCAGTGATCTTTCCTTGAGCTATATCAAATGTAAAAGTGAACATTCATATTCATAAAGTAGGACTTTCCTTTGAGAACAGAAGAGAAAGTGAAATAGACGGAGAGAATCAAATTTGAAAATTGATGTCCACGCGGAGAACCGAAAAAGACTAGTTAGTTAATTATTGTTTTTAAATTAGTATGCTATCGTGTAGTTTGTTAGAATGTTATAAAAGTGTTTTAGGAATTCCAGGACTTCAGAATCATGTAAGTTGGATTGTTCTTATATATTTTAAAGATTTATTTGATATATTGAACAATGTTCGTTAGTGTGAAGTAAATATGTTTTTCTTGATAAGTGTTTGTGGAAGAAAGCAGAAATTTTTTGACTGATCTAAATAACGTGTGCGTGTGCGTGTGCGTGTGCGTGTGCGTGCGCGCGTGCGCGCGCGCGTGCGTGCGTGCGTGCGTGCGTGCGTGCGTGCGTGTGTGTGTGTGTGTGTGTGTGTTTTGCTAGCGAATAAATTTATTATTAATTAATTATCAAGATGAAGAGAGGCATGGCTCCCACGTTGCAGACCCTGCAAGAAATGAGTAGAGTCATCACCGGTTTAGAAAATAGCTTTAGACAGCAAGAAATGAGTGCCAGTATATCAAATTACTCTGGCGATCCATCCAAATTCAGACAATGGATGGCAGAAATTGAAAAGTATGCTCTCATTTTTTCTATAAATGAGGACAAGAAATTAATAGCTTTTAAAACAAGTAGAGGCGAAGTATCTGACTTCATCCAGAGAAGGCTAAAGAATGAACCTTCATGCACATGGAAGTCCCTCCAGATAGATTTAAAAACTAGGTATGCTGCTGTAGGAGATGCCTACACTGCTTTCATACTTTTGAGGAAGTTTAAACAAGAAAGAGGAGAGACAATAACTGCATACAGTAATAGACTTTTAGAGCTAGCGGAGGAATCGGGTTTAGAAACCGACAGTTTTAGTAGACAACTAATAGAGATTTTTATAGTTGGACTAATATCCACAGATCTAAAACCACACTTAGCGAGGCTGAACCCTGGAACGCTAGATGAAGCGATTAATGTCTCTATTAAAGAAACCGGGTTCAGGAAGAAATTGAATTTAAACCTACCTGAAGAAAGCCCAACAATCAGTGAATGGTTTAATAAAGAGAAATAGTAGAAAATCATAGGGAAGTTAATCAAGCGAGTATACGATGGAGAAATAAGGGACGACTAGGTGAATTGAATAAAGAAGTAAATGCGATGAGGAAGGAAACAAGTCGTTTTCACGGAAGAAGATTACCAACCCAGGAATCTAGGTGGAGATGGAAGGACAAAAGACAAACTGCTGGACGTAAGAGTTATGAAATAAATAGTATAGACAGGACTGAAATAAAAAAAAGTGTATGGTAAATCAACCGTTTGGGCACCCAACACACGGGCGTGGTTGGCAAGATCCCTCTGGAATCAAAGAGAAGCGCGCAACCAAGCACGTGGTTGCAAGAACGCCCATGTGGTCCAAATCAAACGGCCCAAATAACAAGACAAACAGACTATCTAGCCTGAAACAGAACAAATTCATCAGAAAGGAGAAGGCCTTACAGGGAGTGGAACAGAAGTTGGAAGATAAGTCGAGTCATGCAAACGGCTATAAAAATGAGTGTTTAATAGTGGGATTAGAGGAGCCTGAGAGTGATGGACAGTGAGTGTTTAATAGTGGATTAGAGGAGCCTGAGAGCAGAGTGATCGACAGTGCTACACAAACTGTTAATGAAGAAACAAGGGAGGTAAAGAAACAATTTAGGGATGCCTGTGTGGATACAAATATCCTAGAAGATGTAATATCAAGAAAAGATGCCGAGATAAGAATTATCGAGAAGATAAGTGACAAAGATGAGTTGATGCTGTTAGAGCTGAAAGACACAGTAGATAGGCTAGAGTACAAAAACAAGTGTCTGGAAACAAGAATTAAAGAGCTTGAAGCACATGCAGAACAAAAGTCTGAGACTGACAGATACAGTGAATGTATGATTCGAGAAGCTGATGAGAGGAAAGCACAGAATAACCAACTTTTAGGTGAAGTCAAAATGTCCAAGGATTTAGTTGTAAGCTTAAGAAAGGAGAAATCAGAATTAGATGACAAAGTAAAGAACCTAATACGAGAGAAGTCTGACTTAGAGGAAGAGGTAGAGTCTCTAAGGCGAAAGAATTCCGAGATTAAAAAAGAGATTCATCGAAGACCAGATGTAGAAAAGAGTAGCGCAACAAAAGGAAGGATAAAGAAACAAGTTGTTACAGTAGATGTATTTGAGAGAAGCGAACCTAATGTTGATAGTTCTTCAGGTTCAGAAGTGGTGTTCTGGCCACTTGGAACCCCAGAGAGAGACAAGATAATTCAAGAAGGGAGAAGGCGGTGTGATGAACGAGACAAGATAATACAAGAAGGGAGAAGGCGGTGTGATGAACGAGACAAGATAATACAAGAAGGGAGAAGGCGGTGTGATGAACGAGACAAGATAATACAAGAAGGGAGAAGGCGGTGTGATGAACGAGACAAGATAATTCAAGAAGGGAGAAGGCGGTGTGATGAGTGAGACAAGATAATACAAGAAGGGAGAAGGCGGTGTGATGAACGAGACAAGATAATTCAAGAAGGGAGAAGGCGGTGTGATGAGCGAGACAAGATAATACAAGAAGGGAGAAGGCGGTGTGATGAGTGAGACAAGATAATACAAGAAGGGAGAAGGCGGTGTGATGAACGAGACAAGATAATTCAAGAAGGGAGAAGGCGGTGTGATGAACGAGACAAGATAATTCAAGAAGGGAGAAGGCGGTGTGATGAACGAGACAAGATAATACAAGAAGGGAGAAGGCGGTGTGATGAGCGAGACAAGATAATTCAAGAAGGGAGAAGGCGGTGTGATGAACGAGACAAGATAATTCAAGAAGGGAGAAGGCGGTGTGATGAACGAGACAAGATAATACAAGAAGGGAGAAGGCGGTGTGATGAGCGAGACAAGATAATACAAGAAGGGAGAAGGCGGTGTGATGAGTGAGACAAGATAATTCAAGAAGGGAGAAGGCGGTGTGATGAACGAGACAAGATAATTCAAGAAAGGAGAAGGCGGTGTGATGAGCGAGACAAGATAATTCAAGAAAGGAGAAGGCGGTGTGATGAGCGAGACAAGATAATTCAAGAAAGGAGAAGGCGGTGTGATGAACGAGACAAGATAATTCAAGAAAGGAGAAGGCGGTGTGATGAGCGAGTGAAAACAGATCCTTTTGATGTCCAAAGAATGGGAAGGATGAATGATTTTCTAGATCATGCCAGCAAAAGAAAGAGTGGGAAAAAAATATTAAAAATTGTTGTAATGTCGTACCTTTGACTGTTGTTGAATTTGTTTTTGCTGTTGTGTAATTATTTTATGTAAAAAAAAATAATCTAACTGTATCAGTAAGGCTAAGATGTAAGAATGAGTGACGCACATACATGTGGGGAGCATGTTAAAGTTATACAGGAAATGTATTATTTTTTCATTAATTATCAATGTTGTCAATTTGGTTTTATTTCATATAATTTTCTTAATTCACTAATGTAATTAGAGACATTTATGAATGGTTGATTGTGTGTCGTTCAGACAAAAGTCCACGGATAACCTGAAGAGTAAATAGACTCATATTAATTTCATAAGAAACTGCTCCATATGTGTTTTTCTGAGAGATGTGTACAAGAGAGTCATCAATGTTGATGATGAAAATGTCTTGTTTGATTAGAGAGGTTTACTTGGAAACTATTTCATGATGTAACTGAAAATGTAATGTATTGGACTCAACAGACTTGACTATAAGGAAGGATAGAGACGGCTATGTGGAAAATTGTCATTGTATGACAATGGTTTTCAACAAAGGATAAGATAGTGATGTAATAGGGCAGGTTGTGCCTACCCATACAGCCCAATTAGAAGTCATTGAAGCGCGGCAATTGTTTGCCCTTCCCAGGTCCAGAGTAGGGTTGCCAGATTTAAAAAAAAAAAAGGAGAAAAAAGGAGGAAAAAAATGATTTTGTATATTGTTACCGGTAGTGACAATGAATTCGCCTTTATATTCAAACAAATTTATGAAAAATTATATACAGAAACTAGAAATAAAGCAATGCTCATATTCTGCAAAAACAATTTTCTTATTTAAATTAAAAAAACTCTCACCTAGTGTTTCTAGAGGCAATTTCATTGTATTTGCTTGAGGATTTGCCAGCTTTCAATAATCTTGCATCAGTTTTGACAAATTTAAAAAAATCAGCTCATGAATTGTCAAAATTAACAATGACTCTGAGCTCTGCTTCAATCAGTTCTTGGCTACACCTATTTCTTGTGTCATTCCATTTGTTTTTCATTAAGGAGAATATCCTCTCAACAAAGGCATTTGATCCTGGTACGCTAAATAAAAATCCAACAATCTTTGAAATGTTTAGCACTTTATGTTCTGGCACGACAGAAAAAAAATGTAACCAGTTTGTGATATCACTGTTATCTTTGCTAATACTTTCACATAGAACACTCTGAAAGTCACAGAACTCTTCATACATGGCATCAACACATATGTGATCTTTAAATTTCAGAATACACACTGCAGTTTCCAAATCTTCAAAATGAATTTCTTTATCGAAAGCAAAAGCTGCCAATGATGAATATGGATTATTGGCAGTCACATCAAACCTTTTGTCAAGATACTGAAGCATATCATTGTAAAATTTGTTAAAATCACTTGATATTTTTTTTTTGCAGTGTTACAGACAAATCATTAATAAGTTCATTTGCATTGCTGCCATAAAAAAAAAACTGTCTTTTATTTTCTGTTTAAGCTTTTCGTTCAAAATGTACATTTGTTTGAATGTCCCCAAGACACTCCATTCACAACTTTCTACTGTTTTGTTAACAGCATCCAACAAGTTTCCAACATTGTTTACAAAGTGAAAATAAATCTCTGGCAAAATGGCTTGCTCAGGGTCATCAATAAGAAAAACAGATTTCAATAATTTTGGGCAGTCATCAATACTCTGGAAGTAACTTTTGATTGCACCCCAATTTAGGAGAAGCCTATTTACAGCTGGAGTCGAAGACAGCTACCTCGTTGGAACATGTCTCAATATTTCAGACCATTCTAATTCCACAAAATTAAAAAATGATTTCAGTTCCTCTCTTCTTTTTGCTGAAACTGAGAAATGATTGTAAATTTTGAGGACTATGCTCTCTACATCAATATCCAATTTGTCTGTAGCATACTTGATTGCATTATGAAGTATGTGATTTCTACAATTGGCCTTCAATATATTTTCATTCTTTTTCAAAAGTAATTGAAATACAGAAAGAATGTCTAATTCCAAAATTGACACTTGCATTGTCTGCACTATATGATGAAATGTGATTTATATCAAGATTATGTCTTTCTAAACTCTGCAGCACTAGCTGACTAACTCCACAAGCACTTTCATCAGCATTTTCAATAAAATCCAGAAGTTTATTCTGCACTCCTTTCACTGAGTCAAATAGCGAAGGCAAACTGGAAACATCTTCCTGTTTCCCTTATTCGAGGCATCTGTTGCCAATGAAAAAAAATCTCACACCTTGTTCCGAACACTTTAAAATATCTAAAAAATCATTGACACTTCTGGGTGCTAAAACATTCTTGACAAGCATTTCAGCTTTAGTGCGCCCACATGATACTTTTTAAGCAGTCACAGAATCTTTAAAAATGTGTGGCACAAGCTTATTTCCACAGTCCAAGCTAGAATAACTTTGATTATGTTTGACTGCATGATAAACCAAAGCCAGTTCACTCGCGACAACATTATCGTGTTCTGATGTATTGTTTACATTTACAAAATAATGTGAAAGTTTGTTTACACTAACATCATCAGATTTTTCTTTTAGTTTATGCGTTTTAGATTCTGAATGTTGTTTTAAGTCACTTTGTCCACCATGAGAAATACTAAAATCTTTTCTGCATAACACACAGAAAGCTCGATGTTCGTTAGATCCTGATTTAACCCATGAAAACGATTCTTCCCACACTTTACGGTAACTTTGATTGTGTTGTAGTTGTAATTTTAATTTCTTCTTTGGAGGAGACTTCTTTAAATCCATATCACTCATTATATAATAATGTTAACAAACTTTAAAATAAACTTACTAATAATATGTAGATGCGAGGATTGAATTGGATGGAGCGGTGAAACTGTGTTTACACATCGATGATCGGAAATAAATTGATTCTTGTCGTGGGCTAGGACGGAAATTAAATCGCTTCAATATTTTAGCGCGGAACTACAATTTGCGCACTTAAAAGTATGATCCAGAAACAATTATACAAAACAAACCGCCGAATGGTTTAATTAATATTATTTACTACGAATTTATATATTATTTAATCGATATTTAAAAAAATATTTACGTGAGCGTTAAAATACGGTGTTTTAGCGACTCCGGGCAGAGATAAAACGGAGTCATCGAATTACGTGAAACAAAAACCGAGAAATCCGTAAAAAAAACGGTGTATCTGGCAATCCTAGTCCAGAGCCTGAAGTTAATCCGCGGGAATTTATCGAAGATAGCTTGAGCTGACCAATCAGTGTCACGTTCAGCTTAACGGCTACCAATGGAACAATAGAAATAAAACAGCCCCGGACTGGGCAGAATTTTTGAAAAGGTAGAAGAGAGAGGAGACGGACACTCTAAGACCTGCAGTCGACATGGCAAGTCGATATGTATGACGAGACTTTTAAACACTGCTAGAGACTCACAGGATAGTTCTATTAGAACCTGGTCGTGATCATCCATCGGGCTGCCGCCCAGATCACTAGTTTAGAACAGAATTAATAGACGGCCACTTGACCAGACTGAGCGATTCATATTAAAGTTGTTTGTATTCGATAACGAGAAATCCTTGTTTGACTTTGCCCACGTGTCTGCTGTCCGAAAGATTGAAGGTTGGTCTGTCCATGTCGGCAAACCAGTCTGAGATACGACAGATGCTGATCAGTTTTGGAAGTCTCTTCCTATAATGTGTTTGCTGATAAATGAACGTATGTGGTCTGTCACTGATATAATATTATATTTAGGAACTTTATTTATTAGATTTTGCCGCTTATTGTAACATTTATCTTTAATATTCGTTTTCAGTTTCACTATCGGGCGCAAAGCATTGAGTAATTGTTAATCTTCCATACTTGGTTTTATAACATGCGCTTATTAATATATGATTCACTAGCTCCCATTCAGTAAGATTGTCAACAAATGAGACGTCCATTATAATTCCCACGCCTTCATAATGTTTATTATCAGCTGTACCTTAATAAATTATTGTTTTGTTGTTGTTGATGGATTGTTGCCTATTCCCCGCCATCTAGATTCACTAATTTTTATTACATCAAGGTGGTATTTCGTTGACAACTTGCGCTAATTTGGTTAGAGCAGCCATAGTTTGAACATTGCAGAAACCTATTTAGCGCTTTCAGGCTGAAATATTCGCTGTACTATTCATTTCTTGAGCAGATGTTTCGACATGACCCATTACACAAGATGCTACAACATCTGTTGGTTTATAGACCCAGAAACATGGCAATTGCGAACAAATATATAAACCTAGAAGGTTGAGTGGATTTCATAAATCGGATTCATTTATTCATTTAATAAAGTCATCCATCTATTCATTTAATAAATTCAGCTCGTTTATTCATTTAATAAATAGAATTAGTCTAAGGTAATTATACTGAACATCCTATCTGTTTATTTGAACCTACATATTACATTGTTAGTAACATTAAATGTTATTGTTATTGTTATTGGTTATGGAAGGCCTCGGTATCACAGCAAACGAATTAAAATCCATAATTGCTCAACCGCCCGTGCCAGTGGAATCATCCGAATTACTAACTCATCTTCCAAACAAAGAAAGGTAACTGTAGTCCCCATCGTAGCAGTCTCAACACACGCCAAAAGACATAAGGCGAAACCGCGCAGAAAGTGAACACAGCCAACTGTTCCCTGTCATACGATATCATCATTCATCGTAAACAAGCGGGATATCGAAGCAGGATCAAAACGGATGAGACACACAGCTCACGGTGTGCACAGAGCACTTAACTCAGTAGCTCCTGCAACAAGCCGGACTTGGAATATGAGGAAACTGCAAGAAGGAACACTTTTCAGACATAGCCTTCAATGGTTCCTGCCGCCTATCCACCATATACCATGGGAGTTCACGTCCTCCCGAAAATGATGATCGTCATAGCACTTGATGATGTTAGGCCGTCATTGATGACTCCAATTCCAAACATATAGACACACAGTGGTGGTAAGTTATCATTTCCAATCCAACAGAAGCCACATGACCTGTAGTTAGTAAAACCACAGAGAGAATACGATTTTGTGACCTTCACTGATTCACTCTTAGATGTGAATGTGTAGTTTACACAAGAGGAGAAGTTTTAAACTACAGTGATCCCATTTAAGGCAATTCTGGGATAGCAAGGCAAATCTCCTTTATAGCAGCAAAACTTGATGTTCTCCGCTCCCTTCTTGTAGCTGCCGCCACACGATTCTGATGTCTCATTAACTTGGACATCATTCAAAAACAATGTCAGATTAACATTCCATAGATATGGCTCTGCTGATGAAATGCTTGGTGCATCAGTTGTATCAATCATACTGGAGGCTCCTGGTCTGTGGTCATTAATATCACAGACGGCACATGATGTTGTTATATTCAGTTTTTCTTTCTGGGGTGTAAATATGTGGCACACACATGGAGAGTGGTTTGTGGTCACAGTAATCCCATTAAAGGCAATTCTAGGGTAGCATGGCATAGCTGTTTCAGAACAGCACAATCCTATGATGTTTTCTGTGTTCGCTATAAAGCTGCTGCTGCTACACAATCCTGACCAATTATAGGTGTGGACATTGTTCACTTGCAATGACAAAACTGCTTTGTTTACATCATAAACCTCTGGAAGCGAATCACTTATGGGACTAATAGTACAATTTATTCTTCCATAGGGGGTATCTTCATTGAGTCCCCAAAAAAAGGTCTTTGGTTAAAAAGCACATATGCTTTTGAGTTAAACACACAATGAGCCCACTTCATAGATTCAAAATGATCCTTGCCAATGCCATCCGTTTGCACAAGTTAGGTCCTTAGCTACCAACGTCACAAACGTCTGAAACGAAGCCATCGAATTAACGACTTTATCTACAGCGAAGGTAAACGAACTGTGAACAACTGTGGCGTTAAACTTTTTCACATCATCACGTGGAAATACTTCCATTTCCAGCTTTTTAAGGATTATCTGAACTCTTGATGGTAAGAAGCCGTCTTCCAGCTTGGACTCCAAGATAGCTTTCAACCTATTGATGTTGTCAATGACTTCAAATACAGTGACCATCTGTCCCTCTACTTTCTGCACTGCTTCGTGGAAAGAGGATGCCTGACTGTGAACCAAAATAAGCCATGCCTCAGACAGTGGGTTTTCAAAGAATTCCTGTATAAAAACTGGGCATCTGTCTTGAGATTGAAAATATGATTTTAGAGGCAGGAACATGTAAAAAACCCTTTCAACAGCAGGCAAGAGCGCAAGCCACCTAGTTTGTGCATAACCTAAAATCATCTGGAAGTCTGTGTCGACAAACTGACAAAACTCCTTGAGACTTTCAACTCTAACTGTGTATGATTTGAAGTACAGATACATTTTTGCAATAGTCATTTCAACATCAACAGGCAATACGTCTGCAGCTGCTCGAACAGTGTTGTGGAAAATATGGCAAGCACACCCAACACCTATCAAACTATGTCCAAGGTTTTCTTTCAGTTTTGTGAAAACATTGTTCTGTCCTTTTCTTTCAATGCCCCCAAAATTAGAATTTATGTTGTCTGCACATAATCCAACTACTTTCAGTTCTAAACCATTTTCAGTTAGACAGTCAATAAGAAAACTACTTACTATATCAGATGTTTCACCCGGCAATGATTTCAACTCTAATATTTTTACTTTCAGTCCCTTATTGCGATCAAAGTATCTGACAAGCAAAGGAAAAATCTTGATTTCTTTGTGGTTGGAGGCATCTGTGAGTATGGAGATAAATGTTAAGTTTTCTAGGTCACATCTCAACTCGTTTAGAGCATGGGGTGTGAACACATTCCGAATAATAGCTTCTGTTTTCGTACGTGCACAAGCAAATTTTGGTTCTAAAGTTACCTGAAGCAATTTTGATGTGCAGTCCATAGATCTAAACGTGTGATTGTGCGTCACTGTATGATATGCAAAGGCACCTTCTGTAGCAGCTAACTGTTCTTCTTTGTCACCAACCTGTTCAGCTCGAAAAAAATTTGTCAACGACGAGCTTGATGCAGCAGTAGCGACGGCTCTCTTATGTTTATCACTATTTATGTGGCTTTTAATATCACCACGTCCACTATGGTTAATAGTAAACCCGGATGAACATATATTACATCTTACAGTGAAGTCTGATGACGATGTAGACTTTTTTTTATAAAAGGGTATTCCTTTTGTAAATCTTGATTAAAACTACAATTACGCTTCGGGGCCATTTTTTGCGAAAGTGAAAGTGAAAATTAGTAACACAACGAATATATACGAGATTTAAAACTAGGAGCGCATTCTACTGTTTTGATATTAAACAAAATTGTCTACACAGCAACGGAATAATATTTTTTTTTAATTGAAGAAATGTACGCCGTATACCAAAATGGCAAAATGGTAAACGTTTGTGTCCCAAATTATTTTTTATCAAATCCGGGACAAAAGCTAAAAATATGCCAAAATTGGGACAAAACCGGTACGGCAGCTAATCCGGGACAAAGGTTCAAAAAATGTCAAATTCCGGATTGTCCCGGACAATCCGGGACGAATGGTCACCTTACTAAAGTGGACACAGTAATCTCTATGACAACAGCTAAACTGATTAATAAAACATGCAAACATCGAACGTGAAGAAAACAACCCATTTCTGAACTAATAGAGAGCATTACCTATAGAGTTTATGAAGAATCCAAAATGGGGGAACAAAAAAAAAAACAATAACATTAAGAAATATAAAACTATCAAGCTCCTCCTGGACGATGCCAATATATGGATCAGGAACCAATGCAATAGAAAATGGAGATGCAGGAATATGTATAAGTCTTCAAATAGAACACAGACTATTGCAATAGGAAAGTAGTAATGCAACTTTCAGGCAAAGGCAAAATCGCTGAATGCTGCAGCTAAAATTCTCCTAACGGGAAAGATTAAAGAAAAAAAAAACGTTACATATGCTATGTCTAAAACTACAGCACCGAAGAGTCACGGAAGCGAAGACGCGAATGATCTAAGAGAAACACACAATAATTCGTGCCAAAGATGCAGAAGAACAATGATTCAGCATTCAACAATTCCATATCACTTGCAATATTCCTGGAAACCATGAGTCATGTAAGCTGGCAAACAATGGTGGTAAATTACACTAACCACATACAAAGGATGTACGATTTATGAGGACTCAAGTAAATTTCTGGAACAAATACAAGAACAAAAGGAATACAGAACACCAGGGTTAAGAGAAATATGCCTACTACCAGCTCATCATCATCATCAAGTACCGGGCCTACTGGCGTAGGTAATCATGTCTCTCCACAGCTTTCGATCTCGATAGTTCTTTATCATTTCAGTTGTTGACCTTCTGCTATCGCGGCTCCCAGAATGTAGGTGGCAGATGTAATTTTCACCTATAAATGCAACCATTAGCGTTACTAGAACTACAGCAGAAATGTCAGGTTGAGATTAAAATGAAGTTTGGGAGGTACAGTTATTTGTGAGAAGGCTCACAGAGAGATCTGGATTTTCAACTTCAGATGTGAAATTGATTTTTAAAACAATAATCAATAAGAAATTCAAATATAAACGTCATTGACCTCTATTTTTATTCAGCAATCAATATTTGCTTTACGTATAATCTTCCAATGAATCATCATCATCAACATCATCAAATGCCATGTCTGCTGGCGTTGGTGATCAGATCTCTCCACAACTTTCGATCTCGACATTTTTTTTATCATTTCTGTTGTTGACCTTCCTCCAAGCCATTCTCTTAAGCTGTCTGGTATCTTTTCTCTTTGTTTTCCTCTATCTCTTCGTCCCTCAATTTTTCCGGTTGTCACAATATATTGCCAGTTAACTTCTCATTACATGGCCAAAAAAGATGTTTGTTTATTACTATTACTGGCAATTAGCTCCCGTCGTGCTTTGTACTCTTTCAGAACGTTTTCATTACTCTTCCTAACTGTTCATGGCATTCTCAACATTATTCTGCAAAACCACATTTTTACAGATTACAAGGATTTTCTTATCTGCTGTCCTACTGTCCATGATTCACATCCATAAGTTTAGACTAGCTCTACATAACATTTAAGAACACTTTTTCTTGTTTCTGTTGTCAAAAATGGATTGCATAGTATCTTCCTTATTTTTGGAACGCTGCTTTTGACCAAGCCATTCTGCATCTTACATTTGTTGTAAATCTACCATCTGAGGTTATCATTGTTCCCAGATATTTAATTCGATTACCTGTTTTAGTATTGTTCCACTTGTCTATATTGTGCATTGCAGTGCACAATATAGACAAGTGGAACATACTAAAACAGGTCCTTCCGTTATTTTGCTATTAAAGCTGTCCTTTATTTCTGCTTTCTTTCACTATACTGTGTAATATTTCTTGTAATTCATTTTCACTCTTAGCGATTAAGACAGTATCATCAGTATACCTTATATTATTTATATTATAACCTTCAATTATTATTCCAGTCATGCCTTTTATGATCTTAAAATAATCTCACTATAATCGTGATGTGCCATACCGGCTGGCGTAGTCGATTATGTCCTTCCACAATCTTCTATCTACAGTGCTTCGTATCAGTTCTGTTGTTGACTGTTTTCCATGCCATAACACCAAGCTATCCAGTATTTTCTCTCTTTGCCGTCCGCGATCTCTCTTTCCTTTTATTTTGCCAGTTGTTACCAAGTATTCCAACTTTCCTCTTCTCATGATGTGACCGAAAAAGGTTGATTGTTTCTTTCTGATGTTTTTTAGAAGCAGCATTTTTGCGTTGGCCTCTTTGAGAACTTCCTCATTGGTCTTTTTAGCTGTCCAGGGAACTTTCAACATTCTTCTGAGAAATCCCATCTCCGTGACCTCTAATCGTATTTTCATTTGTTTGTCTATTGTCCATTTTTCGCTTCCATAGGTCAGAATTGGTTCTATATAGCACCGATAAACTCTCTTTCTCATTTCTATTGACATAGATTTGTTGCATAAGATATTTTTCATTTTCTGAAATGCTATTTTTGTCTGAGCTATTCTGCTTTTATTTATGTGGTGCATCTTCCAACCGATGTGCCCAAGTATTTGATGCGTTGCACTTGTTTCAAATTTGTCCTGTTTATTTTTATGCTGCTTGCTGGTGATGATTGTTTCTTCGATATGACCACTACTTCTGTTTTCTTACTTTTCAGACTAAGACCTTTCTTGTTGCTTTCTTTTACTGTTATGTCTATCATTTCTTGTAGTTTTCTCATTCTCTGTCTCTGCTATTTAGACTGTGTCATCCGCATATCGTAAATTATTTATATTGTGACCATTGACTTCAATTCCTTACAACAACAGCCGGGGTTCGTAATCCTGGCGAGGACACCTGGGTTTTACTAATTCCTTAAAAATTAGTAGGAGCCGCGATAGCTCAGTGGTTAGTGAACTGGACTACTACGGACAAGGGGTAGGGTTCGATCCCAACCGACGGCTCCGGGTTCACCCAGCCTTAAATGGGTACCGGATTTTTTCTGGGAAAGTAAAAGCAGCACGGGCGTAATACCGACCACATTACCCCAAAAATCATGTGCTGAAGGTCTGTAAAATATAGGGTCACTAACACCATATTTCCCTATACGCCACTTGGCGTGACGGGGGGTACTTTACTTTATATATATGTTAAATAAATCTGGTGACAGCACACAACCTTACCTAACATTCTGTTTTATTTCTTAAAACATTCATAAATCATATAAAATTGACCATGGGAACCTTCTAGTTTATGTCATGGTCAAGGCATGTCAAGCTTAATCAGAAGAGAAACCCCAACAAAACTCGCGTTTCAGGACAATTTTTGGACAGACGGACACTAGCGTGGAATTGAGCAAATGTTCGTTTATTCCTAGTCAGTGAGAATCATAAGTTTGGTTTATAAACACTGAAAACACAGCTGCTTGTTTTGACCTGAACATGGCCAATTGGCAGTTAATCTTGCAGCATCTATGGATGAAGATGACTCTACCTACTGTATTATTATTGTTCTTGAAATATATATTTTACGGCTGTGGTTTCAATTGTGTGTGTGGTAATTTCATTATCATCATAATAATCATTTCTAGGATTCACCTCATTTTCTTTCTTCTTCTTCTTCTCCTCCTTTTTCTGTTTCATAATTTTTGGGTAATGTGGTCAGTATTACGCCCGTGCCGCTTTACGTTCCCAGAAAACAATCCAGTAGCCATTTAAGGCTGAGTGAACCGGAAGCCGTCTGTCGGGATTGAATCCTACCTCTTGTCCTTTGTAGCCCAGTTCACTAACCACTGAGCTATTGCGGCTCCCAGGGCAGAAATGGGTATCAGTGTAGTACTCTGGGATGATGAGGAATGTCGCCTCTCATCGGTAGTTTCGGTGCTTGAAGCGACACTGCCCAGAATTCTCTGAACACTTCTGGATAGGTGGCCGAACACATATGGATGCAAACTCACGTGCAAAGACGCCGATTCAAGGTTTGTACTTAATCTGGTATCTATTTTAAAAGGCCGGGTGGACCTCGAAAGCCTGTTATGTTGGAACATATTTTGTCTCAACTAACATTTGAACCTTGAAACTTCAGATCGGTAGACATGTGCCCTAACCATAAAGCCACCAGACTAAAAAATAACGAAAATATCATTTCCAAATTGCAGTGAAAAATGCGTGTAACAATTTGCATGAAAACACGGAATCGGTGAAATTTAGGTTGTTTTTTTTTTCCACTGCACGAAACTGTTTACTAGCGTGTACTGTTGAATGACGAGTTTCGCTGACGTAGCAGATGACAGTATTAGCGTAACAGTCAGGGTGAATAGCTAGACTCAAAATTGAGGTCAGAGGCAGCGTGTGCCAGGATAATTTCCACGCGGGAAACAAAATGGGATTTGGATTAAATCAATTTCCAAGCCAGCGGATATAGCACGCGCGCCATCCGCTAACTTCAGCTAAATCATTACCATGCAGAGACGCGAAAGAGACTCACTCTCTATGGAGAGCGTCCAGTCGGGTGGTTTTCCCAACTAGGCTACCGAGGCCCCCACGATTATTAATATGGTGACAATAACATAACGAAACAACAATTCATACAAAGATCTTGCATTATTTAACATTGAAATGTTTCTTCTTCTTGTTTCGTTTTTCTTCTCTGAATTACAACACAAAATGTTACATCTTCTCAATATTCCTATATGGTGCAGAAATATGGATATTAGACAAGAAAACAGATCAGAGAATTGAAGCCTTTGAAATGTGGATATATAGAAGAATAGGTAGAATTGGATGGATATATAATGTTCGGAGATTTCTGGATAGTATCACTTCAAGCATAGAGACTCTCGATGCGAGGCTACTTTCCTCGCCTTTCCATGGTAATACCCTGGTACCCATTCCTGCTAACGGCTGGGTCGACAGTGGGTTTTTTTTTTCCAACCACGAGTACCACTCACACTAAATAAAGTGCTTTAAAGTGTTCTTTAGTAGTCGTAGTTGTTTTATGTTTGAGCGTACTGTAATTTAAAACATTTTGTTTTAACAGCAGCCCTGACATACTGGAGACCTTGAAAGATACAATCTGGTCAAATTAGTTATTAACTTTCCCTTCCAGCCGTTTCCTTTCCTACTCCTAAATGATATATTTCTTGCAGGCTGGGCGATCTAGAGTTGAGACGTCGGCCTCTAGACAAGAAGTTCCGGTGAATAGCGGTAGGGATTTTTCTCTTCGAATCTTTGATTCTTCGTGGATCAACTGGGCTCTGGGTAGTGAGGCTCGACATCTAGTCGTCTCGGATAGCGACGAAAAACAGGATGTCCTGTGTGCGTTCTTTGAATAGTGAAGAACCCTGGCAGTCTGACAACGGAAAGAGTAGGCCACAAGTTTCCTTATCCGGGGGAAATTTATAGGGAAAAATCTACCTCAAAATGTTAAGGCTCTCGGTGATAAAAATTGAGAGCATCTGTAGAGACGGATAATATCTGCCTGTATGGCGAGGGACACCTGAATACATGGCTGCCGGTGTGCCGTTAACACAAAAAAGTAATTTCATGCAAAATTCAGTATCTCGGTACTTTGTTAGAGATATAAAGCTGGCGTACGCAAACAAACATGGAAGCCGCGATAGTTCAGTGGTTAGTAAACTGGACTACAAAGGACAAGAGGGAGGGTTCGATCCCAACCGACGGCTTCCGGGATCACCCAACCTTAAATGGGTACCGGATTTTTTTCTGGGGAAGTAAAGCGGCACGGGCGTAATACCGACCACATTACCCCAAAAATCATGTGCTGAAGGTCTGTAAAATTTATGGTCACTAACACCATATTCCCTATACCTCACTAGGCGTGACGGGGGTACTTTACTTTTTTTTTTTTTAATGCATAGAAACACCATTTATTTCTTGTACTAACTGTTCATTAGGAAGATACTATGCAATCCATTTTTGACAATCGAAACAAGAAAAAGAGTTCTTAAATGTTATGTAGAGTCAGTCTTAACATATGGATGCGAATCATGGACAATAGGACAACAAATAAGAAAATCACTGGAGTCTGTAGAAATGTGGTTTTACAGAAGAATGTTGAGAGTAGCATGGACAACTAAGAAGAGTAATGAAATGTTCTGAGAGAGGCCAAAGCAAAATGAGAGCTAATTTCCAATATTAGGAAGAAACAATCATAATTTTTTGGCCATGTAATGAGAAGAGAACAACTGGAATATATTGTAACAACTGGGAAAATTGAGGGACGGAAGAGATAGAGGGAAGCCAAGAGAAAAGATAACAGACAGCTTAAGAGAATGGCTTGGCAGAAGGTCAACAACAGGAATGATAAATAACTGTCGAGATCGAAAATTGTGGAGAGACACAATCACCTACGCCAGCAGGCCCGGTACTTGATGATGATGAACTGTTCATTAGTGGCCTTGAAGTAGCGTATCTGTTCATTTTACTATTTCAGACATGTAAATAATTTACACTACTTTACAGATCTACTAGAAAATCAGAAATTATTATCTCGCCTGGGGCTCTCAACAACTCACCTCCAATAACATTTTAAAGGTTATTTCCCTTTATAATTCAGCGACTTGTGAGATCGGCCCTCTGTTGAAACCAATGTTACATCAATCTGTGTTGTAACAAAGTTATCCTTAGTAATCTCCTGATCAATGCTTATCTTTGTTATCAAGTTTTTTGCATTAACCCAATCTGACTGTGCTTTATTTCACTGCAACTTTTATCCAGCTTGTCACATGCTAATGTTTTTAATTACTCCGGGTGTAGCTGGTGCCTACCTGTGACTTAGGTTGATGTTGTTTAAGATAGCGACACTTATCTGGAAATGGTTCGGCATCAGCCTACTCCACAGCCATATTAAGAATGGCAAATTTGTGTTGCCATAGCAACCCTTAAAATGAGCCCTGCGGAGATCACTTCTCACAGATGCGCAAATTGTCATTAGCGAGAGGTATAATATGCGCGCGCAACTCATGCTCAGAAAGCGGCATTATTTCATATTTATGTTTATAGTAATGGCATTCCGCGTATATATAAGTATAATCCCGTTTACATTTTGTCATAACGCGACAATCCGCTCACATATTTCCTCTTATATTGTTATCAAAACGACACTATTTATTTCCACTTTGAGAAAATATGCCGTAAGCATTACCCCATCCTACGACACCTCTATCTTTCCTTCTCTCTAGTCTGTTTCTTGCGCTTTTTGTATGCACACGGACCTGTTTTATGAAGCTTTTGTTATTGTGTGCTGTATGCGCACACTTTCACTTTTGTGCACGCTCACTTACCCCGTGCGCGCTTCCGTTCTTTCAACATCAGATTCCACATCAGGGAAGATTTTATTCTTATTTTCCTTTCCTTTTTCCTTCTAATTCGATTTTTTAAATTATTTTTTTTTAAATTTTAAAATACATATTTGTACGTGTGTTGCATGTTTGTTCCTGTCGATGGCCTATTGCGCCGAAACGTCGTTCTGGTTTGTATTGTCCATTTGTTACATGAAGTTTTAACCATACCGTTGTTTTTCTCGTTTTTTAAAATTATATATATATATATATATTGCTATTTCACCTGTAAGCGGATTGTTTTATTGAATTAAAATTGTTATCAATCAAAGAAAAACAATCCCGCTTACATCACAGTTTAGCTTCTCATATGTCAGTTGTGTAACGAAACATTCTGCTCACATTTTCCTCATACCTACACTGTTATCATATCGAGACAATATGTTTTTCTTTGAGATTGATTACGAGAATGTAAGCGGCATGCCTCGTTAAATTGCTGACAATCATAACAAGACAATCCGCTTACATCAGAGTTCACTTTCTTTCATGTTGCTACCATAAAGAGCTAATCCGCTAATCCGCTAACACTATAGCATAATTCCTAACACGCCATTAAATAAACCTGACGTTCCATTCAAATAATCCCTCTTCGTTATCATACCGAGCGAGGCATTCTGTTTCTTCCAATTAGGCGCCTACCGATAGCTGGTTAGGCTCCACTCTCATGAATTACCAGATCCACTTAATTATTTCTTTTTTTTTTTACTGTTATTTGCCACTGAATTGTTAGTACCTTTGTTTATTTGTCTCTTTTTATAAATATAAAATGCATTAGTTTCTTCTATTTTACATTCTTCTACCTTTCTTCCCGCTCACACATTAAGTAGACGCGGATGGATTTCGACGCTAATTTACGGCAAAACTGCGAAGCGGCCCAAAACGTGTCTTTAGCACAGGTATATTTTTGCTCAACAATTTTGCGAATCATTTCAGAGGAAGAGGTATGTTAACAGTACTTGGAAAAAATGACAAATAATCAAAACAGAAAAGAAACAAAGAACAATATATGATCCGAAGCATACGGGTTCGATCCTGCTTCCGACCATATATTGTTGTTTATTTTCTGTTGTTGATTATTTGTCATTTTTTCCGAATGCTGTAAACATACCTCTTTCTCTGAATTGATTCGCTGATTATCGCCTCGGAAGTTTCTCTCTGTAATGATATTAATTCATTATTATTTTTCTCTAGTCTTAACAATGTTGCCCTGACTGATGTTATTTTCGGCTGCACTTTTAGACTTTTAACTGTCTATGGTTCTTGATGTGGGCGAGTGCATCAGATTTCCCTGCTTTAAACCGTTATTCGATAAGGTTAGACACCTAGACTACCCAGAGACCAAGGGAGGATAAAGTCACGAAACGAAGAACCCATGAATTCGATGTGTGAAACTCCAACAGCATCTAGTGGCATTCGAACCCGAGACCTTCCTATCCAGTAGTCGACGTCTTACCAACCCAACCACCCAATTCTCATTGTGCATTCAAGTTGTTTAGAATCTGTAATTTACATTTTAAAATCGTTAGTGATTAAAAATTGAAGATTGGGCACAAAAAGTCTCACAACAACATGAAGCCAAATAAAATAAACATAAAGTGGTATGAGCAGCTAGGCTAACATAAAGACACGACCAACTACTACAACGTTTCTACAGTAGCCTTCATCAGGTATATCAAACAAACTATACACATTTAATGCAAGAATCATATTGGGTAAGTACAACTAGGGAGCCGCGATAGCTCAGTAGTTAGTGAACTGGAATGCAAAGGATAAGAGGAAGGGTTCGATCCCAAGCGACGGCTTCCGGGTTCACCCAGCCTTAAATGGGTACCGGAATTTTTCTGGGAAAAGTAAAGCGGCACGGGTGTAATTACCCCAAAAATCATGTGTCGAGGGTATGTAAAATTTATGGTCACTAAAACCATATTCCCTATACGCCACTTGGCGTAACGGGGCTCTTTACTTTTGTTTTACAACTACACAGCTCCAAAGAAATGGCGGAAAGAAATATATATTAGGAACATTTATCTGTTTTCTGCAGCTATAATCACCTTAATAGAAATATTAATACGTCGACCTCTGGACAAGAAGGTCACGGGTTCAAATCCCATCATGAAGATTGAATAATGAATTGATTAAATAGTTCAGAATCAGAGAATCAAGAATGGATCTAATACAAGACTGACATTGACTGACTATCAGAAAATAAGATACCGGGGAATAGAAGTTGCTATGTTCACTTTTAATGCTTGTACTTGATGATGAAATATAATGACTATATGATGATGATACTTGTAATAGTTGTAAATAGTGGGTTGGTTTAAAATATGCGGGGCTCGGTAAAGCTGACAATAGATTGAATAATTTGTTTTAAAATAGCAAAAGAATAGGTGTAGTTACATCTCTACGTGTGCCAATGCTGTGATCTAAAAGCTTGCCTTCTGCTATTCAGTTCTTGTTTACCATCATTTCTGTACTTATTCTTGTGTTGTTTATGAGCATTGGTATAGAACCTCCGGTTCCAAGATGGTGGAATAGAATATATTCCAAGGACGATGCATGGTTTGCGTTTGAAGAGCGATTAATTTCAGCTGTCAAATGATCGCTGGGTTAAAGTAAACCGGATGTTCTACTTCACGAATTGTTATTTCGTGCACCTGGCAGCGGTCTATTTTTTAGTTTTATTTTTTTATTTTTATTTTTTTGTGAATCAGGCAGTTTGTATAGGACCTTCCTCCGCCATGAAGTCGATGTACGTATTACGTCATGGTACTGAGAACTGTTCAATAATCGTCGCTGAATTTGTTTCTCGGCGTTGATTACTTTCGGTTCGTTCTTGTAGATGGTTGTGCCGAGTCAACCGGATCTTCAAGTGAGCAAAGAGGAATGTTGACTAAATTAAGCTGAGCTACGAGGAGAACGGCGGACATATTGTGAAGCAGTTTATCTTTTCTCTCTTTTGATGGAGAGGAGATCTGAGCGTTTATAGACAGTTATTCGAAGTGCGATGAGGTCAGTCGGACTAAGGACTAACTAACTATAGCTCGTTTCAAAACATTTGCCCAACTTCAAAACGCTATTACTCTCTAACCGTTTGTTAAATACTTTTGAAATTTTCCAAATGTTATTAGAATGCAAAAGACCCTTTAAATGTATATTTAACAAATATCTTGCAGCTGCAGTTTTCTTAAAGCGGCGATATTTCTTTGATGTTTGTCAAAATTGTAAATTGTGAAGCCCTAAAGAATAGAAATTACCGTAGTTGCTGGTCTACGATTAATTTTCACTAGTTAAAGGCGTGGCCGTAATGGGGAAATAACTGGATAAAACAAAACACCAGGATAATTATTGTCTGCTCAGTTCGAGGACGGACGATAATAATATCAAGGTATACCTGTATGTCCAATTTTCATAGTTGTGTGGTCCTGAAAAGGACCGTTTGTTGAAACAATTTAAGGTAATATAGGGGCCAACATTGTGGGGGCTATATACTTTCATTCTGAATCAGACGAGTCTAAAAGATTAATAACTGTTTGGGGTTGAACATTCCACAAACCATAATTTTTCCAATATTCCTCTTCCTGTTTTAAGACGTGGTCTTCACATTTAGCCCAATAATCTTTGTCTATATTTAATAAAGCGAGATTAGCAAGAGTCTTTACATCGGATATTTTGAATGTTGTATTTTCATCTGCCACTTGTCCTTTTAATTTTGCCCAGATTAGTTCTATTGGATTTAAATGAGCATGGTAAGGTGGCAGCCTCAAACTTATATGACCGTGCTCTTGGATAATCTTATCTATTTGAAAAATCTTTGTCCTCTGTTTTTGCTTTACTAGAGATTGTAATTCAGGTTTTAAGTACATGTTATTAAATTGTATGTGCTCCTTTGTGAGCCATATCTTAATAGCATCTTTTGCACTGGATGACGTCGGGACTTTATCTTCAAGTGCAACAATGTTGTGGTACGCTGCATTGTCCATTATTAGGCAAGATGGTCGATCTAGTGCTGGGAGAACAGAATTTTCAATCCAATGTCTAAATATGTGACCATTCATCTCAGAGTGATAATCCCGATTGTCTATGGATTTTGAAAGAAAAATGAGCTCTGCATTCTGTATTAGTCCATGTTGTCGACTACCTGCATGAGCAATTATCAAGCGCTGTCCTTTGCTGCTAGGTATTAATCTCTTAATCTTTCCATCTGATGACTGCCATTCCCTTTGGTTAGTGTGGTGAGTATTGATCCATGTTTCATCAAGTACACAATATCATAACCTTGCTTGCGCACCTCTTTTACTTCACGTAAGTACTTGCTTCTCATGACTACTATATGTGGCTTCTCACATATGATGTTTCGTCCATTGGAATACTTTCTGAATGTAAAGCCTGCAGCTCTCACATTCCTCCATAAGGTAGACTTTGATATTTCAATACTGTTGTTCTTTTTCAGCGATACTTTTAATTTTCTTATTGTAACAGTTTCATTCATACCCAACATTTTGCGAATTTCACTTCTAATAAGTTCACTGTCGAAATTATCCAACATTTTTGCTATTCCTTGTGATTTTGTATATTTGGAACATTGACGGTCACGTGCTTGAATCCAGCGATTAAATGACCGTTTAGATAAATCCAAAATGTGTCTTGTCCTATTCTCTGGGTTTTCTAAAGAATGAAATAATCTTCCTCGTTTAGCCTCTTTGCAAAAATAGTCTTACATTTTTATTGCGATGTTTTGTAAACTGCAGAATTTCATTTTAAGACTCATGATAATGTTATTGTTCCACGTTACGCCGCTGAATTAACGGAAATGGAACACACAATGTCTCGTGTTTACTACAAGTGTCTAATTGTGTCAGTCAACTCACGCGGAAAGCGTGAAAAATCGTAAATTGGACCGTCTATGGATTTGTAATCGCTATTTTTAACTTAAATACTGTAAACACTAAGTTTTGACTACATCAATGGTTCGTTATAAATTTATATCAATCAAATAAGCAATAATAATAACCAAATGTTTGTTTTTAATGAAATTAATTCCCTGTTGGGTTCTAATCATTATAACTATACATGCAAATTTTGAAAAAATTATAAAAAGCGGTTTAAAAGATATTGATTTTTAAAGTTGGGCACGACTTATGAACAAGCTATAGCATTGCTTGGACGCAACATCGGATCATGTTATGTCCTCTTATCGCATAATCGTTATCATCGTGAAGTACCATACCTGCTGGCGTAGGTAATCATGCCGCTCCACAACCGTCTATATGTTGTTATTTATCATTCTATTATTTATTTCCTACCATAACATTCTTTTAAACCGCCTTAATCTTTCTCTCCGTTTCCTCTATCTTATCTTTCCTCAATTTGCCAAGTTGCCACAATATACTCCAGCTGTCCCCTTCTCCTAACATGACTAAACTATTACAATTGCCTCCTCCTAATGTTGTAAATAAGTTCTTTTTTTTTTTGCTTTGACCTCTTTTATAGCATCCTCATTACTCATTGTCAATGTTCATTATATTCCCACATTCTTCCGTAAAAGTATATTTCCGTGATCGATTGTTCTATTAGCTGTCAGATATTCCAGGATACGAATCCATATACCATTACTGTATTATCCACAAAACACTGAAGACCATTCTTATTTACAAAAGCAGAAGATGGTAGCATAATATCTCTATGATTCATTGGATATCAGTATTTGTCTGAGCGACTCCGCTCTTACATCGTTCCTATGTATTTAAATCCGTCTACTTGTTTTAATATTGTACTATATACTCCAACTGTGCGTTTTGGCCATGCCTTTTTTATTTGTTGCAACCATTATTTATATTGTTTTTGTTGTTGCTACTATGACGATGATCTTAATTTCCACTTTCCATCTATAACGTCAATCAATTTCTGTAACTATTTTTTTACGTCAGCAATTAAGACTGCCATCAGCATATTCCAAGGTCTTTTACCACGGAGAACAGAGAAACTGTTATCAAACGTCTTTCATTTCTATTTTTTCTTTCTATGTCCCTAATTATAAGATATCATGTAAAATCTGCACATAGACTAGTGTAAATCCACGGGCATTGGAAATCTGTTCAACATAACATAAAGAGATACGCTAAAATTGGTCATTTAGATGATGAAATGATAATTTGTCACATTATTAATTCTAAAAATACAAAAAGAAATAAGTAAACAAAATGAAGCACGGCACCAGAATGAAATGACATATGAATGAAGTAGACAAGAGGTGTGTTTAAGCCGCGAGCTACTGGAACCACCTTACTAGTACCATCTTTAATGAATTGATTGAGCAGTTTTAGGAGTGCACCGAGCGAGGTTAGATTTGTTAACTACTTTGACATAAAATGGGAGCCGCGATAGCTCAGCGGTTAGTGAACTGAAGTACAAAGGACAAGGGGTAGGGTTCGATCCCAACCGACGGCTTTCGGGTTCACCCAGCCTTAAAAGGGTACCGGATTTTTTTCTGGGAAAGTAAAGAGGCATGGGCGTAATACCGACCACATTACCCCAAAAATTATGTGCCGAAGGTCTGTAAAATTTATGGTCACTAACACCATATTCCCTATACGCCACTTGGACTGACGGGGGCTCTTTACTTTTTACTTTTACTTGACATAAAATGCTATCTTTCCTAATAAATGGCTTACATATATTCTTTCAGCATACTATCGTTGTTTTTATTTTTAAACCTCATTTCATGAATTCACTTTTGTATGTCCGCAAGGTTACACATTAAAATGTGTCTTCCCCGTGAATCTAATATTAACATGATGTCGTCACAATGGTCTCATTGTTTGCAGTTTATGCTTCTCTTTTGGATTATGTTATGGATCTTGTCTTTTAACAACACAAGCATTTTGTAGATTATGTTATGGATCTTGTCTTTTACAACACAACCATTTTGTAGATTATGTTATGGATCTTGTCTTTTAACAACACAACCATTTTGTAGATTATGTTATGGATCTTGTCTTTTAACAACACAACCATTTTGTAGATTATGTTATGGATCTTGTCTTTTAACAACACAACCATTTTGTAGATTATGTTATGGATCTTGTCTTTTAACAACACAACCATTTGTAGATTATTTTATGGATCTTGTCTTTTAACAACACAACCATTTGTAGATTATGTTATGGATCTTGTCTTTTAACAACACAACCATTTTGTAGATTATGTTATGGATCTTGTCTTTTAACAACACAACCATTTTGTAGATTATGTTATGGATCTTGTCTTTTAACAACACAAGCATTTTGTAGATTATGGTATGGATTTTGTCTTTTAACAACACAACCATTTTGTAGATTATGTTATGGATCTTGTCTTTTAACAACACAACCATTTTGTAGAATGTGTTTGGAGGTTCAGGGACTAATCTGAATGGGATCTGTGGGCTTGAGGTTGCTTTCAGTTTATACAGGTGGGTGTTTCTTCACGAAGTCCTGTTCTGTGTACTCTGAATGTTGCAATAAATCGTCTTATGTTCAGTTTTAGAAGGAAGTCTTGCAGATATTTACTTATCCCCTCTAGCACGGTGACTAATTTACTATATTTTTTTTCCCCATGAACCTTCGCAGCCTTTTTCCTCCTAGAAGAAATTTCTAGAACCAACTCAACATAATAATGAATCACCTTCTTTCTGAAATAGTTTTAGCTACGTTTCATTAGTCACCTGATCATCGCAAATTGAAGAAATGTCCTAAGTGCCCATCGCAAATTGAAGAAATGTCCTAAGTGCCCATCGCAAATTGAAGAAATGTCCTAAGTGCCCATCGCAAATTGAAGAAATGTCCTAAGTGCTCATCGCACATGGAGAAATGCTCATCGCACATGGAAGAAATGTCCTAAGTGTTCATCGCACATGGAAGAAATGTCATAAGTGACCATCGCAAATTGAAGAAATGTCCTAAGTGCTCATCGCACATGGAAGAAATGTACTAAGTGCTCATCGCACATGGAAGAAATGTCCTAAATGCTCATCGCACATGGAAGAAATGTCCTAAGTGCTCATCGCACATGGAAGAAATGCTCATCGCACATGGAAGAAATGTACTAAGTGCTCATCGCACATGGAAGAAATGTCCTAAATGCTCATCGCACATGGAAGAAATGTCCTAAGTGCTCATCGCACATGAAGAAATGCTCATCGCACATGGAAGAAATGTCCTAAGTGTTCATCGCACATGGAAGAAATGTCCTAAGTGACCATCGCAAATTGAAGAAATGTCCTAAGTGATCATCGCAAATTGAAGAAATGTCCTAAGTGATCATCGCAAATTGAAGAAATGTCCTAAGTGATCATCGCAAATTGAAGAAATGTCCTAAGTGATCATCGCAAATTGAAGAAATGTCCTAAGTGCTCATCGCAAATTGAAGAAATGTCCTAAGTGCCCATCGCAAATTGAAGAAATGTCCTAAGTGATCATCGCACATGGAAGAAATGTCCTAAGTGATCATCGCACATGGAAGAAATGTCCTAATGACCATCGCACATGGAAGAAATGTCCTAAGTGCTCATCGCACATGGAAGAAATGTCCTAAGTGACCATCGCACATGGAAGAAATGTCCTAAGTGACCATCGCACATGGAAGAAATGTCCTAAGTGCTCATCGCACATGGAAGAAATGTCCTAAGTGCTCATCGCACATGGAAGAAATGTCCTAAATGCTCATCGCACATGGAAGAAATGTCTAAGTGCTCATCGCACATGGAAGAAATGTCCGAAGTGCTCATCGCACATGGAAGAAATGTCCTAAGTGCTCATCGCACATGGAAGAAATGTCCTAAGTGACCATCGCAAATTGAAGAAATGTCCTAAGTGATCATCGCAAATTGAAGAAATGTCCTAAGTGATCATCGCAAATTGAAGAAATGTCCTAAGTGATCATCGCAAATTGAAGAAATGTCCTAAGTGCTCATCGCAAATTGAAGAAATGTCCTAAGTGCCCATCGCAAATTGAAGAAATGTCCTAAGTGCTCATCGCACATGGAAGAAATGTCCTAAGTGATCATCGCACATGGAAGAAATGTCCTAAGTGACCATCGCACATGGAAGAAATGTCCTAAGTGCTCATCGCACATGGAAGAAATGTCCTAAGTGACCATCGCACATGGAAGAAATGTCCTAAGTGCTCATCGCACATGGAAGAAATGTCCTAAATGCTCATCGCACATGGAAGAAATGTCCTAAGTGCTCATCGCACATGGAAGAATGTCCTAAGTGACCATCGCACATGGAAGAAATGTCCTAAGTGACCATCGCACATGGAAGAAATGTCCTAAGTGCTCATCGCAAATTGAAGAAATGTCCTAAGTGCTCATCGCAATTGAAGAAATGTCCTAAGTGATCATCGCACATGGAAGAAATGTCCTAAGTGATCATCGCACATGGAAGAAATGTCCTAAGTGATCATCGCACATGGAAGCACATGGAAGAAATGTCCTAAGTGCTCATCGCACATGGAAGAAATGTCCTAAGTGACCATCGCACATGGAAGAAATGTCCTAAGTGCTCATCGCACATGGAAGAAATGTCCTAAGTGACCATCGCACATGGAAGAAATGTCCTAAGTGCTCATCGCACATGGAAGAAATGTCCTAAGTGACCATCGCACATGGAAGAAATGTCCTAAGTGATCATCGCAAATTGAAGAAATGTCCTAAGTGCTCATCGCACATGGAAGAAATGTCCTAAGTGCTCATCGCACATGGAAGAAATGTCCTAAGTGCTCAGACCTCCTTCTCAGTAAATCCCTCAGCGTGAAACGACTTACGAAAAAGAAACAAAAGCTGGTTCTCAATTGTTTCCGTGTTCTCCTTGTAACTCTTCTGAATTGAGGCAATATCTTTCTTGACTTGGAGGTCCAGCAGTCGTGCCGGGGCTGTAGATTTACGAACATCATAACATCGTCAGCTCGCCATTGTTCGTTTAGAGCGTTATGGATGTGTGTAAATCCCATGATTAATTTTAAAAGAAGCCTTAACTCTTTCTGTACGGAAATATTTTATCAATGCAATGGTAGAGATTTCTGAGACAAAATGTTTGATAGCTTAAAAATCAATCCACATATATATATATATATATATATATATATATATATATATATATATATATATATATATAATATATATATATATATATATATATATATATATATATATATATATATATATATATATATATATATATCCAACATCATCATCATCAAGTACCGGGCCTTGTGGCGTAGGTGATCATGTCTCTCCACAACTTTCGATCTTGGCAGCTATTTATCATTTCTGTTGTTGACCTTCTGCCAAGCCATTCTCTTAAGCTGTCTGTTATTTTTTTCTCTTTGCTTCCCTCTATCTCTTCGTCCCTCAATTTTTCCAGTTGTTACAATATATTCCAGTTGTTCTCTTCTCATTACATGGACAAAAAATGATGATTGTCTCTTCTTAACATTGGAAATTAGCTGTCTTTTTGCTTTGACCTCTCTCAGAACATCTTCATTACTCTTCTTAGCTGTCCATGGTATTTTCAACATTCTTCTGTAAAACCACATTTCTACAGACTCCAGTGATTTTATTGTCTGTTGTCCTATTGTCCATGACTCGCATCCATATGTTAAGACTGGCTCTACGTAACATTTAAGAACTCTTTATATCCAACATATAACATATATATTAATGTTTAGAAAATTGAACTAGGTATTAGATTTCATCAATACCAAGATTATAAAAACATGTAAAAAGAATATGCTTTGATGACGGTTCACACTATTCAAATTGAGAGTGACGCACTGTGCGGTGAAACGTACGGAAAGAGTTAACTTTCGAACAAGATATATATTGCTCATGTTTGGTTCTCGATATGTCTGTATTTGTTAACTTGATTAACAGTCAATAATTAGTTTATTGTATTCAAGTTGATTCAAGAATATATTGTTCATCATTACCTCAATGGTCTTCCTGCAATAGTTTAGAAGACTAATTGGCCAGTAACGTGTTTTGCTTGTTTTTGGTTTATATTTCTTTGAATTTTTATTATTAACGTCTCATTAAAAGTTTCGGAGATTAAACTTTGTTTCTGCTATTTATTTTTTTTTCAAATCTAGAAGCCTAAGTTTTAAATGCTCGCTATATTCAGTAATGAACAAAGTCAACTGTAACTCATCTTCACATATGTGCAGTTAATTGTAACTTAATTTTATTAGCGTACAAAGTCACAATTGTAAATAATTATCATCAGCGAACAGAAGAAATTGTAATCCATCTTCATTAACGTCTAGAATCAACTGTAATTCATCTTAATGTGTAGTAGTGATGTGTTCAAATCATTAGTAACAAAAAAAAAAAAAATAGAACAAAGGCTTTGTCATAGGAACCTCACAATTCAGCATTTAATCTGAGATCCGTTTTTGCAGCTGGATTCTAGTTGAGACAACACTGATTTAACTGATGATGATGCTGCGCTTTTACTTGAGAATATTGACATCCCACGCTAAATACTATGCATTACTCAGCTATCAAGTATTAGTGCCAAACAATGGCCTGAACAGCCTCTAGCTTGAGCACGATAAGTGCTTTTTAATGAACAGAAATTCACCCGCTACTTCTGTAGGAGACCTTGGATCAGAGATTATAAGCCGTAGCACTAACGAGTGATATTACCCTCTCAGACCGGCAGTTAAATGTTGATACTGATCTTTAGACATTTCACAATCACGAGAGAGATCTTGACTGCGCACACAATAGCAGATAGACACGCTGATACACACATGCACAATTTATGCACACATATATATATGTGTGTACACACATATAAACACCCACAGAAGAATGTTATTTATCTTTCCGTGCCGATGAAGACTATACTTTCATTCTGTGAATGGGCTTGCAGGTGATTGATGAGGCTAATCTATTCTGTCCTAGCCTTACTTGCCCCCCCCCCCCCCCACCACAAGGCACAAGTCGTCAACAAGAGCTCTTCAAATCTTCTGTCCTTTGCTGTTCCTTCTAATCTTCGGGTATAATTTATCATTGTGATTACTCTTTTAAGGTTTCGTCTCCGAGTGTTTCTAGCTCTTCCCTGTTTTCACTTAACCAGGAAAAAGAACACAGAAGTATATGTTACGGTTTAAATAAAAGGAACAAAACAGAATATTTCGACCTACTACGACTTGACCATGCTCGTATGATCAGTATTTAGGTCAAAACGTTATTTTTTTTTCAGTTTTTTTTTACTCGTAAATCAGTAACGAATACTCTATTAATAGTTTGTTTAGCTTACTGACTCCCCCTTACTGCAACCTGGCATGTTATATGATTAGACATCTATTTTAGTTCAGCAGGCGGATCATTATCACCTCACATCGAACACGTCCATAAGTGATCAGATTTCCTCCCTAGTAAGTCCTTCAGTGTGTAGAGACTTAGGACTCCAGTTCTGTGTTAATCTGCTATTCCTCTCTCCTACCCCATAGTTCTTGTTTGACCAGATATTCGTGCAGTCTGGACATGGCTGTAGATTCATGATTACTGTTTGAATTTTGTGCCTCCCCGAAGGCAAACAACTGGGTCCATTGGCGTCTACTGTCCACAACAGTGATGTCAGTAACTGTGACCTCGTTGGTTTCCTTTCACGTTCGAGTGTCCAGGCACGAAAATGAAACAGATCCTAATACGTTGTGAGTACTTTAGCGATTTCAACCACTGCCTGAGCCCAGCCTCCCCTTAAATGTTCCTGAACAAGCCAAATAAGTCACTCAGAAAAGACATAAGTAAAAGGTTGTGTATTACGACTTTTTATGTATTAAGACATAATTTAAATGTCTGCAGATTCGCCAAATAAATAAAACCACCCACCTAATTTAGTTAATTAGGAGCAGAAAATAGCTGCAGCTGCAGTCAATGTCAGAGTGTTTCTCTAGGTCCGTATAATGGAAATTAATGTCACAACAGATAAGGCATCTATTAATCTTCTACCACTATTTACAGCCGAACATTTCAAGCCACAATGCATCTGACTAGTTCTACTTCTTGTCCTCATTGCACTATAAGACTACTCTTTCTTCTATTTTCATTTCAGTTATCTGTATTAGTGTGTCCTATCTTTGGTGTCTCGAGCCACCGATATGGATCTTTTGTTTGATTGTCGGATTTGTTTTATGGTGATAAGGTTGATTGAACTAAATGTAACAAACTCGCTGTGACTATCATTTGTTTTTCTGTCAGAATTTTAGTTCACAGGCAGGATTTCTGTCACAGATTACACAGAACAAAGTGCGTGATTAAAGCAAGAGCTTAGTTTCCTATAAATGGACCTTCCTTCTTAGAGTAGAGTGAAATGGGTTACAACACAGTTAATACATTTTGTATTTAATTATAGCAAATTATGTTGTTAAAGCTAAACAAATATATCTTCTTCTTGCTCATCTTTCCTTCCTCATTTGCCTTTTAGTGTCAAGGGGAGATGTAATTTGCTATCTGTTGCTCTTTCTGTTATCCTCTGTTGCATTTATGATTCCTAGTGTCTTCTAATATGCCATTAATCCATTTTTTTTTCTTTGCCGACCCATGGGTCTCGCGCCCTTCCAACTTTTATTAAAGGCTCGTTGTTATGTTTTGTTCTTTTTTTTTATCGTTCTGTTTTATCATGTACAAAAGTAAGTAAAGAGCCCCTGTCACGCCAAGTGGCGTATAGGGAATATGGTGTTAGTGACCATACATTTCACCTGAGCAGACTGAACAATTTAAATGACAACAACTTAATAATTCTTTGAGTTATGAGATAAATCAAATATCGATCACTGAAAATACGCACAGGTCAGATATTTTCAATTCGGTTTTCTGCATTGTGCTACACTTGGTTAAAAATATTTGAAAGCAATAGAAATGTGATCTTACAAAATTGAAACCTTCTTCTTCCTCCTATATTTTCCTTATTCCATAACAATGGCGGTCGGTGGGAGACCACTAACAGACATCGTCAGTTTCTCTATTCTCCTTATCTCAGTCAATCTTTGAGACTGCAAAGTCGAGGCCTGATATTCATTGATGTTTTCTTCCCTCTATTTTTCTGCCAACCTGTCCTTTTCGTTCCATTCAGATGAAAGAGTTTAAGACGAATCTTGGACACAAATCCTTAAACTAATGAGCGTACTTATATAGGTTTCTCCCGTCTAATTACTGTTTATTTTATCGCTACCTGGCATTTGGTCCGTAAAGGAAAGAAAACTGGGAAGAGGGAAAGTCCCCAAGCAGATGTATCTGAAAGCCGTCGGATTCTACAATCTACTTACCAAACGATACCAATATTGTGGGATAGCTGCAATATTTTTCTGAATGGACCACACAGGAAAAGGTGATGGATGAGAATCATTAAACACATGTAGATGAAGACAACAATAACTCAAGCCACGCAAGTAGATATAAACAGAAAGTCACACATACCTCTTGTATATAATACCTCACGGTACGAGCAGTAAAACAAGAAAGAACGTCAACGATCTAAAGGCGCACAGCCGATTAAGTAATTGTGGTTTAGTTAATGCAATTTGTGGTGGGGTGTTAACAATATATATGCCATTACTTTAATGCTTGACGGAAGGGCCTCCAACTCTTTAATAAAACTAATGCTTGGAGTTAAGAAACATCTTCAACTCTTTAATAAAACTAATGCTTGGTGTTAAAAAACCTCTCAACTCTTTAATTAAACTAATGCTTGGTGTTAAAAAACATCTTCAACTCTTAATTAAACTAATGCTTGGTGTTAAAAACATCTTCAACTCTTTAATTAAACTAATGCTTGGTGTTAAAAACATCTTCAACTCTTTAATTAAACTAATGCTTAGTGTTAAGATACACCTTCAACTATTTAATTAATTTGATTTCATTTATTTAGAAATGACCTCAACACTTTCAGTCCCACGTTATATGAATATCATGTTGAAGAACTTTACAGCAAGATTCCGATGACCTGCTTTAATAATTCTATAAATTTCTATCCAGCGATGTCTATTCTATTTTGACATTGTGTTCTTACAGTTTCTTATAATAGGAGACGTTTACATAACAATTGTATAGTGATACGAAACTTTTTACACAAAAAATAGAGGTAATCAGATCAGCTAAAAGTCTCATCGAACAAGTAAAAAAAGTAAAGTACCCCCGTCACGCCAAGTGGCGTATAGGGAAATATGGTGTTAGTGACCCTATATTTTACAGACCTTCAGCACATGATTTTTGGGATAATGTGGTCGGTATTACGCCCGTGCTGCTTTAATTTCCCAGAAAAAAATCCGGCACCCATTTAAGGCTGGGTGAACCCGGAAGCCGTCGGTTGGGATCGAACACTACCCCTTGTCCGTGGTAGTCCAGTTCACTAACCACTGAGCTATCGCGGCTCCCTTCATCGAACAAGTGCTTTGGGATTTTAGCTTTATTACACTCTAAGATGACATTTCTCAGATGTCGGTTTCTTGCAGCATTTCAACCTGAATTCTTTTTCTTCTACCTTTCAGCTCTCTGTGGAGCATAGGTCTTCAACGAACACTTTCCAAGCCGTTCTGTTTCTTGCCATTCTTTTAAGATCGTTCCATGTCTTCCCATCATCTTCATCTCTGCTTCTGTCTTCTCCAAGAATTCCTTGGTCCTCCTCTTCCCTGGGGATTCTAAAAAAGGGCATGTTGTGTAATACTCTCAGATGTCTTTAGCAGTGTGTGTCCTATCCAGCGCCATCGTCGTCGCTGTATTTTGTTGTTTTAAATGTTGCTCTCATTAGCCTTGGCCCTTCTGCTTCCCATTCTATCAGCGTCTTCTGTGCATTCTTTAATAACATTATAGCTACCCCTTTACTATGGCGTGCTCCAGGTTCCTGGTGTCTTGATGATAAAATCATCTCCCATGTATTTACTTTTATCCTTTCCGTTCCAAGCAAACTTGTTTCGCACATTCACAGAATATCTATTTTATAATTTATCATTTCTGCTGCTACCTGTGCCGCTTTTCCTTATTCATTAAGGTACGTACATTCCAGGTGCCAATTTTGAGGATTTTGTGGTAGACAAAAGGTGAGTTGGCAACCCAGACTCCTTACAGCTTTCTCCGGATTACGTCACACGCCTCTTAGACAGAGAGCCTTTATCTTTCCTGGATGGCGGATTTACTTTTATTCTTTTCTTTGATGGGTCGTCTATGTTTGTGAAGTTTCTTCGGCTTACCTTTTAACAATACGGATAGCCAGTCCCATCTGAGTATTAATACTTAATATTCAGCATATAAAAGATGAGACCACAACTTTGTGCGAAATTTCAACCAATCTACTGAACATATCACGTCTCAAATATCTGCCACAGTCCTAGCCTACCAGAGACCATTGAGTGTTAGTCTCTTCATGGTGTCCAAAGTTTTACATGTCTAATCGCTTCTGCATGTTGCTCTTGTATACTGTGTTACAGCTGTGACTGATGAAAATTAATCTCATTATCATGGCGTTACTCAAAAAACAAACAAACAAACAAACGCACGCACACATCATTTAAAATTAAGGTTAAGTATTCAATAGTAAGAACATCCTTAAAAAGATACACAATGTTTGGGATAGTGCACCACTTTGACAACAAGAATAGGTTCAATCGAAACCTGAGGATCTCTAGTCGAGCCAACTAAAAACGGAGTTGGTGCTCACGACAAGGTGTTGGTACTCATGACAAGGAGCTGCTACTCATGACAAGGTGTTGGTACTCATGACAAGGAGCTGCTACTCATGACAAGGTGTTGGTACTCATGACAAGGTGTTGGCATCATGACAAGGTGCTGGTACTCATGACAAGGAGCTGCTACTCATGACAAGGTGTTAGTACTCATGACAAGGAGCTGCTACTCATGACAAGGAGCTGCTACTCATGACAAGGTGTTGGTACTCATGACAAGGAGCTGCTACTCATGACAAGGAGCTGCTACTCATGACAAGGTGTTGGTACTCATGACAAGGAGCTGCTACTCATGACAAGGTGTTGGTACTCATGACAAGGTGTTGGTATCATGACAAGGTGCTGGTACTCATGACAAGGTGCTGGTACTCATGACAAGGTGTTGGTATCATGACAAGGTGTTTGTACTCATGACAAGGAGCTGCTACTCATGACAAGGTGTTGGTACTCATGACAAGGTGTTGGTACTCATGACAAGGAGCTGCTACTCATGACAAGGAGTTGGTATCATGACAAGGTGTTGGTACTCATGACAAGGAGCTGCTACTCATGACAAGGTGTTGGTATCATGACAAGGTGTTGGTACTCATGACAAGGAGTTGGTATCATGACAAGGTGTTGGTACTCATGACAAGGAGCTGCTACTCATGACAATGTGTTGGTATCATGACAAGGTGTTGGTACTCATGACAAGGTGTTGGTACTCATGACAAGGTGTTGGTATCATGACAAGGTGTTGGTACTCATGACAAGGAGCTGCTACTCATGACAAGGTGTTGGTACTCATGACAAGGAGTTGGTATCATGACAAGGTGTTGGTACTCATGGCAAGGAGCTGCTACTCATGACAAGGAGTTGGTATCATGACAAGGTGTTGTACTCATGACAAGGTGTTGGTACTCATGACAAGGAGTTGGTATCATGACATGGTGTTGGTACTCATTACAAAGTGTTGGTACTCATGACAAGGTGTTGGAACAGATGGTTACAGCCAGGCAAAGCATTCGCCATCTTACCTTCAAATAGCTTTTTTTACAGAGGCATTTAGTTCTTCACTACACTACGACAATGCATGCTTTGGAATATCCTCAAACTGTATTTCTTGTGTTCCCATTTTGTAAGGTAAACACAATATTTGGGGCAGCTTGCTTAGCCCATTTCCTACAACACATAATTCTATTGCACAAAAGGCATATTATTCAAAGCATTTTTATCCGCACTTTATGTTACCAGTGCCTAACATAGGCACTCACAAAAAGGTCAGAAAATAAAGTTGGTTACCATGGAAATAAAATCTCAGAGAAAGGCTGTAAAGTGTAGGTGTGGTCAGAACAAAAAATAAAATTAGAAACGAGGTTATAAGATAACAAGTTGGCATAGAAGCAATTTTCATTTACATGCACAAACAATTAATACATTGTTTTCACTTTCCATCCATACAAGCGTACACAAAAAAGAGAAGGGCCCAGAGCTCAAGGCAAACTTAGACGACTTTGAAGTGACAACATCAGAGAAACTCTTCAGCTGCATTAAGTATCAATGGCTTAGGCTACCAGAACGAAAACTTTTGTCATCATCAACACCGGACGTTGTATAAAGAGTAGGAAGAGAAGGAGGGAAGAGGAAAAAGAAAAGTAGAAGAGAGGAATAAGAAAAGCAAGAGAGAGGGAGAAAAAAGGGAGGTAGGAAGAAGAAAAGAAAAAAAGAGGAAGAAGAAAAGAAGGAGAGAGGAAGAAGAAAAGAAGGAGAGAGGAAGAAGAAAATGATAGAGGGAGAGAGGAAAAAGAAAAGAAGGAGAGAAGAAGAAGAAAAGAAGGAGAGAGGAAGAGAGGTAGAAGAAAAAAGGAGTGAGGAGTAAGGAAGAAGAAAAGAAGGAGAGAGGAGCGAGGAAGAAGAAAAGAAGGACGGAGGGAGAAGAAAAAATTAAATAGAGAGGAGGAAGAAAATAAACAGAGAGGAAGAAGAAAAGAAATAGAGAGGAAGAAGAAAAGAAATAGAGAACAAGAAGAAAAGAAAGGAAGAGGACAAAGAAAAGAAATAGAGAGGAAGAAGAAAAGAAATAGAGAACAAGAAGAAAAGAAGGAGAGAGGGAAAATGAGGAAAAAAATAAGTAAACATTTTGGTGTATTCACTGTCAGAGAAGTACCTATGATATATTTAACTTGTTTAGTTCCATCAGGTTTTATTAACAACTTTGTGCCTTTGGATCAATGCCTCTTAAATGGCCAAATGTGGGACAATCTAGTAAAACACAGTCCGCAGTTTGCTCTTTCGGCACATATGCTCAGCTGTATATCTGACAGTCAAAACATAAGCATGTGAATACTCAACGCAGTGTTTGGCTTACAACTTCTATTGTTTTAAAATGAAAACAAAAACAGGATCCACACCGTCATGTGTCTCTCTAGCTACCAGCTATGCTTAACATTTCTATAACCTCCATTTTTTCACGCATGCGCACATAATAGCTACGAAGCTGAGTCTTCGAAGTCGATTTTTGTGAACCCTGCTGAAAATAAAGCTAGGTATTGCGAGATTATTGTGTAGCTTGGTTGGCTCTGTTGTTCCTTCCAGATCTTACCGTAGTTAGTCGATATTTGCCTAACCGTCCTCATTCTGACTGTCACGAATGTCGTATTTCAAGGAAGAAGTGACAGCAGCAGGGCGAAATTTGATTAAAACTCTCAGGTATTGAACCGAAGTTCACTTAGCAGGCGTTTGTTTGCGAAGCATTCCGATTAATATTGCGAGCATCAGGGACTGATTATCTGTGACATCAAAACGTATTCCACATAGCAAATCGTTGAGAGAAATATGAGTGCATATGCTGCTTGTTATGATAACACACACACACACACATATATATATATATACATTATGTTAAGTTCTTTTTGTTGTATTATATTGTGTTATGCAACGCAGTTTTACTTGTACTTGTTACATTATTTCTTTTTTTTACACCTTTTATGATTTGTTTCGCTATTTTACAATTCAAATTTATAAGGCATCTTTTTAACATAATTCTGATCATTCTTTGCTTTCTGTTCTAAATGTTCTTGTTAGAAACTGATAAAACAAAGTGGGCAGAAAAACGGTGTTATATAATTGTCTTTTGATATACACCGCCAAATGACAATAAAAAAAATAAATAACGTTAAAGGTCCAGTTATAAATATATATATATATATATATATATATATATTATATATATATATATATATATATATATATATATATATATCTGCGATCAATTCTCAATCAGAGTAGAATTCCAGACTCTCTTATGAAGTCAGCTGTCAGTTTAATTGATACAATTGCCCATTTCAATATAATGATCAATGATAGTGTATAAGTTTTCACTTTCCAGGTATTAACATAATTTTTTCCTGTTTCAAGTTTTGATCTTTTTTTTTAAAATTAAAAACAGTTGGTTTTTTGTTCTCTCTACTCTTGACTTCTGTAGTTTCCATTATTATTTTATCTGTGCATGCTTAATTCATTCCATTAAGTCAAACTGTAAACATATTTACTGAAAGCGCTAACCTGGTCGCCCATATCAGGTTTAAACATCACAATGAGGGGGATACATTATTGATTGAGACTGGAATTCCTATTTATATCAACTTTTACGGGGACTAACATCCAGAGAGTGGAGCTTGAACGATTGACTTTGGTGAAAGCCGCTTGATAATTACATTCACGTAAACTGAATATTTTTTGCAGTTGGCAATAATCAATAAAATTAGGAGAAATACCTCTACTAGAGGTACAATCTTACATATATCTCGTTAGTAATATAGATAAAGAAGGAGGAACAGAAAATGATGCAAAAATAAGGATATCAAAAGCAAGAGGACCTATTGTTGCACAGGGAAACATATGGAAGTCCAAAGAAATTAAGTTAGATACAAAACTTAAAAATTTACACTCAAATGTTAAGTCAGTCCTATAATATGGCCGTGGAACATGGAGAACAACAAAATTGACAATCATGAAGATACAGACTTTCATTAATGGATGCTTACGAAGAATAAAATGATGGAAATGGCAGGACAAAATCACTAACATAGAATTATGGAAATGTACCAGTAAAATATCAGTGGATGAAGAGATACAGCGAAGACGATGGCGCTGGATAGGACACACACTGCGGAAGCCAACTGAGAGTATTACACAACATGCCCTTTTTTAAATCCCCAGGGGAAAAGACAAAGAGGAAGATCAAGGAATTCTTGGAGAAGACAGATAGAAGCAGAGATGAAGATGGTGGGGAAGATATTGAATGATCTTAAAAGAATGGCAAGAAACAGAGCGACTTGGAAAGTGTTTGTTAAAGACCTATGCTCCACAGGGAGCTAAAAAGGTAGAAGAAGGAGAAGAAACGGAATCTTTAACGGCAAAACTGGAGTGCTTTATTTCTCTCAGACGAGAACCATTATTAAGATTAAACAAATAAAACAAATAAGAGAAATAAGAAACATGTAGCAAATAATAAATACAATTATAGACTGGTGCAGTGAGAATCAAAACAGTAGCTGGAGAAAAGGAAACTTATTTGAAGGCGGTAGACAACACAACAAAACATGTCTAATTATTTTTTTTTTAAGTAGGGCAAACATAACTATAGCTTGTTTCATAAGTCGTGCCCAACTTTAAAAATCAATATCTTTTAAACCGCTTTTTGTAATTTTTTCAAAATTTGCATGTATAGTTATAATGATTAGAACCCAACAGGGAATTAATTTCATTAAAAACAAACATTTGGTTATTATTATTGCTTATTTGATTTATATAAATTTATAACGACCCATTGATGTAGTCAAAACTTAGTGTTTACAGTATTTAAGTTAAAAATAGCGATTACAAATCCATAGACGGTCCAATTTACGATTTTGCACGCTTTCCGCGTGAGTTGACTGACACAATTAGACACTTGTAGTAAACACGAGACATTGTGTGTTCCATTTCCGTTAATTCAGCGGCGTAACGTGGAACAATAACATTTATCATGAGTCTTAAAATGAAATTCTGCAGTTTACAAAACATCGCAATAAAAATGTATGACTATTTTTGCAAAGAGGCTAAACGAGGAAGATTATTTCATTCTTTAGAAAACCCTGAGAATAGGACAAGACACATTTTGGATTTATCTAAACGGTCATTTAATCGCTGGATTCAAGCACGTGACCGTCAATGTTCCAAATATACAAAATCACAAGGAATAGCAAAAATGTTGGATAATTTCGACAGTGAACTTATTAGAAGTGAAATTCGCAAAATGTTGGGTATGAATGAAACTGTTACAATAAGAAAATTAAAAGTATCGCTGAAAAAGAACAACAGTATTGAAATATCAAAGTCTACATTATGGAGGAATGTGAGAGCTGCAGGCTTTACATTCAGAAAGTATTCCAATGGACGAAACATCATCTGTGAGAAGCCACATATAGTAGTCATGAGAAGCAAGTACTTACGTGAAGTAAAAGAGGTGCGCAAGCAAGATTATGATATTGTGTACTTGGATGAAACATGGATCAATGCTCACCACACTAACCAAAGGGAATGGCAGTCATCAGATGGAAAATTAAGAGATTAAAGATTAATACCTAGCAGCAAAGGACAGCGCTTGATAATTGCTCATGCAGGTAGTCGACAACATGGACTAATACAGAATGCAGAGCTCATTTTTCTTTCAAAATCCATAGACAATCGGGATTATCACTCTGAGATGAATGGTCACATATTTAGACATTGGATTGAAAATTCTGTTCTCCCAGCACTAGATCGACCATCTTGCCTAATAATGGACAATGCAGCGTACCACAACATTGTTGCACTTGAAGATAAAGTCCCGACGTCATCCAGTACAAAAGATGCTATTAAGATATGGCTCACAAAGGAGCACATACAATTTAATAACATGTACTTAAAACCTGAATTACTATCTCTAGTAAAGCAAAAACAGAGGACAAAGATTTTTCAAATAGATAAGATTATCCAAGAGCACGGTCATATAAGTTTGAGGCTGCCACCTTACCATGCTCATTTAAATCCAATAGAACTAATCTGGGCAAAATTAAAAGGACAAGTGGCAGATGAAAATACAACATTCAAAATATCCGATGTAAAGACTCTTGCTAATCTCGCTTTATTAAATATAGACAAAGATTATTGGGCTAAATGTGAAGACCACGTCTTAAAACAGGAAGAGGAATATTGGAAAAATGATGGTTTGTGGAATGTTCAACCGCAAACAGTTATTAATCTTTTAGACTCGTCTGATTCAGAATGAAAGTATATAGCCCCCACAATGTTGGCCCCTATATTACCTTAAATTATTTCAACAAACGTCCTTTTCAGGACCACACAACTATGAAAATTGGGCATACAGGTATACCTTGATATTATTATCGTCCGTCCTCGAACTGAGCAGACAATAATTTTCCTGGTGTTTTGTTTTATCCAGTTATTTCCCCATTACGGGCACGTCTTTACCTAGTGAAAATTAATCGTAGACCAGCAACTACGGTAATTTCTATTCTTTAGGGCTTCACAATTTACAATTTTGACAAACATCAAAGAAATATCGCCGCTTTAAGAAAACTGCAGCTGCAAGATATTTGTTAAATATACATTTAAAGGGTCTTTTGCATTCTAATAACATTTGGAAAATTTCAAAAGTATTTAACAAACGGTTAGAGAGTAATAGCGTTTTGAAGTTGGGCATATGTTTTGAAACGAGCTATAGTTAGCCGAGTTGGCAGTGTTCCCTATCGTTTGGCTTTTCGTGGCAAGGCGCTGTGCCACTGAGTCCGGTTTGATCCTGCTTCAGACCACACATTGTTTTTCTTTTTTTTTTTCTGTTGATTATTGTCATGTTTTTCCGAGTGCTGAAAACACACCTCTTACTCTGAATTGATTCAAAAACATAACTATAATGAAAACCAACTAGTAAGGGACCCACAAGAGCAACACTTCTATGTAAGTTGTATCAATAAATGATAGTGCCAACGAAAGACATAACCAAGTCATTAAAGCCACAGAAAAGTACACAATACACGCGAAAAGCAAGTAATGGGGTAGATGTAGAACTGGGACAGTTTACTAGAATAGTCAGAATGATAAATATATGTGGTATAAATCAAATTTTGATTGGAGGTACTGTTTTCATATAATACACTCACAAATAAGGAGTGGATTTCCGATTCATCAAAATTATAATCATCAACAGATTGTAATCCTCTCTGTAAAATGTTACAGTACAAATTGAACTATGTGAAGAAAGTAAACAACGTTAGATTATAGCTAAGTTAAAGACAATAGGGAGCCGCGATAGCTCAGTGGTTAGTGAATTGGACTACAAAGGACAAGGGGTATGGTTCGATCCCAACCGACGGCTTCCGATTCACCCAGCCTTAATGGGAAATCGGATTTTTTTTCTGGGAAAGTAAAGCGGCACGGGCGTAATACAGACCACATTACCCCAAAAATCAGGTGCTGAAGGTCTGTAAAACTGATGGTCACTAACATCATATTTCCCTATACGTCACTTTGCGTGACAGGGGGTATTCTAGTCTATTAAAGATAATACTCAGAGCAATCTTCGGACCACTGATGTGAAAATCATAAAATAGTATAATATCGACAACTAATAAGACATTTTACTAGACTTGGGAGTTGATAAAATTGTCTATCAGTTTGCCAATATTAAACTTGAAAGTTCTGATTTATGTCATATGAGCCGTCCTCGGAACTAACTAAGCTGTTATTTATTAATTATTACTATTTATTTATTTTGAAAATTTGAGTCGGTAAAAAGTTTGTAAGCCCCCCCCCCCCCCCCCCCCCCCGATTCCCCCCTCAATTTCCCCCGCCTAACAAAATACGTCTCTGCGATAATGCTCGCTTTGGCGAAACATACGATTTTGAAATGAAACTTAATAAGAGCTTGCAAAAAAAAAAAGTTGAGAGTAAATTAGATTTCCAACAAATAAGATTGGCAATGTTATAAATATTAGACGACATAGAATGAATGGATGTAATTACATTACATGACGTTACAGAAAAACAAAACATTAAGCTTACGATGTAAAGCTAAACAGAGTGATGAGGATCTTTTAAAAGAGGCCAAAATAAAGCGCAATCACATTGCCAACATCAGGAGAAAACAACTATCTTTCGCCATAGTAATGAGAAGAGAAAAGAAGAAATATCTTGCATTAAATGGAACCAATTTGGCAGTCACAGTAGGACGTTTGTTAGTAAAATGGACTAGTAATGCCAATAAATGAGGAAAGCAAACACGACTTAAGAGGAATGCACACAGAAATAAAGAGAATGACTAATAAAAATAAAATAAGTCACAGAAGGTGTATGCATTGCAGACAAAAAAAGGAAAAATGCTAACAGACAAGAAAGATATATTAGATAGTTGGCATGAATATATAACAGAACTATTTCATGATCAAATGGACAAGAAACCAGTTATAAAATGTACATCAGGGCTATCAAATCTTAAAATCTGAGGTGGAAAAAGCTATATAAACAATGGAAAAGGGAAAAGCAGCAGGACCTGACAGCATACAGATAGAGATGATACAGGTACTAGAAGATGTTGGCATTGAAGTGACTACAGACATATACCACACAGGATACATACCAAATGAACTAAAAACATCAACTTTCATTGCATTGCCTAAAAAGAATGGTGCAGTTGAATTCAGTGACTTTAGAACAATAAGCCTAATGAGCCATGTTACAAAAATCTTGCTAAAAGTTATACAAGGAAGGATTCAGAATAAAATCAATACTGAATTAGATGAGCAGCAATTTGGATTTAGGAAAAATAGCGGGACAAAAGAAGCCATATTCTGCATGAGAACATTAAACGAAAAGTACACAGAAGTAAACAAACCAATATATGCCTGCTTCATAGACTAAACTAAAGCTTTTGATAGAGTACACCAAAACAACTTACAGAATATCTAAAAGAGGACATCTAGATAACATGGACATACGACTAATATGTAATCTATAGTGGAAGCAAACAGGGAGCAGCGATAGCTCAGTGTTTAGTGAACTGGACTACAAAGGACAAGAGGTAGGGTTCGATCCCAACCGACGGCTTATGGGTTCACCCACCCTTTAACGGCTATCGGATTTTTTTTCTGGGAAAGTAAAGCGGCACGGGCGTAATACCGACCACATTACGTCAAAAACCATGCGCCGAAGATCTGTAAAATTTATGGTCTCTAACACCATCTACCCTATACGCCACTTGGCGTGACGGGGGTACTTTACTTTTTATTTACTGGGATTATACTTGCAAACAGCAATAATAAAATATAACAAAGAGAACTCTACACCCATTGATATAAAAAGAGGAGTAAGACAGGGATGCATCCTATCACCAAGCTTGTTCAATCTATACACTGAGCAAATCTTTAAAAACAACATAGAGATGCCAGGCCTATAAATTAATAGAAAGATAATCAATAACATAAGATATGCTGACGATACTGTACTACTAGCAGAAAATCCTAAAGATCTACAACAATTACTTATGAAATAAACATGATAAGCAAAAAATATGGACTAGATATGAATATCAAAAAGACTAAAACTATGATGATAAACGAAGGAAATACTCAAAACCCACAAGTGGATATCAAAATTGAAGGACTAGACCTTGAGATAGTTCAGAACTATAACTGCCTTGGACATACCTATAACCGGTGATGGAAAATGTACAACTGAAATAAACAAAAGAATAGGAATGGCAAAAAGTAATTTTAATGTCATGAAGAACATACTAACATCAAAACAAATAACACCAGGGCTAAAACTAAGAATAGCAAAATGTTACATCTTCTCAATTTCCTTTTTTGGTGCAGAAGCATGGACATTAGACAAAGAAACAGAACAGAGAATTGAAGCTTTTGAAATGTGGATATATAGAAGAATAGGTAGAATTGGATGGAAGGAAAAGAAAACACACGACGAATTCTTAAAACAACTAAAAATGAAAAGAGAACTACAAACACAATTCAAACAAGACAAATGCAATTTTGGGCCATGTTAAAAGACACAACAGCCTACTAAAAGTAATCCTGGAGGGGAAAATACAAGATAAAAGAGGCAGAGGCAGACCAAGACTAACATGGACGAGTAACCTCAAAAGATGGACAAATCAGCCTATGACAACCTGCACCCTCAAAGCAAGAGACAGAGCAGAATGGCGCTCCATGGTAGCCAACCTTCGTTGCGGAGACGGCACTCGATGATGGATGCCAATAACATTACAAGAGTTAACAGCTTATTTGCTAAATTATCTGGTAGTCATCATCATCAAGTAAGGTCTGCTGACGTTGTTGATCATGTCTCTACACAACTTTCAATCTCGACAGTTATTTATGATTTCTGTTGTTGACCTTCTGCCAGCAACTCTCTTAAGTTGTATGGTATCTGTTCTCTTTGCTTCCCTTTATCTCTTCGTCCCTCATTTTCGCAGTTGTTACAATATATTCCAGTTGTTTCGCTTCTCATTACATGGCCAAAAAATGATGATTGATTCTTTATAATATTGGAAATTAGCTCTCTCTTTGCTTTAGCCTCTTTCAGAACGTTTTCATTACTCTTCTTAGTTGTTCGTGGTATTCTCAACATTCTTCTGTAAAACCACATTTCTATAGACTCCAGTGATTTTCTTATCTTTTAGTATCTAACCGATAAAAGATTGAGGAAGATACTGTGCAATCCATTTTTGACAATAGAAACAAGAAACTTGAGGTTATGATAAGGGAACAGGAGGAATTCTTTGTGACAACTCGCAAAGTTGAGGGACGAAGAGATAGATGGAAGCAAAGAGAAAAGATACCAGACAGCTTAAGAGAATGACTTGACAGAAGGTCAACAACAGAAATGATAAATAACTATCGAGATCGTAAGTTGTGGAGAGACATGATCACCTACGCCAGCAGGCATGGTACCTGATGATGATGATCGATGACCCTAAGCGATGCAACGATTTGGGATCACAATGATGAAATTATCCTGTGTTGTCAGGTCCATAGATTGGAACACTAATGGGCAGTATCTAATTATAGTTCTGAGACACAGACAAATATTTTATTTCAGGATTGTCTGTTAATAATTTATTGGTATTATATATATATATAATATATATATATATATATAATATAATATATATATATATATATATATATATATACATATGATTATTCCTGACAGGTCACTGACCACCTACTTGATTACTTCTAACACGTCATTGACCATCATTAACAAATCTTCTGACATATCACTGACTAACTTTAACCACTGACTACCTTTAACAAATCTTCTGACATGTCACTGACCACCATTAACAAATCTTCTGATATGTCACTGAGTACCCTTTAACAAATCTTCTGATATGTCACTGACTACCCTTTAAAAAATCTTCTGACATGTCACTGACCACCATTAACAAATCTTCCGAGATGTCACTGACTACCTTTAACAAATCTTCTGACATGTCACTGAATACTGTTATATATTTCTCAGAAATGTCACTGACACATTTTTACAATTCCTCTGACAAGTCTCTGACAACCGTTAACAATTCTTCTTACATGTCACTGATCAATGTTTTGATGTTTTCTGACATGTCACTGAACACCGTTAATAATTCCGCTGACATGTCACTGACAATTCAATTACAATTCTTACATGTCACCGATCAATGTTTAGATGGCTTCTGACATGTCACAGATAACCGTTTAGTTGTCATCTGACATGTCACAGACAACCGTTTAGATGTCATCTGACATGTCATAGACAACCGTTTAGATGTCATCTGACATGTCAACAGACAACCGTTTAGATGTCATCTGACATGTCACAGACAACCGTTTAGATGTCATCTGACATGTTACTGACCACCGTTTTTATGTCTTTCTGACATGTCACAGATAACCGTTTAGTTGTCATCTGACATGTCACGGATAACCGTCTAGATGTCATCTGACATGTCACAGACAACCGTTTAGATGTCTTCTGACATGTTACTGACCACCGTTTTTATGTCTTTCTGACATGTCACATATCACCATTTTTAAAATGTCTTTTGACATGTCACAGACTACCGTTTGTATGTCTTCTGACGTGTCACATCCCCAGTTAGATGTCTTCTGTTATCTGAAAAGTTAACATTGCTGGTTGGCATGGGTGATCATGTCTCTCCACAACTTTTGATCACGACAGTTATTATTTATCATATGTTGTTGACCTTCTGCCAAGACATTCTCTTAAGCTGTCTGGTATCTTTTCTCTTTGCTCTCCCTTATCTCTTCGTCCCTCAATTTCCCATTTGTTTAAATATATTCCAGTTGTTCTCTTTTCATTACATGGCCAAAAAATGATGATTGTTTCTTCCTAATATTGGAAATGAGCTCTCTTTTGCCCTGACAGCCTTTCAGATCGGAAACATTTGTTTGCTTCAACTGGTTTTTTGAACCCTCAACCTTCAGTTCGCCGGAATGCACTAATCTGAACGCCACCGGGCTCTCTGTAACACGAATGCTGGAGCACATTAGGAAACTACAGATAAAGTGGTCTAGTTATGTAACACGATCACCACCAGCCAGCATCCCTCAGAAAATACTTAACAGGCAGAATCAACAGGAATAGGAAAAAAGGAACGATTAAAAGACAATGGAATAAGAAATAGAGGTCGTTACTAACAACACCACACTAGAGACGAATAACAAAGCATTGATTCAAGCACTTCTGACCTATGGAAGCGAATCATGGACAGTAGACAAACAAATGAAAAGACGATTAGAGGCCACAAAGATGGGATTTCTCAGAAGAATGTTGAAAGTTCCCTGGACAGCTAAAAAGACCAATGAGGAAGTTCTCAAAGAGGCCAACACAAAAAGGGAGCTCTTAAAAAAAACATCAGAAAGAAGCAATCAACATTTTTCGGGCACATCATGAGAAGAGGAAAGTTGGAATACTTGGTTACAACTAGCAAAATAAAAGGAAAGAGAGATCGCAGGCGACAAAGAGAGAAAATACTGGATAGCTTGGTGTCATGGCATGGAAAACAGTCAACAACAGAACTGATACGATGAACTGTAGATAGAAGATTGTGGAGGGACATGATCACCCACGCCAACCGGTATGGCACATGATGATGATGATGATTCAAGCACTCAATTCTCTCGATGCTGAAATACAACATTATATATATATATATATATATATATATATATATATATACATATATATATTGGAGGTCATATTATAAATAATCTAATGTATGCTGATGGTACAGTCTTAATCGATAAGAATGAAAATGAGTTACGTTACAAGAAATGTAAAAAAGTAAAGAGCCCCCGTCACGCCAAGTGTGTATAGGGAATATGGTGTTAGTGACCATTAATGTTACAGACCGTCAGCACATGATTTTTGGGGTAATGTGGTCGGTATTACGCCCGTGCCGCTTTACTTTCCCAGAAAAAAATCCGGTACCCATTTAAGGCTGGGTGAACCCGGAGGCCGTCGGTTGGGATCCAATCCTACCCCTTGTCCTTTGTAGTCCAGTTCACTAACCACTGAGCTATCGCGGCTCCCAGTTACAAGAAATGTTGGACATTATAGTGAAAGAAAGCAAAAAAAAGGACTCAGCCTTAATAGCAAAAAGACAGAAGTAATGGTAACAACAAAGAAAAGACATCACATCAGTGCAAAATAAAGACAAGTGGAACAATATTAAAACAGGTAAATGAATTTAAATATTTGGGAACTTTCTTAACCTCAGACGGAAGATGTACAACAGAGGTGAGATGCAGCGTGGCTCAGGCAAAAGCAGCTTTCCAAAAAATAAGGAAGATACTATACAATCCATTTTTAACAATAGAAACAAGAAAAATAGTTCTTAAATGTTATGTAGAGTCAATCTCAACATATGGATTTGAATCATGGACAATAGGACAACAGACAAGAAAATCACTGGTGTCTGTAGAAATGTGGTTTTACAGAAGAATGTTGAGAATACTATGGACAGCTAAAAAGAGTAATGAAAATGTTCTGAAAGAGGTCAAAGCAAAAAGAGAGCTAATTTCCAATATTAGGACGAAACAAGCATCATTTTTTGGCCATGTAATGAGAAGAGAACTACTGGAATATATTGTATCAAATGGGAAAATTGAGGGACGAAGAGATAAGGGAGAGCAAAGTGAAAAGATACCAGACAGCTTAAGAGAATGGCTTGGCAGGAGGTCAACAAACAAAATGATAAATAACTGTCGAGATCGAAAGTTGTGGAGAGACATGATCACCTATGCCAACAGGCCCGGTACTTGATGATGATGATGATGAATATATGTATATATATAGCATATACACTCACATACAAAAAACTGGTTCTTTCTTTTTCATAAAATTGTTTTTGTATTCTTATATTATGTATCCCATAAAACGGAAAAAAAAATCGTCATATTGCAAACCTGTTAAAGCTCTGGTTAGTTACATTTGTATTATTACTATCGACCTTTTGTAATATAAACTTGTCCATGTCTGTGAAGTTGTTGCGGCTTTACAATATAGGACAGCCAAGTCCCATGTTTAATACCTCCTTGGTCACCTCTTATGAACATGCTGACTTCAATGTTAAGTCATTCCTATTATATGGCTGTGAAACATGGAGAACAACACAAATGACAATAATGATGGTACAGATTTCATTAACTCTTTTAGTATGGAAGGTTATTAACCATTTAGCGGCAGAGATTTCAGAGACAATGTTTTTCAGGTTTCATCTGCAAGTTTATATTTATCTAACACTTAACATATTACTTATGAATATTTAGATAATCAAAGAAGGAAATAGATTTCACCAATACCAAGATGATACAAGACATGTAAAAAAGAATATGATTTAATCATAGTTTACACTATTCACATTGAGAGTGACGCACTGTGCGGCTAAACGTAAGGAGAGTAATATGTGCTTGCGTAGAATAAAAGGATGGAAATGGCAGGTCAAATTACAAACGCAGTTATAGAAAAGTACCGGTCAAATACCAGCGGAGGAAGATATACAACGAAGACGATAGCGCTGAATAGGGGGCACACACTGCGGAAGGCTAGTGATAATAATCTTCTAAATCAAATCAGGCCCTTTTTGGAATCCCCAAGTGAAGAGACAAAGAGGAAAAGACCAAACTGTTTTTTGGAGAAGACAGATAGAAGCAGAAATGAAGATGATGGGGAAGACATGGATGATCTTTAAAGAATTGCAAGAAATAGAACGACTTGGAAAGTGTTTGTTAAAGATCTGTGATCTACGGTGAATTGAAAGGAAGAATAAGATGAATGTAAACTTGCGATAATTCTAGTTTTTGATTACTTATAAAATTTGTAATTTTTATGTTGTGTCTATAAATTTAAAACGTTTACCGGAATGCATCACGCCTGAAAAAAAGACCTGTATATATAATAGTTTATATTATTTTACAATCAATATACACGTAATGGACATTACTGTTATTCGTAATTATTAGTATTAACATGTAGGTCCAATTTCCAAACAAACAATGGAGATGAGTTACACAAATGTCCAACTGCTGACAAATACATGAAGATATAAAATAAAACCCAATAATTAAACCGGTTAAAAAATTAATAACAGAAGAAGAATGCGAAATGTGATATGAAAGAGAAAAGATCAGATTTAATGCTGGTGATAAAATAAAAATGTGAAACGAAAAGGACACGGAAATAAGATACTTGAATAACGACTGCAGGTAAAATTGAAAGAAGAAAATAAAATAAAGGAATGGCTGCAATATTAGACGCAATGAACGAGAGACAGTAGCCAATGGAAAGACAATTTTATAAAGATAACCTCGTTGGTGTTGTGATTAGTGTTTTCGCTTTCCAGAATGAAGGTTCGGGGTTTAAATGCAATTTGAGGCAACATTTTATTCTGAATTTGTAAGATTCTTGTGGTTCACCCACACTCTATACATATGTAGTTTTGATGTTCTCTTGGAAGATTTGCATCGAGGATAAGATCTGGTCAGTCCACCTCATGAAGTTGGGGTGTAGTACAATGACGTCATTAATACTTAATTACTCGGTGTCAACTGTTATGTGACCATCTTTATTCATCATCATCATCAACTTGCGTGTCGTCTCCGCAACGAAAGTTGGCTACCATGGATCGCCATTCCACTCTGTTCCTTGCTTTGATGGTGCAGGTTGTCATAGATTGACTTGTCCATCTTTGATGTTACTCGTCCATGTTAGTCTTGGTCTGCCTCTGCCTCTTTTACCTTGTATTTTCCCTTCCAATATTACTTTTAGTAGGATGTTGTGTCTTTTAACATGCCCGATTAATTTAAATTGTCTTGTTCACTCCAAAGAAAGCCATGGAGAGAAATTCTAACCATCTTTATTGGCGACTGCTAATAAACAGTAAAGTAGAAGAATATCACAAAAGCATAATCTGTAAATAGCCGCGATAGCTCAGTGGTTAGTGAACTGGACTACAAAGGACAAGTGGTAGGGTTCGATCCCAACCGACGGCTTCCGGGTTCACCCAGCCTTTAATGGGTACCGGTTTTTTTTTCTGGGAAAGTAAAGCGGCACGGGCGTAATATCGACCACATTACCCCAAAAAGCATGTGCCGAAGGTCTGTAAAATTTATGGTCACTAACACCATATTCCCTATACGCCACTTGGCGTGACGGGGGTACTTTACTACTTTTTATAATATGTAAATAGTCATCTCGATAACATTAGGAGCATTTGTGAATAATATGTTGAGCGCGAAAAATACCAGTCGGTTTAAGTTAATTGTTTGATTAAAAGTCAAGAATAGAAACAAAAATAGTTTTAGAGATAGCAAGTTGCGGAGAGACATGGTCGCCGACGCTGTGACCAGTTTTTTTTATGGTGAACGCGAGGGCTAAACATGTAAAACGACGAGGACTGTGAAAATAATAAGGTTGTCAGGATCATCATCACTGCACACCGGACGAACCCATAGGTACTACGATACCCCCCCCCCCCCTCTCAGAAATCTCGAAACAATCCGAGGAGAATCCTGGTCCACGTGCACAAACTTCATAGCACGGCCTCGCGGCCTGGGAGCAACGATGCGGGTAGGTTTTTCTTTTTGCCCTGGCAACAGCCATATTTGTGGTCTATTTCTTTTCGTTTTAACCGTAAAAGGTTATTTCTGTTCATTGCCGTTACCCGAGAGGGCTATACATCGAATCCCACTACCCAGAGAGGGCTAGACATCGGATCTCACAACCTAGAGAGGGCTAGACATCGGATCTCACAACCTGGAGAGGGTTAGACATCGGATCTCACTACCCAGAGAGGGCTAGACATCTGATCTCACTACACAGAGAAGGCTAGACATCGGATCTCACTACACAGAGAGGGCTAGACATCGGATCTCATTACCCAGAGAGGGCTAGACGTTGGATCTCACTACCCAGAGAGGGCTAGATATCGGATCTCACTACCCAGAGAGGGCTAGACATCGGATCTCACTACCCAGAGAGGGCTAGACATCTGATCTCACTACCCAGAGAGGGTTAGATATCGGATCTCACTACCCAGAGAGGGCTAGACATCGGATCTCACTACCCAGAGAGGGCTAGATATCGGATGTCACTACCCAGAGAGGGCTAGACATCGGATATCACTAGCCAGAGAGGGCTCCTCATCGGATCTCACAACCCCGAGAGGGCTAGACATCGGATTTCACTTCCCAGAGACTAGGGGAAGGTAAAATCACGAAGAAACAACAAAATAATTTTTCCTATTAAAAAAAAAAGCACCACCGCTGTTTGTGGTGATCTTTGAACCCTGTTTCAATCTGTTCTCAGGTCGACGTTATAACTCTAGGTTCTAGCTGTTCTCAGGTCGACGTTATAACTCTAGGTTTTAGCTGTTCTCAGGTCGACGTTATAACTCTAGGTTTAGCTGTTCTCAGGTCGACGTTATAACTCTAGGTTTAGCTGTTCTCAGGTCGACGTTATAACTCTAGGTTCTAGCTGTTCTCAGGTCGACGTTAGAACTCTAGGTTCTAGCTGTTCTCAGGTCAACGTTATAACTCTAGATTCTAGCTGTTGTCAGGTCGACGTTATAACTCTAGGTTTTAGCTGTTCTCAGGTCGACGTTATAACTCTAGGTTCTAGCTTTTCTCATGTCGACGTTAGAACTCTAGGTTCTAGCTGTTCTCATGTCGACGTTATAACTCTAGGTTTTAGCTTTTCTCAGGTCTACGTTAGAACTCTAGGTTCTAGCTGTTCTCAGGTCGACGTTATAACTCTAGGTTCTAGCTGTTCTCAGGTCGACGTTAGAACTCTAGGTTCTAGCTGTTCTCAGGTCGACGTTATAACTTTAGGTTCTAGCTGTTCTCAGGTCGACGTTATAACTCTAGGTTCTAGCTGTTCTCATGTCGACGTTATAAACTCTAGGTTCTAGCTGTTCTCAGGTCGACGTTATAACTCTAGGTTTTAGCTGTTCTCAGGTCGACGTTATAACTCTAGGTTCTAGCTGTTCTCAGGTCGACGTTATAACTCTAGGTTCTAGCTGTTCTCAGGTCGACGTTATAACTCTAGGTTCTAGCTGTTCTCAGGTCGACGTTAGAACTCTAGGTTCTAGCTGTTCTCAGGTCAACGTTATAACTCTAGGTTCTAGCTGTTCTCAGGTCGACGTTAGAACTCTAGGTTCAAGTTGTTCTCAGGTCGACGTTATAACTCTAGGTTCAAGCTGTTCTCAGGTCGACGTTATAACTCTAGGTTCTAGCTGTTCTCAGGTCGACTTTATAACTCTAGGTTCAAGCTGTTCTCAGGTCGACGTTATAACTCTATGTTCTAGCTGTTCTCAGGTCGACGTTATAACTCTAGGTTCAAGCTGTTCTCAGGTCGACGTTAGAACTCTAGGTTCTAGCTGTTCTCAGGTCGACGTTATAATTCTAGGTTCTAGCTGTTCTCAGGTCGACGTTATAACTGTAGGTTCTAGCTGTTCTCAGGTCGTTGTTATAACTCTAGGTTCAAGCTGTTCTCAGGTCGACGTTATAACTCTAGGTTCTAGCTGTTCTCAGGTCGACGTTATAACTTTAGGTTCTAGCTGTTCTCAGGTCGACGTTATAACTTTAGGTTCTAGCTGTTCTCAGGTCGACGTTATAACTCTAGGTTCTAGCTGTTCTCATGTCGGCGCTATAACTCTAGGTTCTAGCTGTTCTCGGGTCGACGTTATAACTCTAGGTTTTAGCTTTTCTCAGGTCGACGTTAGAACTCTAGGTTCTAGCTGTTCTCAGGTCGACGTTATAACTCTAGGTTCTAGTTGTTCTCAGGTCGACGTTATAACTCTAGGTTCTAGCTGTTGTCAGGTCGACGTTAGAATTCTAGGTTCTAGCTGTTCTCAGGTCGACGTTATAACTCTAGGTTCAAGCTGGTTCTCAGGTCGACGTTATAACTCTAGGTTCTAGCTGTTCTCAGGTCGACGTTATAACTCTAGGTTCAAGCTGTTCTCAGGTCGACGTTTATAACTCTAGGTTCTAGCTGTTCTCAGGTCGACGTTATAAACTCTAGGTTCAAGCTGTTCTCAGGTCGACGTTAGAACTCTAGGTTCTAGCTGTTCTCAGGTCGACGTTATAATTCTAGGTTCTAGCTGTTCTCAGGTCGACGTTATAAGTCTAGGTTTCTAGCTGTTCTCAAGTCGACGTTAGAACTCTAGGTTCTAGCTGTTCTCAGGTCGACGTTATAACTCTAGGTTCTAGCTGTTCTCAGGTCGTTGTTATAACTCTAGGTTCTAGCTGTTCTCAGGTCGACGTTATAACTCTAGGTTCTAGCTGTTCTCAGGTCGACGTTATAATTCTAGGTTCTAGCTGTTCTCAGGTCGACGTTATAAGTCTAGGTTTCTAGCTGTTCTCAAGTCGACGTTAGAACTCTAGGTTCTAGCTGTTCTCAGGTCGACGTTATAACTCTAGGTTCTAGCTGTTCTCAGGTCGTTGTTATAACTCTAGGTTCAAGCTGTTCTCAGGTCGACGTTATAACTCTAGGTTCTAGCTGTTCTCAGGTCGACGTTATAACTTTAGGTTCTAGCTGTTCTCAGGTCGACGATATAACTTTAGGTTCTAGCTGTTCTCAGGTCGACGTTATAACTCTAGGTTCTAGCTGTTCTCATGTCGGCGCTATAACTCTAGGTCCTATCTGTTCTCGGGTCGACGTTATAACTCTAGGTTTTAGCTTTTCTCAGGTCGACGTTAGAACTCTAGGTTCTAGCTGTTCTCAGGTCGACGTTATAACTCTAGGTTCTAGTTGTTCTCAGGTCGACGTTATAACTCTAGGTTCTAGCTGTTCTCAGGTCGACGTTAGAATTCTAGGTTCTAGCTGTTATCAGGTCAACGTTATAACTCTAGGTTCTAGCTGTTCTCAGGTCGACGTTAGAATTCTAGGTTCTAGCTGTTCTCAGGTCAACGTTATAACTCTAGGTTCTAGCTGTTCTCAGGTCGACGTTAGATTTCTAGGTTCTAGCTGTTCTCAGGTCGACGTTATAACTTTAGGTTCTAGCTGTTCTCAGGTCGACGTTATAACTCTAGGTTCTAGCTGTTCTCATGTCGGCGCTATAACTCTAGGTTCTAGCTGTTCTCGGGTCGACGTTATAAACTCTAGGTTTTAGCTTTTCTCAGGTCGACGTTAGAACTCTAGGTTCTAGCTGTTCTCAGGTCGACGTTATAACTCTAGGTTCTAGTTGTTCTCAGGTCGACGTTATAACTCTAGGTTCTAGCTGTTGTCAGGTCGACGTTAGAATTCTAGGTTCTAGCTGTTCTCAGGTCGACGTTATAACTCTAGGTTCAAGCTGTTCTCAGGTCGACGTTATATCTCTAGGTTCTAGCTGTTCTCAGGTCGACGTTATAACTCTAGGTTCAAGCTGTTCTCAGGTCGACGTTATAACTCTAGGTTCTAGCTGTTCTCAGGTCGACGTTATAACTCTAGGTTCAAGCTGTTCTCAGGTCGACGTTAGAACTCTAGGTTCTAGCTGTTCTCAGGTCGACGTTATAATTCTAGGTTCTAGCTGTTCTCAGGTCGACGTTATAAGTCTAGGTTTCTAGCTGTTCTCAAGTCGACGTTAGAACTCCAGGTTCTAGCTTTTCTCAGGTCGACGTTATAACTCTAGGTTCTAGCTGTTCTCAGGTCGTTGTTATAACTCTAGGTTCTAGCTGTTCTCAGGTCGACGTTATAACTCTAGGTTCTAGCTGTTCTCAGGTCGACGTTATAATTCTAGGTTCTAGCTGTTCTCAGGTCGACGTTATAAGTCTAGGTTTCTAGCTGTTCTCAAGTCGACGTTAGAACTCTAGGTCTAGCTGTTCTCAGGTCGACGTTATAACTCTAGGTTCTAGCTGTTCTCAGGTCGTTGTTATAACTCTAGGTTCAAGCTGTTCTCAGGTCGACGTTATAACTCTAGGTTCTAGCTGTTCTCAGGTCGACGTTATAACTTTAGGTTCTAGCTGTTCTCAGGTCGACGATATAACTTTAGGTTCTAGCTGTTCTCAGGTCGACGTTATAACTCTAGGTTCTAGCTGTTCTCATGTCGGCGCTATAACTCTAGGTTCTAGCTGTTCTCGGGTCGATGTTATAACTCTAGGTTTTAGCTTTTCTCAGGTCGACGTTAGAATTCTAGGTTCTAGCTGTTCTCAGGTCAACGTTATAACTCTAGGTTCTAGCTGTTCTCAGGTCGACGTTATACCTCTAGGTTCAAGCTGTTCTCAGGTCGACGTTATAACTCTGGGTTCTAGCTGTTCTCAGGTCGACGTTATAACTCTAGGTTCAAGCTGTTCTCAGGTCGACGTTATAACTCTAGGTTCTAGCTGTTCTCAGGTCGACGTTATAACTCTAGGTTCAAGCTGTTCTCAGGTTGACGTTAGAACTCTAGGTTCAAGCTGTTCTCAGGTCGACGTTATAATTCTAGGTTCTAGCTGTTCTCAGGTCGACGTTATAACTCTAGGTTCAAGCTGTTCTCAGGTCGACGATATAACTCTAGGTTCAAGCTGTTCTCAGGTCGACGTTATAACTCTAGGTTCAAGCTGTTCTCAGTTCGACGTTATAACTCTAGGTTCAAGCTGTTCTCAGGTCGACGTTAAAACTCTAGGTTCTAGCTGTTCTCAGGTCGACGTTATAACTCTAGGTTCAAGCTGTTCTCAGGTCGACGTTAGAACTCTAGGTTCTAGCTGTTCTCAGGTCGACGTTATAAATCTAGGTTCTAGCTGTTCTCAGGTCGACGTTATAACTTTAGGTTCAAGCTGTTCTCGGGTCGACGTTATAACTCTAGGTTCTAGCTGTTCTCAGGTCGACGTTATAACTCTAGGTTCTAGCTGTTCTCAGGTCGACGTTAGAACTCTAGGTTCTAGCTGTTCTCAGGTCAACGTTATAACTCTAGATTCTAGCTGTTTTCAGGTCGACGTTATAACTCTAGGTTCTAGCTTTTCTCATGTCGACGTTAGAACTCTAGGTTCTAGCTGTTCTCATGTCGACGTTATAACTCTAGGTTTTAGCTTTTCTCAGGTCTACGTTAGAACTCTAGGTTCTAGCTGTTCTCAGGTCGACGTTATAACTTTAGGTTCTAGCTGTTCTCAGGTCGACGTTAGAACTCTAGGTTCTAGCTGTTCTCAGGTCGACGTTATAACTTTAGGTTCTAGCTGTTCTCAGGTCGACGTTATAACTCTAGGTTCTAGCTGTTCTCATGTCGACGTTATAACTCTAGGTTCTAGCTGTTCTCAGGTCGACGTTATAACTCTAGGTTTTAGCTGTTCTCAGGTCGACGTTATAACTCTAGGTTCTAGCTGTTCTCAGGTCGACGTTATAACTCTAGGTTCTAGCTGTTCTCAGGTCGACGTTATAACTCTAGGTTCTAGCTGTTCTCAGGTCGACGTTATAACTCTAGGTTCTAGCTGTTCTCAGGTCGACGTTATAGCTCTAGGTTCTAGCTGTTCTCAGGTCGACGTTATAACTCTAGGTTCAAGCTGTTCTCAGGTCGACGTTATAACTCTAGGTTCTAGCTGTTCTCAGGTCGACGTTATAACTCTAGGTTCAAGCTGTTCTCAGGTCGACGTTAGAACTCTAGGTTCTAGCTGTCTCAGGTCGACGTTATAATTCTAGGTTCCAGCTGTTCTCAGGTCGACGTTATAAGTCTAGGTTTCTAGCTGTTCTCAAGTCGACGTTAGAACTCTAGGTTCTAGCTGTTCTCAGGTCGACGTTATAACTCTAGGTTCTAGCTGTTCTCAGGTCGTTGTTATAACTCTAGGTTCTAGCTGTTCTCAGGTCGACGTTATAACTCTAGGTTCTAGCTGTTCTCATGTCGACGTTATAATTGTAGGTTCTAGCTGTTCTCAGGTCGACGTTATAAGTCTAGGTTTCTAGCTGTTCTCAAGTCGACGTTAGAACTCTAGGTTCTAGCTGTTCTCAGGTCGACGTTATAACTCTAGGTTCTAGCTGTTCTCAGGTCGTTGTTATAACTCTAGGTTCAAGCTGTTCTCAGGTCGACGTTATAACTCTAGGTTCTAGCTGTTCTCAGGTCGACGTTATAACTTTAGGTTCTAGCTGTTCTCAGGTCGACGTTATAACTTTAGGTTCTAGCTGTTCTCAGGTCGACGTTTTAACTCTAGGTTCTAGCTGTTCTCATGTCGGCGCTATAAATCTAGGTTCTAGCTGTTCTCGGGTCGACGTTATAACTCTAGGTTTTAGCTTTTCTCAGGTCGACGTTAGAACTCTAGGTTCTAGCTGTTCTCAGGTCGACGTTATAACTCTAGGTTCTAGTTGTTCTCAGGTCGACGTTATAACTCTAGGTTCTAGCTGTTCTCAGGTCGACGTTAGAATTCTAGGTTCTAGCTGTTCTCAGGTCAACGTTATAACTCTAGGTTCTAGCTGTTCTCAGGTCGACGTTAGAATTCTAGGTTCTAGCTGTTCTCAGGTCAACGTTATAACTCTAGGTTCTAGCTGTTCTCAGGTCGACGTTAGAACTCTAGGTTCTAGCTGTTCTCAGGTCGACGTTATAACTCTAGGTTCAAGCTGTTCTCAGGTCGACGTTATAACTCTAGGTTCTAGCTGTTCTCAGGTCGACCTTATAACTCTAGGTTCTAGCTGCTCTCAGGTCGACGTTAGAATTCTAGGTTCAAGTTGTTCTCAGGTCGACGTTATACCTCTAGGTTCAAGCTGTTCTCAGGTCGACGTTATAACTCTAGGTTCAAGCTGTTCTCAGGTCGACGTTATAACTCTAGGTTCTAGCTGTTCTCAGGTCGACGTTATAACTCTAGGTTCAAGCTGTTCTCAGGTTGACGTTAGAACTCTAGGTTCAAGCTGTTCTCAGGTCGACGTTATAATTCTAGGTTCTAGCTGTTCTCAGGTCGACGTTATAACTCTAGGTTCAAGCTGTTCTCAGGTCGACGTTATAACTCTAGGTTCAAGCTGTTCTCAGGTCGACGTTATAACTCTAGGTTCAAGCTGTTCTCAGATCGACGTTATAACTCTAGGTTCAAGCTGTTCTCAGGTCGACGTTAGAACTCTAGGTTCTAGCTGTTCTCAGGTCGACGTTATAACTCTAGGTTCAAGCTGTTCTCAGGTCGACGTTATAACTCTAGGTTCTAGCTGTTCTCAGGTCGACGTTATAACTCTAGGTTCTAGCTGTTCTCAGGTCGACGTTATAACTTTAGGTTCAAACTGTTCTCAGGTCGACGTTATAATTCTAGGTTCTAGCTGTTCTCAGGTCGACGTTATAACTCTAGGTTCAAGCTGTTCTCAGGTCGACGTTAGAACTCTAGGTTCAAGCTATTCTCAGGTCGACGTTATAACTCTAGGTTCAAGCTGTTCTCAGGTCGACGTTAGAACTCTACGTTCTAGCTGTTCTCAGGTCGACGTTATAACTCTAGGTTCAAGCTGTTCTCAGGTCGACGTTATAACTCTAGGTTCTAGCTGTTCTCATGTCGACGTTAGAACTCTAGGTTCTAGCTGTTCTCATGTCGACGTTATAACTCTAGGTTTTAGCTTTTCTCAGGTCTACGTACGTTAGAACTCTAGGTTCTAGCTGTTCTCAGGTCGACGTTATAACTCTAGGTTCTAGCTGTTCTCAGGTCGACGTTAGAACTCTAGGTTCTAGCTGTTCTCAGGTCGACGTTATAACTTTAGGTTCTAGCTGTTCTCAGGTCGACGTTATAACTCTAGCTTCTAGCTGTTCTCATGTCGACGTTATAACTCTAGGTTCTAGCTGTTCTCAGGTCGACGTTATAACTCTAGGTTCTAGCTGCTCTCAGGTCGACGTTATAACTCTAGGTTCTAGCTGTTCTCAGGTTGACGTTATAACTCTAGGTTCTAGCTGTTCTCAGGTCGACGTTAGAACTCTAGGTTCTAGCTGTTCTCAGGTCAACGTTATAACTCTACGTTCTAGCTGTTCTCAGGTCGACGTTAGAACTCTAGGTTCAAGTTGTTCTCAGGTCGACGTTATAACTCTAGGTTCAAGCTGTTCTCAGGTCGACGTTATAACTCTAGGTTCTAGCTGATCTCAGGTCGACGTTATAACTCTAGGTTCAAGCTGTTCTCAGGTCGACGTTATAACTCTAGGTTCTAGCTGTTCTCAGGTCGACGTTATAACTCTAGGTTCAAGCTGTTCTCAGGTCGACGTTAGAACTCTAGGTTCTAGCTGTTCTCAGGTCGACGTTATAATTCTAGGTTCTAGCTGTTCTCAGGTCGACGTTATAAGTCTAGGTTTCTAGCTGTTCTCAAGTCGACGTTAGAACTCTAGGTTCTAGCTGTTCTCAGGTCGACGTTATAACTCTAGGTTCTAGCTGTTCTCAGGTCGTTGTTATAACTCTAGGTTCTAGCTGTTCTCAGGTCGACGTTATAACTCTAGGTTCTAGCTGTTCTCAGGTCGACGTTATAATTCTAGGTTCTAGCTGTTCTCAGGTCGACGTTATAAGTCTAGGTTTCTAGCTGTTCTCAAGTCGACGTTAGAACTCTAGGTTCAAGCTGTTCTCAGGTCGACGTTATAACTCTAGGTTCTAGCTGTTCTCAGGTCGTTGTTATAACTCTAGGTTCAAGCTGTTCTCAGATCGACGTTATAACTCTAGGTTCTAGCTGTTCTCAGGTCGACGTTATAACTTTAGGTTCTAGCTGTTCTCAGGTCGACGTTATAACTTTAGGTTCTAGCTGTTCTCAGGTCGACGTTATAACTCTAGGTTCTAGCTGTTCTCATGTCGGCGCTATAACTCTAGGTTCTAGCTGTTCTCGTGTCGACGTTATAACTCTAGGTTTTAGCTTTTCTCAGGTCGACGTTATAACTCTAGGTTCTAGCTGTTCTCAGGTCGACGTTATAACTCTAGGTTCAAGCTGTTCTCAGGTCGACGTTATAACTCTAGGTTCAAGCTGTTCTCAGGTCGACGTTTAAAACTCTAGGTTCAAGCTGTTCTCAGGTCGACGTTATAACTCTAGGTTCAAGCTGTTCTCAGATCGACGTTATAACTCTAGGTTCAAGCTGTTCTCAGGTCGACGTTAGAACTCTAGGTTCTAGCTGTTCTCAGGTCGACGTTATAACTCTAGGTTCAAGCTGTTCTCAGGTCGACGTTATAACTTTAGGTTCTAGCTGTTCTCAGGTCGACGTTATAACTCTAGGTTCTAGCTGTTCTCAGGTCGACGTTATAACTCTAGGTTCAAGCTGTTCTCAGGTTGACGTTAGAACTCTAGGTTCAAACTGTTCTCAGGTCGACGTTATAATTCTAGGTTCTAGCTGTTCTCAGGTCGACGTTATAACTCTAGGTTCAAGCTGTTCTCAGGTCGACGTTAGAACTCTAGGTTCAAGCTATTCTCAGGTCGACGTTATAACTCTAGGTTCAAGCTGTTCTCAGGTCAACGTTATAACTCTAGGTTCTAGCTGTTCTCAGGTCAACGTTATAACTCTAGGTTCTAGCTGTTCTCAGGTCGACGTTATACCTCTAGGTTCAAGCTGTTCTCAGGTCGACGTTATAACTCTGGGTTCTAGCTGTTCTCAGGTCGACGTTATAACTCTAGGTTCAAGCTGTTCTCAGGTCGACGTTATAACTCTAGGTTCTAGCTGTTCTCAGGTCGACGTTATAACTCTAGGTTCAAGCTGTTCTCAGGTTGACGTTAGAACTCTAGGTTCAAGCTGTTCTCAGGTCGACGTTATAATTCTAGGTTCTAGCTGTTCTCAGGTCGACGTTATAACTCTAGGTTCAAGCTGTTCTCAGGTCGACGTTATAACTCTAGGTTCAAGCTGTTCTCAGGTCGACGTTATAACTCTAGGTTCAAGCTGTTCTCAGATCGACGTTATAACTCTAGGTTCAAGCTGTTCTCAGGTCGACGTTAGAACTCTAGGTTCTAGCTGTTCTCAGGTCGACGTTATAACTCTAGGTTCTAGCTGTTCTCAGGTCAACGTTATAACTCTAGGTTCTAGCTGTTCTCAGGTCGACGTTATACTCTAGGTTCAAGCTGTTCTCAGGTCGACGTTATAACTCTGGGTTCTAGCTGTTCTCAGGTCGACGTTATAACTCTAGGTTCAAGCTGTTCTCAGGTCGACGTTATAACTCTAGGTTCTAGCTGTTCTCAGGTCGACGTTATAACTCTAGGTTCAAGCTGTTCTCAGGTCGACGTTATAATTCTAGGTTCTAGCTGTTCTCAGGTCGACGTTATAACTCTAGGTTCAAGCTGTTCTCAGGTCGACGTTATAACTCTAGGTTCAAGCTGTTCTCAGGTCGACGTTATAACTCTAGGTTCAAGCTGTTCTCAGATCGACGTTATAACTCTAGGTTCTAGCTGTTCTCAGGTCGACGTTAGAACTCTAGGTTCTAGCTGTTCTCAGGTCGACGTTATAACTCTAGGTTCAAGCTGTTCTCAGGTCGACGTTATAACTCTAGGTTCTAGCTGTTCTGAGGTCGACGTTATAAATCTAGGTTCTAGCTGTTCTCAGGTCGACGTTATAACTTTAGGTTCAAGCTGTTCTCAGGTCGACGTTAGAACTCTAGGTTCAAGCTATTCTCAGGTCGACGTTATAACTCTAGGTTCAAGCTGTTCTCAGGTCGACGTTATAACTCTAGGTTCTAGCTGTTCTCAGGTCGACGTTATAACTCTAGGTTCAAGCTGTTCTCAGGTCGACGTTATAACTCTCGGTTCTAGCTGTTCTCATGTCGACGTTAGAACTCCAGGTTCTAGCTGTTCTCAGGTCGACGTTATAACTCTAGGTTCTAGCTGTTCTCAGGTCGACGTTATAACTCTAGGTTCTAGCTGTTCTCAGGTCGACGTTATAACTTTAGGTTCTAGCTGTTCTCAGGTCGACGTTATAACTCTAGGTTCTAGCTGTTCTCATGTCGACGTTATAACTCTAGGTTCTAGCTGTTCTCAGGTCGACGTTATAACTCTAGGTTTTAGCTGTTCTCAGGTCGACGTTATAACTCTAGGTTCTAGCTGCTCTCAGGTCGACGTTATAACTCTAGGTTCTAGCTGTTCTCAGGTCGACGTTATAACTCTAGGTTCTAGCTGTTCTCAGGTCGACGTTATAACTCTAGGTTCTAGCTGTTCTCAGGTCGACGTTATAGCTCTAGGTTCTAGCTGTTCTCAGGTCGACGTTATAACTCTAGGTTCAAGCTGTTCTCAGGTCGACGTTATAACTCTAGGTTCTAGCTGTTCTCAGGTCGACGTTATAACTCTAGGTTCAAGCTGTTCTCAGGTCGACGTTAGAACTCTAGGTTCTAGCTGTTCTCAGGTCGACGTTATAATTCTAGGTTCCAGCTGTTCTCAGGTCGACGTTATAAGTCTAGGTTTCTAGCTGTTCTCAAGTCGACGTTAGAACTCTAGGTTCTAGCTGTTCTCAGGTCGACGTTATAACTCTAGGTTCTAGCTGTTCTCAGGTCGTTGTTATAACTCTAGGTTCTAGCTGTTCTCAGGTCGACGTTATAACTCTAGGTTCTAGCTGTTCTCATGTCGACGTTATAATTGTAGGTTCTAGCTGTTCTCAGGTCGACGTTATAAGTCTAGGTTTCTAGCTGTTCTCAAGTCGACGTTAGAACTCTAGGTTCTAGCTGTTCTCAGGTCGACGTTATAACTCTAGGTTCTAGCTGTTCTCAGGTCGTTGTTATAACTCTAGGTTCAAGCTGTTCTCAGGTCGACGTTATAACTCTAGGTTCTAGCTGTTCTCAGGTCGACGTTATAACTTTAGGTTCTAGCTGTTCTCAGGTCGACGTTATAACTTTAGGTTCTAGCTGTTCTCAGGTCGACGTTTTAACTCTAGGTTCTAGCTGTTCTCATGTCGGCGCTATAACTCTAGGTTCTAGCTGTTCTCGGGTCGACGTTATAACTCTAGGTTTTAGCTGTTCTCAGGTCGACGTTAGAACTCTAGGTTCTAGCTGTTCTCAGGTCGACGTTATAACTCTAGGTTCTAGTTGTTCTCAGGTCGACGTTATAACTCTAGGTTCTAGCTGTTCTCAGGTCGACGTTAGAATTCTAGGTTCTAGCTGTTCTCAGGTCAACGTTATAACTCTAGGTTCTAGCTGTTCTCAGGTCGACGTTAGAATTTTAGGTTCTAGCTGTTCTCAGGTCAACGTTATAACTCTAGGTTCTAGCTGTTCTCAGGTCGACGTTAGAACTATAGGTTCTAGCTGTTCTCAGGTCGACGTTATAACTCTAGGTTCAAGCTGTTCTCAGGTCGACGTTATAACTCTAGGTTCTAGCTGTTCTCAGGTCGACATTATAACTCTAGGTTCTAGCTGTTCTCAGGTCGACGTTAGAATTCTAGGTTCAAGTTGTTCTCAGGTCGACGTTATACCTCTAGGTTCAAGCTGTTCTCAGGTCGACGTTATAACTCTAGGTTCAAGCTGTTCTCTGGTCGACGTTATAACTCTAGGTTCTAGCTGTTCTCAGGTCGACGTTATAACTCTAGGTTCAAGCTGTTCTCAGGTTGACGTTAGAACTCTAGGTTCAAGCTGTTCTCAGGTCGACGTTATAATTCTAGGTTCTAGCTGTTCTCAGGTCGACGTTATAACTCTAGGTTCAAGCTGTTCTCAGGTCGACGTTATAACTCTAGGTTCAAGCTGTTCTCAGGTCGACGTTATAACTCTAGGTTCAAGCTGTTCTCAGATCGACGTTATAACTCTAGGTTCAAGCTGTTCTCAGGTCGACGTTAGAACTCTAGGTTCTAGCTGTTCTCAGGTCGACGTTATAACTCTAGGTTCAAGCTGTTCTCAGGTCGACGTTATAACTCTAGGTTCTAGCTGTTCTCAGGTCGACGTTATAACTCTAGGTTCTAGCTGTTCTCAGGTCGACGTTATAACTTTAGGTTCAAACTGTTCTCAGGTCGACGTTATAATTCTAGGTTCTAGCTGTTCTCAGGTCGACGTTATAACTCTAGGTTCAAGCTGTTCTCAGGTCGACGTTAGAACTCTAGGTTCAAGCTATTCTCAGGTCGACGTTATAACTCTAGGTTCAAGCTGTTCTCAGGTCGACGTTAGAACTCTACGTTCTAGCTGTTCTCTGGTCGACGTTATAACTCTAGGTTCAAGCTGTTCTCAGGTCGACGTTATAACTCTAGGTTCTAGCTGTTCTCATGTCGACGTTAGAACTCTAGGTTCTAGCTGTTCTCATGTCGACGTTATAACTCTAGGTTTTAGCTTTTCTCAGGTCTACGTTAGAACTCTAGGTTCTAGCTGTTCTCAGGTCGACGTTATAACTCTAGGTTCTAGCTGTTCTCAGGTCGACGTTAGAACTCTAGGTTCTAGCTGTTCTCAGGTCGACGTTTTAACTTTAGGTTCTAGCTGTTCTCAGGTCGACGTTATAACTCTAGCTTCTAGCTGTTCTCATGTCGACGTTATAACTCTAGGTTCTAGCTGTTCTCAGGTCGACGTTATAACTCTAGGTTCTAGCTGCTCTCAGGTCGACGTTATAACTCTAGGTTCTAGCTGTTCTCAGGTCGACGTTATAACTCTAGGTTCTAGCTGTTCTCAGGTCGACGTTAGAACTCTAGGTTCTAGCTGTTCTCAGGTCAACGTTATAACTCTACGTTCTAGCTGTTCTCAGGTCGACGTTAGAACTCTAGGTTCAAGTTGTTCTCAGGTCGACGTTATAACTCTAGGTTCAAGCTGTTCTCAGGTCGACGTTATAACTCTAGGTTCTAGCTGTTCTCAGGTCGACGTTATAACTCTAGGTTCAAGCTGTTTTCAGGTCGACGTTATAACTCTAGGTTCTAGCTGTTCTCAGGTCGACGTTATAACTCTAGGTTCAAGCTGTTCTCAGGTCGACGTTAGAACTCTAGGTTCTAGCTGTTCTCAGGTCGACGTTATAATTCTAGGTTCTAGCTGTTCTCAGGTCGACGTTATAAGTCTAGGTTTCTAGCTGTTCTCAAGTCGACGTTAGAACTCTAGGTTCTAGCTGTTCTCAGGTCGACGTTATAACTCTAGGTTCTAGCTGTTCTCAGGTCGTTGTTATAACTCTAGGTTCAAGCTGTTCTCAGATCGACGTTATAACTCTAGGTTCTAGCTGTTCTCAGGTCGACGTTATAACTTTAGGTTCAAGCTGTTCTCAGGTCGACGTTATAACTTTAGGTTCTAGCTGTTCTCAGGTCGACGTTATAACTCTAGGTTCTAGCTGTTCTCATGTCGGCGCTATAACTCTATGTTCTAGCTGTTCTCGTGTCGACGTTATAACTCTAGGTTTTAGCTTTTCTCAGGTCGACGTTATAACTCTAGGTTCTAGCTGTTCTCAGGTCGACGTTATAACTCTAGGTTCAAGCTGTTCTCAGGTCGACGTTATAACTCTAGGTTCAAGCTGTTCTCAGGTCGACGTTAAAACTCTAGGTTCAAGCTGTTCTCAGGTCGACGTTATAACTCTAGGTTCAAGCTGTTCTCAGATCGACGTTATAACTCTAGGTTCAAGCTGTTCTCAGGTCGACGTTAGAACTCTAGGTTCTAGCTGTTCTCAGGTCGACGTTATAACTCTAGGTTCAAGCTGTTCTCAGGTCGACGTTATAACTCTGGGTTCTAGCTGTTCTCAGGTCGACGTTATAACTCTAGGTTCTAGCTGTTCTCAGGTCGACGTTATAACTTTAGGTTCTAGCTGTTCTCAGGTCGACGTTATAACTCTAGGTTCTAGCTGTTCTCAGGTCGACGTTATAACTCTAGGTTCAAGCTGTTCTCAGGTTGACGTTAGAACTCTAGGTTCAAACTGTTCTCAGGTCGACGTTATAATTCTAGGTTCTAGCTGTTCTCAGGTCGACGTTATAACTCTAGGTTCAAGCTGTTCTCAGGTCGACGTTAGAACTCTAGGTTCAAGCTATTCTCAGGTCGACGTTATAACTCTAGGTTCAAGCTGTTCTCAGGTCGACGTTAGAACTCTAGGTTCTAGCTGTTCTCAGGTCGACGTTATAACTCTAGGTTCAAGCTGTTCTCAGGTCGACGTTATAACTCTAGGTTCTAGCTGTTCTCAGGTCGACGTTATAACTCTAGGTTCTAGCTGTTCTCAGGTCGACGTTATAACTCTAGGTTCTAGCTGTTCTCAGGTCGACGTTATAACTCTAGGTTCTAGCTGTTCTCAGGTCGACGTTATAACTTTAGGTTCTAGCTGTTCTCAGGTCGACGTTATAACTCTAGGTTCTAGCTGTTCTCAGGTCGACGTTATAACTCTAGGTTCTAGCTGTTCTCAGGTCGACGTTATAACTCTAGGTTCTAGCTGTTCTCAGGTCGACGTTAGAACTCTAGGTTCTAGCTGTTCTCAGGTCGACGTTATAACTCTAGACTACTCAGCCCCCGAGAACTATCAAAATTTGGGCTTAGAAGAAGATTGTGAATGTGTACAGAGAGAATGATTATTTGTGATAATGAGGAATATTGATGTTGTCTACATATATATGTACAGGGTTTGTACTGTACATATAGGATGGTAGAAATAGTTCTATTTCAATTACCTTTTGGCAATAAAGTGTTAGTGACGTCATTGAACAATATCTCATCTTTATGTGGCTGGGTTAGAAGTTCCCATCTCTCTTTTCTCACCAGAGCATATCTCTAGCATGTATTTAAAGATCCTGGGTGGACTCTGAGAGTCCTTCAGGGTGGAAAATAATTGTTTAGCTGACATTTTAATCTAGGGCCTTCAGTTCGATAGGAAAGTGGACTAACCACAACGCTACTGGGCTCTCACTGTAAATATGAATGTGAAGATAATCGGACGAAAAAGATGTGAATCAGTATTGCAAATATTAGAATTAATAGCATTCAGATAGAGTCTATGAAGTCATGAGGCTAAAGTGCTGATTATAACAACGAAGATGGTGTCGATGATAGCTGTAAATGATGGGAGTGATGATGAGGATTGTGAAAAAAAGTGTAGCGTAAACTGAAGTTGTAAAGAGAGTGTGAAGATCAGGATTAAAATAGCCGGTTTAAGGATCAGAATTGGACAAAATGAGAATTGTGAGCTGATGATTATGAAAGTTCAGGTTTTGAAAGGTTGTATTAGGGAAGATAAAGCTGGGAATTTGAGGATTGGAAAGATAAAGATTAGGAAGTTGAAGACTGCGAGAATGATTACTGTATAGATGATGAGTGGGAAGACGAGGAATGGGAAGATTATAATAGGGAAGATATTAGCTGGGAAGACGAGAACTGAAAAGGTTATAATATGGAAGCTCTTGACTAGAACGGTTATAACAGGGAAGATCCTGACTATGATGGTTATAATAGGGAAGATCTTAACTTAGGAAGGTTATAATAGGTAAGAACTTGACTAGGAACGTTATAATAGGGAAAATCTTGACTAGGAATGTTATAATAGGTAAGATGTTGACTAGGAATGTTATAATAGGGAAAATCTTGACTAGGAATGTTATAATATGTAAGATGTTGACTAGGAAGGTTATAATAGGGAAGACATTTACTAGAAGATTATAATAAGGAAAATCTTCACTAGGAAGGTTTCAATAGGGAAGATATTTATGAGGAAGGTTATAATAGGGTAGATATTAACTGGAAAGACGCGGAATGGGAAGGTTATGAAAGGGAAGGTAAGGGGAGATGAGATTTTAAAAAATGGAGACTAGGAAGATGAGGACTGGAATCGTGTGAAATGGAGGAGAGATGCGGACTGTGAAGATGTGTCCTAGGAAGACAAGGATTAGGAGGTTGTGATTTGGGAAAATGAGAACTGGGAAGATTTGATTTGGGAAAATGAGAACTGGGAAGATGTGATTTGGGAAAATGAGAACTCGGAAGATGTGATTTGGGAAAATGAGAATTGGGATGATCTTGATTGGTGGAAAGATGATGACTGAGAAGACGAAGACTGTGAAGGTGTGAATTGAGACGGCAAGTGCTAGGAAAATGAGAACTAGGAAAATGTGGATTAGGAAAGTGATGACTAGAAAAATTAAAATGGGAAGAGACAGATGAGGAAGGTGAGATTTGAGAATGTGTGGATTTAGAAAAATGGATTTGGGTGGTAAAGAATATTAAAGCTGAGTACTAAAAAGTTGAGAATAGAGGAAAATAAGGACTGGGAAAAGTACAAACTGTAACATGATGACTGGAAAAATGACAATAAATAAAAATTAGAACGAGAAATTAAATTTAAAAAATGAGTGATGACTGGAATAATGAAACGCGGGAATTTGATGATGTAGGATGATAGTATTACGCAATGGTGCATGCCTTGATACTGTAAATTGACCAGCGACACTGAAACGACAAAAATTCGTTCCATTCATTAAGTTAAAAATAAATGGAAACTATTCTGTACGCCTCATTGGGTGAGAAAATTAATTTCACAGAAGGCTTTTATTACTTCCTTTAAAGAAGAGTGTAAAAAGAGAGAGAGAGAGAGAGAGAGAGAGAGAGAGAGAGAGAGAGAGAGAGAGAGAGAGAGAGAACACTACGGCAAGCAAACTTCTGCTGTTAAAGTATGGCTGCTTTGTATTTTGGAAACCCTGCAGTGTAGAGGTAAATGAATTGGCTTAGTGAGGAGAGGAGACTGGGCTCGATCGCCCCAACTGGTTAATTTATGCATTGATACAGCAGCCATAAATGACTTACAGCAATTTCGTTTAAATGGAAAAGAAAGACCACTAGTGCAGTGCTTATCACATTACTAAAAAAAATATACTACGTTCATAAAAGTATGGGCACTAATACGTAGTGGCGTCGAATGAGGTGGAGGCCTAAATGTTGCCCTGGGCTCAAATTTGTAGGATATACACAATTTTAAAAAAATAATAATGAAATAAAAATTTAAAAAAATAGCAGGGTTGGGTACAACATTTGCCTCGGACGCTGGTAGTCCACATTGAGTTATTGAGTTATTTGCGGGTCATCATCGTTGCACTCCGAACATGTCCATAGGTGTTCAGATCCCCTCCACAGCAATTCCCTCAGTGTTCAGCGTGACGACAGTCCACATATCTTTTTGAACTTTCGAAAACATGGCGCTCACTTTTGCCGCGTTTTTAGAGAGTGCAGCTTCTAACGTCTTTTTTTTTTTTGTTGTATTATTTTTTTCGATTTATTCAAGTGAACTGGAGTAGAAAAGAAAGCGTAAATTAATGTTCTTTTCTTAGTGATGTTTGAAATTGCCGCTTATGCAGCTAAAATTGGCTTGAACGAACAGAGTTCGTCATAGCCAATACGGACTGCCTGTCGTCCTTTTTTCTGACTAGAGTAGTAGTTAAATCGTTTCCGTTGCTATGTGTGTTTTTTTTGGTATTTTTTTCTCGAGGAAACTGAAGTGTTGAAGTGGCTGTGCAATCCATTCCATGAAAGTCGTTTGGATTCGTCGCCTGTGCAGCTTAAAGGGCATGCACAGTAGGGTTGCCAGGTTTCTGTCAGGTAACAAAAGGAAGATTGTCTTGGTTTGTTTTTTTTTTGTAATGAAAAAATATCTTGGTTTTTTTTTTTTTTTTTGGAATGACAAAATATCTTGGTTTGTTTTTATTTTGTAATGAAAAAATATCTTGGTTTTCTTTTTTTTTTTTTTGTAATGAAAAAATATCTTGGTTTGTTTTTATTTTGTAATGAAAAAATATCTTGGTTTTTTTTTTGTAATGACAAAATATCTTGGTTTGTTTTTTTTTTTTGTAATGAAAAAATATCTTGGTTTGTTTTTATTTTGTAATGAAAAAATATCTTGGTTTGTTTTTTTTTGTAATGAAAAAATATCTTGGTTTGTTTTTATTTTGTAATGAAAAAATCTCTCCATCTGTCCTCCCCAAGAATATGTTGGTCTTCCTCTTTGTCTATTTCCTTGGGGATTCCAAAAAAGGGCCTGGTGCATAATATTCTCACTTGGCTTCCGCAGTGTTTATCCTATCCAGCGCCATCGTCTTCGTTATATCTCTTTATCCACTGGTATACAGTCTGGCAGACATTAATAGAACTACAATAAAGCCATTCTCAAATGGGGTTCCGAAAAAAACAGAGAATATACTGACGGTCTATTCACCTTAAAACAGCTAGCAGAAAAAAACGACAGAACACAATCACAATTTTACATAAATTTCACCGACCAGGAAAAAAAGCATTCTACGGAGTAAACAGAGAAAAACTGCAGGAGATACTAACAACATACGGAGTAAGCCAACATCTTACAAACTTCATTAAAAATCTCTAAATCAACTGTAGCTGCAGAATCAAAACAGCAGCAGGTTATACAGACCACTTCAAAGTTAAATCAGGAGTAAGACAAGCATGTGTACTGTTGTTTATTACATACCTGGGCTATGTATGCAAGTTAGCCAGCCCGTCAGAGACTGAGGAGATGAACGAGCTTCTATTCGCAGATGATCAGGTATTTTTCCACATACATGGAAAAATAGAAAACCTAAATGAACACTAAGATAGACTCAAAAGCACAGGCACAAAATACAGCATGAAAATCAACACCAACAAAACAGAAATCATGAATATCGCAAAAAAGAAACGGAACATCAACATAACCATAGACGGCAGATAACTAAAACAAATAGATAGTTTTAAATACCTAGGACGCCTAGTTAGTTACAAGCGCCAATTCATAAACAGCAGAGACACACTCATTATGTAACAAAGCTTGACTAATGTGGACAGCTGCCACCTCTATTGTCCAATAAGGAAATAACTAGAGGCAAAAGAAACGGGCACTCTACAATACAATCTTCATCACAACGTTGTGCTGGTCCTAGACCCTAGATGCAAGAACAATAAGAAAAAATAACCTTTATTCAGATGAAATGTGTTGGACGAATGAAAGATAACAGCCTGAGAGTTAGTATGAGAAATGAAGAACTGAAAAAGAAACTAGGAATAATCCCCGCCACAGAATATATAAAGAAACAATAGATAAAATGGTTTGGCCACGTGACAAGGCAGACAGATCAAAACACAACACACGAGCCTTCAATAAACGTTGCGAGAACACCAGACCCAAGGGCCGACCACAGAAAAAATGGATTGTCGGAATATTAGAAGCAATAGGAAACATAACAGCAGAAGAAGCGAACAGAAGAGCAAAAGTCCGCAAATTATATCTCCCCTCGATGCTGAAAGGCAAATGATGAAGGAAAGAGGAAGAAGAATGAATTGTACAAAGTTTTTCTTTTTCCCTTCTGAATTGATCAAATAATTAATAAAAAAAAAACTACATTATCAAAAGATCGTCTACATAATTATATATATTTTACATTGAAAAGAAGAGATCAAGTACACGTTGAAGAGAGACATAGAAACAAGATCACCATTACGTTGTAAGTCATCACTTAATGACTGATGCACATTTGAACTTACCTGTTTCTCTGACTCTCTTGTCTTCGTACCAACTGGGGCAATGATTCTATCGCAGTAACTCCCTTCAAGAAGAGCCACCCCTGATGGTTTGGACGAGGTCTCGTTCTCATAATAGAAAAGCACGTTCTGATAAAGCACAAAGTATCGTTGTTGCCACCGACCAATATCTAGGCTCCGCTTCTGCAAGTATCCGCACAAAGTGTTCTCTACCCGGGCTTTGTTGGCCAGGTAGAGGAGCTGAGCCTCGCTGATCCGAATGTTTTTTTGCATGGTAGGGGGTGAGGTCTCGGTGAGGATAGGTTCTTGGCATGCGTGACCTCGCTGAGCTGAGATGCCAGCGCAGGCAAGTAGATGGGAAAAGGCAAAGTGTCCGTTGAATCTCGACTTTTAACGTATTAGTGAATCACTGTGGAGGAAAGAATAGGTTGTGATATTGTGCTTTGCTTTATATCTGAGTATTTGTCAATAAGCAAATTAATGCTCTATATCTGAGTATTTGTCAATAAACAAATTAATGCTCTATATCTGAGTATTTGTCAATAAGCAAATTAATGCTCTGAGTATTTGTCAATAAGCAAATTAATGCTTTATATTTGAGTATATGTCAATAAGCAAATTAATGCTTTATATCTGAGTATTTGTCAATAAGCAAATTAATGCTCTATATCTGAGTATTTGTCAATAAGCAAATTAATGCTTTATATTTGAGTATTTGCCAATAAGCAAATTAATGCTTTATATCTGAGTATTTGTCAATAAGTAAATTAATGCTCTATATCTGAGCATTTGTCAATAAGTAAATTATTGCTCTATATCTGAGTATTTGTCAATAAGTAAATTAATGCTCTATATCTGAGCATTTGTCAATAAGTAAATTATTGCTCTATATCTGAGTATTTGTCAATAAGTAAATTAATGCTCTATATCTCAGTATTTGTCAATAAGTAAATTAATGCTCTATATCTGAATATTTGTCAATAAGTAAATTAATGCTCAATATCTGAGTATTTGTCAATAAGTAAATTAATGCTCTATATCTGAGTATCTGTCAATAAGTAAATTAATGCTCTATATTTGAGTATCTGTCAATAAGTAAATTAATGCTCTATATCTGAGTATTTGTCAATAAGTAAATTAATGCTCTATATCTGAGTATTTGTCAATAAGTAAATTAATGCTCTATATCTGAGTATCTGTCAATAAGTAAATTAATGCTCTATAACTGAGTATTTGTCAATAAGTAAATTAATGCTCTATATCTGAGTATTTGTCAATAAGTAAATTAATGCTCTATATCTGAGTATCTGTCAATAAGTAAATTAATGCTCTATATCTGAGTATTTGTCAATAAGTAAATTAATGCTCTATATCTGAGTATCTGTCAATAAGTAAATTAATGCTCTATATCTGAGTATCTGTCAATAAGTAAATTAATGCTCTATATCTGAGTATTTGTCAATAAGTAAATTAACGATAACTATATATTTATACCAACACATCATCATATGCCATATCGGTTTCCGTAGGAGACAAAATCGTTCTACAATTCTATTCTATTCTATTCTATTCTATTCTATTCTATTCTATTCTATTCTATTCTATTCTATTCTATTCTATTCTATTATGGATTCAGTTACATTCCAGTCGGGGCATTCCCACATCCGCTGATCCGACCGTCCAGCTTTTCCCGAAGCATAAACAAACTGATAGTTCCCTGTAAGGTGTTGATTTCAGATACAACCATTTTTGCCCCTAATCACTCCGGATAGACCAGACTCATTTTCCACCTTTAGACTCCTCAGTCTCTCAATGTACACTCATTGTCCCACCCCTCCTCCTTCTATTCCTATAAAGAGGGTATTAATGCAAATTGGACAGAGTACTATTTATACATTATTCGCCCAGACATAGTGGGGACATGCTTCATATATATATATATATATATATATATATATATATATATATATATATATATATATATATATATATATATATGCACAAATAAAACGTGGAAGGCGTGATTTGATTTTTTTTTACGAATACACAACAGATTTGGCCATTATAAATATTCACGTTAATGCTGATGTGAGTTATTCTAATATCTCGATTTTAATTTGCAGCCTACGTGCATAAATTTAAAAGAGATTTTTGCAATTCTCACAATTATAAATTACAACAATTCTTAAAATAGTAAAATATGTCCATGTCTATTTGTTAAATTCATGCGAAATATAATGCTATAGCAACAACTATATCCATTGTTATGATTTTTTTAAAATCCCATGGAGTTATGTTCAGGGATGAATGCTCTGACCAGAATAAAAATTGTATACCCTAAAGATGATCGTTTTACAGGCACAGAAGATTCCGGGTTACTTGAAAAATCCATGACAATGAAAATTATGCATTTTACATGAAAGGTATGAGAGTATGAAACAGAGCACGTTAAACGTTGATTTTTACCGGAAGTTTGATATAGTAGAAGGCAAGTGAAAAGTGTCAAACTGAAGACCTTAAAGTAAATTTTGATGGAAAATACCAAACAGAAGACAATAAAGTTGATGGAAGTATCAAGCCGAAGAAAGTAAAGTGAACTTTGGTGGAAGTATCCAATTGAAGAGAGTAAAGTGAACTTTGGTGGAAGTATCAAATAGAAGAGAGTAAAGTGAACTTTGATGGAAGTATCAAATAGAAGAGAGTAAAGTGAACTTTGGTGGAAGTATCAAACAGAAGAAAGTAAAGTGAACATTGGTGGAAGTATCAAGCCGAAGAAAGTAAAGTGAACTTTGGTGGAAGTATCAAATAGAAGAGAGTAAAGTGAACTTTGGTGGAAGTATCAAATAGAAGAGAGTAAAGTGAACTTTGATGGAAGTATCAAATAGAAGAGAGTAAAGTGAACTTTGATGGAAGTATCAAATAGAAGAGAGTAAAGTGAACTTTGGTGGAAGTATCAAACAGAAGAGAGTAAAGTGAACTTTGATGAAAGTATCAAGCCGAAGAAAGTAAAGTGAACTTTGGTGGAAGTATCCAACAGAAGAGAGTAAGGTGAACATTGGTGGAAGTATCAAGCCGAAGAAAGTAAAGTGAACTTTTGTGGAAGTATCAAACAGAAGAGAGTAAAGTGAACTTTGGTGGAAGTATCAAACGGAATAAAGTAAAGTAAACTTTGGTGGAAGTATCAAATAGAAGAGAGTAAAGTGAACTTTGGTGGAAAGTATCAAATAGAAGAAAGTAAAGTGAACTTTGGTGGAAGTATCAAATAGAAGAAAGTAAAGTGAACTTTGGTGGAAAGTATCATACAGAAGAGAGTAAAGTGAACTTTGGTGGAAAGTATCAAATAGAAGAGAGTAAAGTGAACTTTGGTGGAAGTATCAAATAGAAGAGAGCAAAATGAACTTTGGTGGAAAGTATCAAACAGAAGAGAGTAAAGTGAACTTTGATGGAAGTATCAAATAGAAGAGAGTAAAGTGAACTTTGGTGGAAAGTATCAAACAGAAGAGAGTAAAGTGAACTTTGGTGGAAAGTATCAAACAGAAGAGAGTAAAGTGAACTTTGATGGAAGTATCAAATAGAAGAGAGGAAAGTGAACTTTGGTGGAAAGTATCAAATAGAAGAGAGTAAAGTGAACTTTGATGGAAAGTATCAAACAGAAGAGAGTAAAGTGAACTTTGATGGAAGTATCAAATAGAAGAGAGTAAATTTAAGTTTGATGGAAGTATCAAATAGAAGAGAGTAAAGTGAATTTTGGTGGAAAGTATCAAATAGAAGAGAGTAAAGTGAACTTTGGTGGAAAGTATCAAACAGAAGAGAGTAAAGTGAACTTTGATGGAAGTATCAAATAGAAGAGAGGAAAGTGAACTTTGGTGGAAAGTATCAAATAGAAGAGAGTAAAGTGAACTTTGGTGGAAAGTATCAAACAGAAGAGAGTAAAGTGAACTTTGATGGAAGTATCAAATAGAAGAGAGTAAATTTAAGTTTGATGGAAGTATCAAATAGAAGAGAGTAAAGTGAACTTTGGTGGAAAGTATCAAACGGAAGAGAGTAAAGTGAACTTTGGTGGAAAGTATCAAACAGAAGAGAGTAAAGTGAACTTTGATGGAAGTATCAAATAGAAGAGAGTAAAGTGAACTTTGGTGGAAAGTATCAAACAGAAGAAAGTAAAGTGAACTTTGATGGAAGTATGAAGCCGAAGAAAGTAAAGTGAACTTTGATGGAAGTATCAAACAGAAGAGAGTAAAGTGAACTTTGGTGGAAAGTATCAAACAGACGAGAGTAAAGTGAACTTTGATGGAAGTATCAAACAGAAGAGAGTAACGTGGACTTTGGTGGAAAATATCAAACAGAAGAGAGTAAAGTGAACTTTGATTGAATGTATCAAATAGAAGAGGATATATTATCAGTGACTCTAAATGTGTTCAGAAAGATCACAACTGGTTGTGCTCAACGGCAATGGTTATAGTCTCTACTCTGTTTCACTTTCGTGCCAGTACACACTGGTGTACGAAATAAGGAACGTACTGACAGATTTACCAGTTTGGCCAATGTTGAGTGCGGAAGGGCAATGGACCGCTTTCAGATTCTGAACACCTTCATAAACGCTGGGGGGTGGGGGGGGGTGTGCATTGGAGGGAATGCTTAAAATAATAACCCTTATTCCGTTAACACAAACAAACTTCACGAATATCATGTGGACGATGCCAGACAAGAGCAATACGCATGAATTGAAAGAAGTCTTGTGAACTAGCACAAAACCGGCGTCGCTAGTCGCTATACCTTGATAGATATTCTTCGGACGACACCTTAGCACTTGTGGACCTGTCGACTAAACTATACCGAAAAGAAGAGGATAAAGATAAATGTCCTGAAAAGTATCAAATAAAAAATGAAAAAGAGAATAATATCAAATAAAAGATGATAAAGTTAACTTTAAAGGAATTAAACCTCTGAAGTACTCTACTGGAAATAAGTAAAATATTTCACACTATATATCTCTTATAGACCAAGTGCTATCTCTCAACCTTCCAAGAATAAACCAAATTTGGAATCTTCAGACTAAGATCTGGACATTAGACTAGTTAGCAAAATACCATCAGGATATTGATATTTATATATATATATACCATGGTCACTTTTAAAACAAAATGCAGAATCCCATCACTTTTTTATACGGTGCAAAAGCTAATTGAGGGACACACTCTGGCCTACTCCAACAGCTCTGAGAAATAAGATCTTCAGTTCACTAAGAGTAAAAACAGACAACAATGCAGAATGCAATGCAAAGTTATATAGACAACAATGCAGACTGCAATGCAAAGTTATATAGACAACAATGCATCATGTCAATGTAAAGTTATATAGACAACAATGCAGACTGCAATGCAAAGTTATATAGACACCAATGCATCATGTCAATGTAAAGTTATATAGACAACAATGCAAGTATGTCAATGCATGCAAAGTTATATAGACACCAATGCATCATGTCAATGTAAAGTTATATAGACAACAATGCAAGTATGTCAATGCATGCAAAGTTATATAGACACCAATGCATCATGTCAATGTAAAGTTATATAGACAACAATGCATCATGTCAATGCAAAGTTATATAGACAACAATGCATCATGTCAATGTAAAGTTATATAGACAACAAAACAGTATGTCAATGCAAAGTTATATAGACAAAAATGCAACATGTCAAAGTAAAGTCACACAGACAACAATGCAGAATGCAAAGTAAAGTTATATAGACAACAATGCGGCGTGTCAATGTAAAGTTATATAGACAACAATGCGGCATGCCAGTTCAAAGTTATAAAGAGAACAATGCAGCATGTCAATACAAAGTTATATATAAAGAACAATGCAGCATGCTAATGCAAAGTTATATATAGAACAATGCAGCATGTCAAAGTAAAGTTATATAGACAACAGTATGGCATGTCAAAGTAAAGTTATATAGACAATAGTATGGCATGTCAAAGTAAAGTTATATAGACAACAGTATGGCATGTCAAAGTAAAGTTATATAGACAACAATATGGCATGTCAAAGTAAAGTTATATAGACAACAGTTTGGCATGTCAAAGTAAAGTTATATAGACAACAGTATGGCATGTCAAAGAAAAGTTATATAGACAACAGTATGGCATGTTAAAGTAAAGTTATATAGACAACAGTATGGCATGTCAAAGTAAATTTATATAGACAATAGTATGGCATGTCAAAGTAAAGTTATATAGACAATAGTATGGCATGTCAAAGTAAAGTTATATAGACAACAGTATGGCATGTCAAAGTAAAGTTATATAGACAACAGTATGGCATGTCAAAGTAAAGTTATATAGACAATAGTATGGCATGTCAAAGTAAAGTTATATAGACAACAATGCAGCAATTGCCATAGCATCACAAAACGAAGAAGACGAAGAATTGTATCTATTGTATATTCCTAACAGTTCTCTATTCAGTAATCTAAAATATGATGATGGTGACCGTATTACTCGTAGAAAATCCAGATCTACAACTTTTTCTCTAAGTTTATAAAAAAAAAGAAACAAGCAAAACACAGTATTGATATAATTACTAAAAAGGAAAACTATGAATATAATCAACATCCGAAATCTACATAAGACTATCAAAGTAGTTTATAAGAACCTAGGAGGAGTTCAATAATATAGCTAACTTGGGCATGTTATAACAATTGATTGAAAATGTAAAACAGAAATAAATAAAAGAATATGAACGGCAAAAAAGTAATTTTAACGACATGAAAAATATAACATCAAAGTAAATAACACCAGACTAAAATTGTAAATAGTAAAATGTTATATCTACTCAATATTTCTGTTTGGTGCCAAAACGTGGACATTAAATAAATAAGCAAATTGAAGCCTTTGAGATGTTGATTGATCGGAAAATGGGTAAAATTGGGAGGAAGGCAAACTGTGAAGTTTAGAGAGAGCTGAGATTAAAAATAAGAACAATTTAACACAGTTCAAACAAGATATGCACACTTTTAGGACATATGAATAAACACGATACACTATTAAACGGCATATTGGAGGGAAGAGTACAAGTAGACGAGGCTGAGGAAGACCAAGACTAAAGTGGACTGATAATATCAAAAGATGGATAGGTGAACCAATGACAACGTGCACTATCAAGATAAGAGACAGAGTAAAATGATGCGCAATGATAGCCAACCTTCGATGTGGAGATGGTACTTAATGTATGATGAACAAAGCTTGTCATTCTACTCATGTTTAGATCTATCTATCTATTGACATTTCGAACTCTGGCCGGCCCAAAATACATAGACCCAGATACTCCTTGCAAAGTTATTTTATAAAATATCGCCATTTGTCTCTGTTCTGTGCTAACCTCTCGATCTCATTGAGGGAGCCGATTCCTGCTGCCTTTGCCTCTCTCATCAATGTTCTTCTCAATGTCTCTCTGGGTCGGCCTCTTTTCCTCCTACCTGTTGTTTCCCACATGAGGGCTTTCTTTGTTATTCGGTTATTATCTCTTCTTATCACATATCAAACATATGTCCATTGTCTTCTTTTGATTACTGAAGATATTATGGTATGGCACATGATAATGATGATCATGATGAAGAAGATATTAGTGGTTGATTGGCGGTTGCTCTAATTTCCTCGTTTATTTTGAACTCGTTTTACGCTATACCATGTATTTTCCTTAGACATCTATTTTCAAATGCGTTCAACTTTGTTTCTATGTCTGTTGTTATTTTCCAGCTCTTGCATGCATAAGTATTGACAGTACGTTTGATTGGAATAGTCTACGTTTTGTGTTTGTGCTGATGAGTTTTGATTTCCACATTTTCTCAATGCTCTAGAAGGACATTGCTGCTTTAGCTATTCTGTTTCTAATTTCTTTACTTGTATCCCCTTCTCGGTGTTTGTATCCCCTTTCATACCCATATATAGTAGCAGACAGGTGAGATGCAGAATGGCTCAGGCAAAAAAAAAAGCTTTCCAAAAAATCGAGAAAGATACTATGCAATTCATTTTTAACAATCGAAACAAGAAAAAGAGTTCTTAAATGTTACGTAGAGCCAGTCTTAACATATGGATGTGAGCCATGGACAATAGGACAACAGACAAGAAAATCACTGGAGTCTGTAGATATGTGGTTTTACAGAAGAATGTTGAGATACCATGGACAGCCAAGAAGAGTAATGAAAATGTTCTGAAAGAGGTCAAAGCAAAAAAGAGAGCTAATGTCCATTATTAGGAAGAAACAATCATCATTTTTTGGCCACGTAATGAGAAGAGAACAACTGGAATATATTGTAACAACTGGAAAAATTGTGGAACGAAGAGATAGAGAGAAGCAAAGAAAAAATACCAGACAGCTTAAGAGAATGAGCTTGGCAGAAGGTCAACAACAGAAATGTTAAATAACTGATCGAAAGTTGTGAAGAGACATGATCACCTACGCCAGCAGGCCCGGTACTTGATGATGATGATGATCAGAGAATCTTACTTACAGCAGCGACTTGGTGTAACTCAGTCAGATAGTAACCGCTGCTGGCCGTCCATCATTGTGTAGTTCTCACTTGGTGCTTGTTACAGGGACGATACTCTGTAATTTTGAGTGTGCAAAGCTTGGTTTGTTTACTGGCATAATGAGCTGCGAATATAGAAAGAGGAAGAAATCGTGTAGTAATTATTATGTTGAGGTTAGTGTATGTTGTTCATATTGTGTGAGGAAAATATTTACCGATCTTTCTTTCTCTTTGGAATCGAAAGTAAAAAAAAAAAATGTAATGTACAACAGTTGTGACCTACCGATACACATCGTGCACAGCTGTTTGTTTTTATCCCAAAGTGGAATATAAGTTCTAATCTTGAAAATTGTGCAGCATTTATGGATGATGCACTGAGTTTAGTACATTCTTCTCGTTCTTACAAGTAATAGTTCGTGGAAGTGGTTTCAATTTGTGACACCACATATAAAATGTAACATTTGTAGCTGAAATAAACATCTGTGTGTGAATGATACTTTCGTACTTAATACTCATCATCAATTGGTGACAAATCTGATGATATTTCTGATGTGTAATATTCAATTTGTAATCTCGTAAGTTCTCATATTTTAATGTACATCTACTTTTAAATGTAAAATGTAAAATATAAAAAGCGTGTGTATTTTATCTTCTTGTAAAGACAAAAATGGACAGCTTAGAAGAGTAATGAAAAAGTTCTGAAAGAGGCCAAAGAAAAAAGAGAGCTAATTTCCAATATTAGGAAGAAACAATCTTCATTTTTTTTGCCATGTAATGAAAAGGAAACAGCTGAAATATATTGTAACAACTGGGAAAACTGAGAGACGAAGAGATAGAGGGAAGCAAAGAGAAAAGATACCAGACAGCTTAAGAGAATGGCTTCGCAGAAAGTCAACAACAGAAATGATAAACAACTGTCGAGATCGAAAGTTGTGGAGAGACATGATCACCTACGCCAGCAGGCACGGTACTTGATGATGATGAAAGACATAAATGAGCAAATCAACTAAAGTATCAGTAACAAACAGCTGTGCATGTAAACGACAAGAAAATGGAGTCACGTAAAAGAGTGTATAGGAGCCGCGATAGCTCAGTGATTAGTGAACTGGATACAAAGGACAAGGGGTAGGGTTCGATCCCAACCGACGGCTTCCGGGTTCACCCAGCCTTAAATGGGTACCGTATTTTTTTCAGGGAAAATGAAGCAGCACGGGCGTAATACCGACCACATTACCCCAAAAATCATGTGCTGAAGGTCTGTAAAATGTATGGTCACTAACACCATATTCCCTATACGCCGCTTGGCGTGACGGGGGTACTTTACTTTTTTTTTTTTTAATGAGTGTATATAGACAAGTACTGTAAAATGTCATGGGCAGGCACACAGAATAACGAAGGCGTTTTTAAAAGAACTTCTTCTTTCCTTCCTTATTTACCTTTCAGTGTCGAAGGGAGATATAATTTGCAGTCTTTTGTTCTGTTCGCTTTTTCTGCTTTTATGTTTCCTAGTGCTTCTAATATTCATCGATCCATCTTTCTCGTAGTCGACCCTTGGGCCTGATGTTCTCGCAACTCCTACTGAAGGCTCGTTGTGTTGTGTTTTGATCACTCTGCTTTGTCACGTGGTCAAACCAATTTATCTGTTGTTTCCTTATATATTCTATGGCTGGGGCTATTTCTAGCTTTTTTTTCTCAGTTATCCATTTTTGATCTTGTCTCTCAGGCTGTTTCCTGTCATTCGTCTAACACATTTCATTATAATAGAGGTTATTATTTTTTTTCTTGCATCTAGGCTCCAAGTCTGGCATTGGTAGCACAATGTTGGGATGAAGAGTGTATTGTAGAGTGCCCGTTTTGTCTCTAGAGTTATATCCTTGTTGGACAATAGTGGTGATAGCTGTCCAATGATTTGACAAGCTTTGATGCATCTTGAGTCTATCTCCGCTGTTTGAGAATTGTCGTTTGTCATTAAACTGCTTAGGTATTTGAACTCCTCTACCTGTTTTAGTTGCCTGCCTTTTATAGTTATGTTAATGTTCTGTTTCTCTTTTGAGACATTCATGATTTCTGTTTTTAAAGATGGTGAGGAGAAAAGAAAGGTAGATATCAACATCAGGAGAACCATCGTTAATTTTTTTGATTAGTTAATAATGAGGGTGAATATTGTTTCAACTGGAGAATCGAAGGAAGAAGAGATATTGGGGGGAAAAAAAATAATAATGTCCAGTATGATCTAGATGTTAGCGAAACGAAGGAGTGTTAACTACAGTGATAACATTCCATCATCATCATGTGCCATACCAGTTGGCGTAGGCGATCATGTCCATCTACAATCTTCTATCTACAGTGCATCGTATCAGTTCTGTTGTTGACTGCTTTCCATGCCATGATACCAAGCCATCTAGTATTTTCTCTCTTTGTCTTCCGCGATCTCTCTTTCCTTTTATTTTGCCAGTTGTAACCAAGTATTCCAACTTTCCTCTTCTCATGATGTGCCCGAAAAATGTTGATTGTTTCTTTCTGATGTTCCATAGGAGCTGCCTTTTTGTGTTGGCCTCTTTGAGAACTTCCTCATTAGTCTTTTTAGCTGTCCAGGGAACTTTCAACATTCTTCTGAGAAATCCTATCTCTGTGGCCTCTAATCGTCTTTTCATTTGTTTGTCTACTGTCCATGATTCGCTTCCATAGGTCAGAATTGGTTCTATATACCACCGATGAACTCTCTTTCTCATTTCCATTGATATGGATTTGTTGCATAAGATAATTTTCATTTTCTGAAATGCTATTTTGGCCTGAGCTATTCTACTTTTTATTTCCGTGGTGCATCTTCCATATGATGTTATTATTGAACATTCTATAGGGGCAGACAATTGTAGAAACATAATAATGTAATCAGTGAAGGTATATTATTTCAGTAACAAGTCGTGTTGGATAATTGCTTCATTAATATGCCACGGGAGATAACTCAGTAACATACCACGGGAAACTTTTTCAGTAACATAATATAACAGATGATAATTATTTAAGTAAAATGACGCCGGAGATAATTATTTCAGTAAAATGGCACAGGAGATAATTATTTCAGTAAAATGGCAGAGGAGATAATTATTTCAGTAACATGCCACATGAAACTATTTCTGCAATGTCGAACAGTGGGTAATTATTTCAGTAACATGTAACGGAAAATTAGCTCAGTGATATGCTACGGGAGATAATTATTTACGTAATATGTTACGAGGGGGTGGGGTTGATAATTATTTCCGTAATATGCCACTAGATTTAATTAATTCAGTAACGCGCGATTATTTCATTAAAATGCCACGAGGGTTTATTACTTCAACATGTAGCAGAAGGCGATTTTTCAGTAGATTTGGAGGATGATTATTTCAGTAATTGGTGAGAGCTTTGTTCATTTCATTAATTTGTCACACGTTTCGAATTGTTTCAGGAAATGTCACACTCATTTATTATTGGAGAAATGTGTGCCTACTACTGGAGAATTGTGTGCCTACTATTGGAGAAATGTGTGCCTACTATTGGTGAAATGTGTGCCTACTATTTGAGAAATGTGTGCCTACTACTGGAGAAATGTGTGCCTACTATTGGAGAAATGTGTGCCTACTATTGGAGAAATGTGTGCCTACTATTGGTGAAATGTGTGCCTACTATTTGAGAAATGTGTGCCAACTATTGGAGAAATGTGTGCCTACTACTGGAGAAATGTGTGCCTACTATTGGAGAAGTGTGTGCCTACTATTGAAGAAATGTGTGCCTACTACTGGAGAAATGTGTGCCTACTACTGGAGAAATGTGTGCCTACTACTGGAGAAATGTGTGCCTACTATTGGAGAAATGTGTGCCTACTATTGGAGAAATGTGTGCTTACTTTTGGAGAAATGTGTGCCTACTATTGGAGAAATGTGTGCCTACTATTTGAGAAATGTGTGCCTACTACTGGAGAAATGTGTGCCTACTATTGGAGAAATGTGTGCCTACTATTGGAGAAATGTGTGCCTACTATTGGTGAAATGTGTGCCTACTATTGGAGAAATGTGTGCCTACTATTGGAGAAATGTGTGCCTACTACTGGAGAAATGTGTGCCTACTATTGGAGAAGTGTGTGCCTACTATTGGAGAAATGTGTGCCTACTACTGGAGAAATGTGTGCCTACTACTGGAGAAATGTGTGCCTACTACTGGAGAAATGTGTTCCTACTATTGGAGAAATGTGTGCCTACTATTGGAGAAATGTGTGCTTACTTTTGGAGAAATGTGTGCCTACTATTGGAGAAATGTGTGCCTACTATTGGAGAAATGTGTGCTTACTATTGGAGAAATGTGTGCTTACTATTGGTGAAATGTGTGCTTACTATTGGAGAAATGTGTGCCTACTATTGGAGAAATGTGTGCCTACTATTGGAGAAATGTGTGCCTATATTTTACTATATGATCATTATGGCATTTCTATGAAACGGTGATTGAAATTAGTTATCTAAAACAGCCTCTGCCATCACGTCATTTCAAATTTGTGTGTTACACTGGCCTTAAGTATGTTTTAGTTGTTCCTGTCTTAAATTAATCTATTTTTGTTATCGTTTTATGTCATCATTGTCATTCTCTTTAAACCTCGCTGTGCCTCTGTTCTTCCTCATTTCTTTCTGAATTCCTCACTTTCCTTTTTTGTGTGAATTCCCGAAAAATGAGTGTCTAGCAAAGTTTGAAGCCGATTTTTTAAATGTACGCTGTGATCAGCGTAATATATTTATCTACAATGTTCTTAGTTTAGTTCAGTAATTTGGTGGTTTCAAGGTATGACGTCATCCTCTGGACAGGAAAGTCAAGGGTTCAAGTACTACCACAGGCGGTGGAAATTTTTAAAAATGGAATCTGTGGTTTCTTCGTGGCGTTGCCCTCCCCTTATCTATGGGTAGTGAGATCAGATGTTGTCGAATAAAAACGGAAATCAGGAGGTCAGGTGGTTGCGCACATTTAAATAACCTTGGCAGTTAAATGTCGAGAAGAGTAGGCTAAAAATGACCGCTGGCAGTACAAAATTGTTCAGTAAATCTACTCATGCTGAAGATGTGTCGAACTGAAAGGTGCGGATATCGCAGCTTTACCGTATACTAGCGACACAACGCATCCACTTAATGGGTGAACGATAGGAAAAAGAAGAGCTTAGTCAACAGGTCATCCTCATTGCACATCGAACAACGAAAAAGTCCATGACTGTTCAGATCTTTGGTTCTTTGGTTATGGAAGGCCCCGGTATCACTGCAAACGAATTAAAATCCATAATTGCTCAACCGCCCGTGCCAGTGGAATCATCCGAATTACTGCTCAGATCTGTTCCTCAGTTAACCCATCAACGTGTTGCGACACCGGTGTTACGTTGGTTGAAATGTCTTCTTTGGGTTCCTGCGCAGCGCTGCCAACTGACATCTCCCATCTTGACATGATATACATGCAGTCTGCTCATGGTTGGAGGATCCAAGACATTCTTTGAGTCCGTCTTTCGTCCAGCGTCCTCGACGACATTAAGCGTGTTCAATGTCCATTCATCTGACTGTATGCTAAACGCATTACAACGAGGAGACCTCCAAATCAGTTGTTAACAGATAACATTATGGCGGGTATATGCTGCCATATTCATAGCCGATAAGTTTGTGCAGTGTTGAATTGACCAGTATGGAGATGTTCAACTAGAATGAAGTGTAAGATAGAAAAGTCGCTTACATTACAACAATCTGTAATTCGAAAAGGGCAATAGATGTGGAGAGCAGAAGACCTAAATTGTGGTTCTAGTATAAACATAAGTAGAGCTGTTGTTTCGAATTCTTTGTCCATACTTCCAAACGTTTAAAATTCATGATTGGAAAGAATGAACTGCATCTTTCGTAACTTTTCTTCCGTTTTTGCCTTTTCGCGTTGATGGAACCAGGAGTATTTGGATCAATGCTAAGATATTTTTTTCATGCATGGTGCTTCATGGCAATTCTTCATTGCTCTATAGACCGCTAGTTGTATTTTAGTCCCTACTCCTTTGTTTCTGAGAATTCTTAGGGGGTGTTGCCTGGCGGTGTTAGTATTTTGACAACATTGTTTTATTTTTTTAATGGCCCAGCAATGATGTAAATTTGCTCTTGTTCTCAGTTAGTTGGGTTCTGATTTTTTTGTTTTAATAATCACTTTCAGTAATTTTCTCAGAAATCTGATTCCCTTTGTGATGATATTTTCTGTCGTTTTTCTTTTGGTTTTCATGTTTGACACTGATAACAGACTGTTTGAGTGCATTTGGTTGATCACTGCTTGTACATAATGTGTTAAAACTTCAAAAACCAGTGGTTTGTGTGGCTTTACTTTAGTTCTTTGTTTATGGAAGGCTCCGGTATCAATGCAAACGAATTAAAACCCATAATTGCTCAACCGCCCGTGCCAGTGAAATCATCCGAATTACTATCTCATCGCACAAACAAAGAAAGATAGCTGTAGTCCCAATCATAGCAGTCCCAGCACACGCCAAAAGACATAAGGCGAAACCATACAGAAAGTGAACAGAGCCAACTGTTCCCCGTCATACGATATCATCATTCATCGTAAACAACTGGGAATATCGAAACATGATCAAAACGGATGAAACACACAGTAGCTTTACTGTATCGTGCATGTATGCAAAGTTCAGAGAACACTGTGTATTAGAATCTAACGTAGGTCTAACTGAAACACTGACTTTTAACAAAACAATTATAATGGAACTTGTTGGTGATAGCTACATGCATCTAATTTCAACTGTGACTAGGGACATCATGAAGTCGTTCAGTGATCGAAATGTTGCTCTTGTAGCAACACTGCCAAGATCGCCATGTTGAGGCCGGTGATATTCATTCCCATGAAGAGACGGATATATGCAGTTAAAACCGGGGACTGGTTGGCAAAACAAAATACAAAACGGCAGCTCGAGGCAGTGATATTGTGAGTTCAAATCCCGACTGCAGCAGTTGGGATTTTTATTTGTGATTACTCTGTTCGGTAACCACACCTGCTCTCAGCAGCAAGGCCCGGCTTGAAGAGTCAATTACTCATCGACGGAAAAAAATATGTCCCTCAGAAGACGGAGTTATCTGCCTGTGCAGCGAGGGGCCCCTGTTCACACCGCGATTAACACCGCAAAATTAAGTTCCTAGTGCCCAGGAACTTTGCCAGAGGTGAAAACTGGCAAACGAAAAAAAAATTAAAACTTAGAGGTTTAGGAAATTTGGAATCAGACGATAGAAGAGTAGAATGAGACGAGTGATGAGACGAGTGATGAGACAAATATGAAACACACATAATGTGTGAGCTTCTGAAGCCATACTGTCTACATATCTATTGAATTGGGCAGAACAAACTGTTGAACCATTAAGTGCATTGAAGTCCGTTTGTTAACTACATTTGATTAATGATATTCCTTTTCATAACTATTAATAACACCAAATAATGAATATTAATTATTTTTTTAAAAAAGAAGATTAATATTGTTCCTTTTGACAACTACAATCAACAGTTCAAACCAAAGTTGGTTTATTAACTAAAATCACGTAGTTTGTCCAGCAACTCCGTTACAAGTCTGTACGGTCCATTTTACTTTTCATTTATTCATACATTAATTTTAAAATAGACTAAACAAAATTAAATTAAACTAAACTAAGCTAAACTGACTTTATATATATATATATTATTATATATAGTGTTTTCAAAGATATGTACCAATCAATGCCATTAGTGTTAACATAAAAGCACTAAAAATAACCTGCAGATACTCAACGGCTTTCAGGAAATGACAAGAAGTCCAAATGTTAATGTTTCCGATAATTCGCTGGGTTTTTTTTTACACACATGTAGTCCTCTGTTCAAAGAGCTAACACGTGAAACGATCTATAGCTCAAGCGACGATATTTCCTTATACTATGGCAACTGATATGTGATGTTTACAAGCTCTTCTACCGCTGTTGCTTATTGAGATATTACAGATGATAAAGGAGGTGGTCATAATCAACATCACCAATATTTGTGCTGATGGTCATAAAAGAATATGTGTACCAACATATTTTTTACAGAACTCAAAAGCGCTCACGGATATTATTTATTTTCTTTTGTGATTAAACTATCTCAAATTATTACAGTTTCATTAAATTCAATGTCTAATGCAAGAGATCGAAGATCAATGTAAATTAAGAGAACAAATATCAATATAAAGCATCGATTTTGTATCCTATTTTCAATGACTAAGTTGTGTACTACTAAATCTGATTAATTTGCTAACATTAAAGATGTGCATCTAAGTGGTTGCGTTCGTGAACAAATAGATTCACAAATGTGGAATTTATCAAAAACAGGTCCCATTGTAGACTTTACGAAGAACATGATCATCGTAGCCACTCACGAATTTCCAGAAGAAACTGACTATTTAGTTCAATGTATAGCAATGCTGGTTTGAAACAAATTTCTTCGTCGAGATCAAAATGGATAGTAAAACGTATGAAAACTTCACAACATTCTTCTTGAACATTTAGCACTTTGGAATTACAATTGTATGAAGTTTCCAAGGTACAAAATAGAAATAGTTAAACTGAATCCATCGAACATGAACTGATAATCACAGAAATATCACATTTCATTAAAAGAAAACACTTTTTGATTATCTTCCACTTAAAATAAGTTGAGTTAAGTACCAGTACAACTATCCACGGATTCATCGAAGAATCAGAAGCCCACTTGACTGTGGAAAGCTCTTGGCAACATGACTTGTGATAGCAGTAGGAGCACGAAGCATTACTCAGTAATCTATCGACAAAGGTGCAAGGCGAAGAAGCAGCCGGGGACATAATTCGATACTCCTGTAGTTCTGTGCCGTCGCCTCGACATTTCTCGCGCACCCAGTGTTGTCTGCTGCCCAGGTTTGTGAGGCCGACGGTGCTATGACGTTTCCAGGACAGAACAAAAGCAAACAAGCTCTAATTGCGCGGAATGCAAAACCCATTACTTATTGACGTGATTCGGAGATGGCGGCAGTCTGCCTCATGATACGCCGACTCTCTAGTTCTCCCTTTGTCTTATTCCTATTACATCTCGTGTACAGGAATTTGTTGTTGACTCCACAACATGCACATTTGTATTGGTTATGTACATTGTTCCTGCTATGTGCATCGTTCGCTATATGCATATCTCATTTGTACATGACAACTAATTCTATGAATCTATCCAGTGCTGCCATATATCATGATATACTCCGAATGTGCATTTGTTTTGCTATGTGCATGTCTGAGTAGGTGATTCTGCCTTGCTATATGCATCTGCCTTGTTACGTGCATTCCTCATTTTCTTTTTTTCTTGCTATGTGCATCTGTCGTACTATGTGCATCCCTCATTAAATGAATTTATCTTAATATAATGTATCTGCCTTGTAGCATGCAGCCTATCGCTTTATACATTTCTCACTATGTTCATCTACCATGCATTGTGCTATTGTCCTGTTGCGTGCATTTCTTGCTATGTGCAATATCTCACCATGTGCATCTCTAGTTGCATGTCTCAGTTTCATTATGTGCATCTTTCCGTAACAAGATAATTCATGTGGTAAAACCTGCATGTCTTCCGATAACAGGTCATTAAAACATGTAGTAGAAGAAGAAGATATATATATATATATATATATATATATATATATATATATAATTATTATAATTCAACACAGTTTACTTGTATAACTACCATTTATTGTTTACTTTTGACAGTATAATTTTTGTGAGAAAAAAAGGTACTTTGCAATGGTACAAGATAAAAGTAGGAGTGGAGACTTTGATGTTAGACGTTATAGAAGAGACAGCATCATGACATGCTCTTTAAAACATTATCAATAAAACATTGGTGTTTTCTTCCTCATTTCACTTTGCCTACTCTGCCCTGGGCACGGAATGTGGAGATAGTTCTTTACCCAGTCGCACTATCCCCCTCTCGACTTCGTTTCAAGGATTTCCGAAGGAGGGAAGTGGTCGTCCATACGTTCGCAATTGAAAGAAGGAAACTTGTTCATTCTGAGGCCGTGTGTATATGTCAAAAATTGACAGATTCAGCCACGAGAGAAGCTGTTCGGCAAAAACAGAGCCTAAAAAAATACACAATTGCCTCCACTAAACTGTCTGAAAAGACGAAAAGGGCCATACTAAATAATAATACAGGACAATATATGCTCTTTAATTATTCCTATGACGTCCCATTTATCTTAAGGGAATAAGATTTCCACTGCAAATTATATTTGCAGAAAAATGCATTTGAAAGAAAATAAGTAAAATTCATAGATAAGCAGAACATGTAGTGGTTTTATCAATCAAAACGTGCGTGACTCCTATCTAGCTTCAGGGGAGATCATGTATGAAACAGATAGTTCACATAACAGCAATTACACCGTTGTATTTTTGTATCAAAACAAAACAAAAGTGGTATGCAAAATTATACAAGAATGGGTACTCAATTATTTTACATGTCAACTATTGCTATTTGTTTATCAAGGATATGAGAGCTTAAATATTGCAATTTAATAGTATCATTGTCTACATATATACATGCTTAATTTGTCTGTGTGTTTGTGCACACTTTGTTCTCAAAAACAAACATGTACCGGAATTCTCCCATCTTAATATTTCATTAAAATAAAGTGAAAATCGTAAGTTACTAGGCGTCCAAAGCTCAGAAAAATAACCATAAACTTGCATCAAGTAACTAGCTCTATAAAGTGACAAAACAAACTACGACGTTTCGGCCAAGGCCTTCGTTAGACATAAGACAACGAATAAATAAATACAAAATAATCAGCCCCTTTAGACCCAACCGGTACTGGTCGACTGAAGAATGAAAGCTCTAATGGGGTATATTTAAATGCTTGTTACCATCCAAGTTAAGCCGGCTCAAAAATATCATCATAAGTGAAGAACTTAACATTGTAACAAACTATGCATATCAGGGATCTGTAGTATCTAACAATGGAGACTGCCAGAAGAGATCGAGAGAAGATTATCAATAGCAACACAAAAATTAAACGCCATGATAAACTTGTGGTACTATACCTGCAAGGTTGTAACATTTAAATTACTAAGGACATGTGTCTTCCCAAATAGCAATAGATGGTTGTAATTCATGGACAATCTCGCAAATATCAAGGCAAAAAATCGATTCCTTCGAAACAAAATGCTACAGAAAAATCTTTTAAGATACCTTAAATAATGAAAAAGAGGAATGAAGACATTAAGATTTTAAACATTAAAAAGAACTGCCTTATAATCACTATTTTACAGTAGAAAGTAAAATACCATGACCACGTCAAAACAAACAACGGACTGAAAGAAAAAACAAATGGCGGACATAAATTTCAGGGTGACACATCAAGGGCTGATCAAGAAGAAGTGTTTTCAAGAAAGCTAGAAAACCTTGACAACAGAAGTGGGAGATCTGCTAGAGACATAGATTCATTCAGACGGGAGGTGTGAGTGTAACGTTCTGTGTGATATCTGGCTAGAGACAGAGATTCATTCAGACGGGAGGTATGAGTGCAACGTTCTGTGTGAGATCTGGCTAGAGACAGAGATTCATTCAGACGGGCCGTGTGAGTGTAACGTTCTGTGTGAGATCTGACTAGAGACAGAGATTCATTCAGACGGGCTGTGTGAGTGTAACGTTCTGTGTGAGATCTGGCTAGAGACAGAGATTCATTCATACGGGCCGTGTGAGTGCAACGTTCTGTGTGAGATCTGGCTAGAGACAGAGATTCATTCATACGGGCCGTGTGAGTGCAACGTTCTGTGTGAGATCTGACTAGAGACAGAGATTCATTCAGACAGACTGTGTGAGTGCAACGTTCTGTGTGAGATCTGACTAGAGACAGAGATTCATTCAGACAGACTGTGTGACTGCAACGATCTGTGTGAGATCTGGCTAGAGACAGAGATTCATTCAGACCGGCCGTGTGAGTGCAACGTTCTGTGTGAGATCTGACTAGAGACAGAGATTCATTCAGACGGGCTGTGTGAGTGTAACGTTCTGTGTGAGATCTGGCTAGAGACAGAGATTCATTCAGACGGGCCGTGTGAGTGCAACGTTCTGTGTGAGATCTGGCTAGAGACAGAAATTCATTCAGACGGGCCGTGTGAGTGCAACGTTCTGTGTGAGATCTGACTAGAGACAGAGATTCATTCAGACAGACTGTGTGAGTGCAACGTTCTGTGTGAGATCTGACTAGAGGCAGAGATTCATTCAGACGGGCTGTGTGAGTGCAACGTTCTATGTGAGATCTGGCTAGAGACAGAGATTTATTCAGACAGACTGTGTGAGTGCAACGTTCTGTGTGAGATCTGACTAGAGACAGAGATTCAATCAGACGGGCTGTGTGAGTGCAACGTTCTGTGTGAGATCTGGCTAGAAACAGAGATTCATTCAGACAGACTGTGTGAGTGCAACGTTCTGTGTGAGATCTGACTAGAGACAGATTCATTCAGACAGACTGTGTGACTGCAACGTTCTGTATGAGATCTGGCTAGAGACAGAGATTCATTCATACGGGATGTGTGAGTGCAACGTTCTGTGTGAGATCTGACTAGAGACAGAGATTCATTCAGACGGGCTGTGTGAGTGCAACGTTCTGTGTGAGATCTGGCTAGAGACAGAGATTTATTCAGACTGGCTGTGTGAGTGCAACGTTCTGTGTGAGATCTGACTAGAGACAGAGATTCATTCAGACGGGCTGTGTGAGTGTAACGTTCTGTGTGAGATCTGGCTAGAGACAGAGATTTTTTCAGACAGACTGTGTGAGTGCAACGTTCTGTGTGAGATCTGACTAGAGACAGAGATTCAATCAGACGGGCTGTGTGAGTGCAACGTTCTGTGTGAGATCTGGCTAGAAACAGAGATTCATTCAGACAGACTGTGTGAGTGCAACGTTCTGTGTGAGATCTGGCTAGAGACAGAGATTCATTCAGACGGTCTGTGTGAGTGCAACGTTCTGTGTGAGATCTGGCTAGAGACAGAGATTCATTCAGACGGGCTGTGTGAGTGCAACGTTCTGTGTGAGATCTGACTAGAGACAGAGATTCATTCAGACGGGCTGTGTGAGTGCAACGTTCTGTGTGAGATCTGGCTAGAGACAGAGATTCATTCAGACGGGCTGTGTGAGTGCAACGTTCTGTGTGAGATCTGGCTAGAGACAGAGATTTATTCAGACAGACTGTGTGAGTGCAACGTTCTGTGTGAGATCTGACTAGAGACAGAGATTCATTCAGACGGGCTGTGTGAGTGTAACGTTCTGTGTGAGATCTGGCTAGAGACAGAAATTCATTCAGACTGAATGTGCGAGTGCAACGTTCTGTGTGAGATCTGGCTAGAGACAGAGATTCATTCAGACGGGCTGTTTGAGTGCAACGTTCTGTGTGAGATCTGGCTAGAAACAGAGATTCAATCAGACGGGCTGTGTGAGTGCAACGTTCTGTGTGAGATCTGACTAGAGACAGAGATTCATTCAGACGGGCTGTGTGATTGCAACGTTCTGTGTGAGATCTGGCTAAAGACAGAGATTCATTCAGACGGTCTGTGTGAGTGCAACGTTCTGTGTGAGATCTGGCTAGAAACAGAGATTCATTCAGACGGGCTGTGTGAGTGCAACGTTCTGTGTGAGATCTGGCTAGAGACAGAGATTCATTCAGACGGTCTGTGTGAGTGCAACGTTCTGTGTGAGATCTGACTAGAGACAGAGATTCATTCAGACGGGCTGTGTGAGTGCAACGTTCTGTGTGAGATCTGACTAGAGACAGAGATTCATTCAGACGGGCTGTGTGAGTGCAACGTTCTGTGTGAGATCTGACTAGAGACAGAGATTCATTCAGACGGGCTGTGTGAGTGTAACGTTCTGTGTGAGATCTGGCTAGAGACAGAAATTCATTAAGACTGGATGTGCGAGTGCAACGTTCTGTGTGAGATCTGGCTAGAGACAGAGATTCATTCAGACGGGCTGTTTGATTGGAACGTTCTGTGTGAGATCTGGCTAGAAACAGAGATTCATTCAGACGGGCAGTGTGAGTGCGACGTTCTGAGTGAGATCTGGCTAGAGACAGAGATTCATTCAGACAGACTGTGTGAGTGCAACGTTCTGTGTGAGATCTGGCTAGAAACAGAGATTCATTCAGACGGGCTGTGTGAGTGCAACGTTCTGCAAAGGACATGCGACCTGATTATTATCACTCTCAAACCGTAATATAAGAACACAGCCTGACAGCAACTGAAGTTATTAATTACCTATAAAATATGTCTCTCGGGATCCTTAAAGTCGTAATGATTTGTTAGAACGTGTTTAAACTAAAAAAAATATACGCTGCACATTGCACAGAAAAGGACAGGTCGTACTTCTGAGCTATATACTATGAAATGTAACTAAATATAATAGTATGTGACTAAATATGATGGTATGTGACTAAATATGATGGTATGTAACTAAATATGATGGTATGTAACTAAATATAATGGTATGTAACTAAATATGATAGAATCTAACTAAAAATGATGGTATGTAACTAAATATGATGGTATGTAACTAAATATGATGAAATGTAACTAAATATGATGAAATATAACTAAAAATGATGATATGTAACTAAATATTATTGTATGTAACTAAATATGATAGAATCTAACTAAATATGATGAAATCTAACTAAATATGATGGTATGTAACTAAATATGAAGATATGTAACTAAATATGATGAAATCTAACTAAATATAATGGTATGTAACTAAATATGATGAAATATAACTAAATATGATGAAATGTAAGTAAATATGATGAAATGTAACTAAATATGATGGTATGTAACTAAATGAAATCTAACTAAATATGATGGTATGTAACTAAATATGATGGTATGTAACTAAATATAATGAAATGTAACTAAATATAATGGTATGTAACTAAATATGATGAAATCTAACTAAATATGATGGTATGTAACTAAATATGACGGTATGTAACTAAATATGATGGTATGTAACTAAATATGATGGTATGTAACTAAATATGATGGTATGTAACCAAATATGATGGTATGTAACCAAATATGATGAAATCTAACTAAATATGATGAAATCTAACTAAATATGATGGTATGTAACTAAATATGATGGTATGTAACTAAATATGATGGTATGTAACTAAATATGATGGTATGTAACTAAATATGATGGTATGTAACTAAATATGATGGTATGTAACTAAATATGATGAAATGTAATTAAATATGATGGTATGTAACTAAATATGATGGTATGTAACTAAATATGATGAAATCTAACTAAATACAATGAAATGTAACTAAATATGATGGTATGTGACTAAATATTATGAAATCTAACTAAATATGATGAAATGTAATTAAATATAATTAAATCTAAATATGATTAAATCTAACTAAATATGATTAAAGCTAACTAAATATGATTAAATTTAAATAAAAATGATGAAAACTTGATGACAATCAACTAAATATAATTAAATCTAACTAAATATGATTAAATCTAATAAAATGATGAAAACTAACTTAATATGATTAAATCTAACTAAATATGATGAAAACTAACTTAATATGATCAAATCTAACTAAATATGATGGTATGTAACTAAATATGAAGATATGTAACTAAATATGATGAAATCAACTAAATATAATGGTATGTAACTAAATATGATGAAATATAACTAAATATGATGAAATGTAAGTAAATATGATGAAATGTAACTAAATATGATGGTATGTAACTAAATGAAATCTAACTAAATATGATGGTATGTAACTAAATATGATGGTATGTAACTAAATATGATGAAATGTAACTAAATATAATGCTATGTAACTAAATATGATGAAATCTAACTAAATATGATGGTATGTAACTAAATATGACGGTATGTAACTAAATATGATGGTATGTAACTAAATATGATGGTATGTAAATAAATATGATGAAATCTAACTAAATATGATGGTATGTAACTAAATAAGATGGTATGTAACTAAATATGATGGTATGTAACTAAATATGATGGTATGTAACCAAATATGATGAAATCTAACTAAATATGATGAAATCTAACTAAATATGATGGTATGTAACTAAATATGATGGTATGTAACTAAATATGATGGTATGTAACTAAATATGATGGTATGTAACTAAATATGATGAAATGTAATTAAATATGATGGTATGTAACTAAATATGATGGTATGTAACTAAATATGATGAAATCTAACTAAATACAATGAAATGTAACTAAATATGATGGTATGTGACTAAATATTATGAAATCTAACTAAATATGATGAAATGTAATTAAATATAATTAAATCTAAATATGATTAAATCTAACTAAATATGATTAAAGCTAACTAAATATGATTAAATTTAAATAAAAATGATGAAAACTTGATGACAATCAACTAAATATAATTAAATCTAACTAAATATGATTAAATCTAATAAAAATGATGAAAACTAACTTAATATGATTAAATCTAACTAAATATGATGAAAACTAACTTAATATGATCAAATCTAACTAAATATGAATAAATCTAACTAAATATTATGACAACTAACTAAATATTAGTGAAAACTAACTAAATATGATTAAATCTAACTAAAATTGACGTAAACTAACTAAATATAATTGAAATATAACTAAACATGACGAAAGCTTGCATACCACTTATGTTAAAAAAAAAACCTCTGAAAAAAAAACCCTGAAAGCATAAAAAAAAAAAAAAATTACTGTATAGTCCCATGATTATAAAGCAGACGATAATTTGTAATGATGAATAAAGAAAATGACAATTTAAAATGTTAGTGAATAGGGAAAGCAATAATTTCTAATGTTAATGAAAAGGGAAAGCGATATGTTCTAATGTTAGTGACAAAGGAAAGTAATAAGTTCTAATGTTAGTGGAAAGGGAAAGCGATAATTTCTAATGTTAGTGGAAAGGGAAAGTGATAATTTCTAATGTTACTAAAAAGGGAAAACGATAATTTCTAATGTTAATGAAAAGAGAAAGCGATAATGTCTAATGATAGTGAAAAGAGAAAGCGATAATTTCTAATGTTAGTGAAAAGGGAAAGCGATAATGTCTAATGTTAGTGAAAAGGGAAAGCGATAATTTCTAATGTTAGTGAAAAGAGAAAGCGAGAGTTTCTAATGTTAGTGGAAAGAGAAAGCGATAGTTTCTAATGTTAGTGAAAAATGAAAGCGAGAATTTCTAATGTTAGTGAAAAGAGAAAGCAATAGTTTCTAATGTTAGTGGAAAGGGAAAGTGATAATTACTAATGTTAGTGAAAAAAGAAAGTGACAATTTCTAATTTAAAAAAAAAGAGAAAGCGATAATTTATAATGTTAGTGAAAAGGGAAAGCGATAACTTCTACTGTTAGTGAAAAGGGAAAGCGATAATTTATAATGTTAGTGAAAAGGGAAAGCGATAATTTCTAATGTTAGCAAATAGAGGAAGCGATAATTTCTAATGTTAGTGAATAGAGAAAGCGAGAATTTCTAATGTTAGTGAAAAACGAAAGCGAGAATTTCTAATGTTAGTGAAAAGAGATAGCAATAGTTTCTAATGTTAGTGAAAAGAGAAAGCGATAATTTCTAATGTTAGTGAAAAGAGAAAGCGATAATTTTTAATGTTAGTGAAAAGAGAAAGCGATAATTTCTAATGTTAGTGAAAAGTGAAAGCGATAATTTCTAATGTTAGTGAAAAGAGAAAGCGATAATTTCTAATGTTAGTGAAAAGGGAAAGTGACAATTTCTAATGTTAGTGAAAAGAGAAAGCGATAATTTCTAATGTTAGTGAAAAGAGAAAGTGACAATTTGTAATGTTAATGACAGTGAAGAGAGAAAGCGAGGGTTTCTAATACTAATAAATAGAGAAAAGGCCAATTACTAATACTGATAAATAGAGAGAACAACATTTTCTAATATTGATGAATAAAGAGAACGATATCTTCTAATAATGATGAATAGAGAGAACGATAACTTCTAATATTGATGAATAGAGAGAACGACAATTTCTAATATTGATGAATAGAAAGAACTTAAAGATATACATCTAGCTGCTACAGACATACGACTAGTATGTAATTTATACTGAGAGCAAACAGCAGTAATAAAATATAACAATGAGAACTTTACACCTATTGATATAAAAAGGAGGTGTAAGGTAGGGATGCATCATATTACTAAGCTTGTTCAATCTACACACTGAGCAAATCTTTAAAAACATTACAGAGATGCCAGGCATAAACATTAATGGAAAGATAATCATTAACCTAAAATATGTTGATGATACTGTATTACTAGCAGAAAATCCTGAAGATACTTAATGAATTACTTAATGAAATAAACATGACAAGCAAAAAAAATATGGAATGAATTACAAAAGAAGGATTAGAAATGAATATACAAAAAAGACAAACTATGATCATAAATAAAGATAATGCTCAAAACCTACAGATGGATATCAAAGTTGATAAACCTGAAGACAGTTAAGAGCTACAACTATCTTGAACATGCTATAACCAGTGTTGGAAAATGTAAAACTGAAATAAACTAAAGAATAGGAATGGCAAAATGTAATTTTCGTGATAAAAAAAAATATTCTAAAATCAAAACAAATAACACCAGGAATAAAACTAAAAATGGTAAAATGTTATATCTTCTCAACATTACTGTATGGTACAAAAATATGGACATAAGATAAGAAAACAAAACAAAAAATTTAAGCCATCGAAATGTGAATACATAGAAGAATAGCAACATTGGTTGGAAAGAAAATAAAACAGAAAACAATCGATGAAATCTTAAAACAACTACAATTTAAAAGAGAACTACAATACACAATTCAAACAAGACAAATTAGATTTTTGGAGCATTTTAAAAGACACAGGACCCTACTAAAAGTAATGTTGGAAAGGAAAACACAAAGTAAAAGAGGCAGAGGCAGACCAAGAATAACATGGACCAGTAACATCAAAAGATAGACTCCTATATCAACCTCGCTATCAAAGCAAGAGACAGAGCGGAATTGCGTTCTATGGTAGCCAACCTTCGCTGAAAGACGGCACTCATTGACAATGAGAAATAACAACCAATCCGAATGTGTGTGAATAGTGTAACAAGAATGTAGCGGAAGGCCAAACTTTGCACGGAAAGGATCAACGGTGATCTGTCAATATTGTTTGAGCTATAATAATTATCAGTTTAGAAGATAAGAAATCAGAAGGTAAGAAGATACTAAACTTCCTCTGGGCATGACTTTTATTTTTTAAAATATTGACTTCCATGTGCAAGCAGTGTTTTCACTTCCATTTCTGATGCTATATAAAGTCTCTATTCTTCTATTCGGACTTTCGGTTCCAAGACGGTGGAATGGAGATCATGTTCTCTCGACCGCTGCAAGATTTGCGATTCGGGACTGATTAATTTCAGCTGTTCAATGCAGATTTCTGCGTTAAATCAACCTGATGTTCCACTTAACGGATTTGCGCCGGTGTTGCTGAGTCTTGCACATGGCAATATTCTTTTTTGGCAGGTCAAGTGTTGTGAATGCGACCTTCCCCCGTCTTGGAGTTGATATGATTCCTCTTTGGCAGGTCAAATGTTATGAATGCGACGTTCCCCTGCCTCGGAGTTGATATGCGGTTTACGTCAACACATTGCGTGTTGTTCACTGGCCGTCGTTGGAATTATTTAACGCGGATTATTTACAAGTTACAACTCATTAATATGGATTGCTCTGCCAAGTCAACCGAATGTTTCACTTTGAGGATTTTACAATATCTTTACGGTGTTTCGTGCGTAGTTGACAGCATTCACCTGATTAATAGGTCATTTTTGGGCGCATCCATTGTTGTGTGCGGTACGTCATCATGATAAATCGTATATCCCTAAACTGGCCGAACGCTTATAATGAAGGGCGAAATGACGGAATTGTGTTCATGACTTTGCAGCCCCGGTGTGACTCCCAGAGTTTAATGTTGGTCAGGAGGTTTCATGTTGTCTAGATTCAAGAGGCTGACGATCAACATTTTCAGGAGGACGTGAACTTCCGGTCAATATGGTGGTTATGCGGCAGGAACCGTTAAACGATGTGTATGAAAAGTGCTCCTGTTGCAGTTTCCTTATATTCCAAGTATGGCTTGCTGCCGGGGCTACCGAGTTAAGTGCTCTGTGCACACCGTGAGCTGTGCGTTTCATCCGTATTGATCGTGTTTCGATATTCCGATTGCTTACGATAAATGGTGATATCGTATGACCGGGAACAGATGCCAATGTTCACTTTCTGTGCTGTTTTGAGTCTTTTGGCGTGTGCTGAAACTGCTATAACTGAGACTGCGGCTACCATTATCTGTTTGGGAGATGATATATTATATTAATTCGGATGATTCCGCTGGTACGGGCGGTTGAGCGATTATGGGTTTTAATTCGTAAATGTAAAGGTAAAGTACGAGACTTGAACCGGCGTCTTAGCACGCGAGTTTACACTCATATGTGCTCGGCCGCCTATCCAGAAATGTTCGGAGATTTCTGTATAGTGTCGCCTCAAGCATCGAAACTCAGATGCGAGGCGACATTCCTCACCTTCCCAGGGTATTACCCTGGTACCCATTTCTGCCAATGGCTGGGTCGATCGTGGGGGTATGTTTTTTTTTTTTCAACCACGAGTACAATTCACACTACTCCCAGCGGGAATCGAACACGGGTTGTCCGAACGTCAGTAGTCCAGTCGGGTGGTTTTCTCAACTAGATTACCGAGGCCCCCATTTTAATTCGTTTGCAGTGATACCAGGGCCTTCCATAACCATAACTATAAATAACCCTCTATACAAGAAATACACATATGCAGTGCTTTATTCTACAAAGAGATTCACCGCAACATTCTCATAAAACAAGAGTATTTATATACCGTATCTCTGACGCTCTTAAATTTGTCGAATGAATATTATGTTTATAAATTAGATATTTTTTTATATTAAATTTATCAAATTTAAAGTAGACAGTAATTGAGTTGTAATGTTTATTGACTACTCGTTATAGTCCTAAACTTAGCGGAATGCGTCCCAAGAGACAAAATAAATGTTCTGTATATACACGTGTGTATGAGTCTATTATATAGTTAAGCATTAGGCTGACAATAACACATACGACAGAATGAAGAGCCGGGAAATAATCACTTTCTTAAAGCATAAATGCTAATATTGAAGCACAGAGTATTTTTAAAAGTGCACGTTATAGTCATAGTTACAGTTATTCGAAGGCCCCGGTATCACTGCAAATGAATGAAAATCCATAATTACTCAGCCGCTCGTGCCAGTGGAACCATCCAAATCAACGTCTCATCGAATATCCAAACAAAAAAATGGAGCTGCAGTCCCCATCATAGCAAATAAAGCACACGTAAGAAGACGTAAGGCGAATCAGCACCGACAGTAAAAGCAGCTGAACTGTCATTCGTCAAAGGATATAATTCTTCGTAAACAATCTTAATGTAGAAACACCACCCTGAAGAAAATCACAGTTCTCGGTGTGCACGTATATGCAGGAAACGACAATAATAAGAACTGACAACCATTTGGAGATTAAAACAAGGTGCTTGCCAGTGTTGTTTACGGTTACGTAATTTTTTTTTTATTCTGTAAAAGGAGATGAAAAAATGCGATCACATCGTTAAAAATCCTTCTTACTGACGTTCCATATGTTCCTTCTCGGCTATAAGATCAGACTGGCCTGCCATAGATCGTACTTTGATTCACTATGAACAATGCATCGTTTTAGATCCCTAGGGAACATAATAGTCAGACAAACATAATGAGATCATACAATCATCCATTAATGTCATGTTCTGTAAATCCCTCGATGGGTATAATATAAAAAAACCCGAGACATGTTGGTGGAACAGTTTAGATAGGCAAGAAAAAGCTGCAAAAAGGATTGATAATACAGTCAATGCTGCAAAGTAAACAAATTAAAAGAACTGAACAGCAAAAGTATTTAAATGATGGAGAGAGAGAGAGAGTTATCAAAACATTTGACAGTAAACATATCAGTTTTAAGGGCAACCTTTAAGTTGAGAATTGAGATTTGTGATGAGTGTTCTTAACCAAATTTGACCCAAAGGGTCATTTTTCAACTTAGATTATGCCCTTAATAGACTAAGTGTCATCAATTAGAATAAAGAGAGCTAATTTCCAATATTAGGAAGAAACAATCATTTTTTGGCCATGAAAAGAGGACAGCTGGAGTGTATTGTAACAACTGGAAAAATTGAGGGACGAAGAGATAGAGGGAAGCAAAGAGAAAAAAATACCAGACAACTTAAGAGAATGGGTAGGCAGAAGGTCAACAACAGAAATGATAAATAACTGTCGAGATAGAATGTTGTGGAGAGACATGATCACCTACGTCAGCAGGCCCGGTACTTGATGATGATGATGATGTCATCCATTATTTTGATTATATTTGCCTGAGTTATTCTCTCACCTCTGTATTTATTATCTGAAGTGATGTAGTTCATAGGTACCTAACATTCATTGACCTGTTTTAACTCAACTTCCAACTTTGAATACTTTCTCTCTCTCTCTCTCTCTGCGATCGGGACTCAATCAGAGTAGGATTCCAGACTCCCACATGAAGTCAGCTGTCAGGTTAAGTGTGTTGATCGCCCCCACAGACAGAACATCACATTTAGAGTCTGCCAGATCTACTCTGACTGAACACCCGTTAATACGTTGCACTGTGTTCTGCGCCAGTGGCCCAGTGCATCCGATTTCAGCCAGCATTTTATTCAGGTTCGCTTTCCTTAGCCTTTGATTGTCCCCAATCTTCCTGCAAGGCAGCAGATTATCTTTTCTGTAGTGGGATTCCGCCCTTAGATGGTCTGCCCTCAGATGGTCTGCTCTCCCAGGTTTACGAGCACCATCTGCCCGAGTCACTAGAGGTGACTAACACAGACATGCACACACAAAGATATGAGATGTGAATAACACAGACATGTACACAGCGATACGAGACATGACTAACACCGACACAGATCAAGATACATGACACATGAATAACATAGACATGCACATAAAGATATAAGATATGACTGACATAGACATGCACACACAAAAATATGACACATACCTAACATAGACATACACACAAAGATATAAGATATGACTAACATAGGCGTGCACACACAAAGATATGAGATGTGACTTACATAGCCATACACACACAAGGATATAAGATGTGTCAAACACAGACATGCACACACAAAGATATGAGATATGACTAACATAAACATGCACACAAAGATATGAGATATCCCTAACCCAGACATGCACACACAAAGATATGACACATGACTAACACAGATACACACTAAGTTATGATATTACTAAACTCAGACGCACATACAGATATGAGACATGATTAACACGGACACACCAAGATATGAGATATGACTAACATGACACAGACCTAGATATCAGCCATGGCTAGCACGCACACACGCAAGCTAAGATTTGAGCCATGGCTAGCACAGAAACACATCAAGAGATGAGCCATGACTAGCACAGAAACACATTAAGATATGAGTCATGGCTTCACGGAAAAACACCAAGAAATGAACCAAGTCTAGCACATAAATACATTGAGGTAGCCATATGCTTGGGTTAGTCTGTAGACTCTTCTTAACGTGTGAATCATCGACATACGAGATGCAGGCCCTGAATAACCGTTCACAGGTTTCGTTCAAACAATCGTCCTGAGATTTGAGAGCAGTCTGACCCATAGAACGTTCCCTTGAATGCACAGTTCCCGGTTGACTGTTCACAGTACGTTTCCTTGCACGTACAGTCAGTACCTTCCGGGTCACATATGATGTCACAGCCACCAGAACACGTCTGTTCGCACTGTAGCCCAAAATTACCATCGGGACAAGTGTTATTACAGGTATAGCCAGGACGTTTACATTGTAGACATTTTCCGGATTTTTCTCACATAAAGAACAGACACTGAGACAAGACCTGGAGCAGTCGTGTCCATATATCCCATGTGAACATTTGCCGTTACACGTACCGATGATGAATACTTTCAGTTAAGTAAATCGTCAACACTTTCATTAACTGAAGGAGGCAAGCAGAATAATGTGGCGAAAATAAGGATTCAATATTTAGCTCATTAGTAAGGGACGAATGTCCGAGTGGATATCTTGCTCTCCAAATCTGGAGATCGTATGCTCCAGTTATAGTGGAGTCAATAGGTTTCCATCTTTATTGGGTGAAATTAAAATTCTGACTTCCGTTTTAAAAATGGTGTCTAGTTCACGTTCTCTCAATCGCTGCAGAAAGTGCATTCGGGGTCTGATTAATTTCGGTTCTCCATTGCCTTTTTCTGCGTTAAAGTCAAAGTGATGTTCTACTTGGAGTCGTACGCAGGCAATAGTCCTTTTTGACAAATCAAGTTTTGTGAATGCGACCTTCAACCGTCTAGACTTGATCTGCTCTTTACGTCACATTGGTGCTGTTCATGACCGTTGTTGGAATTGCTTAACGCAAGTTATTTATATGTTCTCATTAATGTGAACTGCTTCGTCAAGTCCGCCGCAGTTTTATTTCTTTAGGGAATTTGCACCGCGTTTTGTTCGTCGTAGGCTGCATTCACTAGAATAATCAGGAATCTAAAGGACATTGTTGTGTGTGCTATGTCATCGTAATTGCTCATCGTATATCCCTAGACCGGCCATACGCTAATCTTACGGTCTGTTGTTTGATGCGCGACGGAGATAATTTGACGACTAACTGTGTGTCTATATGTTCGGAATTGGAGTCAGTGACGATGGCCTAACATCATCAAGCGCGAAATATTTTTAAAACAATATGACGATCATCATTTTCAGGAGGACGTGAACTTCCGATATATGGTGGATAGGCGGCAGGAACCATAGCAGGCTATGTATGAAATGTGTTCCTTGTTGCAGTTTCCTAATATTCCAAGTCCGATTTGTTGCAGGAGCTACTGAGTTAAGTGCTCTGTGCACACCGTGAGCTGTGTGTCTTATCCGTTTTGATCATGTTTCGATATTCCAATTGTTTAGACGAATGATGATATCGCATGACAGGGAACAGTTGGCTGTGTTCACTTTCTGCGCGTTTTCGCCTTACATATTTTGGCGTGTGTTGAGACTGTTACGATGGGGACTACAGTTGCCTTTCTTTGTTTGGGAGATGAGACATTAATTCGGATGATTCCGCTGGCACAGGCGGTTGGGCATTTTTGAATGTTAATTCGTTGGCAGTGATACCGGAGTCTTCCATAACCAAATAACCAAATTAAAATTCTGACCCGAAAACCTCGTAGCTACGATCCTGGACTTGCGGCCTTTGTTCTCCAGCCATTACTGGTCCCACCGAAAGACCACATAAATTGGGCATATACCGCAAACAAAGAGATCGATAGATTTGAAGTAAACACGAACTGTCAAACTACCTACAGTTACTCGTGACTAAGTAGGAAAAGCATACTTTTAAAAATAAAAAGAAAAGCACTAATTAATTGATTGTAAGCTCATAGTTTCCTAAGACATTGCTCACTCGATTTTGAACTAATCCAAATATTTTCTCAAAGTGCATCTAAATTTAGCGTTGATAGGGGAGGAGGAAAAGGTGGGTGCACATGGGGGTGAGATGCTGGAAAGGAGCAGAGACTGACATTCCCAGAAAATATGCATTAGCCGGAGTGCTACTCCAGGTCGTAGCTGTCTGTACACAACGTTGCGTTTCTTTCCTGGTTAAAAAATGTGAGTTGCTACGGATACCGAGTTAGCGCTCTGATTTGGCTATGGAATGATCGAGACTCAGTCACAGCCGGGTACTTTCCAGTTGATCGAGCGGAATGAAAAAAAAGAGAGAGAAAGAAAGGAATGCGTACTGGTTGGCAGATTTATGAAATATTTTAATCGCAGCAAAGAACACTCATTATTATCGCTGAGTGTCGTCTCTGAATCGAACGTTGGTTACGATGGAGCGCCATTCTGTCTCTTGCTTTGATGATGCTGGTTGCCATAGGCTGACTTGCCCATCTTTTGATGTTACTCGTCCACATTAATCTTGGTCTGCCTCCGCCTCTTTTACCTTGTATTTTCTTTTCCAAGATTACTTTTAGTAGGCTGCTGCGTCTTTTAACATGCCCCCAGAAATCTCAATTGTCTTGTTTGAATCGTGTTTAGTAGTTGTCTTGTCATTTTGAGTTGTTTTAAGATTTCATCGTTTAGAATTCCTCTCCAAAAGAAAACTAGCCACCTATTTTCAAACTCATGGACGAAATACGACTACGTTGTAATGCTTCATTCATATGCTACGTTATCTGTTAGTCTGTGCATTCCATCCATTCATTCACACAGAAATGTGACCACAGAGATCATATTGAGAAATGTGACCACAGAGATCATATTGAGAAATGTGACCAAGGAGATCATATTGAGAAATGTGACCACAGAGATCATATTGAGAAATATGACCACAGAGATCATATTGAGAAATGTGACCACAGAGATCATATTGACAAATGTGACCACAGAGATCATATTGAGAAATGTGACCACAGAGATCATATTGAGAAATATGACCACAGAGATGATATTGAGAAATATGACCACAGAGATCATATTGAGAAATATGACCACAGAGATGATATTGAGAAATATGACCACAGAGATCATATTGAGAAATGTGACCAAGGAGATCATATTGAGAAATGTGACCACAGAGATCATATTAAGCAATATGACCACAGTGATCATATTGAGAAATGTGACCACAGAGATCATATTGAGAAATGTGACCACAGAGATCATATTGAGAAATGTGACCACAGAGATCATATTGAGAAATGTGACCACAGAGATCATATTAAGCAATATGACCACAGTGATCATATTGAGAAATGTGACCACAGAGATCATATTGAGAAATGTGACCACAGAGATCATATTGAGAAGTGTGACCACAGAGATCATATTGAGAAATATGACCACAGAGATCATATTGAGAAATGTGACCACAGAGATGATATTAAGCAATATGACCACAGTGATCATATTAAGCAATGAGATCATATTGAGAAATGTGACCACAGAGATCATATTGAGAAATATGACCACAGTGATCATATTGAGAAATGTGACCACAGAGATCATATTGAGAAATGTGACCACAGAGATAATGTTGAGAAATGTGACCACAGAGATCATATTGAGAAATGTGACCACAGAGATCATATTGAGAAATGTGACCACAGAGATCATATTGAGAAATATGACCACAGAGATCATATTGAGAAATATGACCACAGAGATCATATTAAGCAATATGACCACAGTGATCATATTGAGAAATGTGACCACAGAGATCATATTGAGAAATGTGACCACAGAGATCATATTGAGAAATGTGACCACAGAGATCATATTGAGAAATGTGACCACAGAGATCATATTAAGCAATATGACCACAGTGATCATATTAAGCAATGAGATCATATTGAGAAATGTGACCACAGAGATCATATTGAGAAATATGACCACAGTGATCATATTGAGAAATGTGACCACAGAGATCATATTGAGAAATGTGACCACAGAGATCATATTGAGAAATGTGACCACAGAGATGATATTGAGAAATGTTACCACAGAGATCATATTGAGAAATGTGACCACAGAGATGATATTGAGAAATGTTACCACAGAGATCATATTGAGAAATGTGACCACAGAGATGATATTGAGAAATGTTACCACAGAGATCATATTGAGAAATATGTCCACAGAGATGATATTGAGAAATATGAACACAGAGATGTTATTGAGAAATATGACCACACAGATGATATTGAGAAATATGACCACAGAGATCATACTGAGAAATGTGACCAAGGAGATCATATTGAGAAATGTGACCACAGAGATCATATTGAGAAATATGTCCACAGAGATGATATTGAGAAATATGACCACAGAAATCAATCCTATTGAGAAATGTGACCACAGAGATGATATTGAGAAATGTGACCACAGAGATCATATTGAGAAATGTGACCACAGAGATCATATTGAGAAATGTGACCACAGAGATCATATTGAGAAATGTGACCACAGAGATGATATTGAGAAATGTGACCACAGAGATCATATTGAGAAATATGACCACAGAGATCAATCATATTGAGAAATGTGACCACAGAGATCATATTGAGAAATGTGACCACAGAGATCATATTGAGAAATGTGACCACAGAGATCATATTGAGAAATATGACCACAGAGATCAATCATATTGAGAAATGTGACCACAGAGATCATATTGAGAAATGTGACCACAGAGATCATATTGAGAAATGTGACCACAGAGATCATATTGAGAAATGTGACCACAGAGATCATATTGAGAAATATGACCACAGAGATCAATCATATTGAGAAATGTGACCACAGAGATCATATTGAGAAATGTGACCACAGAGATCATATTGAGAAATGTGACCACAGAGATCATATTGAGAAATGTGACCACAGAGATCATATTGAGAAATGTGACCACAGAGATCATATTGAGAAATGTGACCACAGAGATCATATTGAGAAATGTGACCACAGAGATCATATTGAGAAATGTAACCACAGAGATCATATTGAGAAATGTGACCACAGAGATCATATTGAGAAATGTGACCACAGAGATCATATTGAGAAATGTGACCACAGAGATCATATTGAGAAATGTGACCACAGAGATGATATTGAGAAATGTGACCACAGAGATGATATTGAGAAATGTGACCACAGAGATCATATTGAGAAATGTGACCACAGAGATGATATTGAGAAATGTGACCACAGAGATCATATTGAGAAATGTGACCACAGAGATCATATTGAGAAATGTGACCACAGAGATCATATTGAGAAATGTGACCACAGAGATCATATTGAGAAATGTGACCACAGAGATGATATTGAGAAATGTGACCACAGAGATCATATTGAGAAATGTGAGCACAGAGATCAATCATATTGAGAAATATGACCACAGAGATCAATCATATTGAGAAATGTGACCACAGAGATCAATCATATTGAGAAATATGACCACAGAGATCAATCATATTGAGAAATATGACCACGGAGATCATACTGAGAAATATGACCACACAGAACAATTATAGAGATATGACATTTTCTGTCCTTTCTCTATTCACTCTATTCCTCACCTGATCCTCAAATGTAAATATATTTTTTGTTGTTTACATGAATCTTAATGCCAGCAAACCATTGTATTAATTGTCTCTGTATTATGTTAGTTCCAAAGTTGTGGAAATCAAAACTCATTAGCACAAACACAAAACTTAGGCTATTCAAATCAAATGTACTATCAACCCTTACGTATGCGTGTGAAAGCTGGAAAACAACAAGAGATATAGAAACAAAGTTGAACGCATTCGAAAATAAATGTCTAAGGAAAATACTTGGTATAGAATGGAACGAATTCAAAACAAACGAGGAAATTAGAGAAATCGCCAATCAACCACTAATATCTTCAGTAATAAAGAAAAGACGATGGTCATACGTTGGACATGTGATGAGAAGAGATAATAATCGAATAGCAAAGCAAGCCCTCATATGGGAAACAACAGGTAAAAGAAAAAGAGGAAGACCCAGGGAGACACTGAGAAGAACATTGATGAGAGAGGCAAGAGCAGCAGGAATCGGCTCCCTCAATGAGATAGAACTGCTTGCACAGAACAGAGACAGATGGCGAGATTTAATAAAATATCTTTAAAAGAAAACTGCTAGAACAAAAATTCATATAGGAGAAGGTGTATCTTGGTCTACGCCCTATGGGCCGGTTACGGCTCGAAAGGTCAATAGATAGAAAATGTTAGTCATCAGCAATGTGGCCGTATTTCTGATATCTATATATTTTATACATTCTTTTCTACTGATTATACTTCACGAATTGTTAGTTCTGATGTATCCTATTTATTACATAAATTGTAGTTGATCTATGTGATTGTTTTGTGGGGATGTCTCGATTGTAGTGACGCCTATCTGGTCTAAAGTTATGTGATTGTTTTGTGGGGGTGTCTCGATTGTAGTGACATCTTTCTGGTCTAAAGTTATGTGATTGTTTTGTGGGGTGTCTCGATTGTAGTGACGCCTATTTGGTCTAAAGTTATGTGATTGTTTTGTGGGGGTGTCTCGATTGTAGTGACGCCTATTTGGTCTAAAGTTATGTGATTGTTTTGTGGGGTGTCTCGATTGTAGTGACACCTTTCTGGTCTAAAGTTATGCGATTGTTTTATGGGGGTGTCTCGATTGTAGTGACACCTTTCTGGTCTAAAGTCATGTAATTGTTTTGTGGGGGTGTCTTGATTTCAATTATGTCTATCTGGTCTAAAGTCATGTGATTGTTTTGTGGGGATGTCTCGATTGCAGTGACACCGTTCTGGTCTAAAGTCATGTGATTGTTTTGTGGGGATGTCTCGATTGCAGTGACGCCTTTCTGGTCTAAAGTCATGTGATTGTTTTGTTCGGGATGTCTCGATTGCAGTGACGCCTTTCTGGTCTAAAGTCATGTGATTGTTTTGTGGGGATGTCTCCATTGCAGTGACACCTTTCTGGTCTAAAGTCATGTGATTGTTTTGTGGGGGTGTCTCGATTGCAGTGACGCCTATCTGGTCTAAAGTCATGTGATTGTTTTGTGGGGGTGTCTCGATTGCAGTGACACCTTTCTGGTCTAAAGTCATGTGATTGTTTTGTGGGGATGCCTCGATTTCAGTAATGTCTATCTGGTCTAAAGTTTATGATTGTTTTGTGGGGATGTCTCGATTTCAGTTCTGTCTATCTGGTCTAATGTTATGTGATTGTTTTGATTATTTTAAAAAGAAATCATTTCTCGCATCTTATTTTTTAAATGTTTGTTCTTTCTTTATTCTAATTTTTAAAATTATGTTTTTTTTATGAATATGCTTAGCTTGGGGGAGGGGGAGGGGTTGTAATACAAATGCCAGTTAGTGTCTACTGTTTGAAGATATACATTTTTAGTAACTGTTTCAGATAGATAATTTGAATAATCTACGCAGGATACAATGTTCATAGTTAATGCTTCATGACCCCATCTAACCCCACTCAGCAGGACCTCGGAAATGTGATACTGCACTAGCATGTGTTTTTTTATTTTTGTATTTTTAGATTTAAAACCTTATATCAGTGCTGAGAACCTGCTGTGGAATGAGGCATTAAAAATCAGAACATGAAAGGGTTGTCCCTTTTAGCTTTTATGTTCACTTAAATTGAGGCATTATCACGCAAGTTCATATGAGCATGCTAAGAGAACATTTGTACGTGAGTGTTTCATTATAGAGGATTACGCACCACAGCATCAACTACCCCTCCCCCCCTCTCCCCAAGGTTAGTGAGTTGAGTTGGCGTGGAGAAAGGAAGGCATGATTTTGTACTGTTTGTTTTATTGATTTCTTTGCAACTAATTTCCAGTATTTAAGCTGTTAAGGAGTTATTTCTTCAGCGACTAATACAATTCTCATTATTATCATTACCATGACAACAAAATCGATGATGTCACTACACAATTGTTAGTCTCTGCTATCTGTTCATCATTTAACTCTTTAAATCTTCATTGAAAAATAGTTCCTGATGATGGCTTCGCTCTGTCTCTTTGATTCTATTCGTGCTACATCTACTTGGCAGGCACATAGATTTTTCTTAGAGACATAATTTTTCTACCTTTTTACTGGTTTGTGTGATATTGTGACTGGTACTTTTAATTATTTCTTTCTTTCCATGAGATAAGACCTTTCTTGAGATAGATCCTTCATGATTTTACACATTGTTTATATCTTTTTCATACCATTTTCTTTCATTTTCATAAATCATGAGGTAAATTCTTTGGGTTGGCATTTATTTCTTCATATTTTCGTTCTCTTTCATAAAACTTGGAATCAGCGGCGGATAATCAGATGAAGCATCGGAGACCATGACTCCTCTAATATTTTATTTTAACTTAATTTGTATTTTATATTCCAGCTCAATGAGTTAAATGTCAATGTACAACCAGCAACCTTATTTCACAGGATAACGTTATATAGTTCAAATAGTTCGAGCCGTTACTAATAATGAGGCTTCAGTTTCCATTGAGGTCTAATCTAACTAACTGCATACGTCATCTATTGACATTTCTCAGTGCATGAGATCTAGGCAGGCCACTTCTGCAATCACCATTTGATTGCTATGGCAACAGGCGAGCAACTAATAAGATGGCGCTCTATTTCTTTATCGAAACATATACAAGAGGAGGCAAGATTAGATTCACTGCGCTGCGTCTTTATATATATATATATATACACACACACACAGAGTCTGAGAAATAAGATCAGGAATGAAGAACTGAGAAAAAAGCTAGGAATAGCCCCCGCCATAGAATATATAAAAAACAACAGATATGGTTTGGCCACGTGACAAGGCAAAAAGATCAAAACACAACACAACGAGTTTTCAACAAACGTGAGAACACCAGACCCAAGGGTCAACCACGAAAAAGATGGATCGATGGAACATTAGAAGCACTAGGAAACATAACAGCAGCAGAGGCGAACAGAAGAGCAAAAGACCGCAAATTATATCTTCCCTCGACGCTGAAAGGCAGATGAGGAAGGATAGAAAAAAGAAGAAGATATATATATATATATATATATATATATATATATATATATATATATATATATAAGTTGAATAAAACTGAGAAATGTTAATTTGCAGAAAAACATGTTTTCCTCCATATTTTACTACTGTTCTCTTGTCCTCCGCATGGAATCAGTATCACTACAGTCGGGAGTTCCCCATATTCACTTCACTTATGTCACAGCTTCCGCCAAAGCGCGGTGGCAAATTCTGTTGACTTGGTTGATAACCGTACGGTCCTAATCTAAGTTCACGGGCAATAATTCCAAAAGAATTCCATTGAATAGAGAGAGCACAGTACTTCCTTTACCCAGTTTCCCCAAAAACAAACACCGAAAACAAACACTGAAAACAAACATAGCAACCAAAACGGTCTCAGCGTCTGGTTTAGTCTCTGCAATAACAGGGCAACATGCTGCCATTTGAATTCTGTAGCGGCCGTCGGCAAGGTCGAACTCCAATGCAAGCCAAGTTGTCTGCGTGGGCGACCACTCCACGCGACATCACTGACAAGAGTGTTCTCACAGTCACTTCCAAAATAACAAATTCATTCGAATAAATAGAAACAGAAAACACACGGAAACCAGTCAACAACTTTTAGTGTTGGCACTCGCTAAAGGTTCCTGGCCGCCATCTTTCACGGAAGCTAACTTACAACAAACAATTAAGAAATTATGATGCAATCATAATAATTAATGCCAATAATTAAGGAACTATTTTACATTGCGTAAAGTCAGAAATCTTGATGCCGAAAATAATCAGGTTAAAGGTCAACCTAAATGTTCGGTATCACGTTGGGGCCTTCTCAAATTTTTAACTCACCGTCTGTCACTGCATGAGATCAATCCGTTTGATTTACATATTTTTGGTCCCATTTAATAGTTTGTCAGATGTAGACGGATACTCCGATAGTATCGATTTCTATCTGATTCTCCATTTCTAATTCCCCTTTTACTTACGTTAACACGCTTTCCAACACTCTCATCAACCCTAACAAAAAAACATAAAACAACCCATCCGCCCAACCATTAACTCAGAACACGTGAATTGTACTTTCTGTAACCGATGTTTAACACTTTTTAATCATCTTTATTTGCCCGTGATTCACCGTTTGGTTCAATCTTACTATTGATTATCCCATTCTGGACAAACACTCAGCTTCAACACGTTCCATTATCGGCTGTCTTAAGTTCCGTAGTTACTTTGTTTAACTGTCCTATGCCCGAAGATGCTCTGTGTACTCATTATTGTTTACCTTATATGATGCATTACAGGGACTTCCTTTATTTCCATTAGGACAAGTAATATTAACATGCAGTTTCTTTGCATTTAGAATCAATTTGTACGGGATGTTACTTATCAGTAATCCTGATTATCTCGCTGAATTGGTTATACAGTTATTCTGGTTCAATCCTAAACTTGATACTTTCCAAGTGAACTCAACACTTCACTGCTCGACAATGTGGGTTCTGTTACAGGATATTAATACCTTTAGTGAGCGTCAGTAACTTAACGATTAGCACGCTGACTTGGCGATTAAGTGGAAGGAATGAATCCTTGTAAGGTACTTTCCAATTCGACAGAGGAAGAGAGAGGTAATCTATTAAATGATAGCTTGACGTTTATGCAGTCTAGCGGAGGACTATAAAGGTAATTTAGTCATGTATCAACACTTTGCGTGGCCCCGATAGATGCACAATTGAACATGGAATTGGTACCTTTTTCTTTATGGTGAGAATAGGTGGAAGTAGAAAGACAGAGACATGGGCTCATGACTAGCACATGTTGTGGTCTTATCGGATATGTTAACAGTTCAGAGACATGGGCTCATGACTTGCACATGTTGTGGTCTTATCGGATATGTTAACAGTTCATTCCCCTACTATATTGCATGTTACAACATCATCATCATCGAGTACCGTCTCCGCAACGAAGGTTGGCTACCATGGAGCGCCATTCTGCTCTGTCTCTTGCTTTGATGGTGCAGGTTGTCATAGGTTGATTTGCCCATCCTTTGCTGTTACTCGTCCATGTTAGTCTTGGTCTGTCTCTGCCTCTTTTACCTTGTATTTTCCCCTCCAGGATTACTTTTAGTAAGCTGTTATGTCTTTTAACATGACCAAAAATCGCATTTGTCTTGTTTGAATTGTCCTTAGAAGTTCTCTTTTCAATTTTAGTTGTTTTAAGATTTCATCGTTTGTTTTCTTTTCCTTCCATCCAATTTTACCTATTCTTCTATATATCCACATTTCAAAGGCTTCAATTCTCTGTTCTGTTCTCATGTCTAATGTCCATGTTTCTGCACCATATAGGAATATTGAGAAGATGTAACATTTTGTTCTTCTTACTTTTAGCCCTGATGTTATTTGTTTTGATGTTAGTATGTTCTTCATGACATTAACATTACACTTTGCCATTCCTATTCTTTTGTTTATTTCAGTTGTACATTTTCCATCACCGGTTATAGTATGTCCAAGGTAGTTGTAGTTCTGAACTGTCTCCAGGTCTATTCCTTCTATTTTGATATCCACTTGCGGGTTTTGAGTATTTTCTTTGTTTATGATCATAGTTTTAGTCTTTTTGATATTCATTTCTAGTCCATATTTTTTGCTTATCATGTTTATTTCATTAAGTAATTGTTGTAGATCTTTAGGATTTTCTGCTAGTAGTACAGTATCGTCAGCATATCTTAGGTTATTGATTATCTTTCTATTAATTTGTAGGCATGGCATCTTTGTGATGTTTTTAAAGATTTGCTCAGTGTATAGATTGAACAAGCTTGGTGATAGGATGCATCCCTGTCTTATTTCGTCTTTTTTGCATGTTAGAAAAAATTTCAGTTGTGTCACTTATTGCTACGTATACACAGTTGTTGTTTTTTTTCCATATCATCATCATCATGTGCCATACCGGTTAGCGTAGGTGATCATGTCTCTCCACAATCTTCTTTCTACAGTTCATCGTATCAGTTCTGTTGCTGACTGTTTCCATGCCATGACACCAAGCTATCCAGTATTTTCTCTCTTTGTCGCCCGCGATCTCTCTTTCCTTTTATTTTGCCAGTTGTAACCAAGTATTCCAACTAGGTCAGAGAATATTACACCGAGAGAAGACCTTTGCTGGATTCTATGAAAAAGACATTACCCACTAAAAAAAAAAAGTTACATCAGTGGTAATGACAAGTGGTGAGTGTATGTTATTTGGTTATTTGGTTATGGAAGGTCCCGGTATCAATGCAAACGAATTAAAATTCATAATTGTTCAACCGCCCGTGCCGCGTAATCATTCGAATCTCATCTCCCAAACAAAGAAAGGTGAATGTAGTCCCCATCATAGCAGTCTCAGCACACACCAAAAGACATTAAGGCGAAACCGCACAGAAAGTGAACACAGCCAACTGTTCCCTGTCATACGATATCATCATTCATCGGAATGTGAGTGTATATATGGTTATCAAGAGATAAAAAAAGAAAAATCAGTAGAAACGATACACAATCATTCAATAAACATTGCTAGAACACCACACCCAAGAGCCGACTACAAAATAGATTGATTTATCGAATATTATAAACACCAGGAAACATATCATCAGAAAATATCAACATAAGAGCAAAAAAACCCAGAAAATTATTACTCTCCTTTACGCTGAAAGTCAAATGAAGAAGGGAAAAAGTTAAAGAAGAGAAACGATGAATGCCTAATAGGACAGGCAAAAGTGTACCCATGGTATGTAAATATCTGTTGATACTTAAAGAAACAAGCCATCATTTGGATTTAATGATATGGAAATATGTTACACAGGAAATAGAAGAATGTTAATACATTTGTTGGATGTGGACACATTTGTTGGAAGTGATGCTATCTACGACTATAATCTGTAAGATATTTCAAGAACAATGGCTCTGCTGAAGAGTTTTGTGATATCAGTGAGAGCTGAAAAGAATATCCATCATGTCCTGAAGGAGACCAAAACAAAAGAAGAGAAAACTATTTTTTTTTGTAAATCATCTTACTTGGTCATGTAATGTGAAGAGACCAGCTGGAATATAGTGTGACAACTGGAAAAACTTGGGGAGAGATGATGGAGGGAAGCAAGAGAGTAAGGATACAAGATGTCTTAAGAGAATTGTTTGGTAGGAATTCAATAGCAGAACTGATAAACTGAAAAAAAAATTTAAAGATAGAATGCTGTGTAGAGAAAGCGGATCACCTATTCAAATGGACATTGAATTTCACGATAAACAGTGAGCTCACAAAACCATGGTTATTTCATGTAAAACAAATACAAAACGATATAAAGCAGCTAAATTAATGGAAAGCACAAACGTTAAACACAAAAGTTATATTGCCGAGCATTGTGTTTTGTACTTGCAGAAGGCTTTTCCCGAAACGTCGTAGTTTGTTTTGTCTCTCAGTTTAACTGCTTTATACGGTTTTGTGTTTATTTTGCATGTTCTTTTCAGATTTACCTGCGACCCCGGATAGCATTTAATATTTTATATCTTTTATATTTGTGCTGTTTCCATTCATCATCGTCATGATTTCAAAGTTTCCATTACTATCTAGAAAACAGGAGTGATATCTATGTTTCCGAAGCTCGCGTAATAAGGACATGTTACTATAAAAGACAACAGTGCCGTCAAATCTTAAACATATCCTGGACCAGCTGAATACGATAACATTACTGTAACCTAAAAATGTATAATGGTTAATGCCCAGCAACAGAGAGCTGCTAAATAATGACACACTTGAAGGACAGCAAAACGTTACAGACATTGACAAGACAAACACGACGTATTGATCCATTTAATTATTGCTGTTAGATTTTAAATGTTACTGCTAGAGCTACCATGGTGGTTGACGTCTGTAGCCATCGTAACTGCTGGCTGAGCTAACGTTACCATTGCTGTCGAAGCTATCATATCTATCTATGTTAAATTGTCTCAGCTGTTCCTACTATTACTGTCTCTACTGCTCCTATTATTACTGTCTCTGCTGCTCCTACTATTACTGTCTCTGCTGCTCCTACTGTTACTATCTCTGCTGTTCCTACTATTACTGTCTCTACTGCTCCTACTATTACTGTCTCTGCTGCTCCTATTATTACTGTCCCTGCTGCTCCTACTGTTACTATCTCTGCTGTTCCTACTGTTACTGTCTCTGCTGTTCCTACTGTTGTTGTCTCTCTCAGCTGTTCCTACTGTTGCTGTCTCAGCTGTTTCTACTATTACAGCTCAGCTGTTCCTACTATTACTGTCTCTGCCGTTCCTACTATTACTGTCTCTGCTGATATTACTATTGCTGTCTCTGCTGTTCCTATTGTTACCGTCTCTGCTGTTCCTATTATTACTGTCTCTGCTGTTCCTACTATTACTGTCTCAGCTGTTCCTATTATTACTGTCTCAGCTGCTCCTATTGTTACTGTCTCAGCTGCTCATATTGTTACTGTCTCAGCTGCTCCTACTATTACTGTCTCTGCTGTTATTACCATTACTGTCTCAGCTGTTATTACTATTACTGTATCAGTTATTCCTACTATTAATGTCTCAGCTGTTCCTATTGTTACTGTCTCAGCTGTTCCTACTATTACTGTCTCTCCTGTTCCTGTTCCTATTATTATTGTCTCTGCTGCTCCTACTATTACTGTCTCTGCTGTTCATATTGTTACTGTCTCAGCTGTTCCTACTCTTACAGTCTCTGCTGTTTCTACTATTACTGTCTCTGCTGTTCCTACTAATACTGTCTCTGCTGTTCCTACTATTACCACCTCAGCTGTTTCTTCTAGACTTCTCCATCATAATCAGACTCAGCTGTTGTTCCTAGAACTGTCCCTGCTTTTGTAGCTTCAGCTTTTAAAACGAACTATCATAGATATTCTTTCTTGAGCAAACTGTTCTTCTCGAGCTGCTAATTATCACAGATCAGATCTTGCTGTTGAAATTAAATCAACAATTACAACAATCACAATTGTTGTTGCAAGCTAAGGCAGCTCTTGCTACAACTACATTAAAACTGCAATAACTATCAAAACTGTTGTTGAGTTTTCGGACATATCGTAGCTCTTGCTGCTTGAATTATAACTACCTTATGCAGCAAAATCATGTTTCTGTTAGATGTATCACAGCTGTCTGTTGTGGATTATCATAAATTTTGCTTAGATAATATAATGAGTTGTTCCTACTAGAACATACACGGTTGTTTCTGCTAGAACATACACTGTTGTTTCTGCTAGAACATACACTGTTGTTTCTGCTAGAACATACACTGTTGTTTCTGCTAGAACATACACTGTTGTTTCTGCTAGAACATACACTGTTGTTTCTGCTAGAACATACACTGTTGTTTCTGCTAGAACATACACTGTTGTTTCTTCTAGAACATACACTGTTGTTTCTGCTAGAACATACACTGTTGTTTCTGCTAGAACATACACTGTTGTTTCTGCTAGAACATACACTGTTGTTTCTGCTAGAACATGCACTGTTGTTTCTGCTAGAACATACACTGTTGTTTCTGCTAGAACATGCACGGTTGTTTCTACTAGAACATACACTGTTGTTTCTGCTAGAACATACACTGTTGTTTCTGATAGGACGTACACTGTTGTTTCTGCTAGAACATACACTGTTGTTTCTACTAGAACATACACGGTTGTTTCTTCTAGAACATGCACGGTTGTTTCTGCTAGAACATATACTGTTGTTTCTGCTAGAACATATACTGTTGTTTCTGCTAGAACATATACTGTTGTTTCTGCTAGAACATATACTGTTGTTTCTGCTAGAACATATACTGTTGTTTCTACTAGAACATACACTGTTGTTTCTGCTAGAACATACACTGTTGTTTCTGCTAGAACATATACTGTTGTTTCTGCTAGAACATATACTGTTGTTTCTACTAGAACATACACTGTTGTTTCTGCTGGATGGGTTTCTATAAAAAATATCACAGTGGTTTCAGCTAGAACTTGTGTGGTTGTTTTCATTAGAACTTTTACTGTTGTTTCTTTGAAAACTATCATGACCCGCTACTAAATGTGTCATTCCGTTGTTGTTGATAGTGCACCATTGTCATCTCAGCAACCACTACAATATGCATCTCTGTTTCTATAAATAATTCCCCTAGAGCGGTATTGGATTTTCGCTAATAATTTATCAGGCATGGAGTAAAATCAACCAGGGCATGTAATAACAATCCATAGTGTAAGTTTAATAAGGCAGTAAGTGAAAGTGAGTGATGAAACGGTATTTGTTTGCTGAAACATGCGCGGTAGGGCAGTAATCACAACATTAATTAAGGAAGACCGGATAATCAATTAGGAGATATGAAGTTGGTGTGTCTGGTCATCAACATCATCGAGTGCCGTCTCCGCATTGAAGGTTGGTTATCATGGAGTGCTATTCCACTCTGTCTCTTGCTTTGATGGTGCAGGTTGTCATAGGCTGACTTGTCCATCTTTTGATGTTACTCGCTCATGTTAGTCTTTGTCTGCCTCTGCCACCCTGTATTTTCCCTTCCAATATTATTTTTAGTAGGCTGTTGTGTCTTTTAACATGCCCAAAAAATGTCATTTGTTATGTTCTAATTGTGGTATTAGTTCTATTTTAATTTTTAGTTGTTTTAAAACTTCATCGTTTGTCCTCTTTTCTTTCCATCCATTCTACCTATTCTTCTATAAATCCACATTTCAAAAGCTTAAATTTTCTGTTCTGTTTCCTTGTCTAATGTCCATGTTTCTGCACCATACAGGAATATTGAGAAGATATAACATTTTGCTTTTCTTAGTTTTAGCCATGATGTTATTTGTTTAATGTTAGTATACTTTTCATGGCATTAAAATTACTTTTTGGTACATTGTGTCTGGTAACTAATTAAATGTGTAGAGTGATAATAATTTGCCTTTGCACTGAAACATTTTGAGATAGAAAGATGCTGTGTCTTTACACAAATCAGTTTGTTGTTGTTGCTTGCGCCAGCTTTATATCTCTAACGAAGTCTCCAGTGAATGAATTTTGCATGAGGATCACTCATTCCTTTAGTGAACTGGACTACAAAGGACAAAAAGTAGGGTTCGATCCCAACCGATGGCCTCCAGGTTCACCCAGCCTTTAATGGGTACCGGATTTTTTTTCTGGGAAAGTAAAGCGGCACGGGCGTAATACAGATCACATTACCCCAAAAATCATGTGCCGAAGGGCTGTAAAATTTATGGTCACTAACACCATATTCCCTATACGCTACTTGGCGTGACTGGGGCTCTTTACTTTACTTTTATCACTCTTTTCCTATTCTTCACACCGGTGGCCATGTGCTCTGGTATCGGCCATTTCGGACCTACTCTTCGAGTTCCAACTACTAGAGTTCTTTAACGTGCAAAACTGAACCTATTGTTTTTGTGTGTGTATTTTTTTTTGCCGTTAGTCGAGAGTACTTGACATCGATCTCACTAAACAGAGGTGGGTACACCCAAGAAGAAATTATGGATTCGATTTTTTATAAATTTCCACAGCTTGTGGTCCCGAACACTGGACCTGCTTGTCTTTTGCTCCATGGTTCATGTACACATTCATTACTTATGTGCACAAAGGCAAAAGAAAACCCGTTTATAGTTGACTATTATTGTTGCCTTTGTCCCCTGATAAAGACTTCTTACATAACGTCTATGTCTGGTCTATGGAGTCTACACTATAAACTGTAGCATATAATTTATGGTTTGATTTTACTGAAGGTTTCCATATAAGTTATTCACTAATGCTAGCGATAACGGTTGTAACAGTACAACAGTAACTGTTTGTTCATCATCCTCATAACAAAAGTGGTTGCAGGTTAGCTCCATCTTTACCTTCAACAATACAAAATAACGTGTGTGTGGGTGTGTTTGTGTAATCACCAGTCCATCCACACTTTCCGTGACACCTGTGAATACAATATGGCGACGGAGTTTGACACCCGACGCCCGAACGTACAAATTGAAGATTTCTGTTTCCTATTGTCTATACAAAACGCAGTTGTCACCTTTAACACGATAAACGGACGTACGCCAAAAATAACCAAGAGTGTCTGAGTTACTAGAATCCAAACACCATCCATAATCGACCAGTCAAACACACACAAAGTTGTTTCCATTTGGAGTCAATAAAGCAAGGATGTATTCACAGGAAGGCATACCTGTCTGCTAATAGTTTCGGACCACAATAACAGAAATCGATGTCTAATAACACATTTTGTTTTGAGTTTCCGTAAAAAGGTTTCATTAGAACAATAACCTGATCCATTTCATTCCCGATCCCATCGAGTGCCATTTATCCAAGCGTAAAGTATATCTTCCACAGCAATGTTAAGTCAGAATTGAAGAATTGAGTAAAAAGCTATTAATAATTAGCGCCATATAATACATAAAAAAAGAAAAACAAATAAAATGGTTTGGCTGCGTGATAGGACAGACATACCCAAACACAACACAACGAGCCTTTAATTCGAGTTACAAAAACACCAGACTCATGGATCGACCACGAAAAGGATGGAATGATGGAATATCAGAAACACTAGGAAACATAACAGCATCAGAGACTAACAGAAGAGCAACAGATCGCAAATTATATCTCCCCTTGAAGCTGACATTTGCCATGAGGAAAAGGAAAAGAAGAAGCATGTCCATTCTTCCTTATGTTATTTGGGTTGTAAATTTGTAAGAAACACAAACATTTCACTGTTCCAGATCTTGGTTCAGTTTTGTTTTTCTTCCATTTCTTAGTTAAGTTCCACATATAACATAACGTAGTTTGTTGAGCTGCACATGTAATTGCGTAGCCAAATGCACCGCAGTTGTCTGCTATTGTCTCTATATGATTTATGTTATACAGTCTAGCCATCTGACTCTTAACGTTCCTTGGACCAGGTGGTCAGCTGCTAGATTTCGCTCAGTGGTAGACTAATGGCCTGCTCAACCAACGTCATCGTTCATGACGTAAGGGTAAAGTAGAGAGCCCCGTCCCGCCAAGTGGCGTATAGGGAATATCGTGTTAGTGACCATAATTTTTGGGGTAATGTGGTCGGTATTCCGCTCGTGTCGCTTTACTTTCCCTGAAAAAAAATGCGGTACCCATTTAAGGCTGGGTGTTCCCGGAAGCTGTCGATCAGAATTGAACCCGACCTCTAGGTTCATGGCGTTACTGTTAATTATTTCTATTTCTCCCCACTGGTATATTTCTGTTTTTCCCCATCCAGTCTTTACCGAAATCGTTTCCTAGTTCTCACTTCTAGCCTTTTTTTCATTTTCTATTTCCTCCACTAGTAGTTTTCTATTTCTCAAACCAATATTTTCTCATGTCTTCACTTTGATCTTTTCCTATTTCTCTCCTTGAATATTTTTTTTCTATTTAATCTCCAGTAATATATTTCTATTTATCATCTATTATCATTTCCTATTTCTCCCGCTCTGATCATTTCATGTTTCTCACCTCTCATCTTCTCCTATTTGTCATATTTATTCTTGTCATATTTCACATTTCTAATATTTTTGTGTTTACTTCTCACATGTAATCTTTTCCCCCTTTATCTCTACCTTTATCTCCCTTCCAGTTTTTTCCCCTGTCTCCTCTCTAATCTTCTCTTATTTCTCTCCTCTGACTTTTAACTATTTCTCCGCTCTGATTTTTTCCCCCGCATTTCTCCTCTTTAATCTATTCCTCTTTACCTCACTGAACTTTTCCTCATTCTCACGTGAAATATTTTTTTCATATATCTATCTCTTTATAGTGTCCTCCCTAAAAATCTCTTCCATATATCCATTTTACTTCCTTTTTATTTGTCCATTCTAATGATTGCTGGAAGTTTTTTCGTCATAAATTTTGGTCTTCGCAGAAAATTGTAATTTTAAAATTGTATTTTGTTCCAGAAAACAAAGACAAACAACTTAAAAAAAAAAAAGTAAAACTGTCACGTCTTCAATCAAATCTTGTTTTCCCCCATTTTGTCCACGTCATTCTTGTGTTTATCGACCAGTTATTATCTATCTGAAGCATTACTAGGAATATTATCCTCGCTATAGCATCGGATTACTGTATTGCTGTGCACATCTCGTGTAACCGTCGTTTAATCACTGTCGAATAGCTTTCCACGACTGATCTTGCTTGTCAAGACTGTCGTAGCCGCATTCAGCTCTGATTGCTATCAGATTCATCCGTTTCTTTTTCTTACTTTTATCATTTCTTACCCACGTCTTTTCTCTCTATCTATCCAGGAAGCCTTAGAACTGGGATACAATAGGCGTCAGAGAACAGGAAGTTATGTTCACAGGATGTCATTACAGGCGCATGCTAACAGCGTCACTTATTCCCCTGTCATTCAAATGATCACAAATTGCCTCGTGCTGGCACAGTCGCGAGCGAGTCCGCTGCTCTAATTATGTGTTCCATTGTTCCCTTTAACGTCTTTCAGTTTGGAGACGACGATAATGACGTTGTTACTGAAAATAATCATGGGCATGACTATCTGGTGGACGCCGATAACAATTGCTTAACTAATAATAGAACCGACACCGTCATCCTTGAGAGACATCAAAAGAAGAAGATTCAGAAAAATACAAGTTTCTACGACATGTTCAAATGTCACATGTTCACTATAGCTCGTTTCAAATCATGTGCCCAACTTCAAAACGCTATTACTCAGTAAACATTTGTTAAAAACTGCTGAAATTTTCCAAATGTTATTAGAATGCAAAAGACCCTTTAAATCTATATTTAACAAATATCTTGCAGCTGCAGTTTTCTTAAAGCGGCGAATTTCTTTGATGTTTGTCAAAATTGTAAATTGTGAACCCCTAAAAAATAGAAATTACCGTAGTTGCTGTTTTATGATTAATTTTCACTAGGTAAAGGCGTGGCCGTAATGGGGAAATAACTGGATAAGACAAAACACCAGGAGAATTATTGTCTTCTCAGTTCGAGGACGGACGATAATATCAAGGTATACCTGTATGTCCAATTTTCATAGTTGTGTGGTCCTGAAAAGGACCGTTTGTTGAACTAATTTAAGGTAATATAGGGGCCAACATTGTGGGGGCTATATACTTTCATTCTGAATCAGACGCGTCTAAAAGATTAATAACTGTTTGGGGTTGAACATTCCACAAACCATCATTTTTCCAATATTCCTTTTCCTGTTTTAAGACGTGGTCTTCACATTTAGCCCAATAATCGTTGTCTATATTTAATAAAGCGAGATTAGCAAGAGTCTTTACATCGCATATTTTGAATGTTGTATTTTCATCTGCCACTTGTCCTTTTAATTTTGCCCAGATTAGTTCTATTGGATTTAAATGAGCATGGTAAGGTGGCAGCCTCAAACTTATATGACCGTGCTCTTGGATAATCTTATCTATTTGAAAAATCTTTGTCCTTTGTTTTTGCTTTACTAGAGATAGTAATTCAGGTTTTAAGTACATGTTATTAAATTGTATGTGCTCCTTTGTGAGCCATATCTTAATAGCATCTTTTGTACTGGATGACGTCGGGACCTTATCTTCATGTGCAACAATGTTGTGGTACGCTGCATTGTCCATTATTAGGCAAGATGGTCGATCTAGTGATGGGAGAACAGAATTTTTAATCCAATGTCTATATATGTGGCCATTCATCTCAGAGTGATAATCCCGATTGTCAATGGATTTTGAAAGAAAAATGAGCTCTGCATTCTGTATTAGTCCATGTTGTCGACTACCTGCATGAGCAAATATCAAGCGCTGTCCTTTGCTGCTAGGTATTAATCTCTTAATCTTTCCATCTGATGACTGCCATTCCCTTTGGTTAGTGTGGTGAGCATTGATCCATGTTTCATCCAAGTACACAATATCATAACCTTGCTTGCGCACCTCTTTTACTTCACGTAAGTACTTGCTTCTCATGACTACTATATGTGGATTCTCACATATGATGTTTCGTCCATTGGAATACTTTCTGAATGTAAAGCCTGAAGCTCTCACATTCCTCCATAATGTAGACTTTGATATTTCAATACTGTTGTTCTTTTTCAGCGATACTTTTAATTTTCTTATTGTAACAGTTTCATTCATACCCAACATTTTGCGAATTTCACTTCTAATAAGTTCACTGTCGAAATTATCCAACATTTTTGCTCTTCCTTGTGATTTTGTATATTTGGAACATTGACGGTCACGTGCTTGAATCCAGCGATTAAATGACCGTTTAGATAAATCCAAAATGTGTCTTGTCCTATTCTCATGGTTTTCTAAAGAATGAAATAATCTTCCTCGTTTAGCCTCTTTGCAAAAATAGTCATACATTTTTATTGCGATGTTTTGTAAACTGCAGAATTTCATTTTAAGACTCATGATAAATGTTATCGTTCCACGTCTGCGCCGCTGAATGAACGGAAATGGAACACACAATGTCTCGTGTTTTTTACAAGTGTCTAATTGTGTCAAAAAACCCACGTTGAAAGCGTGCAAACACGTCAATTTGACCGTGTATGGATTTTTACTCGCTATTTTTAACTTAAAATACTGTAAACATTAAGTTTTGACTACATCAATGGGTCGTTATAAATTTATATAAATCAAATAAGCAACAATAATAACCACATGTTTTTTAATGAAATTAATTCCCTCTTGGGTTCTAATCATTATAACTTTACATGCAAATTTTGAAAAACTTACAAAAAGCGGTTAAAAAGATATCGATTTTAAAAGTTGGGCACGAATTATGAAACGGACTATAGTTCTGCTTTTCATACAAGCTTTCGAAATCATTTTAAGAGTCCTTGTCATGAAATAGTGATTTCATAATATTGACTGTTTATTAGTGGTGAATTTTTTAATTAAGGGACTCCTACATTATGACCTCACATCCATACAGCCACTAAATCAAGATTCTTCAGCGTTTTATTAAGATCACGGTAAGCCACCATTTTAGCATCTCATCCACACAGCTTTTAGATCAAGTAACTCAGAATTGTATCATCTTTATCTATACAGCTTTTAGATCAAGTAACTCAGAATGTTATCCTCTCTTCTATACAGCTTTTAGATCAAGTAACTCGGAATGTTATCCTCTCATCTATACAGCTTTTAGATCAAGTAACTCAGAATGTTATCCTCTTTATCTATACAGCTTTTTAGATCAAGTAACTCAGAATTGTATCATCTTTATCTATACAGCTTTTAGATCAAGTAACTCAGAATGTTATTCTCTTATCTATACTGCTTTTAGATCACGTAGCTCAGAATGGTATCTTCTTATCTATACAGCTTTTAGATAAAGTAACTCAGAATGTTATCCTCTCATGTATACAGTTTTAGATCAAGTAACTCAGAATGTTATCCTCTCATCTATACAGCTTTTAGATCAAGTAACTCAGAATGTTATCCTCTCATCTATACATCTTTTAGATCAAATAACTCAGAATGTTATCCTCTCATCTATACAGCTTTTAGATCAAGTAACTCAGAATGTTATCCTCTCATCCATACAGCTTTTAGATCAAGTAATTCAGAATGTTATCCTCTCATCTATACAGCTTTTAGATCAAGTAAGTCAGACATCTATCGTTATGGTTATTGTTATGAAAGTCCCCGGTATCACTCAAACGAATTAAAATCCATAATTGCCCAACCGCCCGTGCCAGTGGAATCATCCGAATTAGTATCTCATCTTCCAAACAAAGAAAGATAACTGCAGTCCCCATCATAGCAATCTCATCAGAGCAAATCTATACTCTCATCTATTTAGCTTGTGGATCAAGTAACTCAAGAGTTTATACTCTTATCCATACAGCATTTAGATCTTGTCGCTGAGAATTTTATCCTCCCTAATTCTTAATGTCTCTATAATAAAAATTAGATCGCAGTGTTTTGTCTTCTAACATACTCATGGCAAGCAGTGATGTTGCAGGTTTAACTCTTTCCTCGCGGAAGCTTTTTATCAATGCAACTCAAGAGATTTCAGAGATAAAATTGTTCATTGTTTTAAGAATAAATCTGGTTGTGGTGGTGGTGGTGGCGGCGGCGGGGGCGGTGGGGGCGGCGGCGGCAGGGGCGGTGGGGGCGGCGGCGGCGGCGGCGGCGGCGACGGCGGCGGCAGCAGCAGCATCAGCAGCAGCATCAGCAGCAGCATCAGCAGCAGCAGCATCAGCAGCAGCAGCAGTAGCAGTAGCAGTAGTAGTAGTATTAGTAGTAGTAGTAGTAGTAGTAGTAGTAGTAGCCTCCGTCAGTCATAGTTGACTATGGATTTTTTTTCAGCGCCCCTAGAAATGTTATTTTTTCCTTTTTTTACTTTCGTCGTGTATTCTCTTTCTCCATGAATCTGTCTACTTCTTCTTTGAGGTGAACCTTTAGAGTGTGTTTCCAGAGATTTCGGTCTGCAGCTTTGTCTTCCCATGCTGCAGGGTTTATGTTCAGAGGCTTCATGTTGCGTTTACACACGTCTACAAATCGAAGTTTTGGGCGCCCCCTAGTTCTTTTACCATATGTCAGTTGTCCGTAGAGTATATCTTTTGGTACACGACCATCTTTCATACGGTGTACATGGCCAAGCCAGCGTAACCTACGTTGTTTGAGCAGCGTTTAGATATTCGGTAGGCCTGTGCAAGTCATGACCTTCACGTTTGTCACTTTATTCTTCCAGGTGATACCAAGAATACGGTGTAGACATCGCATATGGAATGTATTTAGCCTCCTCTCCTGCTTTACATAGGTTGTCCAAGATTCGCTGCCATACAATAGGGTACTAATTATGCAGACATTGTACACTGCAGCTTTTGTTTTAATTGTCAGTTTGCTTTTTTGCCAGACACGCCTAGAAAGACGGGCAAAGTTGGTAGCAGCTTTACCAATATGAGTGTCAATTTCTGTATCTAAAGATAGTCTGTCGCTGATGATGGACCCCAGGTAGTTATACTGCCGCACGATATCAAGTTTATAGTTGTCGATAGAAATTTCAAGTGTTGCTTCGACGTCCTGACCGAGTATGTTAGTTTTCTGCAAACTTATTGTTAGACCGAAGTCTCGGCAGGCATGTGAAAAGCGATGTACCATGCTCTGGAGTTCTTCCTGACTTTGCGTGACAAGTGCAGCGTCGTCAGCAAATAGCAGGTCTCTAATAGAGATATGTCTGACCTTAGATCTTGCCTTTAGTCTTGAGATATTGAACAATCGACCATCAGATCTAGTATGCAGATAGGCACCTTCATTTGCATGTGAGAATGCATGTTTTAACAGAACAGCGAAGAAGATTCCAAATAGAGTTGGAGCAAGAACGCATCCCTGCTTAACACCGTTGCGTATGCCGAAGGGTTGTGATGTGCTGCCGTCATATTGGATGATGCCCTTCATGTCCTCATGAAACGATTTGACTAGCATCAGTAGAGTATGTGGGCAGCCTATTTTGGAAAGTATTTTGAAGAGACCGTCCCTGCTGACAAGGTCAAATGCCTTTGTAAGGTCGATAAAGGCTATGAACAGAGGCTTTTTCTGCTCTCTAGAATTTTTCTTGAAGTAGACGTAAGGAGAAAATCATGTCTGCAGTTGATCTTCCGGATCTGAAGCCACATTGCAATTCAGGGTATACGCGTTCTGCGAGTTTTTGTAGCCTTCCTAAGATGACTCTGGCGAAGATCTTGCTGACAATGCTGAGTAAGGAGATGCCTCTGTAGTTGTTGCAGTGGCTTCCTCTGTAGTTGTTGCAGTGGCTTCTATCTCCTTTATTTTTGTAGAGAGTTACAATCACGGAGTCTCTCATATCTTGAGGAATGACTTTCTCTTTCCAAAGTAATAAAGCACTTTTGCATGATTTAATCAGATCGGGAGGGATCCCATCTTGTCCTGGAGCCTTGCCGGTGGCCAAGCTATCTATGGCCTTGCTAAGTTCCTCTACGGTTGGTTCAATGTCCAACTCTTCCATTGGTGGAAGACATTGTATGGCGTCAAGGGCGTTTGGTGTAACAGTGTTTTCTATTGAATAAAGTGAAGAATAATGTTCCACCCATCTTTCCATCTGTTTGCCTCTATCTGTTATTTTCTCCCCAGTGGATGACTTAAGTGGGGCAATAGTGCATTTTGTTGGTCCAAGGGCTTTCTTTATGCCATCATACATTACTTTTAGGTTTCCAGTTTGAGATGCAGTCTGGATGCTGTCGCTAAGCTGGAGCCAGTACTCATTAGCACAACGTCGAGCTGTTTGCTGGACTTTGTTTCTGGTCATTTTAATAGCCTGCAGAGTATTTGCATTAGGTGCGCGCTTGTGATCTAAGAAGGCCGGGCGTTTAGCTTCGATTACGGGTGTCATAACATGGGAGTTGGCTTCAAACCAATCGTGAGACTTAAGTGTCAGTTTTTCAAAGATGCTAACCGCGTTGTTGTAGATGACGTTGCGGAGATGCTCCCATTTTTCCACAGCGCTGGTGTAGTGTTCATGAGCGCTTTGCGACTCCTTGAGGGTCTTGTTGAACTGCTTGATCAATCCAGAATGTGTTAGCTTGCTAGTGTCTATGCGAGGTCTCTTCTTTGGCTGCCTGGCATAGTGGAACCTCCTGGTCAGTAGCTAAGAATAAATCTACATATGTATATTTAACTAACATATAAAATACTATATATTATTCAATAGATAATTAAAAAAGGAATTAGATTTCATCAATACCAAGATGATACAAGACGTAAAAAGAATATGGTTTGATGACGGTTCACAATAATCAAATTGAGAGCGACGCACTATGCGGCGAAACGTACCCGGTCGAAATCTACATGGCGCACAGTCCGGAGAAACGTATGGAAAGAGTTAAAAAGGAAATCTTTCATGACCGCTAAAGCTGGGACAGTCATAAACGAACCAGCACAATCATCGAGGATCATTGCAGTATCAATAACTATGGAAGCAGCAGTAATTTATTGATCTCCCATCACTATAATCTGATAGCAAGACTAGCCCAAGATAGAAGATCACAATCAAATAAGGCAAAGTAAAGCTGGAGCCGTAAAAATCTAATGAATGCATGGTTACTGAGACGCTAGATACTTGTAACAAGATGCATCAATTATAGGAGAAAATGGTAAACTGTGCTGGTGACTTTGGTCATTTCGTGAAGGAATTACTATAAGGTAAGTGTAAAAAAAAATGGCTGTAAAACACGGCGGACAACAAAATGAAAAGCACGAAAATCCAGACCTTCATTAATGGATGCTTCTTCTTCGTGTGCCATACCGGTTGGCGTAGGCGATCATGTCTTTCCACAACCTTCTATCTACAGTGCATCGCATCAGTTCTGTTGTTGACTGTTTTCCATGCCATGACACCAAACTATCCAGTATTTTCTCTCATTGTCGTCCGCGATCTCTCTTTCCTTCTATTTTGCAAGTTGTAACCAAGTAATCCAAACTTTCCTCTTCTCATGATGTGCCAGAAAAATGTTGATTGTTTGTTTCTGATGTATTTTAGGAGTTCCCTTTTTGTGTTGGTCTCTTTGAGAATTTCCTCAAATTCTGCGGTTAGTGTGGTAGAGTTCTGCACTACGAAATGAGAAGTAAGACGTTTCCTTTCCTCCGCTAGTCTTCGGGAAAGCCTTGGGCAAGGTGGAGCTTCCGTTTAGCCCCACCCCCTCCCCCTATCACGGTTATGTGAAACTATTGGAGCAGCCGACAGGTATTGCCGTTTATGGCCCCACTCCGCGATGGCAGGCAGAGGATCTCTTGTATAGAGACAATGGCTGTGATCTCCGACTAGTACAGTCACTGCCAAGAATGAATGGAATTGCAAACTACCTTCTTATATTGCCTAGATTAATTATGTCCAAACACAACTTAAAATCTACAGCTAACGACATTAATTGATGCTTGCACTGAATAAAAGGACGGAAATGACAGGAAAAAATTAACGTAATAGTATAAGAAAGTACCAGTCAAATGCCAGTGGAAGAGATACAGCAACGACGACGGCGCTGAATAGGACACACAATGTGGAAGACAAATGAGAATATTACACGACATGCCTCATTTTTTTGGAATTCCCAGGTAAGGAAACAAAGAGAAAGATAAAATGTTCTTGGTGAAGACAGGTAGAAGCAGAGATTAAGATGATGGGGCAAGACATGGAATGATCTCAAAAAAAAGAATAGCAAGAAACAAAATGTATTGGAAAGTGTTTGTTAAAGACTTATACTCCACAGGGAGCTGACAACTAGAAGAAGAGAGACATGAAAAGGAGTCAAGGAATAAGTGGAAAGACTCTTGAAAAATAAAGGGTGGATAAGCAGCACTAATTGAAATGTGTGGAGGCTGTGACGGCAGAAATAAAAGAAAAAATTCAGCCATTTCACGAGAAGTAGAGGACTTTATCTTACGATAGAAAGGATAACCAAACAATGGATAGACTGCATTAATGACTTGTGGTTGAAGAAACCACCGACACTCTGGATCATTGGTTATTGGTTATGGAAGGCCTCGGTATTACTGCAAACGAATTAAAATCCATAATTGCTCAACCGCCCGTGCCAGTGGAATCATCCGAATTGCTAACTCATCTCCCAAACAAAGAAAGGTAACTGTAGTATCCATCATAGCAGTCTCAGCACACGCCAAATGACATAAGGCGAAACCGCGCAGAAAGTGAACACAGCCAACTGGTCCCTGTCATACGATATCATTATTCATCGTAAACAAGCGGGATATCGAAACAGGATCAAAACGGATGAGACACACAGCTCACGGTGTGCACAGAGCACTTAACTCAGTAGCTCCTGCAACAAGCCGGACTTGGAATATGAGGGAACTGCAAGAAGGAAAACTTTTCATACATAGCCTTCAATGGTTCCTGCCGTCTATCCACCATATACCATGGAAGTTCACGTCCTCCCGAAAATGATGGTCGTCATATTGAGAACCAAAAAAATGTATAGCGCTGGATGATTTTAGGACATCGGTCTTGACTCCAATCGAACATATAAACACACAGTTAGTCGTCGAATTATCCCCGTCACACATCAAACAACAGACCCTGCGGTTAGCGTACAACGAACGAAACACGGTGCAAATTCCCCAGAGGAAATTCTTCGGTCGACTTGACGAATCAATCCATTAATGCATTTCAGCAAGTAAATACTTGGTCAAAGAATTCCAACGTCACCCATTAAACAGCACACAATGTGACGTAAACCGCATATCAACACTAGACGGTGAAGGTCGCTTTCACAATACTTGACTTGTCAAAAAGAAACATTGCTGTATGTACTCGGCGGTGCAGATTTGTCCACTTCGTCAGCGCAGATTTGCTAAGTAGAACATCATTTTGATTTCAACACAGAAAATTGCAATCAGAGAGCCGAAATTAATCAAACCCCAGATGCATTGTCTGCAGCGATCGAAAGAACGTGAAACGGAAGCCTGGATCAATTAAATGACATTAACAATATTCAGATTCAGGAAATAACAGTTAATCCATTCAATACATTATGCTTGTGACAGTTGAAAAAGCTCGATTTAAGACAGAAATCACATGTTTAATTAAATTACAGTTAATTTAGTTACGTCCTTACAAATACCTTAAATTAATTATTTATTACCCAAACATGAAAAAAAGCAATGCCATTATTCCTTATCTGGGGGAGGGGGGTGTGGGCTGTAATGGAGAGGTATTTTTGGTTAAAAGAAGCCAGTAGTGGTGTGTAACGTATATATTGGTATGCAAGTATCAGCTTTACAAACAAACAAAAAAAAAAAAAAGAGCACAGCAGAATACCGATGTTTCGGCCTACATGCAGCCCTTCTTCAGAGAAAGAGTACAAAGACAACACACGATGAGGCACGCACAGATAAATATTTCTACATCAAGGATGATTGGACAGGCAAGTTAAGGAGAAGTGAAGTAAAGCTGTCACTATACCTTATAGAAGTGTAATTTACACCCCCACTACTGGCTCTTTGCTACCCGCTTTACCACAGCACTGCATTTATATGCCCGTTTCCTCCTATTTTTTTTTAAAGATAGGAAACAAAACCAGTGCAGTCGTCTCGCAATGTAGCGATTAGCCATCTGTATTGTGCTTACGCTAAATAAAGCAGACTCATGTGATTTCAGCCAATTGTTTTTATTCACACAGCGGTCAGTTCTTTATTTACTTTAATGTAAATCTCCTGAAGTAGAAAAAAAAGTCCTGTCACGTCAAGTGGCGTATAGGGAATATGGTGTTAGTGACCATAAATTTTACAGACCTTCGGCACATGGTTTTTCGGGTAATGTGGTCGGTGTTATGCCCGTGTCACTTTACTTTCCCAGAAAAAATCCGGCACCCATTTAAGACTGGGTGAACCCGAAAGCCGTCGGTTGGGATCGAACCCATTGTAGTCCAGTTGACTATCGCTGCTGAATCTCCCGAATTGCGTGATATAATCTCATAAAGAAGTGAAGTGCAGTCCCACAGCAATTGTTTTTTTTTCTGCAATGGAGTGTTAGTATCTTCGTTGCAAACCTGAGCTTCATCAGGCTGAGTTGACCATTTCTCTTCATCGCTGTTTTGTTTTTGAGTAGTAGAATTAATTATGTTGTGTGCAGTTTCAGCTTTCACTGAATCATTCACCGCTTCACTCTTAAGGGAAATAACTATGGCAATATCACATTTCATCCTGGAAGAGAGGCAAGAAGATAGTGGTTAATTGTATTAAAATGTATTTCTGGCCGTTGTCTTCACGTGCTTGTTTCCCTCAAATGCGTACGTAAGTTTGAAAATAAATGTATAGAACAAGTCATAGGCAAGATATATATGAAATTAAATGTGCCAGTTGTGAAATGAAAACAACAAAAAAAAAAAAAAAAAGATTATAATAATTGTATGAAATTCGCAAGAATAAACATAGAAAATCAAAAGTGAAGGTTCAAAATGAGAAATTGGAAAATATATTTGCAAGTCATCGAACCGAAAATAGTCTAAAATAGGAAATATATCCAACAATGCAAACTAAATATTTCAAGTAATTAACACAACTTTAAATTAAAAAAAAATAAAGATTACAACAGGTACAAAAATGAGTTAGACCCATTTTTTTCTAACATTGTACAGTCAATATATATTACCAGTAAATGACAGAATATAGAAACTACAGAAACAATAAGTACGCGTATTTGAAGAATTTTAAATGCAAATAGAAGTGACACATTTAAGAGAGAAACTATTATAAGATGATTTAGTATAACATCATTATCATTATCTAGTGCCGTCTCCGCAAAGAAGGTTGGCTAACATGGATCGCCATTCAACTCTGTTTCTTGCTTTGATGGTGCAGGTTGTCATAGATTGACATCGTCCATCTTTTGATGTTACTCGTCCATGTTAGTCTTGGTCTGCCTCTGCCTGTTTTACCTTGTATTTTCCCTTCCAATATTTCTTTTTGTAGGCTGTTGTGTCTTTTAACGTGCCCCAAAAATTTCATTTGTCTTGTCTTAATTGTATTTAGTAGTTCTCTTTTTATTTTTAGTTGTTTTAAAACTTCATTGTTTGTTTTCTTTTCTTTCCATCCAATTCTACCTATTCTTCTATAAATCCACATTTCAAAGGCTCCAATTTTCTGTTCTGTTTTCTTGTCTAATGTCCATTTTTCTGCACCATACAGGAATATTGAGAAGATGTAACATTTTGCTATTCTTAGTTTCAGCCCTACTGTTATTTGTTTTGTTGTTAGTGTATTTTTCATGGCATTAAAATTACTTTTTGCCATACCTATTCTTTTGTTTATTTCAATTTTACATTTTCCATTATTGGTTATAGTATGTCCAAGGTAGTTGTAGCTCTGAACTGTCTCCAGATATATTCCTTCCTATGACTACAGTCTATGACTACTAGATATCGCAACACGAACAACTAGATCCAGTCTATGACTACTAGATATCGCAACACGAACAACTAGATCCAGTCTATGACTACTAGATATCCCAACACTAACAACTAAATCCAGTCTATGACTACTAGATATCGCAACACGAACAACTAGATCCAGTCTATGACTACTAGATATCCCAACACTAACAACTAGATCCAGTCTATGACTACTAGATATCGCAACACGAACAACTAGATCCAGTCTATGACTACTAGATATCGCAACACGAACAACTAGATCCAGTCTATGACTACTAGATATCGCAACACTAACAACTAGATCCAGTCTATGACTACTAGATATCGCAACACTAACAACTAGATCCAGTCTATGACTACTAGATATCGCAACACTAACAACTAGATCCAGTCTATGACTACTAGATATCGCAACACGAACAACTAGATCCAGTCTATGACTACTAGATCCAGTATATGGACTGCTAGGTATCGCATGACGAACAACCAGATCCCGTCCAAGACTACTAAGTCCTTCAACACGAACTACAAGATACCGCAACACGAATTAATCTATGCAGCAGAACTATTTACTTGATCCAGTATGAAATGGACAGCACAGGTCATTTACAATATTAACATTCTATCAATCTCGACAGACATCCGAATTAATGCACGTGTTAAGTTGTCAGAAATTGGTTTTACATCCGTTGTGCGTGTCTGGAATCAGCAACTTTTCTCAAATTTCGTTTGCCTGTACGAGTCTAGATGTTACTGCTCGGCTCTAGCAAAATACATTGTTAGTAAGCTTTTATCATTGAATTAGATTCATATATGTCCTTAGCGAATTTTTTATCAATCACTTAGATTCAGATATGACGTCAGCAAGCCTTTATCATTGAATTAGATTCATATATGTCATTAGCGAATTTTTTATCAATCACTTAGATTCAGATATGTCGCTAGCAAACTTCTATCAATGAACTGGGGGGGGGGGGAGCAAGCTTTCACCATTGAAATAGATTTAGATATATCCTTAGCGAGTTTTTAATCATTTAATTAGATTCAGATATGTCACTAGCATGCTTTTATCGTTGTATTAGTTTCAGATATGTCTTAGCAAGCTTTTATCACTGCTTTAAATTCAGATATGTCTTAGCAAGCTTTTATCACTGCTTTAAATTCAGATATGTCTTAGCAAGCTTTTATCACTGCTTTAGATTCAGATATGTCTTAGCAAGCTTTTATCACTGCTTTAGATTCAGATATGTCTTAGAAAGCTTTTATCACTGCTTTAGATTCAGATATGTCTTAGCAAGCTTTTATCACTGCTTTTGATTCAGATATGTCTTAGCAAGCTTTTATCACTGCTTTAGATTCAGATATGTCTTAGCAAGCTTTTATCACTGCTTTAGATTCAGATATGTCTTATTGGTCGTTTCAAATCTAAATGTTCACGATTAACATGAAATATCTCCTCTTTCCCTGCACTTACAAACTTGATTTTTTGCATCTGGCCTTGTTTTTCCAAGGTCCCACCGATTTCACAAAATTTAATGATGTAGGAAGTATGCTTCATCATGAAGCAGCACTTTCCTTTGATCTCAGTGAATTTACGGATTTTTTGCTCCTGGAGAAAATAATTTACCGTACATTAATGGAAATCAGCTTCTCGACATAGGCGTCTCTACACAACTTGAAAGTTGGAGGCGTTTATCAACTGTTTACTTTCTATTGTTTACTTTCTTTAAAATACTATGAGAATGTCAATGTTATAGCCTTTACAGACGGTCTAAAACAAATCAGCGTATAAACAGTTCCATTAATGAAAACTATTTAAACAATATACAACAAAGAATACATTTAAAAAAATTAATTATCCGTTGCGAGCGATAACGAGCATGACATATCAAGCAAAGTTATTGTTTATGGGTACGCATGTGACTAAAGAGTCCGATGTAAGCACGGGATCCTCTTCACTGTAAAGAGCTACATTGTTCGTTTTATGTCTTTCCATGTGACTTTCATTATTTTACGTAAACAAGACATATGAAAGTGATTTAGTTTCTTTGCGTGCCTGCAGTACACATATCAAGAATCTTTACATTTTCAAAACGTTATCAACTTTAGCTAAAGATTGATCATGCGGACATATAAAAACGTCCATTATTATTTCATTTATTCTGAATCAGAGGAGTCTAACATATTGATTACTAATCTGGGCTGAACGAACGATAGTCCATCTTTTTTCCAATAGTCATTTTCTTCTTTTAAGACATGATCTTCACATTTGCACCAAAAATCTTTGTCAATCTGTGATAGAGCAGCATATGTCAGTCCTTTTATATCGCATAGTTTAAAACTTGTATTCTCAGCTGCCACCTGCCCTTTAATTTTTGCCCAAACGAGTTCAATGGGGTTTAATTGTGGATGATAAGGGGGCAGTCTCAAGCACGTATGACCATGCTGTTGAATGATTTTGTCTATTTGGAATACTTTGGTCTTTTGCGATTTCTTAACAAGTGACAGTAATTCAGGTTTCAAAAATCCCTCGTTAAATGGAATTCCTTCCTTTCTTAGCCAAATCTTTATAACATCTTTTGTACTGGTAGATGTAGGAATTTTGTCTTCTTCTGCCACAGCGTTGTGGTACGACGCGTTGTCCATTACCAGACAGGATGGTCTGTCTAGAATTGGAAGAAGAGTATTTTCAATCCACTCTCTAAATATATGGCCATTCATCTCGGTGTGATAGTCCCTGTTGTCAGTATAATTAGAGGTGAATATAAGTTCTGCATTTTTCACCAACCCTTCTTTTCGGCTGCCTGCATGTGCCATTATAATACGCTGTCCTTTTCCAGTGGGTACACATCTTTTAATAGTTCCATCTGATAACTGCCATTCCTTTGCACTTGTGTGGTGAGAATTTATCCAAGATTCATCTAGAAATACAATATCATAACCTTGGTTACGCATTTCCCGTACTTCACGTAAATATTTACTCCTCATAGAAACTAAGTGCGGCTTCTCGCAGATGACATTTCTACCACTATCGTACTTTCTAAACGTAAAACCGATGCTTCTAACAGTTCTCCATAATGTTGTTTTCGACACAACAATGTCATTTTCTGTTCTCAGTCGAATTTTCAGTTTTCTTAAAGTCGCAGTTTCTTTGGAATCGAACATTTTACAAATTGCTCTTCTAATCACTTCCTTGTCAAAACTATCTACTACTTTCTTTCTTCCTAGCGTCCTAGTCTTGATTGAACTGGACACTCCGTTAGCTTTAAGCACTTGTTTGAAAAAGCGTTTGCTTATACCCAATGCGTGAATAGTTCTCTTTCTGGCTTTGAGATGCTTCGATACAGTTTTCCACGCTTAGCTTCTATGCAAAAATATTTATACACCTTTATTGCCACTGATTGCAATGTAAGGAACTTTACTTTTATACCCATTGACTAACAGATCACAAATTTAACGAAATTACCCAATAATTAGGATACGCCGTTGCACATAAATCACAACAAAACGACAGGAAATGGGATGCACCGGATATAAAATTATAACTATGACGCGTTTTATGTGTTTTTTAGTGCTTAAAACAGGGAAATTGGCGCGCATTACGTTCAAGATGACAAGTCCGTGGGTGCTCACTCATATGAAGCGGTAATTCCTCCAAATATATGGTTTGACCAAAATGCCTTAAATTTGTATACTTCAAATAAAGAATATTTAAAACTATACGTTTGTTGGTGAGGAAATGAATGTACTTCTTGGGACCAAAAAATCACAAGACCATATGCAAAATTTCAGCATTATCAATCAATTGGTTGCAGAGATATGGAATTTTAAACACCTTCAAAATATTTTGAAACGACCAATAGCAAGCTTTTATCACTGCTTTAGATTCAGATATGTCTTAGCAAGCTTTTATCACTGCTTTAGATTCAGATATGTCTTAGCAAGCTTTTATCACAAGCTTTTATCACTGCTTTAGATTCAGATATGTCGTTAGCTAGATTTTATCACTGCTTTAGATTCAGATATGTCGTTAGCTAGCTTTTATTACTGCTTTAGATTCAGATATGTCGTTAGCTAGTTTTTATTACTGCTTCAGATTCAGATATGTCGATAGCTAGCTTTTATTACTACTTCAGATTCAGATATGTCGTTAGCTAGCTTTTATTACTACTTCAGATTCAGATATGTCGTTAGCTAGCTTTTATTACTACTTCAGATTCAGATATGTCGTTAGCTAGCTTTTATTACTACTTCAGATTCAGATATGTCGTAAGCTAACTTTAATCGTTGTATTAGTTTTAGATTATGCGTCATCACGAAAGGTTTATAAACTTCTTTGAAGTCGTGTAGCAGGGGTTTTCCATTATATCTTATTCCACAGGATGTCTCTCTCATATGTTGTCTTCAGTTATCCGATGCGACCATCATATATTCGACACAACTAGCCTAGACATAGATAATGCTGCTGCTGCAGGTTCAACATGTGTCGATTCAGCAAACGCCGGAACCTTATTTTATTACATTCTCTATATCTCCACAAAATTCCAAGTATTCGTCTCAAACAGTGTTTGTGCACAAATTACTTCTACTCTAATTGCTCTATATTTCTATGACGCTTTAAGGCATAAAAAGACTTAGAATGAAACAAGAGTTGTGCTTTATAAAATAGCGGCGCTGCAAATAATTTTTAAAGATTCTTTCTTAAAGTAATCAATTTAAATGCAGTTAATATTTAAATTGCATTTTCTTCTTCTTCTTTTTCTACATCTCAGCTCCCTGTGGAGCATAGGTCGTCAACAAACACTTTCAAAGTCGTTCTGTTTCTTGCCATTCTTTTAAGATCATTCAATGTCTTCTCCGTCATCTTCATCTCTGCTTTCATCTGTCTTCTCCAAGAATTCTTTCATCTTCCTTTCTGTCTTTTCCCCTGGGGATTCCAAAAAGGGCCTGTTGTGTAATACTCTCAGTTGGCTTCCGCAGTGTGTGTCCTATCCAGCGCCATCGTCTTCGCTGTATCTTTTTATCCACTGGTATTTGACTGGTAAAAGAAAAAAATTAAAGTACCTCCGTCACACCATGTGGCGTATAGGGAATATGGTGTTAGTGGCCATAAATTTTATAGACCTTCGCCACATGATTTTTGGGGTAATGTGGTCAGTTTTACGCCCGTGCCGCTTAACTTTCCCAGAAAAAATCCGGTACCCATTAAAGGCTGGGTGAACCCGGAAGCCGTCGGTTGGGATCGAACGCAACCACTTGTCCTTTGTAGTCCAGTTCACTAACCACTGAGCTATCGCGGCTCATGTTTGACTGGTACATTTCCATAATTCTATGTTAGTGATTTTGTCCTGCTACATGTATTTCCATCATTTTTTTCTGCGTAACCTTCCATTAATGAAAGTCTGTATCTTTATGATTGTCAATTTTGTTGTTCTTCATGTTTCACAGCCATATAATAGGACTGACTTAACATTGGAGTTGAAAATTTGTAAATGTGTATTTAACCTAATTTCTTTGGACTTTCATATGTTTCCCAGTGCAACAAAAGCGCCTCTTGCTTTTGATATCTTTATTTTGGTATCATTTTCTGCTCCTCCCTCTTTATCTATATTACTATATAACCAGATATATGTAAGATTGTACGTCTAGTAGACGTTCTATTTTTCCAAATAAAATTAGGAGAACTACCTTTACTAAGTTGCATTTTATACAGGGAAAATGACTAACCACGATTAGGGAAGAAAGGATAGAACCACTGTCATCTTCCACGGATGTCGTATAAGACAACTACGGAGATTGGGCACGATGTCGTTGCCGGTGCTACGGAGTTTCATACATCATCATCAACACTTCCACTAGAGTGTGGCTGGCGTGCTTCATGCATCATCATCAACACTTCCACTAGAGTGTGGCTGGCGTGCTTCATGCATCATCATCAACACTTCCACTAGAGTGTGGCTTGCGTGTTTCATGCATCATCATCAACACTTCCACTAGAGTGTGGCTGGCGTGTTTCATGTTGCGTAACGTGCTCAGGTGGGAATCTGTGGAGTTATCCTTTGTGCAATGAATATGATTTGTCAACTAAACTAAACAATCCATTCAACCCACTATCATACGTGTTGACTATGGAACATGTTGACTGTGGTACTCGGTTCGTTTTAACTGCTATCCATTTTTTCCCATTCCTCTACAATGCTTATTTGGTTATTTCTTTTGTTGTACTCTATTCAACAATTTACCTTTTTTTTCTTTTTATGCGGTCAAAAATCGTAGCAGAACTACACATTTCTTTTAATGTAGCACCACAATCATTTTAATGGCAATTGCGGACAATGTAACTTGACAATATAGTGGCTCGCCAAGAACTATTCAAAAGCCCCAAAGCCACATCGTTGTGCACTTCATATCGATGTTATAACAAAAAAACCGCAAAGACAGTTGCCTATGCTGTCATCCGAATCAGATGTTACGCTATTTTTCTCCATTCAAATGAAGCTAATGCTTACTATAAGTACCTCCGATTCGTTTTTCTTTCTTCTCTCGGTTATTGTTAGATAAAATGGTGCACTTGTGGACTGTCCTAGATCGACAAACAAAGCTCGTTTGCTATGTTGGGTCAGTGGTCATTCTTAGCAAAGTACCCCATGTCTAGCCGACATATGTTAGTACTGTCTTTATACTGTGCTTGATAATCCTCTTCTTTGCCATCTCTTGTGAATTAAATGCATGGTAGATCTTTTTACTGGCTAATCTTCTGATCACGTGACTTATTCAACCCAATCTTGTTATCATCGTTTTTTTTAAAACGTTTAGAGTACGAAGAGTCATAAGTGTTAACTACATTAACTGTTACATCTTCTGCGAACATCAAGAGATGATGTCTCGCATCACGACTTCCCCCTAAAAATACAATCTGGCAAATGAGACCGGGAAACGACCGATAGCAAAATTCCATGAATCTGGAGCATGTTTACCCAAGGATACAACCAAAAACAGAAAACAAAAGCTCGAAATAAACACCGGGTAACAAAGTCTCGTTTGTCTGATGAGATAAGAAGAGTAATTCTTCCACTGCAAACAACTGCTGCCTCATATGAAAGTCAAGGACGTCCAAAGGAATGGGGGAAGTCCTAAAGTATGCGCACCTAGGACAGCAAAATGCAAAAAGTGTGCAATGCAAACCTGTAATGAACGTACGAAGAATATGAAGATTCATATACAACATTTACGTAAATTGAAAAACACAATGCAGTCCACTTTATCATCTATGGCATCATTGTTTTACTTTCAGGTACCAGGTCTTAGCAACTCTTCTTTGAATATCCTGAAACAACAGCTATAGTCCGTTAAGAAATTCATAATCACACCTGAATTAGTTTTGCGTGATAACCGCTTGTTATTTTGGTTTCAAATTTTGCATGCAATCTTAGAATATTGATGACGTTACAGAAATATTTTTTGCTCTGAGAAATTTGATCTAGTTTAAAAGTTTTCTTCTATAGGGTATATTAAATTCACCCTGTTCGAATTTGACACCATTTTAGGATATATACATTAATTTGGTGCGGTCGTTCACGTAAAATAGTTTGGCTATTGCAGAAACACTAACTTCCGGAAAATCCCGTGCACAAAACTGAATATTGAACGACATGACGCACCACGGCCTTGGCATTAATTACCGAAGGGAAGGCGTATCTTTATTAATTTTGTGAAGACTCAGTAGACAATTTGTTGACTTTAAATACCAACATTTATATCTAAATTACAATGAGTTTGAAATGCAAATTTATAACTATGCAAAAGTTTACTTTTTTACTATATCAGCACTTCCTTAGGGAATCCAAGATGGGGCATTTATATGTGATATTCATGACCCAGAGAGACGAACGCAACTCGGGTTGGTCTTAATAGATCGTCATTTTCTCGTTGGATTAAACAAGACTTAGAGTGCACTCATGTCAATCAAGGAAGGTAAAGGAAAGTCGACAGCTCTGACATGGATGTCATAAAACGTGAGATATTGAAAATGTTTGCTAATAAAGTACTTGTTACTCTCAGGAATTTGAAATTAAAATTGCATGCAGACTGCAATATTGACATTTCTAAAAGTACTCTATGGAAGATTGTGCGAAGAGCCGGCTTCACTTTTAGAAAAACTGTTGGGGCAGGAATATTATTTGTGAAAAACCACACTTGGTCATTGCTCGAAGCAAATACCTGAGACAGATCCATGAGCGGCGGAGTGAACGGTACGATATTGTATATTTGGACGAATCATGGGTCAACGCACACCACACCTATGCTAAAGAATGGCAGTCAGTAAATGGCAAACTCAAAAGAACAATTCCGAGCAGCAACGGCCAGCGCATTATATTAACGCATGCTGGGAGCACTGAAAACGGCCTTGTCCATGATGCGGGTCTTATTTTTCAATCAAACAGTACCGACGGTAGGGACTGCCATACTGAAATGAATGGAAACATTTTCAGGCACTGGTTGGAGAACGATCTTTTACCAATCCTGGAGAGATCTTCATGCATAGTCATGGATAATGCATCACACCACAATGTCGTATCAGAGGAAGACAAAGTGCCTACTGCATCAAATACAAAAGAGCAAATTAGGACATGGCTTGCGAATAAAAATGTCAAATTTAACGACACATATTTAAAACCCGAATTGTTACAACTTGTGAAAAATACGAATAAGAAAAAGGTGTACCATGTTGACAAAATCATTGAGGAATACGGCCACACCTCTCTTCGACTCCCTGCATATCATGCGCACCTTAATCCAATCGAACTTGTCAGGGCTCACGTCAAAGGACAAGTTGCAGAACAGAACATCACGTTTAAAATGTGTTGAAGTTCTGACACGCGAGTCTCTCTCAAAAATAGACATTCTGTTCTGGAAGAAGTGTGTTGAACATGTACTACGGGTGGAAGATGAGTACTGGAAACGAGATGGATTACTACTTGTCCAGCCAGTAATGATTATCAACCTCTTGGAATCGTCAGATTCGGAATGATTAAAATTAAGATGAATTCAATTCCAGCTGCAGTTAGGACGTCCTGGGGTCTAATGGTGACCGAAGGACAAGCCTAATTGTAACCAATTGAATTCATGTTTGCAAATACACCTAACGAACAACACCCACAATTAAGCACTATGTAGATACGCCTCTGACAAGAATTGCAGTAAACTGGAAAATTTAACATGATTACTGTAAATTCTAAAATTTGAATCAACTTGTGTGATATCGTCATAAAAGATCAAAGGAATTCGCTGATTTGCAAAATCTGTTGTGTTTGTGGAATAAAAAATACCAAAATCTTTGCGTCATCAATATTCTAAGATTGCATGCAAAATTCGAAACCAAAATAACAAGCGGTTATCACGCAAAACTAATTCAGGTGTGATTATGAATTTCTGAACGGACTATAGTATTGCATTAGTGTTATCTCTAACAGTACAGCTACTACCTAGAGATAATGAATGTAACAGTGTTATCTCTAACCGTGCATATATTTCTGGAGATAATGGAGGAAAAAGATAGTGTAACAGCGTGATCTCTAACTGTACAGTCACCACTAGAGATAATGGAGGAAACAAATAGTGCAACAGTGTTATCTATAACAATACAGTCACTACCTAGAGATAATGGAGGAAACAGATAGTGCAACAGTGTGATCTCTAACAGTACACTCGCCACTTATGATAATATAGTATACAGATAGTGTTATCTCATCATGACGTCATTAGTGTGAAAAAATATTCTGGTTTCCTGGTGCGTAGTCACACATCTATAACACAGTTCCGACACGTTCAGATATGGTTTTGTTGTGCATACGATTCTTCATATTAGCAATGGGCTTGCACGTTTACCAACAAACTTGTGTAACCTTGTGGAAAGTAAACACCGCCAGTGCATATCTACATTGATTTGTTGGGCTGTGATAAGATGCAAGAGAGTTGCTGATTTCAATTCTCGCAAGTGCTGGTATATTATATGGGAAAGATACAGTTATGTAGTATGTAAAACAGTGTGTACGATGTGGAAATATTGCAATAATGCATTATGTACTGTGCAACAATGTCCAGTATGTAGGAATATTGCAGCAGTGTGCCTGGCAGTGTACAATATGTGTGAATGGTACAGCGGTAAGTTATGTATGTGTATAATACGCAAGAATGTGGCAGCAGTATGGCATGTGCTGTACCCGGTCGTATAGAGCAAATGTGGGGAAGCAGTTAAAAAGACGATTTCTGAACATCGAGTTCTAAGGTGACAAACAGGGAACAGTATAATTGTAGTTTTAAGGAAGATAATAAGCGATACAATACAACGCGACGTTGCGCTTGAGTACAAGCTTCTTCCGATCCATTCCATATTCAAAACCAACTACAGTATCTATTTCCGAGCCAGACATCATCGGTGGGCATGACAAAACGCAGAATTGCTATCAAAATGCAACGTCCACAAAGCGAAAAATTCCATGAACATGAAAACTACAGTGCGACTCTGCTGTTTGTACATTATTCGTTGCAGGAATCTTGATTTCTACCTGTACGAAATCCAAATCATTTTTCCCACATCTAAAGAATTAAATGAAACATATTTATTTAAACCTTAATAACAATAGAATATATACCGTACTTAATGAAGACTTGTTAACATAATTTGGGAACGCTTTAAACCAAATGAAACTTAAAAAGGAAGAAATCAAATAAAAGTATATATATATATATATATATATATATATATATATATATATATATATATATGTACCGGGAAGACGCTGGGGGTACATTGGTCATGTTCTCAGAAGTCTAAGGAAGGTGCCATGCCCCAAGTGGACACAGGATGGCAAATGAAAACAAGGAAACTAAAAGAAACACTAAAAAGAAAAATTAATAGACAAGGCTCAAGTGTTGACTTAAAACAAGACCTAGAAGTGAATCACCAGACGTGGAGATGTCTGTCTTATGTGTTGTCTTCAGGGCAAAAGGAATTTCTCGGAATTAATTAACTTACTGCTGATAAGTATACATAAAATCCATGAAGATATTAAATGTAAATGAAATATTGAAAATGTAAATGAAATACTGAAAACGAAATACTGAAAATGAAAATGTGACTGCATATTGTAAGTACTGAAGCGAGCAGTGAGATTAAATGGGTGGCTAAGAGGATAAAGGATCATCCTGGTGTTCTTCTTCATTTCTGCTACTTCGTATAACAAAACCCTCGGAAATATGACGATACTTTGACGATCTTGAGATTCTTTCTTTTTACCTAAAAACATATTCATTCCTGTCTTTATGTTCTTTTCTAAAATGTTCATTAGCGTTGTTATTGAACAGATTGCCACCCCTATAGGTCTCAACACTGTTAGGGTGCCATTTATCCAATCAGCTGTGATGTCACCCAATGATAACAACATTCTTAATTTCTGACGTAGAAAAGCTCCATCATTTAAAAATAATGCCCGTTCCTCCAATGAAGAATCTACCGTATCTACTTCTTGATGATCCAACGCATTTCTTCAAATTTTCAGCGCTTTATAACTTTAGTACTAAGAATATTTTAAAAGTAAAAAAGCGTAAAGAGTAAGAGAAACATACAAATCTTCGGCGTCAAATTTGAATTAAGAAAAGCAGTCTCTCAGTCCGCGGAATAGTCGCGGAACGATTCAATAAAGTGCGAATTCAGGGAGAATATAGCAATAGTGAGAGAAATTTCCCTCGAAAATGTTGTACTAATTAAGAGTTGTACAAACAGAGAGGCGTACGAGTACAAGAGTTCCATTGTATATGTCAAACTACAACTTCGCTCTCATCACTGGGAACTAATTAAACTAAATGAACTTGAAATTAAAATATATTAACAGGAAACTATATGAACAAGGATTAAAACTATATGAACAGGAATTAAATAATATTAACAGGTAATTAAACTATGCTAAGAAGAGTAATGAAAATGTTCTGAAAGAAGTCAAAGCAAAAAAAAGAGAGCTAATTCCCAATATTAGGAAGAAACTATCATCATTTTTGGCCATGTAATGAGAAAAGAACAACTGGAATATATTGTAACCACCAGAAAAATTGAGGGACGAAGAGATAGAGGGAAGCAAAGAGAACAAATACGAGACAGCTTAAGAGAATGGTTTGGCAGAAGGTCAACACAAGAAATGATAAATAAATGTCGAGATCGAAAGTTGTGGAGAGACATGTTCACCTACACCAGTAGGCCCGGTACTTGATGATGATGAACTATATAACTATAAAACTATATGAACAGAAATTAAACCTATATGAACAGGAACTAAACTATATGAACGGATATTAAACTAAATGAACCGGAGTTAAACTATATGGACAGGGATTATACTATGTGAACAGGATTTTATATGCACATGGATCAAACTATATGAACAGGAATTAAACTATATGAACAGGAATAAAAAAAACGATATGACTAGGAATTACAACTATATGAACAATGACCTAAATTAAAACAAATGAAGACACATATGGCTTTCTCTATCCAACAAAAATGAATTTCTCATGATTCAAAAACCCAACACAAGCTACATTTCTTGCATGGATTTTCATTTCACGCTTCAGTATTCTTAAGTAATTGATTGCTGGTAATGGAAGATAAAGGAGGGAAATTAAAACGTCAGTTAATTCCAAAATGCATGAAATTTGTATTTTTGACGTCTGAGTGTTTTGGAAATGCTATTCAATAATTCATACCTAATCACCAGAAGTGGTGAGAACAGTGGCCACAGATAATGTAGGAGGAAATCGATTTTCCCTCAGGAATCTCCCTTTACATTCTGTGAAAGCATTTAAATCCCATTCTCAAACTAATGTATTATTGAGGGAGACGGCTTTCCATGGCTCTTTAAAAGATATTTCAAGAGATGATACCAATAAACAAACATAGCCATTGCCGTTAATTTCTTTACATTGTTTTATTAGGCTGAGATTGCGGAATTTTTCCAGATTTTACAATCTTAGATATCGTCTTTTCCATGGCACTCTTAAAATCAAACGTACTATAAAGCCTTACGTATGCTTGTGAGAACTGGAAAACAATAAGAGACGTAGAAACAAAGTTGAACGCATTCGAAAATAAATGTCTAATGAAAATACTTGGCATAACGTGGACCGAATTAAAAACGAACGATGAAATTAGAGAAATCGTCAATCAACCACTAATATTTTCAGTAATCAAGAAAAGTTGATGGTCATATGTTGGACATGTGATGAGGGGAGATAATAACCGAATAGCAATGCAAGCCCTCATGTGGGAAACAGGTAAGAGGAAAATAGGGTGACCAGAGAGACACTAAGACAATCGTTGATCAGAGAGGCAGGAGCAGCAGGAATTGGCCCCCTCAATGAGATAGACTCGCTTGCACAGAACAGAGATAAATGGCGAGATTTGATAAAAGACCGTTACAAGGATTGAAAACTGCTAGAATAAATATTTAAATAAAAGAAAGTGTATCTGGGTCTATGCCCTATGGGCCGGCTACGGCTCGAAAGGTCAATGGATGGATAGGTAGATAGATAATCCAGTAAAGAAACGAGTGGCCTATACGCCTTGTGACGCTACTTAAGGCAACAAAAAAGTCAACATATTTCGTACGGTCGGTGTATATCATTCATAGAGTGCCCCATTCTAGGCCCACATAATTTATTTCCTTTTACAATGGCCTCCACAATTTTGCCTTTGGTTTAAATTTAAAATACGTGATAAGCTGTAAATATGAAATTTTTTTAGTTTTTGATCTGAAATATCTGTAAGTTTAAAATCTAAATATTTGTAAGTTTTAAATCTAAAATATCAGTAAGTTTAACATCTAAAATAATCAGTAAGTTTCAAATCTGAAATATCTGTAAGTTTTAAATTTGAAATATCTGTAAGTTTTAAATCTAAAATATCTGTAAGTTTTAAATATGAAATATCTGGTAAGTTTTAAATATAAAATATCTGGTAAGTTTTAAATCAAAAGTAGAGGTTAAGTTTTAAATCTGAAATATCAGAAAGCTTTAAATCTTCAGAAAGTTTGAAATATCTGTAAGTTTTAAATATCGATCATCTGTTAAGCTTTAAATCTAAACTTTCGATATGTTTTATCAATCATCTGGTAAGTGTTGAATCTCAAAGCGCCTGGTATGTTTATAACATTAGACATTTGGTAAGTGCTGAATCTAAAATATAATATTTAAAACCACAATTGAAGTAAGGTTGGCTTACCACGGCAACAGCCGGGGTTCGTTCCCTGGCGAGGACACCTGGGTTTTACTAATTCCCTAAAAATTAGTGGGAGCCGCGATAGCTCATGGTTAGTGAACTGGACTACTACGGACAAGGGGTAGGGTTCGATCCCAACCGACGGCTCCGGGTTCACCCAGCCTTAAATGGGTACCGGATTTTTTTCTGGGAAAGTAAAGCAGCACGGGCGTAATACCGACCACATTACCCCAAAAATCATGTGCTGAAGGTCTGTAAAATATAGGGTCACTAACACCATATTTCCCTATACGCCACTTGGCGTGACGGGGGGTACTTTACTTTTTTACTTTTACAATTGAAGTAAATAGAGCACTGAACACAATCTCCATCCATATGTAACCGTGAATGACGCATACATATATATTTAGATCATATTTAATCGAGGGCATAGGACAAAGTAACGACCAGGCAAATTTAATCTAGGGACCACTAAGGGACCATGTTGAGGATGCCGTGACTGACCTTGGCTGTCTGTAAGGAGTGTTGTACTCACAAACTGAAGGATAGTCATACGGTTAGAGGTAGTCAGGGATGGTCACCTTGGAATTCAGAGAAGAATAGAGCAGCATTAGATATTTTATCTGGAGAAAGAATAGCTAACAGGGAGGTAGAAGTTTAGCAAGAGATGAAGACACGAAGATCAAGTTACTAGTAACTTGACCAACGGAACTCTGGGAATTTCTACGACTTGGCTCTGAAATATGTCACAATGAGTTGACAAAGAGAAGCAGGAAGTCAGGTTAACTGTCGGGCAAAAGACAGGAGTATAAAGTTAGAAGGCAGACTAGATAGAACACACACAGAGACCACGCACTAGGGATCGATAGACACTGAGTTAGTCACAGAAGAACTTCAACTTAGAGAAGAGACTACAGCGAGAGAAGCAGAATTACAAGAGAACAGAGTTAGACTAGACCAGAACTAGAGGAGGAAACAGATTTAGACAAGAGAACCAGAACTAGGAAGCAGAACTAGAGAGCCGAACTACAGGATGAGCTTAGATCAGAACTGGAGAGCTAGAAACTAGAACTAGAGAACTGAAGAACAGAAACTAGAAATAGAGGAGATCAGAGTTAGAAGTCACGCACCAGAACTAGAGGACCAGAACTAGAACGAGAGACAGAGAACTAGAAATAGGCATCGAGATAGTCACAGGCAACTAGAATGGTTAGCCACAGAAGAAACAGAGCAAGGAGAGATAGTCCTGAGTGAGAACTCAGTTAGCCATTGGAGAACGTTAGAAACAGAAGACACAGATGAAAGAGAGCTAGATAGATAGACAGAATAACCACTATACGAACAGCTGAGGTATAACACCAATGGTAGTAGGAAACTCTTTGTACAGAGCTTCGCAGCAGGAGGCAATCTGATCATCAGAAGTGACCCCCCCTCAAAGAGCAAGTGTTTCGGCCCTTTAGCTTCTTGACACTCTAGGGGAGGTGGGCCCGCCTGGGTCATGACTTCCAGGCGTCGACCTCCTGCCGCATTGCCTCTAAGGCTTACACCGTATGTTCGGCACAAACTAACGAAACGTAATACACAAAACTTTCTAAAATAGCTTACCTAAACTAAGCTTATGTTCGGCACAAAATAACTACCACTTAATACACAAAACACTCGAAAATAGATTACCTAACTTAAGGTTTACATTTCATGTTCGGCATAAAATAGTTGCATTTAATAGGCAACACACTCGAGAATAGATACCTTACCTGTCTTGGTTTAACCTAGCGCGTTACTGCGCTTTCCAGTTGAAATAACTTGGTAGTATAGTGCTTCAGCGGCCAAGTCTGTTGATAGATCGAATATGTGTCTACAGGGACGTTATAAAATATACCCAGATAGTATATATGTATATATATATATATATCATGTGCAATACCGGTTGGCGTAGGCGACCATGTCCTTCCACAACCTTCTATCTACAGTGCATCGTATCAGTTCTGTTGTTGACTGCTTTCCATGCCATGACACAAAGCTATCCAGTATTTTCTCTCTTTGTCGTCCGCGATCTCTCTTTCCTTTTATTTCGCCAGTTGTAACCAAGTATTCCAACTTTTCCTTTCTCATGATGTGCTCGAAAAATGTTGATTGTTTCTTTCTAATGATTTTTAGGAGTTCCCTTTTTGTGTTGGCCTCTTTGAGAACTTCCTCATTGGTCTTTTTAGTTTAGCTGTCTAGAGAACTTTCAACATTCTTCTGAGAAATCCCATATCTGTGGCCTCTAATCGTCTTTTAATTTTTTTTGTCTACTGTCCATGATTCGTATCCATAGGTCAGAATTTATATATATATATATATATATATATATATATATATATATATATATATATATATGCAATCCATTTTTGACAATCGAAACAAGAAAAGGAGTTCTTAAATGTTATGTAGAGTCAGTCTTAACATATGGATGTGAATCATTGACAATAGGACAACAAACAAAAAAATCACTAGAGTCTGTAGAAATGTGGTGTTACAGAAGAATGTTGAGAATACCATGGGCAGCTAAGAAGAGTAATGAAAACGTGCAGAAAGTGGCCAAAGCAAAAAGAGAGCTAATTTTCAATATTAGGAAGAAACAATCATCTTTTTTGGCCATGTAATGAGAAGAGAAAAAAATGGAATATGTTGTAACAACTGGGAAAATTGAGGGACGAAGAGATAGAGGGAAGCAAAGAGAAAAGATACGAGACAGCTTAAGAGAATGGCTTGGCAAAGGTCAACAACAGAAATGATAAATAACTGTCGAGATCGAAAAGTGTGGAGAGACATGATCACCTACGCCAGCAGGATGATGATGATGATGATATATATATATATATATATATATATATATATATATATATATATATGTAATATAATAAATGAGGGCTGATTTGTAACGCACAAAGTTCGCTCATTCATAAATGTGTAGTGTCGTGTCTTATACCAAGAATTAATCAGAACTCACTTACACATATGTAGTTTTCTTAATGTCAGATGTGGACTCTATTGTAGAACAATCAAAAAGATACATACTACAAAAATTAAACGTGTCACTCACATGGAAGGAATCTGCTAGAAATATCAGGTCTCGGACTAAAAAAAAATATGATTCCTGCAGCAATAAAATGTATGGGGCAACTACAGATTAAAAGGTCTATTATGTTGGGATGTAGCAAAGAAAAGCACATAAATGCATATACAACTGCGAAGCTTCAATGAAGCTAATTGTGAGGTGAAATGAAAAAAAATGAATAAAAAATAGATTTTAAAAATATGCATTTATTTTAAATACATATTTGTATTTGAGCCGCGATAGCTCAGTGGTTAGTGGACTGGACTACCACGGAAAAGGGGTAGGGTTAGATCCCAACCGACGGCTTCCGGGTTCACCCAGCCTTAAATGGGTACCGGATATTTTTTCTGGGAAAGTAAAGCAGCACGGGCGTAATACTGACCATATTACCCCAAAAATCATGTGCTGAAGGTCTGTAAAATATAGGGTCACTAACACCATATTACCCTATACGCCACTTGGCGTGACGGGGGTACTTTACTTTACTTATATACTTGTATGTGTGATGTATGTTTGTTCCTGCTTAAGGCCTATTGAGCCGAAACGTCGTTCTGGTTTGTGTTGTCAATTTGCTACGTGAAACTTGAACCATGCCGATTTTTTCCAACGTTTTTCTAGATCGACTTTGTTTACATTTCTCCCATCTATTTTTGTAACAGTGCATAAAAAATAAGCGTTACAAAAGTAACAGTACATCAACAATAAGCGTTACAAAAGTAACAGTACATCAACAATAAGCGTTACAAAAGTAACAGTACATTATAAACAAGCGTTACAAAAGTAACAGTACATTATAAACAAGAGTTACAAAAGTAACATTACATCAACAATAAGCGTTACAAAAGTAACAGTACATCAACAATAAGCGTTACAAAAGTAACAATACATCAACAATAAGCGTTACAAAAGTAACAGTACATCAACAATAAGCGTTACAAAAGTAACAGTACATCAACAATAAGCGTTACAAAAGTAACAATACATCAACAATAAGCGTTACAAAAGTAAAAGTACATCAACAATAAGCGTTACAAAAGTAACAGTACATCAACAAGCGTTACAAAAGTAACAATACATCAACAATAAGCGTTACAAAAGTAACAGTACATCAACAATAAGCGTTACAAAAGTAACAGTACATCAACAATATGCGTTACAAAAGTAACAGTACATCAACAATATGCGTTACAAAAGTAACAGTACATCATAAGCAAGCGTTACAAAAGTAACAGTGCATAAAAAATAAGCGTTACAAAAGTAACAGTACATCAACAATAAGCGTTACAAAAGTAACAGTACATCACAATAAGCGTTACAAAAGTAACAGTACATCAACAATAAGCGTTACAAAAGTAACAGTACATCAACAATAAGCGTTACAAAAGTAACAATACATCAACAATAAGCGTTACAAAAGTAACAGTACATCAACAAGCGTTACAAAAGTAACAATACATCAACAATAAGCGTTACAAAAGTAACAGTACATCAACAAGCGTTACAAAAGTAACAGTACATCAACAATAAGCGTTACAAAAGTAACAATACATCAACAATAAGCGTTACAAAAGTAAAAGTACATCAACAATAAGCGTTACAAAAGTAACAGTACATCAACAAGCGTTACAAAAGTAACAATACATCAACAATAAGCGTTACAAAAGTAACAGTACATCAACAATAAGCGTTACAATAACAACAGTACATCAACAATATGCGTTACAAAAGTAACAGTACATCAACAATATGCGTTACAAAAGTAACAGTACATCATAAACAAGCGTTACAAAAGTAACAGTACATCAACAAATAAGCGTTACAAAAGTAACAGTACATCAACAATAAGTGTTACAAAAGTAACAATACATCAACAATAAGCGTTACAAAAGTAACAGTACATCAACAATAAGTGTTACAAAAGTAACAATACATCAACAATAAGCGTTACAAAAGTAACAGTACATCAACAATAAACGTTACAAAAGTAACAGTACATCAACAATATGCGTTACAAAAGTAACAGTACATCATAAACAAGCGTTACAAAAGTAACAGTACATCAACAATAAGCGTTACAAAAGTAAAAGTACATCAACAATAAGCGTTACAAAAGTAACAGTACATCAACAAGCGTTACAAAAGTAACAATACATCAACAATAAGCGTTACAAAAGTAACAGTACATCAACAAGCGTTACAAAAGTAACAGTACATCAACAATAAGCGTTACAAAAGTAACAATACATCAACAATAAGCGTTACAAAAGTAACAGTACATCAACAAGCGTTACAAAAGTAACAGTACATCAACAATAAGCGTTATAAAAGTAACAGTACATCAACAATAAGCGTTACAAAAGTAACAGTACATCAACAATAAGCGTTACAAAAGTAACAGTACATCAACAATAAGCGTTACAAAAGTAACAGTACATCACCAAGCGTTACAAAAGTAACAGTACATCAACAATAAGCGTTACAAAAGTAACAGTACATCAACAATAAGCGTTACAAAAGTAAAAGTACATCAACAATAAGCGTTACAAAAGTAACAGTACATCAACAAGCGTTACAAAAGTAACAGTACATCAACAATAAGCGTTATAAAAGTAACAGTACATCAACAATAAGCGTTACAAAAGTAACAGTACATCATCAACAAGCGTTACAAAAGTAACAGTACATCAACAATAAGCGTTACAAAAGTAACAATACATCAACAATAAGCGTTACAAAAGTAACAGTACATCAACAAGCGTTACAAAAGTAACAGTACATCAACAATAAGTGTTACAAAAGTAACAATACATCAACAATAAGCGTTACAAAAGTAACAATACATCAACAAGCGTTACAAAAGTAACAGTACATCAACAATAAGCGTTACAAAAGTAACAGTACATCATAAACAAGCGTTACAAAAGTAACAGTACATCATCAACAAACATTACAAAAGTGACAGTACATCATCAACAACCATTACAAAAGTAACAGTACATCATCAACAAACATTACAAAAGTAACAGTACATCATCAACAAACATTACAAAAGTAACAGTACATCATCAACAAGCGTTACAAAAGTAACAGAATGATGGTGTGTTCATTATGGAAGAGCAGATGGGGTACTACAAGCAGTAGGATTCAAGACATGAGTAACAGCCAACGAAAGATAAAAATCCTTATCATTGCGTGTCGTCTCCATATTGGAGCTTGGCTACCACGGAGCGTTATTCCTCTCTGTCTCTTGACTGATGATGCAGTTTGTCATAGGCTGACTTGTCCATCTTTTGATGTTACTCGTCCATGTTAGTCTTGGTCTGTTCATGCCGCTTTTACCTTCCAAGATTACATTTAATATATTATTGTGTCTTTAACATGCCCCAAAAATTTCATTCATCTTGTTTGAATTAAAGAACAAGATACTGCAAAATATTACTTCCTTTTATGTCAAAATAAACGTGAAGAAAGAAAGGCGAAATATCTTGTATTAATATATATCATTATTGCATTTCCATTATCATTTATTGGTTCTTATATTTCATACTCCTCTTATCTACGTCAGCTTCATGACATCCAACGGAAGCTGTGACACTTCAGCGACTCGATACACATTGATGGAGTCTGGTGTTCAAATAAACTTGTATAGGTCATTATATGATTGCCAGGTTTAGGAGACATAGTACACTAGTAAACAGCATCTACCTCATTATTTTTTGTATAGATTTTATTATCTCTGTTGGTAACTGTAGAGTTGTTGTTATGGATCCAACGAACTGTACGCTGACGAACTTCGAGCCGAAACTGTAGAGCAAATCAGATCAAAATCCCCTAGAACTGTCTGTTTTGCCCACCCCCTACCACACCTGCACATCCATCCTTGGAGCTCAGGTATCAGGAAAATGACGACTTCCTTGTCTTTAAACAATTGGACAAATACAACGTGGTATTACATCTGACTTTACACAAATGGACAAAAACAACGTGATATTACATCTGACTTTACACAAATGGAAAAAACAACGTGGTTTTACAACTGACTTTACACAATTGGACAAATACAACGTGGTATATTATATCTGACTTTACACAAATGGAAAAAACAACGTGGTTTTACAACTGACTTTACACATTTGGACAAATACAACGTGGTATATTATATCTGACTTTACACAAATGGAAAAAACAACGTGGTTTTACAACTGACTTTACAAAATTGGACAAATACAACGTGGTATATTACATCTGACTTTACACAAATGGACAAAAACAACGTGATATTACATCTGACTTTACACAAATGGAAAAAACAACGTGGTTTTACAACTGACTTTACACATTTGGACAAATACAACGTGGTATATTATATCTGACTTTACACAAATAGAAAAAACAACGTGGTTTTACAACTGACTTTACAAAATTGGACAAATACAACGTGGTATTACATCTGACTTTACACAAATGGACAAAAACAACGTGGTATTACAGCTGACTTTACACAAATGGACAAAAACAACGTGGTATTACATCTGACTTTATACAATTGGGCAAATACAACATGGTATTACATCTGACATTACACAAATGGACAAAAACAACGTGGTATTACATCTGACTTTACAAAATTGGACAAAAACAACGTGGTATTACATATGACTTTACAAAATTGGACAAAAACAACATGGTATTACATCTGACTTTACAAAATTGGACAAAAACAACGTGGTATTACATATGACTTTACAAAATTGGACAAAAACGACGTAGTATTACATCTGACTTTACAAAATTGGACAAAAACAACGTGATATTACATCTGACTTTACACAAATGGGCAAAAACAACGTGGTATTACATCTGACTTTACATAAATGGACAAAAACAACGTGGTATTACATCTGACTTTACACAAATGGACTAAAACAACGTGGTATTACATCTGACTTTACACAAATGGACAAAAACAACGTGGTATTACACCTGACTTTACACAATTGGACAAAAACAACGTGGTATTACATATGACTTTACACAAATGGACAAAAACAACGTGGTATTACAGCTGACTTTACACAATTGGACAAATACAACGTGGTATATTACATCTGACTTTACACAAATGGACAATACAACGTGGTATTATATCTGACTTTACAGAAATGGACAAAAACAACGTGGTATTACATCTGACTTTACATAAATGGACTAAAACAACGTGGTATTACATCTGATTTTACACAAATGGACAAAAACAACGTGGTATTACATCTGACTTTACATAAATGGACTAAAACAACGTGGTATTATATCTGACTTTACAGAAATGGACAAAAACAACGTGGTATTACATCTGACTTTACACAAATGGACTAAAACAACGTGGTATTACAGCTGACTTTACACAATTGGACAAATACAACGTGGTATATTACATCTGACTTTACACAAATGGACAATACAACGTGGTATTATATCTGACTTTACACAAATGGACAAAAACAACGTGGTATTACATCTGACTTTACAGAAATGGACTAAAACAACGTGGTATTATATCTGACTTTACAGAAATGGACAAAAACAACGTGGTATTACATCTGACTTCACATAAATGGACAAAAACAACGTGGTATTACAGCTGACTTTACACAATTGGACAAAAACAACGTGGTATTACATCTGACTTTACACAAATTGGACAAATACAACGTGGTATTACACTTAGCTTTACAAAATTGGGCAAAAACAACGTGGTATTACAGCTGACTTTACACAATGGGACAAATACAACGTGGTATTACAGCTGACTTTACACAATTGGATAAATACAACGTGGTATCATATCTGACTTTACACAATTGGACAAATACAACGTGGTATCACATCTGACTTTACACAATTGGACAAATACAACGTGGTATTAGAAGTCACCTTAAAAAATCTATCGACAGTTAAAAAATAGCAAAATGAAAAAAAATTACTAACACATTAAAAAATATCATTAGATTTATCATATTAATGAGGTTTCTGAAGCCTCCTTTGAGATACTCGAACCGAATAATGAAACTCTTCGCTCTGTACTGATATACTGTTTCTATAATGTGTGTATGGATACTCGTTTATTTATTTGATTTGTAGCTACATTCCGTTTTGATTAAATTTGGAGAAGCATTCATTTGTATTTAATTTGTAGACATATTTTTTTATATTTAATTTTGTATAGACTTTCTTTTATTATTATTAATTTGAATCGATTTGTATGTTGTATGTGAAAAATGATAGAGTCTTGAGACGCAGCTTATATATGATAAAACCCAGTCATGCAACAGCGACAACATGCAAGAGAGAAAGAGACAAGCGAGCTACAGAGATCACTAATGTTCATACACTTCATATTTTGCTAAACTATACAGAACACCCATAGGTTTTCCGAAAGCGTTGTAATGTTTACTCCTGTGTGACTACCAGGGCCTTCATTACGGAAAAAACAAAGCCACTGTCACCTGTCACGAATATCTTATAGGCAGCGACTGAAGAGTTTGGGAGCAAGGTTTGGGTCAGTGATATGACATTCGTGTATCTGGACTGAAACCATCTTCAGTGCTTTCGCTAAGGTGTGATAGGTGTGCTTCATATTGGGAAACGTATTGAGGAGGGGATATAAGCACTGCAGAGTTGTCCGTTTTGCTGTAAAGCTGATCCGTCAACTAACCTAAAATGAGGAGGGGATATAAACACTGCAGAGTTGTCTGTTTTGCTGTAAAGCTGATCCGTCAACTAAACCTAAAATGAGGAGGGGATATAAACACTGCAGAGTTGTCTGTTTTGCTGTAAAGCTGATCCGTCAACTAAACCTAAAATGATGAGGGGATATAAACACTGCAGAGTTGTCTGTTTTGCTGTAAAGCTGATCCGTCAACTAACCTAAAATGAGGAGGGGATATAAACACTGCAGAGTTGTCTGTTTTGCTGTAAAGCTGATCCGTCAACTAAACCTAAAATGATGAGGGGATATAAACACTGCAGAGTTGTCTGTTTTGCTGTAAAGCTGATCCGTCAACTAACCTAAAATGAGGAGGGGATATAAACACTGCAGAGTTGTCTGTTTTGCTGTAAAGCTGATCCGTCAACTAAACCTAAAATGATGAGGGGATCTGAGCACTGTAGCGTTGTTCGTTCTGCAATGAAGATGGCCTGTTGACTAAACTATACTAAACTTTCATGTTAATTCTAAAAATAATGAACACAAATATTTTCTTAGCACATGTTCTAGGATGTTCTTCTTCTTCTTGTTCTTCCTGATTTGCCTTTCAACTTTGAGGGGAGATATAAGTTGCAGTCTTTTGCTGGTCTCTTCACGTGACTATCTGCATTTATGTTTCCGAATTTTCGAATATTTCATCTATCCACCTATTTCGTTATGGGACTTTGGGTCTGGTGTTCTCACAACGTTTTTTGAGGACATTTGTCAAGTCATGATGCCATTGATACGCAACATATATGCCAAATCGTTTCATCAGTTATTTCTTTACATATTCTATTATTCCTTGTCTTTTTCTCAGCTCTTCATTTTTTTTATCTAATCTCCTAGGCTGTTTCCTGTCATGCGTCTAACACATTTCATCTCAATAGTGATTCTGGAATGATTGTGTAAAATATTAACTACCGCGAGATGTTCTTAATTAAATGAGTCGATGTTATCAGCAGACACATTGGAAAATGTGGGACAGCTAGAACATTCTGACATACTGATAATAAATATATATATATAATTCATTATACACAGGTAAATAAACCATGTTTGTTACAAATGCCAAACAATTTGGATCCATTATACCCGAATCATTGTCTTGTCTGGCAGTGCCGAACGTCATATCCCTTCAAGTTACTTCTCTTCAGTTTCATTCATCTTCCAGTCACACTTTTATCTCTTTTATCTATGATATTATTAAACTCATTTTATTATGTCAAGTACACCCGCATTTAATAATGTCAAATAATACCTCATTTACATGTACCAAGTAATACCTCATTAACATGTAGCAAGTAATATCTCATTAACATGTACCAAGTAATACCCCATTAACATGTACCAAGTAGTACACCATTAACATGTACCAAGTAATACCTCATTAACATGTACCAAGTAATACCCCATTAACATGTACCAAGTAATATCTCATTAACATGTACCGAGTAATATATCATTAACATGTACCAAGTAATATCTCATTAACATATACCATGTGCTGCTCCACTTATTTATGCCAAGTACAAACTCATGTCCTTATGCCAAATGCTACACCCACTTAAGTGTGTTAAATACAACACCATTTAAGTGTGCCAAATACAACACCGCTTAGGTGTGCCAAGTACCATCCCACTTATATATGCAAAGAGCTACCTCACTTACTTATGTCAAGTGCTGCCCCACTTACTTATGTCAAGAGCTGCCCCACTTACTTATGTCAAGTGCTGCCCCACTTACTTATGTCTAGTGCTGCCCCACTTACTTATGTCAAGTGCTGCCCCACTTACTTATGTCAAGTTCTGCCCCACTTACTTATGTCAAGTGCTGCCCCACTTACTTATGTCTAGTGCTGCCCCACTTACTTATGTCTAGTGCTGCCCCACCTACTTATGTCAAGTGCTGCCCCACTTACTTATGTCTAGTGCTGCCCCACCTACTTATGTCAAGTGCTGCCCCACCTACTTATGTCAAGTGCTGCCACCTACTTATGTCTAGTGCTGCCCCACCTACTTATGTCAAGTGCTGCCCCACCTACTTATGTCTAGTGCTGCCCCACCTACTTATGTCAAGTGCTGCCCCACCTACTTATGTCTAGTGCTGCCCCACCTACTTATGTCAAGTGCTGCCCCACTTACTTATGTCTAGTGCTGCCCCACTTACTTATGTCAAGTGCTGCCCCACTTACTTATGTCAAGTGCTGCCCCACTTACTTATGTCAAGTGCTGCCCCACTTACTTATGTCTAGTGCTGCCCCACTTACTTATGTCTAGTGCTGCCCCACTTACTTATGTCTAGTGCTGCCCCACTTACTTATGTCTAGTGCTGCCCCACTTACTTATGTCAAGTGCTGCCCCACTTACTTATGTCAAGTGCTGCCCCACTTACTTATGTCTAGTGCTGCCCCACTTACTTATGTCAAGTGCTGCCCCACTTACTTATGTCTAGTGCTGCCCCACTTACTTATGTCTAGTGCTGCCCCACTTACTTATGTCAAGTGCTGCCCCACCTACTTATGTCTAGTGCTGCCCCACTTACTTATGTCTAGTGCTGCCCCACTTACTTATGTCTAGTGCTGCCCCACTTACTTATGTCAAGTGCTGCCCCACCTACTTATGTCTAGTGCTGCCCCACTTACTTATGTCAAGTGCTGCCCCACTTACTTATGTCAAGTGCTGCCCCACTTACTTATGTCTAGTGCTGCCCCACTTACTTATGTCAAGTGCTGCCCCACTTACTTATGTCTAGTGCTGCCCCACTTACTTATGTCTAGTGCTGCCCCACCTACTTATGTCTAGTGCTGCCCCACCTACTTATGTCAAGAGCTACCTCACTTACTTATGTCTAGTGCTGCCCCACCTACTTATGTCAAGTGCTGCCCCACTTACTTATGTCAAGTGCTGCCCCACTTACTTATACCAAGTACTGCCTCACTTACTTGTGCCAAGTACTGCCAAATTCCTTAACTTGCCATGATCTCAACCAACAGCTACAATATATTATTATTCTCATGCCCAAACTCAAACCCATCGGACATTAAACTTGTTCTCACGAAAGGGAAGTTTGCAGAACGTTCTCGTTTACATTGTCTTGTGGATTCCTAATGACGTCAAATCTCGCGACCTCGATTGATCTCTGTATTTATTTATCCATTCCCTGTTTGGGCTTCTAAACAGCAGTCTTGGCAGTAGGAAAATGCGAGGACTAAAAAAATGTCTCGCAATATTTAATTTCTATTTCATGGGATTCACCCATCTATTTGTTCATTTTTGTTATAGTTTTTATCTCCGACTACTGCACTGTATATACTCAGCTGTCTGACCGTTGGCCGTGTGCTCTAGCGTTTGGTTTCTCGTTGCAAAGCGGTGTATCAAGGAGTACGGGTTCGATTCTGCTTCTAACCAAATACTGTCCTTTACGTTTGTTGTTGTTTATTATTTGTGATTTTTTTCCAAGTGCTGTAAACATACCTTCTCTCCTGAATTGATTCACTGATTTATCACCTCAGAAGTGTCCCTCTACAATAATATTCATTTATTATTATTTTTCTTCCACAATAAGCGGAGAGGGAGTGAAGCCTCGCTTTTACATGTTCAACTAATATCAAGAGCTGGTTTAAATCTGGATAAATCTAGTGAATTAATCTTTGGTGGAAAAGTCTAACTAGTTAATTGAAGATTAAAATACAGAGTTGTAAATTAAAATGCACAAACTAAATTGGTTTGTCTGTTGAAGCAGAGAGTAAAGTTTCCCCCCCACGGTACAACTAATTTCGTGCTCTATGAGTGTCTAGCAACATACCGCCAGTCACAATAACAGTTCTTGACTGCTCACAATCATTAGCAACACAAATGTCAGTCACAGTAAACGTTCTGCATAATCATGCTAAGAACTTCTCACGTCTCTAGCACAAATACACTATTGAAGCTTACTTACTCTGTATTTGTCTACTGGTCGACTACTATTCTATTCAATAGGTCTCTACTGATTTGATATAACTTACTGGTTACTAATTTAACCTAGTGGAGGCCCAACACTACCTCCCTTCTAGCAGGAATTGGTTAACGGTTCACTCTGTAAATCTACTGGTGTCTAACTCAGTACTGTTAAAACGTCTAGCCACTACCTCTGTCCTAAGTAAAATTTCCTGCTAAACTGACTTTGTCTTTGTGTATTTTCACGTATAACTTTCCCCTTCAGCCAATCACAACTTTCGTTACATCCTTTGTCCTTTCCCTGACTGACGCTCACCCATACACAGGACTCTCATGTTTTTGTCTAGAGTTCACTATTCTCTCTTTCTCGTGACTCCCTTCTCGTTCACTCCTAATTACATAATTCCGAACCTCACTGCTACAGTATGTTGTTCCTGCTAAAGACCTATTGAACCGAAACGTCTTTCAAATTTTTGACGTCCAATAAATTACGTAAAGCTTTAACTATACCATTATTTCTAATTTATTTATTTGTTCATGTCTCAAGTATTTTATTTTCCTGGAAAGACATAAGCGTGCAAATCAACTAAAATGCAAGTGACAAACAACCATGACAGAACAAAACGAGAACAAGATTCTCAATTACAAAGACAAGAGATTTTTATAAACAGTAAACCTCCCTTATGCTACGGAACTTATGTTCCGTATTGTGTTCTTCCTTTGTGATCAGTTGATCTGAGTGATAACCAGACACTCTCTGAGGAAAATAATGACACACACATACAAGAACATAGCCACACTCTACACACTCGGAGAAAAGCTTGTTAAACCCTGTTTATGGCTGACAGTTAAGACATCATATAGGGATAGCAAAAATGCAGATCTTTTGGCTTTTACAATAACTCACGATTTGAACAATGATTGCTGTCAACATAAATTCTACTTGCTTGCAAGCATAACAAGACAGCTTTCCCTTTTCAGCTGTTTTAACATATCTAATTTTTTCAGTTTCTTTTTCCTAGAGAGCTAATGAAATATCTGCGTCAAAGATACAAGAATCGGTACCAAATATGAAATATTAATTCTACAAATGTTTACACCATATTGGGTGTCATTTTGAGAAAGAAAATAAAGACAAGTTGACAAGGAAAATATGTTGAAGTTGTTAAATGTGTATTTGTATATTTAGGATAAGGGCGATGTTAGGTCTAGACAAGATGTGTAAGTGCCACGGAGACCACTTTAGAGGATTGTAACCGAGCAAGTCACATGTTTTAAAAAAATAGTATCGTTTGGACAACGTAAATACATTCCTTTCAGGCCTTAATTGGTTTATGGGGAATATGTGTTAGTGACTATATATTTCCATAACCAAAGATACATTTTTAGGTGATGATGTTGCTATCACTTAATGCCGACTTTACTCCTCAGAAAAATATCTGATACGATATTGTAGAGGCTGTGTAAGCGTAGGAAACCTGTCGGCCCGAAAAAAAAAAAAAACATTGACCACTTGTGGGAATTAAACTCGGATCCTTCTGATCAGGAAGCGAGTGCTCTTATCATTCAACCACGAGGATTTTGGTCTACATTATGTACAATGTAATCCTAACATCATCTAAATTAATTTCTTGCGCGTTGCTAATTATTTAGTGTATGTACATTTGTGGCTCAGTTTGGCGCATCACTATAACAAGATGTGTCATGTCGCGAGTAACGTTCTTCTTCTTTTACCTTTTAGCTCCTGGTGGAGCATAGGTCTTCAACAAACACTTTCCAAGTCGTTCTGTTTTTTGTCATTCTTTTAAGATCATTCCATGTCTTCCCCATCATCTTCATCTCTGCTTCTATCTGTCTTCTCCAAGAATTCCTTGGTCTTCCTCTTTGTCTTTTCCCCTGGGGATTCCAAAAAAGGGCCTGTTGTGTAATACTCTCAGTTGGCTTCCGTAGTGTGTGTCCTATCCATCGCCATCGTCTTCGCTGTATCTCTTTATCCACTGGTATTTGACCGGTACATTTCCATAATTCCACGTTAGTGACTTTGTCCTGCCATTTCCATCCCTTTATTCTGCGCAAGCATCCATTAATGAAAGTCTGTACTTTCGTGATTGTCAATTTTGTCATTCTCCATGTTTCACAGCCATATAATAGGACCGACTTAACATTTGAGTTGAAAATTTTTATTTTTGTATTTAGCCTAATTTCTTTGGATTTCCATATGTTTCCCAGTGCAATGAAAGCTCCTCTTGCTTTTGATATCCTTATTTTGGTATCATTTTCTGTTCCTCCCTCTTTATCTATATTACTGCCCAGATATATATAAGATTGTACGTCTAGTAGAGGTATTTCTCCTAGTTTTATATGGTTATTGCCAACTGCATTAATTCTCATAATATTGGTCTTATCTCTATTAATCTTTAGTCCTAGCTGTTGTGATCTCTCATCTAATATACTCATTTTATCCTGCATCTGTTGATGGCTGTGTGATAGGAGAGCTATGTCATCAGCAAAGTCTAAATCATCAAGTTGTTTGGTCAGTGACCACTGGATCCCATTTCTGTTGTTTTGAGTTATTTTCATAATCCAATCTATGGCCAGTAGAAAGAGAAATGGAGACAGGAGGCATCCTTGCCTTACTCCTGTTCTTATTTAAAATGCTTCTGTAAGCTGTCCTTCATGCGCCACACTACATTTTGTTCCTTCATACATTGTTTTTATCAGGTTAATAAACTTTATGGGGATTCCGTAATGACTCAGCAACTTCCAAAGCATTCTTCTGTCTAAACTATCAAATGCCTTTTCGTAATCTATGAATCCAATATATAGTGGGGATTTTAGTTCTAAACTTTGTTCAACTATTATACGTAGGGTAGTTATTTGATCAGCACATGATCTGTTCTTCCTAAAACCTGCTTGTTCATCTCTCAAGTGTTTCTCTATAGCCTCTTTTAGTCTCTCCAGAATGATTCTGCCTAATATTTTTCCTGGCACTGATAGTAGCATAATTCCCCTATAATTTGTGCACTCCTGTAAACTTCCTTTCTTTGGTAGTTTGATCATATAACCTTCTCTCCAGTCTTTAGGTATCTCTTCCCTCTCCCAAATTTTATCCAATAGATCCTGTAACATCTTGGTAGAGGTGTTAATATCTGCTTTGATGGCTTCCGAAGGAATTTCATCTGGTCCTGTGGCTTTACCATCTTTTAATAATTTGATGGCTTTCATTATTTCTTCTTTGCTTGGTTTTCCGCAGTTAACGTGTAACTCTTCTTCTGCTGGTAGTATATCTGGAGGATTATTTGAGCCGGGTCTGTTCAAAAGTTCTTCAAAGTGTTCTTTCCATCTCTCCATTTGTTCCCTTATATTACTAAGCAGATTTCCTTTCTTGTCTTTGATAAAGGCGTTGATCTGTTTGTATTTTCCACCTAATTTCTTTGTGCTGTTGTACAGTTCTTTCATATTCCCTTTATTTGCTGCTTCTTCTGCCTCTTTAGCTAGTTCATCTATATATTTCCTCTTATCCCTTTTAATGCATCTTCTCACTTCTTTGTTCACCTCTGTGTAAGCTTCCTGTGTCTTGGCTTTATTACTTCTTGTTTTGCTTTTATTTATGTCTGCTTTCTTGTTCTTTCTTTCTTTAATTTTATCCAGGGTCTCTGCTGTCATCCATGCCTTATTCTGGCGTTCTCTTTTCCCCAGTGTTTCTTCGCATGTCTCTTTCCATATATTTTTTACCTGTTTCCAATGATCTTCTATATTTATTGTATTTTCTAGTTGTTGGAGGACTTGGTATTTGTTTGATATTGTGACTGCGAATTTATCTTTAATTCCTTGTTCTTTAAGAAACCCTACATTGAAATACTTTCTACCCTTATTCGTTGTATTATACCTTTTTAATTTAATTTTAAGTTTGGCTAACAGAAGATGATGATCAGAAGCTATATCTGCCCCTCTATATACTTTTACATCCTGTAAGGATGACTTAAACTTATTATTAATACATATGTGATCAATTTGATTTTCCGTTCTATGATCTGGTGACACCCATGTAGCTTTGTGTATTCTTTTATGTTGGAATATTGTTCCTCCTAGGCTCATTTGATTAAGGGCGCAGAAATTCACAAATATCTCTCCATTCTCGTTTATATCTCCAAGTCCATGTTTTCCCATAATCTCTTCGAAGCCTCTGTTGTCTGATCCTACCTTAGCATTTAGGTCTCCCATCAAGATTATAATATCCTTGGCTCTTCTTGCATCCATCTGCCATTGTAGCTGTTTATAAAAATCATCTTTAACTGAGTCATCTTTATCGTTGGTTGGTGCATAGCATTGTATAATGTGTAATTTTATTTTGTTTTTGGTTGTTCTAAATGTTGCTCTCACCAGTCTTGGTCCCACTGCCTCCCATTCTATTAGTGTCTTCTGTGCATTTTTTGATAGCATTATAGCTACCCCTTCGCTATGTTGTGCTCCTGGTTCCTGGTGTCCTGATGATAAAATCATCTCCCCTGTATTCAATTTTATTCTCTCTGCTCCCAGCCATCTTGTTTCACACATTCCCAGAATATCTATCTTATAGTTGGTCATTTCTGCTGCCACTTGTGCCGCTTTTCCCTGTTCGTTAAGGGTACGAACATTCCAGGTGCCAATTCTGGATGATTTCCTGGTAGACAAAGGGTGAGTCGGCAACCCGGACTCCTTATGGCTTTCTCCGGATTGCGTCATACGTCTCTTAGACAGAGAGCCCTTCTCTTTCCTGGTTGACGGATTAACTTTATCTTTCTTTGACTTGTTCATGTTTGTGAAGTTTTTTCGGCTTACTTTTTTTACAGTATGGGATAGCCAGTCCCATGCCTAACCCTCCTTTCTCGCCTCTTACGAACATGCCTGGTAGGGTACAGCGCCGCTATTCTTTACTCCCCTTTCGGGCCCCGGCAGCGCACGGGCGCGAGTAACGTTCACTACTTCATATTATTCAGAATAACCATGCAACCTTCCTTAGGTAAAGCTACGGCAGAAAGTCTACAATACAAGATTGTTTCAACATCACCATACGTATTATAGTGCTGTAGACAAGCAAACAATTGCTGACATTAAATTGGGGGCAAGGAATAGTTAACTTTTAAATACAAAACACCCTTTCCCCCCCCCCCACACACACACACAGAGATTCATCTATAACGTACAGCCAGTCCTATGATATGGCTTCGAAACATAAAACAATAAAAGCCGATAGTCATAAAGTTATAGTTTTATTAATCGATCGCAGTGCAGAATAAAAGAAATGAAATAATGTGGCAGAGTTAGTAACATAGAACTAAGGGAGAGTACCAGACAAGCACCGGCGCAAAAAGACGATGCTGTTGGGTAGGAAACACAAATAGCAGCCAGCAGACTGAGAGTCTTCTACGAGAGACGCATTTTGAAAACCCCAGGGAAAGAGACAAAACGAAGGCCAAAAAATATTTGGAGGATGGAAAGGGAAGCAGTGTTAATACTGGGAAGAAATGAATAATCTTTTTTTAAAAAAATGGCACAAAACAAAAACGGATTTGAAAATATTTGTTGAAGACCTGTTCTCCATTGGGGGTTGAAAGGAAGTAGAGAAGAATTGCTAGCTTGTTTTTGCTTAGACATGACATGAATGAAATTGTGGCTCTGTGTATTGGACAGTCATCAACTGTACTCGGAGGACGTCTGTTAGCCCTTGGAACTGTTACCTAATTACATAGAAAAAGCTTTTCACTAACTTCTAAATGACATCATTATCATGTACCATACCGGTTGGCGTAGGCAATCATGTCTTTCCACAATCTTCTATACATCGTGCATCGTATTAATTCTGTTGTTGACTGTTTTCCATGTCATGACACCAAGATATCCAGTATTTTCTCTCTTTGTCGCCTGCGATCTCTCTTTCACTGTATTTTGCCAGTTGTAACCAAGTATTCTAACTTTCCTCGTCTCATGATGTGCCTGAAAAATGTTGATTGTTTCTTTGATTCTTAGGAGCTCCCTTTTTATTTTGGCCTCTTTGGGAATTTCCTCGTTGGTTTTTTTAGCTGTCCAGGTAACTTTCAACATTCTTCTGATAAATCCCATATTTGTGGCCTCTAAACGTCTTTTCATTTGTTTGTTTACTGTCCATGATTCGCTTCCTTAGGTTATATGGTTGGCTATATATATTACCGATGAACTCTCTTTCTCACTTCTATTGACATAGATTTGTTTCATAGGACGTTTTTCATTTTCTGAAATGCTATCTTGGCTTGAGCAATTCTGCTTTTTATTTCTGTAGTGAATTTTCCACCTGATATTATTGTGCCCAAAGTATTTCATGCGTTGCACTTCTAATTGACAAATATTACAATTAAAAAGCAACAGTATGAACTGAACGCAATTAAGGTATCTCGAGATTAGATTTTGAGCTCAACAAATCCAAGGTAAAGAATATTCTAAATCCAGGTAAAGAGTAAAAAATATATATCTCTCTCTTTCTCTCCCCCCCCCCCCATATATTAACAAATAAAAAAAAATATGTTCACTGAACACAATAAAAAAAAAACATTTAAAAAATGGGTGAAATAAGCAAATGAGAAGAAAAGGACAACAATGAAAACGAGAAATTGTAGAATAAATACGACGAGACGCATTCCATAAAATGTGAAGACAAAGCTAGAAAAACAAAAAACAAAAAAAACGCTGCAAGAACTAAAAAAACCGAGAAAATTGACATAACCGTCAGGTGTAATTATCTTCAACAAATGTCCGTTATGATGTGTCTAGAGTTTTCCCTTGCACAAGAGGATATAATGAGAATACCCGTCTAGTAATAGCAGGAATATTACTCTGTCTACCTGTTATGTTGATTTTAGTGAGATTCATGTTTCCAATCATGGAGAGCTGCCTGTGTTCATGTCTAGCCACTATAAAAGATTTTCTGGCGGTGAAATATTCAAGCCCAGCCACAATATACAATCACCTGACAATTAAGAGAGAAACTGTTATTTAACCTCGCCTCTAAAGCTCTCAGACATTTTAGTACAATCCAACATATGTTTGGTGCTAACAATCTGTGTTTTTGTTGAAGAAAAGAAATAACAAGCGCACATACTTGACCAACTGATTCTATCTTCTTTCTTCTTTTCTCTTTTCAGTGATATCTAAAAGGTGTCGTGGTTATATCATTTGTCGTTGTTGAGCTGCTCGAACTGTCTGAATTAGTGATTTTCTTTTGTTGTTACATGTCTCTGTCACTGCATCTATCCACCTTCTTCTGGGTCTTCCTCTTGGTCTTTTCCCATGCATTCTTGAGAAGAACGCCCTTGATGGTGATTGGTGAGGATTCATTCTGACCAGGTGGCCAAACCATTTAAGTTACTGTTGTTCTATATATTCGTGGCAGGGTTTTGTTGTGCTTCTATTACCTAAACTGCAGATGTTCCAAGTACCTATTAAACGTTCTGTTTGTTTTCTTTGTGTTGTTGTAGTTGTAGATTCCCCACTTTCATTTTGCATTTTCGTTCTTGATCGTCATATCACAATGGGTGGCAGTTCTACTTATATCGCACAAACTGTCAGAAATAAATCACAAATAAATCAGTTCGAAATCACACACAAGAATTTAAATTTCTTTTTGCTACGGGCATTGGTATTCACTTTTTTAAATTCCAACAGATGACAAAATATACATGGAAAACAAACCAGTAGAAGAGATCGGCCACTTTATCTATCTTGGAAGTCACATTGATCGAGAAGGGGATACAAATAAAGAAATTAGAATCAGAATGACTAAAGCAGCAATGTCTTTCAGAAGCCTTGAAAAGTTGTGGAAATCAAAACTAATCAGCACAAACACTAAACTTAGGCTATTCAAATCAAATGTACTATCAACCCTTACGTATGTGTGTGAAAGTTGGAAAACAACAAGAGATATAGAAACAAAGTTGAACGCATTCGAAAATAAATGTCTAAGGAAAATACTTGGTATAGCATGGAACGAATTCAAAACAAACGAGGAAATTAGAGAAATCGCTAATCAACCACTAATATTTTCAGTAATACAGAAAAGACGATGGTCATATGTTGGACATGTGATGAGAAGAGATAATAACCGAATAGCAAAGCAGGCCCTCATATGGGAAACAACAGGTAAGAGAAAAAGAGGAAGACCCAGGGAGACACTGAGAAGAACATTGATGAGAGAGAGGCAAGAGCAGCAGGATTCGGCTCCCTCAATGAGATAGAGCTGCTTGCACAGAACAGAGGCAAATGGCGAGATTTGATAAGATATCTTTAAAAGAAAACTGTTAGAACAAAAATTCAGATATGAGAAGGTGTATCTTGGTCTACGCCCTATGGGCCGGCAACGGCTCGAAAGGTCAATAGATAGATAGATAGATATTCAATTATATAACTTAAATTTGACTCCCATCGAAAATTGCGTACTGATTCTATACTATAGGAAATATATTAAAAGAGGATATGGTTATTGGAAAGCCCTGGCATCACTGTAAACGAATGGACGTTCATAATTGCTCAACCGCCCGTGATAGTGGAACCATCCAAATTAACATCTCATCGAATGTCCAAACAAAGAAAGGCAGCTGCAGTCCCCATCGTAGCAAACACAGCACACGTCAAAATACATGAAGCGTATTACAGCACCGATAGTGAACGCATCTGAACTGTCCGTCATACGATATAATCATTCATTGTAAGCAATAGGGTGTCCGGTTAGCGCAATCGATAGGCGGTTGGCTTACCACGGCAACAGCCGGGGTTCGTACCCTGGCGAGGACACCTGGGTTTTACTAATTCCCTAAAAATTAGTACCTCTGAAGTCGGAGTAAATCTGCCTGCATGGCGAGGGGCATCCTGTAATGGGATAAAACAGACTTTACACGCAAAATTCAGTCTCACAAAATTGAGTGGGTGGGACTTCGTCAGAGGTCAAAGCTGACGAAAGCGAACGAGCGAACGAACGATTGTAAGCAATCGTAATATAGAAACACCATACGGATGAAACACACAGCTCACGGTGTGCACAGAGCACTATTCGGTAGCTCCGGCAGCAAGTCGGACTTGGAGTATGAAGAAACTGCAACAATGTACACTTTTTAGACAGCGCCTCAACGGTTCCCTGTTGCCTCTCCGCCATATTGACCGGAAGTCCCATTATTATTATTATATTAATAGATCTGATGGAAGAAAAGTCCGCAGCAGATCCAGAGTAAGATGGGACTGACAGCATCAAAGAAATGCTACAAAAACATCAAGTGATGAAGAAGGTGCCAGGTGGACATGGATTAGAACTTTGAAAATCTCTCGACACCCGAAGTGACTTATAATGGAGGTGGAGAGAGAGAGAGAGAGAGAGAGAGAGAGAGAGAGAGAGAGAGAGAGAACATGTGAAGAAGTAGAGAGCTAGCTAAAGAGAAAACAACGGAACAATGAAGTGCAATAATTAATTTGTATTTCTACAATTCTAAGTCTTATTTCAACAATATAATTGATACGATGAACTGTGTATAGAAAATAATTGTAGAAGAACATGATCGCCTTTGTCATCCGGACCGACACATGATGATGATAATGATGTCCTATCTCATCTAATTTCTCTGCTCTGAGTTAAATAAACCCAGGTGAAACCCCCCCCCCCCCCCCCCCCCAAAAAAAAAAAAAAAAAAAATTAACAAATAAAAGATACATTCTATTCACTGAACACAATTCAAAAAGCATCTTCAAAAATGGAGGAAATAAGCAAATGGAAAAAAAGGACAAACTGAAATAAAAAATTTAAAAAAATTATTGTTCTCATTACTCAATTACTCATTGATGTTTACCTCTGTCAGTCAACTTTATTCCTGCTCTACTGTTGTGTATTAAACATGTTATGTATGAAGATATCTTATGGAGAAAAACGGGTTGAATTCTGTTGTTCTACAAGTGAAACATCTCATAGATTAGATTATCAATTACTTATACTAAAGGCTCCATTTTCTTATGTGTAGTGAAGCAGGCATATATTGGTTTGTTTACTTCTATGTACTTTTTAATCAATGTCCTCATGCTGAATATGGCTTCTTTTGTCCCACTATTTTTCCAGAATGCAAATTGCTGCTCGTCTAATTCAGTATTGATTTTATTCGGAATCCTTCCCTGTATAACTTTTAGTAAAATTAATAATTATAGCAAGATAATAAATATGACAAGCAAAAAATATGGATTAGATATGAGTATCAAAAATACTAAAACTATGATTATAAGGAAAGCTACATTGGACATACTATAACCAATGATGGAAAATGTAAAATTGAAATAAACAAAAGAATAGGTATGGCAAAAAGTAATTTTAATGCCATGAAAAATATACTAACATCAAAACAAATAACACCAGGGCTGAAACTAAGAATAGCAAAATGTTACATCTTCTCAATATTCTTGTATGGTGCAGAAATATGGACATTAGACAAGAAAATTGAACAGAAAATTGAAGCCTTTGAAATGTGGATTTATAGAAGAATAGGTAGAATTGGATGGAGAGAAAAGACAACAAACTAAGTTTTAAAACAACTAAAAATAAAAAGAGAACTACTAAATACAATTAAGACAAATGAAATTTTTGGGGCACGTTAAAAGACACAACAGCCTAATAAATGTAATATTGGAAGGTACAATACAAGGTAAAAGAGGCAGAGGCAGACCAAGAATAACATGGACGAGTAACATCAAAAGATGGACAAGTCAATCTATGACAGCCTGCACCATCAAAGCAAGAAACAGAGTAGAATGGCGATCCATGGAAGCCAACCTTCGATGCGGAGACGGCATTCAATGATGATGATTAAAACTAATATAGACATAAAAAAGATATAAAACAATTACAAACAGCAAGCTAAATAAAACATATATAGAAAGAAAAATATAAAAGCTGAACAATCAACAAGCTAAAATATAAATAAATATGAAAATTAAAGGATTAAACAGATAAAGTAACTGAACAAATTCCTTAGGAGGAGAAACACTTTACAAAATCGATAAGGTATCGTCTTCGGGTTGTATATCCTTCGCATAACATTGCGCTCATCAAGCCCGTCTTAAAGAATGTCTGTCTCCAGCTAGAGCTCCCACTTCTTGTGCCATATTTAAGGTCTCTTTGGTGACTTAAAGCCATCTTCAATGGTCTGCTCCTGTTCCGTCTTCATAGATTCATTGACTTATGACTGTTCTTTCCACTGCACTGCCTTTTTTATTTGACCCTAGTTTTCTCATTTCCTCTTCTTCTTTCATCATTTGTTTTTCACGGTCTAGGGGAGATATAATTTGCCGTCATTTACTGCTCTTATGTTTTCCAGTGGTTCTAATATTCTACCAATCCATCTTTTTTGTGGTAGGCCCTTGGGTTTTGTGTTCTCGCAACCTTCGTTGAAGTTGTGATCTCTCTATCTTATGACGTAATCAAACTATTTATCTACTGTTTCTTTACGTATTCAAGGCGGAAATTGCTCCTAGCTGTTTTCTCAGTTTTTTGTTTCTGCACTTCTCAGGATGTTTCCTATTATGTGTCTAACATATTTCATTTCGGAAGTCGTTATTTTCTTATTATTTGGAGTCTAGCGTCCAGGTATGACATTGATAGCAGCACAGCGTTGGAATGAAGATTACGCAGTAGAGTGCCCGTTTAGCCTCTAGAGTTATTTTCTTGTTGTACATAAGTGGCGATAGTTCTGATTTGGAATTAATTTCTGCATCTTGAGTCTATTTTCGCTGCTTGTGAAGTGTCGTTTGTCACTAAACTTTCTAAGTATTTGTCCCACTTGTTTTAACTGCCTGCTGTCTATCCTTATACTCATGTACTGAAGTTTCTTTGCGATGTTCATGACTTCTGTCATGTTGATGTTAATGTTCATGACTTCTGTCATGTTGATGTTAATGTTCATGACTTCTGTCATGTTGATGTTAATGTTCATGACTTCTGTCTTGTTGATGTTAATGTTCATGACTTCTGTCATGTTGATGTTAATGTTCATGACTTCTGTCATGTTGATGTTAATGTTCATGTTGTATTGGATACTTGAACTGTTAAATCTCAGCGTTCGTGTAGGATTTCTACTTGTCCGTGTATAGTGCTTGATCGTCCTCGAATAGAAGCTAGAAAGCCTCTGCTGTCTCTGTAAGACGTTGATGAGCCAGCTCTTTTATATCTTTATTGCTTTTTACATTATCCAAGGTATCCTACGGATTTTTCTGTAACATTTTGTTTTGAATTAATGAGTTCTTATCCTTAATTGTTTGCAAGATTGCCGATGATATATACCCATATGTTGCTATTGGGAAGATACATACTTTCAGTAGTTTAAAATTGACTGCGTTGTTGGTATTCTGTCACATATTCTTCATGGCATTTAATTTTTGTCTTGCTATTGCTAGTCTTCTTTTGATCGCCTTCTGGCAGTCACCACTCGTAGTGGTGATTATTAGAGATCAGATATTCAAAGTTTGCTACAATTTCATGTTCTTCGTAATTGATGTTGAATTTGAGTTGACCTTTTTTATAATGATAATATGTATTATGTAACAAATGTATAAAATCGAATTCACTTATAAATCGATGAAACTACGCTTAAAACATTAAAACTTTATAAAATTCATAATTTAAGGTAAAAAGAAGAAAAATTGCAACAAAAATATTTCAAGAAAATAGAAATAAGCATTTATGATCCAAATATTAAAGATACTTCTGGTAAAGAAAGAACAAAAAAATGACAGCGATTGGCCCATCAATTTACTTCACGGCAGAAGCAAATTAATGGAAACGACAGTGAATGCCAGACTTATATGGCATTTAGAGAGGCTGTAATTGATTATATCCCAAGAGACAGGATTTATAACATGCATGTCCACTGAGGATCAAATAGCAGGCATTTCACAAGAAATTGATTTTGTTTTTCAAGTAAGGACAGCATGTACTAGCAGTTTGAGTTGACATGGAGAAAGCTTTTGACAAAGTTTCGAGATCTGGTCTCAAACTCCACGCAAACAAGTTGGGAATATGTGGGTGTATATATACATATGTAATTCGCTTTCAATAAAATATATCTTCCAAGTTCAGACACAACGGTCTGTGGCAATGAAAGGCCCCGTGTAATGAATGAGCTGTAAGTGGTCGGAGGCTTAGGGGCTTATAGCTGACTGCTCACACTAGGGTCAGTGACCCAGAACTGAACTAACACTTTACTCCCAGTGAGGGTATTCGAAAAAAAAACCGGTATAGTTAAACCAGTAAGGATGAAGGAATGAAATGGAAAACCGGTACAAAAAATGTCACGCTGAAATCAGAAGTGTCAGATCTAAAATGCAGCATAAAGATCAGAGCAGTAGATTTGAGAACAGTCTGACTACAGAGTAACTATTTTTTAAAACGAAAACAGAACCTCGCTCACTCTCACGAGAGACAGCCACATACAAAAATAGTTATGGGTTTGTTTTTGGTTAGAGACCAGCAGACTTCATATGCGATTGAATTATATATATATATATATATTGGATTTTAATTCGTTCGCAGTGATACCGGGGCCTTCCATAACACACATATATATATATACGAGTATATATATATATATATATATATATATAGCCTTTAGCGTCTTGACAGACGGTTGGTAGCAAGCAATCATGATTATAGCTCGTTTCAAATCACTTGCCCAACTTCAAAACGCTATTGTTCAGTAACCGTTTGTTAAAACCTGTTGAAATTTTCCAAATGTTATTAGAATGCAAAAGACCCTTTAAATGTATATTTAACAAATATCTTGCAGCTGCAGTTTTCTTAAAGCGGTGAATTTCTTTGATGTTTGTCAAAATTGTAAATTGTGAATCCCTAAATAATAGAAATTACCCTAGTTGCTGGTCTATGATTAATTTTCACTAGGTAAAGGCGTGGCCGTAATGGGGAAATACTAGGAGAATTATTGTCTGCTCAGTTCGAGGACGGACGATAATATCAAGGTATACCTGTATGTCCAATTTTAATAGTTGTGTGGTCCTGAAAAGGACCGTTTGTTGAACTAATTTAAGGTAATATAGGGGCCAACATTGTGGGGGCTATATACTTTCATTCTGAATCAGACGAGTCTAAAAGATTAATAACTGTTTGGGGTTGAACATTCCACAAACCATCATTTTTCCAATATTCCTCTTCCTGTTTTAAGACGTGGTCTTCACATTCAGCCCAATAATCTTTGTCTATATTTAATAAAGCGAGATTAGCAAGAGTCTTTACATCGCATATTTTGAATGTTGTATTTTCATCTGCCACTTGTCCTTTTAATTTTGCCCAGATTAGTTCTATTGGATTTAAATGAGCATGGTAAAGTGACAGCCTCAAACTTATATGACCGTGCTCTTGGATAATCTTATCTATTTGAAAAATCTTTGTCCTTTGTTTTTGCTTTACTAGAGATAGTAATTCAGGTTTTAAGTAGATGTTATTAAATTGTATGTGCTCCTTTGTGAGCCATATCTTAATAGCATCTTTTGTACTGGATGACGTCGGGACTTTATCTTCAAGTGCAATAATGTTGTGGTACGCTGCATTGTCCATTATTAGGCAAGATGGTCGATCTAGTGATGGGACAACAGAATTTTCAATCCAATGTCTAAATATGTGACCATTCATCTCAGAGTGATAATCCCGATTGTCTATGGATTTTGAAAGAAAAATGAGCTCTGCATTCTGTATTAGTCCATGTTGTCGACTACCTGCATGAGCGATTTTCAAGCGCTGTCCTTTGCTGCTAGGTATTAATCTCTTAATCTTTCCATCTGATGGTTGCCATTCCCTTTGGTTAGTGTGGTGAGCATTGATCCATGTTTCATCCAAGTACACAATATCATAATCTTGCTTGCGCACCACTTTTACTTCACGTAAGTACTTGCTTCTCATGACTACTATATGTGGCTTCTCACAGATGATGTTTCGTCCATTGGAATACTTTCTGAGTGTATAGCCTGCAGCTCTCACATTCCTCCATAATGTAGACTTTGATATTTCAATACTGTTGTTCTTTTTCAGCGAAACTTTTAATTTTCTTATTGTAACAGTTTCATTCATACCCAACATTTTGCGAATTTCACGTCTACACCTCTGAATGAACGGAAATGGAACACACAATTTCTTAAGTGTCTAATTGTGTCAAAAAAACCACGGCGAAAGCGTGCAAACACGTCAATTTTACCGTGTATGGATTTTTACTCGCTATTTTTAACTTAAAATACTGTAAACATTAAGTTTTGACTACATCAATGGGTCGTTATAAATTTATATAAATCAAATAAGCAACAATAATAACCAAATGTTTTTTTTTAATGAAATTAATTCCCTTTTGGGTTCTAATCATTATAACTTTACATGCAAATTTTGAATAACTTACAACAAGCGGTTAAAAAGCTATCGATTTTTAAAGTTGGGCACGAGTTATGAAACCAAGCTATAGTCAGTAAATCATAGGAGGAGGTGGTATTGTAACAGCACACTGAAAAATGATTAGTCAGTAGATTGGTAAAATATTAGTGTCATAATCTGGATGCTGTTTTGCTGAACAGCTTATCTCGCGACTGAACCTGCCAATATTGGTTAGACAGGTTCGACCACAGAATGAGCAAAGTGTATTTGAAATGTCTGTCCTCGTCTCCTTTCTTAATAAAGAAACAATATAGAAAACACAGTGCTTGAAGTAGCAATATACATTTAAAAACATTGCAGAATTCTCGGAGAAACAATCACGAAAAACACTAAAAGAAACCTGAAGAATCAGTCTGTATAACATGTATAGTCCGTTCAGAAATTCATTATCACACCTGAATTAGTTTTGCGTGATAACCGCTTGTTATTTTGGTTTCGAATTTTGCATGGAATCTTAGAATATTGATGACACAAAGATTTTGGTATCTTTTATTCCACAAACACAACAGATTTTGCACATCAGCGAATTCCTTTGATCTTCTATGACGATATCACACAAGTTGATTCAAATTTTAGAGTTTACAGTAATCGTGTTAAATTTTCCAGTTTACCGCAATTCTTGTCAGAGGCGTATCTACATAGTGCTTAATTGTGGGTGTTGTTCGTTATGTGTATTTGCAAACATGAATTCAATTGGTTACAATTAGTCTTGTCGTTCAGTCACCATTAGACCCCCAGGACGTCCTAACTGCAGCTGGAATTGAATTCATATTAATTTTAATCATTCCGAATCTGACGATTCCAAGAGGTTGATAATCATTACTGGCTGGACAAAAAGTATTCCATCTCGTTTCAAGTACTCATCTTCCACCCGCAACACATGTTCAACACACTTCTTTTGCATAGTTATAAATTTGCATTTCAAACTCATTGTAATTTAGATATAAATGTTGGTATTTAAAGTCAACAAATTGTCTACTGAATCTTCAAAAAATTAGTAAAGATACGCCTTCCCTTCGGTAATTATTGCCCAGGCCGTGGTGCGTCATGTCGTTCAATAACCATTCATTTTTGTGCACGGGATTTTCCGGAAGTTAGTGTTTCTGCAATAGCCAAACTATTTTACGTGAACGACCGCACCAAACTAATGTATATATCCTAAAATGGTGTCAAATTCGAACAGGGTGAATTTAATATAGCCTAAAGAAGAAAACTTTTAAACTAGATCAAATTTCTCAGAGCAAAAAATATTTCTATAACGTCATCAATATTCTAAGATTGCATGCAAAGTTTGAAACCAAAATAACAAGCGGTTATGACGCAAAACTAATTCAGGTGTGATTATGAATTTCTGAACGGACTATACAATATATTTGTATATACCATTTTGCAACGATATTTGGAGATATCTCTACAGTTTTGATTGTTGCTGTCATGTTTTCAGCATTTTATACATTCGTTCGTTGTCTATGCTGGAGAAGTTTGATAAGCAAGTTCTGCAGTAACCCTCGATCTTTGTTTCCTGTAAAGTAGTTGTTCTTTTCCCGACCCACACTGTCAAACCACCGTGCATCTTTTTTTTTTCCACATGTCTATACCTACCAGTGTCTACCTCTATCTCTCCGGCCTTAGATTTGTTTCTGTTGTTACTGTGTATATCAAGAAGTCTTTTCTCCATACATGCCCCAAAAATCTGGACTGTCTTTTCTTAATTTGTTTTATATCCGCATCTGCTTCTTTTAGTACTGATTCTGTACTGAGCTTTATTTTTGCTCATGATTCGCACCCATAAACAACACTATTGCAGAAATGAAACCACATTTAATTCTCAAAATGTAAATAGTTGCAATAATAGATTACTTCAGTTTATTGAATCCTCACTCTTTTTCTTCCTCCCTCCTCCTCTCTCTTTCTCTTCCTCCCTCCTCCTCTCTCTTTCTCTTCCTCCCTCCTCCTCTCTCTTCCTTTCCCTTTTTCTCTCTCTCACTCACTCTCTCTCTCTCAATCCAAGGTCATTCTTAAAATAATTAAATCATCATTGGTGAATACATTTCTGCGCCACAAATGTCGATCGGTGTTATATTTCTACATTACCATTATATCAAATAAATGTTAAAGGCCGCTGTTAGTCTTGTAGAAACATCTTTTAAAAACAAATTTATGCGGAGAAACAATGTACATGCTCCATTGTGATTTCTAATATCAATTTTTTTTTCATTGACAGAATTTGCATGAGAAATAAAGCGATGAGAGAGACAGCAGCTTAACATAGAGCCAGTAAATCAAAATATTTAGTGTGCCAAGTGAAACTCTGAAGTGCCAGCAGAATTAGCCGAAGGTGACATTTTGAAAGTGCTGGTAGAGATAAACTAAACGGTATTTGAAAGCGCTGGTAAAATTAGACTAAACTTAACTTGAAAGTGCCAACACAATTGGACTACAAATGTTTAAAAACGTGAGCAAAATGTAAGCCAATAAATTAAAACATTTAGTTTATATATGGATGACTGATCGCATATCCCTAGATCGGCCGTACGCTAATGATAAAAGGTGACGTGACGGAGCTTTGTTCATGACTTTGCAGTAGCGGGGTGACTCACAGAGATTCATGTTAGTCAGGAGAGATGTTGTCTAGATTCAAGAGGACTACTGTGAGATAGAGGGTAGACGTGAACTGGTTTATATAATTTCACAAATTCACATAGCATGGAGATCTTACGGTCTGTTGTTTGATGTGCGACGGAGATAATCCGATGACTAACTGTGTTTCATATGTTCGGATTTAGAGTCAAAAACAATGTCCTAACATCATCAAGCGCTATACATTAAAAAAAATATGACGATCATCATTTTAAGGAGGACGTGAACTTCCGGTCAATATGGTGGATAGGCGGCAGGAACCATTAAAGGCCATTTTTGAAAAGTGTTCCTTGTTGCTGTTTCTTCATATTTCAAGTCCGGCTTGTTGCAGGAGCTACTGGGTTAAATGCTCTGTGCACACCGTGTCTTTTAGCGTGCTCTGAGACTGTTATGATGGGGACTACAGCTACCTTTCTTTGTTTGGGATAATTCGGATGATTCCACTGGCACGGGCGGTTCAGCAATTATGAATTTTAATTCGTTTGTAGTGATACCGTGGCCTTCCATAACCATAACCATTTAGTATATTTTAAAAGAATTAAACTAAGCGTAAATTTTGGAAGGGCTGATAGAATTGGACTACGCGAAATGTTCAAGTGAAATTCGATTTTAATTACAAATGTGGTAAAAAATGATCACCACAGTTCAGTCTTCTTCTTCCTTCTTCCCTCATTTTCTTTTCAGCGACAATGGGAGATATAATTTGTTTTTCTGTTGGCCTCCGTTGCTATATTCCAGAGTGTTTCTAATATAGTATCAATCTTTTTTCGTGGTTGGCCTTTGTGTCTGCTGTTCTCGCAAAGTTAATTGAAGGCTCGTTGTGTTGTGTTTTTTATTGTCCTGCCTTATCACGTGGCTAAAACCATTTTATGTTCAGTAAATGTTTAAAAAATCAGAGACACTGAGGAGAACATTGATCAGAGAGGCAAGAGCAGCAGGAATTGGCTCCCTTAATGAGATAGACTCGCTTGCACAGAACAGAGATAACTGGCGAGATTTGATAAAATATCTTTAGAAGAATTGAAAACTGCTGGAATAAAAATTTTGGTAAGAGAAAGAGTATCTAGGTTTATGCCCTATGGGCCAGCTACGGCTCGAAAGATCAATAGATCGATAGACAGACAAACAGACAGACAGGCAGGCGGGCGGGAACGGACGGACGGACAGATAGATAGAGATGTTTAAAATATTTATAAGGCTAGAAGAATTAGTCTGGACAAAATGAAAAAAAAACATTGCTAAATAGTAACATTAGACTTAGACGAAAATTAAAGCAGAAATAATTGCAGCCAGTTAAAGTTAACCAATAAATGTGGAAAATGTTTTGTAGAACAGTAACATTCATCATCAAATGTGTTGTGTCTCCGCACCGAAGGTTGGCTACTATGAAGCGTCATTCCGCTCTGTTTCTTGCATTGATAGTGCAGGTTGTCATAGGCTGACTTGTCCATCTTTTGATGTTACTCGTCAATGTCTTGTCTTGGTCTGTCTCTTTTACCTTGTATTTTCCCCTCCAAGATTACTTTTAGTAGGCTGTTGTGTCTTTTAACATGCCTCAAAAATCGCATTTGTTTTGTTTGAATTGTGTTTAGTAGTTGCCTTTCCATTTTTAATTGTTTTAAGACTTCATCGTTTGTTAGATGAAATGTGTTAGACGAATGACAGGAAACAGTCTGAGAGATAAGATCGGAAATGAAGAACTGAGAACAAAGCTAGGAATAGCCCCCGCCATGGAATATATAAGGAAACAACAGATAAAATTGTTTGGCCACGTGACAAGGCAGAAAGATCAAAACCCAACACAACGAGCCTTCAACAAACGTTGTGAGAACACCAGACCCAAGGGTCGACCACGAAAAAGATGGATCGACGGAATATTAGAAGCACTAGAAAACATAACAGCAGCAGAGGCGAACAGAAGAGCAAAAGACCGCAAATTATATCTCCCCTCGACGCTGAAAGGTAAATGAGGAAGGAAAGAAGAAGATCGTTTGTTTTCGTTTCTTTCCATCCAATTCTTCCTATTCTTCTATAAATCCACTTTTAAAAGACTTCAATTTTCTGTTTCTGTTTCATGTCTGATGTCCATGTTTCTGCACCATACAGGAATGTTGAGAATATAAAACATTTTGCTGTTCTTAGTTTTAGCCTTGGTGTTATTTGTTTTGATGTTAGTATATTTTCCATGGCATTAAAATTACTTTTTGCCATTTCTACTCTTTAGTTTATTTTAGTTTTCCATTTACAGTATGTAACATTAGGCCAAACGAAACATGCAAATAACACTGTGTCAGTGGATTTTGTATGAATCAAAGTGTGGAAAACAGCAGGCATGAAAGTGGATTTGAGTGAAAGTGTTGAAAACAGCACGCATGAAAGTGGATTTGGGTGAAGCGAAGTGTTGAAAACAGAACCCATGAAAGTGGATATGAGTGAAGCGAATATGGAAACAGCACGTGCAAATGTGGATTTAGGTGAAGCAAATTGTGGAACACAACACGTGTGAATGTGGATTTGGACCACTCGAAATGTTGCGAAACACTTTTCCCAGCTATTGGAACTAAACAAAGCACGAGTAATAACAGTTGCTGGCTCTTATCTACTGTTGCGGTTGGCTTACCACGGCAACAGCCGGGGTTCGTACCCTGGCGAGGACACCTGGGTTTTACTAATTCCCTAAAAATTAGTACCTCTGAAGTCGGAGTAAATCTGCCTGCATGGCGAGGGGCATCCTGTAATGGGATAAAACAGACTTTACACGCAAAATTCAGTCCCACAAAATTGAGTGGGTGGGACTTCGTCAGAGGTCAAAAGCTGACGAAAGCGAACGAACGAATCTACTGTTGCAACACTGCCAATCGCTATAAAACATGCAGACTACACTCTACACTAAACACACACTCTCTCCGCACCACCATAACGCAAATCCCATACGCAACTATTTGCAGAAACATACACATTTCATACGCAACTACATGGACAAACAGACACACGGCGCATTGAAAAAGTCACTTACATATAAACCCATACATTTCAGATACACACGTGCATTCACATACAAATAAAAAGCCAGCGACTGTTTTCAGAGTCAAATGTTTGACAACCGAAACGCTGCTAAATATAAATCAAGAATTCAGCAATCCAGCCACAGCGTCAACTATTGATATAGATCTTCAACCCCGAGCAGTCCTCGAGACGGTACTTCTATCATCTTCAGTGGAAAACCTTTCTAATGCCGACGTGTGTTCTACCATATATACGACCCCTGATATTTAGAAATGTGACAGGAAACGCCCATATGCTAAATCGGCTGAGGCTTTCTACAATGAGAAGCACTGGCCACTGAAGGTTTCACTCTCACATAAAGACCTCTTCTTCCGTCTTCACTCCATGATTACTTCTTTTCCTCGTCCACACAAAAATAACGTGAAATGGATGTATAGGCGATGCGTTGTCATCGATAACAAACTGCAATATGTGTGTGTTTGATCCAACACAATGCAGTGGAAAAGAAAGAAAAAACGAACTCCTTAACACAATTCGTACAGGACAACTCAAAGTGTTGGGGCATGAGAGGAGACACAATAGTCAACTGTAGGTCATCTTGGGGGGGAAGGTACATGGTATACATGACAGAGGCAGACCAACATTAAAGATGTAGCACCAAACGATGAACAATGGAAACTATGACGACGTGTACTATCAAGGCAAGTGACAGAGCAGTCATGCTAATCTACTGTGCCTATCACAGTACACAGTGCACAGTACACAGACTGCGCCTAAAGAATTAATGGTCCGACACATGAGACTAAAATATTACATTTTGATTTTCTGAATACCAGGACACTATTCTTCTTTTCTATCCTTTCTCTCTTTGTCTGTTTTAGGAGCACGACTAAAAGGTATACTGGGATCTTGGTCAGATTTGGTTCAGTTATCATGACTGAAGAAGAACGTTATGAATTTCTGCCCAAGTTTAGCGCACGCCTGTCAAACACCCTAGGCCCCCCCCCCCCACCCCAGCACCCACATCTCCACTATTTTTATTTTTTTATTTGTTTAACACGTTGAGATATAAATGGTGACAAACTAAAGGAAGGAAGGGGACAGAAATGTTAAAAAGTATATAATACTTGGTTACTAACATTTGGCATCGGAAAAAGAATTATATTTACGACTAACAAACTAGACAACAGTCTTAGGCGATAGGGTAGGGATAAAGCAACTATCAAAGTTTAAAGTTGATTGCTTAGTTTTATGTAGTTTTACAGTAGGTGTCCATTATCCGGGATGAACAAACAGCAGAGAATGGTTCTAAATGAATAACGTCACAGCAGCCCGGCAGTCCCATTATATATATACATATGGTGAAGCTGTTTAATGAGCATGAGATAGGATATTTATTAGCTGGTGGTAAACGGTTCTCTCCTTTCTTTCTATCTCTCTGAGTCAGGAAATATTACAAAACATTCCGCTTCCAAGTGAAACTATTACAATTACAATTACAATATAATGTAGTCTTCTTGGTCATATTTTTTCATGATATTGATACGTTTTCGAGTCAGGCCATTGGTGTTCTCCACAAGGCATCGTGTGCCTTCCAGAAGTCTCTAATACTCATAGATTTAGTTCAGTGGTTCTCAACCGGGGACCTGGGAGCCACATTATATTTTATGGTGGTGACAAGAAAAAAATGGCAAAATTCAGGAGCAACGGCACGAAACTAGAGAACCATGCATTGGAATACAGATACTTGTAGAATATAACCACAGATATCGCTTGTCTCCACATAGAGAGTTTTTTTTCATTAACAGCGCCTAAGACAAACCCACACCTTAAGTATTTGGTGGACTTCAAAAGTGGCTATTCTCGATGGTTGGATCGTCTTTGATGCATGCGGCAACATAATTTTCCTTTCTACGTCCTCCCCTTCTCTCTTCCCCCAACTTGAGCACAAGTTAACCTAGATGTCATCTTCTCTTTAGTCATTTTGCAAAGCGTTGTGGACAAACTTCGAAGGAATAATAATTAGCTTTACAAGTTAGTTAAATCTAAGTATTGCAGAACGACAATTGTGACACTCTTATCGCGACTGCTGAGTTTAATTTCTTAGCTTCACAAAAGTTATTTTAAAAAAAAACTTATCGTGACATAAACAACCCTTGATTTTAGTATATCCACACTTATATAGTAATAGTTTTTTGTAAAACAAAAAGTATTGATAGCATTATACACTTAAAGTATATAGATAATTATATAAGTTGCAATGGCATAATTTAATTTTTCATTGTCTTTGTTTAGGAAGTTCTAATGTTGAATTAATTTATGAAAAAGTTATTTTTTTTCCCACATTATTTTACAGCTGCAAATATGTACAGTTTGTCTCCATCTATTTCGAAATTGTTTTCCAATTTACACTACAAAATTTACTGAGAACATCATGTCATTATAGGCGCTGAGATAGCTCAGTGGTTAGAGCTAAAGTACCACCGTCACGCCAAGTGGCATATAGGGAATATGGTGTTAGCGACCATAAATTTTACAGACCTTCGGCACATGATTTTTGGGGTAATGTGGTCAGTATTACGCCCGTGCCGCTTTACTATTCCCAGAAAAATATCCGGCACCCATTTAAGGCTGGGTGAACCCGGAAGCCGTCGGTTGGGATCGAACCCTACCCCTTGTCCTTTGTAGTCCAGTTCACTAACCACTGAAGATAGACCTATGGGCGACATCAATTATTAAATGTTCGTTCAGAAATCTACATATTTTAATGGGAAAGGTTTAATCACTTTTAACTAACAAAAAAAATATTCAAAATCGAAATCTAAAGAAGGAAAATCGTGCACTGACGTGAATCCTTGATTTTGGCGACTAAATGTATTGTTATCACAATCGTCATATTTTATGTATTCATTTGTATGTGACCGTTGTGTGCATATGTTACACACACACTCACACACACACAAATAAATATATATGTGAAAGGACAGCGGTGGCCGCGGGAAGAAAACAATGTTGGAAGAGGGCCAGGAAGTAATAAATGTTGAGAATCGCTGATTTAGACGACCGATCATCTTCATTACACAACTCACTATTCAAGAGTGCTCAGATCCCTTTCTTAATGTTTCCCACTTTGAAGTACTGTTTTCATTTATTAGTAAAAGCACTGAAGATGACTTTAGCTCAGATGCACGAACTCTGTAGCATCAACGAATACCTTTGTCCCCACCCTCCTTATTCATCCATTACGATTTGCGCGGAAGTTAACAGTGGCTCTATCCTTTTCTCCATTTACCGTGGTCAGGTCCGTGGTAGCCACACAGTTGACCAATTATTAGAGGGTAGGTGAAGTTCCCTGGTCTGGAAAAAAAAATCGCAAATAATGATCCTGTTTTTTTATTTTTCTTGTGAAAGTACATGGAATACTAATAATCAGATATTGGATTTGTCATACAGAAGAAATAAGTGCACATATTTCAGAAGCACAATGTCCAAAAAATTTGCCTAAAAATAAATTATTACAGTCTCAAGTACCATGCCTGCTTGAGTAGGTGATCATGTCTCTCCACAACATTCGATCTTAACAGTTATTTATCTTTCTGTTGTTGACCTTTGCCAAGCCATTCTCTTAAGATATCTGTTATCTTTTATCTTTGTACCTTCTATCTCTTCGCCCGTCAACTTTCCCGGTTGTCACAATACATGACAGCTGTTTCCTTCCCACTACCTGACCGAAAAACGATGATCGTTTCTTCCTAAAATTGGAAATTAGCTCTCTCTTTGCTTTGGCCTCTTTCAGAACGTTTTCATTACTCTTCTTAACTGTCCATGATTGAGTTCTTTGCGGGTCATCATCATTGCAATCCGAACATTGGGCATAGGGGCTAAGATCCCCTCCTCAGCAGGTGTCACAGTGTCCAACGACTGACGACTCAAATTCTGTGATTTTATTTATTCTTATACACCCACTAAGTTTCTCGCTACTGGCTGTGCCTATCTTAACTCTCATCTCTTTCATCCGAAGAAATGACGTGGACTTATGGTTGTCGAAGTCATGTGTCCTTCCCACTTCCCATATATTCTCTCTCTCTCTCTCTCTCTCTCTCTCTCTCTCTCTATATATATATATATATATATATATATATATATATATATATATCATCATCATCAAGTACCAAGCCTGCTGGCGTAGGCGATCATGTCTCTCCACAACTTTCGATCACGACATTTATTTATTATTTCTGCTGTTGACCTTCAGCCAAGCCTTTCTCTTAAGCTGTCTGGTATCTTTTCTCCCCTCTATCTCTTCGTCCCTCAATTTTTCCAGTTGTTTCAATATATTCAAGTTGTTCTCTTTTCATCAGATGGTCAAAAAATGATAATTGTTTCTTCTTAATACTGGAAATGAGCTCTCTTTTCGTCTTGACCTCTTTCAGAACATGTCCATTACTTTTCTTAGCTGTCCATGGTATTCTCAAGATCCTTCTGTAAAACCACATTTCTACAGACTCCAGTGATTTTCTTGTCCGTTGTGTTATTGTCCATGATTCACATCCATATGTTAAGACTGGCTGTACATAACATTTAAGAACTCTTTTTCTTGTTTCTATTGTTAAAAATGGATTCCATAGTATTTTCCTCATTTTTTGGAAAGCTGCTTTATATTTTTATATGTGTCGATAATATTCTGAACATTTTTCTGTAAAACTATTTCTACTGCCTACATCTAAAAAAGAATACAATAATGTAAATAACACTGAAGAAAAAATATTCCAAATAATTAAAATTTAAAAAGATACCTGTCCGCTCTTTTGTCTGACTGACTGATCCTCTGAATCTCTAGAGAGTCTTTGAGGCGCAGACACGATGCATTAGTTGCTATCGATGTTTCTTCATTCTTCCCCCAGTGTAGCTTTGTTTTCATGTCTTCGTGCCATATAAATCAATTTTCTTCTTTGTTTATCTCTAACTTCTCTTCACTTTTGCTTTTCAATGTAAAATGGTTGGAGTAAGACCATTAGATATTTTAACATGCCTGTGCAAAGGTGATTTTCCCTACCTTGCAAATTTAAGACGTTCGAAAGTTCACGTCATGCCATATCATAATGTAAAGAAAATGTAGAGAAAACCTTACATCAAGTGACGTATAGGGAATATGGTGTTAGTGAACATAATTGTTATAGACCTTCGGCACATGATGTTTAGGGTAATGTGGCCGGTGTTAAGCCCGTGCGGCTTTACTTTCCCAGAAAAAAATCCAGCACCCATTTAAGGCTGGGTGAACCTGGAAGCCGTCGATCAGGATAGAATCCGATCATGTCATGTCATGCTATGTTATATCATGTCATGTCATGCTATGTTATATCATGTCATGTCATGCTATGTTATATCATGTCATGTCATGCTATGTTATATCATGTCATGTCATGCTATGTTATATCATGTCATGTCATGCTATGTTATATCATGTCATGTCATGCTATGTTATATCATGTCATGTCATGCTATGTTATATCATGTCATGTCATGCTATGTTATATCATGTCATGTTATGTAGGAGCATTATTTGGTCATGTAATGACAAGGGAACAGCTGAAATATATTGTAACAACTGGGAAAATTGAAGGACGAAGAGATAGAATGAAACAAAGAGAAAAGATACCAGACAGCTTAAGAGAATGGCTTGGGAGAAGGCTAACAACGTGGATGATAAATAATTGTCGACATCGAAAGTTGTGGAGAGACATGATCACCTACGCCAGCAGGTTCGGTACTTGATGATCATGATGAAATCATCCAGAGGTGATAAGATTATCTCGATATACTGAGATCTTCCTATGAGAACTATGAACCCGATGCACTGACTCCATGGTCTGGGATTGTTAAACTGTAGGGATCTGTTCCTGGTCAGATTTCGATGCACGAAGCCTAATTTAAAAGTACCATCATCTTTTGTGCTATACTCTTCCATGGTGTGATATCTGACAGGCCATGGAAGATTCCGTCAGAGTTGCTTCATAATGTCAAAGAAGTTCGTTGCATTGACTCGTTATTGGTGATGATTTGTCGAGATTTATCGAGTGTGATGTTGTCTGTACAAGAAGTCCCTGATATTACTAAAACATTTTCATAGCGTGCATTTTCTATGCTAAATTTACACATTTGGTCCATGTTTCATGGCAGGCAGCGAGTACAATAGTCTATCTCGTATATATTAGGTCGATTGATTTGTGTTGTAAATGCCTTGTATATGCAGTTGTATTTTGTGATCTCTAGTATTTGTTTCCTTGTTCTTATTGATGTTTGTTCCTAATTCAAGGTTATTTTTAAAGGATATAGTAATGTCACGTGGCACAGATCTCAGAATTTGGAGGAGAGTGGGGCCAATGATATTCCTCTCTGTCGCTTCTATTCTCTCACTTTTCTTCAACTGATAGAGCCAAGAGCCCATCAACTGAGTCGACTATAGAGTGCCAAGCTGCGTTTGAATCCTCGTTCACTTAAATATATTTTTCACAAGATATTTTGTATTTTATTATAATTTACACATTCTCAGAAAAAAAATACTTACAATGACGTAAAATGTTAATATGATATACAGGCATTGTGTAGGGGAGTCAGATACTTCTGCCCCTGCATTGATCTTACCTATAAAATAGAGATACCTGGCTTTTCATCTTGATATGTATATTGTACAAGTGCAGTCTTCAAGATAATACGCAACATTAGCAGTGTGGTTAACTTGCTAGCTTGTAAACAAAATGAATAAATGTTTGATTCCAGTACTTCGATCACTGGCCACTTCAGAAAAAGAAACGAAACTCGGCTCACTAATATGGGGATGATAATACCAGAGAGGAGAAATATTAACTCACTCACTCCCTCCAAATGCCTTTTACGGTGAAGTTTAAAAATCACTTCCTACGACATTAAGTTTAGTCGAAACACCATTTGCTTTATCTTTTTAAAATATTTATGGATACATTATATATCTCGACATGTTGCATGTTCAGAACCAGCCCCTTGTCTTCCTCGTGATTGAAGTTGAACAGAAAAGTAACGGGAGGTAATGAGTAGGTCTGAGGACTAAATTGGTAGACAATATACATAGATTGTTGCATATAGACAACCTAGGTTCATCTGACTGATTATTTTACTTATTGATAGGAAGGGTGTACAAGTGAAGAGTATAGTTAACTATCCACATAATCATTATGTCCAGCAAGGGACTTAGAAACACTTGAATAATAGAGTGTTGCTGCACAGGCATAATTTAATCAGGGAATTGTATGTATGAACCTGTAAATATTTTACAGCTGGAAGCTGTTGAGTAGAAATATAGAAAACTACTCTATATATATGCTACGGCTGTATGCTGTTAATAAACGACAGACTGTCGTCGATCTATGACCAAAACGTTAAGAAGGTTGAGGGAAGTAAAGTAAGCCCGTCAGTACTTAGAACGTTTGAACGACCACGATGACCACTTTGTTGGTTGCTGGAACGGCAGCTGAGCTGATATGGGATGACTGGCCTGCAGTGACGCCATTCCATTCTAAATTCCATAATCTATCTATTAACAATTAATATGCCATCTTCGCTTTCTATATCGCGTTTGTACAGTCTATATTATTTTCTCAATAATTCATTCATTGTAGCGTCGTTCATTACTGTTTTAAACATTATCTGTACTTCACATCATATCAGTACTGGACTACAAAGGATAAGAGGTAGGGTTCGATCCTAATCGACGGCTTCCGGGTTGACCCAGCCTTAATTAGGTACCGGATTTTTTCAGGGAACGTAAATCGGCATGGGCGTAATACCGATCACATTACTCCAAAAATCATGTGCCGAAGGTCTGTAAAATGTATGGTCACTAACACCATATCGGTTGGCTTACCACGGCAACAGCCGGGGTTCGTAATCCTGGCGAGGACACCTGGGTTTTACTAATTCCCTAAAAATTAGTAGGAGCCGCGATAGCTCAGTGGTTAGTGAACTGGACTACTACGGACAAGGGGTAGGGTTCGATCCCAACCGACGGCTCCGGGTTCACCCAGCCTTAAATGGGTACCGGATTTTTTCTGGGAAAGTAAAAGCAGCACGGGCGTAATACCGACCACATTACCCCAAAATCATGTGCTGAAGGTCTGTAAAATATAGGGTCACTAACACCATATTTCCCTATACGCCACTTGGCGTGACGGGGGGTACTTTACTTTTTACTTTACTAACACCATATTCCCTATACGCCACTTGGCGTGACAGGGGTACTTTACTTTCATTTTTTTTTTTTTTTACATCATATCAGTAACAATTCTCAATGTAGAACGAATACAATCCAATGATAATTATAATAACGAAAGTGCCGCTTCTACGCAACTGTTAAATTAACCTCCGTGCAAACAATAGGAAGACGCTAAAGAGCATAATACGAAAGTTATGTCTTTTCTTACAAGAAAGTAGTATCGGCATTAGTTATGGCTACAAAATGCTCGTTAACTCTTCCAATTGAAATCAAACAGCTATAAATATAATTCTGGATTTTGAAAACCATTGCTAACATTTGTTAGCACAAAGTTGTTTAACAATTTGTTATTATATAACCTTTGTTAACAAGCTGTAAGACATTTAACATATAAAATGAATAAAAAATTATATAAAGCCGCTAAATCCTGTAGAGAAACGAGACGTTTTGGGGAAAGCCTTTATCAGGTATAAGACAGCAAATATTTACACGTTATACAAAACCACAACATGGAAAGTAGTACTCTAAGACAAATATAAACACAAAAGTCAAACACTGATCTCAGAAATGAAAATGGCGAAATAGGAACAGTGACCAGGCTTTAGTGTGCCTGTTGGTCACAATATAGTTAGTTAACAGAACTGTTGGAGGATCTTGAGGGCAGAAATGTAGCCAAACAGTGAAACATTAGAAAGTGTCTCATGACGATGGATGAAAGAAGAGAGTGATAGAGGAGGCCAGTGATTAAAGAAAAGAGTGAAAAGCGTCTATCCCTCTCGGATGAAGAGTGTCAAAATGGGTTAAGAGTCGGTTCTCCAAAGCGAACGTTTTATACGTCTTATAACAGGTTTAAAGATGATACTATAAATAAGATTACGGGAACAACGCGTGAAGCCTTCGTGGATATCAAAGGGGTAATTAGGAAAGAGGACTTGGTGGGTAAATAGTGCTTAAGGACACATACTGCATGATCTGTCGCTGCTTGCCGAGCACCCCAAACCCTGGCAAAGATTACTGAGGCGGCTTCTAACTAAAATGTATCAAAGGCTTCTGTCGCGTTTAAAAGCCACCAATAGGGGGTGAAGGGGTGTTAAAGAATAGAAGGCGAGTGGTAGAATCGGAGTGGAGGATGTGTAGGTGCCTTTTCAGGACCTGAAGTGCAACCAGATAATGAGGGTGGTGGGGGAGAGAGACACAATGTTAAAAGATACAACAGCCTACTAAAAGTAATATTGGAAGGAAAAATACAAGATAAAAGAGGCAGAGGCAGACCAAGATTAACATGGACGAGTAACATCAAAAGATGGACAAGTCAATCTATGACAGCCTGCACCATCAAAGCAAGAAACAGAGTGGAATGGCGATCCATGGTAGCCAACCTTCGTTGCGGAGAAGGCACTCGATGATGACGATGATGGGGGAGAGAGAGAGAATAACACTGCTCGTAGGCGGGCTGGTCGCGGGGGTGAGAGCTAGGATGCAGGTAATAGAATATAAATGTTTAAATAATTTGTTGGAAACGACGAGCAAGTTCGAAAATATAACAGCAGTCATTAGCAGCAATAAATACTGTCTAGAAGAGGTTGACAAGGGAGTAATTAATTATTTCACAAGGTTTAGTAATGACTTTTTTTGTAGCGAAACATTAACTGTTTTATCAAATTGCGTTATACTTGTTTTCTTTATCAACGCAGATAGACTTTGTAATATTTAATCCCTTAAAACCAGTACTAAATCTCCTCTTTAAATCATGCAGAAGAAAAATATCGAAAAAAAAAATGAAGCACTAAAGTTTAGAGCCTCGGTGGCTGAGTGGTTAGTGTGCTCGCCTCGGTGCCTGAGTGGTTAGTGTGATCGCCTCGGTGGCTGAGTGGTTAGTGTGCTCGCCTCGGTGGCTGAGTGGTTAGTGTGATCGCCTCGGTGGCTGAGTGGTTAGTGTGCTCGCCTCGGTGGTTGAGTGGTTAGTGTGATCGCCTCGGTGGCTGAGTGGTTAGTGTGCTCGCCTCGGTGGCTGAGTGGTTAGTGTGCTCGCCTCCGTGGCTGAGTGGTTAGTGTGCTCGCCTCGGTGGCTGAGTGGTTAGTCTGCTCGCATCGGTGGCTGAGTGGTTAGTGGGCTCGCCTCGGTGGCTGAGTGGTTAGTCTGCTCGCCTCGGTGGCTGAGTGGTTAGTGTGCTCGCCTCGGTGGCTGAGTGGTTAGTGTGCTCGCCTCGGTGGCTGAGTGGTTAGTGTGCTCGCCTCGGTGGCTGAGTGGTTAGTGTGCTCGCCTCGGTGGTTGAGTGGTTAGTGTGCTCGCCTCGGTGGTTGAGTGGTTAGTGTGCTCGCCTCGGTTGTTGAGTGGTTAGTGTGCTCGCCTCGGTGGCTGAGTGGTTAGTGTGCTCGCCTCGGTGGCTGAGTGGTTAGTGTGCTCGCCTTGGTGGCTGAGTGGTTAGTGTGCACGCTTCCTGACTAGAAGGATCCGGGTTCGATCCCCAGCAGTGGTGGATTTTTTTTTCGCACTGACAAGGCTCTGGGGTTTACCCAGTCTATAAAATTGAGAACAAGAGAGTTTTCGGGGAAATAAAGGCGGCCTGGCGTGATGCCGACCATATCACTAAAAAATGTGCCGTGGTCATAGAAAAATATCGTCCATAACACCATTTTCCCTATACGCTCAGCAAGGCATGGAGGAAACCTTTACTTTAATTTGACTAAAGTTTAATGACACAAATAAAATAGTTAAAGCCGATAAACACACTGTGGTATTTTAAACTTTACCAGAGAATGTATTTTCTTGTTTCAAATTATTGGTATGTTTTCAAACTACGGATTAATTATGATATCTTTGAAATAATATTAAATTCAACAAGATCTATGTGGAGAATATAAGTGATACATAAATAACACCATCTATCTATCTACCTATTGTCCTTTCGAGCTGAAGACGGCACATAGGGCAGAACCACAATCTCAAAAACAGAAACCTTGCGTGCCAAATGACACATATTGCAGAGATCACTGATCTAAAACCCATGGCGCTGTTTCCAAAACAATACTTTTCACAATGACAGCTTGTCAAGCCATCGATCAGCCTCCTTAGTCGCCTCTTACGACATGCCTGGAAGGTCACAGTGTCACTATTCTTTACCTCCCTCATAATGAGGCCCCGATAACACATGGGATAACACCATCACAGATAGAATATTTCAACATTTAAGGCAAGCAAACGATAACAGGAATCGGTAGATAGACAAGCAGCCATAGATAACAAGGAGAACACGTCTTGATTAAAGTACCGACAAAGACCAGTGAAGTAGAAAACTGAACAATAATACAAGAGCAAGACCAAACAGCCCAGCTTGTCTTGTAACATACCATACCCGGACATTTAGGATCTTCTAATATCGCTAATTTATGAAGCAATCTGTGTGAAGTCGGTTTACTGACGCGGTGCACATTACGTCTTGAGCATTAAGCTCGGTAGAGCAATCAGGAACCAATTTTGTGCTTTCTGGCAAAAAAGTTTACGGTTCGGTAACTGTAATTACTAGGGAACATTATTCTCTTTGTGTTTACTGATAAATTTAACTCAAAAGTGAAATTATCATATTTTAAATGGCAACGTTAAATATGAAATACCATTATGAAGCTCATTTTTTAACCAATCGAATTAACAGTAGGCTATGAATTAACGATCTATGTAAATTGTGTGTTTATTTTTGTTTAAAGGTTAACTACATTTATAAAGTGTTGACATATATTTTTATATATAACTTTTATTTATAATTTGTATATATAACTCAACCATTTCGCAGGCCGACAGTGCACTGACGGTGTGTGAGGTGCTGTTTGGACGGTCATTCTTGGTCATTTTGTGCAGTGTGTAGTCGGTGTTGCAAAGGCTGCAACGTCATCATCGGTACGTGTCATGACAACTGTTCACATGGGATCTATGGACACGACTGCTCTGGGTCTTGTCTTAGTGTATGTCCTTTATGTGAGGAGAAATCCGGAAAATGCCTACAATGTAAACATCCTGGCTACACCTGTAATGACACTTGTCCCGATGGTAATTGTGGGCTACAGTGCAAACTGACGTGTTCTGATGGCTGTGACATCATATGTGACCCGGAAAGTGCAGACTGTACGTGCAAGGAAACGTACTATGGGTCAAACTGCACTCTCAAATGTCCGGACAACTATTTCAACGACACCTGTGAACAGTCAACCGGGAACTGTACATGCAAGGGAACGTTCTACGGGTCAGACTGCACTCTCAAATCTCCGGACAACTGTTTAAACGAAACCTGTGAACAGTTAATCGGGGTCTGCGTATCGTATGTCGATGATTCCCACGTTAAGAAGAGTCTGCCGACTACAACAAACCCAAGCATATGGATACCTTAATGTGTTTCTGTGCTGGACATGGTTCATTTCTCGGTGTTTTTCCGTGAAGCCATGGATCATATCTTGATGTGTTTCTTTGCTAGCCATGGCTCATATCTTAGCTAGTGTGTGTACTGGCCATGTCTCATATCTTGGTGTGTGTCATGTTAGTCATATCTCATATCTTGGTGTGTCCGTGTTAATCATGTCTCATATCTTTATGTGTATATGTGTTCAGTCATATCTCATATCTTAGTGTGTATCTGTGTTAGTCATATGTGTATATATAGTCTTTGTGTGTGCATGATTGGGGTAGTGATATATCATATCTTTGTGTGCATGTTTATGTTAGTCATATCTCATATCTTTGTGGGTGCATGTCTGTGTATATCACATCTCATATCATTGTGTTTGCATGGCTATGTTAGTCACATCTCATATCTTTGTGTGCATGTTTATGTTAGTCATGTGTCATATCTTTATGTGCATGCTTATGTTAGTCATGTATCTTATATATATGTCAGTGTTAGTCATGCCTCGTATCGCTGTGTGCATGTCTGTGTTAGTCACATCTCATATCTTTGTGTGTGCATGTCTGTGTTAGTCACCTCTAGTGACTCAGGCAGATGGTGCTCGTAAACCTGGGAGGGCCGACCATCTAAGTGCAGAATCCCCCTACAGAAAAGACAATCTGCTGCCTTGCAGGAAGATTGGGGACAATCAAAGGCTAAGGATAGCAAACCTGAATAAAATTCTGGCTGAAATCGGATGCACTGGGCCACTGGCGCAGAACATAGTGCAACGTTTTAACGGGTGCTCAATCAGAGTGGATCTGGCAGACTCTAATTGTGATGTTCTGTCTGTGGGGGCGATAAACACACTTAACCTGACAGCTGACTTCATGTGAGAGTCTGGAATCCTACTCTGAGTCCTGATCGCAGAGAAAGAGAGAGAGACAGAGATAATTTTATTTAGATTTAGCACATATTTCTACCAATAAATTCATTTATCACAAATTGGCACACATAATCTACCTATAAATTCATTTATTCAAAATTGACACACATTTCTACTTTAAATTCATGTATTAAAAACTGGCACATAATCTACCTATAAAAACATTAATTAAAATACCCACTTTTACATGCACATATTTTAACCGTCAGCTAGTCATAAAGTGAACGCGAAGAGGACGTTTACCATGAACTGAAACCGTCTACTAAGTTCTGGATACATATTTTTAGTGGTAACTTTAGAATCGTATGTTTTATTAGTAATATTTAGCACACAATGAATTTATGGCGCATAAGGTAAGTGGTTAAATTAACATGGCATACATTGATGGAGTTTATTTTTAGCGATATCTAGAATTTAAAGAGCTGGGTCATATTTTTCCACTAATTCTTAAATTTGGTAACAAATACACACTATTTCAAGAAGAAAAATAGTTTAAAAGTCTAAGTCAGCGGATAATAACTACTCATGAACCGTAAAGCACAGGCCAGAAAACACAAATTACGTGTTTGACTGCATATTTGTTATCTCTACAAAGGTTTGTAAGCAAGTTTTTTTTTTCCCTCTAGCGTTCCCCAGGACACTATCTATGTATGCTCTTTGATCCTGAAACATTAAACCATTGCTAGACGAAGATTTTAAAACTTCCAAAAGACTAGACATTTGAAATAAAGGAAAATTTATCATATACCATAAAATGGTCTTAAACAGCTAAACCTGCAGATTACAAACTACGTTTCGTCCAAAAGCCTTCAGTAGGTGTTAAACAACAAATATTTATACAAATATAAACACGGAAAGCAAATAATCTGAAAATGGTAGAAAAGGAAGAGTAGACAAGAACTACGTGCCTGTTAAAGAAAACATCATTGCGAAAAATAAGAGTATAGTTAGAAACGCCTTTTCCTCGCCTAGATTCAGACTTTTTGTGTTGGTTTATTCTGTTAGATTTAAGATGCTACGTGATTTACCTTCCCTCAAGAAATGCTGCTACCAATGTTGCCAGGTTGGTCGATCGAGAAGACGAGTCTCAAGTCTGGTTCTTCCGCATGAAAAACGAGCCATGATATGTTCAGCAACAACTCGGTTTTATGGCACCCTAGAGGACGATAACAAGGTACCTACACTTTGTAGAGGGATGGGCAGTCTAGAGGTACGATGTCTGCTTCTGGACAGAGGGGACCCGGGTTCAAGTCTGCTTCCGGACAGAGGGGACCCGGGTTCGTGTCTGCTTCCGGACAGAGAGGACCCGGGTTCATGTCTGCTTCCGGACAGAGGGGACCCGGGTTCAAGTCTGCTTCCGGACAGGGGGGACCCGGGTTCAAGTCTGCTTCCTGACAGAGGGGACCCGGGTTCATGTCTGCTTCCGGACAGAGGGGACCCGGGTTCATGTCTGCTTCCGGACAGAGGGGACCCGGGTTCATGTCTGCTTCCGGACAGGGGGGACCCGAGTTCATGTCTGCTTCCGGACAGGGGGGACCCGGGTTCATGTCTGCTTCCGGACAGGGGGGACCCGGGTTCAAGTCTGCTTCCTGACAGAGGGGACCCGGGTTCATGTCTGCTTCCGGACAGAGGGGACCCGGGTTCATGTCTGCTTCCGGACAGAGGGGACCCGGGTTCATGTCTGCTTCCTGACAGAGGGGACCCGGATTCATGTCTATCTATATAACTTGTATACAATTGTAGAGTCTTTGACAATGAAGAAAAAAGAAATCTATATAACTTGTATACAATTGTAGAGTCTTTGACAATGAAGAAAAAAGAAATCTATATAACTTGTATACAATTGTAGAGTCTGACAATGAAGCAGAAAGAAATCTATATAACTTGTATACAATTGTAGAGTCTGACAAGGTTCGCGTTTAAATGAAGTGACTTTCTATGGGAAGGAGAATTAGAGATAGACCAAGAGAAAAACCTGACGGAAACAGATGAATAGTTGGTGAGGCATGTGGGCAATTGCCACCGATTGTACGTAGTGGAGGTGGTAGTGGTGTTTGTTAGGAACATCGTACTTCAATCCAGGCGAACAGATCAGAGGAGAGTAACGTCACAAAGAAACCACGGATTAATGTTTCCCATTTTTGAAAAAATCATCACCGCCTCTGGTGGACTTTGAACCCGGGTCCTCTTTGTCCAGAGGCAGACATTGTACCTCTAGACCACCCAGCCCTCCACAAAGTGGAGGTACGTGGTTATCGTCCCATAAGTCGCCACAAAATCTACCAACATTTGACTGTCCTGCGATTAAGATAGAAGTCAGAAGAAGTAGAAGGATTGTCTAAATATTCTGATAATAGTTAATATTCAACACTGAAATGAGATTCAAGGGCATAGAATGCCAACAAAAAAAAAACGGTACATAAATAATCTTCAGTCATTTCCAAATACTGAATATTAAGTATGTGGTTTTTTTTTTTTAATTATAGGTTTATATATAAATATGAGTTCGCTGAAATAGCGAGATTTCATATCAACACAAATGTGTGAAACAAATCACTTGCTTAAAAGGGGGATAGTGGAGTAAGGACACGATTTAAAGGAAATGTATAGTTACAAACAAGCACAACAACAGAGGTGGAAAGGGAACTACAGTAAACTTCAAATATTTGTTGATCCAATTTATATAAAATTAAATAGAGCAGAAATATAAACGTGTAATTAGAACAAAATAATAATAATGCAAGTTGAACAAAACAAACTTAACTGGGAAAACAAACAAAGCAGACATAACAGTGCTAGCTAAGCAAAACAAAACCAACGTAACAGTACAGTAAGAACAGCAACATAAATATTTATATAGAATGTAAACAATGCAAGCGAACAAAACAAACTTAACCTTGTGCAAGTAGAACAAGAATACTGATGTTAACAACATATTATTCGGATTGAACAAAAACTCAACGCTGAAGAAGTTGAACAACATAAACACCAGAATCGAAAGGCCTTGGAAACGAGTGCTCCAATTCAGTCCAGACACAATCAGCATAGCATATATAAATATTGATGGAGCTGTTGAACAGTCCACAATAATTTGAGCTAATTTAAAACGCTTTTCCGCTACTTATAGGCACAATAATTTGATGATGCTTATTACGTACTCGAGTTTGCTCCCTTACATTGACATGAAAGTTTCATGAGAAAGTCTCTCGCCTTTAACAGTTAACTTCATTACTGTCCCCTCACCCCCCTCAAAAAGAGCATCGATTCAGCACCGCGACATAGACCAGGCGTATCAAATGTAGCCATCTCAGCAGAATAGTCTTTGGGAATATACAAAATGTAGATAGATGTTGTGTAACCCCATCCCCTCAACTATCCCCTGGTGGATAGCCATTATTATGATGTGATATAGGATAATGAGGCAGTAAAATGGTTTGTCTATTTGCTGTGTATAATGGCTAAAAGTGAGGAAGGTGAGATTTTATTTGCTGAAATGGTGAGTGGGAAAGCTGGTGTTCCAGACAGTGAGAGGCGAAGAGAGTCAGAGAAGAAAGCAGTGCGATAGAGATGGGGAAAAAGTACGAGAGAGCTGAGATAGTATGAGAGAAGTAACATGAGTGAGGTTGGGAATCAAAAGAGAGAGAGAAAGAGGTCGTTGGAATGAAGTGAGATAAGAGCAAAGATAATCATGTCTGCAGTAAGAGCTAGGCGATGGGAGTGTGATGGGAGGAATGAAGAATGAAAATGAGGAATAATGAGAAGTGACGAGAAAGAGAGAGAGAGAGAGAGAGAGAGAGAGAGAGAGAGAGAGAAAAGAGTATGTGAAAGATGCTATTGACATAATTTCATGAGGTCCTAGTTTGATGACATGGCTACAATGGCTTTCTCGATTTTTCAGGATCACCTGAAAATTCTGTAGTACTTCCGTCCTACTAGTAGAGCAACACTTTCTTTCTCTATCTTATATACAGACCCAGCCACTGCAACACTTTCTTTCTCTATCTTATATACAGACCCGGCCATTGCAACACTTTCTTTCTCTATCTTATATACAGACCCAGCCACTGCAACACTTTCTTTCTCTATCTTATATACAAACCCGGCCACTGCAACACTTTGTTTCTCTATCTTATATACAGACCCAGCCACTGTAACACTTTCTTTCTCTATCTTATATACAGACCCAGCCACTGTAACACTTTCTTTCTCTATCTTATATACAGACCCAGCCACTGCAACACTTTCTTTCTCTATCTTATATACAGACCCAGCCACTGTAACACTTTCTTTCTCTATCTTATATACAGACCCGACCACTGCAACACTTTCTTTCTCTATCTACTTACAGACCCAGCCACTGCAACACTTTCTTTCTCTATCTTATATATAGATCCAGCCACTGCAACACTTTCTTTCTCTGTCTTATATACAGACCCGACCACTGCAACACTTTCCTTCTCTATCTACTTCAGACCCAGCCACTGCAACACTTTCTTTCTCTATCTTATATATAGATCCAGCCACTGCAACACTTTCTTTCTCTATCTTATATACAAACCCAGCCACTGCAACACTTTCTTTCTCTATCTTATATACAAACCCAGCCACTGTAACACTTTCTTTCTCTATCTTATATACAGACCCGGCCGCTGCAACACTTTCTTTCTCTATCTTATATACAGACCCGACCACTGCAACACTTTCTTTCTCTATCTTATATACAGACCCGGCCACTGCAACACTTTCTTTCTCTATCTTATATACAGACCCGGCCGCTGCAACACTTTCTTTCTCTATCTTATATACAGACCCGACCACTGCAACACTTTCTTTCTCTATCTACTTACAGACCCAGCCACTGCAACACTTTCTTTCTCTATCTTATATATAGATCCAGCCACTGCAACACTTTCTTTCTCTATCTTATATACAAACCCAGCCACTGCAACACTTTCTTTCTCTATCTTATATACAAACCCAGCCACTGTAACACTTTCTTTCTCTATCTTATATACAGACCCAGCCACTGCAACACTTTCTTTCTCTATCTTATATACAGACCCGGCCGCTGCAACACTTTCTTTCTCTATCTTATATACAGACCCAGCCACTGCAACACTTTCTTTCTCTATCTTATATACAGACCCGGCCGCTGCAACACTTTCTTTCTCTATCTACTTACAGACCCAGCCACTGCAACACTTTCTTTCTCTATCTTATATATAGATCCAGCCACTGCAACACTTTCTTTCTCTATCTTATATACAGACCCGACCACTGCAACACTTTCTTTCTCTATCTACTTACAGACCCAGCCACTGCAACACTTTCTTTCTCTATCTTATATATAGATCCAGCCACTGCAACACTTTCTTTCTCTATCTTATATACAAACCCAGCCAATGTAACACTTTCTTTCTCTATCTTATATACAGACCCAGCCACTGCAACACTTTCTTTCTCTATCTTATATACAGACCCGGCCGCTGCAACACTTTCTTTCTCTATCTTATATACAGACCCAGCCACTGCAACACTTTCTTTCTCTATCTTATATACAGACCCGGCCGCTGCAACACTTTCTTTCTCTATCTTATATACAGACCCGACCACTGCAACACTTTCTTTCTCTATCTACTTACAGACCCAGCCACTGCAACACTTTCTTTCTCTATCTTATATATAGATCCAGCCACTGCAACACTTTCTTTCTCTGTCTTATATACAGACCCGACCACTGCAACACTTTCTTTCTCTATCTACTTCAGACCCAGCCACTGCAACACTTTCTTTCTCTATCTTATATATAGATCCAGCCACTGCAACACTTTCTTTCTCTATCTTATATACAAACCCAGCCACTGCAACACTTTCTTTCTCTATCTTATATACAAACCCAGCCACTGTAACACTTTCTTTCTCTATCTTATATACAAACCCAGCCACTGTAACACTTTCTTTCTCTATCTTATATACAAACCCAGCCACTGCAACACTTTCTTTCTCTACCTTATATACAAACCCAGCCACTGCAACACTTTCTTTCTCTATCGTATAAACACACTCAGCCACTGTAACACTTTCTTTCTCTATCGTATAAACAAACCCAGCCACTGTAACACTTTCTTTCTCTATCGTATAAACAAACCCAGCCACTGTAACACTTTCTTTCTCTATCGTATAAACAAACCCAGCCACTGCAAGATTTTCTTTCTCTATCTTATATACTGACCCAGCCACTGCAACACCTTGTTGTATTATATAAAGACGCGACCACTGCAACACTTTCTTACTTATTTATAGATCCAACAGTGCAACTTTTCTTTCTTCTTTATAGATCCAACGACTGCAAAACTTCCTTCTTTATAGATCCAACCAATGCAACACTTTCTTTTTTATAGACCCAACCACTTCAACACCTTCTTTATTCTTTATAGACCCAAGCACTTCAACACCTTCTTTATTCTTTATAAACCCAATCACTTCAACTCTTTCCTTCTTCTTTAACAGATCCATGGAAACCAGAGCGAATTATGGAGAGTAATCATAACTAATGAAAAGACGATTAGAGGCCATAAAGATGGGATTTCTCCGTAGAATAATAAAAGTTCACTGGCCAGCTTAAAAGTACAATACGGAAAGTCTCAAAGAGGCCAAAACAAAAAAGGTAGCTCCTAAAAACGTCAGAAAGAAATAAACAACATATTTCGGACATTTTATGAGAAGAGGAACGTTGGAATACTTGGCTGCAACTGGCAAAATATAGGAAAAAGAGATCGCGGACGACAAAGAGAGACATACTAGATAGCCTTGTGTCATGGCAAGGAACATGTGAGCAACAGAATTGGTATGATGCACGGTAGATGCAAGATTCTGGAAGAACATGATCACTAATAATAACTAACTATATAACACTAACCGGTATGTCACATGATGATGATATAGATCCAACCACTGCAATAGTCTCTCTCTCTCTCCTAAAAGAAAAATACTCCACCACTGTAACCCTTTCTTTATCTTATATGCAGATCCCACTACTGAAACACTGTGTTCTTAAAAAATACACCGTTGGCATTTTCTTATATACAAGTCCCACCACTGTAACATTTTCTTCTATATAAACCCCACCGCTGTGAAAAAAAATGTTTCTATATAAATCCCAATACCTGTAACACTTTCCCCAATAGATCTAACTACTGACCCCAATGTAACATACAGACTCCACTCTGTAATACATTCTTCTATACAGGCCCCGTCACTGTAAAACCTTCTTTTGTGCATACTCCACTACTGAAATACTTTATTCTATAGAAACACCACCACTGTACTATTTTCTTCTATATAAAACCCACCACTTTAACACTTTGTTCTATAGAGGCCCCACCACTTAATACTTTCTTCTACATAAATCCCACCACTATAACACTTTCTTCTATATAAACCCCACCACTGTACCGTTTGCTTTTAAACAGGCCTCACCACATAACACTTTCTTTTACACATAACCCTTTGTAACATACAAAACCCACTATTGTAACACTTTCTTCTACACAGACCAAATTATTGTAACATTTTCTTCTATACAGGCACCCACCACTGTAACACTTTATTCGACACATAACCAATCACTGTAACACTTTCTTTTATACAGATCCCACGACTGTAATACATTCTTCTATACAGGCCATACAACTGTAGCACTATCTTCTATTCAGGTCCCACCATTGAAGCACTTTTTTCTATACAGGTCCCACCACTGTAACACTTTCTTCTATACAGGTCCCACCACTGTAGCACTTTCTTCTATACAGGTCCCACCACTGTAGCACTTTCTTCTATACAGGTCCCACCACTGTAGCACTTTCTTCTATACAGGTCCCACCACTGTAGCACTTTCTTCTATACAGGTCCCACCACTGTAACACTTTCTTCTATACAGGTCTCACCACTGTAGCACTTTTTTTCTATTCAGGTCCCACCACTGTAGCACTTTCTTCTATACAGGTCCCACCATTGTAGCACTTTCTTCTATTCAGGTCCCACCACTGTAACACTTTCTTCTATACAGGTCCCATCACTGTAACACTTTCTTCTATACAGGTCCCACCATTGTAGCACTTTCTTCTATACCGGTCCCACCACTGTAACACTTTCTTCTATACAAGTCCCAGTGAAACAGAGTATAGAGGGGGTATGGTGGAAACAGGCTATAGAAATAGTAAGTTTGAAACAGGAGATAGCAGCGATAGGAAATTAGTGAGTGAAGGGCAGAATGTAAACAAAGGGGGGATAATTAGGAAGGAGGGCTGATAGGTGTTCAAGGGCTCGAGAAGGTAGTGAGTAAGCAAGAATCACGGGGGGCAGGAAAAAAGCCAGAGGTGAGTGAACAAAGGATTAAGTTGAGAGGTTAGTGTTGAGGGATCAGGTGTGCGCAAGTCAGAGTAGTTAGAGTAGAGTTGTCATTCGATTCAGAAGTGGGTTCAGTGCGGGCGGCTTGTGTTAGACAGCCGATTACCGTGAACGGTGGGTAGAGGGAATTCAGAGAGTTTGTGCAGAACAGGTCAGTGTTAGGAAGTGGTAGTTAGCTATGTAATTGTGAATTCCTGGAGACGTGTAGAATAGATATAGTCATGCAGAGATTTGACTACGAAGCTGGTAGCTTATAATAGCGCAGAGACATGTATACTAATTGTGAGTGTTCTCACCGAATTCTCATCGAATTAGAATAGACATAGTCATGTAGAGAATTGACTACGAAGCTGGTAGCTTCTAACAGCGCAGAGACTTTTGAATCATTGTGAGTACTCTATTCACAGAGGACAGATGTGTGAATTATTGTGAATTTTCTAATTAGCATAGAGCAGAGACATGTATATTAATTGTGAGTGTTCTCACCGAATTCTCATTGAATTAGAATAGATATAGTCATGTAAAGAATTGACTACGAAGCTGGTAGCTTCTACAACGCAGAGACTTTTGAATCATTGTGAGTACTCTAGTCACAGAGGACAGATGTGTGAATTATTGTGAATGTTCTAATTAGCATAGAGCAGAGACATGTATATTAATTGTGAGTGTTCTCATCGAATTCTCATCGAATTAGAATAGATATAGTCATGTAGAGAATTGACTACGAAGCTGGTAGCTTCTAACAGCGCAGAGACTTTAGACTCAGTGTGAGTATTCATTTTCATATCGAACAGATGTTGAATTATTATGAGCGTTCTAATTAGCATAGAACAGAGACTTGAATTAATTGTGAGTACTAGTACTAAACAAGTGCAGAGACTGTTGTAGTATTGTGAAGGTCTCACTCATGTTGAGGAGGCGAATAGTATTGTGCATTGAATGTGTTGTCAGTGCGAGAATCAAGCCGAAATGAGAGGCCACCATGAGAGTGACAGTGGACATTGTTTTTTTGTAAAATTCTGGGGATGGATTGTTGTGTGTAATAAACGTTGAATTGTTGACTTCCATGGTGTTGAAACATGCTTGGCAATGCTAGCTGTGTTCTTATTGTCTTGTCCTGACGACGAACGGATTAGGGTTGTCCAGACTCATAGATTGAACAGCGCGAAGTACTTCTAACGATCAACAGGTAGTCAAGTCGTCTTGGCCAGCGCAACCGGCTGGTGTCCAAGGAGCTGGTAGGAGTCATAAGGGACTCAGATCTCCACGAGCTTCTGTCGAGATATCCACAGAGGAAAGTCGAGGGAGAGTCAGACCGCCATTAGCGGTGTGACGTGTTCTAAAGGTCAAGCAGGGAGATGGCTCAAAATGTAGTGAGCTGTCTGTGTGCATCTTCCGTGTAAGGTGTATATGAGGCAAGGCTTGGCAAGTCTTTCCAACAGTGAAGCAGAGAACCAGTCAAGTCAATGCGGGCAAGGGTAACTTGCCTACAACACTTTCTACGGTCCATATCGGCAGTGAAGGAGTGTCACAGGCGAGGGAAAGGCCTACGTCCACCACGTGTAGTGGTACATATTGGGCATTGGTGTGGTGTACACCATGTGGCACTAATGCATAAAGTACAGGGCAGGCTTCCGGGAGAAGTCTTTCCAAATCGTGTGAAAACTCATTACTGTGTTAATAAACCTGCTACATTTTTGGTTAACCACGGCTACACCACCATTGTAGCACTTTCTTCTATTCAGGTCCCACCATTGTAACACTTTCTTCTATACATGTTATACCACTGTAACACGTTCTTCAATAAAGGTCCCACCACTGTAACACTTTCTTCTATACAGGTCTCGGAACCACAGCACTTCCTTCTATACATTCCCCACCACTGTAACACTTTCTTCTATACAGGACCAACCACTGTAACGATTTCTTCTATAAAGGTCCCACCACTGTAGCACTTTCTTCTATAAAAGTCCCACCACTGTAACACTGTCTTCTATAATGTTCCCAGCACTGTAACACTTTCTTCTATAAATGCCCCAGCACTGTAACACTTTCTTTCAATACAGGTCCCACCACTGTAGCACTTTTTTTCTATTCAGGTCCCACCGCTGTAGCACTTTCTTCTTACTTCTTGAATGTCCTCATTGTTTTTTTTTAGCTGACCAGAGAACTTTCACTATTTCTCTGAGAAATCCCATTTCTGTGGACTCTAATCGTCTTTTCATTTGTTTGTATACTCTCCATGATACGAGAGGTCGGATTCGATCTTGACCGAAGGCTTCCGGGTTCACCCAGCCTTAAATCGGTACCGGAAATTTTTCTAGCAAAGTAAAGCGGCAGGGGCGTAATAACAACCACATTACTCCAAAGATCATGTGCCGATGGTCTATTAAAAAGTATGATTACTAACACCATATTCCATATACTCCACTTGACGTGACAGTTCGGGATTCGCTTCCATAGGTCAGAATTGGCTCTATATAGCACTATTATCACTTCTATTGGCATAGATTTGTTGCATAAGATTTTTTTCATTTTCTGAAATGCTATTTTGGCCTGAGCTTTTCTGCTTTTTATTTTTTTTATGCATCTACCATCTGATTTTTTGTGTGTGTGCCCAATTTTTTGACGCGTTGCACTTGTTTTAGATTTCTCCTGTCTATTTGTATGCTGCATGAGTGTGATTATTGTTTCTTTGATATGACCATCATACTTCTGTTTTCTTACTATTCAGACATACTTTTCTTGTTGCTTTCTTTCACTGCTATGTCTATCATTTATTGCAGTTTATTATCTGCCTCTGATATTAAGACTGTGTCATCCGCATAACGGAAATTGTGTATATTGTGACCGCTGACTTTAATTCCTTTTTTTGCTGCCCCCATAAGTGAGTGAATCTGTGGGCGTCCTTTATTGCCAAAACCTATTGTGTTGTGTCCCGTTTACGCTGTCCAGAGACTTTCATTATAGAATTTAAATAGCAAAGTTTATGAGGTAAAGTTACTGAAAATGCGAAGCTGCTGTAAAGCTAACAATAAGGTTGATAAGAAACAATAGCATCATACCTGGTATTGTACAGCTTTGCATAGGTAAGGGACAACAAAAAAATTAAGTACTTTTTAAATATAACCATCTAAAAATGTACAGTCAGACCGTGAAAGATCGCATGTGACGCCTAGCGATCTTGCACGTGGGGAAACATCGCAGGGCTACCCCGCCAATGTGTGTTTTTAAGCTAAGCCCTTAACTTACAACTATTTAATCAATTATTATTAATTAAGTTAATTGTATTAACTTACAACTTACTCTGCAAGTCGGTAAAGGATAAACGTTTTATGCTCAAAGAAATCACAGAAAATGGAGTTGACATTCAGGTGGCAAAATTTGACTTACTGTTGTTTAAATAAATAAGCAGCAATATTTTTCTTCCTATCTGGGATGTTTTGGAGAATTCTTCAGCAGCGATGAACCTCAAATGAAGAAACTGCCTTGTCAGCTGCCTGATTTAGTGCACTTTTAGGCCAATTTAACCTCAGTTTCATTAAACAATGGAGGCGATAGCTCAGTAGGTCAGTGAACTAGACAAGTTCAAGGACAAGGGGTCAGGTTCAATCGTGATTGATAACTGCAAAGTTCAGCCAACCTTAAAATGGTACTGGACTCTAACGGGGAAAGAGAAATGGCACGGGGGTAATACTGACCACATAATATCGAAAATAATATGCCTAAGCTGTATAAACAAAATATTGGCACTAATACCAAATGTCTGTACGCCGCCATGTGGTATAACGCTGCGGGATCTTTTCGCTTCTATTTTCTTGATAAAACAACTGGCACCCCGCCATAGTTGGTTGATCGTTTTGATAACAATTTTCAGTTTCTTAAAACTTTATAGGCAGTCTCCAAGATTGGTGACTTTATATTTCAAGATAAGTAGACTTGTTTGCAGTATACAACCTGTTTCTTTCTAATTTAACATTTCAAACTGCGTTGCTTTGTTGCTTATGATCTTTGATTTCTTAAAAGAAGTCTAAATTAGTTAAGCAAAATTAATCAATGAATTTGTGAAGGAACATTGTTAAAGAGATTTTATTGTTTAAATCGTGAGTAAAAACGTAAGAGTGGAACAAATACATAGGTAACAGTGTTATATAAATAAATAACGTCATAACAATGACATTTTAACAAAAATAAATACATTGAAAGGGAATGAAATAAATTAAGATAAATGAAAAGAGAGAGCATTAAAATATGAGAACTGAGAAAGAAAAAGAGAACGAGAAGCTGAAAAATGGAGAATACAAAAGGAACTGAATAAATGAGTGGGTTAGCGAATAAAAGAAGGTAAAAACGAAAAGAAAAGGGAGGAAAAAGATGAGAAAATACATGCCTACAAAGAAGAAAAGGAAAAGCAATGACATGAGACCTAATTAGACGTAACATATCGATTCAAAGTAATTACTGATTTTTTCTTTTATAAAACAACAAGTAATTTCCTGGCTTGTTAATTCTTTTTACAGATAAACAGCAGTAGCAGAAAGAGACTAAAGATGCAACAAAGCTTGTCAAATCATCGGACAGCTATCGCCATCATTGTCCAACAAGATAATATCTCTGATGTCAAAAACCGGCACTCTACAATACAATCTTCATTCTAACGTTGTAACGTAACCAATTAAGTCCTGGACCCTAGATAAAAAGCAATAAGAAAAATAACCTCTACTGAGATGAAATGGTTTAGACGAATGACAGGAAATATCCTGAGGGACAAGATCAGAAATGAAGAACTGAGGAAAAGAGCTAAAAATACACCCCGCCATAAAATATATAAAGAAACAACAGTAGAATGGTTTGGCCACATGATAAGGCAGAAAGATATAAAAAAAAAACCACAACACGCCTTCAATAAACGTTGCGAGAAGACCAGACCCAAGGGCCGATCACGAAAAAGATGGATTGACGGAATATTAGAAACACTTGGAAACATGACATCAGCAGCGGCGACAAACAGAAGAGCAATAGACGGCAAATGATACCTCCCCTCGACGTTGAAAGGCAAATGAGGAAGGAAAGGAGGTGAATATAAACAGCAGTAGGTTTAAAACAAAATTAGAGTAGCTTCATTGGAGGCTAAACTGTCAATATGTGTTTTTTTTTACCAATTTAGTATTTTCCTTAACTAGATTGAGTTATTGAGTTATCAACTGGTCATCATCATTGCACTCCGAACATGTCCATGGGTGCTCAGATCCCCTCCTCAGCAAGTCCCGGAGTGTCCAACGACTGACGACTCCAGTTCTATGTTGGTTGTGAAGTCTTCTTACACGCCCACTAAATTTCTCGTTTCTGACTGTGCTCATCTTAATTCCCATCTCTTTCATCCGAAGGAGTGACGTGGACTCATGGTTGTCGAAGCACTGTGTCTTTCCCACTTCTCCGAGGGCACTGATGATGTCCACCCGATCCATTGGTTGACCGTCTTCAACAATAGCGCGGCTAGCCAACCTGTCCGCTTTTTTTATTTCCCTGTACTCCCGCATGTCTTGGGACGCAGACAAAGGTGACCTTACATATTTTTTAACTTATGCAATGACTCTACCCCTTGCACACTTACAGATCTCGCCTCACTTTACTTATCATGCTCATCGAATCACTCAGTATGCAGGCGTGGGTGTAGTCTAGCCACTCTAACCAGATGAATGCCTTGGCCACTGACATCACCTCCATTGTCATGCTACTCGTGGTCATAACGTATGCATGTTATTATTGTATTAATTAGATATGTTTGTTGTGACAATGACCGCTACATTTACTTTCAAATGAAGGTTATCTGTTGCATCAAGTTGTGTCTTGTCTATAAAATATTGATTTATCGGTTTGAACTTTCATATTATCATCCTTAGATAATACTGGACAGAGAAGACACAGTATGAAGATCAGTCAGCTTAAAACTAGGAAAAGAAAGGTCATCATAACCACACGCAAACGTCCATAGTCAGCACCTATCTAAAACAAGGATTTGCCCATGACAATGTGACTAAAAAATAGGATGAAAACATGTTCATTAAACTGCGGAATTAGCAGATAAATACTAATATTGGGTGTCTCACTCGCTACAGAAACCAACATTTATTTTAATGGTTTCATGACTAATGAGGAAACTGCATAGAAATTTGAAAGCACTTAACTTCATTTTGTATGGAATGTGACGACATCATAACATATGCTTGGGGTAACCACTATTTTAGTCCAAATAATAGTAATATTACGTTCAGTAATTGTCAAGTTCGGCAGCGAGTGAGATCACCTTCTGTAGAATAGTAATCGTTAAGTAAGATAGTAATTAGTATTAATATCGCATATATATATATATATATATATATATATATATATATATATATATATATATATATATAATATTGTTTTTCGTTCGCCAGCTTTCACCTCTGACGAAGTCCCTAGAGATTAGGAACTGAATTGTGCGTGTTATTCCATTTTTCCCTGGCAGCCATGTGCACAGGGGTCCCTCGCCGCACAGGCAGACAACTCCGACTTCGGAGGTACTCATTTTTTTCCGTCGATTAGTAATTGACGTTTCAAGCCGGGCCTCGCTGCTGAGACCAGGGGTGGTTGCCGCAGAGAGAAATCATAAATAAAAATCCCAAATATATATATAATAATAATAATAATAATAATAATAATAATCAAACCTGTATTAATCACTTTCAAAGATTGTCCACTTGAGTCAGTTCAGAAATTCACGTATCTTGGATCCACAATCACAACAACCATTTCTCTTGATGATGAAACAAAAAACCGAATTGGTAAGGCAGCAACGACTTTCGGTAAACTCTACAGAAAGGACCTGAAACAACACGAAATAATAACACTGAAGACCAAATTCTTCATATATCAGACATGTGTGCTTAGCACGCTATTATATGGTTCTGAAACCTGGACATCATACACAAATTATGAAAAAAGACTTCTTCCACATGCGATGTCTCCACAGAATGATGCACATCAATTGGCAGGATAAACTAACCATCTTAACTGTCCTGCAACGTGCTAAGACCCTAACAATCATGCCGATGCTCAGAAGCCGAAGGTTGAGATGTCTGGGGCATGTCCAGCGAATGGAAGAAAACCGCATCCCTAAAAGTAAAATGTAAAGTACCCCTGTCACGCCAAGTGGCGTATAGGAAATATGGTGTTAGTGACCCTATATTTTACAGACCTTCAGCACATTTTTTGGGGGTAATGTGGTTGATATTACGTCCGTGCCGCTTAACTTTCCCAGAAAAAAATCCGGTACCCATTTAAGGCTGGGTGAACCCGGAAGCCCTCGGTTGGAATCGAACCCTACCCCTTGTCCTTTGTAGTCTAGTTCACTAACCACTGAGCTACCGCGGTTACATCCCTAAGCAAATACTTTATGGTGAACTAATACACGGAAAGAGACAAATCGGCAAACCTGAACTACGATATTTGTAGATCGTCTCGGAATGACTCCATCAGTAAAAATGACTGGAACTATCTGGCAAGAAATCGCACATCTCATGGATCCTGCATAAAAAATGACATAATATTATTTTAGGCTGTACTATGGCAAAACATGAAAGATAAAAGACTCACGAAAAAAAAAAGATGAAAAACCCTGTGGATTAGTGGGCCTGTTCATTCCGTGGTCTAGTGTGTTTCACATGCAAGCAAATTTTGAGAAACAACTACCACGAGGAATTGTTAAATATGTGGGCTTCAGCTAAGACTGGACGCCTACTCTACAGATATAAAACAAAACCAGACCCCCTCGACCCTGTGGGGTAGCTCAGACGAAGGGATCAAAGCCTGATATTCCAGCTGAGAACAGGCCATGCTCCTACCAATCAACACCTGAGCAGAATAAAAACACAACATGATCCAATCCGCAGACACTGCCGTCAACAATCTGAGACAGTAGATCACCTGCTACTACACTGTCCTCATTTACAAGTGAGTGTAGAGACATATAAGGATGGTGTTTACTCTTCACCTGAAAGTGTATGGGATGTGATCAACGCTGAAGGGATAAGTACTCCAGAGTCTTTTATTTACCCGTTCAGGGCGACATTTGATTATGAATGTTATTTTGATAGTAGGAATGTTCCCCAAGAGACGCAGTCGACTACCTTTGTAGCTAAACATGTACCCCTCTCGTGTTCTATAGCGTCAAATGTCCCCCGGTGGGAGGCACCAAAATGCTTCATAACGAAGGGTGATCCGCAGATTTTAGTTAGTCAGATGTTTGATTACCTCACAAGTATCGCTGCTACGGCATACTCGTTGTTGCGAGCTCGGTTTAAAAGTATTTTTACGCAACTCCATGATCTGAATAAAGACAAGATAATAGTTAGGTTTGATGAGAACATAAAAGAACTTCCAGTGATAGGGTTTAACTCGGGGAAATATGACGTCAACGTCATTAAACCTTATTTAATAAGGCACTTCATGGTCGCCACTCCACAAGTGGGCGAAGACGGCGATAGTATGGAAGAAGAAGAAGAAGCCGATGTTAACGAAGAAGAAGAAGATAAAATAGAAGGAGACTACAAATTAGAAAAACCGTTCAAGTTTATAGTTAAAAGAAACAATAACTTTATGTGTATTGCAAAGCAAAATCTAAAATTCTTAGATATAGTAAACTATCTAGCCCTAGGGTTTAGCTATAGTAAATATCTGGCAGCTTATAAGATTAGCGAGACAAAGGGTTACTTTTGTAATGAATATATAGACGACTCCCAAAAGTTGGACGAGACGGAGTTATCTTCACACGAAACGTTTTATTCGTCGTTAATTTCCAAGAAGTAGTACGCTCTGTGTAAAAACGTCTGGAAGGATAATAACATGGCCACCCTTAGGGACTTTTCGGTGTGGTATAATAACAAAGATGTAGTCCCCTTCTTAGAAGCCTTAGAGCAGCAGGTTCGCTTTTATGTGGAGCGGGGTGTGGACTGTTTTAAAGACGCCATTTCGGTTCCGGGTGTTTGTTTAAAGTATCTTTTTAAGACCGTTGATAGGGGTGTAATGTTTAGTTTATGTTCGAGCAAACAGGCGAGTCTACACACAATGATTAGAGATAATATTGTTGGAGGTCCCTCTATAATTTTTCATAGGTATCACGAGGTAGGTAAAACGTTTATTATGGGAGGAAAGCTGGACCAATCCATCCAAGGTTACGATGCTAACGCGTTGTATCTTTGGGCTCTGATGAACCCAATGCCAACAGATTACGCAATTATTAGAAGAATGGACACCGAGTTTAGGGTCGAAAAAGATAACTATTATGTCCAACAAAGTAGAGTGGCTAACGTGGGTCGCTCACCAAAAAGGGGTGGAGTTGAAAACTCAGTTTAACGGGAGGGAGTTTCGATTAGGTGATAGAAACATCCCGTGGATGGGTGGGATAAAATTAATAGAAAAGTCTACAATTTTCATGGTTGTCTGTACCATGGTCACAAAGACTGTCCCCTCACCAAAGATAAAGATAGAAACCCTGTTAATAATAAGCACTTGTTCGTGTTGTTTGAAAAAAAACATGTGAGATACACACCTACATCACCGAGGCGGTCAAAGTCCCAGTAGAAGTTATGTAGGAATGTGAGTGGCAGGCTCTGAAAAAGTCTGAACCAGCTATTAGGGCTTTCCTTTCTAAAGCCATCCCTCGAGCTAGACTCTCTTACTCTCAAGAAGGGCTCCCTCGCAGTGGTAAACAGATTCTGACTTCTGTTTCAGATGGGATATGTTTTGGTTTTGTGGAATGTGATCTACACGTCCCCGACCGTCTGAAGGAACATTTCAGTGAGATGACTCCAATTGAAAAAAATATTGACGTCAGCGTAATGATATTGGGCCGTTTATGGGTGAATATGCCCTGAAACATAACTTGTTGTCAACCCCTCGTCGTACCTAATCGGTAATTATGTCGGGTAAAAGAATTTTGTTGGCAACACCACTGTTAAAATGGTATTTAGATCATTGGCTAGAGGTAACAAAAATCTATCAAGTGATAGAATATCAACCGTCTAGTTTTAAAAAGTTTGGAGATATGGTCACAGAGGCGCGTCGGGCTGGTGATTTAGACGAAAATCAATCTATAGTTAGCGATACGATGAAACTCCTGGGAAACTCGGCATACGGAAAGACTCTAACCAATAAGGTCAATCATAGCACTGTCTCGTACGTTCAGGGGGATGAGATTTCGAAAATGATAAATAATTACCGGTTTAAGAAGATGCCTGAACTAGGGGAGGACCTATTTGAAATTGAGATGGAGAAAAAGAAAACTGTTTGTGACTTGCCCCTACAAATCGGTTTCTTCGTCTATAAATATGCGAAACTTCGTATGCTACATTTTATTTCGAGTTGTTAGATAAGTATGTAGCCAGGTCAGACTTTCAGTTATGTGAAACAGATACCAATAGTTTATACTTGGCTTTAAGTGCACCTAAGTTGGAGGACATAGTTAAGTCAAGAATGCAGGATGGGTTTAATAGAGAATATAAAGACTGGTTTCCTGCTGAGTTTTGCGATGAGCATGTTAGCAAGACAGACTGCATAAACTATAAGGGTGTTAAAGCATACACCAAACGAACGTCTGGTCTTTTAAAATTAGAGTACGAAGGGACAGCTCTTGTTAGCTTATGTAGTAAGACGTACCATTGTAGTGGGAATTACGATAAAATCAGTTGTAAAGGGCTAAGCAATCCAACACAACAAATTAGATGAAGATATGTTTTTAGAGGTTCTCGACACGCAAAAGGCGTGGGAAAAATGTAGGTTTCAAAGTCCTAAATAATTCTATATTTTACTACAGTCAAAAAAGAAATGCTCTTTCCTATTTCTATATAAAAAGAAAGGTAGCTGATGATAACGTCTCGACTACGCCTCTAGATATCTAACTCTTTACACTACCAGCTTAGACTGACCAGCGATCTCTAACAGTTTCACCCCTTATGGTTCATTTATCACATAGAGCTAAGCAGACACCCAACTACATTGTTATAAATAAATGTTATCCTTATACTATATATTTACTCAGTGTACTAAATGTTTGTAATGTTATATACTATCCACTGTATGCTATATATATCTACTGAGATAATACAAGAATGCAATATAACTTTTGATTTCTGTTTTATATATATAATGCTTGTTTTTCATTGATATTGTATAATCTACTAACCTATCACTATCGATCAAGTACATCTAGAACTCCAAAGTCAGCACACACCAGACATAAACAGGTCACTTCCGGGGTCATCGACACGAGAGGTCATGGTTAACTCCCCCTGCGCCGCGCGCGTTTGGCGTGCCGCGCTATATCTTTGTTAATTTACGGGCCAAATAGTAAGCCGTTCTTCCTGCTATACTACTAATGGGTTAATGAAACACTCACGAGTTAATGAAACACTCACGAGTTAATGGAACACTCACGATTTAATGAAACAAACACTCACGACTTAATGAAACACTCACGAGTTAATGAAACACTCACGAGTTAAGGAAACACTCACAGGAGTTAATGAAACACTCAGTAGTTAATGAAACATTTAAAAGTTAATGAAACACTTACGAGCTAACGAAACACTCACGAGTTAACGAAGCGCTCACGATTTAATAAAACGGTCACGAATTAATGAAACACTCACGATTTAATGATACACTCACGATTTAATGAAACACTCACGATTTAATGAAACACTCACGATTTAATGAAACACTCACGACTTAATGAAACATTCATTGCGTCGTTAAAGCCACGATAATTTATGGAGAGAAAAATCGATAAAAACGCTTTCATTCATTATTAGGGTGCCATCCCCTCATAGAATGTTGGCTATCATGGTACGTCACTCGACTTTGTCCCTTGCCTTGATAATTAATGCACGTTGTCGCATATTTATTCACCTGTCCGTTTTTTAATATTACCGGTCGATTTTAGTCTGGGTCTGCCTCTGCTTCGTCTATCTTGTACCTTCCCTTCTAAGATAACCTTCAGTAGGGGTATTTTGTCTCTTCACGTGTCTAAAACGTTTATTTGTCATTATTAAAAATCATGTTAAATAGTTCCTTTTTAATCTTTAGTTGATACAAAACTTCGCTGTTTGTTTTCTTTCCTTTCTACAAATTTCAACCATAATTTTCTATAAACACACATTTCAAAGGCTTTGATTTTCTAAAGAGAATTATTATGTAATAACTATATTATGTGTGAACATACATAAACTAAAACAAGAAATTGAGTGTTTACCCTCTAACAACACAAATATCATTCAACAGGTCAGTGAGGCTGTTTTGACAATGTTATATCTGGAATGTATTATAATTTCAGCTGTTCCACTGTTAAACTCCAGCAGAGATAGTTCCGGAAAAAAATCGTGTTATGTTTGTTAATGAAGCTAATAAATAATGCGTCGGGAACATGCAAATAATTGCTGCGATAAAGCTGGTAGCAAGGAGTTTGCCGTGTTCCTTTTGTTGTAAAGCTGTCACCAAACCTTGTAGGAGTGTACGTCACACCACATGACTGGCTCCTCCCTAATTAATGCATTTTGGAACAGTTCGACACTGAAAGTTATAGCCACTATTGACAGGTTCATTCTGTAATGAAATTATTTCATTGATCGGGAACACCGTGATCTTTTAACAATTCTCCACATAACAATACTGTAAGCACTTTAAATATTCATATCTTCCTGATTACAAATAAATGTAGATTTGGCTTTGCAAATGATCGTCTGATCGCAATTTTGTAATTATTTACGTTAAAAAAAATCCGACAGGCTTTTAACGGGGAATAAACACAACATGATGACATTTACTTTATTTCTGGTGGATATTGGGGGTTTCTGTTCGGGCTGGAAAATGCTAACAGATGCCCTTTGCTGTCACTGCGATGTGTTCATGTGTTATGGGTGAATGCAATTCACATTTGTGTAGTCTTTTGTTTTATTTATTTCCAAAAATCATTAGTGGCCTGTATGTCTTGAGTAAGGAAACAGTAACAGTTTCTGCACGATTTGTGGCTCTCACTTTCAGGGTGCATTGAACCTAATGAATACTATTGACATGATTCCAGATTTCTACGCCAGGTCTGCCTTGGATCTTTTCTCTCGCCTTTCCTTCCTCGTTCACTGAAAGCCGTTTTCTGTTGGTTTCTTCTGAATACAAAACTTATCTCATTTCAGATTCTGCCTGTTTGCACTTTATTTTTACTTGGATGCATCAACAGTTCTTCAACTGCTGTTAATATGAGTCTTAAAGTGTCATTTTATTTTCAACCCTACACATTTTGAAACATTCCTGGGTGAAGGGTACCCTAAATCTACTACATCTCCCTCATTCTTAGAAGATGGTTTTTGTGAGAGTGATTCCAATTCTTGACAACACACACAAATACAATTTTTCTGGCTTTAATTTGTTTTTGCGCTAGGGATAATTATTAGTTTAATCAATTCTCTTGAGGAAACAAAGATTGAATATTTGTGCAGCTGGAAAATTACACCTTCCACTACAATTCAATATATATTGCAATTTTAAACGAGCCTGAATTCGCCGTAGATGAATCATATATAGGTTATATGTCAGAACTGAGCAAGCAAGCATGAAACTAAAATATTAGTAACAAAAAACTCTACTTGGTTAATATTAAATTTGGCCAAAACATTCGAGCTGAAACAAGTTGCATAAAATGATTAAAACTTCGAAGTTTCCATTGCAGCCGCTCTTTAACACTCACGTCATAAAAAAACTTCGATTTCATCACAAATTATAGTTCCTCGTGTTAGAATGAGATGCAGCTGTATTATTATGTTAAGAATAGTATTACATTTTAGACGGGTGGCAAAAGAAAGAATCATATGCGAATCCTCACAATGTACACAAACAAAAAAACGGGGGAAAGGCATGAAACAGTCCCAGAATTAGATGAACCGACATCAACAACGAAAGATGACAAAAACATCAATTGGCAATGACTGAAGCTGACAGAAGATGAGAAGAAGAACTTTGTATCTCCTTCGACACCTGAATTGGTACAAGAGGAAGTGAAGAAGTAAAAGAAGATAAGTAATGCAGGCAGAAATTATAAGAACAATTAATAGAGAGGATTCAACTATGAGCTTAAATACTACAAGAGCTAGCAATGAATCACCAGCCAGTCATGATTTCTGCCCTATGTGCGGTCCTCAGACAGGAACTAATCATCGCATTTCAAGAATGAGCTTCACTTTCAGAATGCCAAACAAAATGTGCACTGAGTGTGGTGTCTGATTGATGCTGTGCACTTGAATATGTGGTCCAGCATTAAAACAATCACTACTGTATTAGGAAGATGAGCGTTAGTTTTCGATGACATTTTTCCAACAGCACAGAGGAAGATGTCATGCCAGTTACAAAAACCTGCAGATTCAGCGAGGAGGTAATTTCAGAGAGGCTGACTGAGTATTGTAAAGATGGTAGGTATTGTAAATATTGTTTTCAGGTACCGGCATACATCCTATTTAACACTTGTGAACTGCCAAGTGTTTTTTAAGTTGCTCAAATAGAAAACAAGACCACCCGCCCGCCTCCATTACTGCTAAGTATTCTATCACATCTACACTGCGATCATTAATTACAAGAATTTATCGTGAACTCCACAAGACTGTAGAAATTAAAAGACTCTATACGGAATGTACAAGACTTTATCGCGAACTACAAGACTATCGTGAAATACAAGATACTAGGACGAACTACACAACTAGCGTGAAAATCAGGATATGGGCAAGCAATAATGCAAAAGATGAAATCTTCAGGTTAATGCATCAAGTCCAGGATTGATCCCAGAAGAAACAGCTGATTCTAGTCGTCCTAGTTGACTTGCAACAAACCTGTGATCTAGTCTGGTCTAGGGGAAATGACTCATGTTGAAGGTAAGAGACATGGGTATACATGAAAAACGTAACAAATCTAGCAAACACTTCCTAATCAACAGGAAATTCTAAACAAAATTAAATGACACTAAATCAATAAAAGAGGTTCTAGAAGAAGTGTTACCACAGAGATCATCACTTAGCTGCTCCCTCTTTTGTTTATTTTAAATTAATGACCTGGCCAAACCCCTAAAGAAAAAGCTGTCTATACCGATGACCTAGTTATCTGGCATACAAACAAAATCATAATAGCTGAATCACAACTAAATGAAGACATCAGACACCTAGAAAAATATTTAATATATGGAAACTAAAGATCAAAGGATGAAAGAGATGGGAGTTAAGATGGCCACAGCCAGACACAAATAACTTTGTTGGCTTATAAGAAGGCTATCAACCAATACTACAAGAAATGTTAGACATAATAGTAGAAGAAAGCAACAAGAAAGGTCTCAGTCTGAATAGTAAGAAAACAGAAGTAATGGTTATATCGAAGAAACAATCATCACCATCATGCAGCATAAAAATAAACGAGACAAATCTGAAACAAGTACAATGTTTCAAATACTTGGGCACAATAATTACATCAGATGGGAGATGCACCACAGAAATAAAAAGCAGAACAGCTCAGGCCAAAATAGCATTTCAGAAATTGAAAAATATCTTATGCAACAAATCTATGTCAATAAAAATGAGAAAGAGAGTTCATCGATGCTATATAGAACCAATTCTGACCTATGGAAGCGAATCATGGACAGTAGACAAACAAATGAAAAGATGATTAGAGGCCACAGAGATGGGATTTCTCAGAAGAATGTTGAAAGTTCCCTGGACAGATAAAAAGACCAATGAGGCAGTTCTCAAAGAGGCCAACACAAAAAGGGAGTGCTTAAAAAACATCAGAAAGAAGCAATCAACATTTTTCGGGCACATCATGAGAAGAGGAAAATTGGAATACTTGGTTACAACTGGCAAAATAAAAGGAAAGAGAGATCGCGGACGACAAAGAGAGAAAATACTGTATAGCTTGGTGTCATGGCATGGAAAACAGTCAACAACAGAACTTATACGATGCACTGTAGATAGAAGATTGTGGAGGGACATGATCGCCTACGCCAACCGGCATGGTACATGATGCTGATGATCAACCAACACAGAACTGGAATCGTCAGTCGCTGGACTTGTTAAGGAGTGGATCTGAGTACCTATGGACATGTTCTGAGTGCAATGATGATGGCCCGCTAATAACTCAATAAAGATCAATATACAAAAGACAGTATATGAAATATTAACCAGAAGTAACAAAACAGCTAAGGCGTATATCAAGCTTCCATCAGGCTGCTATCCAGCAATGAAGTCTATAAAAAAGAGGAGCACACCACATGCTTAGGAGTACAACACGACCATCAAATTAACCTGAAGAAACATGTAGAAAACCTGACTAAGAAGGCAACACGAAGACTACAACTTATGAAAAGTAAAGTAGTATTTCGTGGGGAGAAGATAAAGAAACTCTAAGGAACCTCTATCTGGGCTATGTTCGCTCTTTTTTTGGAACATTGTAGCTCGCTGCTAGTAACATGTAGCAAGATAACCAACATATCACGTAACAGGACACAAAGAGCTACTAGTAACATGTAGCAAGATAACCAACATGTCACGTAACAGGACACAAAGAGCTACTAGTAACATGTAGCAAGATAACCAACATGTCACGTAACAGGACACAAAGAGCTACTAGTAACATGTAGCAAGATAACCAATATGTCACTTAACAGGATACAAAGGAGTGCACTACGGCTCATCAGTAGTGCAATGAAGATCCCATTAGAGATGAGATAAGGCAACTATGGTGCTATATAAAAGACAAAAAAGTATCGGAGAAAGACCACCCTAACAGAAAGTTAGTGGATATATGGGTTCCTAACCAAAGAATAAAACCGATTTCAACTTTATAGCATGTCATGAGCATACAAAAAAACACCACCTAACTGAGAAATGTCAAGAAAAATCAAGAGTCATCAAAGAACTGTCACCAAACGTAAATTACAAAATCCCATAAATTTAAAAAGAAATATATGACAACAGATAAACATGCTGACTTAGTATAAATAACATATAATAGGAAAAGAAAACCATCGATACTTATCCAGATGACTGGATACATCTATATACTGATGGTGCAGCTACAAAGACAACAATCAAGGCAGGATATGGGATTTTGATCCATTATCCAGATTGAACAGCAGAAGAACTATGTAGCCCCTGTGATGAAGCCTTCAACAATTACGAAGCAGAAATAACAGTCTTGGAAAAAACAGTGTACCATACCATCACAGAAAGGAAATATAATCATTATTTACTGATTCCAAATCAGCCCTTCAGGCGCTAGGCAGTAACAAACAAACCATAAACTCACACAGCTCACCATGGATATAGATAACCGCTTTAACATACATGATATATGGCTAGTGATGTAATGGATCCCACAACACATCAAGACACCAGGAAATGATAAGACAGAAACATTAGCTAAGAGAGGATCCAGACAGACCAATACACCGACATCTCATTAAGCAGAGCCAAATAAATCATAACTCTAATAGTAGAGAAGACTGGCTGAATGGATGGGACATGGGAAAAACAAGGATCAATCTTTTTAATACATGTCAAGGTCAAATCTTCAAGACAACATTCTTCTTTCTTCTTCTACCTTTTTTAGCTTACAGTGGAGCATAGGTCTTCAACAAACATTTTCCAAGTCATTCTGTTTTTTCGCCATTCTTTTAAGATCATTCTATGTCTTCCCCATCATCTTCATCTCTGCTTCTATCTGTCTTCTCCAAGAATTCCTTGGTCTTCCTCTTTGTCTTTTCTTTTTTTTAATACTCTCAATTGGCTTCCGTAGTGTGTGTCCTATCCAGCGCCATCGTCTTCGCTGTATCTCTTTATCCACTGGTATTTGACTGGTACATTTCCATAATTCTATGTTAGTGATTTTGTCCTGCCATTTCCATCCTTTTATTCTGCGTAAGCATCCATTAATGAAAGTCTGTATCTTCATGATTGTCAATTTTGTTGTTCTCCATGTTTAACAGAACATTAACAAACTAAAAAAGAAGAGACCAAACCACCATCTTCAGACTGAGAACCGGTCATGTACCATTGAACAACCACATCAATAGAATATAACGAAACCAAACTCCAGCCTCTTCACTCTGTGAACACCCACATGCAACATCATCTTTTTGATTGTCTAACGCACACTGACATCAGCGTAGCTTTAATTCCTTAAAGACCTGAAAATGGAACACCTTGTATGAAAATACAGGGAAACTAAGAAATACTTTTTTCTGACATGAAGGAGGTCATAATATAATATATTGGTACCATATAATGGTATCTAAGGTATGCTGATGATACAGATCGCTAAGAGTGAAAATGAGTTACAAGAAATGTTGGACATTATAGTGAAGGAAAGCAAAAATAAAGGACTCAGCCATAATAGCAAAAAGACAGAGGTAATGGTCACAACAAAGAAAAAGACATCACCTCAGTGCAAAATAAAGACAAGTGGAACAATATTAAAACAGGTAAATGAATTTAAATATTTGGGAACTTTGTTAACCTCAGACGGAAGATGTACAAAAGAGGTGAGATGCAGAATGGCTCAGGCAAAAGCAGCTTTCCAAAAATGAGGAAGATACTATGCAATCCATTTTTGACAATAGAAACAAGAAAAAGAGTTCTTAAATGTTACGTAGAGCCAGTCTTAACATATGCATGCGAATCATGGACAATAGGACAACGGACAAGAAAATCACTGGAGTCTGTAGAAATGTGGTTTTACAGAAGAATGTTGAGAGTACCATGGACAGCTAAGAAGAGAAATGAAGATGTTCTAATAGAGGTCAAAGCAAAACGAGAGCTAATTTCCAATATTAGGAAGAAACAATCATCATTTTTTGTCCATGTAATGAGAAGCGAACAACTGGAATATATTGCAACAACTGGAAAAATTGAGGGACGAAGAGATAGAGGGAAGCAAAGATAGAAAATAACAGACAGCTTAAGAGAATGGCTTGGCAGAAAGTCAACAACAGAGATGATAAATAGCTGTCGAGATTGAGAGTTGTGGAGAGACATGATCACCTACGCCAGCAGGCTCGATACTTGATGATAATGATCATTACATGGCTTTTGACCTAACTGCTTTTGGATTAAGTGCATAACAATGGAGGATTATACATATATATGCTTAGAAAATCTTGAATTTTGTTTATTAGCTCAGTATTTTGATTTCCATATTTTATCAAGGTTTATAAAAGTCGTTGTTGCCTTCCTTATTTATTCTGATTCTATTTCTCTCTCTCTCTCTCTCTCTCTCTCTCTCTCTCTCTCTCTCTGCGATGAGGACTCAATCAGAGTAGGATTCCAGACTCTGACATGAAGTCACCTGTCAGGTTAAGTCTGTTGATCGCCCCCACAGGCAGAACATCACAATTAGAGTCAGATCCACTCTGATTGAACACCCGTTAAAACGTTGCACTGTGTTCTGCGCCAGTGGCCCAGTGCATCAGATTTCAGCCAGCATTTTATTCAGGTTTGCATTCCTTAGCCTTTGATTGTCCCCAATCTTCCTGCAAGGCAGCAGATGATCTTTTCTGTAGGGGGATTCTGCCCTTAGATGGTCGGCCCTCCCAGGTTTACGAGCACCATCTGTCCGAGTCACTAGAGGTGACACACAGACATGCACACACAAAGATTGATTCTAATTGACAAGTTGCACAAAAATTATAATACATAAATAGAAAATGTGTGGGAAGAGCAACACTAGTGTTGAGATAAGGAGAACAATATAAGCCGGCGAATTGATAAATGGAAATAGTTCCAATGGATAAGATAAAACTAGGGGATGAAAAAGTAAACCCAAAAGTGGGAATCATTTTGAAATTAATATTTTGTTTAAAAATAGGATCAAAGAATTTTTTTTTTAATGGCAATGTAATTTATAACAAGATTGTTTCAGTGCAAAGAGGTCAAGGTCAAACACATTATGCTGATGGCATTTATTTAATACTTATTTACGTGGCAGCGACAATGACACAATGAAACTTTTATGCGTGTGCGTCATCTGTATTTTTTCTGATTTTGGTTCCTATTTTTTTTTTATCTTCATCTTCTTTGCATAGAAATTCCTGAATTTATGGTGGCTAGAAATAAAGACGTGGCGGGGATTTAATTTTGTGTCAAAATGTCCGAGAGAACATTAGATTTTGTACCAATGTCAACATTAGATTTGTACCAATGTTAACATTAGATTTTGTACCAATGTCAACATTAGATTTTGTACCAATGTCAACATTAGATTTTGTACCAATGTTAACATTAGATTTTGTACCAATGTCAACATTAGATTTGAAAATTAACATTTTAGATTTAGTGGCTATGTTAATGTTTTAGTATCTCGTCGTACAATTAACGCCATTGGTATATTTATGTCAGAACCGCTCACATAAATCTTCAAGCCTATGCTTCCTTTGGCTCTTGTGTGTTATCACCATCATCATGTGCCTCACCTGCTAGATCATTTGTTTATACCTCTCTATACCTTTAATTGAGAACAACTGGAATATATTGTAACAACTGGGAAAATTGAGGGACGAAGAGATAGAGGAAAGCAAGGAGAAAAAATACCAGACAGCTTAAGAGAATGGCTTGCCAGAAGGTCAACAACAGAAATGATAAATAACTGTCGAGATTGAAAATTTTGGAGAGACATGATCACGTACGCCAGACGGCCCGGTACTTGATGATGATACCTATAATTGTTTCTTATTTCTGCTTTTGGTATCTTACTAAACTATAATCTTAAAATGTCTAGTGTCTTGCTTCCTTTATCCTTTCATACCTTGTTCCCTCAACTTTTCCCTGTTGTTACAATCTACTGCAGCAGTTTTGATATGACGGCTAAAGTTAATGGCACTTTCTGTCTGATATTGGTTATACAGCTGTTGTGGCTGAATTAAATTTCCTGGCTTGTTGTAGGAGCTACTGAGTTAAGTGCTCTGTGCACACCGTGAGCTGTGTGTCTCATCCGTTTTGATCATGTTTCGATACTCCAATTGTTTACGATGAATGATGATATCGTATGATAGGGAACAGTTGGCTGTGTTCGCTTTCTGCACGGTTTCGCCTTATGTCTTTTGGCGTGTGCTGAGACTGCTACGATGGGGACTACAGTTACCTTTCTTTGTTTGAGAGATGAGATATTAATTTGGATGATTACGCTGGCACGGGCGGTTGAGCAATTATGGATTTCAATTCGTTTGCAGTGATACCGGGCCTTCCATAACCAAATAACCAAATACAGCTTTTGTGCTTTATTCTGTTGTCGTTCCAAGCGTCGTAATAGTTTTTATTTAACTGATCATGGTTCTCACAACATTCTTCCACAGTGAGGTATATTACATTAGTATTGGGCTTCATGTAGGCAGGCCAAGACATTCATTTTGTTATGAGACTTCACCGTTAACATATGCAGCAACATATCCGAGAATAGGAATTTGGAATATAACTTGCCAGTCGTATGGATTTTTCGTTTACATACATTGAAGCATGAATTGTGGTGCTCTTGCTGCTTGTCTCGCAAGTTCTTTCGTGAATGTCCTTACATCGATTGTTTTATTGATGTTCTTATACTGTTAACATTTTTATGTAATTACGAATAGCTGATTCGAAGATTTTATTTCCATTAATTTTTTTCAGGTTATTTATTGCATCATTTCTACAATATTAAGTGTTTCTGAATTTATTCACTTGCGTTTCTCTTCTTGTGATGTTAAATATGTTTCAGAGCTTTCTCAGTAAATGGATGAACCATTCTAAAATATTGTACTATATAGCATTATTTTTTTTTTTTTTTTTTGGGGGGGGGCTCTTATTTTTATGACTCAACTTTCTTGTGTCTTTTATAAACGCGCTGTTTACTGTGTTTTTAATTTTGACTAAGATTGCTAATAAGACTAAGGTGGCCGGGTCATGTAAGAAGAACAGAAAACATCGTAGCAAATGGGGAAAAGACGAAATGACAAATCAACAGCCGAGGAAGCATTGATGTCAAAGTCAGGAAGCAAAACGAGCAGGAGAAAAGAGACGAGACCAAAGACCACAAATATATTTTGTTCATTCTGCAGTTGTAGTTATCTCTCTATCCATTATTGAAACAGATTCAGCCACGAGAGAAGCTGTTCAGTAAAGGAGCATCAACATAAGACACTAATATTTTACCAAACTACTGACTAATCATGATTACTTGCTACCAATCGTCTTTCAAGACGCCAAAGGATATATCATTTCACAGAATGACAGAAATCAAGGGCATGAACGGACTGAATGGCTGAAAACCCCTAATCATAAAATCCTAAATGCACAACTATTAATTAACAACACTCACAGCTGAAACCCTGGAAATAGCTTTACTCACAAACGCAGCTTAAAAAACGAAAACTAAAAATGAATGAAACACGCAAGTAATTATTAAGTTATGCAAAAAAAGGAGACGTACAAAATACACTAATGCCAGTGTCAAATAAATTACTCAATATAATTATTATAAAAACACTTTTCAAAAATGCTCGTATATACCTGGATTTAACGGGTAAAGAATAGACGCTGCATAAATAATAGTTTTACTCTACAAAATGTAATGTATCTAAGAAAAATAAAGATAAAAAGGATGAATTTAAAAACGCATATGATAGCATAAACAGATACAACTTATATAAAAATAATAAATTATAATTATTAATTATCGTATCTATACAAATTATACAAAAAAATTGTAACAGTAACATACAAACCATATACTAATTTCCAGCACAGTAATAAATAGCTGGAAGTGTAAACAGGATTGTTATAACGATACTCCCTGAAATCCAGTCACCCTTTGACTGTAACAGACTGAGTAATTCAATAAGCAACGTTCCTTTAGAAATACAATGGACAATGTTTACAATACTTGAAGAATTGGAACACTTTGATGACATTCCATTATTAGTTCATTGCTATTAAAATGTTCAAAAGAAAACAGATAATTGGCACGAATGTAGTAAATAAGCTGCATCAAATGTTCGCATCAATAAGTCATGGTCCTAAATTTATAAAGTCCACGTCTGTTTAAAGGAGAGAGTCAGGGGGAGCTTGCATCAGCAAACATATTCACGTACTTGGGAAGTATTTTAACACTGGATTGGGGAGCCAAAGAAAAATGTAATATCAAATGGGGGAGCCAACGATTTATGTAACACCAAATGGGGGAGCCAACGAAAAATGTAACACCAAATGGGGGAGCCAACGAAAAATGTAATACCTAATAAGGGATCCAACGAAAAATGTAACACCGAAATAGGGAGCCAACGAAAAATGTAACACGGAATAAGGGAGCCAACGAAAAATGTAACACCAAATGGAAGAGCCAATGAAAATATCAATTGAAGGATAATTAAACCAGAACAGCTTTTACTAATTTAAAAAAATTGCTTCGTGGTGGATGCAGTAAAACACAAAAACCAGAGGCCAGATGAAAATTAGGTACTGTCACTAATGTTTGTGTGTTTAAAGGCTGGAAAATAAAAGAAAGTGGAACGATAAGACTGTCATTGCACACAACCGGAGTAAGACAAATGTTTAGGATATATTTACCAAAGAACCAAGAACAGCTCAAAATGTCCTACAAAAAGGATATATACACGCACGCACACACGCACACGCGCGCGCACACACAGACACACTACATAAACACAGTGATAACAGGCACACCAGGGGACTGGATAGGTCATTTCCTTAGAAAAGATCCAGAAGTAATTTTAAAAGAAGAAAAGGTTCAGAAGTAATAAAAAGAGGAAGAGATCGGGTATTAAAAATAAAAGATCCAGAAGTAATTAGGGGAAAGATTCCGAAGTAATTAGAAGAAAGATCCCGAAGTAATTAGAAGAAGATGGATCCAGAATTAATTAGAAGAAGCAATATCCAGAAGTAAAAAAAGGTAATGTTTCACAAGTAATTTTAAGAGGTACAGGTCCACACAAAAAGACAAGGTTCAGAAATAATTAAAAGAAGAAATGATCCAGTAGTAATTAGAAAAAAAATATTCCAGAACTAATTACAAGAAGAAAGGATCAAGAATTAATTACAAAAAAGAAAGAATACAGAATTAACTGCAAGAAGAAAATATTCAAAATTAATACCAAAATGAAAAGACTTAGAAGTAATTACAAATACTAAAATTACTAGAATTAATAACAATAAGAAAAGGATCATAAGTAATTTCAAAAAAGGAAAGATCTAGAAGTGATTACAAAAAGGAAAAATGCAGAAATAATTAGAATAGAATTAGTAATAGGTGTTTGTATCTCTCGCCTACTGTTTAAGGGGCTCGGCTTTAATTACTCAAGTGTGACGAATTTTTTTTTCTCACACTGACACAGCCAGAGGGTTCACCTAGTCTTTGAAAATGGGTACCAGAGACTTTCACTGGAAAAGTTATGACGGTCTGCGGTCTACTAGCCACATCACATTTGTATCAAATGATATTAACCAATTTGACTTTTGCATTAAAACCCCTTGTGGCCATCGAGGGACTGAAAAGAGCCACTGTCACCTACAAGGCATGTCGTATATGAGGCAACTGAAGAGGTTGAGAGCAAGATCTTCGTCGGTGTCACGGATTTCGTGCACCTGAGCTGAAAATACTCATCGTGTTTGTGTATGGTGTGACGCGCGTGCTTCGTCCTATGGACCGTGCTGAGGGGGTAATCTGAGCAACATGGAGTTGTTCGTGATTAAACTGAAAGCTGTAAGGCGTGATAGTTTCTTTTTACGTCTATCTATTCACCAAAATGTCTCAATGTTTTGGTTTTCTAAACAGAAACGTCTTAGGCGATTGCAGTCATTCGTTTCACATTTTTTATATTTGCTTATATAAAAAGTAAAGTACCCCCGTCATGCCAAGTGGCGTATAGGGAATATGGTGTTAGTGACCATAAATTTTACAGACCTTCGGCACGTGATTTTTGGGGTAATGTAGTCGATATTACGCCCGTGCCGCTTTACTTTCCCAGAAAAAAATCCGGTACCCATTAAAGGCTGGGTGAACCCGGAGGCCGTCGGTTGAGGTCGAACCCTACCTCTTGTCCTTTATATATATATATATATATATATATATATATATATATATATATATATATATATATATATACTTATATTTACGGGACAACCATTGATGTACTCCATATCAGCATACAGCTTCATCATTCCATTTTCTTTATAAATAGTACAACATGTAAATTATAACAAGCATACAAGAAAACATAAAGATAAACTGATCATGTATCCCACTTAATCAAAGGAAAACTATGGTTATGGTTAGTCGAAGGCCCCGGTATCACTGTAGACGAATTAAAATCCATAAATGCTCAACCGCCCATGCCAATGGAATCATCCGAACTAAAACTCATCTCAGTGAAGGATCGAAACAAAGAAAAGCAGCTGCAGTTCCCATCATAGCAGCTACAGCACACGCCAAAAGACATAAGGCTAAGCGACGCCGAAAGTGATCGCAGCTGAACTGTCCGTCATACGATATCATCATTCATCATTAGCAATCGGAATGTCGAAACACAATCCGGATGTAAAACACAGCTCACGGTGTGCACAGAGCACTAAACTCAGTAGCTCTGGCAGCAAGCCGGACTTGGAATATGAGGAAAATACAACAAGGAATACATTCAGACTGAGCCTCAATGGTTCCTGCCACCTATCCGCCATATTAGCAAAGCTACCAAAAGTAAATAATATAAAGGAAAGAGCGCATTACGCCACGTGGTCTATATGGAATAAATGGTGTTCGCACTCACATCTTTCTTCGGCATATCATTTTTAGGGTAATCTGGTCGGTAATTACACCCGTTCCGCTCTTTTTATTTTCGAGAAACCGGTACCAATTTAACACTGAGTGAATCTGGAACCGCCGATCAGGATCGACCTCAATCACTTGTCATAAGTAGTCCAGTTCGCTAATCACTTTGCCCTAACTCAGCACCCTCCCAAACCCACCCCCATCCCAAAATTAAAGTACTGGAATGAAAGAAAGACTCCACTTCTTTCTTATTTCCTTGCTATAGGACTCCACTTCTTTCTTCTTTCCTTGCTATAGGACTCCACTTCTTTCTTTTTCTTTCTTTCATATTTTAAATTTCATCACAGCGAGTAGGCGATCAAAGGATAGTGTACTGTATTTTGTTATGTGGTTGTCTACAGCTGTTGCGCATATTTCTAGCATTCCGTATGCCCATCTACATGAGGATGTAACCGTCTGCGAAGGTAAGAGAGGGAATATTTAATATGAAAGTAGGGGAGACTAGTTTCTAGTTTATCTGCGCTGATGTCGGAAAAGTAGGGGGACACTTCACATGATAAGTAATGGAAGACTAGTTCTACTAGTTTAAAGTACCCCCGCTGATGGTCGGAAATATCTGTTATTTATGTCGAGGGGGTAACACTCGCTCACACTGGGTATATTCGCAGCTGAATGCTGAAGTGAGCTAGTGTCTACTAGTAAAAAACCAGTACTGGTAAGCCAACCGACTCAAACAATATTCAGCCCCTGAAAAAGTTCACCTTCCTACAAGGCCTCTGCCGCAGTTTAAAAGCTTATAAATGCAAACAAGTCAGATATCACTAGTTTACCTTTGAAAACAAATACCTCTTTGTACTATCTGACTGTGATATCACAAGGTATTTGGCTCTCTTACTTGTCACCACAGTCTTTGAATGCAGTCCCCATAGTTGTGATAAAATACTTTAGAAGGCAAGGATAACACACTAACTTTAGCTCTGTAGCGATATACTCAGTCGAACATTGCAATGTCACTTTAACAAACAACGGAATCAACAATATTTTATAGAAATAATGCAATCCTACTTTGGTTATGGTTCTTTGGATATGGAAGACACTGGTATCACTAAACGAATTAAAATTCATAATTGCTCAACCGCCCGTGCCAGTGGAGTCATCCGAATTACTAACTCATCTCCCAAACAAAGAAAGGTAGCCGTAGTCCCCATCATAGCAGTCTCAGCACACGCCAAAAGACAAAAGGCGAAACCGCACAGAAAGTGAACACAGCGAACTGTTCCCTGTCATACGATAGCATCATTCATCGTGAACAATTGGAATATCGAAACATGATCAAAACGGATGAGACACACAGCTCACGGTGTGCACAGAGCACCTAACTCAGTAGCTCCTGCAACAAGCTGGACTTGGAATATGAGGAAAATGCAGCAAGGAACACTTTCATACAGTCTTCAATAGTTCCTGCCGCCTATCCATCAAAATACCGGAAGCTCACGTTCTCATGAAAATGATGATCCTCATATTTTTTTTTAATGTATAGCGCTTGATGATGTTAGGACATATTTTTTTACTCCAATTCCGAAAATATTAAAACACAGTCGTCGGATTATCCCCGTCGCACATCAAACAACAGCAATCCTACTGTAATCCGCTAGTTGTTTATGTCATGCAATTAGTACACAGAGCAGCACTTGTGGAATAAAAGTTTCAGCAAAAACAATGTTAACAAAAGAAGAGTGAAAATCAATGGGGGAATAAGGAAAAGAGTCAGAACTGGCTCTTGCATTAAAAAAAAACAAAAACAAAGAGAAATAGAAATAGGTGGTAAGAATACTTCACTCAAATAGCTATAACCAACTACTAAAGTTATCATATTTTTTAGGTGGCTGCGTGGCAGTGTGCCAAGCGTTCGGCTTCTCGTGGCAAGGCGCGGTGCCACTGAGTACGGGTTCGATCCCACTTCGGACCATATATTGTTCTTTGTTTTTTTCTATTGTTGTTTGTCTGTCAATTTTTCCGAGTGCTAACACATACTTCTTTGTTCTATTATTCCCTACTAAAGTTGTCACCTGGAGCTAGCAAGATATTCGGCTTCGTGGATCACGAAATACGGACATTTAGAGGGAGTGATAAAGTTACAAAAATCCTTTAGCGATACATGTTAAACAACCAGTTGCACATAACCTGGCACACGATTTAAAACATGCTTTCTACACCGCTTCACAACACACGCGGAGCGCAAATGCGCTTTGTTAGCAAGCACTATGTCAATACATTGTCCCATTTCTCGGTGATAACCACAAACATTGTCTTATTTCTCTGTGATATCTACATTATGTTTTTGGCTGAGAATGAATTTCTGAGCCGGATCATCTCTTATGTTTTGTGACGAGACTTGGCTTCTGATTAAAATTTGCTGGTTTCTATAATGTTCTTTTTATAGATTATTTTACGTAAGTAATTTATGAAACGAGACGTATCTCTAGCTCTTAAAGCGTAAAAAAGATTAATCAATGATTTCTTCCTTTACAACATATTTTAAACGTGTATTTTTATATGTACATTTTCTTAGTGTCTTGAATTGAAAATTACACCTTAGTAGTACTTTAAAGTGAATTGAGTTCCATTTCCACCTTAGAGATGAGATGTTTGAGAAAGGCGCTATGAGTGTCCAGGATTGAGAGAATCAGAAACAAAGTCATAAAAGAGAGGTTGCGCATTAAATAATGTTTGAACTATATATAGAGAATCAACCAATGTAATAATTTGACCATTTGGATTGAATGTCAAGAGATTCGATGCCATATCAAATGTTTATTTTATAAAAGGAGATGAAAGAGGGCCCGTTGTAAGGCTCAGAGTAAGATGACAGCATCCGAGAAGCTCTACAACATCACAATGGCGAAGGCTGCCAGAAAGACAAGCTCTAGAACTTTGTATCCCCCTCGACACCTGAAGGGGTATAAGTGTAAATACAGAGAAGATTTGGTATAAGTGTAAATACAGAGAAGATTTTGGTATAAGTGTAAATACAGAGAAGAATTGGTATAAGTGTAAATACAGAGAAGAATTGGTATAAGTGTAAATACAGAGAAGATTTTGCTATAAGTGTAAATACAGAGAAGATTTTGGTATAAGTGTAAATACAGAGAAGATTTTGGTATAAGTGTAAATACAGAGAAGATTTTGGTATAAGTGTAAATACAGAGAAGATTTTGGTATAAGTGTAAATACAGAGAAGATTTTGGTATAAGAGAAAATACGGAGAAGATTTTGGTATAAGAGGAAATACGGAGAAGAATTGGTATAGGAGGAAATACGGAGAAGAATTGGTATAGGAGGAAATACGGAGAAGAATTTGTATAAGAGGAAATACAGAGAAGAATTTGTATAAGAGGAAATACAGAGAAGAATTTGTATAAGAGGAAATACAGAGAAGAATTTGTATAAGAGGAAATACAGAGAAGAATTTGTATAAGAGGAAATACAGAGAAGAATTTGTATAAGAGGAAATACAGAGAAGATTTGGTATAAGTGTAAATACAGAGAAGATTTTGGTATAAGTGTAAATACAGATAAGAATTGGTATAAGTGTAAATACAGAGAAGATTTGGTATAAGTGTAAATACAGAGAAGATTTTGCTATAAGTGTAAATACAGAGAAGATTTTGGTATAAGTGTAAATACAGAGAAGATTTTGCTATAAGTGTAAATACAGAGAAGATTTTGGTATACGTGTAAATACAGAGAAGATTTTGGTATAAGTGTAAATACAGAGAAGATTTTGGTATAAGAGAAAATACGGAGAAGATTTTGGTATAAGAGGAAATACAGAGAAGAATTTGTATAAGAGGAAATACAGAGAAGAATTGGTATAAGAGGAAATACAGAGAAGAATTTGTATAAGAGGAAATACAGAGAAGAATTTGTATAAGAGGAAATACAGAGAAGAATTTGTATAAGAGGAAATACAGAGAAGAATTGGTATAAGAGGAAATACATCTAGGAAGGGCACTTATGATATGATTGTAGTGTCATTATCTTCATTCACGATCATCAGCCTCATCATTATTACGATAACGTATGCATAATTTGGCGCCGAATCATGGACATTAGACAAGAAAACAGAACACAGAATTGAAGGCTTTGAAATGTGGATATATAGAAGAATAGGTAGAATTAGATGGAAGGAAAAGAAAACAAACGATGAAGTCTTAAAATAACTAAAAATGCAAAGAGAATTACTAAACACAATTCAAACAAGAAAAATGCGATTTTTGGGCCTTGTTAAGACACAATAGCCTACTAAAAGTAATCCTGGAGGGGAAAATATAAGGTAAAAGAGGCAGAGGCAGACCAAGACTAACATGGATGAGTAACATCAAAAGATGGACAAACCAGCCTATGATAAGCTGCACCATCAAAGCAAGAGACAGAGCAGAACGGCGCTCCATGGTAGACAACCTTCGTTGCGGAGATGACACTCAATGATGATGACGATGATGCATTAAATCTACCATCTTAACTATAAACTGACTCGTTTAGACGTCAGTGTTTTTGTACAGTAAGTGAAGCTACGGTGTTGTACTAGCTAGTAGCCTTTCTTGCTGATGTAATGGCCGGATTATTCTTCATGTAGCCTGGATATCACAGAGTGTCCCACTCGAAGGTGGCTCCGAAGATCTCTGTCATCTTTTGGTAAAATTAGGAGGTCTGCGCTAACATTTTAACGCTAAACTCTGAGGTTTATGAAGAAGGAAATACGACAATACCGCAGGATGAAACAATTGGGGAAGATTAGCAATGGCATCATGTCGGCTGCTCGTACCTGCAATCAGTCTTCTGAGGTGAGCGGACGTGCCGAGACAAGTGATGAACTTGAGCACTTCCGGCACATGTAAACATCATCTCCCTTTTTCTCACACACACGGGTAGGAATTTTTTTGTTTTCCTTTTACGTTCGACGGCTTTCACCTCTCACGACGTCCTGACTCCGATTTCTCCCTTGCAGACGTGTGCACAATGGTCCCTCGCCGCACAGACAGCTTACTCCGACTTCGGAGGTATTTCTATATTTGTTTCCGTCCATGTGTAATTGACGTTTCAAGCTGGGCCTATTTGCTGAGAGCAGGGATGATTGCTGCAGAGAGAAATGATAAATAAAAATTATAACTGTTGCAGCCGGGACTTGAACTCTCAACCTCTCTGTCTGAAGACCAGCACCGTGCCTCGAGACCATCCAGTCCCCATTGGTAGGGAGTATCTATGCTTCGTATAATTTTTACCTTTCTTGTTAATTTAGATGACACATTGTAGGGGCTACTTTAGAAAAAGGGGATACTATAATTTGTAATCGGTAATTCTTCCCGGTTAATTCACATTTTGAAATACATCCTAATACCTTCTCTAAGTAAACATGGCGACACTGCGTGGTTTTGCCCGTTCATAAATATGCCAGTGGTCAAGGAAAAATATGGGAGCTAGCAAAATATTATCCATATATACAAGTAGTTAAGGGTACTCTATGTATTTTTTTTTTAATCAAGTATTTATTTCTGTTAGATGTTTTATGGTAACCATTTGATGCATAAACAGCATTTTTCGTTTCAACAAGCAGCAAATGTTGACAGAAAATTGTCACTACAATTCAGAAACCGAAATTAGTTATCGCATAACTGAGATGTTAGATGAAATGTTAGATTGATTTGAGATGATAAAATCAGATATCCTTAACAGAAAGAAATAACATAGAACTAATAATAATAATAATAGTTTTGCATTCTCGGGGATAGAGAAATTGATGTGTCAGAGTAGGTCTGTAAAGAGCGAACACAGTAAAGAGATGAGCATTCTATTAAACTAGTCGAGGCCAAGTGTTAGGAGATTGTGTTGCTCAGACCACAGAAGCCTCCTTTCTGTCTTGTTGGTTTATTCTAAGGGAACACTTCGTGCTATGTTTTGTACCTGTACCAATCTAACAGAAAACGGGTGAGGATCTGTACGGACGAACAAACCTAAAGAAGTAACAAAGAACTATGCTTTCCCTTCAAATCATACAATTTAATATGAGACAAATGAAATAAAAGCCCGAGGAAGACAGATGAGTAAAAAATTGATTGAAGCCATCAAGGAAGCACACTAATGACATCAAGTGACAATAACTGAGGTCTGAGCTATGAATATGTATATCATTGGACAATCGAAGCCTAGACATGACAGATGACAAGTATAAGAAGAAGAAGAAATAATACTGATTTAGCTCGAAAGAGTGATTTGTCATTTCAACTGTTTCTTTTTTTTCAACACAAAGTAACTGTTTTTTTTTTGGGGGGGGGGGGGAAATATAGATTTCCTGCTACGTTATATAAAGCTACCCTTACTCAGTACACCCACGTACATATATACTGACAAATATAATTTTTAAAATATACATATATATTATATATATATATATATATATATATATATATATATATATATATATATATATATATATATATATATATATATATACACGAATATTCATATTACATTTGCATAATACGTATCTATTATACATATAATACTGGAGCCGCGCTGTCGTTAGTGAACTGGACTATAAAGGACAAGAGGTAGGGTTCGATCCCAACCGACGGCTTCCGGGTTCACCCAGCCTTAAATGGGTACCAGATTTTTTCTGGGAAAGTAAAGCGGCACGGGCGCAATACCGACCATATTATCTAAAAAAAAAACATGTGCCGAAAGTCTGTACAATTTATGGTCACTAAAACCATATTCCCTATACACCACTTGGCGTGACTGGGTACTAAAAAAAAATTATACATATAAAGTATAAACGTATATATATATATATATATATATATATATATATATATATATATATATATATATATATATATATATATATGTCCTTTCGAGCCGAAGACGGCACATAGGGCAGAACTACAATATCAAAAACAGAAACCTTACGTGCCAAATTGGCACATATTGCAGAGATCACTGCTTCTAAAATCTTTGGTGCTGTTTCCATAACAATGCTTTTTACAATGACAGCTTGTCAAGCCATCGATCAACCTCCTTAGTCGCCTCTTACGACATGCCTGGAAGGTCACAGTGCCACTATTCTTTACTTCCCACATAATGAGGCCCCGGTAACACACGGGAGATATGTGCTTATCATATATATATATATATAAATATATATATATATATATATATATATATTTTATATATATATATATATATATATATATACAAGTACACATAGATGCGCCTATATATAGTCTTGTTGCCAATACCAGTCCTAATTCTGACAGTCAGACACTCGTGTTTTGTTTTGTTCTTTTCTTGCTTGTTCGACTGGGGAATGTCAAGCCGGTATTGAATCTCGATAATATTGTCACAAACACAGCGTTCTAAGCACACTCACTAGAAATTAACTTTATCTTATGTGTGTGAACATATCTATATATGTTGTGTGTGCACATTTTTTCCTTATATCAAGTGACTCATATCGAATAGGAGTTATCTCATGTCACGCATACCTGGTCGTGGCACGTTATGTGATTTACATACAGCGGTAATTATATATGATGCATTCTATAATGTGCGACATACCTGCGGTGTTTCCCATTGGATGCTAGGAAACGTTCCACCCTCAGAACGGAGATTTTTTTTTTTTTGCAATTTGTATTTTTGAGCGCCTTAAAGCACGTCGTTTTCTGCAATCCATGAAGATATCGATCACCATAACCACCCCCACCCACCCAACCGGGACAGACGCCAGAGTTCTAGAAAGGTAAACTTAAAGATATTTGACTGTTCGACAAGCGAAAATATACAAATTTTTCACTGCCGTCAAAAGATCTTAACAATTTTATGAAAATTACGTCGAATTATGAAAACAGGAGATTTTTTTACTTCTGTATTATCATCTAATTGTATCTATTATGGATTTTGATTCGTTTGCAGTGATACCGAGGCCTTCCATAACCAATAACAATAACAATAATTGTATCTTCATTTACCACATTCCACTGAGACGAATGATCCTTTTATAGTCCATTCATACATTGATGAACACGTTAGCTTTTGTTTTGCGTGAAAACTACTTGTTAGATCACAGTGATTGTGTGCATGCAGCCTTAAAATATCCATGACGTTATATAAATATTTTTTGCTCTGAGACATTTGATATAATTTACAAGATTTCTTATTTAGGGTATATTACAGGCTTTGGGCTTCTATATTAAAATCAACCCGTGGAATTGCACATAATTTTACCAGATCTACTGTACTCAGTCGTGATGTTCTAAAAATAGTTTTGTTTTCACATTGAAATAGGCCAAAGAAATAACAATTCTTGATTCTTGCAAGCACCAATTCGACTTTCAGTTGAAAGCTTGTGAAGAAGTAATGTTATAATACGACGCAGCAGCTCATGTCAAAGACGTTTCCAGTTGTTATTGTGAAGTTATTGTGGTATAATGTTGCCTTCTAAAAACTTACAATTATATCAACTTCATAATGAGTTTCTAATGCAATTTTATAACTATGCAGAAGGTTACCGTTTTACTATGTCAGCACGTCCGCAGCGAATCGAAATGTTAAAGACCAATATTCATTTCCCAGAAAAACGAACAAATGGCGCTTGGTCTGCATAGATAATCCTTTTTCCGTTGGATTAAACAAGACTCAAGAATGCACTCATGTCAAGCAAGGAAGGATAAGAAAAGTTGACGACTTTGACGTAGATGTCATAAGATTGGGCATATTAAAATGTTTCCCTACAAATGTACTTGTTACTCTCATGAAATTGAAATTAATATTGCATGCAGACTGCAGAATTGAAATTTCTGAACGAGCTCTATGGAAAATTGTACGAGCCGACAGCTTAACTTTTGTCCAACTTATATACATCAGCTGTTGCATTGAGACAGAGCTGAAGAGAGGAGAAATGTATAATATAATCTGGTGTTTGTAGAAGTATTGCTTGCTCTTGTTGGTCACTTCCCTTTTATGAGTAATCTTGTTCTTGGTCTATCTAAATGTTACTAAGATAGAAATGTTTTGGTTCTAGCTTGCGTCTTTTTCTCCACCTATCCATCATCTTTTTAGTCTGCATCTTGGTTTCTGTCCCGATGTTTGGTCTAGTTTCATTCTTACCAGGGGTCTGATTCGAACTAGTACATTTGTGTGTGTATAAGTATATATATATATATATATATATATATATATATATATATATATATATATAGCGTCACCTGTGATGGATATGATCGAGATGCACAAAGTAAGGGTGACGTTTTGAGATCTCAAAGATTGTATGTTAGAATTGGTCACGACTGTAAGTAAGTACGTTGTTTCGAGACTGCGAAAATACTGACAAGAAATCACGAAAATATTGGAACGACAATCTGAACGGAATAACAGCTAGCCATTCTCATAATCAGCGAGCTCCCCATTCTCATAATCAGCGAGCTCCCCATTCTCATAATCAGCGAGCTCCCCATTCTCATAATCAGCGAGCTCCCCATTCTCATAATCAGCGAGCTCCCCATTCTCATAATCAGCGAGCTCCCCATTCTCATAATCAGCGAGCTATCTAAACGTTCTGTTTGCAGAACGCTGAATGATCCAAATACGGAACACAAACTGCGAAATTGTTTATATCTGATCAACTAAGAAAAATGCATTGGCTCAAAGATTCCACATTAAAATCAGTAGAATAGCTAAGCAATAACTTTAGCAACAACCAAATGTACATGCCTTGTGTACAAACGTTTATCTAACTTCGCAAATATATAAATGTCAACATAACAAAATTTAAGAGACGAAAAATTTACTTCTTGTTTTTTTTCCTTCTATCTTGAATGATTTTTTGTACGAAACAGGATATACAGAAGAATATGAATACCATGCTGATTATCAGCTATAAAGATAACTACGGACGTTCTTAAAAGTTGACGCAAAAATAAAGTTTATTATCAACATCAGGAAGAAACAATTATTAACAGAAAAACAGGACACCTTTGGTGCCCATTTGAAACTGGAGAACGGCTCGATTGCGGAACAAATCCGACATCTTAAAGTAAAGGCAACCTATTAAGTAGGCTTCAGTCAAAATTGCATTGGTTACTGATTAATGTAGAGCAAACACAGTCTTCGTGATTTGGGTTGAACAAGCGAATGTGAGTGTTGTAATGTGACAAGTTATGCGACTGAGTATTGTAATGTGACAAGTTTATGCGACTGTGTTCTTGCGTTATACAAACAATACAATACTGTAGTCTGTGATAGAAACAGGTGTGCGAATCGTGTATTTTGTTTTCTCCACAGTCAAACCAGGTTTGTTTGCTTGGACTCAACCAACAATGTTGCGTGATCCCTCACAGTCGTCTCTTTGGTTCTTTGGTTATGGAAGGCCCCGGTATCACTGCAAACGAATTAACATCCATAATTGTTCAACCGCCCGTGACAGTGGAATCATCCGAATTACTATCACATCTCCCAAACAAAGAAAGGTAGCTGTAGTCCCCATCATAGCAGTCTCAGCACACGCCAAAAGACATAAGGCGAAACCGCACAGAAAGTGAACACAGCCAACTGTTCCCTGTCATACGATATCATCATTCATCGTAAACAATTGGAATATCGAAACCTGATCAAAACGGATGAAACACACAGCTCACGGAGTGCACAGAGCACCTAACTCAGTAGCTCTTGCAGCAAGTTGGAATATGAGGAAACTGCAACAAGGAACACTATCATACATAGCCTTCAATGGTTCCTGCAGTAATTCAATGTCAGTAGTTTGTTTATATCTTTGTAAATCTCTCAGGGAATATACCCGGCACATTTTCTGTTGTTAATTGGAGTCGTCTCTGTGATCCTAAAATGCTACAGTCATTCATTATTACTCCAGACTAAAGTAACAGACTAAATTTATTGCGTGCGTATATGTTTGTGTGTGTGTGTGCGTGTGTGTTTCTAAGCATGTCTGTATTTATAGTAAGCCTGTCTGTGTGTATGTGTGTATATATAATATATATATATATATATATATATATATATATATATATATATATATATATATATATATATATATATATATATATATATATATATATCATCAAGTACCGGGCCTGCTGGAGTAGGTGATCACGTTTCTCCATAACTTTAGATCTTGACAGTTATTTATCATTTCTGTTGTTGACTTTCTGCGAAGCCATTCTCTTAAGCTGTCTAGTATCTTTTCACTTTGCTTACCTTTATCTCATCGTCCCTCAATTTTTCCAGTTGTTACAATATATTCCAACTGTTCTCTTCTCATTACATTGTCAAAAAATTATAATTGTTTCTTCATAATATTGTAAATTAGCTCTCTTTTTGCTTTGGCCTCTTTCATAACGTTTTCATTACTCTTCTTGCTGTCCATGGTATTTCCAACATTATTCGTTAAGACCACATTTCTACAGACTCCAGTTATTTCCTTGTCTGTTGTCCTATTGTCCATGATTCACATCTATATGTTAAGACTGGCTCTACATAACATTTAAGAACTCTTTTTCTTGTTTCTATTTCAAAAATGGAATGCATAGTATCTTCCTCATTTTCTGGAAAGCTGCTTTTGCCTGAGCCATTCTGCATCTCACCTGTGTTGTACATCTTCCGTCTGAGTTTAATAAAGTTCCCAAATATTTAAATTCATTTACCTGTTATAATATTGTTCCACTTGTCTTTATTTTGCACTGTCTCTTTCTTTGTTGTTACCATTACTTCTGTCTTTTTACTAACAATTAAGGCTGATTCCTTTATTTTTGCTTTCTTTCATTATAATGCCTAACATTTCTTGTAACTCATTTTCACTCTTAGCGATTAAGACTGTTATTGGTTATGGGTTATGGAAGGCCTCGGTATCACAGCAAACGAATTAAAATCCATAATTGCTCAACCGCCCGTGCCAGTGGAATCATCCGATTTACTAACTCATCTCCCAAACAAAGAAAGGTAACTGTAGTCCCCAACGTAGCAGTCTCAGCACACGCCAAAAAACACAAGGCGAAACCGCGCAGAAAGTGAACACAGTCAGATTAAGACTGTATCATCAGCATACCTTAGATTATTTTTATTATGTCCTCTGATTGTTATTCCAGGCATGCCCCTTATGGATCTTAAAATAATCTCATTGTACATAATTAAACAAATCTGGTGACAGCATAAAACCTTGTCTAACGCCCTGTTTTATTTGTTGAAACATTAACAATTGATTTCCAGTTCATATGTCCGCTGATTGTTGCCAGTACATGTTCTTTATTATTCTTAGATCTTTGCTGTCTCCGTTTCTGCCTTCTAAAATTTTGATTATTTCTTGGTGCTTTACTTTGTCAAATGTTTTGGTTTAATCTATGAAACATTGGTATAGATCTGTTTTCACCTCTATGGCTCTTTCTACTAACGATCTTATGATGTATATGGTATTGCTCGTTCCTTTACCACTAACAAAACCACACTGTTTCATCACTAATTTCTGGACTGATTTGGATTCGCACTCTTCGCATGCTGATTGTATGTAATATATTAGTCATGTGACTCATAAGGCTTATAGTGCGATGATCATCGCATTCAAACGGAACCAGATTTCTTTGGTAGGCCTGTGAATTTTGATTTAAGCAGGTCGTCTTGTATATAACCAGTGTTGTAGATAACATTCAATATTTTTGTTATTATGTCTATTCCAAAATCACACGTATATATATATATATATATATATATATATATATATATATATATATATATGCACACAATGCATTTTAAACTGTAAACATATACCTAATTTTCATACAAGTTTATGTACACATCAATGTATACTTATACATATATGTGTACAAACACTTACACAATACACATACACAGAGATTAAGTGATCTTCCATTCCATCTTCACCCACTTAAAAACAAAACGAATTTATTCTGAAGCAAGCATAAAGCAGTTGCGGAAATATAAATATTTATAATCGATCATATTTTAATAGAAACGTCATAACATTTAATATTTGCAATAACCGATTCAAACAAATAAATCAATCAATAAAACTGAAACAGTCATCTTGCACGTGCGTATTTCTGGATAAATAACAAATATGTGAAGCAATATCAGTTGATGTTGATATAGCGAGGAGCAGATAAATTAATTCTCTAGGAATTATACGGTTAGGAATAATATTATGCTGGATGATAATATTCTCATATATTGGGATCTTCCAGCCAGAATGGAGCGGCTGCCATCGGCTAAGTCTAATTTTTATTTTTCGTTGTACAATTATTTCTCTATACTTATATTTGTATATCTCTACACTTAACCTATCCTCTAACATGTAAAACCTCTTCCTTATCTTATCATCACAAGATTTATCATCCCTCTTCCCACCTTTATCATCCTACATGTAGTAATAGGTATTTTTACCTCATCGCTTATTGTTGTTGTCCTTGTTATCTGAAGAAGGCCGCAGACTGAAACGTCAGAATTTTGTTGTGTTCATTTTTTTTAAAGCTGTCACCATACCTTGGAGTGTATACCACACCCCACTACTGGCTCCATGATAATATGCTACAGGAAATTTGTGTTAGAATAGATGAAGCCATATGATTCAGAACAATAGTCAGTGCATTAAATGTCAGTAGTAAAAATATTGATAATAATAATAGTAAAGTAAAGTACCCCTGTCACGCCAAGTGGCGTATAGAGAATATGGTGTTAGTGACCATAAAGTTTACAAACCTTCGCCACATGATTTGTGGGGTAATGTGGTCGGTATTACGCCCGTGCCGCTTTACTTTCCCAGAAAACAATCCGGCTACCTTTAAAGGCTGGGTGAACTGGAGCCGTCGGTTGGGATCGAACCCTACCTCTTGTCCTTTGTAGTCCAGTTCACTAACCAATGAGCTATAGCGGCTCCCAATAATAATAATAATTATAATAATTTAACAGATTCTTACACTCAATCTAATTTGTACTTGTTTCTTACGTCATCTAAGTTGCACTTCTGTGAATGATGAGTGAAATAGTTTTTCATAACATTTGCAAAATACATACAATAGGTGTAAAACGCAATAGACCAGTGGTTAGTGAACTGGACTACTAAGGACAAGAGGTCGGGTTCAATCCTAATCGATGGCTTTCAGGTTCACGCAGCCTTAAATAGTAATATTTTTTCAGTAAAAGAAAGGCGGTACGGGCAAAATACCGACCATATTATCTTAAAAATTAATTTGAGAACTTCTATAAAATATACGTTATATAAAATATATGTTATATAAAATATGTTAATTAAAATATACGTTGTATAAAATATATGTTAATAAATATACGTTTATAAAACACATGTTAAATAAAATATACGTTATATAAAATATATAGGCACTAACAACGTATTTCTTATAAGTCACATACAGCATTATTGTGCCTTGTCTTGATTACGTTGGGTAAATCGGCAATTCTCTTGCAACTATCATTCAGTTCCTAGATAGCATATTATTTGTTTCTATTACTACTGCTGAGATATTTCATGATCGTTGTCTGAAAAAAAAGAAGTAAAAGTTTCAGGATGTGTGAAATCAAAGGAAGGAAATATAATAATGGGACAGGAGAAGACAATGGAAAGATGGACAGAATATATCAGTCAACTCTATGATGATGAAAGACCAGAATTAAACAATTCAAATGAAGACACAGGACCACCAATAATGCAGAGTGAAGTGGAGGACGCAATTCAACACATGAAAAGAGGCAAAGCTCCAGGTCCTGACAATATAACAATCGAAGAGATAAATCCATTAGGAGAGCTGGGAGTACAAGTCATAACTAAACTACTCAATGACATACATAACACTGGACACATACCCGAGGATCTACTAAAATCTATCTTTGTAGCCATACCGAAGAAGTCAGGCGCCACTGATTGTGAAGACCATCGCACTATTAGTCTCATGAGCCATATGACTAAAATATTACTAAGAATCATCATGAGACGTGTAAGGAACAAAATAAAACCAGAAATAAGTGAGGAACAATGTGGATTTGTGGAAGGAAAGGGCACCAATAACGCAATATACATCTTAAGGACATTGATAGAAAGATCTATAGAGGTAAAGAAAGATCTATATATGTGATTTATAGACTACACGAAAGCATTTGACAAAGTAAAGCATGTGGAAATAATCAAAATGCTGGAGAAATTAAACATTGATGGCAAGGATCTGCGAATCATAAAAAATATGTACTGGCAACAAACAGCAGCTATACGAATTAACAACCAAACAGGACAATTCCAATATATAAAACAAGGAGTCAGACAAGGCTGTTTTCTGTCGCCGGATTTGTTTTCACTTTACAGCGAATATATTATGAGATCAATAGTAGACAAACAAGGAATTGAAGTCAACGGTCACAACATAAATAATTTGCGATATGCGGATGACACAGTCTTAATAGCAGAGACAGAGAACGAACTACAAGAAATGATAGACATAATAGTAGAAGAAAGCAACAAGAAAGGTCTCAGTCTGAATAGTAAGAAAACAGAAGTAATCGTTATATCGAAGAAACAGTCATCACCATCATGCAGCATAAAAATAAACGAGACAAATCTAAAACAAGTGCAACGTTTCAAATACTTGGGCACAATAATTACATCAGATGGGAGATGCACCCCAGAAATAAAAAGCAGAATAGCTCAGGCCAAAATAGCATTTAAGAAAATGAAAAATATCTTATGCAACAAATCTATGTCAATAAAAATGAGAAAGAGAGTTCATCAGTGCTATATAGAACCAATTCTGACCTATGGAAGCGAATCATGGACAGTAGACAAACAAATAAAAAGACGGTTAGAGGCCACAGAGATGGGATTTCTCAGAAGAATGTTGAAAGTTCCCTGGACAGATAAAAAGACCAATGAGGAAGTTCTCAAAGAGGCCAACACAAAAAGGGAGCTCTTAAAAAACATAAGAAAGAAGCAATCAACATTTTTTGGGCACATCATGAGAAGAGGAAAGTTGGAATACTTGGTTACAACTGGCAAAATAAAAGGAAAGAGAGATCGCGGACGACAAAGAGAGAAAATACTGGATATTTTGGTGTCATGGCATGGAAAACAGTCAACAACAGAACTGATACGATGCACTGTGGATAGAAGATTGTGGAAGGACATGATCGCTTACGCCAACCGGCAGGGTACATGATGATGAGTCTGAGCAAGAGTGAACAGGTACAGTGAACAGGTATGGTAGTGAACCTTACGCACTTCAGTTTCAATCCAAAATTAATGTAGACTTGTTTTCTATCATCTCTGATCTTATAGTAGGGGATATCGAGTGCATAGTCCTATTGATATCAGTTAATAAAATATAACATATGGATTCAAGTTAAGCATGTTAGATAACGCTTGGCAATTGAATGCCGAAATGTTAATGCCGAAAAGAGCAGCAGAGGCATAATTGAAAGAGAAAGTCAAGGAAAACTTTTCTAAACTATGTATTGACCAGATGCAACCTCATTGTTAGAGAACAAAAATGGTACACAACAGTTTATATCACTCGAAAGATAGATCACGAACAAGAACAGAAAATAATCATCGGTCCAGACAATCGATTCTGTAACCTTACGGCACAGCGTCTTGCAACTGGAAGATAGTGTGCTATCGAACTCTGCTAACTCGATACCTGCAGAGAAGTAACTTTATCGGCTGGTGGGCACCTACGATAATGCGTAACGTGACTTGTGAGATATGTTAGCGAGGAATGGGTTGGATCATCTCATTGCTTATCATTATTTCTTCTCCCCCTTATTGATCGTGAATTTTACGAATGTTGTTCAAAGGCCCGCCCGCCCATCCATCCACCCACCCGCCCGCCCCTCCTTCATCCATCCATCCATCAATCTATCTATTTATCGACCTTTCGAGCCGTGGCCGACCCATAGGGCATAGACCCAGATACTCTTTCTCGTTTTCGAAATTTTATTTCTAGCAGTCTCAATCCTTGCAAAAAAAAAAAAATTACAAATACCGCTGTTTGTCTTTGTTTTGTGCAAACATCTCAATCTCATTGAGGGAGTTGATTCCTACTGCCTTTTTGCCTCTCTGATCAATGTTCTTCTCAGCGTTTCTCTGGGTCGGCCACTTTTCCTCCTCCCTGTTGTTTCCCACATTAGGGCTTCCTTTGCTATGTGGTTATTATTTCTTCTCATAACATGTCCAACATATGTCCAACGTCTTTTCTTGATTACTGAAGATATTAGTGGTTGATTGGAGATTTCTCTAATTTCCTCATTTGTTTTGAATTCGTTCCACGCTATACCGAGTATTTTCCTGAGACATTTATTTTCGAATGCGTTCAACTTTGTTTCTTTCTCTTGTTGTCTTCGATATCTTACGTTTGATTTGAATAGTCTAGGTTTCGTGTTTGTGCTGATGAGTTTTGATTTCCACAACTTTTCAAGGCTTCTGAAAGATATTGCTGCTTTAGCTATTCTGATTCTAATTTCTTTACTTGCATCCCCTTCCCAATCAATCTGACTTCCAAGATAGATAAAGTGATCGATCTCTTCCAATGGTTTGTTTTCCCATATATATATATATATATATATATATATATATATATATATATATATATATATATATATCTGACATGTTGGAACCAAGCTTTTCATGACTTCAGCCTTTTCATGATTGATTTCAAGCCCTAATTTGATAAAAGGCTATTGATAAAAGTTCATTTGTGCTTTCCTGCATCGTTTTTATCTGACTGCTGATGAGGACTATGTCATCAGCAAAGTCGAGGTCCTCCTACTGGTCTCCATGTATCCATTCGATGCCTTTATTACCAGTGTAGAATTTCTTCATTATGAAGATAATAGCAACGTCAAATAACAGAGGCGATAAAATACATCCTTGTTTAACTCCAGTTTCTATTGGGAAACATTCCCTCAGTCCTTCCTCTGTACGAACTGCACTGTGTAGCCATCATTCGTGACTTTGATATATATGATTTGATGGTATGCCATACTGCTTCAGAATTTTCCACAAAGAATTTCTATGAATGCTGTCGAATACTTTTATGAAGTCAATAAAGTTAAGTACAAAAGGTTTTTGGTTTTTAATGTGTTCTTCCAATATAAGTCTTAGAGTAAAAATGTTGCGTTGTTTTGGTCTTTCTCTCTTATCACTTGTCTAAACCATTTTATCTGCTGTATCTTTAGGTATTCTGTGGCAGGAATTATTATTAGCTTTTTTTCTCAGTTCGTCCTTTTTCTTATCTTTACTCTCAGGCTGTTTCCTGTCATTCGTCTAACATTTCATCTCGGTAGTCATTATCTTTTTTCTCAAGCTGTTTCCTGTCATTCGTCTAACATTTCATCTCGGTAGTCATTATCTTTTTTCTCAAGCTGTTTCCTGTTATTCGTCTAATATTGTATCTTGGTAGCTATTATTTTTCTCATTTTCCTTGATTCCGTGGTCCAAGCCTGCATTTGATTAAACTGGGAAAACGCCTAGAAAGTGTTATATCAGTTCAGTCCAAGTATAGCAGTAACACGAACTGTAGCTTAAAAGAAAAGCACAAAGTAAAGCTAAAGTGGCATATATAAACGAATCCTTTAAATGACGAGATATTATTACGATCCTGAACTCATATAGCGCTATTTATCGTCCAACTATTTGTATATAATAATAATAATAATAAATTATTATTATTATTATTATTTATTATTATTATTATGTAGCTTTTTCCCCTATTGGGAACCGCCACAGCTCAGTGGTTAGTGAACTGGACTACAAAGGACAAGCGGTAGGGTTCACCCAGCCTATAATGGGTACCGGGTTTTTTTTCTGAGAAAGTAAAGCGGCAAGGGCGTAACCTCATCACGTTACCTCAAAAAGGACCACGTTAAGGACCACGTTACCTCAAAAATCATGTGCCGAAGGTCTGTAAAATTTATGGTCACTAACACCATATTCACTATACGCCACTTGGCGTGACGGGGGGTACTTTACTTTTTACTTTACTATTTTCCCCTCTTCTGTCTGTTTTCACCATTGGATCTAATATTTCCCTTAACATGCAACGCTTGTAGTTGTCTTATTTGGAAATGACGTTCCCCTCTAAGTGAACTCTCAACTTTCTTATCACATTGGATCTAATACTACTCTTAACATACAATGCTTGTAGTTGTCTTATCTGCCCATGACTCTTACCTCTAAGTGAACTCTCAACTCTGTTATTATCATTGGGTCTAATATTTCCCTTAATATGCAATGTATCTGTTCCATTAATGTTACAAGTCCTACTTTGCTCTTTTTTTAACATCGCTAACTTCTCTTGGGAAATGTATTCTTCTTCTGCAGACCATTATGTTCCAAGTCTCTACAGACCGTACGGTGAAGACTCCAATAAACATGGGCTTAAGAGATAATATGGGGGCGGGGGTGGGTGGGTGGGAGAAACAACCCATGAAATGCATATGAGGAAGAAAATATATGCTTCTAGTCGAACAGAAATGGTTGAATAGACCACTACAAGACAGTGCCGATCGTAAAGGAGGAGGGCTGAGGGGAGGAGGTAAGTTTATTACGTCAGCAGTGATGGAAATAAGAATTTAAGATCGGAGTTGACTGGCAATGAGAAAGGGGAACAGCGCTGGAAAAAGTGTAGTTGAGGTGTCGAAAAGTGAACACAAATGGGGGACGGAAAAGTAGACATCTGAAATAAATAGCAGGAAATGAGCAAAAATAAAATAATATAGCGAACAAAGGGGTGAAAAAGAAAAATACGAATAAAACAATAGAAGACATAAGAAGAAGAAGATACAAGGAGAAGATAAAAGGAGGAGAAGATACAATGAGGAGAAGACACGAGGAGAAGTCACGAGGAAAAGACACTTGGAGGAGAATACACTTGGATAACACACGAGGAGAAGTCACGAGGAGAAGTCACGAGGAGAAGACACGAGGAGAAGACACGAGGAGAAGTCACGAGGAACGACACGAGGAAAAGACACTTGGAGGAGAATACACTTGGAGAATACACTTGGAGAAGACACGAGGAGAAGTCACGAGGAGAAGTCACGAGGAGAAGACACGAGGAGAAGTCACGAGGAAAAGACGACACGAGGAAAAGACACTTGGAGGAGAATACACTTGGAGAATACACTTGGAGAAGACACGAGGAGAAGTCACGAGGAGAAGTCACGAGGAGAAGACACGAGGAGAAGTCACGAGGAGAAGTCACGAGGAAAAGACGACACGAGGAAAAGACACTTGGAGGAGAATACACTTGGAGAATACACTTGGAGAAGACACGAGGAGAAGACACGAGGAGAAGACACGAGGAGAAGACACGAGGAGAAGACACGTGGAGGACAAACTCTAAACTCTATATAGCACTTATGGACTCTCACTTTTTTTTTTTGGTCATACACTCGTTGCAGAAGATGTTTGATTCATAGGTTAATAGACTGCGTGAGTGTGTGGTTGAATACGAGTGTATAGACTATTATTTTTATAGCAGGCTTGTAGTTGAGTGGATCTCTAGGTTAGTGGGCCATGACGTCATGTGGAGAACACGTGCTGTTAAAATGGAAAGATGAGAGGTGAAATTAATGGATGTATAAATGGATAGTAGGATGGAGAAACATATGGTCGGGGGAGAGAGTGGATGGATGAAATTATATTTGGATTAATGATACATAGGGATTAATATCGGATTAATGATACATAGGGATTAAGATCGGATTAATTATACATAGGGATTAAGATCGGATTAATTATACATAGGGATTAAGATCGGATTAATTATACATAGGGATTAAGATCGGATACAATATTAGTGAGGAATAGATGAACTGGTGGATGAATTGATGAATGAATAGAAAAATGGATATTTGTAGATGTAGGGATGCATGAATGAGTGGATGATTGATGGATAACTGGATAGAAAGGTTGCGCATGTGAATGAAAGAAAAGAAAGCTGGATGAATGAATGAATCGCATATACCAAAGTGATTTTAGGAATATATTCATGTCAAATTAAGTACAACTGTTCTGTTTTCTCACATGTTTATTTTTGTCATTTCAATGGAAATCCACGATATCCTCATTGATAATATCAGACTGCTGTTTCACATTTGGTGACCCTTTAGCTTGGTTGTAGCCTGCAGCAAGACTGTCAACCAACGCTGTTCTGGCGGCCTACGGTTGGAGAATTGACATTCTATGAGACAGCCATACGATTACGTGCAATATCGAGCAGTTCTTAGAGATGAGTTTTGAGCAGCGTTGGATAATTGATAGTGCTCAGAATTATATCTAGGTAAGGTATTGATATCGCCAGTGCGCTGTCGGGGCCCGAAAGGGGAGCAAAGAATAGTGGCGCTGTACCCTACCAGGCATGTTCGTAAGAGGCGAGAAAGGAGGGTTGGGCATGGGGCTGGCTATCCCATACTGTAAAAGAATAAGCCGAAAATACTTCACAAATATGGACAAGTGAAAATAGAACGACTTGGAAAGTGTTTTTTGAGTACCTATGTTCCACGGGGAGCTGAAAGGTGAAGAAGAAGAAGTTTTGATATTAAGGTTCCTCCATGCATGCACAACACATAATGTGTGAGTATATATATATATATATAATAATATATATATATATATATATATGCATGCATATATGAGCTACTACTGAAAAACAAACACACTAAAAGTTAAGGTAGAAAGAAAGTTCGCAACTTTTGGAGTGGGACATATTCGGTGAATGCTTATTGGGAGATAATTTTTTATTAACAAGAAAGGAAATTAGTACAAAATTAATAGTTATACTATTTCTGAGATTTCAACAATGAGAAGAAATTCGAACATGATTAGGAGTTACATTAATTCTGAGATTTTAACAATGAGAAGAAATTCGAACATGATTAGGAGTTACATTAATTCTGAGATTTCAACAATGACAAGAAATTAGAACATGATTAGGAGTTACATTAATTCTGAGATTTCAAAGAAATTAGAACATAAGTTAGGATTTACATTAGTTCTGAGATTTTAACAATGAGAAGAAATTAGAACATGATTAGGAGTTACATTAATTCTGAGATTTCAACAATGACAAGAAATTTGAACATGATTAGGAGTTACATTAATTCTGAGATTTCAACAATGAGAAGAAATTCGAACATGATTAGGAGTTACATTAATTCTGAGATTTCAACAATGAGAAGAAATTTGAACATGATTAGGAGTTACATTAATTCTGAGATTTCAAAGAAATTAGAACATAAGTTAGGATTTACATTAGTTCTGAGATTTCAACAATGAGAAGAAATTTGAACATGATTAGGAGTTACATTAATTCTGAGATTTCAACAATGACAAGAAATTTGAACATGATTAGGAGTTACATTAATTCTGAGATTTCAAAGAAATTAGAACATAAGTTAGGATTTACATTAGTTCTGAGATTTCAACAATGAGAAGAAATTCGAACATGATTAGGAGTTACATTAATTCTGAGATTTCAACAATGAGAAGAAATTTGAACATGATTAGGAGTTACATTAATTCTGAGATTTCAAAGAAATTAGAACATAAGTTAGGATTTACATTAGTTCTGAGATTTCAACAATGAGAAGAAATTAGAACATGATTAGGAGTTACATTAATTCTGAGATTTCAACAATGAGAAGAAATTCGAACATGATTATGAGTTACATTAATTCTGAGATTTCAAAGAAATTAGAACATAAGTTGAGATTTACATTAGTTCTGAGATTTCAACAATGAGAAGAAATTCGAACATGATTAGGAGTTACATTAATTCTGAGATTTCAAAGAAATTAAAACATAAGTTAGGATTTACATTAGTTCTGAGATTTCAACAATGAGAAGAAATTCGAACATGATTAGGAGTTACATTATTTCTGAGATTTCAACAATGAGAAGAAATTAGAACATGATTAGGAGTTACATTAGTTCTGAGATTTCAAAGAAATTAGAACATAAGTTAGGAGTTACATTAATTCTGAGATTTCAAAGAAATTAGAACATAAGTTAGGATTTACATTAGTTTTGAGATTTCAACAATGAGAAGAAATTAGAACATGATTAGGAGTTACATTAGTTCTGAGATTTCAAAGAAATTAGAACATAAGTTAGGATTTACATTAGTTCTGAGGTTTCAACAATGAGAAGAAATTAGAGCATGATAATGAGTTACATTAGTTCTGAGATGTCAACAATGAGAAGAAATTAGAGCATGATAATGAGTTACATTAGTTCTGAGATGTCAACAATGAGAAGAAATTAGAGCATGATAAAGAGTTACATTAGTTCTGAGATGTCAACAATGAGAAGAAAGTTGAGCATGATAAAGAGTTATATTAGTTCTGAGATGTCAACAATGAGAAGAAATTAGAGCATGATAAAGAGTTACATTAGTTCTGAGATGCCAACAATGAGATGAAATTAGAACATAAGTTAGGATTTACATTAGTTCTGAGATGTCAACAATGAGAAGAAATTAGAACATAAGTTAGGATTTACATTAGTTCTGAGATGTCAACAATGAGAAGAAATTAGAACATGATTAGGGGTTACACTAATTCTGAGATTTTAAAGAAATTAGAACATAAGTTTGGATTTACATTAGTTCTGAGATGTCAACAATGAGATGAAATTAGAACATGATTAGGGGTTACACTAATTCTGAGATTTTAAAGAAATTAGAACATAAGTTAGGATTTACATTAGTTCTGAGATGTCAACAATGAGATGAAATTACAAGTTTTGGAAGTGTCTTGAAGTTACCGGCTAACAAAAGTCCACAACATAAACGAACAACCAAATACAACCAAAAAAGATGTTTTAGAAGTTAGAAAGAAATCTAAAAAGACGGAAAGGCGAACTGTCCCACGTGACACGAAGCAACATCAGAGAGGCGATCCAAAGATTTCTGTTGCATCTCCTCAGTTTTATAAATCGACTGCATCTGCTTTTATTTGTCTGTGTTCATAAGGTTACCTAGTAAAGTAAAGCACCACTATCGATCAATGTTATTTTTCAACACTTCTCCCACTCGACAAAGATCAACTTGCTGTTTATGCAAACATTACATCTTATTCACTGGTTATCCAAACATTACATCTTATTCACTGGTTATCCAAACATTACATCTTGTTCACTGGTTATCCAAACATTACATCTTATTCACTGGTTATCCAAACATTGCATCTTATTCACTGGTTATCCAAACATTGCATCTTATACTATGTTTAACCTAACATTACATCTTATTCACTGGTTATCCAAACATTACATCTTATTCACTGGTTATCCAAACATTACATCTTATACTATGTTTAACCTAACATTACATCTTATTACTGTTTAACCTGACATTACATCTTATCACTGTTTAACCTAACATTACGTCTTATCACTGTTTAACCTAACATTACATCTTATACGCTATTATCATCAGTCCATATATAGAAGAAACTACGGTAACATTACACCTTATACACTATTATAATCATATGTGAGGGGAACATCAAATACAAGAGAAAGGAGACAAGGCCGGGTAACGCGGGCACACCTTGCTCGTTCTGTGGATGGATCTGTCTGTCCAGGATTGGCAAATTCAACCACGAGAAAAGATGTTCAGTAAAGCAGCACCCAGTGTGAGACACTAATGCTTTACGAAACTACTGACTTATCTTGATTGCTTGCTATCTCTGTCAAGACGCCAAATGCCATATACATCTTATGCACTGTTTATCAACACATTACATCTTATACACCTATTATCCAAACATTACATTTTATATATCGTTTATCAACACATTACATATTATACACTATTTATCAACACATTACCACTTATACACTATTTATCAACGCATTACCACTTATACACTATTTATCTACACATTACCACTTATACACTATTTATCAACACATTACCACTTATACATTATTTATCCACACATTACCACTTATACACTATTTATCAACACATTACCACTTATACACTATTTATCAACACATTACCACTTATACACTATTTATCAACACATTACCACTTATACACTATTTATCTACACAACACCACTTATACACTATTTATCCACACATTACCACTTATACACTATTTATCCACACATTACCACTTATACACTATTTATCCACACATTACTTTGTACACTTTTTATCCACCTTCCTTGGGTGCCGCATCAAAGGTTGGCTACCATGGTAGCGCCATTCCACTCTGTCTCTTGCTTTGTTGGTGCAGATTGTTATAGGTTGACTTGTCCATCTTTTGATGTTACTCGTCCATGTTTAATCTTGGTCTGCCTCTGTCTCGTTTACCTTGTATTTTCCCTTCTAATATTACTTTCAGTAGGCTGTTGTGTCTTTTAACATGCCCCAAAAAATTTCATTTGTTTTGTTCTAATTGTGTTTAGTAGTCCTCTTTTCATTTTTAGTTGTTTTAAAACTTAATCGTTTGTTTTCTTTCCTTTCCATCCAATTCTACCTATTCTTCTATAAATCCACATTTCAAAGGTTTATACACTGCTTATCCAAGTATTACATTACACGCTGCATATCCACACATTATAGTTGACTATTGTTATTGACACATAATCATTAGCGTGTCTCTAGTCATTTTACTTAACTGAGACATCTGCTGTTTTGTGTTTGGTAACCATGTTTCTTCCACTCTGAATCCACTATAGCTTTAATCACACTGCCAGCTTTCTCAGTCCCTGGATATCACTCCGAAATGCTTTTCTCTGTATTGTAGTTTCCTTGTTGTTTTATTTCAATTTATGTTTCTGCTATCTAGCTTTCTCCACGTTTCTCTTCTGTTTGTGTGTTTCCTCGTGTGAGATCCAGATGCACTGCTAGATCAACTTCTATGTGTTATGCTCTATCTTTAATTTATATCAAACACATCAGCTTGAATTATTAACAAGACATTATCATCATCAAGCACCATGCCTGCTGGTGTAGGTGATCATGTCTCTCCACAACTTTCGGTCTCGACAGTTCTTTGTCATTTCTGTCGTTGACCTTCTGCCAAGACATTCTTTTAAGCTGTCTGGTATCTTTTCTCTTTGATTCCCTTTCTCTCTTCATCCCTCAATTTTCTCAGTTGTTACAATATATTCCAGCTGTTCTCTTCTCATTACATGGCCAAAAAATGATGATTGTTTCTTCCTAATATTGGAAATTAACTCTCGTTTTGTTTTGGCCTCTTTCAGAAGGTTTTCATTACTCTTCTTAGTTGACCATGGTATTCTGAATATTCTTCTGTAAAACCACATTTTTACAACAAGACAAGACAAGAAATAACAAAAATAATATAAAAACCATTACAGATAGATGAATAACAAAACCTGATTTTCATGAAAGTTTGTTTCTTCTTCTTAGTCTTTAGTCCGTTAAGTGGGCGCTGATGCATTGTGTCGCTAATAACACACAGTCGTAATCTGCGCCTTTCGGCCAGACACATCCGTTTACGGCTGGAAAAATATTTTGAAAGTAAGATAATAACAATCGTGTCATTAAGGTAAGAAAAAGGGAAGAGATGTCAGGAGTTTGAGAGGAAATATTCATGCCAGGAGTTTGAGAGGAAATATTCATGCCAGGAGTTTGAGAGGAAATATTCATGCCAGGAGTTTGAGAGGAAATATTCATGTCAGGAGTTTGAGAGGAAATATTCATGCCAGGAGTTTGAGAGGAAATATTCATGCCAGGAGTTTGGGAGGAAATATTCATGCCAAGAGTTTGAGAGGAAATATTCATGCCAGGATTTGAGAGGAAATATTCATGCCAGGAGTTTGAGAGGAAATATTCATGCCAGGAGTTTGAGAGGAAATATTCATGCCAGGAGTTTGAGAGGAAATATTCCTGCCAGGAGTTTGAGAGGAAATATTCATGCCAGGAGTTTGAGAGGAAATATTCATGCCAGGAGTTTGAGAGGAAATATTCATGCCAGTAGTTTGAGAGGAAATATTCATCCCAGGAGTTTGAGAGGAAATATTCATGCCAGGAGTTTGAGAGGAAATATTCATGCCAGGAGTTTGAGAGGAAATATTCATGCCAGGAGTTTGAGAGGAAATATTCATGCCAGGAGTTTGAGAGGAAATATTCATGCCAGGAGTTTGAGAGGAAATATTCATGCCAGGAGTTTGAGAGGAAATATTCATGCCAGGAGTTTGAGAGGAAATATTCATGCCAGGAGTTTGAGAGGAAATATTCATGCCAGGAGTTTGAGAGGAAATATTCATGCCAGGAGTTTGAGAGGAAATATTCATGCCAGGAGTTTGAGAGGAAATATTCATGCCAGGAGTTTGAGAGGAAATATTCATGCCAGGAGTTTGAGAGGAAATATTCATGCCAGGAGTTTGAGAGGAAATATTCATGCCAGGAGTTTGAGAGGAAATATTCATGCCAGGAGTTTGAGAGGAAATATTCATGCCAGGAGTTTGAGAGGAAATATTCATGCCAGGAGTTTGAGAGGAAATATTCATGCCAGGAGTTTGAGAGGAAATATTCATGCCAGGAGTTTGAGAGGAAATATTCATGCCAGGAGTTTGAGAGGAAATATTCATGCCAGGAGTTTGAGAAGAAATATTCGAAACTAAATGAAGGGACTGATGTCATTATTGTAACAGCACTACAGTTATCTAGATGTGTTGCATTTACACAACTAAAAAAATATGTTAAAAAAACGAATGAAACAAACGAAATAAAGAAAAGTAGAAAGAAAAGATAATCAGTGGATCTGTTCTGAGTGGAAATGCAGACTCATCATCATCATCATCGAGTGCTTTCTCCGCAACGAAGGTTGGCTACCATGGATCGCCATTCTACTCTGTTTCTTGCTTTGATGGTGCAGGCTGTCATAGATTGACTTGTCCATCTTTTGATGTTACTCGTCCATGTTAGTCTTGGTCTGCCTCTGCCTCTTTTACCTTGTATTTTCCCTTCCCATATTACTTTTAGTAGGCTGTTGTGTCTTTTAACATTCCCCAAAAGTTTCATTTGTCTTGTTCTAATTGTGTTTAATTGTTCTCTTATAATTTTCAGTTGTTTTAAAACTTCATCATTTGTTTTCTTTTCTTTCCATCCAATTCTACCTATTCTCCTATAAATCCACATTTCAAAGGCTTCAATTTTCTGTTCTGTTTTCTTGTATAAATTCCATGTTTCTGCACCATACAGGAATATTGAGAAGACGTAACATTTTGCCATTCTTAGTTTCAGCCCTGCTGATATTTGTTTTGTTGTTAGTATATTTTTCATGGCATTAAAATTACTTTTTGCCATATCTATTCTTTTGTTTATTTCAATTTTGCATTTTCCATCATTGGTTATAGTATGTCCCAGGTAGTTGTAGCTCTGAACTGTCTCCAGATGTATTCCTTCAACTGTGATATTTATTTGTAGGTCTTGAGAATTGTCTTTGTTTATGATCATAGTTTTAGTCTTTTTGATATTCATATCCAGTCCATATTTTTTGCTTGTTATGTTTATCACATTAAATAATTGTTGTAGGTCTTTAGGATTTTCTGCTAGTAGAACAGTATCATCAGCATATCTTTAGGTTATTGACTAAATGCAGACTATTCTGATGTAATCTCCAAAGGTTTAGTGAGGTGCTTATTTATGATTCCTGCTATTTGAATGCGGACCAGAATAAATGCTATTCACAAAACCAGTTGATCACTGCTCACGAGGTCACATTTATAATTTGACGTTCTCTTTCATGTAATTATATCTAACCCTTTCCGATCTGCTAGAGAGGAAAAGAAACCTACTTATTTTAGAAAAATGTGCGTCAGTTTTTGTTTTTGTTTTGTTATTCGTATGATGTCTTAAACTCTTTTAAATGTTTGTTACTTTTTCCCTTTAGTGAATGTGTTGATTTTATAAGTGTTTTGTTATTATTATTGTTATATTTCTGAGTAACTTCCTTGTTTAGCATTTCACATTTTCTTCATTCAAACAAGAAACTGTTTTACGGAATAAAAGAGTGAAATATTTTATTAATTGTCTAAGAAAGAGTAAACGTTGCTAGTACCCACTCTATCTGACCCTTCTTTTCAAATATGTCATTGCCTATTAAATGTGTTATCAAGCACTTGTTATTGATTCAGTAATCTCTCCTGATAAACAAACCATAAGAAATGTCAGCAGAAGAAGATGAAATGTTGAAACTGGAAATTTCACAGTTGTGTTTTTGTAGCGCAAAACTTGATTATTTCATATAATTTTTTTTTTTTTTAATGTGAGAAAGTACAAAGACAATAAATACTAGAAAAACGTAAACTATAGAGATTTTTCTGCCACGACTGATAGGAGAGTGCTTTCTTCTTTCTTGTTCTTTTTCTCACCGGTACCGAAAAGGTGTCGTAGTTTATATCATTTGTCGTTCTGGCGCTGCTCGAACTGCCTGAATTAGTGATTTTCCTTTGTTGTTACATGTCTCTGTCACTGCATCTATCCATCTTCTTCTGGGTCTTCTTCTTGGTCTTTTTCCATGTATTCTCGAGAAGAACGCCCTTGATGGTGACTGATAAGGATTCATTCTGACCAGGTGGCCGAACCATTTAAGTTGTTGTTGTTCTATATATTCTTGGCAGGGTTTTGTTCCTACCATTTTTCTTATGGTTTCATTTGGTATTCTATCTCTTCTTGTGTTGTTTGTTACTTTTCTCAAGCATCGCACCTCATATGTATTGATCTTTCTTAAATGTGATTTAGATGTTTGACTTTCATAACACAAAGTTGGTATGAAAATGCTATTTATCATTTGTTGTTTAGCTGCCATAGAGATGTTTGGATGTCTTAACAATGATGAAAGCTGGTATGTGACAGCATTTGCTTTTTGTATTCTCATGTCAATTTCTCTGTCTAGTTTTCCATCTTATCTAAACATTGTGCCCAAGTACTCGAATTCCTATATTTGTTTTATTTCTTTATCTTTGATCTTAATTTTTAATCTTAATTTGCTTAATCGCATAGCCTCTGTTTTTGCTATGTTAATTTTCATACTGTAATTTGTACAACTGTTATCTAGAGATGTTATATGCTGTTGTTGCAGGTTTTCGTCCTCATATATTAGGCATTGGTCATCTGAGAAGAGTAGCTCGTTGATGTTGGAATTTTCTACCTCTAAGTTATCATTTGATTTCTCCTAATTGTTGGTTGTTTCCAGATTTATTGCTTAGGAGAGTGCTTTATTAAGTTAAAATGTAAGATAGATAGACGTGCCCGTGCCCTGCCGAGGCCCGAGAGGGGAGTAAAGAATAGTGGCATTTTCTTAAGAGGCGATTAAAGAGGGTTGGACATGGGACTGACTATCCCGTACTGTAAAAAAAATTACCCGAAAAAACTTCACAAATATGGACAAGTCAAAGAAAAGAATAAAAGCAAATCCGCCATCCAGGAAAGACAAAGACTCTCTGTCTAAGATATGTCTAGGAGAAGACAGATGAACACAGAGATGAAGATGATGGAGATGACATGGAATGATCTTAAAATAATGGCAAAAAACAGAACAGCTTGGAAAGTGTTTGTTGAAGACCTATGCTCCACAAGCAGCTGAAAGGTATAATAAGAAGTGAGACTTTATATTTAGAAGTTTATCCAAATAAGGTAACGATTTCACAACTATATATCTGCAATACAGTTTAACATACCGTAACATGGTTACATCATAGACACAGTCATTAATTATCCTCATTCTAGACGAAGGTGGCGTCTTTTACTCCTTGAAAATTAGAGTACTACCAACGTCATCAAGAGGAAGACGAGTCGATGGTTCGAAATCTTGAAGAGGCTCTGAACATGAGGACACAAGAAATGGGAGATGATGCAAGATTCTTTCCGACGGACTGTGATGGGTGTAACGGTCTGCAAGGGACCGATGATGAACAGTCTCATTGGTTACATCAAGTTAATTGCTGACTAGTCGCATCAGTCATCATCATCATCATGTACCCTGCCGGTTGGCGTAGGCGATCATGTCCCTTCCACGATCTTCTATCTACAGTGCATCGTATCAGTTCTGTTGTTGACTGTATTCCATGCCATGACAACAAGCTATCCAGTATTTTCTCTCTTTGTCGACCGCGATCTCTCTTTCCTTTTATCTTGCCAGTTGTAACCAAGTATTCCAACTTTCCTCTTCTCACGATATGCCCGAAAAATGTTGATTGCTTCTTTCTGATGTTTTTTAAGAGCTCCCTTTTTGTGTTGGCCTCTTTGAGAACTTCCTCATTGGTCTTTTTATAGTCACACAAGTAAAATAATGACCAGTCTCATCAGTCACACAAGTAAAATAATGACCAGTCTTATCAGTCATACAAGTAAAATAATGACCAGTCTCATCAGTCACACAAGTAAAATAATGACCAGTCTCATCAGTCACACAAGTAAAATAATGACCAGTCTCATCAGTCACACAAGTAAAATAATGACCAGTATCATCAGTCACACAAGTAAAATAATGACCAGTGTCATCAGTCACACAAGTAAACAAATGACCAGTCTCATCAGTCACACACGAAAAATAATGACCAGTCTCATCAGTCACACACGAAAAATAATTACCAGTCTCATCAGTCACACAAGTAAAATAATGACCGGTCTCATCAGTCACACACGAAAAATAATGACCAGTCTCATCAATCACACAAGTAAAATAATGACCCGTCTCATCAGTCACACAAGTAAAATAATGACCCGTCTCATCAGTCACACGAGTAAAATAATGACCCGTCTCATCAGTCACACAAGTAAAATAATGACCCGTCTCATCAGTCACACTCGAAAAATAATGACCAGTCTGATCAGTCACACAAGTAAAATAATGACCGGTCTCATCAGTCGTACACGAAAAATAATGACCAGTCTGATCAGTCACGCAATTAAAATAATGACTAGTCTCATCAGTCACACAGTAAAATAATGACCAGTCTCATCAGTCACACAAGTAAAATAATGAGCAGCCGCATCAGTCACACAAGTAAAATAATGACTAGTCTCATCAGTCACACAAGAAAATAATGACTAGTCTCATCAGTCACACAAGAAAATAATGACTAGTCTCATCAGTCACACAAGAAAATAATGACTAGTCTCATCAGTCACACAAGTAAAATAATGACCAGCCGCATCAATCACACAAGTAAAATAATGGCTAGTCTCATCAGTCACACAAGTAAAATAATGACCAGCCGCATCAATCACACAAGTAAAATAATGACTAGTCTCATCAGTCACACAAGTAAAATAATGACCAGCCGCATCAATCACACAAGTAAAATAATGACTAGTCTCATCAGTCACACAAGTAAAATAATGACCAGCCGCATCAATCACACAAGTAAAATAATGACTAGTCTCATCAGTCACACAAGTAAAATAATGACCAGCCGCATCAATCACACAAGTAAAATAATGACTAGTATCATCAGTCACACAAGAAAATAATGACTAGTCTCATCAGTCACACAAGTAAAATAATGACTAGTCTCATCAGTCACACAAGTAAAATAATGACCAGCCGCATCAATCACACAAGTAAAATAATGGCTAGTCTCATCAGTCACACAAGTAAAATAATGACCAGTCTCATCAGTCACATAAGTAAAATGATGACCAGTCTGATCAGTCACGCAATTAAAATAATGACTAGTCTCATCAGTCACACAGTAAAATAATGACTAGTCTCATCAGTCACACAAGTAAAATAATGACCAGTCTGATCAGTCACGCAATTAAAATAATGACTAGTCTCATCAGTCACACAAGTAAAATAATGACTAGTCTCATCAGTCACACAAGTAAAATAATGACCAGTCTCATCAGTCACACAGTAAAATAATGACTAGTCTCATCATTCACACAGTAAAATAATGACTAGTCTCATCAGTCACACAAGTAAAATAATGACCAGCCGCATCAGTCACACAAGTAAAATAATGACACATCTCATCAGTCACACGAGTAAAATAATGACCGTCTCATCAGTCACACAAGTAAAATAATGACCCGTCTCATCAGTCACACACGAAAAATAATGACCAGTCTGATCAGTCACACAAGTAAAATAATGACCGGTCTCATCAGTCGTACACGAAAAATAATGACCAGTCTGATCAGTCACGCAATTAAAATAATGACTAGTCTCATCAGTCACATAGTAAAATAATGACCAGTCTCATCAGTCACACAAGTAAAATAATGAGCAGCCGCATCAGTCACACAAGTAAAATAATGACTAGTCTCATCAGTCACACAAGAAAATAATGACTATTCTCATCAGTCACACAAGAAAAATGACTAGTCTCATCAGTCACACAAGAAAATAATGACTAGTCTCATCAGTCACACAAGTAAAATAATGACCAGCCGCATCAATCACACAAGTAAAATAATGGCTAGTCTCATCAGTCACACAAGTAAAATAATGGCCAGCCGCATCAATCACACAAGTAAAATAATGACTAGTCTCATCAGTCACACAAGTAAAATAATGACCAGCCGCATCAATCACACAAGTAAAATAATGACTAGTCTCATCAGTCACACAAGTAAAATAATGACCAGCCGCATCAATCACACAAGTAAAATAATGACTAGTCTCATCAGTCACACAAGTAAAATAATGACCAGCCGCATCAATCACACAAGTAAAATAATGACTAGTATCATCAGTCACACAAGAAAATAATGACTAGTCTCATCAGTCACACAAGTAAAATAATGACTAGTCTCATCAGCCACACAAGTAAAATAATGACCAGCCGCATCAATCACACAAGTAAAATAATGGCTAGTCTCATCAGTCACATAAGTAAAATGATGACCAGTCTGATCAGTCACGCAATTAAAATAATGACTAGTCTCATCAGTCACACAGTAAAATAATGACTAGTCTCATCAGTCACACAAGTAAAATAATGACCAGTCTGATCAGTCACGCAATTAAAATAATGACTAGTCTCATCAGTCACACAAGTAAAATAATGGCTAGTCTCATCAGTCACACAAGTAAAATAATGACTAGTCTCATCAGTCACACAAGTAAAATAATGACTAGTCTCATCAGTCACACAAGTAAAATAATGGCTAGTCTCATCAGTCACACAAGTAAAATAATGACCAGTCTCATCAGTCACATAAGTAAAATGATGACCAGTCTCATCAGTCACACAAGTAAAATAATGACTAGTCTCATCAGTCACACAAGTAAAATAATGGCTAGTCTCATCAGTCACACAAGTAAAATAATGACTAGTCTCATCAGTCACACAAGTAAAATAATGACTAGTCTCATCAGTCACACAAGAAAATAATGACTAGTCTCATCAGTCACACAAGAAAATAATGACTAGTCTCATCAGTCACACAAGTAAAATAATGACCAGCCGCATCAATCACACAAGTAAAATAATGGCTAGTCTCATCAGTCACACAAGTAAAATAATGACCAGCCGCATCAATCACACAAGTAAAATAATGACTAGTCTCATCAGTCACACAAGTAAAATAATGACCAGCCGCATCAATCACACAAGTAAAATAATGACTAGTCTCATCAGTCACACAAGTAAAATAATGACCAGCCGCATCAATCACACAAGTAAAATAATGACTAGTCTCATCAGTCACACAAGTAAAATAATGACCAGCCGCATCAATCACACAAGTAAAATAATGACTAGTATCATCAGTCACACAAGAAAATAATGACTAGTCTCATCAGTCACACAAGTAAAATAATGACTAGTCTCATCAGTCACACAAGTAAAATAATGACCAGCCGCATCAATCACACAAGTAAAATAATGGCTAGTCTCATCAGTCACACAAGTAAAATAATGACCAGTCTCATCAGTCACATAAGTAAAATGATGACCAGTCTGATCAGTCACGCAATTAAAATAATGACTAGTCTCATCAGTCACACAGTAAAATAATGACTAGTCTCATCAGTCACACAAGTAAAATAATGACCAGTCTGATCAGTCACGCAATTAAAATAATGACTAGTCTCATCAGTCACACAAGTAAAATAATGACTAGTCTCATCAGTCACACAAGTAAAATAATGACCAGTCTCATCAGTCACACAGTAAAATAATGACTAGTCTCATCATTCACACAGTAAAATAATGACTAGTCTCATCAGTCACACAAGTAAAATAATGACCAGCCGCATCAGTCACACAAGTAAAATAATGACCCATCTCATCAGTCACACGAGTAAAATAATGACCCGTCTCATCAGTCACACAAGTAAAATAATGACCCGTCTCATCAGTCACACACGAAAAATAATGACCAGTCTGATCAGTCACACAAGTAAAATAATGACCGGTCTCATCAGTCGTACACGAAAAATAATGACCAGTCTGATCAGTCACGCAATTAAAATAATGACTAGTCTCATCAGTCACATAGTAAAATAATGACCAGTCTCATCAGTCACACAAGTAAAATAATGAGCAGCCGCATCAGTCACACAAGTAAATAATGACTAGTCTCATCAGTCACACAAGAAAATAATGACTAGTCTCATCAGTCACACAAGAAAATAATGACTAGTCTCATCAGTCACACAAGAAAATAATGACTAGTCTCATCAGTCACACAAGTAAAATAATGACCAGCCGCATCAATCACACAAGTAAAATAATGGCTAGTCTCATCAGTCACACAAGTAAAATAATGGCCAGCCGCATCAATCACACAAGTAAAATAATGACTAGTCTCATCAGTCACACAAGTAAAATAATGACCAGCCGCATCAATCACACAAGTAAAATAATGACTAGTCTCATCAGTCACACAAGTAAAATAATGACCAGCCGCATCAATCACACAAGTAAAATAATGACTAGTCTCATCAGTCACTCAAGTAAAATAATGACCAGCCGCATCAATCACACAAGTAAATAATGACTAGTATCATCAGTCACACAAGAAAATAATGACTAGTCTCATCAGTCACACAAGTAAAATAATGACTAGTCTCATCAGTCACACAAGTAAAATAATGACCAGCCGCATCAATCACACAAGTAAAATAATGGCTAGTCTCATCAGTCACATAAGTAAAATGATGACCAGTCTGATCAGTCACGCAATTAAAATAATGACTAGTCTCATCAGTCACACAGTAAAATAATGACTATTCTCATCAGTCACACAAGTAAAATAATGACCAGTCTGATCAGTCACGCAATTAAATAATGACTAGTCTCATCAGTCACACAAGTAAAATAATGGCTAGTCTCATCAGTCACACAAGTAAAATAATGACTAGTCTCATCAGTCACACAAGTAAAATAATGACTAGTCTCATCAGTCACACAAGTAAAATAATGGCTAGTCTCATCAGTCACACAAGTAAAATAATGACCAGTCTCATCAGTCACATAAGTAAAATGATGACCAGTCTCATCAGTCACACAAGTAAAATAATGACTAGTCTCATCAGTCACACAAGTAAAATAATGACTAGTCTCATCAGTCACACAAGTAAAATAATGACTAGTCTCATCAGTCACACAAGTAAAATAATGACTAGTCTCATCAGTCACACAAGAAAATAATGACTAGTCTCATCAGTCACACAAGTAAAATGATGACCAGTCTCATCAGTCACACAAGTAAAATAATGACTAGTCTCATCAGTCACACAAGTAAAATAATGGCTAGTCTCATCAGTCACACAAGTAAAATAATGACTAGTCTCATCAGTCACACAAGTAAAATAATGACTAGTCTCATCAGTCACACAAGAAAATAATGACTAGTCTCATCAGTCACACAAGAAAATAATGACTAGTCTCATCAGTCACACAAGTAAAATAATGGCTATTCTCATCAGTCACACAAGTAAAATAATGACTAGTCTCATCAGTCACACAAGTAAAATAATGACTAGTCTCATCAGTCACACAAGTAAAATAATGGCTAGTCTCATCAGTCACACAAGTAAAATAATGACCAGTCTCATCAGTCACATAAGTAAAATGATGACCAGTCTCATCAGTCACACAAGTAAAATAATGACTAGTCTCATCAGTCACACAAGTAAAATAATGGCTAGTCTCATCAGTCACACAAGTAAAATAATGACTAGTCTCATCAGTCACACAAGTAAAATAATGACTAGTCTCATCAGTCACACAAGAAAATAATGACCAGCCGCATCAGTCACACAAGTAAAATAATGGCTAGTCTCATCAGTCACACAAGTAAAATAATGACCAGCCGCATCAGTCACACAAGTAAAATAATGACTAGTCTCATCAGTCACACAAGTAAAATAATGACCAACCGCATCAGTCACGCAAGTAAAATAATGACCAGTAATTCAACCCATTATTAATAAATAATCTTCAATGTCTATGCAGGTGTAACCTATAGCAACAGTGCAACGATATCTATTGACCTTGCAATGTGAATGAAAACTAGGTAGTGCAGATCTGCAATCAGCTCCTCGTTGTTGTAAAAATAGAAGAACCATTAATAAGATGTCGCTCTATTTATTACTGAAACATATAGAAGTAGTGACAAAATGTGGCGACCTTATCTAGAGCTTCCTTAAAATCACTGCACTGCGTCTCTAAATTAAAAAAAAAACTTGAAGAAAACTGTTACAGTAACAGCAAAACTATGGTTTTTGTTTCATAATTTCTAATGCAAATAATTAAGATAGTATTATGGAATTATAATTATGCAAATTTAGAGGAATAATTGAAGGATATATTTTACATAGCGCAATTTGCTGTGAGTGTGATGCTGCAAATTATCAGGTTAAAGGTTAAAATGAAGTTTGGTCTCACTTCGTGGCCTCCTCATGCTTCGAACCCATTGTCCGCCGTTGGTTAAACCATGAATGGAAAAAGCAATGACTGATGTTCGGGAGTTCGGGGGCGGGGAAGTTCCATTGCTTCCTGGAAATGCTAGATTCTGGTCATAGTTCATCTTTGGTCATAGTTCATCATTGGTCATATCTTTGGTCATAGTTCATCTTTGGTCATAGTTCATCTTTGGCCATAGTTCACCTTTGGCCATAGTTCATCTACTACATGTGTATTTCTGTATAAATTTATCTTATAACTCGGGAAATCTATCTTAGATATAGACTCTGACGTCTCCATTATCCTCACAAATTGTTTGAGCAGCACATCACTTCAGTAAGGATTTTTTTGCGCTGTGTTAATAGTAAGACACGTGACGCGAAAACAAATACACATTTCACAGTTCAGAAAAATAGTAGCTTAGAATAATGTGCTTAGTTTTTCAACTTTCCCTTTGTCTGTTTAAATCATGACAAAGTCCATTGTAAGTAGAGGGTTAAGGCATAAAAATGCGAAGCTGCAGTAAAGCTGAATATAAGGAAAAATTTAAAAATAAAAAAATGGTATGTAAGAAGCTTTACGTGACAAGTGGACGACACAGACTAAACAACGTTTCGGCTCAATAGGCCTTCATCAGGAACAAACAATAAAAACACACACACAAAATTGATAACGAAACAACCAAAACAAAAACAATCGAAATGTGTTAAAGAAAACAACAACAATAAATAAAACTAACCAGTGAAATCCAAAATAAAATCGTAACCAAGTGCGGCTGTCGTGAACGTCGAAAATCGTGCCAAAAAGTGCGTAAATGTAAACAGAACCAGAGGAGTTAACACAGGGGTCAGTGTGCAAACACAAAGGAGAAAGAATCGAATAGTAGACTGACAGGTGTAAAAAGACGCTAAGAGTGAGATATCTGAGAGTGGGGTACAGTAAAAATAAATGAGGGGTAAGAAGCACAGAAAAAAATTATAGAGGAGAAAACCGAAGTGTCTCATAAGGGACTAGAGGAGAAGAACTATAAAAAGCATGGCATAGTAAGTAGACCAAAGAACCCACATATGTGTAGTAGAGAAGGCTATGCAAAAGGGAAGGAGCAAGCAAAAAGAAACTATGCGTATGAGTGTGATACATTCATACCTCTCGGGGTCAGCGAACCATACTGGACTATAAGGCGATTTTCCAAAGTATAGCGGCTGCGGTCGCCAGAGTGACAAAGGACAATACCAGTGACACGGATGTCGTCTTTGCCCTTGTGATCAGGGGAGTTGAAGTGGGAAGATACCGGAGTACCAGTATTGTGTTGGACATCACGTAGATGTTCACAAAATCTTTCCGCTAATCTTCTCCCAGACTCACCAATATAGGTCATGTGGCATCGTTGGCATATGATGGCATAATGATGTTGCGGGACACGCATGTGAAGCTATGCTTGATCTCGAACCGTCCAACGGACGGTCCAACATCCAACGGACGGTTCGAGATCAAGCATAGCTTCACATGTGTGTCCCGCAACATCATTTATGCCATCATATGCCAACGATGCCACATGACCTATATTGGTGAGTCTGGGAGAAGATTAGCGGAAAGATTTTGTGAACATCTACGTGATGTCCAACAAAATACTGGTACTCCGGTATCTTCCCACTTCAACTCCCCTGATCACAAGGGCAAAGACGACATCCGTGTCACTGGTATTGTCCTTTGTCACTCTGGCGACCGCAGCCGCTATACTTTGGAAAATCGCCTTATAGTCCAGTATGGTTCGCTGACCCCGAGAGGTATGAATGTATCACACTCATACGCATAGTTTCTTTTTGCTTGCTCCTTCCCTTTTGCATAGCCTTCTCTACTACACATATTTGGGTTCTTTGGTCTACTTACTATGCCATGCTTTTTATAGTTCTTCTCCTCTAGTCCCTTATGAGACACTTCGGTTTTCTCCTCTATAATTTTTTTCTGTGCTTCTTACCCCTCATTTATTTTTACTGTACCCCACTCTCAGACATCTCACTCTTAGCGTCTTTTTACACCTGTCAGTCTACTATTCGATTTTTTCTCCTTTGTGTTTGCACACTGACCCCTGTGTTAACTCCTCTGGTTCTGTTTACATTTACGCACTTTTTGGCACGATTTTCGACGTTCACGACAGCCACACTTGGTTACGATTTTATTTTGGATTTCACAGGATAGTTTTATTTATTGTTGTTGTTTTCTTTAACACATTTCGATTGTTTTTGTTTTGGTTGTTTCGTTATCAGTTTTGTGTGTGTGTTTTTATTGTTTGTTCCTGATGAAGGCCTATTGAGCCGAAACGTTGTTTAGTCTGTGTCGTCCACTTGTCACGTAAAGCTTCTTACATACCATTTTTTTATTTTTTTTTTTATTTTTCCATTGTAAGTACTGAATCGATCATTTAAGATTAAGAAAGTTTTCAAAACACTTGTTCCAGAAGTAACTTACAAAATATACGCTCATCTATGTATATATGTAAATACTTGTACTCGTGTATTTGTATAGAGATATGATTCTTTTCGCAGTAATTTCTAAAGGCATCATTTTGCGTCATCGATTTATATTTGTAGCCTTGAAATCTGATTGGGCGAAAGCCTGTCACGTGTTACGAGAACGAGAAAATTAGTTACATACGAGAAAGCTCTTATCTCTGCTCGAGTGAAGTGGATAATTATATCAAATACGATGTACCATTTTGTATTGTGTTAGTACGCGTGAAATGAGGAATGATAGTTTAAGTCAAACAGCGCATGCGTATAGCTAAAGCAACAAAGGTATGAGTAAACAAGCACAATAAATGTAAACAAAAAAGTGAGAGTAGATATATTTTATATAGTACATTTCTATTATTTCTTTTAAACTTGACTTCTGTAGATTGATGTGGATACAAGAAAGGAAAGAAACACATTTGGTTGAAAGAAATACATTTGGTTGAAAGAAATACATTTGGTTGAAAGAAATACATTTGGTTGAAAGAAACACATTTGGTTGAAAGAAACACATTTGGTTGAAAGAAATACGTTTGGTTGAAAGAAACACGTTTGGTTGAAAGAAATCAATATTTACAAAGATAATAGACTTTAGAAATACTTCGGCATTAAAGTAAAAGCAGCGTAAAAAAACACACAATCTTATAAAAATTCAAAGATATTTTAGTGAAAACTTGCATCTTAAAAGTTTTCAGCGAAAAACAAAGTATAACATTCGACGGCTACGAGGCAAATGAAAATCATCACCACAGAAATGGAAACAGAATAATATGAGCGGAACACTTCAAAGTAGATAGGTCGACTATCATCCCAGATGAGAAAGTGATGAATAGATAACTTATCGTTAAGAGCCTCATAGAGATGGATCAAATAAGGACTTTGAAAGAAGTGAATCTACATCGATATCTATGTGAATTCTACGCGAAGAATGGAGACTGACATTGTGGTACTTGTGGGCATTCTCAGCAAAGGGAGAGAAATGGTCAACCAACATCGAATTGGCACAGTTAGTCGTAGCGTAGTGTATTGAACATTTTGAGGGGAAGGTCAGAGCACCAGTAGATGTGTCCGGGGTGTAGTGGTGGTGATTCTAACATAAAGTAACGTCAAAGGAGAATTAAGTAAGAAAGTATCACAGATTTTACTAAACATTCTTGAATCTGAACTACATCATGACACAAATACAGGCACTCTTCACAGAAAAGAAACAGAATTATGACAATCAATAGATGAGGGTACGGAAATAGAAGCTTAAACACAATAGATGAGATTACATGTGAGCAAACTCGTGATTAACAGCAATAAACGTGGTAGAGGTAACTTATCGGGATTCCGGTGAATAGCTCGTAATGTGAACCATTAACACACAAGACCAGAAAATATGGACACTAGATGAGGCAACCTGACAGACGGAAACGACACTTGATTAAAATAAGATTGATTCCGACAAACGGAAGCACATGTTGTGGAAGGCTTCCGGTATCCTTTAATCGTTCAGTTACTAATGTTCTGGATAATGCGCGCCAGCAAATCATGGAGCAGCAATGCATGGAGAGCAATCAATAAACATTGATCAATCAAACAATACGCTCAAGGTTAATTAATATTGATAAAACAGGTTAATCTGTATATTTCTATTTGACGATTGGGTAGAATTAAAACTGGGGTCCTGAAGGACATCGATGTAAATAGAAATCAAGGGAAATGTGTCCGTTGAAAGAAGGAACTAAATATAGTCATTAAAAGTAATGATGGGGCTTTCAAAGAAATAAATCTGACTCGATATAAAAAAATAAGTATTAGCTAAAATGAGCAACTAAGTATAAATATATATATATAGATATATATACATATATACATTTATTTAAGGTCACAGGGAGCCGCGATAGCTCAGTGGTTAGTGAACTGGACTACAAAGGACAAGAGGTAGGGTTCGATCCCAACCGACGGCTTCCGGTTCACCCAGCCTTAAATGGGTACCGGATTTTTTCTGGGAAAGTAAAGCAGCACGGGCGTAATACCGACCACATTACCCCAAAAATCATGTGCTGAAGATCTGTAAAATATAGGGTCACTAACACCATATTTCCCTATACGCCACTTGGCGTGACGGGGGTACTTTACTTTTGTTACTTTAAGGTCATAGTGGAGAGAAGTTTATTTAGAATTTATGAAGAATGTTAAGATAACATGTGGAAATATGAAAATAAGTGTTTATGTGGAAAGGCAAAAATAAATTACTACACAAATAGTAAGAGACAAGTAAATGTGGATGCGGGTAAGGTAATAAAAGTGAATATAGAAAACAATATATTTATTTATTTGTAGAAAAATGAAAAAAGTGATTACAAAAATAAAATTAAGATAAACAAACACCAAACAACATAAAAAGACAGAAAACAATAAGTAACACGAGTCACAAATAGAATCTATTGACATAAAGCCTCGACTACACACCAGCATGCTGAAAGTAATTTTACTTCTCAAAACTATCTTCGAGTACCTAGAATTTTCTCACGGAGAATACGGCTAGCTAGAATATATGGCATTGTGCATTTTATACATTATCATCAACTACAGATCATTGGTCAACTCGTGAATACTCGCGTCAGGAAAGATACAACATGTGACATCAACATTACTGTTGATTGGGTTGTTAAATGAAGTAATTGCTTCATCCACATCTTAAGGTGTATAGATATAAATGGCTATTTCATAGGTTTTTATGACCGACAGGACACTTTACAGCGAAGTGGTCGGTCACACGTCAGGTCATTTCATATTTCCCAGAAAAAAATACCAGATGTTCACTTTCAGGGACTGGATGAGCCTCAAAGCCATCTCAGTCGGAAACAGAATCGGCATTTTAAGAATTGAATCCCAAGCCCTTCGGTGAATAGTAGTGGCATTCAACCTTTACGGCTTCAAATTTAGATTTGGCAAGGTGATACATGTTTTGTGTTTTATGTTGTTTTACATGAATTGTGTCTGAATTCTGGTGTAAATCTCTGTATAGGTTTGTTCACTTATTGGTCCAGAATTACACTATATTACTGTGATTGAAGGCAGAGGTTAGTACTAGTGCAAATCATTATATAGGTTTGTTCACTTATTGGTCCAGATTTACACTAATATATTACTAAATATAAAGTTTTGTTAACCTCAGACGGAAGATGTACAAAAGATGTGAGATACAGAATTGCTCAGGTAAAAGCAGCTTTCCAAAAAATGAGGAAAATACTATGCAATCCATTTTGACAATAGAAACAAGAAAAGAGTTCTTAAATGTTACGTAGAGTCAGTCTTAACAAATGGATGCGAATCATGGACAATAGGACAACAGACAAGAAAATCACTGGAGTCTGTAGAAATGTGGTTTTACAGAAGAATGTTGAGAGTACCATGGACAGCTAAGAAGAGTAATGAAGAGGTTCTGAGAGAGGTCAAAGCAAAAAGAGAGCTAATTTCCAATATTAGGATGACACAATCATCATTTTTTGGCCATGTAATAAGAAGAGAACAACTGGAATATATTGTAACAACTGGAAAAATTGAAGGACGAAGAGATAGAGGGAAGCAAGGAGAAAAGATACCAAACAGCTTAAGAGAATGGCTTGGCCGAAGGTCAACAACAGAAATGATAAATAGCTGCCGAGATCGACAATTGTGGAGAGACATGATCACCTACGCCAGCAGGCCCGGTACTTGATGATGATGATTACTAAATATGATTGAAGGCAGAGGTTAGTACTAGTGCAAATCTCTATATAGGTGTATTACACTGATTGGTCCAGATTTACACTAATATATGACTAAATGTGATCGGTGCCAGAGGTCTCTGGGGAGGTTTAGTCTGACAAGGGTTAATTTCATTTTCGTGCCAGGGCACGCGGGAGTTAATGAACGTGCTGACTGGGTTGCCAGTTTGGAAGATGTTGAGTGCGGAAGTTGCAATGGGCTGAGACTTATTCCGAATTTACCCCGGGAGATAATGGACGAAAAATTACCCCTAGAATGACCTTGAATCCGCAGCCAAGATCAGACTCACGAATAGCATGTGCAGGTGGGGAATGTCGGACGGGAACGATGCGCAGGAAGCCAAAATAGTCTTGTAACCCAACGGTGTCTTTTGTCCCCAAAGTTGTGGGAATTACTTTAAGGACAGATCTGAGTCCATTACTCTTCCGATGTGCAAAGACGATGACCTGTTGATTAAACTAAACTGTACAATTATGAAGGTAATTTATTGGTAGCGCGCAGGCCTTATAATAGGATAAAAATGGTTCTCGTGTTACATTCTGTTTATTCTAAATTGTGTACCTTAGCAATATAATGGGCGTTTGTTGCGGTATTTTAGTTTGTAGATATGTTTGATACATTATTGCCCGCTGACTCAACATATTCTAATTGGTGAGAAGCCAGAGAAAAAAGGCCTTGGTAAATTATAGTCGAATTTGATTTTAATTAATTTGTGAATGGTTTGCTATCAGCTTCCTCAAGTTATCTTTGTGAATAGTTTGCTATCAGCTTCCTCATATTATCTTTGTGAATGGTTTGCTATAAGCTTTCTCAAGTTATCTTTGTGAATAGTTTGCTATCAGCTTTCTCAAGTTATCTTTGTGAATAGTTTGCTATCAGCTTTCTCAAGTTATCTTTGTGAATGGTTTGCTATCAGCTTTCTCAATGTATCTGTGTGATTGGCCACTTACGGTTGATTGAAGTGTCTAATTAGGGCGAAAGACATGACCTTACTCTAAGAGTTGTAGAGGGTATTCACAACGATGCAACCGTTTGTCTGCTGATTTGTGATATAAGGAGCTTCAAACAACTTACACCCCACCGTTTTTGTTTTCCTACAGGAAAATGTACAAATTTGTATCTATTGATTGTCAGTTCGAGCCGAAGACGGCATATAGGGTAGACATTCTAGACTGTCTATGCTCAACGATCTTTGTTAACAATTGTCAGACTTTGCACAGACCCGCATTGCATCTCGCCACACATCCCTGGTCTGGACGAGTTGCTTAATCTCGGCGGAGGAGCTGATGCCTACTGTTGTTGCCTATCTTGCAATGGGAGCACACACAAAAATGGGACCTAGCTTGCAGAGCAGTAGAGGATATTAACAGCGATGAAGTGTTTCTCTTTGACAGCCTCAATTTCTGCGATGAGGTTCACAATTACGTCCAACCCATACCCAAAAAAAAAATAAAAATCAATTTTATTATAGGAAAGCATGCATATTTACCAAACTGAAATATCATATCCTCAATAAAGGTATACAACACGATTTGAGAAGCTTTTAGAGCGTTTGAGTATTTTCAGTCACCCCTGATTCTAATAGTCCGTTCATAAATTCATGAACAAGTTTGCTTTAGATTTGCGCGAAAACTACCTACATATCCCAGTGATTGTTTGTATGCAGACTTAGAATATCCATGACGTTATGAACAGTTTTTGCTCCTAGACATTTGATCTAGTTTGCAAGATTGGTTCTCTAAAAAAAAAGTAAAGTACCCCGGTCACGCCAAGTGGCGTATAAGGAAATATGGTGTTAGTGACCCTATATTTTACAGACCTTCAGCACATTATTTTTGGGTAATGTGGTCAGTATTACGCCCATGCTGCTTTACTTTCCCAGAAAAAAATCCGGTACCCATTTAAGGCTGGGTGAACCCGGAAGCCGTCGGTTGGGATCGAACCCTACCCCTTGTCGGTGGTAGTCCAGTTCACTAACCACTGAGCTATCGCGGCTCAAGATTGGTTCTCTAAGCTAAAATAAAATCGACCTCACTTACTTTGACCTAATATTAGCAGATCTACGATACTCTGTGGTGTTGTTCTAAAAATATTTCGTTCTAACATTGAAGCAGGCCAAAGAAATACAAACTCTCAATTTCCCCGTAAACCAATTCGACTTTCATTTGAAACCGATAAATAGCAACCTAATAATGCGAAGCAGTCGCTCATGTCAAAGGGGTATTCTGTTATTATTGTGAAGTTATTGTGGTATAATGTTGCCTTCTAAAAACTTACATTCATATCAACATCATAATGAGTTTCTAATGCAATTTTATAACTACGCAGAAGGTTACCGTTTTACTATGTCAGCACGTCCGCAGCGAATCGAAATGTTATGGAGCGATATTCATTTCCCAGAAAAACGAACAAATGGCGCTTGGTCTGGATAGATAATCCTTTTTCCGTTGGATTAAACAAGACTCAAGAATGCACTCATGTCAAGCAAGGAAGGATAAGGAAAATTGACGACTGTGAGGCAGATGTCATAAGATGGGGGATATTAAAAATTGTTCCTACAGATGTACTTGTTACTCTCATGAAATTGAAATTAATATTGCATGCAGACTGCAGAATTGAAATTTCTAAAAGTGCTCTATGAAAAATTGTACTAGCCGCTGGCTTCACTTTCAGGAAAACTGTAGGCGGCAGGAATATTATTTGTAGAAAAACGCATTTGATTACTGCCCCAAGCAAATACCTGAAATAGATCCGGGAGTGGCGAGTCAAAGTTATGATAATGTATATTTGGTCGAATCCTGGGCCCAATGCTAAAGAATGACAATCAGTAGACGGTGAACAGAAAAGAACAGTTCCCAGCAGTAAAGGTTAGCGCATCATACTAACTCATGCTGGAAGCAGCGAAAACGGCCTTGTCCTTGACGCTGGACTTATTTCCCAATCAAAAAGTATCGACGGTAGACATTACCTCACAGAAATGAATGGACACATTTTCAGGCCCTGGTTGGAGAACGATCTTCTTTCAATCCTAGATAGACCTTCATGCCTAGTAATGGATAATGCATCTTATCATAATGTTGTTTCAACGGAAGACAAAGTATCAAGTACATCAAATACAAAAGATCAAATTAGGCCATGGCTTGCTAAGGAAAATGTCAAATTGGACAGCACATATTTAAAACTCGAGTTGTTGCAGTTTGTGAGGAATACAAATGAAACAAAGGTTTATCATTTGACAAAATCATTGAGGTCACACTTCTCTGCGTGTCTTTGCATATCATGCGTACCACAATCACATCAATCTTGTGGGGACTAAAGTCAAAAGACAAGTTGCAGAACAGAACATGACGTTTTAAATGTGTGATGTTGAAGTTCTGACACTAAATCCCTCTCAAATATAAATATTCAGTTCTGGTAGAAGTGCGTTGCACATGTGCTTCGTGCTGAAGACGGATACTGGCAACGAGATGGCTGAATTTGTCCAGCCGTTAACCATTATCAACCTCTTGGAATTGTCAGAGTCGGAGCGATGAAGACCATATTTTGCTGACCGACTGAATAACTGCCTGGGATAATTAAGCGTATGTTAAGAAAATGGTTAAGTGTATGTACAATGGCAGCAAACATATTTCCATATCCAAATGCATCTACCACCATTCAATTTGGGGTGCAGTTAGGAAACCTTGTGGTCTAATGATGACCGACGGGCAAGACTAGCTGTAGCAAATTGGAGTCATGTTTGATATTACACATAACTTACAGCACATACAACTACTTGATCTATACAAGTTGTATGCAGATACGTCTCTGAAATGAACTGAACTGGAAATTAACATGATTACTGTCTTCTCCTTCTTCTATCCTTCCTCTGTTGCCGTTGGCGTCGAGGGGAGAAACAATCTGCGATTCTTTGCTCTTCTGTTGGCCTCTTCTGATGTTATTCCTCCTAGTGACTCTAGTATTCCCTTTATCCATCTCTTTCTCGGTCCTCCTCTTAATCTGACGTTTTCGTAGCGTTTGTTTATGGCTCTTTGATTCATTGTTAGTTCTTTCTGTCTTGTTATGTGGCCAAACCAATTTATCTGTTGTTTCTTTATGTATTCGATGGCTGGTTCAATTTCGAGTTTCTTCCTCAGGTCAGTGTTTCTTACTCTGTCCCTTAAGCTGTATCCTGTCATTCTTCTGACACATTTCATTTCGGTGGTCGTTATCTTTCTTATTATTCTAGAGTCCAGCGTCCAATTCTGGCACTGATAGCACAGAGTTGGTAGAAAAATTGATTTGTATATTGCCCTTTTTGCTTCCGTAGTTATTGCTTTGTTTTTCAATAGTGTTGATACTTGGCCTATAACTTGGCTTGCTTTTTTACACCTTATATCTTTCTCGGTCTCTTGGTTATTGTCTTGTGTTAGCGTGCTACCCAGATATTTAAAATTGTCAACTTGCTTCAAAGATGTATTATCTATTATGATGTTTATTTTTTCTTTCTTTCCCGCTATTGCCATTACTTCGGTTTTGCTTATGTTGATCTTCATGTTGTATTGTTTAGAAGTGTTGTTTAGCCTGTTGATATGTTCTTGTAGGTCCTCAGTTGTTTCATGTATCAGAACTTGGTCGTCTGCAAATAGTATTTCATTTATTTCTTCCTCTCTTCTGTAGTTTTCTGGTACGTATATTTCGTTTTCTTCTGTGTTATCGTTTGTTGTCATCCGTGTTGGTATATTTCCTTTGATTAGGCATGCTAATTTGCATATATTGTCCATATATGTGATGAAAAGTAAGGGGGAAAGCACGCAGCCTTGTCTTACTCCGGAGTTAATGGTGAAATGTTTAGAGTAACCTGCTGAAGATCTTACTGTAGTGCGACTACTTTCATAGAGGCTCTTACATATCTCTACTAGGTGGTGACTCACACCGTACAAGGGCAATACGGACCATAGTTGTTCCCTGTCCACCCTATCGAACGCCTTTTCTTGGTCAATAAAAGCTGTATATAATGTTTTATTATGCTCTATTGTTTTCTCCGCTAGTTGTTTTATGATAAATAGGGATTCTGTGCAACCTCTGTTCCTCCTGAAGCCCATCTGAGCATCGCTTAGTTGTGGGTAAATTCTTAAATTTGAATTAACTTATTTGGAACAGTCCTAAAGTATCAAAGGAATTCGTCTATGTGTAAATTCTGTTGTATCTGTTGAATAAGGAACAGCAATATTTTTCCTCATAGATATTCTAAGGCTGTATGCAAAAAATAAAAAAACAACAACAACCAACAACTGCATTATAACATAGTTTTATTGCAAATTGAAAGCAAAAGTGATCATAAATTTATGAACGGAATATAATTGATGTTAGATTGAGTCATAGTCATATCGGAGAAAAATGATAATAGGAATTCTCGTGTAAATGGTGAGTACATAAAATTACCATTGCCAATTGAAAAGAGTCTATGTATGTTGCTGACAGGTTTTTTTTTTTAATATAATCATTCAATCCATTAATCGATTTATCGATCTATCGTCCACTCGAGCTGAAGAACACCTATAAGGCGGAAATCTCAGATTCTCCAGGCTCGACTATCTTTCCTATGAAGAGTCGGGCATTGCATATGACCCGCACTGTACCTCGCCACTTGTCCTTGTTCTGTCCAAGAATCTACTCCCCGGCAAGGGATCTCATGCCCATTGGTATTTCTTCACGCTTATGTTTTCTCTTTAATGTTTCACTAGGTCGGCGTCTTTTTCGTTGCCCTCTATAGTCCATTTGAGGGCCTGCATTGAGGTTCTTTTGTTGTATCTTTTCGTCACATGTTTGACATACGCCCATCATCTTTTCTTGATGTTAACTTATGTTGCTGTACTCATTTCTCTTATTTCTGCAACAATCTTGAATTCACAAATAGAAAAGGTAAATTCCGACTGTCTTTTACAATAAAAAAACCACCTCTCTAGAATGTATCTGTGTTGGTCATGTGTCATATCTTTGTGTGTGCATGTCTGGGTTAGGGATATCTCATATCTTTGTGTGCATGTTTATGTTCGTCATATTTCATATCTTTGTGTGTACATGTCTGTGTTTGTCACTTCTCATATCCGTGTGTGTGCCTGGCTATGTTAGTCACATCTCATATCCTTGTGTGTGCCTGGCTATGTTAGTCACATCTCATATCTTTGTGTGTGCGTGTCTGTGTTTGTCACTTCTCATATCCTTGTGTGTGCCTGGCTATGTTAGTAATATCTTATATCTTTGTGCGTATGTCTATGTTAGTATGTGTCATATCTTTGTATGTGCATGTCTATGTTAGTCATATTTCATATCTTTATGTGCATATCTATGTTAGTCATGTGTCATATATCTTGATGTATGTCGGTGTCAGTCATGTCTCGTATCGCTATGTACATGTCTGTGTTATTCACATCTCATATCTTTGTGTGTGCATGTCTGTGTTAGTCACCTCTAGTGACTCGGGCAGATGGTGCTCGTAAACCTGGGAAAGCAGACTATCTAACGGCAGAATCCCCCTACAGAAAAGACAATCTGCTGCCTTGCAGGAAGATTGGGGACAATCAAAGGCTAAGGAAAGCAAACCTGAATAAAATGCTGGCTGAAATCGGATGCACTGGGCCACTGGCGCAGAAAACAGTGCAACGTTTTAACGGGTGTTCAATCAGAGTGGATCTGGCAGACTCTAAATGTGTTATTCTGTTTGTGGGGGCGATCAACACACTTAACCTGACAGCTGACTTCATGTGGGAGTCTGAAATCCTACTCTGATTGAGTCCTGATCGCAGAGGGAGAGAGAGAGAGAATGGTTTTTGTACATTGTTCTGAGATCCTCTTGTGTTGTCAAGGAAGAAATATGGTTAGTCGTCGAATTATCTTCATCACCCTTGGAAAAGCTGCTCATAAGAGCTCAGATCTCTCCAGCAAATCTCGCAGTGTGAAATAATGTGTTCACATGTCTCCCCCCCCCCCCCCCCCATTCCACTAGACAAGTGCTGCAGGTTCAAGAACAGCATCGAAATCTTTATCATCTCGCTCTTCTTTTCTAGTTTTCGAGCTCGCAGCAGAACAAGGGATATACGATTGTCCATCACTATAACGTAGAACACACACAATTGTCAATGTATGCACAAAAAACGCTTGATTTACTGCGAAGGACGAAAGGCATCGGCGCAGAATCCTTAAAGTAGAACGTTCGGTTGACTATGCACAACGATTAATGTCAATGTGTCGTATTCTCACCCCTTGTTTCGCCAATAAAAGAACCGCTGTTCAAGCGCACGAACCCCGTAGGACCAGCGCGAATCAGTAGAATATTCTGTTGACTTTAACGCAGCGATCTACATTTGTGAGCTTAAATGAATCAGTCTTCAAAAGGAAAACTGTACCCAAACTTTATTCCACCATTTTGGAACCTAGAAGTCCCAACATGAGACCTGAATGATAATGGCACTAGGACACTCGTACAATAACCATGGTCTAATATATAACGGACGTTATAACATTCTTATAAAAATGATAGTCTAATACATATATTTACCAGACTTTATAATCCATTGCAGAAACTCTTCAGAAAAAATATAACAAACGAATAAAGTTATCCTGTGTGATCTTATCGATCAATGTGACACAGATGAGTGCTATTAGAGCGATTATGAAATTACATTGCCCTGACGAGTGCCATTTTAGCAATAACATACAAAACAAGTCACTGTGTATAGGTGTTGGTTCATACGGGTGCTGATCTCAGTTATGTAGCAGAAGCATTAGTGATACTGGCAACTAGAGAAGTTATAATTTTTTGTGCTGAGTACAGCAACAACATCAATAGTTGTCACGCTGAGATGGACTAATAGATTGTTTAACAGACCATGTATCCCGTGACTTTTAATAAAAACGCCAGAAAAAAGAATTCATGATCTTTTTTTGCGTTTAATCTTTAATTATTGGTACGAAATTGCGTCACTGCAGAGGGGTCCATTCATGTCACCGCTCTACCACCTGCACAAGAAACAATTGAAGTGTTTGTCTACTCATTGTTCCTCTCCTGCACTGTTCCTCTCCTGCACTGTTCCTCTCCTGCACTGTTCCTCTCCTGCACTGTTCCTCTCCTGCACTGTTCCTCTCCTGCACTGTTCCTCTCCTGCACTGTTCCTCTCCTACACTGTTCCTCTCCTGCTTTGAACGTGTTACGATGTCTGCAGCTGAACATGCTTTCGACCCTCGAAGCACCTCGTCCCATCATTACTTTGACACGTGGGTTATCATCCGCGTCGTGTCGCCTTCCCATGAGAGATGATCTCTAAACGCCCTCACGACGCTATTTATGTCCATTTTAAGGTCCCTTGTCAAATGCAGATTCTTCAAACCTGTCAGCCATCACATTACCACAAACTCCCTCATGCCTGGGCCAATATATCCACGTTAAACGTTAACGTGACTCAAGTCAAGTAGATGTACCCATTATCTGCGAAGAATTTCTTGTCAATCTGGAAACAAATATTTTGTGAGTCAGTCAGTACCTCACCTATTTGTTTATACAGCCATGACTATCAGAGACGAGAGAACAATGCCAATTCACAATTAAAGAATAACCATCTATAGGGGAACGTCTGAGCGCAGATAAAGAAACCTGAAAAACCTCCACTAGCTTTACGTTTTCAGCAACACAAGCTATAGATGGCTGAGCACAGCCGCCCCAGATCGCAACGCTGAAAACGTCACGCTGGTTGGGAAATTTCCTGTATTTCTCTTTCTTTACTCTGGTCTTCTCTATAGCTGCCATGATTAAAGTCAATAAAGAATTTACAGTCAATGAACTCAATTGCTTAGAACTATTAATTCTGATGGTAGGTCTATGAAAGGGTTGAGGTACGAAGTAGTTCAAGGACGAACTGCTTTCCAAAGAATTAGTGAAAGGTTATACACTTCATCTTTGACGAAGGAGATAGAGAATGAGTTCTTCAGTTTTTAATTTTCAGTTAGTCTGATCCTACCCTTTCAAATGTCAGGGTGTTCTTAAATGCTGAACATAACATAGGAAGCGCCTCTTCCAATGGTCCGACGCCGGTAGGACTAAGCTCAATTACACTAATCTTGATTATCCGAGATCATTGGGGGAAAAAAATTCCACCGCTGCAAGTGTGGCTGGAAATGAGTTGAATTCAGATAGTGTGGCGAGTGCTTCATTCACGCCGGTCACTGTCAAAGTTATTGGCAAACTGTCTTCTTCTTCTTGTTCCTTTCAACTCCCTGAGAGGGTAGGCCTTCAACGAACACTTCTCAATATGTGTAGTTTCTTGTCATTCTTTTAAGATCATTCCCTGTCATCCCCATCGTCTTCATCTCTACTTCAACCTGTGTTCTCCAAGAATATTTTAGTCTACCTCTTTGTTTCTTCCCCTAGATATTCCAAAAAAACGTGTCTGTCGTGTAATTCAGTTGGTTCCGCAGTGTGTGTCCTATCCAGTGCTTTCGTCTTCTTTGTATTTCTTTATCCACTAGTATTTGACTGGCACTTTTCCATGATTTTACTTTAATGATTTTGTCCTGCCTTTCCCATCCTTTTATTCTGCGCAAGCATCCAAAAATAAAGGTATGTAACTTCGTGACTGTCATTTTTGTTTTATTCATGTTTCACAGCCATATAATAGGACTGACTTAATACTAAAGTTAATTTTTATGTTTGCCTTTAAACTCATTTCTTTGGATTACCATATATTTCCTAATGCAATGAAGTCTCCTCTTGCCTTTAATGTCTTAATTGTTGTTTCATCCTTTGTTCCTCCTCCTTCGTTTGTATTACTGCCCAGAATAATGTAAGAGTGTACGCTTAGTAGAGGCATTTCTCCTATTGTTATTTAATTATTACCAACTGCATTAATTATGATAATTGTTGACATCGCCGTTTACTTTCAGTCCAAGGTGTTGTGATCTCTCAAGTATGCTATTTTTATCTTGCATCTGTTGATGATTATGTGATAGGAGAGTCATGTCGTCAGCAAAGTCTAAGTCATCAAGTTGGGATTCAATTTCCGTTGTTCTGAATTATTTTTACAATCAAGTCTATGGCCAACTGAAAAAGAAATAGAAGGCATACTCCAGTTCTTACTACAAATGCTTCCGGAGAATTAAAAAAAAAAAAACTGTCATTCTGGTAAAATTGCTCACTGCATTATTTTTTTTTTTTTTTTTTTTTTTTTTTTTTTTTTTGCTTTCCTATGAGCGTATGAGGTTAAACAGCTGCTTTTTTTTCCCATCCGAGCTAAATGTGTTGCAAGGGTCGTAGTTAGCCCATACGGTTACAGGCTATCGTACTCTGTCGTTCTCAAGCCCTGAGACTCAATCATTGACTGTTGTCGTCGTTCGCATAGTTGTGGTTGTAAAAGACTTAATTCTCGTTAAATTGCCAAATTATTTCACTTTGTTTTCTCCAAATTCTAGATCCCATGAGTTTTCTTCTCGTATTTCTCATTCTTTCTTATCTCCTGAAATAAGTGTTTCTCACTTTAATAATATAAACCAAAGTCTTTATCGGTACCGAACACCCACATATCAAGTCCATAACAAAATATTAAAATATGTGTTCACGTCATCCATCTGATATCAGTGCCAAACGAGTTCTACATCTAAAGATCAAAAGAAGATTATACGATATTTGAAGTTTAATTTTGATTTGAAATGCGTATAAAAAAGTAAAGTACCCCCGTCATGCCAAGTAGCGTATAGGGAATATGGTGTTAGTGACCATAAAGTTTACAGACCCTCGGCACATGATTTTTGGGGTAATGTGATCGGTATTACGCTCGTGAGGCTTTACTTTCCCAGAAAAAAATCCGATATCCATTAAAGGCTGGGTGGATCGAAGGCCGTCGGTTGGGATCGAACCCTACCTCTTGTCTTTTGTAGTCCATTCACTAACCACTGAGCTATCGCGGCTCCCTTGATATGCGATTGCATAACAATAACATGTCAGTATTTTGTCCTTTCATTTTATTTATATTTAAAATAAAAGTTAGCGCTAACTACTGTAATTTATTTCTATATTCTCAAATTAAACACGGGATTTGTTTTTCTAGCAATACTCCGCCTTTTATTTCAGCATACCGTCCTTCTGGCTTTATTTTATCTCTTCGATACAAATTTGTTTAAGCCCTTTCTTTTAGTGAATATCTAACACGGCGAAGGTAATTATAACAGGAAATCCCAAGTGTAGCCAAACAAGCATCACGAATTATGCACACAAAAAACACACTAACAAACAAATACATTGATTATCTAAAGTGATATTTTTTACAAATAGAATGACATTCAAAATGTGTATATAATGTATAAACTCAATAACAGTGAAAATTAATTATGAAGGTCGAAAAGGCAATACCAAAAATGGGAAAAAAATATCAACCATAAATAAAGCTGATAAATACGATATGTGCAAAGTGCTATTTACATGTTTATATATTTTTTCTGCAACCCACCTTTATAAAGTAAACGGATGTTTCCTATTAACCTATCTATTGTTCATTTTTTTTATTTCACAGTTTAGTATGTTTCCTATATGTATCTGTTTACATTAGAGAATTGAAGCCTTTGAAATGTGGACATATAGAAGAATATGTAGAATTGGATGGAAGGGAAAGAAAACAAACGATGCAGTTTGAAAACAACTAAAAATGAAAAGAGAACTATAGGTCGTTTCAAAATATTTTGAAGGTGTTTAAAATTCCATATCTCTGCAACCAATTGATTGATAATGCTGAAATTTTGCATATGGTCTTGTGATTTTTTGGTCCCAAGAAGTACATTCATTTCCTCACCAACAAACGTATAGTTTTAAATATTCTTTATTTGAAGTATACAAATTTAAGGCATTTTGGTCAAACCATATATTTGGAGGAATTACCGCTTCATATGAGTGAGCACCCACGGACTTGTCATCTTGAACGTAATGCGCGCCAATTTCCCTGTTTTAAGCACTAAAAAACACATAAAACGCGTCATAGTTATAATTTTATATCCGGTGCGTCCCATTTCCTGTCGTTTTGTTGTGATTTATGTGCAACGGCGTATCCTAATTATTGGGTAATTTCGTTAAATTTGTGATCTGTTAGTCAATGGGTATAAAAGTAAAGTTCCTTACATTGCAATCAGTGGCAATAAAGGTGTATAAATATTTTTGCATAGAAGCTAAGCGTGGAAAACTGTATCGAAGCATCTCAAAGCCAGAAAAGAGAACTATTCACGCATTGGGTATAAGCAAACGCTTTTTCAAACAAGTGCTTAAAGCTAACGGAGTGTCCAGTTCAATCAAGACTAGGACGCTAGGAAGAAAGAAAGTAGTAGATAGTTTTGACAAGGAAGTGATTAGAAGAGCAATTTGTAAAATGTTCGATTCCAAAGAAACTGTGACTTTAAGAAAACTGAAAATTCGACTGAGAGCAGAAAATGACATTGTTGTGTCGAAAACAACATTATGGAGAACTGTTAGAAGCATCGGTTTTACGTTTAGAAAGTACGATAGTGGTAGAAATGTCATCTGCGAGAAGCCGCACTTAGTTTCTATGAGGAGTAAATATTTACGTGAAGTACGGGAAATGCGTAACCAAGGTTATGATATTGTATTTCTAGATGAATCTTGGATAAATTCTCACCACACAAGTGCAAAGGAATGGCAGTTATCAGATGGAAGTATTAAAAGATGAGTACCCACTGGAAAAGGACAGCGTATTATAATGGCACATGCAGGCAGCCGAAAAGAAGGGTTGGTGAAAAATGCAGAAATTATATTCACCTCTAATTATACTGACAACAGGGACTATCACACCGAGATGAATGGCCATATATTTAGAGAGTGGATTGAAAATACTCTTCTTCCAATTCTAGACAGACCATCCTGTCTGGTAATGGACAACGCGTCGTACCACAACGCTGTGGCAGAAGAAGACAAAATTCCTACATCTACCAGTACAAAAGATGTTATAAAGATTTGGCTAAGAAAGGAAGGAATTCTATTTAACTAGGGATTTTTGAAACCTGAATTACTGTCACTTGTTAAGAAATCGCAAAAGACCAAAGTATTCCAAATAGACAAAATCATTCAACAGCATGGTCATACGTGCTTGAGACTGCCCCCTTATCATGCACAATTAAACCCCATTGAACTCGTTTGGGCAAAAATTAAAGGGCAGGTGGCAGCTGAGAATACAAGTTTTAAACTATGCGATATAAAAGGACTGACATATGCTGCTCTATCACAGATTGACAAAGATTTTTGGTGCAAATGTGAAGATCATGTCTTAAAAGAAGAAAATGACTATTGGAAAAAAGATGGACTATCGTTCGTTCAGCCCAGATTAGTAATCAATATGTTAGACTCCTCTGATTCAGAATAAATGAAATAATAATGGACGTTTTTATATGTCCGCATGATCAATCTTTAGCTAAAGTTGATAACGTTTTGAAAATGTAAAGATTCTTGATATGTGTACTGCAGGCATGCAAAGAAACTAAATCACTTTCATATGTCTTGTTTACGTAAAATAATGAAAGTCACATGGAAAGACATAAAACGAACAATGTAGCTCTTTACAGTGAAGAGGATCCCGTGCTTACATCGGACTCTTTAGTCACATGCGTACCCATAAATAATAACTTTGCTTGATATGTCATGCTCGTTATCGCTCGCAACGGATAATTAATTTTTTTAAATGTATTCTTTGTTGTATATTGTTTAAATAGTTTTCATTAATGGAACTGTTTATACGCTGATTTGTTTTAGACCGTCTATAAAGGCTATAATATTGACATTCTCATAGTATTTTAAAGAAAGTAAACAATAGAAAGTAAACAGTTGATAAACGCCTCCAACTTTCAAGTTGTGTAGAGACGCCTATGTCGAGAAGCTGATTTCCATTAATGTACGGTAAATTATTTTCTCCAGGAGCAAAAAGATCCGTAAATTCACTGAGATCAAAGGAAAGTGCTGCTTCATGATGAAGCATACTTCCTACATCATTAAATTTTGTGAAATCGGTGGGACCTTGGAAAAACAAGGCCAGATGCAAAAAATCAAGTTTGTAAGTGCAGGGAAAGAGGAGATATTTCATGTTAATCGTGAACATTTAGATTTGAAACGACCAATACTAAACACAATTCAAACAAGACAAATGCGATTTTTGGGCCATGTTAAAAGACACGACAGCCTGCTAAAAGTAATCTTGGAGGGGAAAATACAGGGTAAAAGAGGCAGAGGCTGACCAAGACTAACATGGACGAGTAACATCAAAAGATGACCAAATCAGCCTATGACAACCTGCACCATTAAAAGCAAGAGACAGAAGAATGGCGCTCCATTGTAATCAACCTTCGTTGCGGAGATGGCACTCAATGACGAAAAATTTGACAGTTTAGTTGAGCTTGAAGGCTGCACTAGAACACAGAAGTGTGTCCAGGACAATTAACGCTATGCAGGCATAGGAAGATCACCATATTCATGAATGTATTCATAATGGGATCAACGAGACAGGAAACGCAACTATTGAGAAACCCAGATTATAATTGGGAAAAGATTATTCAACATCGACATGAAGAATGTAATAAATTCCATTCACTGAGAACAGAAGAAAGAGATGCAGCTGAACACATTATTTATGCTTTTCTAATTTACAAAAGGTTTGAATATTTTAAATAAACTTTCTACGCTTAAACTATATGCAGTTTCTTTGTTGATTACGATGTGACAGATGTCAGTATACATTGTTCCATTTATATGATGTTTGTCTTATTTTGTTTTGTCTATCCGTGATTCAGTAGCGCGCCACCAGTGGAGCCATCCATAACCGGGTGGGCAACCTTTTATTTTATGAGGGCCTGACCTGAAAATTATAAAGACGCCGAGGGCCAGATATCATGATTTAATGAAGCCATCATATACATTGGGGAGCCGCGGTAGCTCAGTGGTTAGTGAAATGGACTACAAAGGACAAGCGGTAGAGTTCGATCCCAATCGACGGGGACCGGTTCACCCAGCCTTTAATGGGTACCGGATTTTTTTTCTGGAAAAGTAAAGCGGCACGGGCGTAATACCGACCACACTACCCCAAAAATCATGTGCCGAAGGTCTGTAAAAGTTATAGTCACTAACACCATATTCCTATACGCCACTTGGCGGGAAGGGGGTACTTTACTATCATATGCATTACCTATTTTGAATTTACAACCGATTATAATGTAAAAGTCTTATTAGTGATGGAGAGGGGGAGACAGAAAAGATAGTGGAATGAAAGGGAGAGGGGTGAGGCACAAAAAGGTTGGGAAAGAAAATTCAACAATAAATTATAAATAAAAAACTTACCGGTTTAATGAGATGATTGTTCCTGAACTTCACCATAAATGTTGTCCATGTTTGGTGGTATTTGACAAATAGCAATGTGTAGTATGTTTACTAAATATGTGTCATTTAATGATTTCTTGTTTTTGATTTAGTCCACTTGAGTTTTGAAAAAAAAAAAATTGTTCACTAACACAAGTGCTACCAAACAATGAAGTCACTTTTTGGGCATTTGATGTGATCATTTGATATTGTTCACGTGGGAAATAAGATTTATAGAAGTCCAGTATCTTCAAGTTCCTCCACTTTGATTTCAGAAAATGTTTTCCTTGCAAGTCAAAAACATCCATTTATATCACAGCTGGACCAGCATATACATCGATATTAAACATTATTGATAGACACTCCAACCTTTGTCGTTGTACAGCAAAATATTTGAAACGTTCCGCGAACTGGCAGTAAATGCCATTATTGGTATCAGCACAGCTGATAAAATTAATCAGAGATTTCTTCTGCTCTTGAATCATTAAATTAAAAAAATTAGTATTTTGTTTTCGCAGGTTTAGCATTATCATTTCCATCTCCCATTATTTCAATTTTTTTCTTGAAAGCTTTGATATGCCCCGAAAGTTCGTGTACCAGTGGCTCTTGTGTTTGTGACTGGAAATTAAGGCTATTAAAATTATGAGTCATGTTAAACAAAACCGCTGGTCGGCAGATCAACAGAGGGTACGATAATTCTATGATTGGACTACCCTTAAAGTCCATGAAAAGTCCGACCCCAGCTCACGAGTCATCACATTTTTTTCATTATTTCCCCTTAACGTAACCCGCGTACTTCACAATAGTACACCAGATTTCCATGCTCTGAATCTAGGACATAAAGGAATTCTTGGAATTGACGATTCTTGAGGCTTCTTTGCTTTTGTAAAGTTCACATACAATTATAACAACTGGCATAATGTCAGCAATTTTAAACTCTTGGCGCACAGATTTTCTTGGAGAATAAAACAATGTAGAGATGAAACATCAAGATGACATAACTCGAAATCTAAAAAGTGGGATTTATTTTGCCTACCAGGTCTGACTTTTGACCAGTCATAGCTGGTGCTCTATCTGTTGTCACTCCACAAAGCCTGTCCCAATCTATTCCAAAATCTTGAAGAGCGAGCTCCAGTGCTTTGGAAATGTTCTCGTCTAGTTGTAACGTTGATATGTCCTCCTTAATGTTAGAGAATTTGTCATTGGCACTAATAAAGATAACTAATTTCCCTGTGTCTGTCATATAAATTAACTCATCTAAAGCGACGGGGAATGCTACGATTTCTGACGCAAACTCTTTTAGGTTTTTTAAACACTTATCCCCATGTCATCTACGAGTGTTCCGACAGTCCGGCGCGATAAACTTACTTGGTGAAATAAATAACTCTTTATCAGTCCAAATCATTTTCGCAACTGCTTTGAAACACTCTTTCACTTTCACAAATTCTCCATCGGAAAATGGATTCAAACTCCAATCGATGTATCTACTAATAATATAACTCACACAAACAGCATTCCCTGAACATTAATTTACGTTGTAAAACATATTCTGTTGACTCTCCAAAATTTTGCTATTTTGTCCTGCCTAACGTGTTCTTCCAGTGAACTGTATGTTTCATATTTGTATTGGGGATGACGTTTCAGGTTTATTTTTTAAGGTAAAACACGTTTTCATTACATATTAAACACATGGGGTTATCGCAAAACGGAAAAAAGAAATAATCTAAAGTTAATCTTTTCTGAAAAGAACGAAATTCTGTGTTTAATTTCCTTCTTTTGTTTGATAGTGCCAATTTATAACTAATTGGTGACAACAGATTAATAACATTAAACACATTGAAATTTAATTTTTTAAAATTCATTAACATTCGTACACCACCGCAACTTATTGCCCCTACCAAAACTGTTGTTAAAGACAATGACCAGCAATCTCTTTCCTCTGACGCAGGATTGGCAGCGAATCAAAGTCCCCTTATCTGACTTGTGAGGCCGACACATTACAATATCACGCCATCCACTCCCAAAACCACCATCTTTTAGCCATCGCTACACTAACAACAAAGGCTACACCACTATTGTGATGACTAATTCATCATCATGTGCCATACCGGTTGACGTAGGCGATCATGTCCTTCATTAAACTTCTACCTACCACGCATCGTAACAGTTCTGTTGTTGACTGTTTTCCATGCCATGACACCAAGCTATCCAGTATTTTCTCTCTTTGTCGTCTGCGATATCTCTTTGTCGTCTGCGATATCTCTTTGTCCTCTGCGATATCTCTTTGTCCTCTGCGATATCTCTTTGTCCTCTGCGATATCTCTTTGTCCTCTGCGATATCTCTTTGTCCTCTGCGATATCTCTTTGTCCTCTGCGATATCTCTTAGTCCTCTGCGATATCTCTTTGTCGTCTGCGATATCTCTTTGTCCTCTGCGATATCTCTTTGTCCTCTGCGATATCTCTTTGTCCTCTGCGATATCTCTTTGTCCTCTGCGATATCTCTTAGTCCTCTGCGATATCTCTTTGTCCTCTGCGATATCTCTTTGTCCTCTGCGATATCTCTTTGTCCTCTGCGATATCTCTTTGTCGTCTGCGATATCTCTTTGTCCTCTGCGATATCTCTTTGTCCTCTGCGATATCTCTTTGTCCTCTGCGATATCTCTTTGTCCTCTGCGATATCTCTTTGTCCTCTGCGATATCTCTTTGTCGTCTGCGATATCTCTTTGTCCTCTGCGATATCTCTTTGTCCTCTGCGATATCTCTTTGTCCTCTGCGATATCTCTTTGTCCTCTGCGATATCTCTTTCCTTTTAATGCCCGAATGATGTGTCCGAAAAATGATTGTTCCTTTCGGATGTTTCTTAGGAGCTTCATTTTTTGAGTTGGCCTCTGAGAATTTGCACTCTGGTCTTTTTAGCTGCGCATGGAACTTTTAAAATTCTTGTCAGAAATATCGTCTCTGTGGTGTCTAATCGTCATTTCATTTGTTTGTTTACGGTCCATGATTCCCTTCCATAGGTCAGATTTGGCCATACATAGCACCGATGAACTCTCTTTCTCACTTCATTTGACATAGATTTGTTATATAAGATGTTTTTCATTTTCTGAAATGTTACTTTAGCCTGTGCTATTCTGCTGTTTATTTTTGTAGCGCATTTTCTTTCTGATGTTACTTATTGTGCCCAAGTATTTGAAGATTTGCACTTGTTTCAGATTTTTCCTGTTCATTTTCAGACTTAGACCTTTCTTGTTGCTTCTTTACTAATATGTCTATAATTTCTTGTAGTTCATTTTCTGTCTCTATTATTATGACTGTCATCCGCATATCGCAAATTATTTATGTTGTGACCGTTGACTTTAATTCCTTTATATCAATTATTGATCTCATAATATTTTCGCAGTACAGAGAAAACAAATCCGGCGACATAACGCAGCCTTACATGACTCCATGTTTTATATATTAGAACTGTCCTGTTTGGTTGCTAATTCGTATGGCTGTTGTTTGTTGCCAGTACATGTTTTTTTTATTATTCGCAGATCCGTGTCATCAATGTTTAATTTCCCCAGCATATTGATTATTTCCACATGCTTTACTTTGTCAAATGCTTTTGTGTAGTCAATAAAGCACATATATAGATCTTTCTTTACCTCTATAGATTTTTATATCAATATTCTTAGGATGTATACTGCATTATTGGTGCCCCTTCCTTCCACAAATCAACATTGTTCCTCACTTATTTATGGTTTTATTTTGCTTCTTACACGTCGCATGATGATTCTTAGTAATATTTTCGTCATATGGCTCATGAGACTAATAGAGTGATGGTCCTCACAATCAGTGGCGCCTGACTTCTTCGGTATGACTACAAAGATAGATTTTAGTACATCTTCGGGTATGTGTCCAGTGTTATATATGTCATTGAGTAGTTTTGTTATGACTTGTACTCCCAGCTCCCCTAATGCATTTATCTCTTCGATTGTTATATTGTTGGGACCTGGAGCCTTACCTCTTTTCATGTGTTGAATTGCATCCTCCACTTCACTCTGCATTATTGGTGGTCCTGTGTTTTGTTTTAAATTGTTTAACTCTGGTCTTTCATCATCATAAAGTTGACTGATATATTTTGTCCATCTTTCCATTATCTTTTCCTGTCCCATTATTATATTTCCTTCCTTTGATTTCACACATCCTGGAACTTTGACTTCTTTTCTTCCTGTTAATTCATTTAACTGGTTTTGCATAAATTTTGAGTCTTTCTTTTGTTGTTTTTTCCAGTTCTTCCCCGTTCTACTTTAACTATCCTTCCTTTGCATCACTGCATTTGTTTTGGATCTCTTTGTGCAATATTTTGTATGTCCGTTCTCCTTTCTTATGTGTTCGTCTTTCGTCTATTAGTTCTAGTATTTCTTCTGTCATCCATTTATTTTTGTTGATTCCTTTAGTCATTGGCATTACTTCTTGTGATTTTTGTTCAATCGATTGTTTAAGCATTTCCCACTGCTCCTGGATGTCCAGTATTTTCGCAATAGCATTATATCTATTGTGTACTATCGTACTGTAAGTATCACTCATCTGTTTATCTACTCTAAGCATATATAATAGTTAATATATTTAATATTTCGTAGTGATTTCTATGTCTTCCACAGTTTTATTCTCATCTTTCCAACTACTGGTACATGGTCACTATTACAATCTGCTCCTGGCCTTGTTTTAACCGATGTTAGCCCATTCCTGAATCTTCTCTGTACCAGTAAAAAATCAATTTGATTGTGTAGTAAGTTATCTGTGCTTTAGCATGTCCATTGTCTGTTAGGGTGTTGCCTGAACTAGGTGTTACCTATCATCATTTGATGTGTCTTTGTCCAATCTATCCCCTCTGTCATTCGTCTTTCCAAGGCCATGTCCTCCAGTCACATTTCGCACTTTAGCTGTTCCTACCTTTGCATTGAAATCCCCTAATATAATAGCTATTTCTTGGGATGTACACTGTTCCATGGTCATCTCTATCTCGTTGTAAAAAGTGTCATTGTCTTCTTCTTCGCAATTACTTGTAGTTGCATAAATGTCCATTGGTTTGAATTGAATTGAATTGGATTGAATAAAAATCCATTGGTTTACCACTCAATTTTTCTTACAGAATCTATCTGATACTGGTCAAAATCTTTTCGCTGTCTTGCTTCTTTCTTTATCTAACATGATGCCCACACCACTTTCGTGTTTGGTTCCCCCAGAGTAAATTATATTTCTTCATTTCTTGGCTTATGTTTTCTAGTTAGCCAACCTCAAACGCTGATCTAATGTTCCAAGCTCCTATTATTATTGTCGATTAATTAGCGACATTGAAAGGACTGACTGTCAGCGTAGACAATGCCATCAAAGACAATGAGCTCTGCAGTTTTGGCTTGTTACAAGTAGAAACTTTTAGATCAACAATATGATACTAATTATTTAGTATAAATGAGTTCGTCAATCAAATTTGTATTTTTTTTTTACGGATTCTGAATGTGTTATTATGTTATTATGTGTTATTATTTATTTATTTTTATTTTGATATCAGGGAATGGAATGTATGTAATTTTCAAATCAAGCAGAAAGGCCGGTCAAAATAGCTTTGTGGGCCTATGTTTCCTACCTCTGATTTATGATATACTCCTGATTATAAATCTATCACCCCTTTTTGTACGTGAACTGTCTCATTTCTAGTTAATGACATTTTTTTTAATGAGGGAAAATGTGGTATGGTAACAGCTTTACGTAGGTGAATAACAAAACAAACATCGACGTTTCGGTAAAGCAGGCCTTCAGCTGGAACAAAACTTACTTCTAGTTCCAGTCACACCTATTTCTGTCTGTTTTACCGTCTTGTCCAGCTCACAGTTACCACGATACCAGTTTATACCGGACCTAAAAGCCATGTTAGTTGCATGACAGCACCAGCGCCATCTCAGCACCCATGCTGGTCAGCATTTTATTTAGTATTCTTTATTGAAACTTGAATTGTTGTCTATATATGTGTAGTCAGTTTGGGATCTTGAAACAAAATTTTCTTATCTCACTTGTAGTGTAAAAGTGGGGAATGCACGGCAAAATGATTAGAGACTAGGATAGTGCAAAGCAGTGCGGACCAGTCATAAAGTGACGATTCATAAAATGACGATGGTTGCCATGTGGATTTTGGTTGAGGTGTCACAAGGAGAATCGAGAAAAAAAAAAAAAAAAAAAAAAAAACCAGTAGGGAGACAGCGAGCGACCAGAAATGGAAAGCGGAATGCTGGCTGGTCAATAGGGAGCAGACGTTCCATAAATAGCCAGCATTAATAGTGAATTGTTAAACTTAGTTAAACATCAGCTAAGAAATGAAGAGGATGAAGTTGAACATGGCCACACGCCCTATGATAAAAGGCTGAGTTCAGTTCAGATGGAATGTGCAGTTAGTTTTCAGGATTGTACATCCAAGGAAATAACGGAATTCAGTGGACACAAGGTTCTAACGCATTGATGCACATTGAGAGGACTGTTGGGGCTACTAGGCCAAGCATGAATATCTACATGCCTGGCCATGGTCGTTTATGACAAGTGTCAAGGACAATTGTTTTTGTGGTGTTATTCAAATAGTAACAACACTTGTATGCGGTGTTGATAGCACATGGTGTCCGAGAGCGAATACCTAGTGAGGTTCAATGTAGGACTAAGTGTGAATAAAAACTTCGTGGTATTTTTCACTTATATGAGTTTGTGCCTTCTATGGGTAACTCAGATGAATGGGGATGACAGCTACGTCTGAAATATAGTCAATGGAATAAATTAGAAATATATGAATCGAGTAGATTTCAACAACAGAAAGTACACGTGGTGGATCGAATAGTTGAGTTGTCGTGGCACAAACAGTCATTCAACTACGTCAGGTGTTAAAATATTCAATAGAGGAACGGTACAGTAGTTTTGCACTAGCGAATTATGTCCGCATTACAATTTGAAGATTAGGATCACCGCGTAGTATGTATGTGTATATGTTGCTGATCAATATCTCTCTTTCTCTTCTCCACCTCCTCTTCGTCTTCTTTTGCCTTCTCTTTTCAACAACCTTGAGTGTACATGAAGATACAAAGTTCTAGTTGAGAGTTAATTCTTGACAGAAAAATAGACATGCAGGCGATAACGTATTGGGTTTTGTCACGATCTTCCATGCAATCTTTCCATTTTGCACCAAATTCATGGAGGACGAGAGAGTGTGGTTTCTCTATGTTGTCTAATCTTATATATCATTAATCAATTATATCTACTCTTATTCATTTTCTGTCTTTTTCAATCCACTGTTAAAATAATCTTGGACGAGCTGTTAGATCTTGTGACATGCCTGTACCAGCATAATCATTTTTCTTTACCGTTGCTAGATCTATATATACAACTATATAACTGACTGTATGAGATTTCCAAGATCTTACGGTGGCATCCCATTAAAATAATTTGCTGTTCAATAACCGTAGTTGGTTTGTTCGGTACCAATGACTCAGATCTCCTTAATATGGATTGTTCTGCCAAGTCAATCGAAGGTTCCTATTTAAGGATCCTGCACCGTCGCAACCAAGTTTTGTACGTTTTTGGAGTCAATCAGGCGTTGTGGACGCATCCATGGTTGTGTGTGTTACGACATCATGAAATTATAAACGGTTCAATAACCGACGTTGGATTTGTTCTGCGCCCATTATTTACATTTACAACAACGTAATGTGGATTGTTATAACCACAATGCAACGTTCTACAAAGAACATGCGACCTGATGATGAAGACATATCTTAATTGTATGCCGTCTATTGTTATACTGATATTTTGTTTATATCTTGCGATATTCATGATTTGTTTTGTTGATTTTCATGTTGCACTGAGTGCCTGTATTGTTAAATCCTATCTCAAAAAGGCTGTCATCGTCTTTTATTTCATTAACTACTGTCCATGATTCGCCACCGTATGTCATAGTTGGTTCTATATAGTACTGATGACCTCTTTCTCATTTATATTGGCATAGAGATGTCTCATTATTGTACCCAACTATTTGACGATCTGCACTTTTCCAGATTTGTCTCTCTTATTTTTATATTGTATGATAGTGATGATTTCTTTCTTCGATACCACATTACTTTTGTATTCTTGTTGCTCAGACTGAAACCTTCCTTGTTGCTTTCTTCCACTGTTATGTCCATTATTTACTGCAGTTCATTCTCCGTCGCTGCTACTAAGACTGCCATTCGCATATAGCAAATTGTTTATGTTGTGACCGTTGACTTTAATTATTTTCTTGTCAATTATTGATCTCATAATATTTTCGCCGTAAAGTAAGAACAAATACGGCGGCAGAACAAATTCTTATCTGACTCTTTATTTCATATATTGGAACTGTCCTTTAGACATCACTGTTGGTAAAAAATATTGAATAAACATCGATACTACTGGCGAAAAATAGGGACAACATATCCCTACTACTGGTGTAAGATAGGGACCACATATCCCTACTACTGGTGTAAGATAGGGACCACATATTCCTACTACTGGTGTAAGATAGGGACCACATATCCCTACTACTGGTGTAAGATAGGGACCACATATCACAACTACTGGTGTAAGTTAGGGACTAGATATCGCTACAGCTGGCTTAAAATATATACTACATATCTCCACCTCTGGTTTACAATGGGGACTAAACAATAGCTGCTAATGGCATGAAAGAGGAAGTAAACATTGCTGTAAATAGCGTGAAATAGGAACTAAACATTGCTGCAAATAGCATGAAATAGGAAGTAAACATTGCTGTAAATAGCATGAAATAGGAACTAAACATTGCTGCAAATAGCATGAAATAGGAATTAAACATAGCTGCAAATAGCATAAAATAGGAACTAAATACTGCTATTACTGGCTTTAAAAAAAGGGGAACTAAATATCGCTGCTACTACTTCCATTTTTTAAAATCCAAATACGGACAAAAAATCCTTACTACTGTTTTCAAAAAGGGACTAAAAATCGCAACTGGATTAGAAAGGGCTCGATATCGTTAATACTGACGTTAATACTGACGTTAATACTCTTACCGTACGTTTCGACGCACCATGAGTCATGCCAATTTCGGTCACGAACGTTTAACCGCACAGTGAGTCACTCTCAATTTGATTAATTGTAAACTGTCATTAAACCATAATTTGTTCTAGGTCTTGTATCGTCTTGGCATTGGTGAAATCTAATTCCTTGTTTAATTATCTTCAAGTGTTAGATATATATATATGCAGATTAATAGTTCAAACCATGAAAAATTGTGTCCCTGAAATCTCTACCGCTTTTCTTCTTCTTCTATCCTTCCTCTGTTGCCGTTGGCGTCGAGGGGAGAAACAATCTGCGATTCTTTGTTCTTCTGTTGGCCTCTTCTGATGTTATCCCTCCTAGTGACTCTAGTATTCCCTTTATCCATCTCTTTCTCGGTCTTCCTCTTAATCTGGCGTTTTTGTAGCGCTTGTTTATGGCTCTTTGATTCATTGTTAGTTCTTTCTGTCTTGTTATGTGGCCGAACCAATTTATCTGTTGTTTCTTTATGTATTCGATGGCTAGTTCAATTTTGAGTTTCTTCCTCAGGTCAGTGTTTCTTACTCTGTCCCTTAAGCTGTATCCTGTCATTCTTCTGACACATTTAATTTCGGTGGTCGTTATCTTTCTTATTATTCTAGAGTCCAGCGTCCAATTCTGGCACTGATAGCACAGAGTTGGTAGAACAATTGATTTGTATATTGCCCTTTTTGCTTCTGTAGTTATTGCTTTGTTTTTCAATAGTGTTGATACTTGGCCTATAACTTGGCATGCTTTGTTACACCTTATATCTATCTCTGTCTCTTGGTTATTGTCTCGTGTTAGCGTGCTACCCAGATATTTAAAATTGTCAACTTGCTTCAAAGTCGTATTATCTATTATGATGTTTAGTTTTTCTTTCTTTCTCGCTATTGCCATTACTTCGGTTTTGCTTATGTTGATCTTCATGTTGTATTGTTTAGAAGTGTTGTTTAGCCTGTTGATATGTTCTTGTAGGTCCTCAGTTGTTTCATGTATCAAAACTTGGTCGTCTGCAAATAGTATTTCATTTATTTCTTCCTCTCTTCCGTAGTTTTCTGGTACGTATATTTCGTTTTCTTCTGTGTTATCGTTTGTTGTCATCCGTGTTGGTATATTTCCTTTGATTGGGCATGCTAATTTGCATATATTGTCCATATATGTGATGAAAAGTAAGGGGGAAAGCACGCAGCCTTGTCTTACTCCGGAGTTAATGGTGAAATGTTTAGAGTAACCTGCTGAAGATCTTACTGTAGTGCGACTACTTTCATAGAGGCTCTTACATATCTCTACTAGATGGTGACTCACTCCGTTCAAGGGCAATACGGACCATAGTTGTTTCCTGTCCACCCTATCGAACGCCTTTTCTTGGTCAATAAAAGCTGCATACAGTGTTTTATTATGCTCTATTGTTTTCTCCGCTAGTTGTTATGATAAATAGGGCATCTGTGCAACCTCTGTTCCTCCTGAAGCCCATCTGAGCATCGCTTAGTTGTGGGTCTATAATTGGTCTCAATCTTTTTTTCAACTATCTTGGCATATAACTTCCCTGTGTGGCTTAATAGTGATATTCCTCTATATTGGTTGCAGTCTCTTCTGCTGCCCTTCTTTTTCCATATTGGTAATATAATGGACTGTTTCCAATCGTCTGGGACTTGCTGTTGTATCCATGCAGCGTTGAATATTCTGTGCAGCCATTTACATCCTGCCTCTCCCGCTGCTGTTAGCATCTCTACTGGGATGTTATCGATTCCGGGGCTTTGTTTCTTGGTGCTAGTCGTAATGTTTGTTCTATTTCTTCCATTAGTATATTTGGTTCTTTATCGCCAACTGTTAGTTGCTTTTTGTGTGTTTTTGGACTTGTTTCTACATTCAAAAGCTCTTCGAAATATTCTTTCCATCTCGTTAAGATTTGCGCTTTGTTTGTTATTGCTTGGCCTCGTTTATCATTGATGATTTCAGTTGGGTCTTAATTGTCTTTCTTTTGTCTTATGGTTTTAATTGTTCTATAGAAGTCTGTGGATGCTGATTTGTGATTGTTACTAATCATTTCTCCAAATTTTATCCATGCTTTATGTTTTTCTTCTTTGATTAATTTCTTCACTTCTCTTCATTCTATTGTGTCCATCTGAGCATAATTGCTTGGCTTTTTAGTTTTTAGCCAGATTTTGTATAGTTTTTTCTTTCTTTTTATGGCGTTCTTGACTATATCATTCCACCATGAAGTGCTCATCTTTCACTCCTTCTTCCTTTGCTTCGTTCCGCATATTGTGGTTGCTATTTTCGTCAATGATTTTTTGAATATGAGCCACTCGTTATCTACTGTAGTTATTTGTTGTGGTAGTTGTTTAATCTCTACCGCTGCATTGATAAAACCCTTCCGTACTGAAAAAGTTAATAAAATATGGGCCAGCTGTCGCTAATTCTAGCGAGGAAAAAAAGAACTAGATTTCGCTATTGTTGGCATACATAGGAACAACATAAAATTAATACTAGCACAAGAAAGACGTTACATATCGCCAAACAGCGCTCCCTCTACACCGTATAACGTGTAGTGAATATTTTTTGCTGCTCTAATTTGTCAATGACCAATGTGTTATGGGTGAAGTTATTTATAACATACCAGGACGCCCAACTTTCGAAAAATGGAAAATGAATGTCCCTAACAGTAGCACAACGATGGGGCTAAATACAGTTAAGAGGAACAACAACAGGTTTGGACATAGCTAAAGCTGAAAGAAAGAGAATTCGGAAATCGCCAATATTGCTTCAAAAAAGGGTTAGAAATCGTAATATTGGCAAAAAGGGCTAGATGTCGCTATTAAAGGCAAAAAAAAAATACATAGAAATAGCTAATATTGTCAAAAAGGGCTAAAATCTCCAATAATTGCAACAAAAATAAGGGCTACAAAGTGCAGATAGGCACAAAACATGAATCATCATCATCATCATGAGCCATACCGGTTGGCGTAGGTAATCATGTCACTCCACAATCGTCTATATACAGTGCATCGTATCAGTTCTGTTGTTGACTGTTTGCCATGTCATGACACCAAGCTATCCAGTATTTTCTCTCTTTGTCGTCCGCGATCTCTCTTTCCTTTTATTTTGCCAGTTGTAACCAAGTATTCCAACTTTCCTCTTCTCATGATGTGTCTGAAAAATGATGATTGCTCCCTTCTGATGTTTTTTAAAGCTTCCTTTTTGTGTTGGCCTCTTTGAGAACTTCCTCGCTGGCCTTTTTAGCTGTCCAGGGAACTTTCAACATTCTTCTGAGAAATCCCATCTCTGTAGCCTCTAATCGTCTTTTCATTTGTTTGTCGACTGTCCATGATTCGCTTCCATAGGTCAGAATTGGTTCTATATAGCACCGATGAACTCTCTTTCTCATTTTTATTAACATAGATTTGTTGCATAAGATATTTTTCATTTTCTGAAATGCTATTTTGGCCTGAGCTGTTCTGCTTTTTATTTCTGTGGTGCATCTCCCATCTGATGTTATTATTGTGCCCACGTATTTGAAACGTTGCACTTGTTTCAGATTTGTCTCGTTTATTTTTATGCTGCATGATCGTGGTGATTGTTTCTTCGATATAACCATTACTTCTGTTTTCTTACTATTCAGATTGAGATCTTTCTTGTTGCTTTCTTTTACTATTATGTCTATCATTTCTTGTAGTTCATTCTCTGTCTCTGCTATTAAGACTGTGTCATCCGCATATCGCAAATTATTTATGTTGTGACCGTTGACTTCAATTCATTTTTTGTCTTCTATTGATCTCATAATATATTCGCTGTAAAGTGAAAACAAATCCGGCGACAGAACACAGCCTTGTCCGACTCCTTGTTTTATATATTGGAATTGAAAATATGAATAAAGTGTGCTAAAACTGGCAAGGTATCACCACTGCTCACAATAACAAGAAGGGAAGATAAAGGTAGGCTTGCAGTAACAAGAAGGGAAGGTAAAGTAAAGACTTGCAGTAACAAGAAAGGAAGGTAAAGTAAAGACTTGCAATAACAAGAAGGGAAGTTAAAGTAAAGACTTGCAGTAACAAGAAGGGAAGGTAAAGTAAAGACTCGCAGTAACAAGAAAGGAAGGTAAAGTAAAGAATCGCAGTAACAAGAAGGAAAGGTAAAGTAAAGGCTCGCAGTAACAAGAAAGGAAGGTAAAGTAAAGACTTGCAATAACAAGAAGGGAAGTTAAAGTAAAGACTTGCAGTAACAAGAAGGGAAGGTAAAGTAAAGACTCGCAGTAACAAGAAGGGAAGTTAAAGTAAAGAATCGCAGTAACAAGAAGGAAAGGTAAAGTAAAGGCTCGCAGTAACAAGAAAGGAAAGGTAAAGTAAAGGCTCGCAGTAACAAGAAGGGAAGTTAAAGTAAAGACTTGCAGTAACAAGAAGGGAAGGTAAAGTAAAGACTTGCAGTAACAAGCAGGAAAGGTAAAGTAAAGACTTGCAGTAACAAGAAGGAAAGTTAAAATAAAGACTTGCAGTAACAAGAAGGGAAGGTAAAGTAAAGACTTGCAGTAACAAGAAGGGAAGGTAAAGTAAAGACTTGCAGTAACAAGAAGGGAAGGTAAAGTAAAGACTTGCAGTAACAAGAAGGGAAGGTAAAGTAAAGACTTGCAGTAACAAGAAGGGAAGGTAAAGTAAAGACTTGCAGTAACAAGAAGGAAAGTTAAAATAAAGACTTGCAGTAACAAGAAGGGAAGGTAAAGTAAAGACTTGCAGTAACAAGAAGGGAAGTTAAAATAAAGTCTTGCAGTAACACGAAGGAAAGGTAGAGTAAAGACTTGCAGTAACACGAAGGAAAGGTAGAGTAAAGACTTGCAGTAGCAAGAAGGGAAGGGAAGGTAAAGTAAAAACTGGCAGTAACAAGAAGGAAAGTTAAAATCAAGGCTCTTGTACATAAGGCAAGATAATGCTTTGCCTCGCGCGCACACACACACACACATGCACACACATTAAAAAGGCGAGATATCACTGCTTTTCTCTATTGCAACAAAACAACAGACCGTGATATGAAGACAAGAAAGTTATTGACTTCAGTTAGGCCAATACGTTGACAGCGCTGCAGCGCCAGTTAATGACACAGACTAGAGCAACATTCCAACCGGCAAGATCGATGAGCCACTCTTTTTTGTTATTATCAAGAAACAGTTTTCCCTTTCCAGAAAAGAGTTGTTTTTTTTTTTATTAACCTCTTCTTTCCCTTTCTCCCCCTTTATTGTTCTTGCACTCATTATTTTGGTAGATATTTCTTGTCTGCAGCGCTTCCCAAAATGTATATTTCAGAGTCCTGGGACACCACTTTAACGCCACAAACCTTACTCGCGGTCTTTGGGAAGAAACTAACAGCGCAACACTATTTGCACTAATGGCGCACACCCACTTCATTCTTTAGCAACAAGTCTGTCGTCTTGATGTAGCTTGCGCATGGAAGAAATAACAAGAAAGATTCTAGTCACACCCTTAGAGAATCTAAAATATTATGTTCCTATATTTCTCAACAATCGGCACACACTCTTAGGTAATATGGACAGCATTAGGCCAGTGCAGTATTTCATTACCAGGGAAACGTTCTGTATTCAAGGCTGGGCTACTCTGCAAGTTGATTGAAAACTAAACTTCTCGTCCTCTTTTGATAGTTTACTCTCCTCAATTTTATGCAAAGAGAAGTTGTGTTCGTTATTTGATTAAAACAGTGACATGCCACCATGCGAGCATTTTTGTACTAGTTCCACCAGATTACTAGGTGTGGCGGCAAACACGTACAGCCGAAAACTAATTTTTCATAATATAACTTGTTTCATGAATATTTTGAACACAGTTTGAAATAGATGTCATCTAACATAAACGTAACTGTTATATTATTTCTCTTTATATTAGCTCTACAGTTCTGAAATAAGTGTACTGGTTTGGTTACATTTGTCTGATTTGCATTTGTGCAGGACTCAACGCCATTAAATTATATCTTCTGTATAATTTGTTCTCCTAATTAAGTTATGGGAAGACATAAATAAAAAACAGAAGAACGTTGCACGACATGAAAGTATCGTTAATAGGTAAGATATGTAATCGTATTTGCATATGGTCAGAAATGTTTTTTTTTTTTCGAATAGAAACCTCAGTCCTCCCTCGGTTAATACCTTCTTGATCACAACTATTTCCACGCTTCCATAACCTCCACTGTGAAATGGACTAGGGTCTTGGTCAGCTTTGGTACGAGGAAAAAAAACACTAAGCGGTGACCTAAAAACGAGGACGTTTTGAGAAGCATTGTCATGTAGTATCAGTTCGCCTATCCCAGCATTCTGTTCGATATATTACAGCATAAGTATATGCTCTTTCTCTGCTCATGTTGGTCTGTGTGATGCCCATGCGCGCGATAATTGCTGTGCTTGTTAGGACTGAGCCGGTGAGGTTCTTAGAGTCGAACTGTGTGCCACTACACTTCGTGCTGTCGTTGCGTAACATATGAACGTCATACACATCGCTAAACTTGCGCAATGCAATGTATGCGTTGAACATTTTTGACTAACTACCTCAACTATTCAATATTTGCAAACTCTAACAAAAGACAATTTTTTAACCTGTTTTCGTTCTAATTTTATTTAATTTTCAACAACATCCTTGTTATCTATAAGTCTGAAAAAAAATGTTTTGTTATCCATAAAATGTTTGACAAAGGCATTTTTGTTTATTTCGCAAAATCTACCAAAAGAAGAACTCGTTTACTAAAGCATTTATGAAAAGACTAAAAGTTGTTTTCTTGTCAGTGTTAACTAAAGTACTTCCAAAGTACTGAAGAATATGAGACGTCGAACCACGGTCTCTTTTAATAGAAAGAAAGCCATCAGCTTTAGGTCGCCATGGCAAGAGCAGGTAATGTACTAATCACAGCGTGGTATCTATGGCAATGAGTTTACGCCGGAAGTGGAGAAACAAAAGCGATCCCTTGCTATGACAGTTCTTGAATCGATTAATAAATAGTTAATTATTGTTCTGTCTAGTGGATGTTGAATGCAACAAGAAACGATCAGTCCCTGCTTTATTAGGATTATGTGATGTTTCACGATATTTATGTTGTGTAAAGACGGGATTAATACAATGCTTTGTGTTGAATTATTCCTCGAGCCAATGTGAAGCAATGGAACGATGACCTTCAATTCAACTTTTAAAAAAAAAAAGACGATTAAAGAAGCAATGATAGAGCTGGAACTGTCACGTCATAGCGTGATTATAATAAACGTAAAAGTAAACTGGAAGGAAACGCTTCAGACTAACATAAGTAAATATCAGAGATCTTCATTGAATAATGACATGGAATAAGGAAGTCTTTTATAGAACTAACGAAGATATCTATAGGTTAATGACAATGGTACAGATAACTTGTATTTTGACAGATTAAGTAGCTTTCATAAACCGATTTCTTGTGTTTCTTTTGTAAAATATCTTTGTACAGTGCTAATATCACATGGTAGATGTCTTATTTAGCTCAAATGTAGAATGCACATTCGAAGAATTCTTTTTTTTAAACGAGAATGAGAAAAGCTGGATGCAACATGTCACTATTAATGAGTTATAATTATTTTATTATTATTTTACGGTTATAGGGTTATTTGCTGGTCATCATCATTGCACTCCGAACATGTCCATAGGTGCTCAGATCCCCTCCTCAGCAATTCCCGCAGTGTCCAGCGACTGACGACTCCAGTTCTATGTTGGTTGATAAGTCTTCTTACACGGCCACTAAGTTTCTCGTTTCTGGCAGTGTCCATCTTAACTCCCATTTCCATCATCCGAAGAAGCAATGTGGATCTGTGTTTGTCGAAGTCCTGTTCTCTTCCCACATCTCGGAGTGCATTGATGATGTCCGCCCGATCCATTAGTTGCCCGTCCTCAACGACAGCGCAGCTAGCCAACTTGTCCGCTCTTTCATTTCCCCGTACTCCCGCATGTCCAGGGACATAGACAAAGGTGACCTTACGTATTTTGGATTTCTGCAACGACTCTACCCATTACATGCGTACAGAGTCCGCCTCCACTTTTTTTATCATGCTCATCGAATCACTCAGTATACATGCGTGGGTGTAGTCTTGTGACTCTAACCGTTTGAATGCCTTGGTCACTGCCATCACCTCCATTGTCATGCTACTCGTGGTCATGAAGTATGCACCACTGTCTTCTTTGACTGTTCTGCCTGCCGAGCGTGCTGTAAATGCCCCTGCACTTCGTTGGTGTCGTCTTACAGATCCGTCTGTATAGATGACTGCATCCATCGGTGTTATCGCAAGATGAGACCATTGACCTCAGCATTAACCACGACCGGGTTCTGTCCCCTACTTTTCCTGTCGAGTGTGACAATACACGAGAAAGTCCCCTTGAGTGACGTAGGCACCGGTATCCACTCCTCACCAACGCAGATATTGGTAAGCCCACAGACCTGTTTGATGACATCTTCTACTCGGTCCACCCATGATTTGCCTCTTTTTACCTTTCTCTGTGTTGAGCACGTGGTGCAATGGATGCTCTGTATCTGTACTAATCTTCAGGTATGCTCGTGCTCTCCAGATCTTGATTCTGTCATCCATGGTTGGAAAGTCAAGAAGATACCTCATTGCTACACAGGGAGTGTCCCTTGTACATCCCAAGATAATGCGCATGGCTTCATTTTATATTTTCTCCAGCCTATCAATTTGAGTCGTACTTACAGTAAGAATTGCCAGAGCATACTCGATTGGTGCGAGGACTAATCCCTGGAACAGAAGAGTAAGTATCCTCTGCTCGATGTTGGCAGCTGCCATGACCTTCAAGGTGGCTAATCCTTTGCGGGATTTTGTTATCACATGGTCGACGTGGTCCCAAAAACACAGGCTGCGATCAAAATTAACTCCGAGGTGTGTCATCACCTTGTCCCTGGTCACCTCATCAGCTCCCATTCGTACTACCAGTGTGGTCGTATTAACGATATGATTTTTAAGGGAGAACCAAACTAATGCTTTATTATCACCACAGTGAACCAGTGTTGCTCTATGAATGTGAATCATGGACGGCAAGTAAACAAACACATCAACGGATAGAATAAGTTGTTAAAGTAAGATAATTATAACAAAATAACGGAATATTTAGTACAGGAGTCACCTTCAGATGCGAGATTTAAAACTAAAGCAAGCTGGTTGTCTGGAGTCCAGGGGTCTTTAATGGCAAGGCGCTGAACCGATGTTCGGTCTGCGTCTAATGTTCTCTGTGCTTTCTGTTATTTGTTTGTGGATTTTTCCTATCGCTTAAAAAATACTCGTGTCCCTGTATAAGTCCGTTTTTTTAATGCATATTTAGTGAAATACTAAAGAAACTGTGAAAAGCCAAGAAACAAAATGATGAGATATGAAACGAGACAGATATAAGCAGGAAAATATTAAAATACAAATTGGAGAAATGCGGTGGAGATTTGTGAGGAAAAGAGATGAGTAGGAATACAACAGTGAAAATAGAAGGTTTAAGAGATAGAGATAAACAATAAGAGAAAAGGGAACAGATGCGGTCTGCTCTAATGACTTAAAAAAGTAAAGTACCCCTGTCACGCTAAGTGGCGTTTAGGGAATATGGTGTTAGTGACCATAAATTTTACAGACCTTCGGCACATGATTTTTGGGGTAATGTGGTCGGTATTACGCCCGTGCTACTTTACTTTCCCAGAAAAAAAATCCGGTACCCATTAAAGGCTGAGTGAACCTGAAGCCGTCGGTAGGGATCAAACCCTACCTCCTGTCCTTTGTAGTCCAGTTCACTAACCACTGAGCTATCGCGGATCCGCTCTGATGACGTGCTATTGGAAAAACATCAACAGTTGAGCAATTGTACAGGGTAAATGGTTATGTAGAGACATGATATCCAACGCCTCTCCGTATGGACTATGAATGAATAGCAACTATGAATGAACAACATACGTTAATTAAGACAAAAGAAGATTAACTGGAAACTGGAACTTATCGATTTGTGTTTAAAATCGTACAAAAATAATGGAAACCGGCTGGATAAATGGATAAGATTTGCCGCTAATCAAATAACGTGGAGTTTAGTTTGGTCAACTGTTTGCTCCAAACGAGACTTTCATTCTTGGGGCAAATTAAAACGTTTATCGCATGGTAGCTACACTGAGACATGCGGACATCATTCGCCAGCCTCAGTTACTCTCACTCTTTCCAAAAGCAGATCCAAAAGTAAAATCAATTGACGTTAAAGATATGTTCTACTATAATTGTTTAAAATGTCCGGAGAAAGATAGAGAAATAAAGTGTTGAACGAAAACTTGTGGAAGTCAATGCTTTTTAATCGCAGTTAAAGCATTGTTCAGCAACTGTTACACTGTGTCGATGGACATTATTCAATATCTGTTAGACTGTGTCGATGGACATTATTCAACAACTGTTAGACTGTGCCGATGGACATTGTTCAATATCTGTTAGACTGTGTCGATGGACATTGTTCAACATCTGTTACACTGTGTCGATGGACATTGTTCAACATGTTACGCTGTGTCGATGGACATTGTTCAATACTGTTAGACTGTGTCGATGGACATTGTTCAATACTGTTAGACTGTGTCGATGGACATTGTTCAAAATCTGTTAGACTGTGTCGATGGACATTGTTCAACATCTGTTACACTGTGTCGATGGACATTGTTCAACATGTTACGCTGTATCGATGGACATTGTTCAACATGTTACGCTGTGTCGATGGACATTGTTCAATACTGTTAGACTGTGTCGATGGACATTGTTCAACAACTGTTAGACTGTGTCGATGGACATTGTTCAACAACTGTTACACTGTGTCGATGGACATTGTTCAACATGTTACGCTGTGTCGATGGACATTGTTCAACAACTGTTAGACTGTGTCGATGGACATTGTTCAACAACTGTTAGACTGTGTCGATGGACATTGTTCAACATTTTACGCTGTGTCGATGGACATTGTTCAATACTGTTAGACTGTGTCGATGGACATTGTTCAACAACTGTTAGACTGTGTCGATGGCCATTGTTCAACAACTGTTAGACTGTGTCGATGGACCTTGTTCAACATCTGTTACACTGTGTCGATGGACATTGTTCAACATGTTACGCTGTGTCGATGGACATTTTTCAATACTGTTAGACTGTGTCGATGGACATTGTTCAATACTGTTAGACTGTGTCGATGGACATTGTTCAATACTGTTAGACTGTGTCGATGGACATTGTTCAACAACTGTTAGACTGTGGCGATGGACATTGTTCAACAACTGTTAGACTGTGTCGATGGACAATGTTCAATACTGTTAGACTGTGTCGATGGACATTGTTCAACAACTGTTAGACTGTGTCGATGGACATTGTTCAACAACTGTCAGACTGTGGCGATGAACATTGTTCAACAACTGTTAGACTGTGGCTATGGACATGTTCAACAACTGTTAGACTGTGTCGATGGACATTGTTCAACAACTGTTAGACTGTGTCGATGGACATTGTTCAACAACTGTTAGACTGTGGCGATGGACATTGTTCAACAACTGTTAGACTGTGCCGATCGACAATGTTCAATATATGTTAGACTGTGGCGATGGACATTGTTCAACATCTTTTAGACTGTGGCGATGGACATTGTTCAACAACTGTTACACTGTGCCGATCGACATTGTTCAATATCTGTTAGACTGTGGCGATGGACATTGTTCAACATCTTTTAGACTGTGGCGATGGACATTGTTCAACATCTTTTAGACTGTGTCGATGGACATTGTTCAACAACTGTTACACTGTGCCGATCGACATTGTTCAACAACTGTTACACTGTGCTGATCGACATTGTTCAACAACTATTACGCTGTGCCGATGGACATTATTCAATATCTGTTACGCTGTGCCGAAGGACATTGTTCAATATCTGTTACGCTGTGCGATGGACATTGTTCAATATCTGTTACGCTGTGCCAATGGACAATGTTCAATATCTGTTACGCTGTGCCGATGGACATTGTTCAACATCTGTTACACTGTGTCGATGGACATTGTTCAACATCTGTTACACTGTGTCGATGGACATTGTTCAACATCTGTTACACTGTGTCGATGGACATTGTTCAACATCTGTTACACTGTGTCGATGGACATTGTTCAACATCTTTTAGACTGTGGCGATGGACATTGTTCAACATCTTTTAGACTGTGTCGATGGACATTGTTCAACAACTGTTACACTGTGCCGATCGACATTGTTCAACAACTGTTACACTGTGCTGATCGACATTGTTCAACAACTATTACGCTGTGCCGATGGACATTATTCAATATCTGTTACGCTGTGCCGAAGGACATTGTTCAATATCTGTTACGCTGTGCCGATGGACATTGTTCAATATCTGTTACGCTGTGCCAATGGACAATGTTCAATATCTGTTACGCTGTGCCGATGGACATTGTTCAACATCTGTTACACTGTGTCGATGGACATTGTTCAACATCTGTTACACTGTGTCGATGGACATTGTTCAACATCTGTTACACTGTGTCGATGGACATTGTTCAACATCTGTTACACTGTGTCGATGGACATTGTTCAACATCTGTTACACTGTGTCGATGGACATTGTTCAACATTTTACGCTGTGCCGATGGACATTGTTCAATATCTTTTAGAATGTGTCTTGTTCACCAAATTCAAAATAGGTACAACCAACCTATGCCACAGTACACTGGACAATATAACTACAAAACATCTTCTACAGGATTGTCCCCAGTACCTGAGAAGAACAATGTGGTCCACACCCACCTCCCTGGAAGAGAAACTATATGGGACAATTGAATCACTTAAAACAGACAGCTTTCATGAGAAAGTCTGGAATCCTGCACTGATTGAGTCTTGATCGCAGAGAGAGAGAGAGAGAGACTGTGCCTATGGACATTGTTCAACATCTGTTAGACTGTGTGGATGGATAGCTCAAACTTAGATTGAACCCACGTTCTCTTTGCTGCATAGTCATAGGCATGTCTACAATGTTTATGGCGATCAATGCATGACTAACCTAATTTAAAGTTAATGAATTGAGGAACGTTGTGTTTTAATTTATGTTAACGAAACAAATTATAATATATTACAGAAACATTTATATAACAAAGAAGCACAGGAGCCTACATTTAAATAAGAATATCAGGTTTGACTTTGAATCAGCTAGAGATGCATTCTTGTTATATATATTTTTCTATATCAATGCAAAATAAAGACAAGTGGAACAATATTAAAACAGGTAAATGATTTAAATATTTGGGAGCTTTGTTAACCTTAGACGGAAGATGTACAAAAGAGGTGAGATGCAGAATGGCTCAGGCAAAAGCAGCTTTCAAAAAAATGAGGAAGGTACTATGCAATCCATTTTTGACAATAGAAACACGAAAAAGAGTTCTTAAATGTTACGTAGAGCCAGTCTTAACATATGGATGCGAATCATGGACAATAGGACAACAGACAAGAAAATCACTGGAGTCTGTAGAAATGTGGTTTTACAGAAGAATGTTGAGAGTACCATGGACAGCTAAGAAGAGTAATGGAGATGTTCTGAGAGAGGCCGAAGCAAAAAGAGAGCTAATTCCCAATATTAGGAAGAAAGAATTATCATTTTTTGGCCATGTAATGAGAAGAGAACAACTGGAATATATTGTAACAACTATAATAATTGAGGGACGAAGAGATAGAGGGAAGCAAAGAGAAAAAATAACAGACAGCTTGAGAGAATGGCTTGGCAGAAGGTCAACAACAGACGATAAATAGCTGCCGAGATTGAAAGTTGTGGAGAGACATGATCACCTACGCCAGCAGGCCCGGTATTTGATGAGGATATTTTTCTATCCGTTTACGGAAGTTCGGACACTTACAGCAGAGATATCAAATGTTATCTATAGAGATGAAATGTTATCTATAGAGATGAAATGTTATCTATAGAGATGAAATGTTATCTATAGAGATGAAATGTTATCTATAGAGATGAAATGTTATCTATAGAGATGAAATGTTATCGAAAGAGTTTGAGTTTGATCGTACCACGAAGGAAAATGTTTCAGCAAAGAATGCAAGCAAGCAACCGGAGTACATGATGTTTTATTTATTTATTTTTTTTACATTTGTAAATAAACGCAAAGTGAAATGGTTTGGCCATGTATCTCGATCACCTGGCCTGGTAAAACCTGGCACTGTGAACAAATGTGAAAATAGAAAGACATGAGACGATAACATCAAACGGTGGAAAGACCTCGTCTACAAAGAGTCCAATAAAGACTGCAGAAAGAGATCAACGGTTGATGCTAATGAACTATGTCAACAGCACTTTAAAGACCCCAATGGTTAGAGAATGATGGAAGCAAGCAACGAAGCAAGAATGCAAGAAATCATCCTCATCATTGAGTGCCGTCTCCGCATCGAAAGTTGGTTACCGTGGGGAGTCATTCCGCTCTGTCTCTTGCTGTGATCGAACAGTCTCTTGCTTTGATGGTGCAGGTTGTCATAACTTGTCCATCTTTTGATGTTACTCGTCCACGTTAGTCTTGGTCTACCTCTGCATCTTTTATTTTGTATTTTCCCTTCCAAGATTACTTTTAGAAGGCTGCTGTGTTTTTTCTCATGCCCAAAAAATCCCATTTGTCTTGTTTGAATTGTGTTTAGTAGTTCTCTTTATCATTTTTAGTTCTTTTAGACTTCATTGTTTGTTTCTTTTATTTTTCTCCATCCAATTCTGCCTATTCTTCTATAAATCCACATTTCAAAGATTTCAGTTTTCTGTTCTGTTTTCTTGTCTAATGTCTATGTTTCTGCACCATACAAGAATGTTGAGAAGATATACCTTTTTGTTATTCTTTGTTTTAGACCTGGTGTTATTTTTGTTGTTGTTAGTATATTTATTTCTGTCATTAAAATTACTTTTTTTCCATTCCTATTCTTTTTTTATTTTAGTTCTACATTTTCCATCACTGGTTATATGTCCAAGGAGTTGTAGCTATGAACTGTCTCCAGAAGGCAAGAAAGAAACTCATCAAATATGTTGCGTACAGAGAATATGAAATTAGTGCCCATATTTTTAATGACTTTCGGCATATTACTTGATGTGTAATGGATCACTATTACGCTAAACAATACAAGCACACACACACACAGCGGTCAATAAAAGCTATGGAAGCTGCTTATCTACATGGCGCTCTCGGCAAAAAAAAACGGATGGAGGGAAAATGAACAATATTCGGAAACGCGACAACAAATGATACAGCCTCTAAAAGTTTTCATATGAAAGTGACTTTTTTTAATCTTGAAAATTTGCAGCTTTTCTGAATGAATATGGCCTCATTCTAGTACATTTGGTAAAAATTGATGTTTTATGAAAATGATTTACAAAACCAAACACAAATCGTCAAATTTTTAGCGAAAGTGAATGTATATTTGTGAATGATATTTTCGTACTTGATGCTCATATCAGAAAGATCAAAGATAGGTATATCTGATTTGAAAGTTTCGATAATCAGATAATCGCAATAATCAGTTTTTTAACAATGAAGATTTGTAAATAAACATTAAGATACTTCTCTTTAATGACAATGAATGTATACTAAAAAGAAGCCCGTTATTTTATCTTCTTCGAAAGACGCAAACCAACTGAAGTTTCGATGACAAACAAGACCTACAAGAAACACTTTAATAGATTTCAAAACATGGGTTTTCTAATACAACATGAAAATTAACATCCATAAAACAGAAGCCAAGAGGATCGCAAAAGATGAACGGAACATTAACTCAACTATAGACGGCAGACAGCTAAAACAAGTTGATGAGTTTAAATATCTAGGAAGTTTAGTGACAAATGACAATTCAAAGCAGTAGAAATAGACTCAAGATGCAACAAAGCTTGTCAAATCATCACTGATGTCCAATAAGGAAATAACACTACAGACAAATTGGGCTCTCAAAAACACAATCTTCATCTCAACATTGTTCCACCAATACCAGACCTTGATAACTAGGCCCTTGAACAATAAGAACAATTACCACTACCAAGATGAAATGTGTTAGACCAATGACAGGAAATAGCCTGAGAAATAAGATCAGAAATGAAGACTGAGAAAAAAAAAGCGCTATGAATAGTACCCCACATGAATACATAAAGAAACAAGAGAAATTGGTTTGGCCACGTGATAAGACAAAGATCTGAACATAATACAACGTGGCTCTAATAAACATTGAGAGAACACCAGACTCAAGGGCTAACCACAAAAAAGATGGATTGATGGAATATTAGAAACACTAGGAAATATAACAGCAGCAGAGGTCAACAGAAGAGCAAAAGATGGCAAATGATATCTAACCTTGACGTTGACAGGCAAATGAAGAAGAGACCCAAAAAAAAAAAAAAAAGAAAAAAATGTAATGAAGACAACCGAAGTGAAAATGGCCGCAAATTATCTCTTCCCTCGACGCTGTATCACAACTAAAGATGGAAAGAAGACGAACACTTTATCTTCATAATTGTCCACATTTACATTGAGGTATAATAATAATTATTTGATATTATTAGTGTTGTGGGAACCGCGATAGTTCAGTGGTTAGTGAACTGGACTACAGAGGACAAGAGGTAGGGTTCCATCACAACCGAGGGCCTCCGGTTCACCCAGCCTTTAATGGGTACCAGATTTTTAATTTTTTTTTTTTTTTTTTGGGGGGGGGGGGGGGAGTAAGGCGGCACGGGTGTAATACCGACCACATTACCCCAAAAATCATGTGCCGAAGGTCTGTAAAAATTTATTGTCACTAACACCATATTCTCTATGCTCCACTTGGCGTGACGGCGGTACTTTACTTTACTTTTTTATTGGTATTGTGGAGAAGCTGTTTGGTTAGTTGGAAACTATCAAAACTATAGAAAAGATGTTAGATCTGACAATAAATTATTATTATTATTATTTCAGATAAATACCACATGTGATCTGTAGCAATAATGAGTTGGCATTTCAAACCACACCAATAAGAGACCTGACATTCAAAAGCAAAAACATCGACAAAAATGTCAATTTTAGTACACAAACAAATCAGCCAAGACTATGTGGCAGCAATAACTCAAGTGATTATTCAAAAGCAACAATGCCGTACAAGCACACAGATTGCATTGATTTGGCAAAGTTGCAAAATGCAAAGTAAATGTGCGTGATCAAAGTCTTTGACAGAACAAGATAGTGCGGCACTATTAGACTTTTATTTAACTCATTTGGCTGTACTATTATCGTTTGAATACAAGGTTTTTCTTTTCTGTAAGAGATATTTCCGTCTTTCTTCGTGAATAATATTTTTTTAAAAATCTGCTGTATTGTTTGTAGATTTTAAAATTTGTGTCGACTTGAAAATTGAAGAAAAAAAAATCTGCTGTATTGTTTGTAGATTTTAAAATTTGTGTCGACTTGAAAATTGAAGAAAAAAATCTACTGTATTGTTTGTGGATTTTAAAGTTTGTGTCGACTTGAAAATTGAAGAAGAAAAATCTGCTGTATTGTTTGTGGATTTCCTTATTTGTGTGTACTTGAAAATTGAAGAAAAAAAATCTGCTGTATTGTTTGTGGATTTCAAAGTTTGTGTGTACTTGGCAATTGAAGAAAAACAATCTGCTGTATTGTTTGTGGATTTTAAAGTTTGTGTGTACTTGAAAATTGAAGAAAAAAAATCTGCTGTATTGTTTGTGGATTTCAAAGTTTGTGTGTACTTGACAATTGAAGAAAAACAATCTGCTGTATTGTTTGTGGATTTCAGGTTTGTGTGTACTTGAAAATTGAAGAAAAAAATCTGCTGTATTGTTTGTGGATTTCATGTTTGTGTCTACTTGACAATTGAAGAAAAACAATCTGCTGTATTGTTTGTGGATTTCCTTTTTGTGTGTACTTGAAAATTTCTTTTTAATCTATAGTATTACTTGTGATTTTATATCTTTCACGCACTAGTAATAGCGCATGCATACCTTAAGACAAATAATAATAAATGAATATTATTATAGAGGGAAACATCCGAGGCGACAGATCAGTGAATCATTTCAGAGGAGGAGGTATGTTTATAGCACTCGGAAAAAAATCACAAATAATCAACAGAAAAAAAAAAGTTTTGCACTTCTTGACCTTCTCCAGTATGGAACTAAAGAAATATATGGAATGGAATCTCATTTATTGGATTAATGTGTGGGGGCCAAATATATATTTTTAATTTTAAAAAAATACAACAACCGTTTTTCTCTTGTTTGCATGATTTAAACAACAGTTTCCAACTTGTTGGGTGTTTCGTTTTGGGGCAAATTGATCTTCGAAGCAATCACTTTGGGGTTGACCTTAGTGTTGGCGATCTATGACCTCGAGATCAGCTTCCGGTCTGTACCTGGTGAAGATGTCTGATGAATTTACATAAGACCTCGTGTAACTCAAAGGCTCCTAATTCTCTCACTAATTTTCATTGCTGGCAGCTGCAGGTCATAAACTGAAATTCTTCACATCTGTTTGTTTAATCTAAAAGTGGAATTTTAGTTCTAATCTTGGAAATTTTTCATCTTGCAGTGGTGAAGATGTTTGGAGACTAGTACATTCAACTTCTTAAAATTAATGTTTAATGGCAGTGGTTCCAATTTAAATCACCACACACTCAAACTGAACAAATATTTAGGCGATGTCAATATTGATGAATCATAATAGAGAAACAAAATGTTCATAGCACAAAAACCAACAAGACCTACAAAATCTATTAGCTGAAATTATGACAGAATGTGAACAAAAAGGTTTGACTGAACATCAAAAGGGCAGAAACTATGATAATTTCAAAGAAAACAAACACACAGGAATGTAGAATAAAACTAAATGAAAAAAACATGAAGCAAATGAATAGATACATAGGATCAATAACAACATCAAGCAGCAGATGCACTGCAGAATTTACAAGCAGAATAAGACAAGCAACGACTGAACTTCATCGAATGATAATCATTCTATGTAACAAATCATTATCAATTAATGTTAGAAAAAGTGTCTTATTCTATTCCTGGAAAGACACGATTGGGCAAAACAAATAAAGCATCAATGACAAACAAATGTGTCCTTATTTTCATTATACCAAATCGTTCTTTTAAAGACTTTTTATAATAACTTTAATAAAGAAAAAAGAATTTGATAGTCTTAAACATACAATCAAGAAAAGGGCTACCATTTTAAATGTAACATAACAAAGGGATCGGTATAAACAAGAAAGTAACAGTTTGACAAGCTAATGGAAGACATCGTCTTCTAGTTTGTTCCTGCTAGAACTGAGCTCCCATGACAGCCAATTTGATGTCCTATCTGTTCTCGCGAGATGCCTGGCGCGCGCAACCGCAGCACTCAGTGCAAGCTCGTTTGCTGTATCATGCACCCACCATCGTCTAGATCGGTCTCTCTCTCTCTCTCTCTCTCTCTCTCTATCTATCTATCTATCTATCTATCACTTTCTCACGTTAACCTGAAACTATGCCCTTCATAATTATCTCTTCAAGACCATAATGTCGTTTAGCATGACCGAAACATTCTTGTTTTAATGATTCGTCATCATCCAGCTCTCTGGTGTTTTAAATTCTCTATATAATTATGGATTTCGCCCTATGTGCCGTCTTCGAATCGAGAGGAAAATAAATGAAAAAAACAAATAGAAGATAATAGAAATTAAAGTATAATATTCTCTAACGAGTGTAACACGAGTGTATCAAACACTCAGACCCCTTAATCTCCGATCCTAAAAGTCCGGCAGCAGACCCCAAGAACTGGATATTGTTATGGAAGGCCCCGGTATCACTGCAAACGAATTAAAATCCATAATTGCTCAACCGCCCGTACCTGTGGAATCATCCGAATTGCTAACTCATCTCCCAAACAAAGAAAGGTAACTGTAGTCCCCATCATAGCAGTCTCAGCACAAGCCAAAAGACTTAAAGCAAAACCGCACAGAAAGTGAACACGGTCAAGTGTTCCTTGCCATACGATATCATCATTCATCGTAAACAAAGGGAATATCGAAACATGATCAAAACGGATGAGACACAGCTCACGGTGTGAACTGGATAATACCGTAAATATAGCTTGTTTTTCTTTAATGTTCATGAACATGTTTGAAATTATATGTCCTTTATAGAGGACAGAAGACAAAGTACTAACGAGTATATCCCATATGTTTAGAGGTTGAATATTCACAGTATCACTTTAGGAAGTAGAGGAAACGGTAAGAGAAGATCAGTGTTCTTCCTCGCTGTCATTATTATTCCCTAAAACCCAAAGAGGCAGATATCAATTCCCTTTTCATCAGGTCGACTAGATAGTTTACAGCTCACTATATGGCCAAACTTGCAATGTGCACTACCACCACTCTACTGACGATCAGCTTTATCATCAAGTACTATGCCTGCTGGCGTAGGTGATACCATCTATTTACTACTTTCTATCTCAGCAGTTGTTTATCACTTCACTTGTTGACTTACGTGGTTATTTGGTTGGTTATTTGGTTATGGAAGGCCCCGGTATCACTGCAAACGAATTAAAATCAAAATTGCTCAACCGCCCGTGCCAGCGTAATCATCCGAATCTCATCTCCCAAACAAAGAAAGGTAACTGTAGTCCCCATCATAGCAGTCTCAGCACACGGCGAAACCACGCAGAAAGTGAAAACATCCAACTTAACCCTGTCATACGATATCATCATTCATCGAAAGCAAATGGAATATCGATACATGATCAAAACGGATGAGACACACAGCTCACGGTGTGCACAGAGCACTTAACTCAGCAGCTCCTGCAACAAGCCAGACTTGGAATATGAGGAAACTGCAACAAGGAACGCTTTTCATGCATAGCCTTCAATTGTTCCCGCCGCCTATCCACCATATACCGGGAGTTCACGTCCTCTTGAAAATGATGATCGTCATATTTTTAAAAAAATGTAGAGCGCTTGATGATGTTAGGCCATCGTTGTTGACTCCAATTCCGAACATATAGACACACAGTTAGTCGTCAGATTATCCCCGTCGCACATCAAACAACCGACCGTAAGATTAGCATACGGCCGGTCTAAAGTCTAGGGATTTACGATGAACCATTATGATGACGTAGCACACAAAATAAGTCGTACACAGAATTTCGCTCCCTTTCGATTTCTGATTACTCTAGTAAAAGCAGCCTAAGACGAACAAACCACTGTGCAAATTCCATAAAGAGATAAAACTGCGGCTGACGAAGTGGATTACATTGATAAGTAACATGGAAATAACTTGCGTCAAGGAATTCCAACAACGGCCATGAACAGCACTAATATGACGTAAAGCGCAGATCAATACGTTGGAAGGTCGCATTCACAACACTTGATTTGTCAAAAATGGACTGTTGCCGGCGTACACCATCGCTTTAGCGGCGCAGATGTAATAAGAAGATCATCACTTTTATTTTAACGCAGAAAAGCACAACGGAGAACCGAAATTAATCAGATTCCGAATGCACTTACTGCAGCGATCAAGAGAACGTGACCTAGATCCCACCATCTTTACAACGGAAGTTGTTGACTTACTACCCCTACCAAACATTTCTCTTAAACTGCATTGCGTCATTTCAATCTGTTTTCCTCTTATCTCTTCTTCGCTCATGTTCTCCAGATGTAACAATGCATTTTAGCTGTTCCTTCTTATTAAATGACAATCAAACATGACTATTGTTTCCTTTCTAATGCTGGAAATTAACTTTCGTTCCGTTTTACCCTCATTTAGAACATCAGCATTTTAACATTCTTAATTGCCCATGGCATTCTCAACATTTTTCTATAAAACCACATTTCTGTGGCATCCAACGATTTGCTTGTCTGTTGTCCTGCTGGATGAGATGCAGAATAGCTCAGGCAAAAGAAATGTTCCAAAAAATGTGGAAGATAGTGTTCAATCCATTTTTGACAATAGATAAAAAAAACCAGTTCTTAAATATTATGTAGAACCAGTCTTAACACATAGATATGAATCATGGATAATGCGACAACAGACAATAAAATCACTGGAAGTTGTAGAAATATGGTTATACAGAAGAATGTTGAGAATACCATGGACAGCTAAGAAGAGTAATGAAAATGTTCCGAATGAGGCCAAAGCAAAAAGAAAGCTAATTTCCAAAATTAGGAAGAAACAATCATCATTTTTTGGCCGTGTAATGAGAAGGGAACAGATGTAATATATTGTAACGACTGGGAAAATTGAGAGACGAAGAAATAGAGGGAAGCAAAGAGAAAGATACCAGACAGCTTAAGTGAATGGCTTGGCAGGTCAACAACAGAAATGATAAATATCTGTCGAGATCGAAAGATGTGGAGAGACACGATCACCAACGCCAGCAGACACGGTACTTGGTGATGATGATGTTCTGCTGCCCATGATTTACATCCACACATCAAACTCATTATAGATGGGAAACATTCAAGGAGAGGTTTGACAGACAGTACAAGCGGAGTGGGATTGTTAAGATTTATGATTCTCTGTCCCAGTCGGCAATGTCTATAAAATAGAAACCGTTAAAGCAAATTCCTAACTGTATAGTTCTATTTATGTCTATTTTTAAGGTTGAAATTCACACATTAATGACACTGGACATTAAAGAATGGGCAATAAATAACGTTACAGGGCTTGAAATATCACGAGTGACATTGTTGTAGCTGCTGAGGTCAAGGATGTCTGGAATTATTCCGATGGTGAAAGATTACGTAAGATGGGTTAGACTTGTAGTTTGCACACTAATGAAGCTATTTTTCTGCTAAACTAAAAGGAAGCAGAATGAGTGACAAACGTTATGATGTACGGCACATTTCACTAAATTACTGTAGTATAGACGCTATAATCGCAAATCAACCACTAATATCTTCAGTAATAAAGAAAAGCCGATGGTCATATGTTGGACATGTGATGAGAAGAGATAATAACCGAATATCAAAGCAAGCCCTCATGTGGGAAACAACAGGTAAGAGAACAAAAGGAAGACCCAGAGAGACACTGAGAAGAACATTGCTGAGAGAGGCAAAAGCAGCAGGAATCGGATCCCTCAATGAGATAGAGCTGCTTGCACAGAACAGAGACAAATGGCGAGATTTGATAAAATATCTTTAAAAGAATTGAAAACTGCTAGAACAAAAATTCAGATAAGAGAAGGAGTATCTTGGTCTACGACCTATGGGCCGGCTACGGCTTGAAAGGTCAATAGATAGATAGATAAATAGACGCTAAACATAACTTAAAGCTACAAAATCGCACATAACAAATGGTGAACTTTGGTATCTACCTTATGTTATCTGTAATAGTGTGTAATGGGTGACCAAGTGAATTAGTGTTAGTTCAGATAGCAGGTAATATCATGTATTTTGTTTTAATTAGAGGGAAACATAAATCATGGGCTCTACACGACCTGATGACCTACAGGCGTATCATAGGGAGGATGGAGGCTTTAATTATCATCTTCTTAATACCATTACCACACACCTCTCAAACTTCTACAGAAAGGAACGAACAATTTTGATAATGGTAAAAGTTTCTGTATATGAATTTTTTTTATTATCGCCAGATCACTATATCAGGGAAAAGAAATTGGGCAAAAGTGAAAGTGATACATCTTTCTTGTTTAGGTCCAGCAGATAGCGGAATGTTTTTTTTATTTTGGGTGGGGAAAAGGGGAACCATGTTAGCTGTCAACTATAAAACCTTATTACCTCGAGTCTGTGTATGTTATCAGTGACACGAAAGAACGTAAACATGAAAGCTTAATAGTTGATTGTTTATTGTGATACATGTAAGGTAAAGGTAAAGTACGAGACTTGAATCGGCGTCTTAGTGGCGGAGTTTTCACCCAGATGTGCTCGGCCGCTTATCCAGAAGTATTCGGAGACTTCTGGGTAGTGTCGCTTCAAACATCGAAACTCAATATGCGAGACAATCACCTTCCAAGATTACTACCGTGGTACTCATTTCTGCCAACGGCTGGGTCGACCGTGGGGGTATCTTTTTTTTTTTTTTTCCAACCACGAGTACAATTCACACTGCTCCCAGCGGGAATCGAACACGGGTTGTCCGAACGTCGGTAGTCCAGTCGGGTGGTTTTCCCAACTAGGCTACCGAGGCTCCCTATGTCGAAGGTTTGGTTGCTGAGTGTCTCCTAGAGTAAGGGAACGGTGGTTAAAACCTCAGATTCGCGCTCAACAGTTGATCCAGTTAATAAAGGAATGGTAGCTTGGATCACTGAGTTGGGGAGTAGTAATGACAGCGAGGTAATAGCACTGGCCTCCTCACATCCAAATGCAGCTGCCTAGTTCAATAATGTTGTTTCAATTCCCTAGGGTATGAATATGTGTCCTACTTTCGACTTTTCTGCAAGATGAAAGTGGTGATGTAGCTTTGTTTTTACAGTCACAATGGGTAATATATCATCGCGTTAGAAGTGGTTGGTGTTTATATTTTAATAAGGAAGTCACTGAAAGTTAGGCCATGACATTCTTAGACGACATCGGACTTTTATATTTTCATGTGCGAGACCAAAATGATAATGTTGTTTTGTCTTTAGTATTTTTTTTTTGGTAAGTAAAAGGTATTGTGGTGGTGGGGTGGGGTAATGGTATGTATTTGTTAATATGTAAAGTATTGAAAATTAGTAGTCAGTTGTTACGCTTAGTCGCACGTTGTACCCACAAGTAAAGAGAAGTGAAATAAGTCTCGTAATTTACTGTATAGATAGACTTTAATTAGTACCTGTACTTCGCATCGCGAGTGCCTGTACTTCACATCAGGATAACCTCCTGACTTTAATCTGCAGTGAAAGCACAACCCTATTAATATGCTTTCAATTTAATATCATCATCATTATCATCATCATCATCATCAAGTACCAAGCCTGTTGACGTAGGTGATCATGTCTCTCCACAACTTTCGATCACGACAGTTATTTTTCATTTCTGTTGTTGACCTTCTACCAAGCCATTCTCTATGCTGTCTGGTATCTTTTCTCTTTGCTTCTCTCTCTCTCTTCGTCCCTCAATTTTTCCAGTTGTTACAATATATCCCAGCTGTTTTCTCATTACATGGCCAAAAATTTTCTTCCTAATATTGGAAATTTGATCTCTTTTTGTTTTGGCCTCTTTCAGAACGTTTTAATTACACTTCTTAGCTGTCCATGGTATTCTCAACATTCTTCTGCAAAACTACATTTCTACAGACTCCAGTGATTTTCTTGTATGTCGTCTGGTTGTCCATGATTCACATCTATATGTTAAGACTGGATCTACATAACATTTAAGAACTTTTTCTTGTTTCTATTGTCAAAAATGGATTGCATAGTATCTTCCTCATTTTTAGGAAAGCTGCTTTTGCCTGAGCCATTCTGCATCTCACTTCTTTTGTACATCTTCCGTCTGAGGTTAACAAAGTTCCCAAATATTTAAATTCATTTACCAGTTATAATATTGTTCCACTTGTCTTTATTTTGCACTGAGGTAATGTCTTTTTCTTTGTTGTTACCATTAGTTCTGTCTTTCTGCTATTAAGACTGAATCTTTTATTTTTGCTTTCTTTCACTATAATGTCTAACATTTCTTGTAACTCATTTTCATTCTTAACGATTAAGACTGTATCATCAGCATACCTTAGATTATTTCTATTATTACCACCTATTGTTATTCCAGGCATGCTCCTTATGGATCTTAAAATAATCTCACTATAAATATTAAACAAATCTGGTGACAGCAAACAGGGTCTAACAACCTTTTTATTTACCGATTTCATATACTGATATTATTTATATTGTTACATTTTCTCTTTCTTACTTTCTCTCTCTTATTCAAATCGTTCCTGTCTTCCACTTTCCATCAATAATATGATTTTCTACATTGCAATGCACGCGCGTGTGCGTGTGTGTATTATTATTTGTTATATACATGTATATATATTTATATATATATATATATATATATATATATGTACTTGCAGATATAAAAGACTTCACTTGTGACAGTAATATGACCTGAGCATCTTAATATTTTGTTCAGTTAATGTTTTAGTAACATATGAAAGATATCCTGATCAACAGTCAACATTTCCCGTTTTCAATGTTTTCCGTAAGGGAAAACACTTCTCGGTGCAACGTCTACTGAAACTACAGGACATGGTGGCTGACACACCACACGAAAAACCTATAGTTCATGCTATGTAATCCCAAAGATATTTGTGGGATTTATAGTTTGCATACTAAAGTAGTCTCCCGTGAGTTACCGGGGCCTCATTATGTGGGAAGTAAAGAATAGTGACACAGTGACCTTCCAGGCATGTCGTAAGAGGCGACTAAGGGTTTGATCGATGGTTTGACATGCTGTCATTGTAAAACGTATTGTTATGGAAACAGACCATAGATTTTAGAAGCAGTGATCTCTGCAATATATGCCATTTTGGCACGCAAGGTTTCTGCTTTTGAGATTGTAGTTCTGCCCTATGTGCTGTCTTCGGCTCGAAAGGACAATAGATAATACTAAAGTAGGTATTTGCTGATGAAATCCAAAGGAGTAGAAGATTCACATAGTAAAGTACCCCCCGTCACGCCAAGTGGCGTATAGGGAAATATGGTGTTAGTGACCCTATATTTTACAGACCTTCAGCACATGATTTTTGGGGTAATGTGGTCGGTATTACGCTCGTGCTGCTTTTACTTTCCCAGAAAAAATCCGGTACCCATTTAAGGCTGGGTGAACCCGGAGCCGTCGGTTGGGATCGAACCCTACCCCTTGTCCGTAGTAGTCCAGTTCACTAACCACTGAGCTATCGCGGCTCCTACTAATTTTTAGGGAATTAGTAAAACCCAGGTGTCCTCGCCAGGGAACGAACCCCGGCTGTTGCCGTGGTAAGCCAACCGCCTATCGATTGCGCTAACCGGACACCCCAGAAGATTCACATAATAACCATAAATAAAGATTTCACTAAAATACTAGTACAGACTAGTTTAGTATATATATTTTTTTCAACAGTTTGCAGCAAGGCCAATGATATATTAGGGGGCGTCGGTAGCCTATTTGGGAAAAACCGCCCGATTAGGGCACCGATGTACGGACAACCCGTATTCTATCCCCCCGGAAGCAGTGTGAATTGTGCTCATGGTTGGAAAAAAAATACCATCGCGGTCGACCCAGATGCTGGCAGAAATGGGTACCAGGATAGAAGTACTCTGGGAAGGTGAGGAATGCCGCCTCGTATCGTGAGTTTCAATGCTTGAAGCGATACTATCCAGAAGTCTCCGAACAATTCCGGACAGGCGGCCGGGTCATATGGGTGAAAAATCGCGTGCTAAGACGTCCATTGAAGTCTCGTACTTTACCTTTACTCACACCTGGGAAATGAACAGTAGACACGTGCTGTATTTACAAACAAATTTTGTGAATTTGCGAGTGACTTTAAGATTGTGCACTATCTTCGATAAGACTTAACAAATAATAGTAAATAGGACAAATTTGCCAACTTCCTTGTTATATTTAGCCTAGCCCATATGGGTGAAGAAGCCGCGATAGCTCAGTGGTTAGTGAACTGGACTACAATGGACAAGAGATAGGGTTCGATCCCTATCGAACGCTTCCGGGTTCACCCAGCCTTAAATGGGTACCGGATTTTTGTGGGAAAGTAAAGCGGCACGGGCGTAATACCGACCACATAACCAAAAAAATTATGTGATGAAGGTCTGTAAAATTTATGGTCACTAACACCATATTCTCTATACGCCACTTGACGTGACGGGGGCTCTATACTTTATTTACTTACATATGGGTGAAAACTCGCGTGATCAATCGCCGATTGATATCTCGTACTTTACCTTACTAGTCTTTTCTCTACTGCCCGGAAAAACAATGAAGTTAATGGTTCAACATGACGTAGTAAGAGTTACTAAAAATTCATGAATCTCCGAGGGGAAAAAAAAAAAACGATCCAGTGACATTAACTTGAAGAGATCCCTTTGCAAGTCAGACTTCAATCAGACTCCTTCCTATGGCCTCCTTTATGACTTCAATACACTTTAGCTGGCCATGGTAATCTCAACATTATTCTATAAAACTATATTTGGCGGCCTCCAAGCTCATTTATGTTAGCTGATGAAGAGAGCATGATTAACTTAATTATATAAGGATTGGCCCTGAGTAGCTTTGGACGTGACGGGGGGTAACTTTATTTTTTACTTCTTATCATCATCATCATCATCAGATCGTCATCGTCCTTTGCAGAGAAAGAATCGTTCTCTAGAATTCATCACACACCCGTCAGAAAGAATCGTTCTCTAGCCAGATCTCCCACACAACGTTTCATTTATCACAGCCTGTCAGAAAGAATCGTTCTCTAGCCAGACCTCCCACACAACGTTTCATTTATCACAGCCTGTCAGAAAGAATCGTTCTCTAGCTAGACCTCCCACAGAACGTTTCATTCACCACAACCCGTCAGAAAGCATCGTTCTCTAGCCAGATCTCCCACACAACGTTTCATTTATCACAACCCGTCAGAAAGAATCGTTCTCTAGCCAGATCTCCCACACAACGTTTCATTTATCACAACCCGTCAGAAAGAATCGTTCTCTAGCCAGATCTCCCACAAACGTTTCATTCACCACAACCCGTCAGAAAGAATCGTTCTCTAGCCAGATCTCCCACAAAACGTTTCATTCACCACAACCCGTCAGAAAGCATCGTTCTCTAGCCAGATCTCCCACAAAACGTTTCATTCACCACAACCCGTCAGAAAGCATCGTTCTCTAGCCAGACCTCCCACACAACGTTTCATTCACCACAACCTGCCTGAAAGAATCTCTTGTCTCTAGCGAGATCTCCCACCACTTCTGTTGTCATGTTCAATGTCTCCTTGATTCTTGAAACCACCTTCTTCTTGGTCAGCCCAGGAGAAACGTCTTCCATTTTTGTTCTTTCCAATCCGCTGTGTCTTTTGACGTGGCCATAGCATTTAAATTATCTTTGTAGAATGTTGATAAACCAGTTCTTTTAATGTTTAAATTGTTTAATATGTTTACATTGATCTTATTCATTATCCAATGTATCTTAAGGATGTTTCTGTAGCATTTTGTTTCGAATGAACTGACTTTCTTCCTTGCTGTTTTAGAAATTGTCCTTGATTCACAAGCATATGTTACTATCGGGAAGATTCATGTCCTCAGTAATTTTAATTTTACTGCCATGCATGCATTGTGCAACATGTTCTTCATGGCGATTAATTTTTATACTGATATAGCTAATCTTCGTTTAATTCTTTTCTGGCAGTTTCCATTGTTAGTTTCTACAAATCCCAGATATGCATAGTTAGTTATAATTTCAAGTTCTTCACTACTGTTGATGATTTTGGGTTGGCTTTTTGTTTTGTCAATGGACAATATTTTTCTGTATGTTCAGATAAAGGTTTTGCTCTTCACTGTGTTTTCTAGCACAATTGTCTTCTTTAATTCTTTTGCACTGTCTGAGTGAGGTGTTTTATCATCAGTATATTTCAGTTCTTGAAAAAATTGTTACTTCTATTAACAAAAATAGGTTGCACAAAATCTTCATTTTATAATGAAGAGCTAACAATGTCTGGCTGTTGGTAAGCAATAGATTTAGAAACAGTTTGGTATGTGTGAAAACTAGACCAGGGGCTTATTGCAATAGTGATCATGTACCAGTTGTGGGAAAGCTTAGAGTAGAATTAAAAACAGCACAACGAACCTCAGTTAGATAAATTTAGATTTATTCAAATCAGACAAGAGGTTACAAGAGAAATATAACATCACAATTCAGAATCAATACAATGCAATAGAGAAGATACAAAGCATTGATGAACAGTGGGAAATGCTAAGAGAATCAATACAGCAAACATCAAAAGAGTTCATACCACCAGTGAGGATAAATTCGTAGATAGAAAAGGATGACAGATGACATTTTACAGCTAATGGAAACTAGAAGAATAAATAAGGATAACAAAAATGAATATATGAGATTAAATTAAATTTAAATAAAACGCAATGAAGCAAAAGAAGCATTGCTAAAACAGAGATGCAAAGAGATTGAAATTCAACAAAAACGATTTGTCAAAGCTATATACCAATAAACTTAAGAATTAACAGGAAGAAAAACACAAATTAAAAACTGGATGTTTAAGATCAAAAGAAAGGAGAACTGTTGATTGAACAAAAACGTATAAGGGTACGATGGACAGAATACATTAAGGATCTTTATGATGATGAACGAACGGAAGTAAATATTAAGGATAATAGGGAGTGATCAGAAATACTCAAGGAAGTGGAAAACGCTTTGCGCAATATGATAGTACGAAAAGCTCCTGGATAAGATATTGATGCCATGGGTGATTTTAGAATAGAAATAATAAAGATGTTGTGGATGTGTATATATATATATATATATATATATATATATATATATATATATCAGACTATTTGCTTAAATCAATATTCATAGCCCTACCAAAGAAATACGTTGCGATGAAATGCGATAGTCATCGTACAATAAGCCTTATGGGTCACATGACTAAGATATTACAAAGAATCATCATGAGAAGAGTACAAAATAAAATCAGTCCAGAAATTAGTGATGAACAGTGTGGTTTTGTTGGAAGTAAAGGTACGAACAATGCCATATATATATATATATATATATATATATATATATATATATATATATATATATATATATATCATACGATCTTTAGTAGAAAGAGCAATAGAGGTGACAACAGATCTATACCTATGTTTCATAGATTACACCAAGGCATTTGACAAAGTAAAGCACCAAGAAATAATCAAAATTTTAGAAAGCATAAACGTAGACAGCAAAGATCTAACAATAATAAAGAACATGTACTGACAACAAACAGCGGCCATAAGAACTGGAAACTAATTGGGCATGTTTCAACAAATAAAACAGGGTGTTAGACAGGGTTGTGTGCTGTCACCAGATTGATTTAATATGTATAGTGAGATTATTTTACGATCCATAAGGTGTATGTCTGGAATAATAATTAGAGGTCATAAGATACATAATATAAGGTATGCTGATGATACAGTCTTAATCGTTCAGAGTGAAAATGAGTTACAAGAAATGTAAAGGTAAAATGTAAAGTACGAGACTTGAATCGGCGTCTTAGCACGCGAGCTTTTACCCATTTTTGCTCCGCCGCCTACCCAGAAGTGTTCAGAGATTTCAAGCATCGAAACTCACGATGAGGCGGCATTCCTCACCTTCCCAGAGTACTACTATCCTGGTACACATTTCTGCCAACGGCTGGGTCGACCACTAGGATATTTGTTTTTTCCAACCACTAGTACAACTCACACTGCTTCCAGCAGGAATCGAACACAGGTTGTCCGAACATCGGTAGCCCAGTCGACAGGTTACCCAACTAGGCTACCTAGGCCCCTTCAAGCATTCTACAAGAAATGTTAGACGTTATAGTGAAGAAAAGCAAAAATAAAGGACTCAGCCTTAGTAGTAAAATGACAGAATTCAATAAGAATAGTAGCAGCAAAGGAAAAGACATCACCGCAATGCACAATAAAGACAAGTGGAACAATTTAAAAACAGATAAATGAATTTAAATATATGGGGAAAATGTTAACCTCAGTTATTAGATGTAGAACATAGGTGAGATGCAGAATGACTCAGGCAAAAGCAGTTTTCCGAAAAAAAAATGAGTGCAAACCTTTTTGACAATTCAAACAAGAAAATGAGTTCTTAAATTTTATGTAGAGACAATCTTAACATATGGAAGTGAATCATGGACAATGGGATAACAGACAGGAAAATCACTGGAGACTGTAGTAATATGAATTTACAGAAGAATGTTGTGAATACCATGGACAGCTAAGAAGAGTAATGAAAACGTCTTGAAAGAGCCCACAGCAAAAAGAGCTATTTTTCAATTTTAGTAATAAACAATCATAATTTGTGTGCCCATATAATGTGGAGGGAAAAACTGAAATATATTGTGACAACTGGGAAAAGAGATAGAGGGAAGCAAAGAGAAAAGATACCAGACAGCTTAAGAGAATTGATTTCGTATAAGATCAACAACAGAAATGATAAATAACAGTAGAGATCGAAAGTTGTGGAGATACATGATCACCTACGCCAGCAGGCATGGTACTTGATGATGGTGACCTTTGCCTGTGCTATTGATCTCCACAATGTACCGCCCGGCCAGTCGTTCGTAACCCTGTGAATCACGAGTACACGTGCGTGAAAGACATCGAAAGTGAAAGCAACTGTTTTAGGTTGCTTAGCTTGTAGTGTCCAGGAATGCAAATCTCTTGTGACAATGCGTTGTGTCGTGGCGTACAGGTTCTCTGGTATTTTTTTTGGTCTTTGTGTATTCTGGTGATTGTGGATTTTTCCGAGTTTTGTAAACACACCTACCCCCCCCCCCCCCCAGAATTAGTCATTATTATCATGCCCAGGTAATTGAATGGTTTGACTTGTTTTAAAACTGTCTTTGTTATTTTTTGTGTGCTCTTTGGTGAAGTCTTTTTCTTTGACATTATTGTCCTTTGCTCTGACTTTCTTTTATTAACTTATTAACAATTGTATAATAAACATATAGTAATCATTTCTTTTTTAGCAATTTCTATTAAAATTATTTTTATTTTATTTAATTATATTCATCCATTTATTGTTAGGTAAATATAATAAAAGGTATATAAGTATATTTTCGGCAAACCTACAAAAAGGGCATGGAACAACACGAAACTAACACTAAAGACCAAACTCTTAATATATCAAACCTGTGTGCTTAGCACACTATTACATGGATCAGAAATCTGGACAACATACTCAAATCACGAAAAACACACTAAACGCCATCCACATGCAATGTCTCCGCAGAATAATGCACATCAAATAGCAGGACAAAATAATCAACTTAACTGTCCTGCAACGTGCTAAGACCCCAACAATCATGTCGATGCTCAGATGTCAAAGACTAAGATGGCTGAGGCACATCCAGTGAATGAAAGAAAAACGCATCCCCAAGCAAATACTATATGGTGACCTAATACACGGAAAAAGACAAATCGACAGACCTAAACTACGATATAGAGATATCTGTAAATCATCTTTGAATGACTTCTCCATATGTGAATGTGACTGGGAACATCTGGCAAGTGATCGCACATCATCGAGAGCATGTACAAAGAATGGTACAACATCTCTTGAGACTGTGCTAAGGCAACACTTAGAAGATAAAAGACTCATGAATAAGGATGGAAAACCCTGTGGATTTAGTGGGTCTGACTTGTTCATTCTGTGGCCGTGTGTGTTTGTCAAACGTTGGTAGAATTAACTAAGAGAGAAGCTGTTCGATAAAAGAGGAAAACATCACAAAAAATAAAGAAATAATAATAGGCAGCTCTTCTTGTAACACGATGAGTAAAAGCACAACTTGATACCGTTTATTTGCAGCTGCGTCTGTTACGACTAAGCAGGTCAGTTATGGTAAGGCACACTCGTCAACAGACATTTCATGGAAAAACTGTCTGATGCATCTGTTTTTAACTTTTCTTTTAATCATCTGACATTTCATTCTTTCTTAACACAATGTCTTCCTTCGAAATTGCTTGACATCTGTATCGGTCTTTTGACACAATCTGACACAACTCAACATTCACGTGGATTGTCTCACATTACGTAGGCAGATATTGAAGCGCAACGGTAACCCTATTTCTAATATCCCCGTATAGAGTTCACCATTTATGATCTTATTTCAGAATCCCACCACCTTCCTTGCGTCTCACATAACATAACCAGCGTAAGGAACATTGGTTTACGAATGTTTAAAGAATGGAGAAATAAGATTCTTTGATTATTTTCAATGTTTAGCATATGATCCAGACATTTTACCTTTAAAATAATCAATCTATGACTATTAGAGAATTGACAGAAATAACATTCTTGACATCTCAGATGGCTAGCTCAGAGTTTAGTGAACTGGACAACAAAGGACATGAGGTAGGGTTCGATCCCAACCGACGTACCGGATTTTTTTGTGGGGAAAGTAAAGCGGCACGGGCGTAATACTGATCACATTACCCCAAAAATCATTTGCAGAAGGTCTGTAAAATGTATGGTCAATAACACTATATTCCCTATACGCCACTTGACGTGACGGGGTACTTTACTACTTTTTTTTTCCATCTCAGAGGGAAGCTCCTGGTCTGAGTGTAGGAGGAAAATCTGCGAGACTTCCTCGAAATTGCACCAACGACCGTCATGGTTATGGAACTGACAATGATCATGATGGTCACAATGAGTTTATATGTAGATATTGTAAATAAATAAGTACATTTTCTCATATATTCAAATTGTTCTTTCTGCATTATATCTTTTATGTCAACTAATAATATTTACGTTGACAGATCGATAACACCAAGCATTAACCAATTATATTTACGTAGAATAGTTATCGATTATGTCAGTCAATAACCAATAATATTTACGTAGACGTATCGATTATGTCAGCCATTAACCAATTACATTTACGTAGAAATTTATCGATTATACCAGCCCAGCAACCAGTCATGTTTAGTAAACAAATATCGACTGTGTTCCATACACTCCACTGCTCCCTACATTAGTCAGTCATAATCAGATAGACATAGTGCAGATGTCAAATACGATATGCTCCATTTTGAAAATACAACTTTTGTTGTCAACAAATATCCCGACGAATAAAATGTCATTTTTTTCTATAAAAGTGGAAAACAAGATTCTAAATGCACGAACTCGTGAAACTTTCATGAAGCTTTCTATTTTCAAAGCCATTATTCCACTACACTAGAGAAAATGTGTTTTTAGGATCAGTGGGTGGAGACGTAGATAGAGAGAATGGAAAGAGAGAAAGTAAAACAAAAAACTGTAATTTTATCAGAGTGGAAATTAATCTAGAATAGGTTTAATGTAGGGGCCTCATTAACTATTCCACCTTCTAGAAAATATCAAAAGAAGAATGAGATCTCTTGGGGCGTGTGATGTGTCTTTGTGAGAAAGAATTGATGTGAAAATAGAATATTAAAATGTGAATATTTGAGTCAGCCAGAGAATAAATGAAAGATATCGATTTACAGCAAAGACCTGGCGAGAAGAAAATGTTTAGAAAATGCACCTAAGGGTCTCATACTGGCTCGAGTAGGCGATTTTGTCTCTGAACAACTCTCACTGCCCACTTTTATTTAACACTTGTATTCCTGATTTTGTTGATTCCTATCCTAATTACGTAGTTAATCTCTTCATTAATAGTGAAGGGTGTACGTCACCAATGACGTATGGAGAATATGGAGTCTTTGGTATGTACATTTTTCTCCTTGGCTCTCTTAATTTATTATCCAATTAATCAGCATCACGCCAGGTCGATATACATTGATCCGTTGGTACATAATTTCAGACGTCGGGTAAGCCTATAACGTTTGTTTGTCCCAACGCATCCGGAACTGTAAATTTTGGCAGCAGATAATTTTTTAAAAAATGATATTCTTCCCGCCTCCGAGTATGGGAAATATTGTGTCGATAATAATACTTGTATAATGACCATCATTATTTGTCTGTGTTATTTGGTCACGCCAGGTCGCCATACAATCTCTAGACCACATATGTCGATATTGTGTGAACCTTGCGATGTACAGATTTTACAGTTGAAACCCGCCCCACGTAACTCTTCGTTGCGGAGATGACACTCGATGATGGTGATGAATCTGTGAAGGGAGATAACTTTTTAAGATGGCTATTTACATCAAAGGTATGCTGAAGAACAGTTCAAGCACAAGTTATATTCCAAGGAATGGATGGACATCAATGAATGGACAGGTCTCGACTTCGCAGTCTCAAAAATGGCTGAAGACAGAGAGAATTGCACAAAGCTGCCTAAGTCTCTCATTGGTGTCCCAACGACCCCCAGGGTTATGTGAAGAAGAAGGAATGAAGAAAAAATACACAAGTCATCGTTGACAGTGGAACTAAGGAAACAAGTGTTGCACGTTATATGGATCCAGTCTTGATATATAGAAAGGGAGCCGCGATAGCTCAGTGGTTAGTGAACTGGACTACAAAGGACAAGGGGTAGGGTTCGATCCCAACCGGCGGCTTCCGGGTTCACCCAGCATTTAATGGGTACCGGATTTTTTTCTGGGAAATTGAAGCGGCACGGGCGTAATACCGACCACATTACCCCAAAAATCATGTGTCGAAGGTCTGTAAAATATATGGTCACTAACACCATATTTCCTGTACGCCACTTGGCGTGACGGGGGTACTTTACATTTTTTTTTTACTTTTGATATATAGAAGTGAATCAAGGACACCGGGCATACAAGAAACATGTTTGTGGCAGCTGAATGTAATTTACAGAAAAATAAATACATGAACATCTACAATGAGCGCTGAGAACGTTGTTAATAGTCGGATTATCATCATTGCATGTCCGACAACCCAGATCGTCTCCACACAAAATTCCACAGCATGAAACTATAAACTAGTTCTACAAACTGTCTCCTCGTTCTCCACGGAACTCTCCTAAATTTATGCAACATCACGCTAGGTTAATATGAAGATACATGGAGTCGCACCAGACAAGGCTGCAGATTTACAAGCAGCATCAAAATAGTTATCTCTCCCTTCTTTCCGCGTCTACTGTTAGAAATATACGATCGTCTAACATTATGACGCAGTACGCACTCAATTTGTCAACAGTGGATGCACCAAGAACGCTTGATTCACTTTAAAGACCGCAGCTAGATGCACCAACAACGCTTGATTCACTTTAAAGACCGCAGCTAGAAGCACCAAGAACGCTTGATTCACTTTCAAGACCGTAGCTAGATGCACCAACAACGCTTGATTCACTTTAAAGACCGCAGCTAGATGCACTAACAACGCTTGATTCACTTTAATGACCGCAGGTAGATGCACCAACAACGCTTGATTCACTTTAAAGACCGCAGCTAGATGCACTAACAACGCTTGATTCACTTTAAAGACCACAGCTAGATGCACCAACAACGCTTGATTCACTTTAATGACCGCAGGTAGATGCACCAACAACGCTTGATTCACTTTAAAGACCGCAGGTAGATGCACCAACAACGCTTGATTCACTTTAAAGACCGCAGCTAGATGCACTAACAACGCTTGATTCACTTTAAAGACCGCAGCTAGATGCACCAACAACGCTTGATTCACTTTAAAGACCACAGCTAGATGCACCAACAACCTTAGCGCCGCCTCAGAATCCTTACAGTGGAACATTTGCTTGACTTGGCATAAGTGCTCAACGTGAACGAGCTGAAAGTAATTGGTACCTAAAAAAAAAAAATGAAAATGTTTTTTTGTTAATATCTTAAAATAATAACAGTATAGCACTCAATGGCATGACATACACAAATGACTTCACGACGGTGGAAGTTTGTATTCATGCCGCCTTATTCACCCAAAATGTTCGTATTCACGCCGCCTTATTTGCCAAAAAGTTCGTATTCACGCCGCTTTATGTGCCAAAAAGTTCGTATTCACGCCGCCTTATTCACCCAAAATGTTCGTATTCACGCAGCCTTATTTGCCAAAAAGTTCGTATTCACGCCGCCTTATTTACAAAAAAAGTTTGTATTCACGCCGCCTTATTCACCCAAAATGTTCGTATTCACGCAGCCCTATTTGCCAAAAAGTTCGTATTCACGCCGCCTTATTTACAAAAAAAATTTGCATTCACACAGCCTTATTCACCAAAATAGTTTGTATTCACGCCGCCATATGCATCAAAAAACGTTTGTATTCACGCCGCCTTATTCAACTAAAATAGTTTATATTCACGCAGCCTTATTCATCAAAATAGTTTGTATTCACGCGGCCTTATTCACCAAAATAGTTTGTATTCACGCCGCCTTATTCACCAAAATAGTTTATATTCACGCCGCCTTATTCACCAGAATAGTTTGTATTCACGCCGCCTTAATCACCAAAAACGTTTGTATTCACGCCGCCTTATTCACCAAACAAGTTTATATTCACGCAGCCTTATTCACCAAAATAGTTTGTATTCACGCCACCTTATTCTCCGAAAAGGTTTGTATTCACGCCGCCTTATTCACCAAAAAAGTTTGTATTCACGCCGCCTTATTCTCCAAAAAACGTTTGTATTCACGCCGTCTTATTCACAAAAAAAGTTTGTATTCACGCCGTCTTATTTGCCAAAAAAGTTTGTATTCACGCCGCCTTATTCACCAAAAAGGTTTATATTCACGCCGCCTTATTCACCAAAAAAGTTTGTATTCACGCCGCTTATTTGCCAAAAAGTTATTCACGCCGCTTATTTGCCAAAAAGTTCGTATTCACGCCGCTTATTTGTCAAAAAGTTCGTATTCACGCCGCCTTATTTGCCAAAAAGTTTGTATTCACGCCGCCTTATTTGCCAAAAAGTTCGTATTCACGCCGCCTTATTTGTCAAAAAGTTCGTATTCACGCCGCCTTATTCACCAAAAAGTTTGTATTCACGCCGTCTTATTTGCCAAAAAGTTTGTATTCACGCCGCCTTATTTGCCAAAAAGTTCGTATTCACGCCGCTTATTTGTCAAAAAGTTCGTATTTTACGCCGCCTTATTTGCCAAAAAGTTCGTATTCACGCCGCCTTATTTGCCAAAAAGTTCGTATTCACGCCACCTTATTTGCCAAAAAGTTCGTATTCACGCCGCCTTATTTGTCAAAAAGTTCGTATTCACGCCGCCTTATTCACCAAAAAGTTCGTATTCATGCCGCCTTATTCACCAAAAAGTTTGTAATCACGCCGCCTTATTTACAAAAAAAGTTTGACTTCACGCGCCTTATTCACCAAAAAGTTTGTATTCACGCCGCCTTATTCACCAAAAAGAATTTGTATTCACGCCGCCTTATTAACCAAAAAAGTTTGTATTCACGCCGCCTTATACACCAAAAGAGATAACTTTTTAAGATGGCTATTTACATCAAAGGTATGCTGAAGAACAGTTCAAGCAAAAGCTATATTCCAAGGAATGGATGGACATCAATGAATGGACAGGTCTCGACTTCGCAGTCTCAAAAATCCGCGATAGCTCAGTGGTTAGTGAACTGATCTACAAAGGACAAGGGGTAGGGTTCGATCCCAACCGACCGCTTCCGGGTTCACCCATCCTTTAATGGGTATCGTTTTTTTTTCTGGGAAATTGAAGCGGAACGGGCGTAATACCGACCACATTACCCCAAAAATCATGTTCCGAAGGTCTGTAAAATATATGGTCACTAACACCATATTTCCTGTACGCCACTTGGCGTGACGTGGGTACTTTACTTTTTTTTTTACTTTTGATATATAGAAGTGAATCAAGGACACCGGGCATACAAGAAACATGTTTGTGGCAGCTGAAATGTAATTTACAGAAAAATAAATACATGAGCATCTACAATGAGCGCTGAGAACGTTGTTAATAGTCGGATTATCCTCATTGCATGTCCGACAACCCAGATCGCCTCCACACAAAATTCCACAGAATGAAACTATAAACTAATTCTACAAACTGTCTCCTCGTTCTCCACGGAACTCTCCTAAATTTATGCAACATCACGCTAGGTTAATATGAAGATACATGGAGTCGCACCAGACAAGGCTGCAGATTTACAAGCAGCATCAAAATAGTTATCTCTCCCTTCATTCCGCGTCTACTGTTAGAAATATACGATCGTCTAACATTATGACGCAATACGCACTCAATTTGTCAACAGTGGATGCACCAACAACGCTTGATTCACTTTAAAGACCGTAGCTAGATGCACTAACAACGCTTGATTCACTTTAAAGACCGCAGCTAGATGCACCAATAACGCTTGATTCACTTTAAAGACCACAGATAGATGCACCAACAACCTTAGCGCCGCCTCAGAATCCTTACAGTGGAACATTTGCTTGACTTGGCATAAGTGCTCAACGTGAACGAGCTGAAAGTAATTGGTACCTTAGAAAAAATCAAAATGTATTTTTTAATGTCTTAAAATAATAACAATATAGCACTAAATGGCATGACATACCAAATGACTCCATGACGGTGGAAGTTCGTATTCACGCCGCCTTATTTGCCAAAAAGTTCGTATTCACGCCGCTTTATGTGCCAAAAAGTTCGTATTCACGCCGCTTTATGTGCCAAAAAGTTCGTATTCACGCCGCTTTATGTGCCAAAAAGTTCGTATTCACGCCGCCTTATTTGCCAAAAAGTTCGTATTCACGCCACCTTATGTGCCAAAAATTTCGTATTGTCGCCGCCTTAATCACCAAAAAAGTTTGGTGCCAGGTGCACGAACTCCATAGCACCGACACGAATCCGTAAGAACTTTGTAAAAATAGATAAGACTAAACAACTGTTGTCATTAATTGGAAGGAACAGTTTGACCTTGCAATGAGATGGAAACAGCTGGAACATGGGGTGATATTAGGGAAAATTATGGGAAGAAGAGACAAAGGCAAACAGAAAAAAAAAATCAGAACCACTTAAGAGAATGTGATATGACAAAGTCAACAGTAGATTAGATAAACTACTGCAGAGAGAGAGAACGTTGTTGAGATATGATCACCTACAAAAGAACCGACGATATTGGATGATAATGATTATTTATGTCTGTCTAGGTCATCATCATCATCATGTACCGGGCCTGCTGGCGTAGGCGATCATGTCTCTCCACAACTTTCGGTCTCGACAGTTATTTATCATTTCTGTTTTTGACCTTCTGCCAAGCCATTCTTTCAAGCTGTCTGGTAACTTTTCTCTTTGATTCCCTTTTATTTCTTTGTCCCTCAATTTTCCCAGTTGTTACAATATATTCCAGTTGTTCTCTTCTCATTACAGGGCCAAAAATTATGATTGTTTCTTCTTAATGTTGGACATTAGCTCTCTTCTTGCTCTGGCCTCTTTCAGAACGTTTTCATTACACTTCTTAGCTGTCCATGGTATTCTCAACATTTTTCTGTAAAACCACATTTCTACAGACTTCAGTGATTTTCTTGTCTGTATTCCGTTTGTCCATGATTCACATCGATATGTTAAGACTGGCTCTACATAACATTTAAGAACTCTTTTTCTTGTTTCTATTGTCAAAAATGGATTGCATAGTACCTTCCTCATTTTCTGAAAAGCTGCTTTTGCCTGAGCCATTCTGCATCTCACTTCTTTTGCACATATACCGTTTAAGGTTAACAAAGTTCCCAAATATTTAAATTCATTTACCTGTTTTAATATTGTTCCACTTGTCTTTATTTTGCACTAAGGTAATGTCTTTTTCTTTGTTGTTACCATTACTTCTGTCTTTTTGCTATTAAGGCTGAGTCCTTTATTTTTGCTTTCTTTCACTATAATGTCTAATATTTCTTGTAACTCATTTTCACTCTTAGCGATTAAGACTGTATCATCAGCATACCTTATATTATTTATACTATGACCACCGATTGGTATTCCAGGCATGCTCTTTATGGATCTTAAAATAATCTCACTATAAATATTAAACAAATCTGGTGACAGCACACAACCTTGTCTAACACCCTTTTTTATTTACCGATTTAATATACTAATATCATTTATATTGTTACATTTTCTCTTTCTTACTTTCTCTTTCTTACTTTCTTTCTCTCATTCCAATCGTTCCTGCCTTCCACTTTCCATCAATAATACGACTTTCTTCATTGCAACAAATTTATTTGTGTGCGTTCGCGCGTGCGTGTTTGTATGTGTATGTGTGTATATATTTATATATATACACACATATCACTCTCTATATATAGTAGCCTCCGTCAGTCATAGTTAACTATGGATTTTGCAGCGTCTCTAGAAATAATATTATTAATTGTTGTGTGTGTGTGTGTGTGTATGTGTATATATATATATATATATATATATATATATATATATATATATATATATATATTATATATATATATATATATATATATATTTGCACATATAAAAACTTCACTTGTGGCAGTAATATGACCTGAGCATCGTAATATTTTGTTCAGTTAAAGTTTTAGTAAGATATGAAAGATTTCCTGATCAACAGTCAGGCTGGTTCTAACATAAGATTTAAGAACTCTTTTTCTTCATTCTATTCTCAAAAAAAGGATAGCACAGTATCTCCCTCATTTTTTGGAAAGTTGCTTTTGGGCTGAGCCAATCTGCATCTCACCTCTATTGTACATCTTCCGTCAGAGGTTAAAGTTATCATATTTAAATTCATTTACCTGTTTTAATATTGTTACATTGGTCTTTATTTTGCACTAACGTGATGTGTTTTTCTTTGTTGTTACCATTACTACTAGGTCTTTAAAAGAAAGCATTAGTTTATCTTTTGTTGAATACCTTCAATCAATTCAGTAGCTCGAAAAATAAAGACACCCCTGTAACAAACCATGACTTGGGAAATTAAACTATTTATATTACTGCCTTCGTATTCCCGTCATTGGTGCACCTGTCCCCACCAACAAGCATTCTCTAATACGTTTAGATTTTGCTCCCTCGTTTACTCTCCTCCAAGTATCATTTATCGATAGGTCAGAAGAGTTTCTATAACTTTTATGTTTCCTCGTTTCATATGAACTGTAAGTGAGAATTTATTTGGTTATGCTTATACACCTTCCCGTTATTCTGTTCATCAATACTTTACTGAGGGTGACTTTGATCTTCACCAACAGTTCGTCTTTTTAATGGTTTCTGGTATCATATCTCAATTATCACTCATAATAGCAAGTGTTAGCAATTATCACTCATAATAGCAAGTGTTAGCAATTATCACTCATAATAGCAAGTGTTAGCAATTATCACTCATAATAGCAAGTGTTAGCAATTATCACTCATAATAGCAAGTGTTGGCAATTATCACTCATAATAGCAAGTGTTAGCAATTATCACTCATAATAGCAAGTGTTAGCAATTATCACTCATAATAGCAAGTGTTAGCAATTATCACTCATAATAGCAATTGTTGGCAATTATCATTCATAATAGCAAGTGTTGGCAATCTTCTGCTGTTTCATTAATTCCAAGTTGATGTTTATACTCTGATCCATATTTTTTTCCGTTCGCCATCTTTCACCTCTAGTCCCTAGAGACTAAGGAACTGAATTCTGCGTGTTTATCCGTTTTTCCCTGGCTGCCGTGTGCACAAGTGTCCCTCGCCATACAGGCAGATAACTCCATCTTCGGAAGTACTCATATTTTATTATTTTTTTCCGTCGATAAGTAAAAGACGTTTCAAGCCGGGCCTCGCTGCTGAGACCGGGCCTCGCTGCTGAGACCAAGGGTGGTTGTCGCAGAGAGAAATCGCAAATAAAAATCTGAACTGGTGCAGCCGGGATTTGAACCCACAACCTCGCTGTCTTGCCTCGAGACCAACCAGTCCCCTCTGATCCACATAAAAGTAGAGATTAAACATTTGACTGGAGAGAAATGAACATAAGTCAGAACAAAATAATATAAACAAGCACAATAGAACAGATTATAACACTGTCTTCAGATTAAGAACAGGACACATTGGTACTAGAGAATATTTCACAAAATAGATATCTCAAAGCCTACATCAGCCGTAATTGCGAGGCATTAAAGACAGACTGCACTAGTCCTACACACTTAAACTACCCTCAACAGCGAAAGAGTTAACCCAAACAAACCTTCAGGATAAAATATGGGGAAATGGTGTAGACAGCACCAATGAACAGTTCAACTATCTGGCACGGACAGTTTTATAGACCATCTTGATGCTTGCGCGATGTGTTTTAACATTATAAAAAAAGAAGCTATAGGAAAGCAAAATCTAAACAGATTAAAATAATGACATAGTTGTAAGTACAATATGTGTAAACTTGATAACATTATGTAGCTTACAATTTGACGCCAGATAACGATATCCAAATCGAGGAAATTAACTCAAGAGTTTAAAGTCAAAACGGTTTGAGTTTAACTCACACGCTACAGATTTCCCTAATTTATTCACAGGCACGCCCGCTGCGACGTTAAAACAAGATGACCTACATGTCAGAGTTATATCCCCTCTGATATTCTTCTTCTGCGATCACGATTCTTTCAGAGTAGGAATCCGGACTCTCTCATGAAGGCAGCTGTCTAAGTGATTCGGTTGCCCCGTATAGTTTCTTTTCCAGGGAGGTAGGTGTGGTCCAGATTGCACTTCTCAGGTCTATATCCCCTCAGATATAAAAAATACGTGTTAACCCAAGAGAGAATCGAACCAGCATCCGTCACCTGAATGGTAAACGACATGCCCAGTCCATTCATCTAACTGCATTCTTTCACATCTCTAATTCAACGCAATGCCAATTAACGTTTCGAATATCTAACAACTATTTCTTATCGTCGACCTCTAATCTATTAAAGCAACCATTGGGATCGCGAATATGAGACACCAAGCGCAGAAAGTTAAGTAGCGAGGTGAATCGAGTGCTTCTCATATTATCAGATTCATATTGACATAGACTTTTCCAGCTTTCTGTCTGTTTTGAGACTTGTCACATTGGGGTTATTTGTACATATAAACAGAGCACCGTACGTGCTGTTCTGTTCCGACCAGACACGAACTAAAGATGGATGCATTAGTACATCGGTGAATAGTCCAAAGAGAGACACAAAGTAAAGGGGGTGCGGGTGGATGGGGAAAACGCATGAGTTATGAAATAAGAAGAAATATTTACCATCAAATGTTGAATCCCTTCAAGACAATGTTTGGACAACGGTTGAGAGGATAATTGTGTTCCAAGTTTCTACAATAAGCAGAAAAGTGTGGTTAACAGCTCGATTAAAATATTGTTTCTTTCATTATCATCAAGTATCATGTCTGCTGACGAAGGTGATCAAGTCTCTCCACAACTTTCGATCTCGACAGTTATTTATCATTTTCGTTGCTGATCTTCTGTCAAGCCATTCTCTTAAGCTGTCTGATATATTTTCTCTTTGCTTTCTTCTATCCCTTCTTTCCTCAATTTTCCCATTTTTCACAATATATTCCAGCTGCTTCCTTCTTTTTGCATGTCCAAAACATGATGATTGTTTCTTTCTAATTTTGTAAATTATCTCTCTTTTTTGCTTTGGTCACTTTCAGAACGTCCTCATTACTCTTCTAACCGTCCATGGTATTCTCAACATCCTACTGTAAAACCACATTTCTACAGCCTCCAGTGGCTTTCTTGTCTGTTGTCCTATTGTCTATGATTCATATTCATATGTTAAGACTGGCTCTATATAACATTTAAGAACTAATCTTGTATGTATACTATATTTACAGTATTATTAGTAGAAAATCTTAAGATCTACAGCAATTACTTAATGAAATAAACATGGCAAGAAAAAAATATGAATTAGATTAAGTATCAAAAAAGACTAACACTTTGATCATAAACAAAGATAATACTCAAAACCTACAAGTGGATATCAAAGTTGATGGAATAGATCTGGAAACAGTTCAGAGCTACAACTGCCTTGGGTCTTGATGGAAAGTATAAAACTGAAAAAAAACAAAAGAATAGGAATGGCAAAAAGTAGATGAAAACGAGATGAAAAATATGCAAACATGAAAACAAATAACACCAGGGCTAAAACTAAGACTAGCAAAATGTTATATTTTTTCAACATTCCTGTATGGTGAAGAAACATGGGCATGACTAGAAAGCAGAACAGAAAATTAAAGCCTTTGAAATGTCGATTTACAGAAGAATAAAAAGAATTGGATAGAAAGAAAAGAAAACAAACTATGAAGTCTAAAACAACTAAAAATGAAAAGTGAACTACTAAACAAAATTCCAACAAGACAAATTAGATTTTTGGGGCATGTTAAAAGACACAGCAGAGAGTAATCTTGGAAAAATACAAGGTAAAGGAGGAAGAAACAGACCAAGAATAACATGGACAAGTAACATAAAAAGCTGGACAAGGCAGCTTATAAAACAACTTGCACCATTAAAGCAAGAGACAGAGCGGAATGGCGCTCTATGGTAGCCAACCTTCGATGCGGAGACGGCACTCAATGATGAAGATTATATCAAGATATGCATTCTCTTGACTTAGTTGTAAATTCGGATAGATTAATTTAAGAAATCCCTTTTAGTTTTCTTCCGTTCCAATCCCAGAGTAACTCCCCTCACTCATCTTTCTTATCTTTCAATTCTCTAATTCTGCAGACTTCACCAACTGGACGATGACATAAGTGATAATGTTTTGGACATTTTTTTTTCAAAGTGTCACTTTATAAAGATAGAGATAGAAGAGCGTCACATTAAATAAAAGTAGTGTGACGCTCTTCTTGTAAATTTATTTTGTACCAGTTTTGTCATATCTTCAGTTTATTAATACTTTTTCACTTTTATTTTGTTTGCTTTTTCTTATGTCTGTGTCATAACATCGATTAGTACCATTTATTTACAAGTAATCGGAGTAGTAGCTTCAATGTGTAAACTGTACTGAAATGACCGATAATAAATTTGATAGAAATCAAATCTTACGCAAAGTCTGAACTAAAAAATATAATGGAGAATAAAAATGATTTATTTTTTTCCAATGTAAAACATTTGTAAAAAGTCAACATCATTTTTACTGAAATTGAAGTTTTTTTTGACTTAATTAAGCTGTACCTTTTAGGGTATACATCATAGCACGACAAAATGTCGGTTATAAATTTGTTTCACGCCGTATTCGTTTAGCATGATGTCATCTCCACGTGAGCAGACTTCTCATTCTTTGAATCATTGTGATAGTGTACTCGGACAGTATTCATTTATACCCCATTCTTTTCATAACACAGGACGATCTCAGAACAATGCATGAACTCCGTAACACCAGTGTAGGTTTCTTAATTGTATCATCATCATCATTGAGTGCCGTCTACGCATCGAAGGTTGACTACCATGGAGCGCCATTCCACTCAGTCTCTTGCTTTGATGGTGCAGATTGCCATAGGCTGACTTGTCCATCTTTTGATGTTACTCGTCCATGTTAGTCTTGGTCTGCGTCTGCCTCTGCCTCTTTTACCTTGTATTTTCCCTTCTAATTGTATACATATATTTATTGATTCTCTTTAACGAAATTAATTCTACACCCCGATTTCTGCTGTTTTCTATGTTCTTAAACACATTTCGAAAGTGAAATCAAAGTCAAGACTGCAGGTAACTAAACCCTCTAGCGCAATATATTTCTCAGTCTATTATCAATATATTTATTATGACCTTTCAAATTCTATTTATTTATTTTTTTTATTATTTACAATCAGTTTTTGTTGAACGTTTAAGATTTAAAAATAGATAGCTAACTTCAGTACATTTCGTGGTTTGGATGGCATTTACAACAAATCCCGAAGACAGACAGAGAACGATTAAGTATCGCTTGCATCAATACTTCCTGATAGCCCTGTGAGTGTGTGCGTGCATTTGTGGGTAGAAGTGTAGCTGTGTGTGAGGAAGTTTGAGCTTGGAAATGTTGCTGTTGCAGTGAATGGAGTTGTTTTTAAAAAATAGACGTAGTGTGGCTGTATCAATTTTAATATGAACATCATGGCATATTATTGCCAATTCAAAGAGAGAGTAGGTATCATGGTAATTATGAGTTTTACTTAGAGTGAATTATTGAAACGTGTGGAATGTAAGAGGGTGGAATGTAAGAGGGTGGAATGTAAGAGGGTGGAATGTAAGAGGGTGGAATGTAAGAGGGTGGAATGTAAGAGGGTGGAATGTAAGAGGGTGGAATGTAAGAGGGTGGAATGTAAGAGGGTGGAATGTAAGAGGGTGGAATGTAACAGGGTGGAATGTAAGAGGGTGGAATGTAAGAGGGTGGAATGTAACTGGATCGAATTTATGAGGGTGTAATGTAACTGGATCGAATGTAACAAGACCGAATGTAAGAGGGTGGAATGTACGAGGGTGAAATGTAAAAGGGTGGAATGTAAGAGGGTGAAATGCAAGAGGGTGAAATGCAAGGGGGTGGAATGCAATAGGGTGGAATATATAGGGGTGGAATATAGAAGGTGGAATTTAGACGGTGAAATTTAAGAGGGTGGAATGTAGAAGTGAAAAGTAAGAGGGTAAAATGTAAGAGGGTGTAATGTAACTGGACTGAATGTATGAGGGTGAACTATTAATGGGTTGAATATTAAAAGGTACAATGTCAGAAATGTCAAAAGTAAGTAGGTAGAATATGACAGGATCAAATGTGAGCGAAAATGTCGAATGAGATTGAAAGTATCGAATATAGGAGGCTAAAATGTGAGAGATAGTGTCAAATGTGAGTTTAAATGTTAAATATGAGAAAAAATATCGATTATGTGAAGCTAGAATGCGAGTGAGTGTTGAATATGTATTAAAGTGTCGAAAGAGTGAAAATGACGAATACAAAAGAATTATGTGAGTAAGAGTGTTGAATATACGAGGGTAAAATGTTGAGTTAAAATGTCGAACATGACTGGATCGAAAGTCTCGTGACATATATATATATATATATATATATATATATATATATATATATATATATATATATATATAAGTGAAAGTATCGAACGTGTGTGGAATGTTGAAGTATTAGTGTGAGAAAGTAGCCCTTGTAGAAAAAGTAGAGCATAGTATATTGTGTCAAAGAAAGTATTTGTTCATTCTAATGCCGGCGCTTTTAAGGATATGCTGAGTGATTGTGTGTGTGTCTGTATTTTTGAAAAAAATATACAAAAGTCAAATGTTTGAAATAAATTGACTGAAGAATTTTACATACATGTATTACGCATTATACACCATAAAACAGCTAGCACAAAAGACGGCAGAACATTATCAAAATTTGTAAATAGCTTTCAAAAACCAAGAAAAACTCGGCAGTGTAAATAGAGAACAATACTAAAACATACATACTTACTGGGTAAGCCAGTATCTGTCAAATTAATTAAATGTCTCGAAATAAACCGCAGCAACATGGTCAAAACAACAGCAGGCTACACAGACAACTTGGAAGTTAAACTAGGAGTAAGACAGAGGTGTTTACCGTCTTCACTTTTATTTATTATCTTACATGGACTACATACGTGAGATAACCAACTCATGGGAGACAAATAAGAGTAAGGAGATCTACTTGCTGACGAACAGGCACCAATATATGGAAAAACAGAAGACTAATTAGACTTAATAGTAAAGCTACCAATATAACATGAAAATCAAGATCAACAAAACAGAAATTATGCACGTCGCAAATAAGAAACAAAGTCAACATAACGATAGGCAGTAGACATTAAAAAACAAATGGAGAATTTAAACATCTATCAAACGACAATCCACAAATAGCAGAAATAGACCCAATAATCAATAAGGCTTGACAAATCATCAGGCAACTAACATCACTACTGTCTAACAAGGAAATCACTAGAAGAAAAACTGATACTCTACAATATAATTTACATCCCAAGATTGTACTAACACCGCCAGACTTGGACCTTACACTCTAGAACCACGTCAATATAAAAAATCACGTGATAAGACAAGAATACCAAAATACAACACATCGAGTCTTTAATAAACGAGGCGAGAATACGTGACTCGAGGGTCGACAACGAAAAAGATGGATTTGATGGAAGATTAGAAGGGAAACATAACAGTAGTGGCCTATAGAGGAGTACATAACAGAGTGGCCTACAGAGGAGTACATAACAGAGTGGCCTATAGAGGAGTACATAACATTGTGGCCTATAAAGGAGTACATAACAGAGTGGCCGATAGAGGAGTACATAACAGAGTGACCTATAGAGGAGTACATAACAGAGTGGCCTATAGAGGAGTACATAACAGAGAGTGGCCTATAGAGGAGTACATAACAGAGTGACCTATAGAGGAGTACATAACAGAGTGGCCTATAGAGGAGTACATAACATTGTGGCCTATAAAGGAGTACATAACAGAGTGGCCGATAGAGGAGTACATAACAGAGTGACCTATAGAGGAGTACATAACAGAGTGGCCTATAGAGGAGTACATAACAGAGTGGCCTATAGAGGAGTACATAACAGAGTGGCCTATAGAGGAGTACATAACAGAGTGACCTATAGAGGAGTACATAACAGAGTGGCCTATAGAGGAGTACATAACAGAGTGGCCTATAGAGGAGTACATAACAGAGTGGCCTATAGAGGAGTACATAACAGAGTGGCCTATAGAGGAGTACATAACAGAGTGGCCTATAGAGGAGTACATAACAGAGTGGCCTATAGAGGAGTACATAACAGAGTGGCCTATAGAGGAGTACATAACAGAGTGGCCTATAGAGGAGTACATAACAGAGTGGCCTATAGAGGAGTACATAACAGAGTGACCTATAGAGGAGTACATAACAGAGTGGCCTATAGATAGAGGAGTACATAACAGAGTGGCCTATACATAACAGGAGTACATAACAGAGTGGCCTATAGAGGAGTACATAACAGAGTGGCCTATAGAGGAGTACATAACAGAGTGGCCTATAGAGGAGTACATAACAGAGTGACCTATAGAGGAGTACATAACAGAGTGGCCGATAGAGGAGTACATAACAGAGTGACCTATAGAGGAGTACATAACAGAGTGGCCGATAGAGGAGTACATAACAGAGTGGCCTATAAAGAGTACATAACAGAGTGGCCTATAGAGGAGTAACATTGTGGCCTATAGAGGAGTACATAACAGAGTGGCCTATAGAGGAGTACATAACAGAGTGACCTATAGAAGAGTACATAACATTGTGGCCTAGTGAGTACATAACAGAGTATAGAGGAGTACATAACAGAGTGGCCGATAGAGGAGTACATAACATTGTGGCCTATAAAGGAGTACATAACAGAGTGGCCGATAGAGGAGTACATAACAGAGTGACCTATAGAGGAGTACATAACAGAGTGGCCTATAGAAGAGTAGATTGAACGTAAACTATACCCACCCACCATCCCCCCTCCCCGCGACGATGCAGAAGCAATTGAGGAATTAAAGAACAAATTGCTTCTTGAGGAATTTCATGGGAAAATAAATTATGTTTCACTGACGGGAGGACGTTCATTAAGGCTGTTGGAGTTAATTAAAATGATGAACCATAGCAACACTCTCACATATACGAATTGAAACAGAAATTATGAACGGTTGCAACACACACACACGAACTGAAACAAAAATGATGAACCATAGCAACACACACACACACACACACACACACACACACACACACACACACACACACACACACGACACGAACTGATGATGAACTATAGCAACACACACACACACACGAATGAAACAAAAATGATGAACTATAGCAACACACACACACTAACTGAAACAAAAATGATGAACCATAGCAACACACACACACACGAACTGAAACAAAAATGATGAACCATAGCAGCACACACACACACGAACTTAAACAAAAATGATGAACCATAGCAACACACACACACACACAAATTGAAACAAAAATGATAAACCATAGCAACACACACACGAATTGAAACAAAAATTATGAACCATAGCAACACACACACACACACGAACTTAAACAAAAATTATGAACCATAGCAACACACACACACACACACACACGAACTGAAACAAAAATGATGAACCATAGCAACACACACACACACACGAATTGAAACAAAAATGATGAACCATAGCAACACACACACACACACGAACTGAAACAAAAATGAACCATAGCAACACACACACACGAACTGAAACAAAAAGATGAACCATAGCCACATACACACACACGAACTGAAACAAAAATGATGAACCATAGCCACATACACACACACGAACTGAAACAAAAATGATGAACCATAGCCACATACACACACACGAACTGAAACAAAAATGATGAACCATAGCCACATACACACACACGAACTGAAACAAAAATGATGAACCATAGCCACATACACACACACGAACTGAAACAAAAATGATGAACCATAGCCACATACACACATACGAACTGAAACAAAAATGATGAACCATAGCCACATACACACACACACACACGAACTGAAACAAAAATGATGAACCATAGCCACACACACACACACACACACGAACTGAAACAAAAATGATGAACCATAGCCACATACACACACACATACACACGAACTGAAACAAAAAAGATGAACCATAGCAACACACACACGAACTGAAACAAAAATGATGTGCCATAGCAACACACACACACACGAACTGAAACAAAAATGATGTGCCATAGCAACACACACACACACACGAACTGAAACAAAAATGATGAACCATAGCAACACACACACACACGAACTGAAACAAAAATGATGTGCCATAGCAACACACACACACACGAACTGAAACAAAAATGATGTGCCATAGCAACACACACGCACACGAACTGAAACAAAAATGATGAACCATAGCAACACACACACACACACACGAACTGAAACAAAAATGATGAACCATAGCAACACACACAAACTGAAACAAAAATGATGAACCATAGCAACACACACACACACGAACTGAAACAAAAATGATGTGCCATAGCAACACACACACACACACGAACTTAAACAAAAATGATGAGCCATAGCAACACACACAAACTGAAACAAAAATGATGAACCATAGCAACACACACACACACACACTAACTGAAACAAAAATGATGAACCATAGCAACACACACACACACACACACACACGAACTAAAACAAAAATGATGTGCCATAGCAACACACACGCACACGAACTGAAACAAAAATGATGAATCATAGCAACACACACACACACACGAACTGAAACAAAAATGATGAACTATAGCAACACACACACACACACGAACTGAAACAAAAATGATGAACCATAGCAACACACACACACACACACGAACTGAAACAAAAATGATGAACCATAGCAACACACACACACACACGAACTGAAACAAAAATGATGAACCATAGCAACACACACACACACACACACACACACACACACACGAACTGAAACAAAAATGATGTGCCATAGCAACACACACGCACACGAACTGAAACAAAAATGATGAATCATAGCAACACACACACACACGAACTGAAACAAAAATGATGAACCATAGCAACACACACACACACACGAACTGAAACAAAAATGATGAACCATAGCAACACACACACACACACACGAACTGAAACAAAAATGATGAACCATAGCAACACACACACACACACGAACTGAAACAAAAATGATGAATCATAGCAACACACACACACACGAACTGAAACAAAAATGATGAACCATAGCAACACACACACACACGAACTGAAACAAAAATGATGTGCCATAGCAACACACACGCACACGAACTAAAACAAAAATGATGAACCATAGCAACACACACACACACACACACGAACTGAAACAAAAATGATGTGCCATAGCAACACACACGCACACGAACTGAAACAAAAATGATGTGCCATAGCAACACACACACACACACGAACTGAAACAAAAATGATGAACCATAGCAACACACACACGAACTGAAACAAAAATGATGTGCCATAGCAACACACACACACACGAACTGAAACAAAAATGATGTGCCATAGCAACACACACACACACGAACTGAAACAAAAATGATGAACCATAGCAACACACACACACACGAAATGAAACAAAAATGATGTGCCATAGCAACACACACACACACGAACTGAAACAAAAATGATGTGCCATAGCAACACACACGCACACGAACTGAAACAAAAATGATGAACCATAGCAACACACACACACACACACACGAACTGAAACAAAAATGATGAACCATAGCAACACACACACACACACAAACAAATTGAAACAAAAATGATGAATGATAGTAACACCTACACCCACACATTAGAAACAGACCATGAAACACGAAGCCATCAATGAAGTAGACACCAACCTATAATAACATAAATCAAGTCTAACACAATTCTGACAGCCACATTTGTTCTTATAACATTACAGTGCACATGCAGTGCATGGACGCAATAATTCTTTACTTAACACAATTCTATATGAAGGTGGTACATGTGACAAACCACTGATATGCACATTTTAAAATAGTGTAAGTCATGCATCGATTATTATAAACGTAAGAATATTTGTAAATAATGTTTATGTCCTGCATTGATTATTATAAACGTAAGAACATTTGTAAATAATGTTTATGTCCTGCATTGATTATTATAAACGTACGTAAGAACATTTGTAAATAATGTTTATGTCCTGCATTGATTATTATAAACGTAAGAACATTTGTAAATAATGTTTATGTCCTGCATTGATTATTATAGACGTAAGAACATTTGTAAATAATGTTTATGTCCTGCATTGATTATTATAAACGTAAGAACATTTGTAAATAATGTTTATGTCCTGCATTGATTATTATAGACGTAAGAGCATGTTTAAAGTTTAAATAACATCATGAGACACACAAAACATGGTTCTATTTTTTTACTGGGTACAAATAATAATACATAAATATTATTATATGGGGAACTTCCGAGGCGATAATAGGGAATAATTCTTTGTTCTATTTTTTTTACCTCGCAGCAACAAAGTTGAAGTTGCTAACGACATCAATGATGGCTTGCACCAGGATCGGTGAGACAACCTATACAGACCCTATTTGATATCTTCGTGGTGATTATAGAAACAGACTGATCAGTCTAGCCTGAACATTTCAGTACGGATCGAGAGGAAAGATAACCCGGTATTAAAAGCGCCATGTAGAGGACGGATGTGTGGGGTCGAAAGGTGCTAATATCACAGCGTTTACTGCAAATAGCAACACAGCGCATTAACTCTTTCACTATGTTTCGACGCACTGTGCGCCATGCCGATTTCGACCGCGAACGTAAAGGTAATGGTAAAGTACGAGACTTGAACCGGTGCCTTAGCACGCGAGTTTCCAACCATATGTGCTCGGTCGCTTATCCAGAAATGTTTGAAAATTTCTTGATAGTGTCGCTTCAAGCATCGAAACTCACGATGCGAGGCGACATTCCTCACCTTCCCCGGTACCAATTTCTGCGCGCGTACGTTTCGCCGCATAGTGCGTCATTCTCAATTTGATTAGTGTAAACCGTCCATATTATTTTTACATGCCTGGTATCATCTTGATATTGGTAAAATCTAATACCTTGTTCAATTATCTAAAATTTAATATATATGTTATATGTTAGTTAAATATAAATATGTACAATCATTCTTAAAACCATGAAAAATTGTATCTCTGAAATCTCTTCCGTTGTATTGATAAAAAGTGTCCGTACGGAGAGAGTTAAAGCCCCTTTTTATTTTTTTTATTTTTTTTGCATCGCACCAGCTTCTACCTCTGGCAAAGACCATAGAGACTAGGAACAGAATTTTGCGTGTTAATCCATTTTTCTATGGCTGTCATGTGCAGAGGTTTCCCTCGCCGTACAGGCAGATAACTCCATCTTCGGAGGTACTCATCTTATTTTTCGTTCATGAGTAATTGAAGTTTCAATCCTGGCCTCGCTCCTGAGACCAGAGATGGTCGCCGCAGGGAGAAACCACAAATGAAAGTCCCAACTGGTGCAACCGAGATTTGGATTTACAACCTCTCTGTCTCTCGAGACCAACCTGTCTACCCATCACCCTTAAAGAGTGGCTTACGAAGTTGGATTGCTTGCGACAGGACCAGGAGACAAGAATTATCCAGGTGATCAACTATGTTTTCAGTCATCGGGTGAACGGAAGCAAACATCATGCTATGTTCTTCAATTTAACTATCCATTTTTATTTTACTTTCTCTTCCTCCCTGGCTTCTTCGTTCCTAGTTACTTTTTTTCTTACATTCTCCTTTGGCCCTGACTTCTTCTATCCAAATTACTTTTTATCTTACTTTCTTATCCTGCCCTGACTTCTTTGATCCAAATTACTTTTTATCTTACTTTCTCTTCCTGCCCTGACTTCTTCTATCCAAATTACTTTTTATCTTACTTTCTCTTCCTGCCCTGACTTCTTCTATCCAAATTACTTTTTATCGTACTTTCTCTTCCTGCCCTGACTTCTTCTATCCAAATTACTTTTTATCGTACTTTCTCTTCCTGCCCTGACATCTTTGATCCAAATTACTTTTTATCTTACTTTCTCTTCCTGCCCTGACTTCTTTTATCCAAATTACTTTTTATCTTACTTTCCCCTTTGGCCCTGACTATTTCTTTTTATCTCATTTTTTTAAATCTTACTTTGTCTTTGTGAGAATAGCTCAGGCCAAAATAGCATTTCAGAAAATGAAAAATATCTTATGCAACAAATCTATGTCAATAGGAATGAGAAAGAGAGTTCATCGGTGCTATATAGAACGAATTCTGACCTATGGAAGCGAATCATGGACAGTAGACAAACAAATGAAAAGACGATTAGAGGCCACAGAGATAGGATTTCTCAGAAGAATGTTGAAAGTTCCCTGGACAGCTAAAAAGACCAATGAGGACATTCTCCAAGAGGTCAACGCAAACAGGCAGCTCATTAAAAAAAAACATCAGAAAGAAACAATCATCATTTTTCGGGCACATCATGAGAAGAGGAAAGTTGAAATACTTGGTTACAACTGGCAAAATAAAAGGAAAGAGAGATCGCAGACGACAAATAGAGAAAATACTGGCTAGCTTGGTGTCATGGCATGGAAAAACAGTCAACAACAGAACTGATACGATGCACTGTAGATAGAAGATTGTGGAAGGACATGATCGCCTACGCCAAACGGTACGGCACATGATGATGATGTCTTTGTGCTCTGACTTCTTTGATCTGACTTTTTTTATGACTTTCTTTTTGTGTCATTAACTTCTTTAGTCTAAGTTACTTGTTATCTTAATTTATCTTTGTGTCTTTTTTTTAATCAAAATTATTGTTCATATTACTTTTTCTTTGCGCCCTGACTTCTTTGATTCAAATTATTGTTTTTATCTTACTTTGTCTTTGTATCCTGACATCTTTCATCTGACTTATTTTTTTCCTCTTACTTTCTTTTTGTGTCCTGACTTCTTTGATCCAAATTACTTTTTATTCTTTCTTTCTCTTTGTTCTCTGACTTGCTTTATCTAAAATATTGGTTTTTTTTTAAATCTTACTTTGTCTTTGTGCCGTGACTTCTTTTATCCAAAAAAACTTTGTTTTTTTATCTTACTTTCTGCTTGTGCCTTGGCTTCTTTGATCTGGCTTACTTTTTATCTTACCTTCCTTTGTACTTTAATTCTTCTTGATCATAATTTTTACTGTTGTGCTTTTCTTAAAATTCTTAATTCTCATTTCTATTCAGCTTTATAGTTTTCATTACATCTCCTTTGTGATCACACTTCTGTTTACTTTAATCCTTCTAATATTAATCTTACCCAAAAGAAGAGTTCCTATAAATAACGATTTTCCTGTCAAAATGGTTCTCTGGACTACTTAAGAGCAACCAAGACCAATACTTTTAACCGTACTTTCCATTCAGGACACTTTCATATTACGCTAACTCATAAAACGTTGTTTATTCTGCAAACGCATAGCAATTTCCATTTACGTACAACTATTGAATCATTTCATAGTTTCCTTTTCAATTTTTTTTTCTTGTGTTGTTTCATGAATTCGTAATAAACATATCCTTCAATTCTCATGGTTTTAGTGCGGTCGTCTAGTATTCAGACGAGATCGGGTTAAAATGCCAAATGCGGTGACATTTTTGTTAGTTTGGTCGAACTTAGCCCAGTATCTTACAGCGGGTACTTTTATCGTTGCGACTTTAATGTCTTTTTTGGGGGGATATGCCGGGAATTTTATATTGAGCTTCACAATAGGGACACAAGATTTTATTACAGAAAGTAAGGCGTCCTAGCGCAGTTGCCTTGTTTTATGATTTACATAATCATAGGTTACTTTATCTACGTCTTTAGGCAGGGTATGTCATCAAACTTCAGCATGGTATGTCATCAAACTTCAGCATGGTATATCATCAAACTTCTGCATGGTGTGTCATCAAACTTCAGCATGGTATGTCATCAAACTTCAGCATGGTATATCATCAAACTTCAGCAAGGTATATCATCAAACTTCAGCATGGTATGTCATCAAACTTCAGCATGGTATATCATCAAACTTCAGCATGGTATATCATCAAACTTCAGCATGGTATATCATCAAACTTCAGCATGGTATATCATCAAACTTCTGCAGGGTATGTCATCCAACTTCAGCATGGTATGTCATCAAACTTCAGCATTGTATATCATCAAACTTCTGCAGGGTATGTCATCCAACTTCAGCATGGTATATCATCAAACTTCAGCATGGTATATCATCAAACTTCAGCATGGTATATCATCAAACTTCGGCATGGTATGTCATCAATCTTCAGCATGGTATATCATCAAACTTCAGCATGGTATATCATCAAACTTCAGCATGGTATATCATCAAACTTCAGCATGGTATATCATCAAACTTCGGCATGGTATGTCATCAATCTTCAGCATGGTATGTCATCAAACTTCAGCATGGTATATCATCAAACTTCAGCATGGTATATCATCAAACTTCAGCATGGTATTTTGAGGTACAGAGTTGCATTCTCCATGTATATCCTTGATTGTGCAAATTGTTTCTCGACCTATGTAAGAAAGATGAAATAACATCTTTATCAGTTTTAGTTCACTGATCCTGAGTCAAGCAGTTAGCTATAAGTTGTAGACAGTTTTGATGCGAGTGCTGTAATGTGTCTTAGACTGATTGAAGCATAAACTCATACTGTCCTACTGCAGTTATGATAGTCCTAGATAGATGGTCGAGAAACTATATCGCATGTCGGACAAGTAATAAGTACTCAGATCACGTCCGCCGCTATGTTGCGGACTGACATGGAAGCAAAGATGAAAGATACCAGATATCATAAGAGAATGGCTTGGCAGAAGGTCAACAGCAGAGATGATAAATAACTGTCCAGATCGAAAGTTGTGGAGAGGCATGATCACCTACGTCAGTAGGCATGGTACTTGATGATGATGATGATGAACCCAGCGCCATCTCAGAGCTCAGAAGGAAAATACTCAGTAAAGTTTACCAACAGAGTATACGCCCACATTTAGAATATGGATCATCTGCATGGTGCTCAGTATCAAACACTACTCTGCAAGAACTGGATAAAGTACAAAACCAGGCACTTAGGGTCATCACAGGAGAAATGAAATCAACACTAATATTGGAGATGGAGAAATTGTGAAGCATACCACCACTGGGAGAACGGAGGGACACAAAGGTGCTAATACAGGCAGAAAAATGTACTTGCATGCCGAGACATCCAATGAAGGACCGATTCCAAAATCTTGCATTAGGACGGCTTAAGAGAAGCAGTTTTATCCACCAAGCCAAGCGAATTTTTAGACAAACAGCAGACATGCCAAGAGTTGTTAACCCCCTACTGCCCATACCAGAACAGACTCCCTGTACAGAGGAATCATGATTATCAATACACATACGGACAGAAGTGAAAGGAATAGTTGACAAAGAGGAACAGTATAGTCTACAGCGTAAAACAATAACTCTTTTTTTCTTGGATGAAGAATACCCACAAGACCTATGGATTCGTGTGTACACAGATGGATCAGCACATAATGCAGTAAAGAATGGTGGAGCAGGTACATACATAGAGTACCCAAATAACACTAGGGATAAGAATAAAATAGTAACGGGGAAATATTGTCACAATTTTGACATAAAGTTGGCAATAGAAAAACTGCTGAACAGTAATTTAAGCCCACAGCGTGTAGTGTTTTTGACAGATGAAAGATCAGTACTCCAGGCACTACAACCAGGAAAATTACCACATCTGCAGACCATATTTACTGAACTCTACAAGCACCACAGATTTGCCCTGCAGTGGATCCCATCACACTATGGAATACCAGGAAATGAGAAAGCCGATCAGTTGGCAAAGGAAGGTTCAACAGGCACACAACTAGATGCACCGGTTACATACCATCATTAAGAAACAGATAATCAAATCAATCACAAGACCACAAGTCCCAAATCAAGATACCTTTCATAATATGAATAAATGTGAACAAGTTATCATTATACGCCTCAGAACAGGACACAATCGACTCCACAGTCTCCTGTATACAAAATTCAAGATCAGCACCTCAACTACATGTGGACAGGCGCCCCGGACTGCTGAACACATACTTCAAGACCGCACTGAATATAGTCATCATCATCATGTGCCATACCGGTTGGCGTAGGTGATCATGTCCCTCCACAATCTTCTATCTACAGTGCATCGTATCAGTTCTGTTGTTGACTGTTCTCCATGCATGACACCAAGCTATCCAGTATTTTCTCACTTTGTCGCCCGCGATCTCTTTCCTTTTATTTTGCCAGCTGTAACCAAGCATTCCAACTTTCCTCTTCTCATGATGTGCCCGAAAAATGTTGATTGTTTCTTTCTGATGTTTTTTAAGAGCTCCCTTTTGTGTTGGCCTCTTTGAGAACTTCCTCATTGGTCTTTTTAGCTGTCCAGGGAACTTTCAACATTCTTCAGAGAAATCCCATCTCCGTGGCCTCTAATCGACTTTTCATTTGTTTTTCTACTGTCCATGATTCGCTTCCATAGGTCAGAATTGGTTCTATATAGCACCGATGAACTCTCTTTCTTTTTCTTATTGACATAGATTTGTTGCACAAGACATTCCTCACTCTCTGAAATGCTATTTTGGCCTGAGCTATTCTGCTATTTATTTCCGTGGTGCATTTCCCATCTGATGTTATTATTGTGCCCAAATATTTGAAACGTTGCACTTGTTTCAGATTTGTCTCATTTATTTTTATGCTGCATGATGGTGGTGATTGTTTCTTCGATATAACCATTACTTCTGTTTTCTTACTATTCAGACTGAGACCTTTCTTGTTGCTTTCTTCTACTATTATGTCTATCATTTCTTGTAGTTCGTTCTCTGTCTCTGCTATTAAGACTGTGTCATCCGCATATCGCAAATTATTTATGTTGTGACCGTTGACCTTAATTCCTTTCTTGTCTACCATTGATCTCATAATATATTCGCTGTAAAGTGAAAACAAATCCGGTACAAAACACAGCCCTGTCTGACTCCTTGCTTTATATATTGGAATTGTCCTGTTTCGTTGTTAATTCGTATAGCTGCTGTCTGTTGCCAGTACATGATTTCATGATTCGCAGATCCTTGCCATCAATGTCCAATTTCTCCAGAATATTGACTATCTCCACATGCTTTACTTTGTCAAACGCTTTCGCGTAGTCTATAAAGCACATATATAGATCTATCTTTACCTCTATAGATCTTTCTATCAATGTTCTTAAGATGTATATTATTGGGCATTATTGGTGCCCTTTCCTTCCACAAATCCACATTGTTCCTCACTTATTTATGGTTTTATTGTGTTCCTTACACGTCTCATGATTATTCTTAGTAATATTTTAGTCATATGGCTCATGAGACTAATAGTGCGATGGTCTTCACAATCAGTGGCTCCTGACTTCTTCGGTATGGCTACAAAGATAGATTTTAGTAGATCTTCGGGTATATGTCCAGTGGTATATATGTCATTGAGTAATTTTGTTATGACTTGTACTCCCATGACTTGTACTTGGACTGAATATAGTAGACTGAGGAAAATCCATTGGCCCATAGATATAACACTACAGACAAAACTATATAGGCCACCACAAGAATTACAAAAGACAATACAATTTATACAGGAAACGACGTTGCAGATATAGACAATACTTCCTGCGAACGAAAGATAGATAGATAGACATGTTCTTTAAAGCTCTACTCGCGCCCCCGCACAATATTTAATATTTGTGCTTCTCTCCATTGTGCACACGTTTGTCACTTCTTAAAAACGAGGGATACGTTTATCCTAAGTGCAGCGATGCCAAAGCTAACATTGTTCAATAATAAATGGCATAATAAGAGATCCGTATTACTATATGGTTTCAGCATTCAGCCATCTTTCAGCCATTTATTCATTAAATTGTCAACCCGCCCTGTCTAGCAACTAATTAAATAAGTGGGCGAAATAATATTTCGATGTGATTAATTAAATCTGTTTCTTCAAATTAATTAGCTTCGTACAGTATGGTTCGTGACGTTATAATTATAAAAACGAAGTGGTAATTTTTCCTATGTACTATTATTTGTTAAGACTTATCGAAGACAGTGCAAAATCTTAAAGTCGCTTGTAAATTCGCAGTATTTGTTTTTGTAAGTACAGTCTACTATTCATTTTCCCGTGTTTTGGTAAAGGTAAAGTACGAGACTTCAATTGGCGTCTTTACACGCGAGTTTTCACCCATATGTGCTCAACAGCCTATCCAGAAGTGTTCAGAGACTAACGGATAGTGTCGCTTCAAGCATCTAAATTCACGATGCGAGGTGGCAATCCTTACCTCCCCAGAGTACTACCATGGTACCAATTTCTGCCAGCGGCTGGGTCGGCCGCGGGGATATTTTTTTTCCAAACCATGAGTACATCTCATTCTCCAGTGGGAATCGAACACGGGTTGTCTGAACAGCGGTAGCCCAGTCGGATGGTTTTCCAAACTAGTCTACAGAGCCCCTCCCCCGCCGGGTTTTAGTAACTAACCCGTCTATATGCTTTCAATTCATTTTCTCTTTTCTTTTATTTTGTTATAGTAAAATAAACTCTCTGGCTAAACATAAGTTTAAATACATAAACAATTATTATATCATTTAGTGTCTGACTACACACTTTTCTAATTGTGTCCACTTGTATAACTAATAGGGTAAATTTGGTTTCCTGAGGGGCGATTGCTCCGGGCACATTAAGGGAACATATCAAAAGCAAATAGAAATAAGTAGTAGTAATAAAGATATTATATATACATATGTGTATAGACTCAAGATGCAATTAAGTTTGTCAAATCATTGGACAGCTATTACCACTATTGTCCAATCATTGGACAGCTATCACCACTATTGTCCAATCATTGGACAGCTATCACCACTATTGTCCAATCATTGGACAGCTATCACCACTATTGTCCAATCATTGGACAGCTATCACCACTATTGTCCAATCATTGGACAGCTATCACCACTATTGTCCAACAAGAAACTAATTCTAGAGGAAAATCTACAATACAACTTTAATCCCAACGTTGTTACCAATGCCAGGCCTCGACCCTAGATGCAAGAATAATTTTACAAAAATAAACTCTACTGAGATGAAATATGTTAGACGAATGACAAGAAACAACCTGAGAGATATGATCAGAAATGAGGAATTAAGAAAAAAAAGCCAGGAACAACCCCTGCCATAGAATATATAAAGAAACAACAGATAAAATGGTTTGGTCGCAAGACAAGCCAGGAAGATCAAAACACAACGAACCTTCAATAAACGTTGCGAGAACACCAGAACCAAGTGTCGACCATGGAAAAATATGGATTGATGGAATATTAGAATCACTAGGAAACATAGCAGCAGCAGAGGTGAACAAAAGAGCAAAAAATCGCAAATTATATCTCCCCTCGACGCTGAAAGGCAAATGAGAAAGGAAAGAATAAAGATATATATATATATTTTTGGGAAAATCCAAGATGGCGGGTGTTTTATATTCGGAGTGTAGACTGTGTGATTAATGTGATTAAATATAGTGTTTCCAGCGGGATATAATTTCAGAAAGTTGTGTAAAGTGTTCTACCAAGGAGGAGGATAAGAACTGATAAGTACTTTTTAAATGTAACCAACTAAAGTTTTATATTTAGACCGTAAAAGATCGCATGTGAGACCTTAGCGATCACACACGTGGGGGGAAACATCAGCCGGGCTAAACCCCATCGTGTGTTTCTCTTAAACTAAGCCCTTAACTTACGACTGACTTAGCAGGTCGGTAAGGGATAATTGTATTTATGCTCAGAGAAATACATAGAATATGGAGATCAAAGTAGCAACGATAAACATATGCGGGATAAAAAATAAGAATCGAACTTATAGAAGAAATGACAAAAAGGAAAATTAAAATACTAGGATTAGCGGACACCAGAGTAAAAGGACAACAGATAAAGAAAACACACATGAACTACACGAAAATATTCTCGGGAGTCGACAACACAGAAAGAGCAACACATGGAGTAGGTTTTATCATCGACCCAGAACACGCAAAGAACATTCTAGAAATAAAATACTATTCAGAAAGAATTATCTCAATTAAACTACTAGAAGACGACCGAAAAACAAATTACATTCAAATCTATGCACCATGCAACAACAATGTAAAAGACAGCGAAGAATTCTACGACACATTGAGTGAAATTATTAACAAGATTGACGAAAGCGACGACATGTTAGTGATGGGAGATTTTAATGGAAGGCTTGGGAAACGCAACAGTGAGAACAGTGACATCTTAGGACCCTTTGGCGATAAAACAGCTGAAATAAACGAAAATGGGAGCAGACTGCTGGAACTATGCAATCAAAATGATTATTTATCACCAACACATTCTTCAAACATAGAGAGTCGCAAGTATACACCTGGTACAAATGGAATGACACAACATGCAGAAGCCAGATAGATTTATACTAACAAGAAAAGAGAACAAGAAAAGAGTAACCGACAGTAGAGCAATCCCAATATTACAGACGACACGGATCACAAGATGGTTATGATCACACTAAGACAGCCAAAAATAAAGAGAAAACACGAAAACAAACAAAAGAAGCGAAAAGAACAGACAATAAAAATAAAACAATTAAACGATCAAGAAACAAGGAAAACCCTAGAAGAAAAACTCAGAGAGGAATTCAAGAAACTCCCTAACGAAGTATGCACAGTAGAAGAAGAGTGGAAACAATTTAAGGAAACAGTAACTAACATCTCTAAAACAGTTTGTGGAACGAAGCTAAGAACAAGAGAAGGGAAAAAGAGCACCCCGTGGTGGAACGAAACAATCAGAGAAGCAATTAAAGAAAAGAAGAAACTGTTAAAAATTGGAGGGAGAACAAGAACCAAGAAAAATATGAAAGATATGCCTTAGTTCGAAAAAGAGTTAAAATGCTGATCAAAGAAGCTAAGCAAAGGAATTGGACAGAATTCGGACAAAACATGAGCAGGGACTTCAAGACAGCCACAAGAGATTTCTACAAAGCAGTAAAAGCCACAAGAGCGAGAAAAGAAAACCATGATCCTACTGAGCTGATAAATGACAAAGACGGACAACCAATATCAAACAACCAATGTATGCAACAGAGATGGAAAGAATATTTTGAAGACCTGTTAAACATACCAACTACCAACAAGACAACAAAAACCACACTAGAACTCACAAATACTGAACCCAACATCATGAAAGAGGAAATAGAAGAAGTAATCAAATATGCACCAAGAAACAAAGCACCAGGGATAGATAACATTCCAATAGAAATAATAGCAGCAGCGGGAGAAACAGGAATGCAATGGCTGCACAGAATATTTAATGCAGCATGGCACCAACAACAAGCCCCAGAAGACTGGCAACAGGCAATCATCATACCAATATGGAAAAAGAAAGGTAGCAAAAGAGACTGCAATCAATATAGAGGTATATCTCTGCTCAGCCATGTAGGAAAGCTATACGCCAAAATCTTGGAAAAAAGACTGAGACCAATAATAGAACTACAGTTAAGCGATTCTCAAATGGGGTTCCGAAAAAACAGAGGATGTACCGACGCACTATTCACACTAAAACAGCTGCAGAAAAAACGACAGAACACAACCAAAACTTATACATAGCCTTCATTGACCAGGAAAAAGCATTCGACAGAGTAAACAGAGAACAACTGTGGGAGATACTAACAACATACGGAGTAAGCCAACATCTAACCAACATTATTAAAAGTCTCTACGCCAACAGCAGCTGCAGGGTCAGAACAGCAACAGGCTACACAGACCACTTCGAAGTTAGATCAGGTGTAAGACAGGGGTGCGTACTATCCCCCCTACTGTTTATTACATACATGGACCATATATGCAAGCTAGCCAACCCATCAGAGACAGAGGAGATCAACGAGCTTCTATTTGCAGACGACCAGGCACTAATACATGAAACAATAGAAGACCTACAAGAACACTTAAACAAACTCAACATCTTAGGAACAAAATACAACATGAAAATCAACATCAACAAAACAGAAGTCATGAATGTCGCCAAAAATAAACAGAACATCAACATAACTATAGAAGGCAGACAACTAAAACAAGTAGAGGAATTCAAATACCTAGGAAGTCTAATGACAAACGACAATTCCCAAACAGCAGAGATAGAATCAAGATGCAACAAAGCTTGTCAATCATCGGACAGTTATCACCACTATTGTCCAACAAGGAAATAACTCTGGAGGCAAAACGAGCACTATACAATACAATCTTCATTCAACGTTGTGCTACCAATGCCAGACCTGGACTCTAGATGCAAGAACAATAAGAAAAATAACCTCTACAGAGATGAATGTGTTAGACGAATGACAGGAAACAGTCTGAGAGATAAGATCAGAAATGTAGAACTGAGAAAAAAGCTAGGAATAGCCCCAGCCATAGAATATATAAGGAAACAACAGATAAAATGGTTCGGCCACGTGACAAGGCAGAAAGAACAAAACACAACACAACGAGCCTTCAACAAACGTTGTGAGAACAACAGACCAAGGGTCGACCACGAAAAAGATGGATCGATGGAATATTAGAAGCACTAGGAAACATAACAGCAGCAGAGGCGAACAGAAGAGCAAAAGACCGCAAATTATATCTCCCCTCGACGCTGAAAGGCAGATGAGGAAGGAAAGAAGAAGAAGAAGAAGATATATATATATATATATATATATATATATAATATATATATATATATAAACCCTTTACGTCTTATCCGACGGTCTAGTAGAGTCTATTGTGTATTTTTTTTTATGTTTTGTTTTTGTCGAACAGCTTCTCTCGTCGCTAATTCTACCAATGTTTGACAAACACACGCGGTCACAGAATGAACAAGTCAGGCCCACTGGTCCACAGGGTTTTCAATCCTTTTTTCATGAGTTTTTTCTCTTCTAGGTTTTGCCTTAGCATAGTCTCAAATGATGTTATACCGTTCCTTATACATGCTCTCCGTGATGTGCGATCACTTGTCAGATGTTCCCAGTCATATTCACATATGGAGAAGTCATTCAGAGATGCTTTACAGATATCTCTATATCGTAATTTAGGTGTGCCGATTTGTCTTTTTCCGTTTATTAGTTCACCATATATTGGTCGTTTCAAATCTAAATGTTCACGATTAACATGAAATATCTCCTCTTTCCCTGCACTTACAAACTTGATTTTTTGCATCTGGCCTTGTTTTTCCAAGGTCCCACCGATTTCACAAAATTTAATGATGTAGGAAGCATGCTTCATCATGAAGCAGCACTTTCCTTTGATCTCAGTGAATTTACGGATCTTTTTGCTCCTGGAGAAAATAATTTACCGTACATTAATGGAAATCAGCTTCTCGACATAGGCGTCTCTACACAACTTGAAAGTTGGAGGCGTTTATCAACTGTTTACTTTCTATTGTTTACTTTCTTTAAAATACTATGAGAATGTCAATGTTATAGCCTTTACAGACGGTCTAAAACAAATCAGCGTATAAACAGTTCCATTAATGAAAACTATTTAAACAATATACAACAAAGAATACATTTAAAAAAATTAATTATCCGTTGCGAGCGATAACGAGCATGACATATCAAGCAAAGTTATTGTTTATGGGTACGCATGTGACTAAAGAGTCCGATGTAAGCACGGGATCCTCTTCACCGTAAAGAGCTACATTGTTCGTTTTATGTCTTTCCATGTGACTTTCATTATTTTACGTAAACAAGACATATGAAAGTGATTTAGTTTCTTTGCATGCCTGCAGTACACATATCAAGAATCTTTACATTTTCAAAACGTTATCAACTTTAGCTAAAGATTGATCATGCGGACATATAAAAACGTCCATTATTATTTCATTTATTCTGAATCAGAGGAGTCTAACATATTGATTACTAATCTGGGCTGAACGAACGATAGTCCATCTTTTTTCCAATAGTCATTTTCTTCTTTTAAGACATGATCTTCACATTTGCACCAAAATCTTTGTCAATCTGTGATAGAGCAGCATATGTCAGTCCTTTTATATCGCATAGTTTAAAACTTGTATTCTCAGCTGCCACCTGCCCTTTAATTTTTGCCCAAACGAGTTCAATGGGGTTTAATTGTGGATGATAAGGGGGCAGTCTCAAGCACGTATGACCATGCTGTTGAATGATTTTGTCTATTTGGAATACTTTGGTCTTTTGCGATTTCTTAACAAGTGACAGTAATTCAGGTTTCAAAAATCCCTCGTTAAATGGAATTCCTTCCTTTCTTAGCCAAATCTTTATAACATCTTTTGTACTGGTAGATGTAGGAATTTTGTCTTCTTCTGCCACAGCGTTGTGGTACGACGCGTTGTCCATTACCAGACAGGATGGTCTGTCTAGAATTGGAAGAAGAGTATTTTCAATCCACTCTCTAAATATATGGCCATTCATCTCGGTGTGATAGTCCCTGTTGTCAGTATAATTAGAGGTGAATATAAGTTCTGCATTTTTCACCAACCCTTCTTTTCGGCTGCCTGCATGTGCCATTATAATACGCTGTCCTTTTCCAGTGGGTACACATCTTTTAATACTTCCATCTGATAACTGCCATTCCTTTGCACTTGTGTGGTGAGAATTTATCCAAGATTCATCTAGAAATACAATATCATAACCTTGGTTACGCATTTCCCGTACTTCAGGTAAATATTTACTCCTCATAGAAACTAAGTGCGGCTTCTCGCAGATGACATTTCTACCACTATCGTACTTTCTAAACGTAAAACCGATGCTTCTAACAGTTCTCCATAATGTTGTTTTCGACACAACAATGTCATTTTCTGCTCTCAGTCGAATTTTCAGTTTTCTTAAAGTCACAGTTTCTTTGGAATGGAACATTTTACAAATTGCTCTTCTAATCACTTCCTTGTCAAAACTATCTACTACTTTCTTTCTTTCTAGCGTCCTAGTCTTGATTGAACTGGACACTCCGTTAGCTTTAAGCACTTGTTTGAAAAAGCGTTTGCTTATACCCAATGCGTGAATAGTTCTCTTTTCTGGCTTTGAGATGCTTCGATACAGTTTTCCACGCTTAGCTTCTATGCAAACATATTTATACACCTTTATTGCCACTGATTGCAATGTAAGGAACTTTACTTTTATACCCATTGACTAACAGATCACAAATTTAACGAAATTACCCAATAATTAGGATACGCCGTTGCACATAAATCACAACAAAACGACAGGAAACGGGATGCACCTGATATAAAATTATAACTATGACGCGTTTTATGTGTTTTTTAGTGCTTAAAACAGGGAAATTGGCGCGCATTACGTTCAAGATGACAAGTCCGTGGGTGCTCACTCATATGAAGCGGTAATTCCTCCAAATATATGGTTTGACCAAAATGCCTTAAATTTGTATACTTCAAATAAAGAATATTTAAAACTATACGTTTGTTGGTGAGGAAATGAATGTACTTCTTGGGACCAAAAAATCACAAGACCATATGCAAAATTTCAGCATTATCAATCAATTGGTTGCAGAGATATGGAATTTTAAACACCTTCAAAATATTTTGAAACGACCTATAGTATTTGCCTGGGGATGCGTTTTCCTTCCATTCGTTGGACGTGCCCCAGCCATCTTAGTCTTCGACATCTAAGCATCGACATGATTGTTGGGCACATTGCAGCACAGTTAAGTTGGTTATTTTGTCCTGCCATTTGATGTACATTATTCTGCGGAGACATCGCATGTGGAAGACATTTAGTCTTTTTTCCTGGTTTGAGTATGTTGTCCAGGTTTCAGATCCATATAATAGTGTGCTTAGCACACAAGTTTGATATATTAAGAGTTTGGTCTTCAGTGTTAGTTTCGTGTTGTTCCAGGCCCTTTCTGTGAGTTTGCCGAAAGTCGTAGCCGCCTTACCAATTCGGATGTTTATTTCATCATCAAGTGAAATGGTTTGCGTAATTATGGATCCAAGATACGTAAACTTCTGAACTGATTATATACATACATATATACATATATATATATATATATAGAGAGAGAGAGAGAGAGAGAGAGAGAGAGAGAGGGAGAGAGAGAAAGAAAGCGTGAGAGAGAGAGAGAAAGACCGCGGGTTAGGGACAAAGTATTTGCATTGCTGGAAGCGCTGACAACCCAAGCAACGCTACTATGTTGAACATAATTTGGGGCTGAACAAGCATATTAACTAGATTTCATCATATTTAGATCAGCATTATGAATGCCAATCATTCTGCGAATAACTGCGTGTGTTCGTATGTAAGTATTAGCATTAAAATTTGAAACAACAGCAACTGTATTAAATGAAAAGTTTTGCTAATATGAAAAGTGCAATTTATGAAGATTAGTTAGTGTGTGAGTGAATGTGCGAGGTAATGAGTGAGTGTGTGAGTGAATGAGTGTGTGAATGAGTGTGTGAATGGTTAAATGTGCGAATAAATGATTGAGTGTTTGAGTGAGCGAATGATTGAATAGGCGAGTGCATACGTGAGTGATTGAAAGAGTGTGTGTGAGTGAGTGAGTGAGTGAGTGAGTGAGTGAGTGAGTGAGTGAGTGAGTGAGTGAGTGAGTGAGTGAGGGAAAGTGAGTGAGTGAGTGAAAGTGAGTGAGTGAGTGAGTGAGTGAGTGAGTGAGTGAGTGAGTGAGTGAGTGAGTGAGTGAGTGAGTGAGTGAGTGAGTGAGTGAAAAAATACAAAGAAAAGAAAGAAGAAGAAGAAAGTATCAATATGATCAAGAACATCGTTAAGGATAGGTTAAGTAATATGGAAGGTTATGTAATAGGGGAGATTAAGTAATAAAGGAGGTTAAGTAATAAGGGAGATTAAGTACATGAGTAAGTTAAGTAAACGGGGAGGTTAAGTAAATGGGGAGGTTAAGTAATATAAGAGATTAGGTAATAGAGAAGATTAGGTAATAGAGGAGATTAGGTAATAGAGGAGATTAGGTAATAGAGGAGATTAGGTAATAGAGAAGATTAGGTAATAGAGGAGATTAGGTAATAGAGGAGATTAGGTAATAGGGAAGGTTAAGTATTATGGGAGGTTAAGTAATATGGAGGGTTAAGTTATACGGGAGGTTACGCAATAGGGGAGGTTAAGTAACAGATGATGTTAAGTAATACAGGAGGTTAATTAACAGAGAAGGTTAATTAACAGTAGAGGTCAAGTAACAGGGGAGGTTAAGTAACGGGAAGTTAAGTAATAGGGGGTATGTTATGTAATAGGGAAGGTTAAGTAATAGTGAAATTAAAGCATAGGTTAGTTATGTAACGTTGCAATTATGTTGTAACTGCTAAAGGTGTAGGGATTGAGAGGTTAAGGGAAAAAAAAAAGAATGCACATCTTAATTGTTAAATAAGAACACGCAAGACAGAAATATACACCAATGTAAACATTAATAATGGTAGTGTTTAACTAAAAAAAACAGAGCGTAGAAAATTGTAGAATTAAAGACATGTGAGTCGATAGTCCAAGCATGTCGTAAGAGGCGACTAAGGAGGTTGATCGATGGCTTGACAAGCTGTCATTGTAAAAATTATTGTTATGGGAACAGAACTATAGATTTTGGAAGCAGTGATCTTTGCAATATGTGCCATTTTGGCACGCAAGGTTTCTGTTTTTGAGTTTGTGGTTCTGCCCTATGTCCCGTCTTCGGCTCGAAAGGACAATAGATAGAAGTCGATAGTACTAGACAAGAGAATATATAAAATAACCAATTGTGCTAAGCAAAAAGAACATAGAGAACAATAGTTACGAAAAAAGTGGGGAACAGGCAAATATTTGCAGTGCTGTTGTAAAAAGTAAGAGAGAATGCGTATAAACAAGAGAAAACGGCAAATGACCGTTAATTGATAATAATGTGAAACTGGTTAGTGTTAGACAAAGTAGTAGCCTAGCAGTAGCAGTCTTCAGCTGTAGACCGCAATCTTTGGAAACACACTGAGTCTCTCCGGCTATATAAGTCACCCCAAATGTTAGACTAAAATTAATATTCAGAAGACAAGAATCAGAAATCACTTAAAAACTCAAACCTGTCCACGACCACAAAACTGATCAAGCAATAGTGGTTCAGGTAATTATTGGAAAACAAAAAACAAGATGACAATTTTAAAAAAATTATATCTTTATGGAAATAGAATGCTGGATTTTTTTTTTTTAATCAGAATATTATGACGTCATTGTTTGTTTTTTAAAAAAAGTGTTTATGTTTTTTGCAGCTAATTAGCCGGTTTGTAATTATGTTGTATCTGAAAAAGTGGTACGGGTGGAGAGGTCAAAAAAAAGGAGCGAAATTCGAGAAATGGAGGAGAAAGAAATGTTAGAAAAATTGAAAAAGAGAGAATGGAACACAGAGAGAGAATGGAACACAGTGAGAGAAAAGGAAAATTAGAGAGAATGGAGAGAGAAGAGGAATTATGGGGAATAAAATTGTGGGAAGAGAAAGCTTGAGGGAGTGAATGGAATTTAGAGGAAGGAGGTTGGAGATAGAACGTGACATAAAAGAAGGAAGGGATAAATAAAGCATTAACAACTTTACGGCTTGTATTTTCTCTCATGTTCTCGCTGGAATAATAAAAGTAACAGTCTAGTAACTGAGCTATTGTCTTAAAAATTATTCAACAATCATGGGCGAGCCTAAACTAAGTCTCTTCTTCTTCTTCTACTTTTCAGTTCCCTGTGGAGCATAGGTCTTCAACAAACACTTTCCAAGCCGTTCTGTTTATTGCCATTCTTTTATGATCGTTACATGTCTTCCTCATCATCTTCATCTCTGCTTCTATCTGTCTTCTCCAAGAATTCCTTGGTCTTCTTCTTTGTCTTTTTCCCTGAGGATTCAAAGAAGGGCATGTTGTGTAATACTCTCAGTTGGCATCTGCAGTGTGTGCCCTATCTAGCGCCATCGTCTTCGCTGTATCTCTTTATCCACTGGTATCTGACTGGTACATTTCCATAATTCTATGTTAGTGATTTTGTCCTGCCATTTCCATCCTTTTATTCTGCGCAAGGATCCATTAATGAAAATCCGTATCTTCATGATTGTCATTTTGGCTGTTTTCCATGTTTCACAGCCATAAAATAAGACTGACGTAACATTGAAGTTTAAAATTTGTATTTTAGTATTTATTTAATTTCAAACTGTCTACTTTACGTTAAATCATACAATTACATCACAATAATTCCGGTTTGTAACGTCATGAAACAATTTGAATTACTTTTCCGGCTCGAGTTTTCTTCCCTTTAACTCGCCATTCACCATTTGAGTTGTGGAGAGATGTAATTACCTTTGCCAACTAATACTGTAGAAGTCTTCGCTGTGTGTATTTTATTCACAATGATTACGGTTTCTAATGCCATGCAAAAATTCGAATTAGTTTCCTGGTTTCCAGAAAATTCGGTTTATTCTTTTATTAGCCGTTTAATGTTGTGGAGAGAGAGATGAGTATCTTCGTGGACAGGTATGGTAAATGATGATTTATCGTTCCTTACTTGGTGTTTTCCAGAAATCAGAACAGAAAATTGAAGCCTTTGAAATGTGGATCTATATAAGAATATGTAGAATTGGATGGAAAGAACAGAAAACAAACGATGCAGTTTTAAAACAACTAAAAATGAAAAGAGAACTACTAAACACAATTATAACAAGACAAATGAAATTTTTGGAGCATGTTAAAAGACACAACAGCCTAATTAAAGTAATATTGGAAGGGAAAATACAAGGTAAAAGAGGCAGAGGCAGACCAAGACTAACATGGATGAGTAACATAAAAAATGGACAAGTCAACTTATGACAATATGCACCATCAAAGCAAGAGACAGAGTGGAATGGCGCTCCATGGTAGCCAACCTTCGATGCAGAGACGGCACTCAATGATGATGATGACTTGATGTTAGAGAAACAGTGGTTAACAAGTTGCTACTACACTCATAAACAGATTATATGTTTGGGGTTCAGTTCCCAACGTTTCTTCCTGCCATGCAGCATCAGGATTCATCTAACTTCTAATAACAGGTACCAGAAGTTTACTCTCGTGAAGTCGAGCACAAATTGTGGTGTAAAATTGAGAATCATTTCAGGGAAAGAGGTATGTTTACAAAACTCGGGGGAATAAAATCACATATAACCAACAACAGATAAAAAAACAAAGAACAATAGATGGTTCGAAGCAGGATTGAACCCGTACACCTCAACACCGCGCCATGCCACGAAATCCAAACGCTAGATAGAGCACACAGCCAACTCAACTACCACTTAAAAAGATAACTATCATTGACGATGTCTTTCACGTGGTGCAAAACTGGCCGTGCCATGTGTGAATGTGTTGATTGCTTGGAGAAAACATGAACACTAGCTTCAAATTACACCCACATCATAACGTTTCTCGACTAACATTTACTATTTTATGGAAAACAAGGATTATAAGGACTGGAAACAAGGATTATATTTAAGTAGCGAGCTAGTGGAAACATTGACAGAGCACCTAAAGGACTACCATATATGCAATACTGTCACTTCTGAAAAAAATATCTCAAATACGAATTTCTAATCTGTTTTACAGCGGTTTGTTTTTATTTTCCCTTGAGGGTCGTTGTGGCATAGAGGCTGAGATACTCCACTCACGCGGTATTGGAATACCACGTTAAGTGTGAATTACCCTAAGGGTAAGCGAGATTGAATGCCTAGTCCTATATGAGACTGAAAATATAAAGTAAATCGCCGTGTTCAAATTGAGCTTATAAAGACACTAAGTAAAAAAACTGTAAAGTAGAAGTTCCTGAAGTCTGTAATAGGCATACGGGGAATATTTTATTTATCATCATGTGCCATACGGGTTGACAGGCGATCGATCATATATATCCTTCCACAGTTCTCTGTCCGCAGTGCACCGTACCAACTCTGTTTGTTGACTGTTTACCATGACACGAAAACAAGCTATTCAGTATCTTTTCTCTTTGCTGTCAGTGATCTCTCTTTCTTTGATTTTTTTTTTCAGTTGTAGCCAAGTATTATAACTTTCCTCTTCTCGTGTGTCCGAAAGATATCGATTGTTTCTTTCTTATGTTTTTAAGAGCTCTCTCTCTCTCTCTCTCTCTCTTTCTCTCTCTCTCTCTCTCTCTCTCTCTCTCTCTCTTTCTCTCTCTCTCTCTTTCTCTCTCTCTCTCTCTCTCTCTCTCTCTCTCTCTCTCTCTCTCTCTCTCTCTCTAAGTTAGCCTCTTCTAGAATTTCCTTAGTCTTCCCATCTCTTTGTTTAATGGTTTTGTATCGTTTCCGTTGTGACAAGTGACTAAATAGCAGCAATGAACTAACTTCTATTGACATACTTCTTGCACACGATGCTTCACATTTTCTGAAATAGTGCTATTGCATGTACCAATCTGCTTTTTTACAAATATCTGTGGTGCATCTTCCATCTGATATTATTGTGTCTAAGTATTTGAGGCTCTGCACTTGTTTCAGATTTCTTCCAGTTATGTTTATTTTTGCATGATGGTGATTGTTTATTCGATATGGTCATTACTTCTGTTTTCTTATTGTTTAGGCTTAGATCGTTCTTGTTTTCTCTCACTATAATGTCTATCATTTTTTATTTTGGTAGTTCATTCTCTGCCTCATATTGTATTAAAGACAATATTTTTTTTCCAAGACATGTGGTAGGTACAATGCTGAACCATCCTTGATTCTCTGATATTCGTTTTCAGATGCTGTGTGAACTCTGAAGTCTTGTCGATCCGAAATAAAATTTAATACTTTTCAGAAGTGAACCCAGGTCCTCACTATCAGAAGTGAGTGTATTACCCTCTTCTCCATATGCCTAGCAAACATGGAGAATCTTTTACTCTGGGATTGACATAAGTCTAACTATCCATCTAATAGCTAGTTCAAACATAAAACTGAATGAAAATGTCGAAAACAGATTGTTTCAAAAAGACAAATCAATAAAGGGACAACAATGAAAGTCGTTACAGTTGAGTTGGATCATAAAGGCATGCTTTCATTGTTGTATTTTATTCTACTGTTACCTTTTTAATATCACTGAAGTAATAAGCGTTTTTATTGTGTTTGGTTCTTGTAGAAAACGAAGGAATAAACATGACAAAGAATAATATCTTACACGGTGAGTGGATAATGATGGGTATTGCAAGAATGACGTCACCCTCACATTACAAGTCATAGCTTCTCAACATGTCTGAGAGGGCTTGTTTCTTATATGTCAGACGTCTCAACACGTCAGAGTAGGCTTTCATCGCATATATCATGACCTCTCAACATGTCAGATAGGGCCTCAATTTTATATGTGTTCTCAGCGTGTCAGAGAAGATCTATATTTTATATGTCCTCTCAACATGTCAGAGAAGGCCTCTATTTTATATGTCAGACGTCTCAACACGTCAGTGTAGGCTTTTATCTTATATGTCATAACCTCTCAAAAGGTCTGGAAGGACTTTTACCTTTTATGCTAATACCTCACACCGCGTTTTGAAAAGTTCCCCCGTCACGCCAAGTGGCGTATGGGGAATATGGTGTTAGTGATCATAAATTTTACATACCTTTGGCATATGATTTTTGGGGGTAACGTGGTCGGTATTACGCCCATGCTGCTTTACTTTCCCAGAAAAAATCCGGTACCCATTAAAGGCTGGGTGAACCCGGAAACCGTCGGTGGGGATCTAACCCAACCTCTTGTCCTTTGTAGTCCAGGTCACTAACCACTGACCTATCGCGGCTCCCCGTTTTGAAAAGGGTTTTTACTTTCTTTGTCATGAACTCTCAACACTTCTCACATTGGTTTTTTACTTTATATATCATTACTTCTCAGTGAGGAATTTTACATTACATAAGATTTATCTACCCACATGACCTCTCACACATATTCAAAGTGTTCTTTTAATTGGTGTATGGTAATCTTTCATAAAATCTCAGAAACTGTTTTATGATCTTTCAAGTTTTAAAATAACATTGGTTAAAGAAAGATATTGATTATGCGACACTAAGTTTTTGAGTGATTTGCGGGTCATCATCATTGCACTCCGAACATATCCGAAGGTGCTCAGATCCCTTCCTCAGCAAGTCCCGTAGTGTCCAGCGACTGACGACTCCAGTTCTGTGTTGGTTGATGAGTCTTCTTACACGCCCACTAAGTTTCTAGTTTCTGGCTGTGTCCATCTTAACTCCCATCTCTTTTATCCCGTTCATCCGAAGGAGTGACGTGGATTCATGTTTTTTTCGAAGTTCTGTGCCCTTGCCACATCTTGGAGGGCATTGCGGATGTCCCCCCCGATCTGTTATCTTAAACGACAGCGCAGCTAGCCAACCTGTTCGCTCTTTCATTTCCCCGTACTCCCGCATGCCCAGGGACGTAGACAAAGGTGACCTTACGTATTTTTTTACTTTTGCAAATGACTCTACCCATTGCATACGTCCAGAGTCTTGTGTGACTCCAGATGAATGCCCTAGTTACTACCATTACCTTCATCGCCATGCTACTCGTGGTCATAACGTATGCACCACTGTCTTCCTTGACTATTCTGCCTGCTGAGCGTGCAGTAAATGCCCATGCACTCCTTTTGTGTCGTATTACAAATCCATCTGTATAGATGACTGTATCTTTCTCATCGGTGTTATCCAAGATGAGACCGTTGACCTGCGTTGTGAGCATATGAGTTGTGTTCCCTGCATTTCCTATCGAGTGTAACAATACACGAGAACGTGTCCTTGAATAACGTAGGCATCAGTATTCACCCCTCGCCAGTGTTGATATTAGTAATCCTACAGACCTGTTTGATGGCATCATCTGCTCAGCCCACCCATAATTTGCCTCTTTTTATCCTGTCACCTTTCCCCATGTTGAGCTCATGGTGTAGTGGATGCTCTTTATCTGCATTATACAACATTTACATGTTTGTCTTTTACGTTAAAAAGACTTAAGTCAAAATCATTTGCTCTTTGAGATCTAAATCTGAAGTTCAGTTTTGACATATGTAACGTCTGATTTTAATTTATCATAAAGTATTTCCTATTGCCAGAAGGCGGTTTTGTGTAGAACACAATCCCTTAATAGCCACGATAACTCAGTGGTTAGTGAACTGGACTATAAAGGGTAAGACGTAGGGTTCGATCCCAACCGACAGGTCCCGGTTCACCCAGCCTTAAATGGGTACTGAATATTTTTTTTCTGGGAAAGTAAAGCGGCAAGGGCGTAATACCGACCACATTACCCCAAAAATCATGTGCGAAGGTCTGTAAAATTTATGGTCACTAACACCATATTCCCTATACGCCACTTGGCGTGACGGGGCTCTTTATTTTTATTACAATCCCTTAATCATCGCAACATATTCACAAATTATCAGAGTCAAATATAGCAGGAGATCGACCCATGGAGATCCGCTCTCCCTCCACCTCTCGGCCGAGTCTCTTTAGAAACTAAAGTGTTGAAATACTTGCTCGACTGGGTCAATTTCTGATGATCAGATCCTCCTGCTGCGAAGCTCTGTATAAAGAGTTAGCTATTGCCATATTGTTACAATATAGCTCGTTTACCTTAGAATGAAAGTTTGAACTTTACACGAATTCATTTTTTTAAAAGAAAGTTACAGACGCCGTAAACATACCACAATGAGTCTTATCCTCTCAAAATTATTTTTTTTTTAGTCACTTTTCTTCCAACAAGCTAAAGCTACTATCAGAGCTACCTCTATTATTTAGCGTTTTTTTTAGCAACGCTTAGTCATTAATTATTCAAGTGCGGGACTTACTTAAGCTTTACTTTGTGATAGCTTCTTACTTAAACTATTGAAAATAACAAAACAGGTATTTGTAGAACTTGAACTCCTTTAGATAAAATACCCTGCAGAGTGGAAGATTGGAAATAATGGTAGTCACAATTTCCCTAGGGTGTCGTTATATCGAACCACGAATACCGCAAACTCAGAGAACTCAGGGAAATTGATCCAAATTAGCATTGGTTAGCGAAAAGATGAATTGAGCATTAGACGAAACTAAACAACGAATTTTAAACCAAGAATTTGAGAATATATGAGATTGTGTAATTCATAAAACTGTCTTTATTGTGCGTAACATTGAGTATTTGGAACAATGTTAACCTCAGGTGGTAGATGTACAACAGAGGTGAGGTGCAGAATGACTCAGACATATTTTTGAGTAAATTACTACTGTAGGTGCAGAAATGAAGATCAGCAACAATAAAGATTATAAACGTAATTTTATATAGCAACCAATAAAACTACACCTTACTTATGTTTATAAATGGTATTTTCACAGTCTTCACAAACACACAATCACTTCACGTTCTCAGAAAATGCATGGCATAAACGTTGATCTGGCGTACAGAAAGCAACAAGCAGAAAACACTGGCTCACACTGGAAGAGCTTGTGCGCATACCCATTCTGCATTCAATGTATTAATTTAATGACCTCACTAATAGGATATATATATATAATTAATAATTTTTTTTTTGAGCTCGCCAGTTTTCACCTCTGACGAAGTCCCTAGAGACTAGAAACTGAATTTTGCGTGTTAATCAGTTTTTTTTTCCTAGCAGACGAGTGCACTGAGGCCCCTCGCCGCACTGGCAAATAACTCCGACTCCGGAGATACTCGTATTTTTTTCCGTCGATGAGAAATTGACGTTAATATGATATATAACATGATAAATGTCCACAGAATTAACACTATCCTCTAGAAACGTATCTATGTCTTTAAAAAATATATATGTTAAACTTATGTGGATGTTTTCGTTCTATAATTTCTAATCAATGAATAAGCACACACAAACTTCGTCAGCGGTGCTCCCCTTACCAAAACTGGGAAACACGACGTACATTTTGGGAATCACTGCAATAAGGAGTTGTTAGTATTTGTATGCAGGACAAACACCGATAGGCGAAATTGTATTGGTGGTCCCTCATCGAAGCTCGCATTCCATATAACGTTGATAAACAAGTTAGTGCTCTTTGGGAAATTAACTAAATTCACGGTTACCAGCTTTCGGTTCGGTCCTCTAACGGGGTTAGCGATTTGTTTTCTTCGGGGGATTACGTGGGGAATATTTGGACCTTCAATCATTTTGATGGACAATTTGACAATGAACGCTTACAAAGATGTTCATTTTTAGTTCATTTGGCGATTATAAAAGGAAATCACGGGTTACACAGAGTATAAGCTGGAGTATAATGAGATATCATGAGAAATAGACTGGTGAAGAGATAGAATGAAGTAGAGAAATAGACTGGTGAAGGGATATAGGAAAGTAGGGTAATTGACTGGTGAAAGGAAAGAGGGAAGTAGAGAAATAGACTGGTGAAGAGATAGAATGAAGTAGAGAAATAGACTGGTGAAGGGATATAGGAAAGTAGGGTAATTGACTGGTGAAAGGAAAGAGGGAAGTAGAGAAATAGACTGGTGAAGGGATAGAGGGAAGTAGAGAAATAGACTGGTGAAGGGATATAGGGAAGTAGGGTAATTGACTGGTGAAGGGATAGAGGGAAGTAGAGAAATAGACTGGGGAAGGGATAGACGAAAGTAGAGAAAAAGACTGGTGAAAGGAAAGAGGGAAGTAGAGAAATAGACTGGTGAAGGGATAGAGGGAAGTAGAGAAATAGACTGGTGAAGTGATAGAGGGAAGTAGAGAAATAGACTAGTGAAAGGATAGAGGGAAGTAGAGAAATAGACTGGTGAAGGGATAGAGGGAAGTAGAGAAATAGACTGGTGAAGGGATATAGGGAAGTAGGGTAATTGACTGGTGAAGGGATAGAGGGAAGTAGAGAAATAGACTGGGGAAGGGATAGACGAAAGTAGAGAAAAAGACTGGTGAAAGGAAAGAGGGAAGTAGAGAAATAGACTGGTGAAGGGATAGAGGGAAGTAGAGAAATAGACTGGTGAAGTGATAGAGGGAAGTAGAGAAATAGACTAGTGAAAGGATAGAGGGAAGTAGAGAAATTGACTGGTGAAGTGATAGAGGGAAGTAGAGAAATAGACTGGTGAAAGGATAGAGGGAAGTAGAGAAATAGACTGGTGAAGGGTTAGTGGAAGTTGAGAAAGAGACTGATGAAGGGATAGAGGGAAGTAGTGAAATAGACTGGTGAAGGGATAAAAGGAAGTAGAGAAATAGACTAGTGAAGGGATAGAGGGAAGTAGAGAAATAGACTGGTGAAGGGATAGAGGGAAGTAGAGAAATAGTCTGGTGAAAGGATAGAGGGAATAAGATAAATTGACTGGTGAAGCGATAGAGGGAATAAGAGAAATTGACTGGTGAAGGGATAGAGGGAAGTAGAGAAATAGTCTGGTGAAAGGATAGAGGGAATAAGATAAATTGACTGGTGAAGCGATAGAGGGAATAAGAGAAATTGACTGGTGAAGGGATAGAGGGAAATAGAGAAATAGACTGGTGAAGGGATAGAGGGAAGTAGAGAAATAGACTGGTGAAGGGATAGAGGGAAGTAGAGAAATAGACTGGTGAAGGGATAGAGGGAAGTAGAGAAATAGACTGGTGAAGCGATAGAGGGAATTAGAGAAATAGACTGGTGAAGGGATAGAGGGAAGTAGAGAAATAGACTGGTGAAGGGATAGAGGGAAGTAGAGAAATAGACTGGTGAAGGGATAGAGGGAAGTAGAGAAATAGACTGGTGAAGGGATAGAGGGAAGTAGAGAAACGTCACCAGACGTTTAAAGAGGATGGTTTGGCAGGAAAGCAATAACAGGGTTGGTCATCTGTAGAGTCAGAACGTTGAGGAATGACATGATCAACTACTAGGCATGCAAGCTCGGTCCTTTATGATCATATAATGATTGTAGTAATGATGGTGGTAATAATGATGGTGGTGGTAATAATGGTGATGGTAATGATGATGGTAATGATTGTAGTAGTATGAAGATTGTAATGATGATGGTAATGATGATGGTGGTTGTAATGGTGATAGAGGTAATAATGGTAATAATGATGATGATTGTAATGATGATGGTGGTGATAATGATAGAAATAATTATAGTGGTGATGTTATTACTTAACTTTTATTTTAAAAAAAAAAGGTCTTGTTTCTAAAAGTGTTTGGGGCACACTGTCGTAACGGATAGACTTGATGGTTGACGCAATAAACACTTATGGCTTTGAACTTCATACGTGAAGCACTTTATTAAGATCATAAAATGAAGAGATCTGTATAAAATCGATGTGTTTTTCGCTTTCTGTACTTATTATACTGTACTGGTTATCATAACGCCAGAGAATTCTATTTTCATTCCTCTACGCAAAGAAAATCTTCAACATAAAATTCGTTCACAAAATTTTTGTTTTCTTTGTTGTCACTCACAATAAAAGTGTTGCGCTCTCTCTCTCTCTCTCTCTCTCTCTCTCTCTCTCTCACGCGCGAATTGTGTCGTGGTATACAATGAGCTGCTCTATGTAAGACTTTTGGCCCAATGCATCCAGCTACCGCGCGACATTTATTGAATACCGGTTTTACCTGCACATTTACTTTAAAACAATAAGTTACTTGTCAAAGTTACTCGACTGTTAATGAACGGAGCAACATATTATTTTGGCTGTCACAAAGCGGAGCAACATATTATTTTGGCTGTCACAAAGCGGGGTAACATATTATGGCTGCAACAAAGCGGAGTAACATATCATTTTGGCTGTTACAAAGCGGAGTAACATATTATGGCTGCAACAAAGCGGAGTAACATATCATTTTGGCTGTTACAAAGCGGAGTAACATATTATGGCTGCAACAAAGCGGAGCAACATTTTATTTTGGCTGTCACAAAGCGGAGTAACATATTATGGCTGCAACAAAGCGGAGTAACATTTCATTTTGGCTGTTACAAAGCGGAGTAACATATTATGGCTGCAACAAAGCGGAGTAACATATCATTTTGGCTGTTACAAAGCGGAGTAACATATTATTTTGGCTGTTACAAAGCGGAGTAGCATATTATCTTGGCTGTTACAAAGCGGAGTAACATATTATTTTGGCTGTTACAAAGCGGAGTAACATATTATTTTGGCTGTCACAAAGCGGAGTAACATATTATCTTGGCTGTTACAAAGCGGAGTAACATATTATTTTGGCTGTTACAAAGCGGAGTAACATATTATTTGGTTATTTTAAATACGGGCCGACTGTTACTAGGGTGAGGGGATTAAAATCATATTTGTTTCAACTGAAGCTGAAGAGATTACACATATCTCAACATATGGGGGACTGGCTGGTCTCGAGGCAAGACGCCAGCCGTGAGACAAGAAAGGTTGTGAGTTCAAATCCCGGCTGAACCAGTTGGGATTTTTATTTATAATTTCTCTCTGCAGTAACCACCCCTGGTCTCATCAGGGAAACCCGGCTTTAAACGTCAATTACTCATCAACGAAAAATATGAGTACCTCCGAAGACGGAGTTATCTGCCCGTACGGCGAGGGACTCCTGTGCACACGGCTGCCAGGGAAAAATGGATTAACACGCAAAATTCTGTTCCTAGTCTCTAGGGACTTCGTCAGACATAAAAGCTGGCGAACGAAAAAAAAAAAAAAATATATATATATATATCTCAAAATATAGAAAAAACTTCTCACACGGTTGGAAGACATATTTGTATACATTACATTAATAGTTCAACATACTAAAACTAGAAGTCTAACGAGATTATAGAAACAGACGAATATACATTACATATAAAATGTGTTCTTACGTCTATTTTTGACCAACTTGAACGCCCACCCTTACATTTCATACATCGCATTCACCTGCAGCTGTAATAGTGTCTACCACGATTGGTTGATACATTACTCGCCCCAATTTGCAAATTAAAAAGTATTGGTCTCCGTTTCCAAATGTATCAATTTTAGCGTTACCTAATTTAATGTGAATACCATGGGCAGCTGAAAGAAATAATGAGGCTCTGAAAGAAGGGAATTTATCAAGAAAATATAATTGTCGTTGAGATAGTATTTTTTTTTAAACCACATAATGCGAAGTTGACATATATTTTTGACAACAGAAGAATTGGAATGAAAAAATGGAGGGATAATGGATTGGTAGGAATTCAATAACCTGATTTGTAAACGCCTGTGGAGATTGATAGGTTGTAGGGCCGCATCATCATCCTGTCGATGATAGTGATGGTGATTATGATAATAAATGGCAATAAAACATAAGTACATCAAAATCCATCATTAACCACACATACTTTCTCAAACGAAAATTATTTTTCTTGTGGTCTATTATAGAACAACAATAAATGTACACGAAAATTGTCAATGAGTACTTCGATTTGCAGAGTTCTGTGAGAGGGTGAGCATGGACAAATTACAAAAAGATATTCTGGTAGCTTCATACGAATATAAATAGTGCTGTTCGTGGCTTCCAGGGCTGAGATCTTATTTGACCAAAAAATAACCGCTGCTCGTGCAGAAACTACTAAATACTAAAAAGTACAAATCTATTCATACTGAGGACGGATGTTTCAGGCCGAAAGGCGCAGATATTTCAGCTTGCCTTAAACTAGGGACACAACGCACCCATACCATTGAACAGGTGTACGCTAATAAGTCATTGTGACTCTGTTAGAACATCCTCGTACTTGTATTTTCAAAGTTACTATTCAAACCACATATCTGTGGCCTCCATAAACTTGCCTTTGTCTGAAGCGAGCTTGTCCTGGTTTCCGTCCTATTAGGACTGGTTCAGTACAGATTTGGATACGTCTTTCTCCTAACTTCTTTTGTCTCATAGAGAAAGCATATTAGTACTTATTATCAGGAGAATTTTTTGAAAAAATTTTGAAAAAGAATAAGTGGGAGGCAGGGAGGTGGGGAGGGAGGGAGGGGAGGTGAAGGGAAGGAAGGAAGGAAGGAAGGAAGGAAGGAAGGAAGGAAGGAAGGAAGGAAGGAAGGAAGGAAGGAAGGAAGGAAGGAAGGAAGGAAGGAAGGAAGGAAGGAAGGAAGGAAGGAAGGAAGGAAGGAAGGAAGGAAGGAAGGAAGGAAGGAAGGAAGGAAGGAAGGAAGGAAGGAAGTTAAATAAGTTATAGATTGGGGCTTCCCAATCCTAGGGGTCTAAAATTTCTTTATACTCTTTTACACTGCATTCCATTACAGAGACTTTCTGGTCTTATTTTTAACAGGTGGGCCTTAAAGTTTAATTTAGCTGAGCCAGCTTTGGGCCTCACCAAGTCTAAATCAAGCTCTGATCCGCGCCAGCAGAAATGGTTTTGATGACAAAAATAAAACACTCTTTATCATCATCAACCATCATCATCGTGTGCCTTACCGGTTGTCTTAGACGATCATGTCCTTCCACAATCTTCTGTCCACAGTGCATCGTATGAATTCTTTTGTTGATTGTTTACCATGCCATGACACCAAGTTGTCTAGTATTTTCTCTCGTTGTTATCCACGACCTCTCTTTCCTTGTATTTTTCCAGTTGTAACCAAGTATTCCAACTTTCTTCTTCCCATGATGTGCTCGAAAAATGTTGATTATTACAACACTCTCAAATGCCTTCAAATACTCATTTTTCATCATCTTTTTTTTTCTACTACTTGTTTCAAAGCCACGAAGTTTTAAAACTTAAAAAAAAACCTGGCTTTAGTTCGACTCTGAAATTGATTGGAAGCCAACACCAAAACTGAAGCAAATATCACGATGCCAAGTTGCCAGACTGTACCATCTCAGCAAGCGACAATAAATGTTTGAGCTACATTAAAACCAACATTGCAGAAAACTCTAGAGCTGTCGCTAATCGATTCTGTTCTGGACATGATTTTTAAAGATTTTTTTTTCAACAATCGAGCACTTGTCAAAGCGGTGTTAACAATGTTCTATAGATACATTTCTGAACAGCGTCAGTAATGGGAGACAAAATGTCACAGTTGAACTGAGCCCAGACCAAACGGCAAGCACAGAAGCGAATATTATCACAGGTACTTCTTTAGTTTAGTCAACAGATCCTCTTTATTGCACAACATAGTGTCCAGATGCCCTCCTCAGGACGTTTCCAAATATGAAGCACGCCTGCCACACACTAACTAAAGCATTAGAAAATGTGCTCAGCTCATTTGTACGAACTCTGTAACAATAGCGAAAACCTTGACCTTCTAACTTATTGCCTCTTACGATATGCGTGGCGGGTAACAGTGAATCTATTCTGTTCTCCCTTGACCGTTGCATCCCGGTAGCTACACGGGTGAGTACTGCTATAAAACGCTAAAAAATTTCAGTTGGCATAATCACATTCTTTATGTTAATTTATCGACGGCTGAATAGTTATAGCTCGTTTCAAAACATATGCCCAACTTCAAAACGCTATTACTTTCTAACCGTTTGTTAAATACTTTTGAAATTTTCCAAATGTTATTAGAATGCAAAAGACCCTTTAAATATATATTTAACAAATATCTTGCAGCTGCAGTTTTCTTAAAGCGGCGATATTTCTTTGATGTTTGTTAAAATTGTAAATTGTGAAGCCCTAAAGAATAGAAATTACCGTAGTTGCTGGTCTACGATTAATTTTCACTAGGTAAAGGCGTGGCCGTAATGGGGAAATAACTGGATAAAACAAAACACCAGGATAATTATTGTCTGCTCAGTTCGAGGACGGACGATAATATCAAGGTATACCTGTATGTCCAATTTTCATAGTTGTGTGGTCATGAAAAGGACCGTTTGTTGAAATAATTTAAGGTAATATAGGGGCCAACATTGTGGGGGCTATATACTTTCATTCTGAATCAGACGAGTCTAAAAGATTAATAACTGTTTGGGGTTGAACATTCCACAAACCATCATTTTTCCTTTCCTGTTTTAAGACGTGGTCTTCACATATAGCCCAATAATCTTTGTCTATATTTAATAAAGCGAGATTAGCAAGAGTCTTTACATCGCATATTTTGAATGTTGTATTTTCATCTGCCACTTGTCCTTTTAATTTTGCCCAGATTAGTTCTATTGGATTTAAATGAGCATGGTAAGGTGGCAGCCTCAAACTTATATGACCGTGCTCTTGGATAATCTTATCTATTTGAAAATCGTTGTCCTCTGTTTTTGCTTTACTAGAGATAGTAATTCAGGTTTTAAGTACATGTTATTAAATTGTATGTGCTCCTTTGTGAGCCATATCTTAATAGCATCTTTTGTACTGGATGACGTCGGGACTTTATCTTCAAGTGCAACAATGTTGTGGTACGCTGCATTGTCCATTATTAGGCAAGATGGTCGATCTAGTGATGGGAGAACAGAATTTTCAATCCAATATCTAAATATGTGACCATTCATCTCAGAGTGATAATCCCGATTGTCTATGGATTTTGAAAGAAAAATGAGCTCTGCATTCTGTATTAGTCCATGTTGTCGACTACCTGCATGAGCAATTATCAAGCGCTGTCCTTTGCTGCTAGGTATTAATCTCTTAATCTTTCCATCTGATGACTGACATTCCCTTTGGTTAGTGTGGTGAGCATTGATCCATGTTTCATCCAAGTACACAATATCATAACCTTGCTTGCGCACCTCTTTTACTTCACGTAAGTACTTGCTTCTCATGACTACTATATGTGGCTTCTCACAGATGATGTTTCGTCCATTGGAATACTTTCTGAATGTAAAGCCTGCAGCTCTCACATTCCTCCATAATGTAGACTTTGATATTTCAATACTGTTGTTCTTTTTCAGCGATACTTTTAATTTTCTTATTGTAACAGTTTCATTCATACCCAACATTTTGCGAATTTCACTTCTAATAAGTTCACTGTCGAAATTATCCAACATTTTTGCTCTTCCTTGTGATTTTGTATATTTGGAACATTGACGGTCACGTGCTTGAATCCAGCGATTAAATGACCGTTTAGATAAATCCAAAATGTGTCTTGTCCTATTCTCAGGGTTTTCTAAAGAATGAAATAATCTTCCTCGTTTAGCCTCTTTGCAAAAATAGTCATACATTTTTATTGCGATGTTTTGCAAACTGCAGAATTTCATTTTAAGACTCATGATAAATGTTAGCGTTCCACGTCTACACCTATGAATGAACGGAAATGGAACACACAATGCCTCGTGTTTTCTACAAGTGTCTAATTGTGTCAGACAGCTCACTTTTAAAGCGTGCAAAATCGTAAATTTGACCGTGTATAGATTTGTAATCGCTATTTTTAACTTAAATACTGTAAACACTAAGTTTTGACTACATCAATGGGTCGTTATAAATTTATATAAATCAAATAAGCAAAATAATAACCAAATGTTTGTTTTTAATGAAATTAATTCCATGTTGGGTTTTAATCATTATAACTTTACATGCAAATTTTGAAAAAATTACAAAAAGCGGTTTAAAAGATATTGATTTTAAAAGTTGGGCACGACTTATGAAACAAGCTATAGTGTGTTCGTTTATGTTATGTATGTTAATTATGGATTTTAATTCGTTCGCAGTGATACCGGGGCCTTCCATAACCAAAGAACATTCTTTAGCATATTGAAGGCGGTAGTTAAGTTATTCAATTTTAGAATGTATCCATCTTCATTGTTGTTCGTTTTGACAGTATATTTTTAACCAGAATATTTAAAATACAATTACAATAGAACAAACACTATTTCCGACAATTTGATTTAAACATTTTAACTGTTCCGACATAACGTCAAGATATTTTATCAGATGTGAACTTTAAAATATCTAAAATCAAAGATACAATTATATATATATATATATATATATATATATATATATATATATATATATATAGTAAAGTACCCCCGTCACGCCAAGTGGCGTATAGGGAAATACGATGTTAGTGACCCTATATTTTGCAGACTTTCAGCACATGATGTTTGGGGTAATGTGGTCTGTATTACGCCCGTGCTGCTTTCCTTTCTCAGAAAAAAAATCCAGTACCCATTTATGGCTGGGTGAACCCGGTAGCCGTCGGTTGGGATCGAACCCTACCCCTTGTCCTTGTAGTCCAGTTCACTAACCACTGAGCTATCGCGGCTCCCTTATATATATATATTTACAATTTTTTTACGCTGGAACGCGCTACGGCAGACTATTAAAACTGTAAATTCGAATATACAAATTGCTGACAAAGGCAACACACATGTAGGTAAGTGCATCAGAACTTCAGAAGCGTACTGTATTTCGGTATTTTACGTTTTATATTCAACTGGAGTGATATAGTTCCAACGCACTGGATCCTACGACACTCCAACAAACCACTACATGATAAGGAAGATACATTAGCTAAAAGAGGATCCAGACAGACAGTTTAACACCACCATCTCATTAAACACAGCCAAATAAATCAAACTCCAACAGAAAGAAGAGTGACTGAATTGATGGACAATATAAAAAGTAGAGATGGAGATTTTAATATACATGTCAAAGTCAAACCTCTTCCTACAACATTAACAACCCAGAAAGAAGAGACCAGTCCACCATTTTAAGACTGACAGCCGGTCATGTACCACTGAACAAGCATCTCGGTAGAATACAACGAAATCAAACTTCAGCATATCCTCTCTGTGAACCAGTACCACATGAAACAATAGATCATCGCTTGTTTAACTGTCGAAAGTGCATCGATATCAGAGCAACTCTATTTCCTCAAAGATTTGACAAAAAGAATACCTTGTACGGAACTACAAGGGAACTGAGAAATACCTGCAGAAATCATTACATAGCATTGGGCCGAAGGGCAATAGCTCACAGACCGCTGGATCCATAACAATAATAACAGCAACAACACAGAGTTCAAGTAAACGTATATTATAAATAATATACGGAGCAATGGAGAACTGTTGATTGATATAAAAACATAAGGGAACGATGGACAAAATACATTAAAGATCCTTATAATGATGAACGAACGGAAGTAAATATAAAGGATAATGGAGAAGGACCACAAATACTCAGAGAAGAAGTGGAAGACGCCTTGCGGAATATGAAAGCAGGCAAAGCTCCTGGTCCGGATAATAAAACTAAAGAAGAGATTGAAGCCATGGGTGATTTTGGAATAGACATAATAACAAAAATATTGAATGATATCTACAACAGCGGATATAACCAGACGACATGCTCAAATCAATATTCATAGCCCTACCAAAGAAATTGGGTGCGATTGAATGCGATGATCATCGCACAATAAGCCTTATAAGTCATATGACTAAGATATTACTAAGAATCATCATGCAAAGAATGCGAAAAAAAATCAGTCCAGAAATTAGCGATGAACAGTGTGGTTTTGTTAGAGATAAAGGAACAAGCAATGCCATTTATATCATAAGATCTTTAGTAGAAAGAGCCATAGAGGTAAAAACAGATCTATACCTATGTTTCACAGATTACACCAAGGTATTTGACAAAGTAAAGCACCAAGAAATAATCAAAATTTTAGAAAGCATAAACGTAGACAGCAAAGATCTAAGAATAATAAAGAACATGTACTGGCAACAAACAGCGGCCATAAGAACTGGAAACCAATTGGGGATGTTTCAACAAATAAAACAGGGTGTTAGAAAAGGTGGTGTGCTGTCACAAGATTTGTTTACTATTTATAGTGAGATTATTTTAAGATCCGTAGGGGACATGCCTGGAATAACAATTGGAGGTCATAATATAAATAATCTAAGGTATGTTGATGATACAGTGTTAATCGCTAAGAGTGAAAATGAGTTACAAGAAATGTTGGACATTATAGTGAAAGAAAACAAAAATAAAGGAATCAGCCTTAATAGCAAAAAGACAGAGGTAATGGTAACAACAAAGAAAAAAACATCATCTCAGTGCTAAATAAAGAAAAGTGGAACAATATTAAAACAGGTAAATGAATTTAAATACTTAGGAACTTTGTTAACCTCAGACGGAAGATTTACAAAAGAGGTGAGATGCAGAATGGCTCAGGCATAAGCAGCTTTCCAAAAAATGAGGAAGATACTGTGCAATCCATTATTGACAATAGAAACAAGAAAAGGAGTTCTTAAATGTTATGTAGAGCCAGTCTTAACATATGGATGCGAATCATGGACAATAGAACAACAGACACGAAAATCACTGGAGTCTGTAGAAATGTGGTTTTACAGAAAAATGTTAAGAGTACCATGGGCAGCTAAGAAGAGTAATGAAGATATTCTGAGAAAGGTCAAAACAAAAAGAGAGGTAACTTCCAATATTAGGAAGAAACAATCATCATTTTATGGCCATGTAATGAGAAGAGAACAACTGGAATATATTGTAACAACTGGAAAAATTGACGGACGAGGAGATAGAGGGAAGCAAAGAGAAAAAATAATTGACAGCTTAAGAGAATGGCTTGGCAGAAGGTCAACAACAGAAATGATAAATAGCTGCCGAGATCGAAAGTTGTGGAGAGACATGATCACCTACGCCAGTAGACCCGGTACTTGATGATGATGATGATAGAGCAATGACGTAAAAGTGCAATACACACAATGATGACAACAGCTTTACTTGTTACAAATGGCTGTTATTGTTACGATAGCGATGAAGTAGACATTGTAGACGCCATTACAAACGCGACTTCTGACTGATCGACGGGGACTTGGTAGCTTTAATGCGTGATATCGACCCGGCCTGCGACAGGGAATTCAGATGTTTAATGATGGGAGGAAATTCTATATGCAGCAATCTAGTCCGGTAAATGAGAAGCCTATGGGCTCATTCTGCTCAGACTAGGATGGTCCATTTCACATATCAGCTCGTATTCACAGACAATATGTGGCGGACAATGAGAGAAAGCACAAAATGAACGCTTCCTCCCAAAGACAAAGTATATGCTGTAATTATCATACTAAATAAGAAGGATGTTAGCTACAGGGATTATAGATCAAGTTTGGAGAAGGATGTTAACTACAAGGATGACAGATTAACACATGGAGAAGGATGTTAGCTACAAGAATGACAGATCAACACCTGGAAAGGATTTTAGCTACAAGGATGACATATTAAAAAATGGAGAAGGATGTTAGCTACAAGGATGACAGATTGACACGTGGAGAAGAATGTTAGCTACCAGGATGACATATTAAAACATGGAGAAGGATGTTAGCTGCAAGGATGACAGATTAACACATGGAGAAGGATGTTAGCTGCAAGGATGACAGATAAACACCTGGTGAAGGATGTTAGCTACCAGGATGACATATTAAAACATGGAGAAGGATGTTAGCTACAAGGATGACAGATTGACACATAGAGAAGGATGTTAGCTACAAGGATGACAGATTGACAAATGGAGAAGGATGTTAGCTACAAGGATGACATATTAAAACATGGAGAAGGATGTTAGCTACAAGGATGACAGATTAACACATGGAGAAGGATGTTAGCTACAAGGATGACAGATTGACACATGGAGAAGGATGTTAGCTACAAGGATGACAGATGAACACCTGGAGAAGGATGTTAGCTACAAGGATGACAGATCAACACCTGGAGAAGGATGTTAGCTACAAGGATGACAGATCAACACCTGGAGAAGGATATTAGCAACAAGGATGACAGATCAACACCTGGAGAAGGATGTTAGCTACAAGGATGACAGATCAACACCTGGGCTTAGGTAATAACACGCCTCCAATACGGTCCCTGAGTCCGTAAGAAAGTGTCAAAAAGACACCTACAACTAGAAACTAGGCACGTGCTTAATGGGAATACACACACACGCACGCACACACCCACACCACACCACACCACACCACCACACACACACCACACACCCACCACCCCCCACACCCCCCACACACCCACCCACACCCGCACCCGCACGCACGCACACACACACACACTCACACACAAACTCAATGCTAAAAGTACTATAAGGGAAAAGTCATAAAATTTCATTGGAAGTCATAAACTGCTACATTTGTAAAACATCGGATCTCTGAGACTCCGGTCTACTTATATTTCTTGAATTAATGCTGTTGTATTTAAAGTAAACTATTAAATTATATATATTACTATATATTACATTATCAAATAAAAATTAAATGTAAAAATATGACTGTGAATTTAGTTATGAAGATAAGTGACCATTAAAGGTGTTAAGTCAGTTACATCTGAAAAAACGAGCGCATATTTATATACATATATGAAAAAAGAGAGTAAAGAGCTCCCGTCACGCCAGGTGGCGTATAGAGAATATGGTGTTAGTTTAGTAGGTCAGTATTATGCCCGTGCCGCTTTACTTTCCCAGAAAAAAATCCGGTACCCATTTAAGGCTGGGTGAACCCGGAAGCCGTCGGTTGGGATCGAACCTTGCCCCTTGTCCTTTGTAGTCCGGTTCACTAACCACTGAGCTATCGCGGCTCCCTGTATACATATATAGTAAAGTAAAAAAAAAATAAAGGTTTCTTCCATTTTCTGTTAGACGTATGAGGAGTATGGTGTTAGTGACCATATTTTATCCATGACTACAACACATATTTGGGTGATGTGGTCGGTATCATGCTAGACGACCTTATCTTCCAAGAAAAATCTCTGATACCCATTTGTAGAGGCTTTTATAAACCCCGAAGCCTTGTTGGTTTGAAAAAATAAACAGTTAGACACTTCGAGAGATCCGGACCCTTCAGATCAGAACACATTAATCACTCAGTCATCGATACATATCATCATCATCATCATCATCATCATCAAGTACCGTGCCTACTAGCGTAGGTGATCATGTCTCTCCACAATTTCCGATCTCGGCAGCTATTTATCATTTCTGTTGTTGACCTTCTGCCAAGCCATTCTCTTAAGCTGTCTGTTATTTTTTCTCATTGCTTCCCTTTATCTCTTCGTCCCTCAATTTTCCCAGTTGTTACAATATATTCCAGTTGTTCCCTTCTCATTACATGGCCAAAAAATGATGATTGTCTCTTCCTAATATTGGAAATTAGTTCTCTATTTGCTTTGACCTCTTTCAGAACGTTTTCATTACTCTTCTTACTGTCCATGGTACTCTCAACATGCTTCTGTAAAACCACATTTCTACAGACTCCAGTGATTTTTTTGTCTCTTGTCCTATTGTCCATGATTCGCATCTATGTTAAGACTGGTTCTATATAACATTTAAGAACTCTTTTTCTTGTTGCTATTGTCAAAAATGGATTGCATAGTATCTTCTTGGAAAACTGCTTTTCCCTGAGCCATTCTGCATCTCACCTCCTTAATATATATATATATATATATATATATATATATATATATATATATATATATATAATGAAAACTTGAAATGTCACGGAGCACGCTTTTTCTCTTCTTCTTCCTTTCAACTTTCAACTCCCTGTGGAGCATAGGCCTTCAACAAACCCTTTCCACTCCCTGTGGAGCATAGGTCTTCATCAAACACTTTCAGCTCCCTGTGGAGCATAGGCCTTCAACAAATACTTTCAACTCCCTGTGGAGCATAGGCCTTCAACAAATACTTTCAACTCCCTGTGGAGCATAGGTCTTCAACAAATACTTTCAACTCCCTGTGGAGCATAGGCCTTCAACAAATACTTTCAACTCCCTGTGGAGCATAGGCCTTCAACAAATACTTTCAAATCCCTGTGGAGCATAGGTCTTCAACAAACCTTCCAAACCGTTCTGTTTCTTCCCATTCTTTATTCTTGTAAGATCATTCTTTGTGTTCCACATCATCTTTATCTCTGCTTCCACCCGTCTTCTCGAAGAATATTTTGCTCTTCTCTTTGTCTTTTCTCTTGGGGATTCCAAAAAAGCGCATGTCGTGTAATACTCTCAGTTGGCTTCTGCAGTGTGTGTCCCATCCAGCGCCATCGTCTTTGTTGTTTCTACCTTGCAAATGGTATTTGACTAGTACATTTCCATAATTCTCCGTTATTGATTTTGGCCTGTCATTTCCATCATTTTATTCTGTGAAAGAATCCATTAATGAACGTCTCTATCTTTGTCCTTTTTGTTGTTCTATATGTTTCACAGCCATATAATTGGACTGATTTTTTTATTCAACCTAATTTCTTTAGATTGTCATAGTCTCCTAGTGCAACGAAGGCTCGTCTTGCTTCCTGCACACGCTCGGGAGGTCATTAATCGAAATGGAAAGGTCATTATACACACTAGGAATGCATTACACGCACTTGAAATCATTTTGAACCAGTTAAAAATCACTAACTACATTTGTGTTTTTGACCTTCAAAGTTATTAGCCACATTTGAGTCACTTTATACAGGGGTCATCTTAACCTGTTCACTTCCAAGAACGCAAACTGTAGTTTTACCGAAGCTCTACTTAGCATTACACAGTTGCTTATTAAAATCAAAAAGCGATATTTTAGAACTAGTCCTAATTTCTTCATATTTATATATATAACGGCTCTGAGTTTACTAATTTCAATCCATAATTGATATTGGTAATTTTAGAGAGCGATTACAATCTTTAGTAATAATCGAAATTAAGAAACTTTAGCTTTTGTTTTTATATTAATTATTTTTAGTATATTTCTCACTCTCTCTCTCTCTCTGTGCGATCAGGACTCCAGAGTAGGATTCCAGACTCTCTCATGAAGTCAGCTGTCTGTTTAAGTGATTCGATTGTCGCATATAGTTTCTCTTCTAGGGATGTGGGGGTGTATATTTTAAAATATACTAAGATCAAAACAAATAACACCAGGATTATAACTAAGAATAGCAAAATGTTATATATTCTCAACATGCCTGTATAATGCAGAGACATGGACATTATAGCTCGTTTCAAAACATATGCCCAACTTCAAAACGCTATTACTCTCTAACCGTTTGTTAGATACTTTTGAAATTTTCCAAATGTTATTAGAATGCAAAAGACCCTTTAAATGTATATTTAACAAATATCTTGCAGCTGCAGTTTTCTTAAAGCGGCGATATTTCTTTGATGTTTGTCAAAATTGTAAATTGTGAAGCCCTAAAGAATAGAAATTACCGTAGTTGCTGGTCTACGATTAATTTTCACTAGGTAAAGGCGTGGCCGTAATGGGGAAATAACTGGATAAAACAAAACACCAGGATAATTATTGTCTGCTCAGTTCGAGGACGGACGATAATAATATCAAGGTATACCTGTATGTCCAATTTTCATAGTTGTGTGGTCCTGAAAAGGACCGTTTGTTGAAATAATTTAAGGTAATATAGGGGCCAACATTGTGGGGGCTATATACTTTCATTCTGAATCAGACGAGTCTAAAAGATTAATAACTGTTTGGGGTTGAACATTCCACAAACCATCATTTTTCCAATATTCCTCTTCCTGTTTTAAGACGTGGTCTTCACATTTAGCCCAATAATCTTTGTCTATATTTAATAAAGCGAGATTAGCAAGAGTCTTTACATCGCATATTTTGAATGTTGTATTTTCATCTGCCACTTGTCCTTTTAATTTTGCCCAGATTAGTTCTATTGGATTTAAATGAGCATGGTAAGGTGGCAGCCTCAAACTTATATGACCGTGCTCTTGGATAATCTTATCTATTTGAAAAATCTTTGTCCTCTGTTTTTGCTTTACTAGAGATAGTAATTCAGGTTTTAAGTACATGTTATTAAATTGTATGTGCTCCTTTGTGAGCCATATCTTAATAGCATCTTTTGTACTGGATGACGTCGGGACTTTATCTTCCAGTGCAACAATGTTGTGGTACGCTGCATTGTCCATTATTAGCCAAGATGGTCGATCTAGTGATGGGAGAACAGAATTTTCAATCCAATGTCTAAATATGTGACCATTCATCTCAGAGTGATAATCCCGATTGTCTATGGATTTTGAAAGAAAAATGAGCTCTGCATTCTGTATTAGTCCATGTTGTCGACTACCTGCATGAGCAATTATCAAGCGCTGTCCTTTGCTGCTAGATATTAATCTCTTAATCTTTCCATCTGATGACTGCCATTCCCTTTGGTTAGTGTGGTGAGCATTGATCCGTGTTTCATCCAAGTACACAATATCATAACCTTGCTTGCGCACCTCTTTTACTTCACGTAAGTACTTGCTTCTCATGACTACTATATGTGGCTTCTCACAGATGATGTTTCGTCCATTGGAATACTTTCTGAATGTAAAGCCTGCAGCTCTCACATTCCTCCATAATGTAGACTTTGATATTTCAATACTGTTGTTCTTTTTCAGCGATACTTTTAATTTTCTTATTGTAACAGTTTCATTCATACCCAACATTTTGCGAATTTCACTTCTAATAAGTTCACTGTCGAAATTATCCAACATTTTTGCTCTTCCTTGTGATTTTGTATATTTGGAACATTGACGGTCGCGTGCTTGAATCCAGCGATTAAATGACCGTTTAGATAAATCCAAAATGTGTCTTGTCCTATTCTCAGGGTTTTCTAAAGAATGAAATAATCTTCCTCGTTTAGCCTCTTTGCAAAAATAGTCATACATTTTTATTGCGATGTTTTGTAAACTGCAGAATTTCATTTTAAGACTCATGATAAATGTTAGCGTTCCACGTCTACACCTATGAATGAACGGAAATGGAACACACAATGCCTCGTGTTTACTACAAGTGTCTAATTGTGTCAGACGACTCACGTTTAAAGCGTGCAAAATCGTAAATTTGAGCGTGTATGGATTTGTAATCGCTATTTTTAACTTAAATACTGTAAACGCTAAGTTTTGACTACATCAATGGGTCGTTATAAATTTATATAAATCAAATAAGCAATAATAATAACCAAATGTTTGTTTTTAATTAAATTAATTCCCTGTTGGGTTCTAATCACTATAACTTTACATGCAAATTTTGAAAAAATTACAAAAAGCGGTTTAAAAGATATTGATTTTTAAAGTTGGGCACGACCTATGAAACAAGCTATAGACAAGAATACATAACAGAAAATTGAAGCCTTTGAAATCTGGATATATAGAAGAATAGGTAGAATTGGATGCAAAGAAAAGAAAAATGATGAAGTCTTAAAACAACTAAAAATGAAAAGAGAACTACTAAATACAATCCAAACGAGACAAATACGATTTTGGCATGTTAAAAGAAACAACAGCCCTGTTCCAGGAACTAGTCCTCGCACCAACCGAGTATGCCCTGGCAGTTCTTAGAGTCAGTAAGACGCAAAATGACAAGCTGGAGAAAATACAAAATAATTCTATGCGCATTATCTTGGGGTGTATGAGGACACTCCTTTTGTAGCAACTATTCTTGACTTTTCAATTATGGGTGATAGGATCAAGATCTGGGGAGGGGAGGGAGGGCACAAGCATACCTGAAGATAAGTACAGATAAAGAGCATCCATTGCATCATTAGCTCAACACAAGAAAGGGTGTCAGGCTAAAAAGAGGCAAATCATGCGTGGACTGAGCAGAAGATTTCATCAAACAGGTCTGTGGACTTACCAATATCAACGCTGACGACGAGTGGATACCGGTGCCTACGACATTCACCGGGGGACATTCTCGTGTATTGTCACACTCGACAGGAAATATAGGGAACAGAACTGAGTCGTGGTCAATGCGGAGGTCAACGGTCTCATCTGGGATAACACCGATGAGAATGGTGCAATGATCTATATAGAAAGTTCTATAATATCGGTCGGCAGGCAGAATAGTCAAGGAAGACAGTGGTGCATACGTCATGACCACGAGTAGCATGACGATGGAGGTGATGGCAGTGACCGGGGCATTCATCTGGTTAGAGTCATATGACTACATCCATGCCCTTCTCCACCTGTCAGTGGTGCTCGTAGAAACAGACTATCCAGCCTTGCTTAGCGAGTAGGGATTGAAGAGTGAAGACAACCCAGTATTCAAAACGTCTTACTCAAGTCGGAAGTTGGGTCAAAAGACGCAAATATCACACATCTACTGTAAACTACAAAACAACATATTTACTCCTACTTAGATCCTCTAAAGGACCAATGGCGAAGAGGACGACTATTCATTATGTTAATATTAGTCACGTGAACGTCAGAAAGAAGGAATTAATGTTGAGCTAATATAATGAACCATAATGTAATATCATATAAATGATTGATTAGAAGGCTCCTTAGCCACCCATGCACCAAAGAATAAATGATTCCGGACTTGTACGACTAAAGAGGAGCAACTTCGCAGCAATTGCCAATGAACTAACTACTGGAGACCCAGTACTTTCCCAAACAATATCGAAACCCTTGGGCCCATCTGATACGTCTCCTCATGAAAAACATAAAATACCAGAACCTAAGGAAAATATAACAGGAAAAATGAAAAAGGCACCCAATCAGACACAGAAAGAAAACACGTAGAAGAAAAACACATACACGATACCTACCCACAGGACTCTTGGTCCCACATATACACAGATGGCTCTGCTACAAATGCCACCAGAAATGGAGGGGGAGGTGTGTTCTTGACGCTGAATAATCAGGACGAGATCACCAAGTCAATAGCTGCTGGAAAATTCTCTTAAAACTTTAAAGCAGAAACTGAGGCCATCAGAGATGCTGCAACACTGGCTACTCACACACAAAAATAACATGCACAATAAATTGGTGATTCTGACTTATACTCTGTCGGTACTATCAGCTCTAAAAAGCCCCAAGAACAATGAACTAGATGACTCGAGAACAACCCTGGACCAACTATGCAATAACTTCCAAAGAGTAGTCGTTCAGTGGATACCATCACACTGTGATATACACGGGAACGAACGCGCAGACAAATTAGCTAGAGGGAGGGAGATTACCACAAGAGAACCATCCGCTCAGTTATGATGACGCCAAATCCATCCTCAAGGGTCAGTTCTATGAAAAATGGAAATGAGAACACCCAAAGCATAACGAGAGTGACGGATACCACCAACTATCAAGGAGGGATGAAGTCATCATACTTCGCCTACGCACTGGCCACAATAGAATGAGAAATCACATGTTCACCACATTCAAAATAGGTACAACCAGCCTATGCCACTGTACACTGGACAATATGACTACAAAACATGTTCCACAGGATTGCCCCCAGTACACCTGAGAAGAGCAATGTGGTCCACACCCACCTCCCTGGAAGAAAAACTATATGGGGCAATCGATTCCCTTAAACAGACAGCTGACTTCATGAGAGAGTCTGGAATCTTACTCTGATTGAGTCTTGATCGCAGAGACAGAGAAAGAGAGAGAGAGAGAGAGAGAGAGAGAGAGAGAGAGAGAGAGAGATATCATATAAATAATGCACTGGTCTTGCAAACACGAAAGTCTGTTGTTTTAAAACTGCATTTTTAGATGAATAACTTTGTCCGGAGTGATATCTTTGAAGGAATGATTACTAAATTATTTTTTTTTTATGTGGCAGTCACACAGAAATTGCTTTTGGTTAATGAAGAGTTATCTCCATTGTTCTAAGCTTAAGCTTCATGAGGTGGGTGTCAACCCCATTGTCTTTCATTACCAAAGATTATTTCTTGTAACAAAGAAGCTGGGTGGACCCCGAGAGCATGTTATAGGCCGGAAAAATGTGTTTCTTCAACTGGCATTTCTTCTTCTTCCTCTGCTACTTCTTGAGCGCTCAAATCTTGTATTTGTGCGAACTTGACTCTAGGTCATGTTTCATAATGGAGTATGAACAACATCGTGACAAACAATGAGCAGATCTCAGAATCATTACTCCTATATGTGTTTGTGTCCTGATCATTTCCCTAAGCCTGTGCCGTGGCTGACGCACTTCGCCTTCGGCAAGCTGGATCTTGGTTTGACGCAGGAGTTTCTCTTCCCGTAAGGTGGTTGCCATCCATTGCTCTTGGACCCAGCCTGCCAGTGGTTTCTGTCTGAATTTTCTCCCATAGCCTCTGAACTGGCATTTGAAACCCGAACCTTCGGCAGGTTATTGCTCTGATCAGAACGCCACTGACAAGTATACATCATATAAGACATAATTATGCATATGAATATGGTGAAAGTTATTGGAGTTTTTGGTACATATGAAAAATTGTTAAATAAAATAAAAAAACGTTTTCGGTACATATAACATAACATAAAATAACAGTGTGAATACGCAACACCATCTTTACTAGCCATACACTCTAAATAATATTAATACTCACAAGCATCAGGGAAAGCTAAACCTATAAGACTATTGATTAATGAAATCGCAATGGGATTCAAAAGCAAGTTAATTTACAAGCACTGACTCGAACCTGATTGGATTATTTTTTTTCCCATACTAAAAGGCAAGAGGAAAAAGAAAAATGTAGAAAGTTGAATTAGTTCAGTGACAACATTGTCCAATAAATGAATGTCTTTCTTGCGCAGTAAGAAAACAAACTGAGCACTGGTTACATTGTCATAGATAACTGCAATGTTAATGATGAAATTTATAGATAAATCATTTTCAAAAGATTGCACATAAATGATTAAACATAAAATATCGGAGCTATAAATCAAAGTTAATGACAGCAGGTGTCTTATGTCGAGAGCATCACGGTTTTTGCACCAATTCATGCCCCACCATGCGCCATTGCATACCACAACATGCACCATTGCATGCCCCACCATGCACCATTGCATACCACAACATGCACCATTGCATGCCCCACCATGCGCCATTGCATACCACAGCATGCACCATTGCATGCCCCACCATGCACCAATTATGAAGCAGGCTCTATAGATGTATCAGCCTCGAAGTATAACTCCGAAATGAATAATTTGATCAGAATTTAATAAATAAAGACGAAGATAAGCTACAACAAATATAGTTAAAACCCACTGCTCTTTTTTAAATATCATCAACATAATCAAGTTCCGTGCCTGCTGGCAAAGGTAATCATGTCTCTGCACAACGTTTGGTTTCTGCAGTTATTCATGAACTCTCCCGATTTCCTAAACAAAGTTCTCGTAAATTGTCAGACATATTTTCTTTCTTCCATTTCTTCCTGCCACAATTTTTCGGTTGTCAAAATATATACCAGCTGTTCTCTTTTCATTCATCATCATCATCATCAAGTACCGGGCCTGCTGTCGTAGATGATCATGTCTCTCTACAACTTTCGATCTCGACAGTTATTATCATCTCTGTTGTTGACTTTCTGCCAAGCCATTCTCTTAAGCTGTCTGGTATCTTCTCTCTTTGCTTCCCTCTATCTCTTCTCCCTCAATTTTCTAAGTTATATCGCAAAAAATTATGATTATCTCTCTTTACATTACACGGACATAACAGTTTATTGTTTCATCTTAATGTTGATAGACTTGTTCTTGCTTTAACTTCTTTCTTAAAGTATTCCCTATCCGCGAAGTCGTCTATGGTATTCGCAACATTCCTCTACAAAACTAAGTTTCTGTTACCTTTAATGGTTATAATTTTCTAATCTGTTGTTGGACTGTCTAGATTCAATTGTCCATGATTTACGTCCACAATTGAAGACTGGCTCTACATGACGCCAGGAAACCTAATAACAAATTAGCATATCCAAGACATTTCTGCCAAACCATTTTTTTAAGTTGTCTCGTACCTTTTCTCTTTGCTTACCTCTATCTCTTCATCCCTCAATTTTCCCAGTTGTCTCAACATATTCCAGCAGATCCTTTCTTATTACTTTGCCAACAAATGATTGTTTCTCCCAAATAATGGAAACTAAAGCTCGCTTTGCTTTGTCCTCTCTCAGAACTCTTTCATTACTCTTCTTAGCTGCCCATGGTATTCTCAACATTCTTCTGTAAAACCACAATTCTGCAGCCTCCAGTGATTTTCTTGTCTGTTGTTCTATTGTCCATGATTCACATCCATATGTTAAGACTGGACTCTATGCAACTTTTAAAATCGTTCTTGTTTCTATTGTCAAAAAATGGATTTCACAGCATCTTCCTCATTTTTTTGGAAAGCTGCTTAAACCTGAGCTATTCTGCATCTCACCTCTGCTGTACATCTACCATCTGTGGTTAACATTGTTCCAAGATATTTAATTCATTTACCTGTTTTAATATTGTTCCAATTGTCTATACTGTGCATTGCTGTGATGTCTTTTTCTTGGTTGCTACCTTTGCTTCAGTCTTTTTGCTATTGGGGCTTTTATTTTTGCATTTCTATACTGTACTAATATTTCTTGTAACTCATTTTCAATCTTAGCGATTACATAAATGGATGAATATAAGTTAAACACGCCCCAGAGTTATCTGCAAAGAATTTTCGCAAAAGATGGAAGGCTCAAACTTGAAGTTGAAATACGGTATTTGATTCATTCATTTTTCCTCTCGGGCCGTAGACGGTACACAGGGTGGAATTCATAGTTCTCAACGACTGACGACTTGCTGCTTGTTCTTATAGTTCTCAGTTGTTCTTAGTCCCTTTGTTGAGACTTCCTTATTTGTTCTATGTAGCGATTCTCTGGGTCTACCTTGTTTTCGTTGACCAGATGGTTTCAACATGGACACCTGAGTGTGGAAGTCTTACTTCATTCATTCTCAGCACATCACCGATGCATTTGCAACGCCGCCTTCTTATAAAGCTCGACACGTATTATTGTTTAGTTTCATCTCTTATATGTTCGTTTGAAGTGTAATCTTTCCAGCTTATGTTTGAGATCGTACGAAGACATTTGTTTTCTATTAGGTGGTTTACAAAAGGTGGTTACAAAATACATACTAATTAACATGAATTATACATTCCACTGCTATCGATGTCAAACACTTTTTTTTCTTTTTAGAGCACAGGAGATAGTACTTCTGTACTCTAGCCTCAAGAACATACAGAAAAATAAACTAAATTTAAATGTTTTAGTCGCATGACAAGAAAAATCTGAGAGATGATGTTAGAATTAACGTAGTTGGAGAGGGGGGGGGGACATGGTAATAAATGTGTCCCATATTTAACACACAATGAGATAACACGATTTCGTCACGTGATAGGATAGAAAGAACGATAAGTATTAGATCAGTCATCAATAAACGTTAAGAGAATACCAGAGCAATGAGCAGACCAAGAAAACGAAAAATTCATGGAATTTAGGAGGCATTAACAAAATAACAGTAGGAGAAAACAACAGAAGAGCTAAAGACCTAAAATATATTTCCTGTGGACTCTGAAACTCAAATGTGGAAGGAAAGAAAAGACGATAAGAAATTTCAACAACTGAGATCAGGTTGAGTAAAACCATGAAATGTTAAAGAAAGATACGAAAATAGAAATGTCTGTGGACAATTTGTTAGAACTAAACCTGCCATCGATAATATTCTGGGAGATATGAAATGAAAACACCATCTATTGAGTAGAAAATATAACGTATCTCATGTCAATGAAAAATAGCCAGGTATCATTAACCTGCCTACAACAGTGAACGGTCCAGTGGTTTCACAACACAACAGAAACCCTGCAGAGATACCGACAACGAAAAGCTAGTGTGACACACTTAATCCAGGATAGAGAGTTTTACATCTGCCCATGTTTCACGGAGTACATGAATAGAAGAAATGTCAGTAGATCATCATGCGCCATGCCGGTTGCCGTAGGCGATCATATCCTCCCACAATTTTCAATCCACAGTGCATCGTATCAATACGGTTGTTGACAGTTTTCCACGTTGTGACACCAAGCTATCTATATCTTCTCTTTCTGTCGTCCACGATCTCTCTTTCCCTGTATTTTGCCAGTTCTTACCAAGTATTCCAAATTTCCTCTTTTCATTATGTGACATAAAATTGTAATTGTTTATTTTTGACATTTTTATGGCCTCCCTTTTTGTGTTTTTTTTTTTTTTTTTTAGAATTTCCTCATTGGTCCTTTTTATGGAGCAGCGATAGCTCAGTGGTTAATGAACTGGACTACAACGGACAAATGGTATCGTTCGATCACAACCGACGGTCCGGGTTCACCCAGCCTTTAATGGGTACCAGATTTGTTCCTGGGAAAGTGAAGCGGCACGGGCGTAATACCGACCACATTACCCCAACAATCATGTGCCTAAGGTCTGTAAAACGTATGGTCACTAACACCATATTCCCTATACGCCACTTGGCGTGACGGGGGTACTTTACTTTCATTGGTCGTTTTAGCTGTCCATGGAACTTTCAACATTCGTCTGAGAAATTCCACCTCTGTGGCCTCTAATCGTCTTTTCATTTGTCTGTCCGTGACTCTCTTCTATAGGTCAGAATTGGCTCTAATTAGCACAGATGAACTCTTTCACATTTCTGTTGACATGGACTTGTTGCATAAGACCTTTTTCATTTTCTGAAATGCTAGTTTGTACTGAGTTATTCTGCTTTTTATTTCTGCGGTCCATCTTCAATCTGCTGATATTATTGTGCCCAAGCGTTTGACGCGTTGTACTTGTTTCAGATTTGTCCTGTTTATTTTTATGCTGCATGATGGTGATGGTTGTTTCTTCGATATGACCATTACTTCTGTTTTCTTACTATTCAGACTGAGACCTTTCTTGATACTTTCTTTTACTCTAATGTCTATCATTTCTTTTAGTTTATTCTCTGTCTCTGCTATTAAGACTCTGTCATCCGCATATCGCAAATCGTTTATATTGTGACCGTTGACTTCACTTCCGCATTTGTCTACTATTGATCTTATAACATTTTCACTGTAAAGTGAGAACAAATTCGGCGACAGAACAGATACTTTTCTGACACCACATTTTATTTATTGAAATTGTCTTGTCTGGTTTCTAATTCTTATGGCTGTTATTTGTTGCCATTACATATTTTTTTAAAATAATTATGAGATCCTTGTCATCAATGATTAATTTATCCAACATATTGATTACTGCCACATGCTTTACTTTGTCAAATGCGTTTGTGTAATCTATAAAGCACATATATAGAACTTTCTTTACCTATATATCTCTTTCTATGAATGTTCTCAGGATGTATATTGCATTATTGGCGTTCTTTTCTGCCACAAATCCACATTGTTCCTCACTTATTTCTGTTTTTTTTTTGTTCCTTACACGTCTCATGATGATTCTTAGTAATACTTTATTCATATAGTTCATGGGACTAATAATAATAATAATAATATATATATATATATATATATATATATAATAATTAAGAGTGCGATGGTCTTCGCAATTAGTGGCGACGGACCTCCCTTCAGGGTGGCTACAAATAAAGATTTTATGTTATGTTTTCGGGGCCTGCAGCTTTACCTCTTTTCATGTGTTAAATTGCCTCCCCCACCTCACTCTGCAATATTGGTGGTTCTGTGTCTTTGTTTCAATTTGTTTAGCTCTGATCATTCATCATCATTGAATTGATTGATATATTCTGTCCATCTTGCCAACTTTCGCATCTGTCCCATTATTATATTTCCTTCCTTTGATTTCACACATCCTGAAACTTTTGACTTTTCTTCATGTTAATTAATTTAACTGATTGTGCATAGATTGTGTTTTTATATATATTTATAGTTCTGCTTAAAGAATCCTCCCTTTGCTGCATTTGTTTAGAATCTCTTTGTGCAATATTTTGTATGTCCGTTCTTCTTTCTTATGTGTCTTCCGCAGTTTTATTCTCACTTTTCCAACTAATGGTACATGGATGGTCACTATTGCAAACTTCCCCTGGTCATTTTTTTATAGATAGTAGGGAGCAAGCAAATAATTACAGTGTTGCGGTAAAGCTGGTAACAGGAGCAAGTAGTTGGATGTAACGTACACTCCTTTAGACAGGGGACAGCTTTACAAAAAGGGAACACAACCAAATACTGATGCTACGGTCTATATGCGGCCTTCCTCAGAAAACAAGAACAACACAAACGAAACAAGAAATAAAGTGAACTCTACTACATCTAGGATGAGCAGTTTAGGTACATGAAGAAGAGATAAACAGAGGGATATTAGATGAAATAATGACACGAAAGTGAGATTTAACAGATGTTAGCCCATTCCTAAATCGTTTCTGTACCATTATAAAATAGTTTTGATTGTGTAAAGTGACAGTTTAATAATTAAAATGATTAATTTTACAACTTATTCACATCAGAAATTGATAAGACATCTCATGTGTATGAATTATTTTAGCAAATAAAACTGTAGAGAAATAATATAATTAATCGAAGCAGGGTGGTCTAGAGATAAGATATTAGACTCTGGACAAGAAGGTGTCGGGTTCGATTCCCAACACAGTGGGTGAGAATTTCTAAAATAATGGAATCGGTGGTTTCCTCATGATGCTTACCCTTCTTTCCTGGCCTCTGACTAGTGAGGTCCGATATCTAGCCTTGAAGAATAACGGTTTAAAAAAAAACAGGTCCCGTGTGCATTCTGCGCATGTTAAAGATCCTTTGACATTTGGAAATCTAAAAGAGAAGGCCAAAAATGGACGATGTCAGGGCAAAAATCTTCTAAATAAAATCTACTCAACACATTAAAACTCTCGCCGATAAAAAAGATGAGTACCTCTGAAGTCGGAGAATATCTGCTTGTAGAAAGGAATGATGCCGAGCACAAGGAATTCCGGTGTAAAACAAAAATAGTAATGAGTGATATTCATAACAAGCAAAAAAAAAAAAACATAACTTTGCAATTTTCCGCAAAGATTTAACCAAAAATTAATCAAATATATCAATCATCATATTTTGGCATTGTAATAAAAAGGGAACAGCTGGAATATATTGTGACAACTGGGAAATCAATGGGCGAAGAGATGAGGAACATACAAACAACACACACACAAATACATAAATTTTTTTTAAATATATTTAAAAAATTAATCCGACATAGCTAACTAGTAATGAAACATCCAAAACAAAACCATCGAAACTGGTTTGCTTGCTTGCGTTCGATGACTTAAGGAGTGTACCTCGTCATCATCCGCCCTTAAAAAGACGTTAAGTAGGCGTGTCCACGTTGTGTTGTGGTTTACAGTTTAACTGTGATATTTGCGCCCTTCGGCCCAACACATCCGACCTCAGCATGACATTTTTGAGTACCGGGTTGTCTTCCCTTTTCGATCCCTACTCGCTTGGCCAGACTAGACAGGTTAGTCTGTTACTAGAGGAACCACGGAGAGGTGGAGCAGGGTCTGGATGGTTCTGGTTCACCGATCCTGGCGCAAGCCATCAGCTGTGGATCGCTGACAACTTCCAGCTCCGGTGCTGGGAGGCGCGCCTTCGCCTCCAAATTGTTTTAGAAGCGAACAATTTCTTCCCTGTGTCGTGGACCGTGGCCAGAATGAGAATGGAGGATACGCGGATGTGCGTATGACTTGTATTACTGAATGTATATATTGTGTGCAACAATGTCTATAAACATCTAAAGACCCACACACATGCGTATATGCTCTGTGTGTGTGGGCTCTTAGATGCGTATAGACATTGTCAGTGTCTTTGCAGTAGATGTAACCTAGACAGTGTTCCCCCCACTCACATATTTTTAGAACTCTTTATGCGTTTTTGACCCTCCGACTAGCAGGGTTTTACAGCGCACACCCGCGTATCCTCCCTTTCTCATTCTGGCCAAGGTCATGACACAGGGAAAAAATGTTTCGCTTCTTAAACCAGTTTCGATGATTTTGTTTTGGATGTTTCTTTACTAGTTAGCTATGTAGGATTAGTTTTTTCATATATTTTTTAATGTATATATTTGTGTATGTTGTTTGTTTGTTCCTGCTAAAGGCATATTGAGCCGAAACGTCGTTCAAATTGGTGTCGTCTATAAATTACGTAAAATTATTACCATACCATTTTTTTCTTTCTTTTTTTTTCAATTCTCCCTCACATTTTTCTTTACTGCAGCGTCGCATTTTTATGCATTCATTTGCCTTAACACCTTGAAAGAATGGCTTGACAGAAGGTCAACAAAAGAAATGATAAATAACTGCCGAGATCGAAAGTTGAGAAGAGACATAATAACCTACGCCAGCAGATATGGTACTTGATGATAAACATCTTATATGACCATAAAATATTGATAATTACTACAGAAACAAGTAAAACAAAATAAAACATAACATTGATACAGTTGAGATAGTAATGATACACTATGCGCATACAAAGACAGCATTACTGTTGAGACTTCGTAAAATTGTAGTGGTCAAGAAAAGAGTGTGAACAAAGAGTATTTACATGCATCAACACAAACGTCAGAGTGTTCTAAAAAGTAAACTACCCCGTCACGTTAAGTGGCGTATAGGGGAATTTAGTGTTAGTGACAATTTTTTACAGACATTCAGCACATTTTTTTTTCTTAGGGTAATGTGTTCGGTATTACGCTCGTGTTGTTTTACTTTCCCAGAAAAAATTCGATAACCAATTTAAGGCTGGGTGAACCTGAAAGCCGTCGGTCAGGATCGAACCCGACCTCGTGTCCTTAGTAGTCCATTTCACTAACCACTGAGCTATCGCGGCTCCCTATCAAGGTGTTAACAATACTCAATATTCTTATGTGGTACAGATACATCAACATTGAATAAAACAGAAGCAATTGAAGTGGATTTATTGAAGATTTGCTGCATCTGGGTAGTCAAAGTTTAAACAAAAATGATGAAAGAACAGTTAGATGAAAAAACAGTTAAACACGATTCGAACAAATCAAACGACAATTTAATTTCGGCGCATAAAAAGACAACAACATAATGGAAGTTAAAAAATTATACACAAGGACTAAAAGTGGACTGACAACATCAAAAGTTGTATTAATGATCCCACTAATGGCAGTGTGCATCATCAAGACAAAATGTCGAGTGTGATTACGTTTCATATCAGGTAACGATCGATGCGATGTGGCACAATCAACGATGATTTATAAACACAACGAATAGCTAGATGATGTTTACAATGACAAGATAGCTCAATCACATATCACGACCAACATGTCCCGTAAACAGAATTCCATTCAGTAACCAGAGAGTGGAGCAGACCCCTAAGAGATCACAACTCTAAAGTTGACAGACATTGAAGAGCATGGATTTAAAACGGTCAGCGACTCACAATGTCTGTCAACTTTAGAGTTGTGATCTCTTAGGGGTCTGCCCCACTCGCTGGTTACTGACTGCAATTTTCTATACCGGACATGTTGGTCGTGATATGTGATTGAACTATCTTGTCTTTCTGAGCAGCATCTAGTTTTCCGTTGTTTATAATTAATCATAATGTGCCATATCTCATTGATTGTTGCTTGGTATGAAACGCAATCACACTGATAATTATCAGTGAACTAGAACTGACGAAGATCCTATATCGTCTTTCTGCAATGTCTGAAAAAACTAACTAAACAGTCGTGACTCTGTGATGTCTCTAAAAATAAGCTATCCAGTTGTCCCTCTATGATGCCTCTAAAATCAAACCAGTTCTGCCTCTGTGATTCCTCTGAAAACAAACTAACCAGTCGTGCTTCTGCGATTCCTCTAAAAACAAACTACCCAGTCTGTGATGCTCTGTGATGCTTCTAAAAACTAACTAACCAGTCTTATCTCTGTGATGCCTCTAAGAACAAACTAACCCGTCGTGTCTCTGTGATGTTTCTAAAAACTAACTAACCAGTCTTGTCTCTGTGATGCTTATAAAAACTAACTAACCAGTCTTGTCTCTGTGATGCTTCTAAAAACTAACTAACCAGTCTTGTCTCTGTGATGCTTATAAAAACTAACTAACCAGTCTTGTCTCTGTGATGCTTATAAAAACTAACTAACCAGTCTTGTCTCTGTGATGCTTATGTCTTGTCTCTGTGATGCTTCTAAAAACTAACTAACCAGTCTTGTCTCTGTGATGCGTGTCTCTGTGATGCTTCTAAAAACTAATTAACCATTCTTGTCTCTGTGATGCTTCTAAAAACTAACTAACCAGTCTTGTCTCTGTGATGCATCTAAAAACAAACTACCAATTCCTGCCTCAGTGATGCCTCTAAAAACAAAAACTAACCAGTCCTGCCAGGCAAGTAAGGATCGATGAAGGGATGCAAATCCGTTAACCAAAAAAATGTTGTGCTGACGCCGGATGTGTTAGTTCGGAAGACGCCGGTATCGTAGTTTGCCACGACACACCCGTGAAAGAACGCAATTAGCCCGCTTCAAGTGCTGACGGTGAAGAGGTGTAATTGTGGAGTGATTGAAGAAGCATACAAGAATGGCTTCGTGTGTGAACAGAGTTTAGGTTAGGCAAGGCAATAACAGTCAAAGAAAAAAGGTGCTACAGTAAACAAAGGAAAGGTAGGATACCAAATAAAGTCATAGATCACGCAAGATAATAAAAAAAAGTTAAAGGAAATACGGGATAAATAATAAATAAAGTCAAGATAAAGACAATGTTAAAAATAAAGTAAAGTGATAGGCAAGGTAATAAATAAAATCAAAGGAAAGACAATGTAATAAATAAAGCTATGAGATAGGCAAGGGTAATAAAGTCAAGAGAAAGGCCGGCAATAAATAGAATGAAGGGAAAGGCAAGGTAAAAATAATTAAGTCAAGGGATAGGCAAGGTAATAAATAGATAGTAATGTAACAAATAAAGTCGAGGGAAAGGCAATATATATATATATATATATATATATATATATATATATATATATATATATATATATATATAAGTTAAGAGATAAGCAAGGTAGTACATACAATTAAGGGAAAGGCAAGGTAAAAAATAAAGTCAAGGATAGACAAGGGACTAACTAGATAGTAAGGTAACAAAGTCAAAGGATGGGCAAGATAATAAATAGATAGCAAGGTAATAAGTAAGGCAACAAAGGAATTGAAGTCAACGGTCACAACATAAATAATTTGCGATATGCGGATGACACAGTCTTAATAGCAGAGACAGAGAAAGAGCTATAAGTAATGACAGACAATAACACCAAAAAAAGTAAAGTATCCCCGTCACACCAAGATGGTGTAAGTGACCATAAATTTTACAAACCTTCGGCACATGATTTTTAGTGTAATGTGGTAGGTATTAAGCCCGTGCCGCTTTACTTTCCAAGAAAAAATTCGGTACTTATTAAAGGCTGTGTGAACCGGAAGCCGTCGGTTGGGATCGGACCCTACCTCTTCTCCTTTGTAGTCCAGTTCACTAATCACTGAGCTATCGCGGCTCCCAAGAAATGATAGACATAATAGTAAAAGAAAGCAACAAGAAAGATCTCAGTCTGAATAGTAAGAAAACAGAAGTAATGGTCATATCGAAGAAACAATCATCACCATCATGCAGCATAAAAATAAGCAGGACAAGAAAGAACATGAAAAGAAAGGCAAGGTAATAGATAAAATGAAGGGAAAGACAAGATAATAAAGCCAAGTGACAGACAAGGAAATAAAACAAGTCAAGGGACAGACAAAGTAATCAAACAAGTCAAGGGACAGACAAGGTAATAAAATAAGTCAAGGGATAAGCAAGGTAATTTTTTTTTTAATCAAAGGTTAAGCAAGGTAATAAAGTCAAGGAGACAGCAGTGGGTTGTGATATATACTCCTACAAGGTTTGGTGGCAGCTTTAGAAAAAGAGAACACAACAAAATACTGACGTTTGTGCCAACATGTGGACTTCTAGGTTTATTCAGCTTTTAATTAGAGCCATAAACTTTTATTTATAGGAAAAACAAGAGAATGGTGTAGTTCTGAGCCATAAAACATGTGATTTCTAGGAAACAAAGAGAATGGCGTAGTTCTGAGCCATAAAAATGTGATTTCTAGGAAACAAAGAGTGGCGTAGTTCTGAAAAAAAATTTTATTTCTAGGAAACAAAGAGAATGACGTAGTTCTGAGCCATAAAAAATGTGATTTCTAGGAAACTAAGAGAATGGCGTAGTTCTGAGCCATAAAAATGTGATTTCTAGGAAACAAAGAGTGGCGTAGTTCTGAGCAATAAAGAATGTCATTTCTAGGAAACAAAGAGAATGGCGTAGTTCTGAGCAATAAAAAATGTCATTTCTAGGACACAAAGCGAATGGCATAGTTCTGAGCCATAAAAAATGTGATTTCTAGAAAACAAAGAGAATGGCGTAGTTCCGAGCCATAAAAAAATGTGATTTCTAGGAAACAAAGAGAATGGCGTAGTTCTGAGCCATAAAAAATGTGATTTCTAGGAAACAAAGAGAATGGCGTAGTTCTGAGCCATAAAAACGTGATTTCTAGGAAACAAAGAGTGGCGTAGTTCTGAGCCATAAAAATGTGATTTCTAGGAAACAAAGAGAGTGGCGTAGTTCTGAGCCATAAAAACGTGATTTCTAGGAAACAAAGAGAGTGACGCAGTTCTGAGCTATAAAAATGTGATTTCTAGGAAACAAAGAGAATGGCGTAGTTCTGAGCCATAAAAAATGTGATTTCTAGGAAACAAAGCGAATGGCGTAGTTCTGAGCCATAAAAATGTGATTTCTAGGAAACAAAGAGAATGGCGTAGTTCTGAGCCATAAAAAATGTGATTTCTAGGAAACAAACAGAATGGCGTAGTTCTGAACCATAAAAAATGTGATTTCTTGGAAACAAAGAGTGGCCTAGTGCTAAGCCATCAATTTGATTTTCTAGGAAACGAAGAGAATGACATAGTGCAAAGTCATAACATTTTATTTCTATGAAAGAAAAAGGACGTAGTGCTAAGCCATGATTTCTAAGGAACAAATAGAATGGCGTAGTCCTGTTCATATTACAAAAAACTGTGTCGCCATAAAAATATGTAGATATTAAAATCATGTTTTTCAATATTCTCTCATCGAGATGGTTTTATTTATTTCTATTCCATTTTCTTTCAATTAAAAAATATACGTAATATTTATAAAGAATACTTGTACTGAACGTATATAAACAATAAACATTACGATATACATTTGTACTTACACGTTCTGAGAGCTGGGGCACGTAATGAGGTGCAGAAATCCAGAAATAAAAGTGCGGGTACAGTACTTGTTTGTTACAAGTTCTAGTGAGTCCTTTCCAATTATAATACTTGTTAGTCACAGCTAGTCACACGCTTTCCACCTAGTTTGCACTTCATAAGAATAGTGTCTCCACAATACTCTTTTGCGGAGAGATCTGTCTTTACAATACTCTTTTAAAACTGTTTAGTCACAATCTGTTTAAAACTGATTAGTCATTTATGGGATTTCGAGCACATTTTCTAATTTAAAAAAAAAACAAGACTGAATGTAATGAGCATTTCGCGTAAAGTAAGCAAAACTTGTTGCCGCACTGCTTTATTTAGTAGTAAACTAAACTTCAACGTCACAATGTTTTGTCACCAACAACTGGACTGATTCTTCTGCGGCCTCGTTGTTCTAGTAAACGTGACCCGAACATAAGTTAAGAAAAATAAACAGAAGTTTATAGAGTGTGTAATTTCATAAGGGGAAATGAGCAACGATCAGGTGTAAAAGGAGTGCTTGGCAACCAATGGCCGAGTTGACGCTCGGAAAGTTTCTCGGAGTCGAGCACGAGAATCACGAAGCGATCTCCATATAGCCGGTGAGCATTTTAATGCCGGCCTCGTGGTTGGCGTGTGCGACACGGAAGGCCCTGGGGACAGAGGATTGCTGACTGACTGGATGGCAGCAGTGAAATTTATCGATGTAGGTAGACAATGTTTATGCTACGTTGTGTTATGATAGGGGTCGTGACGAAGTTGAAAGCTATTGAAATTGATGATAATTGTTATGTGTAAATAGTAGCCTGGATGGGCTCGCTTATTTGGAATGTGGCTTCGATTGCAGCTTGGCTCTTTCCAGCCGAAGCAGCTTTAAAAAAATGTGTGTACCTGGCTCATTAAAACTAAAAAAAAAACTATATTTACGACACATAGTACCATTGCTGGTGTATGTCGGGGGGATGCGGGGGGGGGGGGGGGGCAACGATAGACCCCGAGGGATAAAGGCCGCTAGGTCAAGCAGTCGCCATGATGTGTGAGACTCAGGATTTTTTTTTCACCCCCGATAGAAAAAATCTTTTTTCTGTCTACCGCGGGCTTCGAACACCGTACGCCAGCTTTTCAGCCAGCGGAACAGTGGTTTTAGCTGCACTGCCACACGCTAATTGAGTGATGGAAAGTATATAAGAGCAAATACGAACTCTGGCCTCCATGAAGTTGAATTCTTAAGAAGCAATGACATATAGACTCGATTCGATTGATAACGTTCAGATCAAGTGAAGAATCAATCACAAAATCAACTATAAAGACAATTTAAAAAAAAAAAAAAAAAAATTATGCCAGGCTTTGACGAGAGATATTCTATTTGTGCGCATATTTTTTTTCAACATCGTTATATTGTTTGGCTCTTGAGCAGCATTACGCCAGTATCGCCTTTCATTCCAAGAAAAAAATCTTCTCACTTTCGGCTGCGCGAACCTAAACGCCATTGGTCTGGGGATACTGCTCGACGTCATCGCTGTCCCGGTATATTAATCACTGCTTCTGGCTTCGAGACATCGCTGTCCCATTATATTACTCACTGCTTCTGGTCTCCGAGTCATCGCTATCCCAGTATATTAATCACTGCTTCTGGTCTCCGAGTCATCGCTGCCCCAGTATATTAATCACTGCTTCTGGCCTCCGAGTTATCGCTGTCCCGGTATATTAATCACTGCTCCTGACCTCCGAGTCATCACTGTCTCAGTATATTAATCACTGCTTCTGGCCTCCGAGTCATCGCTGTCCCGGTATATTAATCACTGCTCCTGGCCTCCGAGTCATCGTTGTCTCAGTATATTAATCACTACTTCTGGCCTCCGAGTCATCACTGTCCCAGTATATTAATTACTGCTTCTGACTTTCGAGTCATCACTGTCTCAGTATATTAATTACTGCTTCTGGCCTCCGAGTCATCGCTGTCTCAGTATATTAATTACTGCTTCTGGCCTCCGAGTCATCGCTGTCTCAGTATATTAATTACTGCTCCTGGCCTGACGTCATCGCTGCCACAGTGTATTAATCACTGCTCCTGGCCTGAAGTCATCGCTGCCACAGTGTATTAATCACTGCTCCTGGCCTGACGTCATCGCTGCCACAGTGTATTAATCACTGCTCCTGGCCTGAAGTCATCGCTGCCACAGTGTATTAATCACTGCTTCTGGCCTCGGTTCATCGTTGCCCCAGTATATTAATCACTGCTTCTGGCCTCGAGTCATCGCTCTCCCAGTATATTAATCACTGCTTCTGGCCTTGAGTCATCGCTCTCCCAGTATATTAATCACTGCTTCTGGCCTCGAGTCATCGCTGCCCCAGTAAATTAATCACTGCTTCTGGCCTCGAGTCATCGCTGCCCCAGTATATTAATCACTGCTTCTGGCCTCGAGTCATCGCTGCCCCAGTATATTAATCACTGCTCCTGATCTGATATCATCGCTGCCCCATATACTAATCCCTGCCTCACTAACTACTGACCAATTATCCTCACTATACCAATACACTAACCACTGTTCCCGACCTCTAATCATCACTATACCAATACACTAACCACTGTTCCCGACCTCTAATCATCACTATACCAATACACTTACCACTGTTCCCGACCTCTAACCCTCACTATACCAATACACTAACCACTGTTCCCGACCTCTAACCCTCACTATACCAATACACTAACCAATGTTCCCTACCTCTAATCCTCACTATACCAATACACTAACCACTGTTCCCGACCTCTAACCCTCACTATACCAATACACTAACCAATGTTCCCTACCTCTAATCCTCACTATACCAATACACTAACCACTGTTCCCGACCTCTAATCATCACTATACCAATACACTAACTACTGATTTACCAGTTTCATGAATCCATTACTTGACCTAGCACAACAAAGTTGAAGTGTTAAGTGTTAACGTATTAAGTAAACCATATTTCTGTAACCTATCCTCATCAAGCTCACCTAATAATAACCATCACATACGCCATAGCTGCTCAGTACATAACGTTATCTTCAGTCGATTTGCTTTCTTCAATAAAAACTTAGTGGGTTCTTTGTATCTGCTGGATCGACATCCGATAGCAGCTTAATATTTGTATTTAGAAGTAGTTACACTTGTCTGATCTTCAATCGATAAGCCCCGTTTCATGTGATCACACACTTTAATCCCTTCTTGAGTGTTCGTAGACATCACGTCAGGCTTGAATTTGCAATTATTTTTCATTGATTTGAACCTGAAAGTATGTGAAAGAGGAAAAAACGAAGAATATAAAAGGAAGTAAGACAGATAAGTGCTACTCTACTGTCCATAAAAGACAATAGCTGATCCGCTATTTTATGTTATTCCATATACGCCCTGCGGTTTCCCTGCTGCCTTGAAGGTATGCTTCAGAGAGCAAAAGGCTAAAGGAGGGTACCCTAAAGTAAAACAACCCCATTGCCTTGTGGGTAAGAGTGTTCTAGTCAAACACTAGGGGAGTCAACCGTAAAGAAACCGACGAAAGGTAACAGAAAACCACCGTCGTAACTTCTTTGTATAATCATGGGTCGCCGGTGGTTTTGTTGGAGGTAAATGTACAAACATTGCCATATACATTATAAGATCTTTAGTAGAAAGAGTAACAGAAGTGAAAACAGATATATTACCTATGTTTCATAGATTATACCATAGCATTTGAGAAAGTAAAGCTGCAAGAAATAATCACAATTTTAGAAGACATATACGTAGACAGTAAAGATCTGTGAATAATAAAGAACATGTATTGGCAGCAAACAGCGGCCATAAGAACTTTTCAAAGGGAAAGTTTCAACCAATAAAACAGAAAGTTAGGCAAGGTTATGTGCTGACACGAGATTTATTTTAAGTGTATAGTGAAATTATTTTAAGATCCAGAAGGGGCAATTTGGAATAACAATCAGAAGTCATAATATAAATAATCTAAGGTATGTTGATTATAGAGTTAATCGCTAAGAGCAAAAATGAGTTACAAGAAATGTTGGACATTATTGTAAAGGAAAGGGAAAAAAGGACTCAGCCTTTATAGCAAAAAGATAGAAGTAATGATAGCAACAAAGAAAAATACACCACCGCAGTGAACAATAAAGACAAGTGGAATAATATTAAAACAGGTAAATGAATTAAAATATCTTGGAACTTTGTTAACATCGCATGGAAGATGTACAACAGAAGAGAGATGCTGAATAGCTCAGGCCTAAGCAACTTTCCAAAAAATAAGGAAGATACTGTACAATCCATTTTTGACAATAGAAACAAGAAAGTTTGTTAATGTTGTGCAGAGCCGGCCTTAACATATATATGTGAATGATGCACAAAGGTACAACAGGCAAGAAAATCACTAGAGGCTGTAGAAATTTGGATTTACAGAAGAATTTTGAGAATACCATGGACAGCTAAGAAAAGCAATGAAAACGTTTTGAAAGAGGTCAAAGTTAAAAGAGAGCTAATTGTTAATATTAGGAAGAAATAATCATCATTTTTTGGCCATGCAATGAGAAGGGAACAGCTGGAATATATTATGACAACTGGGGAAATAAAGGGACGAAGAGACAGAGGAAGGCAAATAGAAAATATACCAGACAGCTTAAGAGAATGGCTTGGCAGAATGTCAAACCAGAATTGATAAATAACTGTCGAGATCGAAAGTTGTGGAGAGACCTGATCTCCTACGCCAGCAGGCATGGTACTTGAAGATGATATACGTCCTGTTTTCATTTTATTATATTTTATTATTTATACATTTCCCTTCTGTGGTAATTGATTCTAGTATATCAGTATAATTTATTGTGTTAAGAAACTAAAGAACCGATACACATGCTCAAAGTAAAAGGGCGAAGGACCAGTTATAATGAACGCACTGCCGTCTGTTGCACAATTCTATATATCATGAATTTCCTATCTCTTTTAACAAATGATGATATGTGCCAGTGGAGAAAACACACGGTGAATAGGTAACATGATAGATGTTCAGAAAACTTGTCCTCAGAACCTCGTGCTATATGACTGGAAGGCGCAGTTTTGATTGTATTCAAAGGTGTATTCGCACATCTCTGTAGTTAGTTACACTTCACAAACTAATCTGGTTAAAATGTCTTGTTTGCATAGAAAAGTCCCTCATTACACAGAGATACTTACTTTGACTGTCTGTGAATCTATCGACATCATCGTCATCATCAAGTACCGGGCATGCTGGCGTAGGTGATCATGTCTCTCCACAACTTTCGATCTCGACAGTTATTTATTTATTTTGCTTACAATAGCTTGATGACGATCGGGTATCACCTGTAGCACATGATGTCCCCTACTGAACGAGGGTTTTCCATTGGAATCCCCCTTAACGTTATTGTGATTTCTATTATTGTGGCGATTCATGACTGTACAAAGAATTTACGACGGTGGTTTTCTGCTGCCTTCCGTCGACATATATCTCGTTAATGAACAATTTTATAATTTTTATAGGAATATGTCGGCGGTATGACACACTCATACGTATGTTTATAAGCACACTCTTTGACTGTGACAAATCAAACCACATGTTAAGACAACATAATTGAAGAAACCTCTAATCAAGAACACATTATCCTATGAAATTGTATTCTAGCCGACAAATCATCTTCATTGGTGCTCATGCCCCTCACACACTAGTGAAAGCATTGAATATGACCAGCTCAGATTCACGAACTCCGTAACATCATTGAAGACTTTGACCCAAACCTATTAAGTCGCCTTTTACGACACATGTGGCAGGTGACAGTTGCTTTAATCTTCTCTCGCCGGTAGCCTCACAGACAATCCAATGAAATCTGTATACTTCTAGCCCTCGTCTCTAATAAGCACTGATCTTTCTATAAATTCTAAATCTGTATACTTCTAACCCACATCTCTCTAATAAGCACTGATCTTTCTATAAATTCTAACCCACATCTCTCTAATAAGCACTGATCTTTCTATAAATTCTAAATTTGTATATTTCTAACCCACATCTCTCTAATAAGCACTGATCTTTCTATAAATTCTAAATCTGTATACTTCTAACCCACATCTCTCTAATAAGCACTGATCTTTCTATAAATTGTAAATCTGTATACTTCTAACCCACATCTCTCTAATAAGCACTGATCTTTCTATAAATTCTAACCCACATCTCTCTAATAAGCACTGATCTTTCTATAAATTCTAAATTTGTATATTTCTAACCCACATCTCTCTAATAAGCACTGATCTTTCTATAAATTCTAAATCTGTATACTTCTAACCCACATCTCTCTAATAAGCACTGATCTTTCTATAAATTGTAAATCTGTATACTTCTAACCCACATCTCTCTAATAAGCACTGATCTTTTTATAAATTCTAACCCACATCTCTCTAATAAGCACTGATCTTTCTATAAATTCTAAATTTGTATATTTCTAACCCACATCTCTCTAATAAGCACTGATCTTTCTATAAATTCTAAATCTGTATAGTTCTAACCCACATCTCTCTAATAAGCACTGATCTTTCTATAAATTCTAAATCTGTATACTTCTAACCCACATCTCTCTAATAAGCACCGATTTTTCTATAAATTCTAAATCTGTATATTTGTAGCCCACATCTTTCTAATAAGCACTGATCTTTCTTGTACTACTAAGGCACATAATATATTTATGAGACACATATAAATCGAATACTTATGTGTAGGCCAAGATGTCTCTACAGCACCAAGACTGCTTGTGGTCTCCGGCTCATAGCTGCTATTTGCGTCAAGATCATCAGCATCTGATGAAGACCTAATCCGCCTCTTAGTAATGCCCCTGAAAACAAATAAATCAATATAATGTAAGTATAATATAAATTAACTAATACAATATAAATTAATCTGGTCAAACGAATAGTGATAAAAAAAAAAAGAAAGCAACCCGATACCCACTGTGCCTTGCCAAAGACGGATTTGATGGCCTGAAAAATGCGACCATCTTAGTCATGCCATAAACTAGGGATAGAACTTATCTCCGCACATTAGACGTACTTTTAAAGATAGGCTACGAAGAGAAGTAGTCGACGGATGAACGCCAAAGGAGAAGATGAAATACTGGTACCTTATGTGCTTGTTCCATGCTTGACTTCCCCTTGATATTTCTGTCATGTATTTGCTATTTCTTTTCCCCATCTTTTTAGTGTGTATTAAAAAATTAAATTAATAAATGCACATGCTAGACACAGTACATTTCTATAGATAAAGTACAGAGGGGAGATATTTTAAATATTAAGATAAACAAAGAGAAGACTGAAAGAAATAATATTTTTAAATATAAATTTATTGCAATGCTATATCAATATGGACAGACACCAAAAATAGGTAAGAAAATTAAATTAAAGTACTTACATAGCATCATCGCAGATGCTAGGAAATTAGATAAAGAAATGGAAACCAGAATATAAAAACACACACCAATCCTGAATCGTTAAAACAATCTTCTTCTTTCCTTTCTCATTTGCCTTACAGCGTCGATTTGGGGGAAAGGGGGGGGGGGAGAGAGAGAGAGATTAGTTTACGACCATTTCCTCTGTAGGCTTCTCCCGCAGTTATGTTTCCTAGTATTTCCAATGTTCCGTCAATCCATCTTTTTCATGTTCAGCCCTCGGGTCTTGTGTTCTCGCAACGTTTATTGAAACCTCCGTGTGTTTTTATATTTCTGTCTTATCACATGGGCAAACTTTTTTTTCAAACAATGTGCAAGAAAAATAAGAGGAAATTGGCATGCGCACTTGGTTTTACCAACATAAGGCTACTGTTGACACGCATGGACAATCCTTGAAAGATACAAGAATAAAATCATGCACTGATGATATTGTAGCTTCAATGTTGATACGAAGAAACTCAGCTAAGATTTGAACTAATTTGACACTACGATGACACTGAGGAGTATTCCATTCTATTTTTAGCCACAAAATTATTAATATTAATAATTTAAATTCATCCAATGAAATTCAACGACAAGGGAGAAACAAAGTTCTACTTTTCGTTCTTCTTGCAGTCTCAATAATAAACATATGATACTTCTGTAATGTTTCCTTTAATACTCTCACTTCATCTTACTCTTCGTATACATCGAGCTTTATTTTCGCCTCTTTTTCTGATACATCCCTCGTTAAGATTGGAGCTTTCTAGCATTCTCTCTATGTGAACAAACTAATGTATATGTTGCCTCAGTCTGTAGTTTAGATTAGCTCTGTGCTGATTCTCTCATGGTCTCGCTTCTAATTTTGTCTCTTCTCGTCACTCCATCACTTCTATGAAAAGAAATATAAATGTTCCCGTGTAACATCATTTGACATAGAATTCCAAGAATTACAGCTATGTTAACATTCTCTGTACTTCGGCAGTCACTTGCCAGAAAATCAGTGCGGTGTTAACAATTACAGACCAATTGGCTGTCGCTATTTATTTATCATAATTCGTATACTGTTCTGTATAGAGAGCTGCCAAAAGGCATGCGACCTATTGGGCGAGTAACACTCCGTTTTAATGATACTAACTTGAGCTACAGGGCACATTTCAAAATCAGCAATGAAAATATGCAACCATGTGTCACAGGTAGAGACATGTGCCATAGATAGACAGAAACATGTGTCACAAATAGACAGAAATATGTGCCACTGATAGACAGAAATATGTGCCACAGATAAACGGAGATATGTGCCACAGATAGACAGAAATATGTATCACAGATAGAAACATGTGCCACAGTTAGACAGAAACATATGCCACAGATAGACAGAAATATGTATCAGAGATAGACAGAAACATATGCCACAGATAGACAGAAATATGTATCACAGACAGAAACATATGACACAGATAGACAGAAACATATGCCATAGATAGACAGAAACATGTGCCACAGATAGACAGAAATATGTATCACAGACAGAAACATATGCCTCAAATGGACAGAAATATGTATCAGAGATAGACAGAAACATATGCCATAGATAGACAGAAACATGTGCCACAGATAGACAGAAATATGTACCACAGACAGAAACATGTGCCACAGATAAACAGAAATGGCTTCCACCGGCAAAAATGTATATGCAGATCGGATACAAATAAAAAGACAACAAATGCGACGGTAAAAAGAGAAGAGGCAAAATGAAACACAGCAAACAACTTCAATATCAACCTCATTATTGAACTACATCTGTTCTATAACAATTGACATTTGTCAGATACAACATGAGAAGATGAACGTTGGGAAACTTGATTACAACCAGCAAAATACAGGAAAAGAGATCTCTGACGACGAAGAGAGAAGAAATTAGATAGCTTGATGTCGTGGCATACAAAAACAGTCAAAACTAAATTAATCATTTGTACTATGGACATCAGAGAGCGGCGATACCTCAGTGGTTAGTGAACTGGACTACAAAGGACAAGAGGTAGGGTTCGATCCCAACCGACGGCTTCCGGGTTCACCCAGTCTTAAATGGATACTGGATTTTTTTTGGGGGGAAGTAAGGCGGCAAGGGCGTAATATCGACCACATTACCCCAAAAATCATGTGCTGAAGGTCTGTAAAAGTTATGGTCACTAACACCATATTCCCTATACGCCACATGGCGTGCGGGGATCTTTACTTACTTGTATTTTTTTACTACGGACATCAAATTGTCGAAGATCATGATCGCCTACTGCAACTGGCATGGCACATGAGGACGATGGTTCTATTTGTGGATGTGACTTACAGAATCGACTTAGTTATAACTCACGTCGTTATCGCTATTGAGTAATCACTTGATGCTTAGATTTATAATTCCAGACAAAAAAACCTATTAGTATTATGTTCCCTTTGGAAATATAGTTATCGTTATTCGACGGCCACGGTATCACTGCAAATGAATTAAAATCTATAACTGCTCAACCGCCCGTACCAGTGGAATCATCCGAATTAATATCTCATCGAATCCAAACAAAGAAAGGCAGATGCAGTCCCCATCATAGCAAATGTCAAAAGACATAAGCCTATCAGCACCGAAAGTAACCACAGCTGAACTGTCCTTCGTCATACAATATCATCATTCATCGTAAACAATCTGGATATAGAAACACCATCCGCATGAAAATACACAGCTCACGGTCTGCACAGAGCACTAAACTCAGTAGCTCCAGCAGCAAGCCGGACTTGGAATATGAGGAAACTGCAACAAGGAACATGTTTCAGACAGTGCTTCAACGGTTCATATTGCCTATCCGCAATATTGACCGGAAGTCCAAAGTTTCTTTTGGAAATCAAAGCAACCCTTCACAGTCAACTCAGCCTCCACTTTGGATGGTGGTTGAGATTCGTTCACAATGGAGCTACTTTTGCTCTTCTAAACAATACCATGTTGTATCTGTAAGTTTCGTGAGTTAATATATTGGTTTTTTTTCATATAAAAATGGTATTCATAAAGTGGGCGATACCATCTGAGAGGGGTGATTAAAATGGGAGAGTTTGGTGTTGGAAAAATTACAATTGTAGTTCGTAGTTATGTGACCTTGGAGATGAAGGCTATCAAGGCAAGATGGAGGGTTGAAAGTGTGTGTACAAACTTGAGAACAGAGGCATTGATTTTTAGACAGAAGAAGATGGTAGTATATTTGTGACTTACAAGAAATCTGAGATGGACAACACATGTGCAAATAAAATTCCCATCTGAATGCTGAAGTCAGTAAAAATTTTACTTCTCTTCTTATTTAACATGGCTGAACAGCAGAAATCTATAAAGAACTAGAAATCCTGTCCAAAAACGTGATGTAAAAAAAATCTGACCAAAGTGTGTAAACTTCTTGCAGAAGTCAAAAATGCGTAAGGTCACATTTGTCTATGTCCCTGGACATGCGGGAGTACGATGAAATGAAAGAGCGGACAGGTTGGCTAGCTGCGCTGTCTTTGAGGACGGTCAACCAATGGATCGGGCGGACATCATCAATGCCCTCCGAGATGTGGGAAGAGCACAGGACTTCGAAAAACACAAATCCACGTCATTTCTTCGGATGATGGAGATGGGAGTTAAGATGGGCACAGCCAGAAATTAGAAACTTAGTGGCCGTGTAAGAGGACACTGCGGGACTTGCTGAGGAGGGGATCTGAGCACCTATGGACATGTTCGGAGTGCAATAATGATGACCCCGCAAATAACTCAATAATAATAACTCTTACTCCTCTTCCAACCTCGAAGTAGTCTGTGAAGTCTGCTACTTCTCTGAATGTGCAGCTGCTGTTGATGTAGAGATTATTAGTTACATGTTGACTTTCTCTATATGTTGTTAGTATCTCTCATAGTTGTTCTCCGTTTACTCGGTCGAAATGTTTTTCTTCGACCCATAAAAGATATAAACACAATGTTAATATCTTCTGCCGTCTTTTCAGCTGTCTGTTTTAGGATAAATAGTGTGACAGTACATCCTCTACTTTGAACATGTAATTTACAAAACTAAATCATAGTGTACGGGAATAAGATATACCGATAGCACAAAGCATGTGTATTGACAATGTTGTAGCCATCTGGCCACTATGTCTGCATACGATGGATCAATATTTTCTGTACTCGCAATGATGAACCAGTAGCGCTGGTAATAATTTAACACCGGCGTTGTTGGAAAATGTTTATTTTCTCTTACGAAAACAGCAAACATGGTGGGGGGAAAAGTCGAAGCTGCGCAAACAAGGAAAATACACACAAGGAAAGTTGTTGTGTACTCAGAAAACACGTCAACGTAACAAGAAAGAAGTGCAAGAAACTCAGCACATAGCTGGCTGATTGTTGACATACAGTCGTCGTTGAATCTTGTCTCCAATGTCAACGCACAGCAAAATCAGCTACTTCTTACTTGTTCACAACAAGAAATTTATTCTTAATACTTTCTCTTCCTTCCTCTCTCTCCCTCTCTCTCTCTCTCTATCTCTCTCTCTCTCTCTGTCTCTCTCTCTCTCTCTCCCTCTCTTTCTTATAAATACATACATATAATATACACACAAACAATTAAATATAACCGCAAGATTTAAAAAAAAACACAATCCAAAGCACATAAAATTAAAGATTGCCTTTAGTGTTAATTAAACTTCAATGCTGTATTTATTTTTCTATCCAGTATGTCTAAAAAAAGACATCACCTCAGTGCAAAATAAAGACAGTGGAATAATATTAAAACAGGTAAATGAATTTAAATATTTGGGAACTTTTTATTTTTATTTATTTTTTTTTTTGGGGGGGGAGAGGGGGGAGGGATATGATACTTTGGTAAATTTGTATTTCTCAATATTTGCTGTCCATGCAACTGGTTTTAACGTGCGCAAAGTGTACAGAGGACCTCCTGTCTTTCACCTCCATCCGATAGGGTTGGACATCGGATCTCTAAAAAAAAAGATACCGGGAAGGAGTAATGCCAATGAAATGCATTGATTCGAATACAAATATTTCCACATTTGGTGGCGCATTTGAGTCCGTGACCTTCATCTCCAGAGGCGTGCGTCTTACCTCTAGACCACAGGCCTGTATCTGAGATGAAATAATAACCTAAGATTGCCAAATACATGCTTTCTTTCTTTTTTGTCTTATTTTTGCCGAAAAGCGTCGCAGACTTAAGTCAATTATGTGTTTTCTATCAAAGACACCATCTGTGGCTTTGTATATAGTGTAATTGTATTGTTTTATTTTATTGTAAATTCCCTTAATTAATCGTCTTCTTGGTCTTCCTCCGCGATAGCTCAGTGGTTAGTGAACTGGACTACAAAGGACAAGGGGTAGGGTTCGATCCCAACCGACGGCTTCCGGGTTCACCCAGCCTTAAATGGGAACCGGATTTTTTTCTGGGAAAGTAAAGCAGCACGGGCGTAATACTGACCACATTACCCCAAAAATCATGTGCTGAAGGTCTGTAAAATATAGGGTCACTAACACCATATTTCACTATACGCCACTTGGCGTGACGGGGGTACTTTACTTTTTCTTTACTTCGTCTTCCTCTATATCTTGGATGTTCCATTTTGTTCTTATAAACTGTTGATGCTGGTTCTGAGGGGTTCATGCACATTAAATATTCAAACCACTTTAACCGTTGTCTCTCTATGTATTCCATTACTGGTAAGTAAAAAAAAAAAGAAAGTACCCCCGTCAAGCCAAGTGGCCATAGTGGTGTTAGTGACCATAAATTTTACAGACCTTCAGCACATGATTTTTGGGGTTTGCTTGCTTGCGTTCGCCCGATGACTCAAGTATTCTAGAGTATTCCAGTAGACTACAGAATTACTCTTCATCATCCGCCCTTAAAAGGACGTTAAGTGGGTGTGTCTGCGTTGTGTTGTGGTTTACAGTATAACTGTGATATTTGCGCCTTTCGGTCCAACACATCCGACTTCAGCACGATTTTTGGGGTAATGTGGTCGGTATTACGCACGTGCCACTTTACTTTCCCAGAAAAAAATCCGGTACCCATTAAAGGCTGGGTGAACCCGGAAGCCGTCGGTTGGGATCGAACCCTACCTCTTGTCCTTTGTAGTCCACTTCACTAACCACTGAGCTATCGCGGCTCCATATTACTGGTAGAATACCAATAATATTTCTGAATTTCGTCGTTCTTTGCATGATCTCAGATTAAACACAAATTAAATCAAGTACACGAATATTCAAATATCTGGGTACCGTTTTTACATAACAAACGCCTAATAGAGAGATTGAAGCAAGAATTGAAAGTGCTAACAAAATTACAAATCAAGTTTCCCCAATTTTAAAGCATCCTCCTATCTCACTAAAAACAAAGGAGAACTTGTTAAACTCTTTATTTCAGCTTTTTGTAATCAACGTAAAAAAAAAACATGGATTCTGCTGTTTAAAGATGAAGACAGAAAACTAACAACGTGTGAGATGAGATGCCTCAGAAAAGCTAATAAAACAAAACACAATGTCAACCACATGCATTGCTGTTTATTTTAATCTAGTATGGATATTTTTCAATGTCCTTAAACATAACAATTATTTATGGATGGATGGGTCTTTTTTCATCATATATTTATATGCCAATGTCACTGATTCAAATCACTATAATATGGTTATGTATATATGCACATCAAGTTATTGAACGCCTATACGAGCCATTAGGCAATATAGTTATTACATTTGTTTTAACTAAATCCTAATGTTTAGATAACCAACGTTTTGAGTAAATTTAACTAAATCCTAATGTTTAGATGACCGACGTTTTAAGTAAATTTGACTAAATCCTAATGTTTAGATGACCAACGTTTTAAGTAACTTTGACTAAATCCTAATGTTTAGATGACCGACGTTTTAAGTAAATTTGACTAAATCCTAATGTTTAGATGACCAACGTTTTAAGTAAATTTGACTAAATCCTAATGTTTCGATGACCGACATTTTATGTAAATTTAACTAAATTACTAATGTTTAGATAACCAGCGTTTTAAGTAACTTGGACTAAATCCTAATGTTTAGATGATCGAAGTTTTTAAGTAAATTTAACTAAATCCTAATGTTTAGATAACCGACGTTTTAAGTAAATTTAACTAAATCCCAATGTTTAGATGATCGACGTTTTAAGTAAATTCAACTAAATCCTAATGTTTAGATGATCGAAGTTTTTAAGTAAATTTGGCTAAATCCTATTGTTTAGAAGACCGACGTTTTAAGTCAATTTGACTAAATCCTAATGTTTAGATAACTGATGTTTTAAGTAAATTTAATTAAATCCGAATGTTTTAATGTTTAGATGACCGACGTTTTAAGTAAATTTAACTAAATCCTAATGTTTAGATGATCGACGTTTTAAGTAAATTTGATTAATCCTAATGTTTAGATAACTAATGTTTTAAGTAAATTTATTTAAATCCGAATGTTTTAATGTTTTGATGACCGACGTTTTATTTAAAATTGACTAAATCCTAATGTTTAGATGGCCGACGTTTTAAGTAAATTTAACTAAATCCTAATGTTTAGATGACAGACGTTTTAAGTAAATTTAACTAAATCCTAATGTTTAGATGACAGACGTTTTAAGTAAATTTGACTAAATCCTAATGTTTCGATGAACGACGTTTTAAGTAAATTTGACTAAATCCTAATGTTTCGGTGAACGACGTTTTAAGTAAATTTGACTAAATCCTAATGTTAAGATGGCCGACGTTTTAAGTAAATTTGACTAAATCCTAATGTTTAGATGACCGACGTTTTGAGTAAATTTAACTAAATCCTAATGTTTAGATGACAGACGTTTTAAGTAAATTTAACTAAATCCTAATGTTTAGATGGCCGACGTTTTAAGTAAATTTAACTAAATCCTAATGTTTAGATGACAGACGTTTTAAGTAAATTTAACTAAATCTTAATGTTTAGATGACCGACGTTTTAAGTAAATTTAACTAAATCCTAATGTTTAGATGACAGACGTTTTAAGTAAATTTAACTAAATCCTAATGTTTAGATGACCGACGTTTTAAGTAAATTTAACTAAATCCTAATCTCTCACTGAAGATTTCACGAATATTAGTCGCCACAAGGTGGTCAGTTATTTCATACACCCCCCCCCCTTTTCCCCCATAGAAGAGAACATAAGTATGATTCCACATTGCTTCGAACCTTTTTTTTTTCCTGGACTGGAACTAGTTCCACAAGTTATCAATCCGGGGATGAGCTCACTCAATCTCACACAACTGTTTATTTCCGTCTAAATGTCACATTTTAGTTCCAATATTGAAAATTTAACATCGTTTATGGGTGAAGAGATTCAGAGTCTAGTACATTCCGTTACTGTCTACGGCTTCCCATTCTATTAGTGTCTTCCGTGCGGGATGCAGTAGGACCAAGACTAATGAGAGCAACATTTAAAACAACCGAAAACAAAATAAAATTACACATTATCCAATGCTATGCACCAACCAACGATAAGGATGATTTAGTTAAAGATGATTTCTATAAACAGCTACAATGTCAGATGGATGCAAGACGAGCCAAAGATATTATAATCTTGATGGGAGACCTAAATGCTAAAGTAGGATCAGACAACAGAGGCTTCAAAGAGATTATGGGAAAACATGGACTTGGAGATATAAACGAGAATGGAGAGATATTTGTGAATTTCTGCGCCCTTAATCAAGTGAGCCTAGAAGGAACAATATTCCAACATAAAAGAATACACAAAGCTACTTGGGTGTCTCCAGACCATTGAACGGAAAATCAAATTGATCACATATGTATTAATAATAAGTTTAAGTCATCCTTACAGGATGTAAAAGTATATAGAGGGGCAGATATAGCTTCTGATCATCATCTTCTGATAACCAAACTTAAAATTAAACTAAAAAGGTATAACAGCGAATAAGGGTAGAAAGTAATTCAATGTAGGTTTTCTTAAAGAACTAGGAATTAAAGATAAATTCGCAGTCACAATATCAAACAAATACCAAGTCCTCCAACAACTAGAAAATACAATAAATATACAAAATCATTGGAAACAGGTAAAAGATATATGGTAAGAGACATGCGAAGAAACACTGGGGAAAAGAGAACGTCAGAATAAGGCATGAATGACAGCAGACATCCTGGATGAAATTAAAGAAAGAAAGAACAAGAAAGCAAACATAAATGAAACCAAAACGAGAAGTAATAAAGCCAAGACACAGGAAGCTTACACAGAGGTGAACAAAGAAGTGAGAAGATGCATTAAAAAGGATAAGAGTAAATATATAGATGAACTAGCTAAAGAGGCAGAAGAAGCAGCAAATAAAGGGAATATGAAAGAACTGTACAACAGCACAAAGAAATTAAGTGGAAAATACAAACAGATCAATGCCTTTATTAAAGATAAGAAAGGAAATCTGCTTAGTAATATAAGGGAACAAACGGAGAGATGGAAAGAACACTTTGAAGAACTTTTGAACAGACCCGGCTCAAATAATCCTCCAGATAAACTACCAGCAGAAGAAGAGTTACACGTTAACTGTGGAAAACCAAGCAACGAAGAAATAATGAAAGCCATCAAACTATTAAAAATGGTAAAGACACAGGACCAGATTAAATTGCTTCGGAAGCCATCAAAGCAGATATTATCACCTCTACCAAGATGTTGCATAATCTGTTAGATAAAATTTGGGAGAGGGAAGAAATGCCTAACGACTGGAAAGAATGTTATATGATCAAACTACCAAAGAAAGGAAGTTTACAGGAGTGCACAAATTATAGGGGAATTATGCTACTATCAGTGCCAGGAAAAATATTAAGCAGAATCATTCTGGAGAGAATAAAAGAGGCCATAGAGAAACATTTAAGAGATGAACAAGCAGGTTTTAGGAAGAACAGATCATGTGCTGATCAAATAACTACTCTACGTATAATAGTTGAACAAAGTTTAGAACTAAAGTCCCCACTTTATATTGGATTCATAGATTACGAAAAGGCATTTGATAGTTTAGACAGAAGAATGCTTTGCAAGTTGCTTAGTCATTACGGAATCCCCATAAAGTTTATTAACCTGATAAAAACAATGTATGAAAGAACGAAATGTAGTGTGGTGCATGAAGGACAGCTTACACAAGCATTTAAAAATAAGAACAGGAGTAAGGCAGGGATGCCTTCTGTCTCAATTTCTCTTTCTAATGGCCATAGATTAGATTATGAAAATAACTCAAAACAACAGAAATGGAATCCAGTGGTCACTGACCAAACAACTTGATGATTTAGACTTTGCTGATGACATAGCTCTCCTATCACACAGCCATCAACAGATGCAGGATAAAATGAGCATACATGATGAGAGATCACAACAGTTAGGACTGAAGATTAATAGAGATAAGACCAACATTATGAGAATTAATACAGTTGGCAATAACCAAATAAAACTAGGAGAAATATCTCTATTAGATGTACAATCTTACATATATCTGGGTAGTAATATAGATAAAGAGGGAGGAACAGATAATGATACCAAAATAAGGATATCAAAAGCAAGAGGAGCTTTCATTGCACTGGGAAGTATATGGAAATCCAAAGAAATAAGGTTAAATATAAAATTAAAAATATTCAACTCAAATGTTAAGTCGGTCCTATTATATGGCTGTCAAACATGGAGAACATCAAAATTGACAATCACGAAGATACAGACTTTCATTAATGGATGCTTACGCAGAAAAAAAGTATGGAAATCGCAGGACAAAATTGCTAACATCGAATTATGGAAATGTACCAGTCAAACAGCAGTGGATAAAGAGATACAGCGAAGACTATGGCGCTGGAAAGGACACACACTACGGAAGCCAACTGAGAGTCTTACACAACAGCCCTTTTTTGGAATCCCCAGGAGAAAAGACAAAGAGAAAGACCAAGAAATTCTTGGAGAAGACAGATAGAAGCAGAGATGTAGATGCTGGGGAAGGCATGGAATGATCTTAAAATAATGGCAAAAACAGAACCAAGTGGAAAGTGTTTGCTGAAGACCTATGCTCCACTGGGAGCTGAAAAGGTAGAAGAGGAAGAAGATTGGCAGCAAACAGCAATAATAAAATATAACAAAGAGAACTCTACACCCATTGATATAAAAAGAGGAGTAAGACAGGGATGCATCCTATCACCAAGCTTGTTTAATCTACACACTGTGCAAATCTTTAAAAACATCATAGAGATGCCAGGCATGAAAATCACTCAAAGCAGCAAAAATGTAATCCAGTGGTCACTGACCAAACAACTTGATGATTTAGACTTTGCTGGTGACATAGCTCTCCTATCACACAGCCATCAACAGATGCAGGATAAAATTAGCATACTTGATGAGAGAACACAACAGCTCATCATCATGTGCCTTACCGTTTGGCGTAGGTGATAATGTCCCTCCACAATCTTCTATCTACAGTGCATCGTATCAGTTCTGTTGTTGACTGTTTTCCATGCCATGACACCAAGCTATCCAGTATTTTCTCTCTTTGTCGTCCGCGATCTCTTTTTCCTTTTATTTTGCCAGTTGTAACCAAGTATTCCAACTTTCCTCTTCTCATGATGTGCCCGAAAAATGTTGATTGCTTCTTTCTGATGTTTTTTAACAGCTCCCTTTTTGTGTTGGCCTCCTTGAGAACTTCCTCATTGGTCTTTTTAGCTGTCCAGGGAACTTTCAATATTCTTCTGAGAAATGCCATCTCTGTGGCCTCTAATCGTCTTTTCATTTGTTTGTCTATTGTCCATGATTCGCTTCCATAGGTCAGAATTGGTTCTATATAGCACCGATGAACTCTCTTTCTCATTTTTATTGACATAGATTTGTTGCATAAGATATTTTTCATTTTCTGAAATGCTATTTTGGCCTGAGCTATTCTGCTTTTTATTTCTGTGGTGCATCTTCCATCTGATGTTATTATTGTGCCCAAGTATTTGACGCGTTGCACTTGTTTCAGATTTGTCTTGTTTATTTTTATGCTGCATGACGGTGATGATTGTTTCTTCGATTTAACCATTACTTCAGTTTTCTTGCTATTCAGACTGAGACCTTTCTTGTTGCTTTCTTTTACTATTATGTCTATCATTTCTTGTAGTTCGTTCTCTGTCTCTGCTGTTAAGACTGTGTCATCCGCATATCGCAAATTATTTATGCTGTGACCGTTCACTTCAATTCCTTTTTTGTCTACTATTGATCTCATATGTTCGCTGTAAAGTGAAAACAAATCCGGTGACAGAACAACAGCTAGGACTGAAAATTAATAGAGATAAGACCAACATTATGAGATTTAATACAGTTGGCAATAACCAAATAAAACTAGGTGAAATACCTCTACTAGACGTACAATTTTACATATATCTGGGCAGTAATATAGGTAAAGAGGGAGGAATAGAAAATGATACCAAAATAAGGATATCAAAAGCAAGAGGAGCTTTCATTGCACTGGGTAACATATGGAAATCCAAAGAAATTAGGTTAAATACAAAAATAAAAATTTTCAACTCAAATGTTAAGGCGGTCCTATTATATGGCTGTGAAACATGGAGAACAACAAAACTGACAATCACGAAGATACAGACTTTCATTAATGGATGCTTTCGCAGAATAAAAGGATGGAAATGGCAGGACAAAATCACTAACATAGAATTATGGAAATGTACCAGTCAAATACCAGTGGATAAAGAGATACAGCGAAGACGATGGCGCTGGATAGGACACACACTACGGAAGCCAACTGAGAGTATTACACAACAGGTCCTTTATTGGAATCCCCAGGGAAAAAGACAAAGAGGTAGACCAAGGAATTCTTGGAGAAGACAGATAGAAACAGAGATGAAGATGATGGGGAAAACATGGAATGATCTTAAACAGAAGATGACAAAAAACACAATGACTTGCTAGAAAGGTAGAAGAAGAAGTAGTACATTCCGTTAATTGTAAACATTAATATTTTATGGGGGTGGTTTCAAGTTGTGACACCAGACACAAACATTTATTGCTAAATTCAATATTTACGTGAACAATATTTTAGTAGTTAATGTTCGTCATAAAAAGATCAAAGACTGGTAAATTTGAGGGTTACATCGTCATCATCATCATCACTGAGTGCTGTCTCCGCATCGAAGGTTGGCTACAATGGAGCGCCATTCCACTCTGTCTCTTGCTTTGATGGTGCAGATTGTCATAAGCTGACCTGTCCATCTTTTGATGCTACTCGTCCATGTTAGTCTTGGTCTGCCTCTGCCTCTTTTACCTTGTATTGTCCCTTCCTAGATTACTTTTAGTAGGCTGTTGTGTCTTTTAACATGCCCCAAAAATTTCATTTGTCTTGTTTTAATTGTGTTTAGTAGTTCTCTTTTCATTTTTAGTTGTTTTAAAACTTCATCGTTTGTTTTATTTTCCTTCCATCCAATTCTACCTATTCTTTTATAAATCCACATTTCAAAGGCTTCAATTTTCTGTTCTGTTTTATTGTCTAATGTCAATATTTCTGCACCATATAGGAATATTGAGAAAATGTCACATTCTGCTATTCTTAATTTTAGCCCAGATGTTATCTGAGAGTTACGGGAAATGCAATATTCAATTTCTAACCACAAACATTACAAAATTGTCAGATACACCTTCTTCTAATCATTTTGAAAATATAGCTGAATCTTGTGTATATTTTATTCCTGGAAAGACACAATTGGACAAATCTGCTAAATATCAATGACAAACAAATGTGCCCAATGACCGACTGTTTCCATGAGACCTCATTCAGAGACCTTATTCAGAGACCTTATTCAGAGACCTTATTCAGAGACCTTATTCAGAGACCTTATTCAGAGACAATATTCAGAGACCTTATTACCATGCCAATTCAGAATGACCAAATTAAAGCAAAACTAGTATGACTAAAAATATTGAAATACAGATTGATAACCCATTGCCGTTTTATAAGTTTCTTTGTTTTATGCGAGTTGCTTGATAGCAATGTCATGGGGCGGGGTTTCGAAAATGCAAACGTTGCTCATAGTTGTTTGTTATTTACATTTTAATTTATTTGCTCATTTGAGTTTTTCCAGAAAGATAAAATACACATGCTTTTTATTTTATACATTAGAAGTGTTTCGGCTTGCTGCCGGAGCTACTGAGTTTAGTGCTCTGTACACTCGGTTTAGTGTTTTTCTCCGGGATCGTGATTCGATATTCCGATTGCTAACGATGAATGATGATTTCGTATGACGAAGGACAGTTCAGCTGCGTTCACTTTCGGTGTGTCTTGGTCTTATGTTTTTCGGCGTGTGCTGAAGCTGCTTTGAAAGGTACTTCAGCTGCCTTTCTTTCTTTATTTTGCATTTCTTTATTTGGATCCTTCAATGAGATTATATGTTAATTCGGATAATTCCACTGGCACTGACGGTTGAGCAATTATGGATTTTAATTCGTTCGTAGTGATACTGGGGCCTTCGACTAACCATAACAATTAAAAGTATTTAGAAGAAGATGTATTTTAAAATGTTAAACTTTTGTAGTTAAAAATGTGAATATTGAACTCAGAACACTCTCAGATTTGCATGTATTTGATTATAGCTACGGGCATTATTCTACTAACATATCATGAATAAATATTTACTTTATTGAAAGTATTTGACGTTTTGTGTGTGATGTCACAAATTGAAACCACTTCCTTAAAATATCAGTGTTACGAGTGAGGGGAGTGTATTAGGCACCAGACATCTTCATCCATAAATACCTTCCAAGATTACAACTAAAAAGCCACTTCCATATGAAAACAAACAACTATTTCTTCATTCTGCCCGTATTGAACTAAATGGCACAAGAAGTACCGGATAAGTAACCATAAATAATGAACACTATTTACTGATTTTATTTGTAACTATTCGTACAACAGAATGAAACATATCTAATAAAAGAAAGATTGAAGAAAAGTAAAAGAAAGATAAAAGAAAGAATATTTTAACCATATTCTTGTCTCGAGCATGACATAGTTTTAGAGTGACAGAACCTATTTTGATCACCTGAGCATACCTGGCAATGTCGACAGAACTTCGTTTGAGCACATTTCTTTTCCACAAAAAATTCTCATCTACATATTTATGACTGGGTGAACCTAGAAGTCGGTCTGTTGAGGGAATTAACTCGACTTTAGTACTCAATAGAACCTCTGTTCTCCCACAATTTTAACTCTTTCAGTACGGAATGTTTTTATCAATTTAGCGGTTGAGATTTCAGAGACAAAATTTTCACCTGGTTTTAAATATCAATCTACATGTTTATATTTATCTAACACATAACATATTATATATGAATTTTTAGATAATTAAACAAGGAATTATATTTCAGTTATACCAAGATGATATAAAACATGTAAAAAGAATATGGTTTGATGACAGTTTACACTAATCAAATTGAGAGTGACGCACGGTGCGGCTAAACGTACATGACCGAAATCGGCATGGCGCATCGTGCGTTGAAATGTACGGAAAGTGTTAATCTAATAATGAAAAAAAAAAAAAAGATTTCTTCGTCGCTTTTATATTAAAAATAGCTCAGTTTATTGAAAAATATAATCTATCACACACAAAAACAATAAATATGTGCATATCAACCGTAACAGTCACTTCTAGTTTTATTTATATTTGAGTTTTAGCTAGAAGAGAAAGTTGGAATAAAAGATAACCTATGTAGTTTTCTGTTTTTCTTGGAAAAATATGCAAACATTTTTTCTATTATTACTTTTTAACAGAAATAGAGTGACTGCACTTCTCAAACTTCCTTAACAAATTATTTATCATGAACATGTTTATAACATGTTTATAACATTTTTATAACATCTCCTTTATGAGTTGTATAATATCATCGCTCGTAAAATAGCTACCGGATTATAAAGAGCTCGACTTATCACAACAAATAGTGAGATAGCAGCATTTAGAGAAAATGAAAGCTGTGGCCGAAGCGTGTACAGTCAGGTAAGCAAAACAAAAACAGAAGCAGACAAATAGTTGGCTTTAAGATAACTTAACTTCAGTATGATAGAAAATTATATCTGGCTTTCAAGGGAAGAAGTCAAACGAATGTTAATAACAAAAGTCGTATTTGGACGTTAATGAAAAGAGTCATCATACGTTCAAGTTGTTGCCCTCCTCACCAAGAAGTGAAAGATAACGTCATAAATAACTATCAAAGAAGCCACATAAAATACTACACGGGAAATAAACGGCCCAGACTCTGCTTAGCAAATAGCTTACTTTCATTTTCTGTCTAGTAATCACCTTCCTCCCACTTCATGCATAGTAAATACCTTTTTCCCATTCCCTGCCTAGTAAATAACGTCATTCCATTCCCTGCCTAGTAAACACCTTCCTCCCATTCCATGCCTAGTAAATACCGTCATTTCATTCCCTGCCTAGTAAACACCTTCTCCCATTCCCTGCCTAGCAAACACCTTCCTCCCATTCCCTGCCTAGTAAACGCCTTCCTCCCATTCCCTACCTAATAAACACCTTCCTCCCATTCCCTGCCTAATAAACACCTTCTTCCCATTCCCTGCCCAGCAAACACCTTCCTCCCATTCCCTGCCTAATAACACCTTCCTCCCATTTCCTGCCTAGTAAACACCTTCCTCCCATTTCCTGCCTAGTAAACCTTCCCAATACCTGCCTAATAAATACCGTCATTCCATTCCCTGCCTAGAAACACCTTCCTCCCATTCCCTGCCTAGTAAACACCTTCTTCCCACTTCCTGCATAGTAAACACCTTCCCAATACCTGCCTAATAAATACCGTCATTCCATTACCTGCCTAGAAACACCTTCCTCCTAGTCCATGCCTAGTAAACACCTTCCTCCTATTCCCTGCTTTGTAAATACCTTCTTCCCATTCCCTGCCTAGTAAACAACTTCCTCCCATTCCCTGCCTAGTAAACACCTTCTTCCCATTCCCTGCCTAGTAAACACTTTCTTCCCATTCCCTGCCTAGTAAACACCTTCCTTCCATTCCCTGCCTAGTAAACACCTTCCTCCCATTCGCTGCCTAGTAAACACCTTCCTCCCATTCCCTGCCTAGTAAACACCTTCTTCCCATTCCCTGCTTTGTAAATACATTCTTCCCATTTTCTACTCTGATATGTAATTCTTTTACTTGTTCTTTCCTCTCTGAAGACCAACCGGAATATCTTCAAATCCTTCCTTCCTTCCTCATCCCATTATTCTGGAAGTCGGTATGGTACTATATAAAGCAGACTCATCCTTCTTCACTTATCTGTACCTTCAGTCAATCTCTAGGAAGCGTATTAAGAAAAAATGTTCCTACAGTATTAGTAATATAATTAGTAATAGCAGCAGCAGTAATAGTAGATATTACAATAGTTAACAGCATAATCAGTAGTAATGGTAATGGTGATATAACAGTAGTAATATATCTAGTAACGGTAGTTGTAATAATAGTTGTAGTAGTATTAAAAATGATCGGTGTCAAAGTAACTGAATCAGTAGTAGGAAAAATAGCAACAATAATACAGTATTGATCGACGTTGTAACGGAACCGACGGTAGCCATAATACGCACTATCACTAACAGCTGTTGTATTAGAATCAGCACGTGGGGATAATGATGATAATAATAATAACACTAATATTAATAATAATATTACAGTAGTAGTAGTAGTAGTAGTAGTAGTAGTAGTAGTAGTAGTAGTAGTAGTAGTAGTAGTAGTAGTAGTAAAAGTAACAGTTACTATTCTTCCTCTTCTTCTACCTTTTTAAGTTCCCAGTGGAGCATAGGTCTTCAACAAACATTTTTCAAGTCATTCTGTTTTTTGCCATTTTTTTTTAAGATCATTCCATGTCTTCCCCATCATCTTCATCTCTGCTTCTATCTGTCTTCTCCAAGAATTCCTTGGTCTTCTTCTTTGTCTTTTCCCCTAGGGATTCCAAAAAGGGCCTGTTGTGTGTAATACTCTCAGTTGGCTTCCGTAGTGTGTGTCCTATCCAGCGCCATCGTCTTCGCTGTATCTCTTTATCCACTGGTATTTAACTGGTACGTTTCCATAATTCTATGTTAGTGATTTTGTCCTGCCACTTCCATCCTTTTATTCTGCGAAAGCATCCATTAATGAAAGTCTGTATCTTCGTGTTTGTTAATTTTGTTGTTCTCCATGTTTCACAGCCATATAATACCTATAGCTCGTTTCAAAACATATGCCCAACTTCAAAACGCTATTACTCTCTAACCGTTTGTTAAATACTTTTGAAATTTTCCAAATGTTATTAGAATGCAAAAGACCCTTTAAATGTATATTTAACAAATATCTTGCAGCTGCAGTTTTCTTAAAGCGGCGATATTTCTTTGATGTTTGTCAAAATTGTAAATTGTGAACCCCTAAATAATAGAAATTACCGTAGTTGCTGGTCTACGATTAATTTTCACTAGGTAAAGGCGTGGCCGTAATGGGGAAATAACTGGATAAAACAAAACACCAGGAGAATTATTGTCTGCTCAGTTCGAGGACGGACGATAATAATATCAAGGTATACCTGTATGTCCAATTTTCATAGTTGTGTGGTCCTGAAAAGGACCGTTTGTTGAAATAATTTAAGGTAATATAGGGCCAACATTGTGGGGGCTATATACTTTCATTCTGAATCAGACGAGTCTAAAAGATTAATAACTGTTTGGGGTTGAACATTCCACAAACCATCATTTTTCCAATATTCCTCTTCCTCTTTTAAGGCGTGGTCTTCACATTTAGCCCAATAATCTTTGTCTATATTTAATAAAGCGAGATTAGCAAGAGTCTTTACATCGCATATTTTGAATGTTGTATTTTCATCTGCCACTTGTCCTTTTAATTTTGCCCAGATTAGTTCTATTGGATTTAAATGAGCATGGTAAGGTGGCAGCCTCAAACATATATGACCGTGCTCTTGGATAATCTTATCTATTTGAAAAATCTTTGTCCTCTGTTTTTGCTTTACTAGAGATAGTAATTCAGGTTTTAAGTACATGTTATTAAATTGTATGTGCTCCTTTGTGAGTCATATCTTAATAGCATCTTTTGTACTGGATGACGTCGAGACTTTATCTTCAAGTGCAACAATGTTGTGGTACGCTGCATTGTCCATTATTAGGCAAGATGGTCGATCTAGTGCTGGGAGAACATAATTTTCAATCCAATGTTTAAATATGTGACCATTCATCTCAGAGTGATAATCCCGATTGTCTAAGGATTTTGAAAGAAAAATGAGCTCTGCATTCTGTATTAGTCCATGTTGTCGACTACCTGCATGAGCAATTATCAAGCGCTGTCCTTTGCTGCTAGGTATTAATCTCTTAATCTTTCCATCTGATGACTGCCATTCCCTTTGGTTAGTGTGGTGAGCATTGATCCATGTTTCATCCAAGTACACAATATCATAACCTTGCTTGCGCACCTCTTTTACTTCACGTAAGTACTTGCTTCTCATGACTACTATATGTGGCTTCTCACAGATGATGTTTCGTCCATTGGAATACTTTCTGAATGTAAAGCCTGCAGCTCTCACATTCCTCCATAATGCAGACTTTGATATATTTCAATACTGTTGTTCTTTTTCAGCGATACTTTTAATTTTCTTATTGTAACAGTTTCATTCATACCCAGCATTTTGCGAATTTCACTTCTAATAAGTTCACTGTCGAAATTATCCAACATTTTTGCTCTTCCTTGTGATTTTGTATATTTGGAACATTGACGGTCACGTGCTTGAATCCAGCGATTAAATGACCGTTTAGATAAATCCAAAATGTGTCTTGTCCTATTCTCAGGGTTTTCTAAAGAATGAAATAATCTTCCTCGTTTAGCCTCTTTGCAAAAATAGTCATACATTTTTATTGCGATGTTTTGTAAACTGCAGAATTTCATTTTAAGACTCATGATAAATGTTATTGTTCCACGTTACGCCGCTGAATTAACGGAAATGGAACACACAATGTCTCGTGTTTACTACAAGTGTCTAATTGTGTCAGAAAACTCATGCGGAAAGCGTGCAAAATCGTAAATTTGAGCGTGTATAGATTTGTAATCGCTATTTTTAACTTAAATACTGTAAACACTAAGTTTTGACTACATCAATGGGTCGTTATAAATTTATATAAATCAAATAAGCAATAATAATAACCAAATGTTTGTTTTTAATGAAATTAATTCCCTGTTGGGTTCTAATCATTATAACTATACATGCAAATTTTGAAAAAATAATACAAAAAGCGGTTTAAAAGATATTGATTTTTAAAGTTGGGCACGACTTATGAAACAAGCTATAGTAAAATATAATAACAGTTAGTATTACCACTTATTTAAAACCATTATGTCGAAACGTGCCCTATAATTCCTGATATTAAAATAAAAGCACATATGTTTCATGAGACGATATCGAGATAATTTAACTACATCTAGTTACTATGAGAATATTGTAAGATCCGTGTTAAAAAGATGCTAACGGCATGCCGCAAACACAAACATTAAACTATCATAACGTTATTGATTTCGCAAACGTTTTCTAATATACTAAACATTATGTCGAGTATTGGTGGCTGCACTAATGCTGAAAGGTTCACTGTTGGCGTAAGATCTTGTTCTACCTAGAGGTGTCAGTACTGCATCTTTTATAGAACAACGTGCTAACATTGCTACAAAATTTAATCTAATTCTCTATCTTCTAACATTACTACAGTTATTGCAACAATTGTTCTCATCAAATCACCAACTCAATCAAGTATTCCCAGTACAAAATTAACATTCACAGTTATTCTCAGTACAACACTAACACCAACAGTTATTCTCAGTACAACATTAACACCAACAGTTATTCTCAGTATAACATTAACGCCAACATTTATTTTCAGTACAACATTAACACCAACAATTATCGTCAGTACAACATTAACACCAACAGTTATTGTCAGTAAAACACTAACACCAACAGTTCTTTTCAGTACAACACTAACACAAACAGTTATTTTCAGTACAACATTAACACCAACAGTTATTGTCAGTAAAACACTAACACCAACAGTTATTTTCAGTACAACACTAACATCAACAGTTATTCTCAGTACAACATTAACACCAACAGTTATTTTCAGTACAACACTAACACCAACAGTTATTCTCAGTACAACATTAACACCAACAGTTATTTTCAGTACAACACTAACACCAACAGTTATTTTCATTACAACACTAACATCAACAGTTATTTTCAGTACAACACTAACACCAACAGTTATTTTCAGTACAACACTAACACCAACAGTTATTCTCAGTCCAACATTAACACCAACAGTTATTTTCAGTACAACACTAACACCAACAGTTATTTTCAGTACAACACTAACATCAACAGTTATTTTCAGTACAACACTAACACCAACAGTTATTTTCAGTACAACACTAACACCAACAGTTATTGTCAGTACAACACTAACACCAACAGTTATTTTCAGTACAACACTAACACCAACAGTTATTTTCAGTACAACACTAACACCAACAGTTATTTTCAGTACAACATTAACACCAACAGTTATTTTCAGTAGAACATTAACACCAACAGTTATTTTCAGTACAACATTAACACCAACAGTTATTTTCAGTACAACATTAACACCAACAGTTATTTTCAGTACAACACTAACACCAACAGTTATTTTCAGTACAAGATTAACACCAACAGTTATTCTCAGTACAACACTAACACCAACAGTTATTCTCAGTACAACACTAACACCAACAGTTATTCTCAGTACAACACTAACACCAACAGTTATTTTCAGTACAACACTAACACCAACAGTTATTCTCAGTACAACACTAACACCAACAGTTATTCTCAGTACAACACTAACACCAACAGTTATTCTCAGTACAACACTAACACCAACAATTATTCTCAGTACAACACTAACACCAACAGTTATTTTCAGTACAACACTAACACCAACAGTTATTCTCAGTACAACACTAACACCAACAGTTATTCTCAGTACAACACTAACACCAACAGTTATTCTCAGTACAACACTAACACCAACAGTTATTTTCAGTACAACACTAACACCAACAGTTATTCTCAGTACAACACTAACACCAACAGTTATTTTCAGTACAACATTAAAATCAACAGTTATTCTCAGTACAACATTAACTTCAACAGTTATTCTCAGTACAACATTAAAATCAACAGTTATTCTCAGTACAACATTAACTTCAACAGTTATTCTTAGTGCAACATTAACTACAACAGTTATTCTCAGTGCAACATTAACTCCAACAATTATTCTCAGTACAACATTAACTTCAACAGTTATTCTTAGTGCAACATTAACTCCAACAATTATTCTTAGTGCAACACTAACACCAACAGATATTCTCAGTGCAACATTAACTCCAACAATTATTCTTAGTGCAACACTAACACCAACAGATATTCTCAGTGCAACATTAACTCCAACAATTATTCTCGTAACAATATTAACATCATCTTCATCATGTGCCATACCGGTTGGCGTAGGCGATCATGTCCTTCCACAATCTTATATCTACAGTGCATCGTATCAGTTCTGTTGTTGACTATTTTCCATGCCATTACACCAACCTATCTAGTATGGTCTCTCTTTGTCGTCCGCGATCTCTCTTTCCTTTTATGTTACCAGTTGTAACCAAATATTCCAACTTTCTTCTTCTCATGATGTGCCCAAAAATGTTGATTGTTTCTTTCTGATGAAATCAGTTTTTTTAGGAGCTGCCTTTTTGTCTTGGCCTCTTTAAGAACTTCCTCATTGGACAACATTAACACCAACAGTTACTCTCGGTACAAAATTAACACCAACAATTATTCTCGGCACAACATTAACACCAACAATTATTCTCAGTTCAACATTAACACCAACAATTATTCTCAGTTCAACATTAACACCAACAATTATTCTCAGTTCAACATTAACACCAACAATTATTTTCAGTTCAACATTAACGCCAACAATTATTCTCAGTTCAACATTAACACCAACAATTATTCTCAGTTCAACATTAACACCAACAATTATTCTCAGTTCAACATTAACACCAACAATTATTCTCAGTTCAACATTAACACCAACAATTATTCTCAGTTCAACATTAACACCAACAATTATTCTCAGTTCAACATTAACACCAACAATTATTCTCAGTTCAACATTAACACCAACAATTATTCTCAGTTCAACATTAACACCAACAATTATTCTCAGTTCAACATTAACACCAACAATTATTCTCAGTTCAACATTAACACCAACAATTATTCTCAGTTCAACATTAACACCAACAATTATTCTCGGCACAACATTAACACCAACAATTATTCTCAGCTCAACATTAACACCAACAATTATTCTCAGTTCAACATTAACACCAACAATTATTCTCAGTACAACATTAACACTAACAAGTATTCTCAGTACAACATTAACTCCAACAATTATTCTCAGTATAACAATCATTAAAATAACTATTTGAGTCGCAATTTATACGACAACTAATTCTCTATCTGTCCAACATCAGCTATGGCAACTATTTTTGATACAACATCTACTACAACTATTATCATAACGTATACATATATGTGATATCCTGACATACACTCTGTGGCTGTCATTTGGACCCTTTCATCTTCAAATAGTTTTGCTTTATATTCCTGTCATCTATTTATTATATCTTGTTTGGTGTACTGATCCTACCACCCATTAAAAAATGTATAGGTGGGTCACTGAACAAATTTAGCACGAAAACTATACTCTTTATCTGCCGCCTTGAAGGGAACCGTTACTTTGGTAGTCATAGATGGTTCCAGGTCGGCATCTGAGTTGTTCGTGTTGGTATAATATCATCGTCAAGTACCGGCCCTGCTGGCATAGGTGATCATGTCTCTCCACAATTTTTTATCTTGACAGTTATTTATCATTTATGTTGTTGACCTTCTGCCAAGCCATTCTCTTAAGCTGTCTGGTATCTTTTTTTCTCTTTGCTTCCCTCTATCTCTTCGTCCGTCAATTTTTCCAGTTGTTACAATATATTCCAGTTGTTTTCAACTCGTTACATGGCCAAAAAATGATGGTTGTTTCTTCTTAATATCGGAAATTGTTTACTTTTTGTTTTGGCCTCTTTCATGACGTTTTCATTACTCTTCTTAGCTGTCCATGGTATTCTCAAAATTCTTCTGTAAAACCACATTTCTACAGACGCCAGTGGTTTTCTTGTTTGTTGTCCTATTGTCCATGATTCACACCCATATGCTAACACTGACTCTACATAACATTTAAGAACTCTTTTTCTTATTTCTTTTGTCAAAAATGGATTGCATAGTATCTTCCTTATTTTTCGGAAAGCTGTTTTTGCCTGAGCCATTCTGCATCTCACCTCTATTGTACATCCTCCGTCTGAGGTTAACAAAGTTCTCAAATATTTAAATTCATTTACTTGTTTTAATATTGTTCCACTTGTCTTTATTTGGCCCTGAGGTGATGTCCTTTTCTTTATTGTTACCATTACTTCTGTTTTTTTTTTTTTTTTTTTTTTTTTTGCTATTAAGGCTGAGTCCTTTATTTTTGTTTTCTTTCACTATAATGTCCAACATTTCTTGTAACTCATTTTCACTCTTAGCGATTAAGACTGTATCATCAGCATGCCTTATATTGTTGGTATATAGACTAAACTAATGAACGAATTAAATGACTGATCTTTATCATCAGCGATTTACGAACAACTATCTTTTAACTATAACTGTTTCTTTTTCTATCCTAATTATTCAAATATTCACCTACCCATTATATCCATCTACACACCTACATGTTCATCATTTTTTGTGTCTGCCTGTCAGTCTTTATGACTTCTTGTCTATCCAACTACAGATGTATCCATCTGTCTAACGATCTATTTATCCTTTCATCAATTAATTCATTCGTAATTTACCTACCTTTATTTATACATATATCTATATTGCTATTTTTTTTTACTTGTCTGCTTTTCTCTCTTCATGTATGTCTGTTTCTCTGTTTGTCTATCTGCGTGGCTATGCTTATCGATGTCTGACTGCTGATACATGTATGTAGGTGTTATATAAATAAATATGTGTATGTCATTACATCGTTTGAAATTTGGGATTTGCCAATACGATATGACATGGTAATCCACATAATAGAAGCCGGAATACTTCCAGACAAACACTAATTGAATGATGACAACACCAGTTTACGATTACTCCCTCACGTTTGCAACAATGAATTAATTTAATATCACGTATAAACACGTCGCTTTTCTTTAGAAATGTCTTTATTTTAAGCAAATTATATAGAGAAGATCTGTGATTATAAATTATAGTCTTCTGGACAGCTCTCATGGTATGTTTATCATTGACTCATGACTTTTATTATTCGAATGTTTACGAGTTTATTTTTTTTTTAAATTGATGATAGTTGTTCTGTCTCAATACATATTTGAAAATACATTTTTTGGGGGGTAAATAACACGTCTTTTTAATCACATGTTTTCTGTAAATAATTGACTTTTCATTACAATTTTTGATATTAGAATACAAGCTTTCTTTCACAATTTTTCTGTAAATAAAATAAGACTATTTTTCAAAATTATTTTCTGCAAAAAAATATATAGATATATATTTCACAAAAAGTGAGCCCATAAAAAAATAGGAAGGAAACAATATCGACATTTTTTCGGTCATATTATGAGAGGATGAATGTTGGAATACTTGGTTGCAACTGGAAAAACACAGGAAAAGAAAGATCGCGGAAGACAAAGAGAGAATATACCAAGTGGCTTGGTATCATGGCGCGGTATACAGTCAACAATAGAATTGCACTGTGTATAGAGAATCGTTTAAAGGCGAGAACGCCTACGCTAACTTGTATGGCACATGATGATGATGACATAATTTCTGGAAAAACATATTTTTTTACAACAATAATCTGGAATCACGTAGAGGTCTTTGTATCACACCTTTGTCAGCCAATAATATAGGTTTTATCGCAGTTTCTGTGTGAATGATATGTCTTTATATTACTATTTTTATCATAAATATGGGTCTTTTGTTATCACACTTCTATCTGTAAATAATTAGGTTGATTCCCATCTCCTTTCTAATTTAGTTAAACGTTTTATCTGTTGCCTATTGGACAGCCTTCAACAAAAAGTAGCGATCACTTCGTCAGAAGTGGCTTGTGCACTTTCCTGCCGACTAGAGAGTTTCTCCCCCTTTCCCAACCAAACAAGACTACAATGTTCAAGCAGTTCCTCAAAATAGGTACCAGATCTGCATAATTAAAAAATAAAGGCACTAACATATTCTATATGTAATTTGAATGGCTTACCTTGCATAAATCTCCATGCAAATAAACGATATTATTTTTATTTATTTTCGGCGTTCCTCCGATGGCTACAAAAGGAACAAACTGTTATCTTCGCGACCATCATGAAAAGAACCTTATGTATACGTAGATGCATTTTGTTGTGGTTTATTAGCTCCTTTCGGCCAAGCACATCCGACTTCAGCGTAACATTTTTAAATGCCTGGTTGCTTTCCCTCTTCGATACCTACTCGCTTAGCCAGACTGGATAGTTTGTTTCCAGGGGCAAGCTTCAAGGTGGAGCAAGGTCTTGATCCAGTCTGCTGCTCGTCAATCCTGCTGACGCACGCAGTCAACCTGTGGATCGCTGACACACGCAGTCAACCTGCGGATCGCTGACGCACGCAGTCAACTTGTGGATTGCTGACCGCAGTCAGCTTTGTTGCTCGTTGATCCTGCTGACGCACGCAGTCAACCTGTTGATCGTTGACAGCACGAAGCTCTGGTGCTATCGATCTGCTGACGCACACAGTCAACCTGTGGAACGCTGGCGCACGCAGTCAACCGGTGGATCGCTGACGCACGCAGTCAACCTGTAGATCGCTGACGCACGCAGTCAACCTGTTGATCGTTGACAGCACGCAGCTCTGATACTATCGATCTGCTGACGCACGCAGTTAACCTGTTGATCGTTGACAGCACGAAGCTCTGGTGCTATCGATCTGCTGACGCACGCAGTCAACCTGTGGATCGCTGGCGCACGCAGTCAACCTGTGGATCGCTGACGCACGCAGTCAACCTGTGGATCGCTGACGCACGCAGTCAACCTGTTGATCGTTGACAGCACGCAGCTCTGATACTATCGATCTGCTGACGCACGCAGTTAACCTGTTGATCGTTGACAGCACGCAGCTATGATACTATCGATCTGCTGACGCACACAGTCAACCTGTGGATCGCTGACGCACGCAGTTAACCTGTGGATCGCTGACGCACGCGGCAAACCTGTGGATCGCTGACCACACTCAACTGTGTTACTGGGCGGGCGTCGTGGCCCCCAAAATCTAAATTGTATCAAAAATAAACATTACACGTTGAAAACTGACACACTAACCACGTGGCTGTTCTCAAGGACAGATATATAAACACAAATAGACAATAAATAGTGCAAAGTTGAAGTAGAAGACACAACGTGTCAGTCTGGTTAGTGAGAGTACCCGCTAATTGAAATGGAACACGTACACACACACACATAACAAATCATCATCATCAAATATCGTGTCTGCTGATGTAGCGTAGGTGATCATGTCTCTCCACAACTTTCGATCTCGATAGTTATTTATAATTTCCGTTGTTGACGTTCTGCCAAGCCATTCTCTTAAGCTATCTGGTATCTTTTCTCTTTGATTCCCTCTATCTCTTCGTCCATCGATTTTCCCAGTTGTTACAATATATTCCAGTTGTTCCCTTCTCATTACATGACCAAAAAAATTATTTTTTCTTCATAATATTGGAAATTAGCTCTCTTTTTGCTTTGGCCTCTTTCAGAACGTTTTCATTACTCTTCTTAGCTGTCCATGGTATTCTCAACATTCTTCTGTAAGATCACATTTCTACAGCCTCCAGTGATTTGTTGTCCTATTGTCCATGATTCACATCCATATGTTAAGACTGGCTCTACAAACATTTAAGAACTCTTTTTTTTTCCATTGTCAAAAATGGATTGCACAGTATCTTCCTAATTCTTTATAAAGCTGTTTTTGCCTGAGCCATTCTGCATCTCATCTATGTTGTACATCTACCATTTGAGGCTAACAATGTTCCCAGATATTTAAATTCATTTACCTGTTTTAATAGTGTTCCACTTGTCTTTATTGTGCTCTGTGGTGATAGCTTTTTTCTTTATTGTTACCATTACTTCTTTCTTTTTTCTATTAAGGTTGATTCCTTCAATTTTGCTTTCTTTCACTATAATGTCTAACATTTCTTGTAACTCATTTTCACTCTTTGCAATTAAGACTGTATCATCTGCATACCTAAGATTACTTATATTATGACCAACGTTTCTTATTCCAGACATGCCCTTATGGATCTTAAAATAATCTCACTATACATATTAAACAAATCTGGTGACAGCACACAACCTCGCCTAACACCCTGTTTTATTTGTTCAAAAATTCCCAATTGATTTCCAGTTCTTATGACTGTTGTTTGTTGCCAAATCATGTTCTTTATTATTATTAGATCTTTGCTGTCTACGTTTATGCTTTCTAAAATTTTGTTTATTTCTTAGTGCTTTGTTAAATGCTTTGGTATACGTTATGAAACATAGGTATATATCTGTTTTCACCTCTAAGGCACTTTCTATTAAAGATCTTATGATATATATATATATATATATATATATATATATATATATATATATATATATAGCATTGCTCGTTATTTTTCCTCCAAAAAAAAACTACACTGTTCATCACTAATTTCTGGACTGATTTTGTTTCACACTCTTCGCATGATGATTCTTAGTCATATCTTAGTCATGTGACTCATAAGGCCGATATCATCGCATTCCATCGCATCAAACTTATTTGGTATGACTATGAATATTGATTTTAGTAGGTCTTCTGGTATATATCCACAGTTGTAGATATCATTCAATATTTTTGTTATTATTTCCATTCCAAAATCACCCATGGCTTCAATCTCTTCTTTAGTTATATTATCTGGTCCAGGAGCTTTTCCTGCTTTCATATTGCGCAAGACATCTTCCATTTCTTCTTTGAGTATTTCTGGTCCTTGACCATTATCCTTAATATTTACTTCTGTTCGTTCATCATTATATTAGAAAGATCTTTAATGTATTCTGTCCATTGTTCCATTATGTTTACACATACCACATACACACTATAAACCTAATGAATATGTTCGTTGCTACTATCAGTGTACGGACTATCATGTCTTTCAAACATGCGAACTGTACGGATAACTGAAAACTGAATTGTGGCTTTTATTAATACTATTCTGAGGACAAACTATCGGAAACATATGATGACCTCCCGTTGAATTTTACATTCTTAGAAGCGATTTATCTTTCTTTGTGATTTCTGAGCAGAGGAAAATGAAAACAACAGAAAAAGACGAATACACGATGCTTATCCACTGACGTTTACTACAACTCAATCGTCTTCTAAGTTTCTCCATTTCTCCTTTTCCAGTAGAGTCTGAAGCTTAAGGCTCGTTTATACCTTTGAGAGTTGTATACTTTATTCGTTAGCTTTCTAAGCCAGTATCGATTTAAATACAAAATATAAATTAGGCATCAAAGAGGTATATTTCTTTTCTACATATACGGCTATTAGATGACAACGATTGGCGTAGTAAAAAGTAAAGTAAAGTACCCCCGTCATGCCTAGCGGCATATAGGGAATGTGGTGTTAGTGACCATAAATTTTACAAACCTTCGGCAAATCATTTTTGAGGTAATGTGGCCGGTATTACGCCAGTGCCGCTTTACTTTAACAGAAAAAAATCCGGTACCCATTTAAGGCTGAGTGAACCGGAAGCCGTCGGTTAGGATCGAACCCTACCTCTTGTCCTTCGTAGTCCAGTTCACTAACCACTGAGCTATCGCGGCATTGGCGTAGAGGACAGTGTTATATTTAACGAAAGTTATGTATCCTGCCAGGATTGATGGTGGAATTATCAATCCAGCGTTAGACGTTATAGATGACTAGGCCGACAAGATTACGATTATCGACCCTGCTCGTTGAGGTATGAAAAGTTGGTATTACACCATCATCATCATCGAGTGACACCTCCACAACGAAGGTTGGCTACCATGGAGCGCCATTCTGCTCTGTCTTTTGCTTTGATGGTGCAGGTTGTCATAGGCTGGTTTGTCCATCTTTTGATGTAACTCGTCAATATTATTCGTGGTCTGTCTCTGCCTCCTTTACCGTGTATTTTCCTCTCCAGGATTACTTTTAGTAGGCTGTTGTGTCTTTTAACATGACCAAAAAATCGCATTTGTCTTGTTTGAATTGTGTTTAGTAGTTCTCTTTCATTTTTAGTGGTTTGAAGACTTCGTCGTTTGTTTTCTTTTCCTTCCATCCAATTCTACCTGGTATTACGCGAGGATGAAATCTGGCCAACCAAACATTTCAAAAAGCACTGGGCGATGGTTTTAAAGTTTAATACTTCACTCCACAACAAATTAAAAATGCTTGGAACATTCTTTATAGCTTTACTTGACGCAAATCGGTCATGGGGCAAACAAATCTAGTGAAGTGAGTGAAGGGACTAAGTTAAAATAGCCACAACCTGTAATTTATATATTGTGTTTATTAATCTCATTCCTAACTTCTCTTCTGTTACAGCGTCAAGAAATCCAAGACCTATCCAGGAAGAGATATTAATTCTTCTTCTCCTGCTGCGATCATGACTTTGTCAGTGTTGGATTCCGGACTCTCTCACGAAGGCAGCTGTCTGTTTAAATAAGTAAGTAAAGTAAAGTACCCCCCGTCACGCCAAGTGGCGTATAGGGAAATATGGTGTTAGTGACCCTATATTTTACAGACCTTCAGCACATGATTTTTGGGGTAATGTGGTCGGTATTACGCCCGTGCTGCTTTACTTTCCCAGAAAAAATCCGGTACCCATTTAAGGCTGGGTGAACCCGGAGCCGTCGGTTGGGATCGAACCCTACCCCTTGTCCGTAGTAGTCCAGTTCACTAACCACTGAGCTATCGCGGCTCCCACTAATTTTTAGGGAATTTGTCTGTTTAAATGATAGATATTAATTCAGATCAAAATCCTGTAATACTTAAAATGAAAGTCAGACTAAAGAGAAACAAGCAAAAGTCTAATTCACCAACAATGCCACTTATATAAAACAAGTAAAGATGACATATCAGAAGCTACTAGAAGAAGGGACTGAGCAGTACCAAATAGAAATTCTAGATGAAAACGTTACAACCAAATGGCAATTCATAAAGAGAAACAAACAAGAAATCTGCGACATCTTATCCAAAAAAAGTGTAAATAGAACAGAAAGTAAAAATGGATGATTGACGCCATCTGGAAAATGGAAGAAAGAATAAAAGCGAAGAATACTACGCAATACAACAAAATAGATAATGAAATACGCAAAAAGGGGAATGAAGACTAGCTCTGCCAAAGATATCTAGAAATCTAAACTATGGAAAAGAAACAAGATTTAAGAGGATGCACAAATAAATAACGAGAATGACTAGTAACAATAAGAAGACACATGAATTGGATGAATTACAAACAAAAAAAAAGGAAAAATACTAACAGGCAATAAAGAGTTAGACAATAGATGGCAGGAATATATAACATAATTATTTTATGACGAAATAGAAAAGAAACCAACTATAAAATGTACGTCAATCTATAGAATCTTAAAATTTGAAGTGGAAAAAGTTATACAAACAATGAAAAAATTGGAAAAGCTGCAGAACGTGACAATATACAAATACTACTATTAAGGCACTAGAAGATTTTAGCGTTAAGTGATCACAGACATATTTAATGACATATACCATGCAGCTATTGTGCATGAGGACATTAATCGAAATGTACAGAAAAGTGAACAAAGCAATATATGCCTGCTTCATATACTACACCAACGCTTCTGACAGGATACACCATAAACAACTAATAGACTGCCTAAAAGACATACATCTAGATGACACAGACATATGACTAATATGTAACTTTTACTGAGAGCAAACAGCAATAATAAAATAAAACAAAAGGAACTCTACACGTATTGATATAAAAAGGGGGATAACACAAGGATGCATCATATCACCAAGCTTGTTCAATCCATACACTGAGCAAATCTTTAAAAACATCACAGAGATGCCAGGCCTAAACATTAATGGAAAGATAATCAATAACATAAGATATGCTGTTGATACTGTATTACTAGCAGAAAATCCTAAAGATCTAAAATTACTTAATAAAATAAACATGGCAGGCAAAAAAATTGGTTAAATATGAATATCAAAAGGACTAAAACTAAATTTAAAAAAAAAACACAGATAATACTATTAACCTGAAAGTGAATATCAAAGTTGAAGGAATAGACCTAGAGACAGTTCAAAGCTATAACTACCTTGTGCATATAACTAGTGATGGAAATATGAAATTGTGACTTGAAAAAGTAATTTTAATACCATGAAAAATTTACTAACATCAAAACAAATAACACAAGGGTTAGAACTAAGAATTGCAAAATGTTATATCTTCTCAATATTCCTGTATGGTGCAGAAACGTGAACATCAGATTAGAAAACAGAACAGAAAACTGAAACATTTAAATTTATAGATTTATAGGATTTATAGAATAATAGGAAGAATTGGATGGGAAAAAAAGAAAACTAACGATGAAGTCTTAAAACAACTAACAATGAAAATAGACTAGACACTATTCAGACGAGACAAATGGGAAGTTTGAGGCATGATAAAAGAAACAGCAGCCTATTAAGTAATCTTGGAAGGGAGAATATAAGGAATAAGAGGCAGAGGTAGACCAAGACTAACAAGGAAGAATAACATCAAAAGATGGACCAGTCAGCATATGACAACCTGCACTATCAGAGCAAGAGGCAGAGCGGAATAGCGTTCCATGGTAGCCAACCTTAGATGCGGAGAGGGTACTCAATAATAATGATGAACTTCTTATCAACGCATTCACCTTAGAATGCCAAATATCGGTGTAATCTATATCTCTGCCAAGATTTGTCCCCATATGGTGTGTATATGAGGTACAACCTCATACATACAATTTAAATAATATACTAAATAACTGTAGACTATCAATCGACAATAGGGACTTTCGGTTTCAAGATGGCGCGGTCATGTTTGCGTCCACGTTCACTGTTACGTTTTGTACCGGAAAGGTGGTTAATTCTATCTTTCCAGAGCCGATAAGTGTTTAGATAGCAAGTTTCATAGTTAAGATCTTCGGAGCTGCGGAGTACGTGCATGTGACCTGAAATCTTCGATAGCGTGCACATTAGTGTGCTCTGTGTTGATTGACATATACGTCATCGTTGGAATACCGATCAATATGGCGGATAGGCGATAAGAACCACTGAGGCACAGTCTGAAAAGTGTTCCTTGTTGCAGTTTTCTCATAATCCGAATCCGGCTTGTTGCCGAAACTACTGACACCGTGATTTTTTTTTTTCATCCGGATTGTGTTTCGATATTCAGATAGTTACGATGAATGACGATATCGCATGACGAAGGACAGTTCAGCTGTGTTCATTTTCGGTGCTGCTTGGCCGTATGTCTTTTAGCGTGTGATAGGGACTGCAGCTGCCTTTCTCTATGTTGGATCCTCAATGAGATGAGTTTTAATTCGGATGATTCCACTGGCACGGGCGGTTGAGCAATTATGGATTTTAATTCGTTTGTTGTGATACCGGGGCCTTTGACTAGCTATAACCATAATCGACAATAAATAATTGTCGTCGTAGCAAAACTAAGAAGATTCGGTAAATTTACTTCTGTCGTAGTTTAACTTGTCTCTCCTCAACATGTTATATTTACGTTTGTTTATTAATTTTATTGCTAACGTCTGTTGACAATTTTTACCGCCTATAATCTTTCCCTGCTTCCCTCTACATCTTCATTCCGAATTTTTGTCGCAGTTTTCACAAAATACTGCGGCTATTCCTTTCTCATTCATCATCATCATCATCAAGTACCGGGCCTGCTGGCGTAGGTAATCATGTTTCTCCACAACTTTCTATATCGACAGCTATTTATCATTTCTGTTGTTGACTTTCTGCCAAGCCTTTTAAGCTGTCTGGTATCTTTTCTCTTTGTTTTCCTCTATCTCTTCATCCCTCAATTTGTCCAGTTGTTACAATATATTCCAGCTGTTCTCTTCTCATTACATGGTCAAAAAATGATGATTGTTTCTTTCTAATATTGGAAATTAGCTCTCTTTTTGCTTTGGCCTCCGTCAGAACGTTTTCATTACTCTTCTTAGCTCTTTTCTCATTACATAGACAAAAAAAAGAGACGTTTCTTCTTTCTGGTGCTTTAATAAGCTTTCTTTATCGTCTTGGCCTCTTCTAGAATATTCCCTGTGTAATCTTTGGGTTTTTTTAAGCTGCCTATGGCATTGTCAACATTTTTTTCTGTAAAGCCATATTTCTTTGGATTTCAGCAACTTTCTTGTTTGTCCTGAAGTACAAGAGGTGTGTTTCTATCCGACATGAAAAAGTTGACCTTGCCATTTTCTTAAAGAAACGGAACATTTTCAAGACTGCCATGAGTGCAAAGAAAGTTTGTTAAGCTCAGTATTGTAATATTATAACAATGAATCAATTGAAATGAAAACAATAACATGACCAATTTCTTGTATTAAATTTATATGTAAAATATACAACAACAACACTTCTATTAAAAAGACGAGAGAACTGAAATAGAAGAGACGTACAAATCCCACGTGCTAGAAAAACCAATATCCTCGTCTAGGCTTCAAGCTTGAAACTTAACAAAGCAAAAATCTCGCTTGAATACTTTCCTCAACGATTTTTCGTCCTAAAATGCTAATTCTGTTCTCTCCCCTTCCTTTCTTGCAGTACAGGCAGTGTAAACAATGCCTTTTTATTTCTGGCATAGTTTGTCGATCTCCTACTGGCTTGCTCTACATGACTATCTGTTCGTATGGACATAACAATTAAGCCAGAAACAGTAAGCTAACTACCGCACAATATGCCGTATTGATCCTGATAAAGGAATAACCGAAGCAGGCGGGTCGTTGCTTAATTCCACCGGCTTTACTCTAAAAGGGTGTGACAGAGGAAGAATTTATTTGTTCGGACGATTAAAGATGGCGGAAGAAGCCAGAATTCGGGTTGTGAATGTTTTGTTTTGAATGGTTTGTTCATTGTTAACAAAAGAAGTGTTCGAGATCGCCAAGAGCATGTTCATGGGGAAACAAATCGTGAACACCTTCATCAGGTACCGTGAAGGTGATCATGTCTCTTCACATATTTCTGTCTCAACGTGTTTATAGATTCCTTTGTTGACTTCCTACAGTGCCATTTTATTCAGATGTTCGGCATTTTAAAAAAATCTTAATTTTCCTTTTAACCCTCCATTTTTTGGTTGCCGAGATATATACTTCAGCATCATCATCATCATGGGCCATACCATTTGGCGTAGTCGATCATGTCATTCCACAACACTATAGCACAGTGCATCGTACTAATTCTGCTGTTGACTGTTATAACAGTGCCACGATAATAAGCTATTTAGTATCTTCTCTTTTTGTCGTCCGCGGTCTCTCTTTCCTTGAACTTCGCCAGTTGTAGCCAAGCATTTTATATTTCCTCTTCTCATGAAGTGCAACGAAAAATGTTGATTGTTTTTTTTTATATATATTTTTTATGAGCTCTCGTTTTATGTTAACTTCATTGAGAATCCTCGTTGTTCCTTTTTATACATACATATGTACATGTACTCACGCATAAAAACACAAACGCACGCACATACACGCATGCATACAAACATATAAAGCATATGGTTTATTAATATAATTCAGTGTGTTTAATATTTCTATAACCACCAAAAGGAATGCAGAGATCAAATATGTAAGCATAAGTTTTGGGAAGAAGCGACCCTTACTCTTGTAGAGAGAAGAGAAATGGTAAACCAATGTGTCTTGCGTGACAAGTAGCGCAGCCACAGGTCGGGGCCAGTATCCGCTAGCCTCCATTGTGGACCGCTTCACAATTTCCGAGCTGTTTCGTGACAAGAAGAGCTAAGTCAAACCGAGGTCTGGTCTATGTTTATTAAACAGACACTCAGATTTGGTTTATTTTTGGCTGTTAAAATTACCCGGGCATAGCCCTCTTAAACGGAATGAGATTTCGTGAAGGAAAACGTTTCTGGAATAATGGCTGAGTCGTAACTAGAAGACAGCACGACACAAAACAACATAACAGTTATAATTTGTGAACTCTGATAATATATCAGCATTACACACAGGAGTTTACGTGTCATTAGTTGTAGTTTATGACAATATATCAGCATTACACACAGGAGTTTACGTGTCATTAGTTGTGATCTATGACAATATATCAGCATTACACACAGGAGTTTACTTGTCATTAGTTGTGAACTATGACAATATATCAGCATTACACACAGGAGTTTACGTGTCATTAGTTGTGATCTATGACAATATATCATCATTACACACAGGAGTTTACGTGTCATTAGTTGTGATCTATGACAATATATCAGCATTACAAACAGGACTTTACGTGTCATTAGTTGTGATCTATGACAATATATCAGCATTGCACACAGGGGTATACTTGTCATAAGCTGTGGACTAAGACAGCATTTTAGCACTTTACTATAAACAGGAACATAGAGACGGGATGCCTCAATGGTTAGGGAACTGGACTACTAAGGACAAGAAGCCAGGTTCGATTCTGATTAACGGCTTCCAGGTTCACCCAGCCTTAAATAGGTACCAGGTTTTTTTCTCAAGGAAAGTAAAGCGGCACGTGCGTAATACCGACCATATTACCCCAAAAATCATGTGCCGAGCGTCTATTTTAAAAAATGGACATCAACACCATATTTCCTATACGCCTTTTGTTTTAACAAACCACCAAATGACATATGTATATATATGTAAGCAATCGAGATTTGTTAATATGTTAGTGTCATGATGGATTGTATTTTATAGAGCAGCTTCTCTCGTGGTTGAACGTGCCAAAATGAATAGTTCCGACTAAGAATCAACAAGATGCATTTGTGGTGTTTAGTTTTTTTTTTACACGTTTTGTCTTCTGATTTCATCATCTTATTCTCGAATTCATGGATAATAGGACAACAGACAAGAAAATCACTGGAGTCTGTAGAAATGTGGTTTTACAGAAGAATGTTGAGAATACCATGGACAGCTAAGAAGAGTAATGAAGAGGTTCTGAGAGAGGTCAAAGCAAAAAGAGAGCTAATTTCCAATGTTAGGAAGAGACAATCATCATTTTTTGGCCATGTAATGAGAAGAGAACAACTGGAATATATTGTAACAACTGGAAAAATTGAGGGACGAAGAGATAGAGGGAAGCAAAGAGAAAAAAATAACAGACAGCTTAAGAGAATGGCTTGGCAGAAGGTCAACAACAGAAATGATAAATAGCTGCCGAGATCGAAAGTTGTAGAGAGACATGATCACCTACGCCACTAGGCCCGGTACTTGATGATGATTCTCGAATTTTGCTCTTTTATTTTCGTACTGAGTGTGTCACGATCTGACGTCAGACTTTCCCTGTCTATTTCATTGATTGATACTTCTCTACATAAAGTCCTGAAAACATCCTTATATTTCAGTACTAGTCTTCCCTTTTGTCTTTTTCTGCCACTATTTCTCCATATTAAAAAAATGTTTGGGAATACGACTGTTGCCCATTCTTCTCACATGAACCAACCACATTTAAGCTCCCACTTCTAAGTGTTGCCGGATGTGAGTTTGGCTCGCTGCAAGACATTAGAGGGTTACTTTCTTTTGCCATTTGATGTTCATTATTTTACAAAAGCAACGAACAGGAAAGCTGTTTCACTTTATAAATATACAAAGTGAGGCAAAAGTCACGCACCGTAGGGATTTATGATGAATCGTTATAGTTTGTGCACAATCCCACCTAAGGACATTAATAGCTAATTCAGTCTCGATATTATCATATTAGATATTGTTGCAGAGTAGCCCTCCACTCTGCTCTGCAAGGATGTTGCTCCATATTATGTATATGTATTATATACAACAGCACGTGTACAATTTGCCATGTACAAAACATAAGTAGACTTTAGACTTTAGAACGGATTGGCGTGACTGCAGGCGTAGTGTTCCCATATCTGCTACCTTCTACCCCGTTCCAGCAAAAACAAAGTGTTTATCCTGACCGTCCACAATTGTTCTAGTTAACGTGTTGCAATCTGAAAAAAGATGCGCCTATCATGATGCACACTTCCGGGTCATTATAACGGTCGTCGCGGGCAGCACAACCTTCATACGCCAGCACCGAATTCGTATGGACTTTGTTGTTAGTGAACGATCCCAAGAATCACTGTCCCAAAATGTGAAGTCAGGTATCCAGTTCGGTGAAACACTTGATCGGACCCCAGTTCAATAGATGGCGAATTTACAATCGAATACAAATCATAACCGAGGTTTGGTACTCTTTCACTTGATTCAGCGGTCAGTCGGTTGCAGCATTAACCTCTCTCGCGCTGGCGCCTAAACCATGTTGACTTTGTGGCCAGGTGAAGGTAACAGGGTCACCGTTGTCTCTGAAATGAAAATCCAGACCGAAAAGAATCACTTTTGCATTGCAGCAAAAATGCCACCAGCTCCAAACCTGTTTTTACTAGGCAGCCATCTTGACTCTCTGGCACCAATAAGAAGCCAATGTAGATTACCATGAGCCAAAAGCGGTAATTATACCAGTAAAGCGGGAACCACGATAGCTCAGTGGCTAGTGAACTGGACTTCAATGACGGCACCAGGTTCACCCAGCCTTAAATGGGTACCGGATTTTTTCTTGGAAAGTAAAACGGTACGAGCGCAATACCGACCACACCATCCCAAAAATCATGTGCTGAAGGTCTGTGAAAATTATGGTCACCAACACCAAATTCTCTGTACGCCACTTTGCGTGATGGGGGCTCTTTACTTTACTTATTTATATCAGTAAAGCTGGTACATGTTACGCATCCCAACGTATTCATTGTTAGCTTATTTTTAGGTATCAGACCCAAGAATGAAAGTAATACCAACGAAATGCTCTTGGATATGACATTGATAATCGATACAGTTTTAAAATTGCAACAACATATCGTACCCATGAATCAAGAAGCAGATGTGACACAATCATTGAAACAACATCAGCATCAAAAGACACTGACTTACCACAAAAGTGAGAGACAGAACTTTATATCCCCCTCGACGACAGAAAGGTTTTAAGAGAACGGAAAACTGACTGCCACTCATGTTGTACGCTCCGACTAAGGGGTTTGGAACCGTCGCCTGTGCAGTCGATAATGGTGTACACGGAGCGAACTTGTTAACAGCATTTACCGATGCCAATTTCCAACAAGGAAATAACTCTGGAGGCAAAACGAGCACTATACAATACAATCTTCATTCCAACGTTGTGCTACCAATGCCAGACCTGGACTCTAGATGCAAGAACAATAAGAAAAATAACCTCTACAGAGATGAAATGTGTTAGACGAATGACAGGAAACAGTCTGAGAGATAAGATCAGAAATGTAGAACTGAGAAAAAAGCTAGGAATAGCCCCAGCCATAGAATATATAAGGAAACAACAGATAAAATGGTTCGGCCACGTGACAAGGCAGAAAGAACAAAACACAACACAACGAGCCTTCAACAAACGTTGTGAGAACAACAGACCCAAGGGTCGACCACGAAAAAGATGGATCGATGGAATATTAGAAGCACTAGGAAACATAACAGCAGCAGAGGCGAACATAAGAGCAAAAGACCGCAAATTATATCTCCCCTCGACGCTGAAAGGCAGATGAGGAAGGAAAGAAGAAGAAGAAGAAGATTTACCGATGCGTTTTGGGAAATGATGTGACACGTGAGTGGAGCGAATATAGGGAATTCCTGACTGCAATGAAACTGGTTCATTGGATAGAATAGAGAGAACGAAGATCATTTTTTCTGCGTGGGCTATCGCTTCAACCTCTCTTCTTTTGTTGTGATCAATTTGAAATTGCCAGCAGTTCATACAAAGAAATTAGTTATTTCATGATTCTTGCCTTCAGTAAATAAGTCATTATAAGTAGCACATAGTCTACCACTTGTTTCTATATTGGCGCTAGATTTCTGTTGCAATTAAAATTTCCGCAGGACTTGCTATGGAGTCGCGACCTCAAAGTTTCTCTTTCTTGTGTTCGTCCGTTCACTACTCCTCTTCATCGTTGTCCATTAAAAGGAAGCTTGATGGCATAGATAGAGATGGTAGTGTAGTTTAGAACGAGCTGTGATAATCACAAGGTAAAGTTTTTTTTTTTTTTCCCCAGAAAAACCGTTGAGAGTTGTAGCAAGCCTCAAGATTTAGGTGTGCGTGTGTGTCTCTGTGTGTGTCTGTGTGCGCGCGCGCTTGGAGCGCTTCTTTCCAATTAAAGAAACTACAACAGTTATACTATTTTATCCGTCCTACTACTACTCCTTCGTATGGGCTTGTACGAAGTACAGAGATCGAAAACGTAGCAAAAGAGCAAGTAAAGCAGTGCTTTCGTGTTTTTAAGCGTTGTACTTAAGAAATTCAATCGCATGATCGGTCCCAATTGAAAACAGAGATGAATATACCAGGCCAAGTCTGGGTAAGGTAAATAGCTGGATGGAAGGCGCTGGTCTCCTCACCCTCGTGGGTTTTGGCCTAGTATGGTTATCTCACTGGCATAATTTACCTTGGTAGTAGGTCATCTATCTTTAGAGATAAATCAGTGTGTAGGTCATCTATCTTTAGAGATAAATCAGTGTGTAGGTCATCTATCTTTAGAGATAAATCAGTGTGTAAATAATCTATCTCAAGCAATAAATCAATGTGTAGACCATCTATCTCGAGCGACCAATCAATGTGTAGGTCATCTATCTCAAGCAAGCAATAAATCAATGTGTAGACCTCCTTATGTTGTCGTTGATTCACTACAAATGAACACATTTATGGGCATTATTTGATACTAAACTGACTGTAGGAGATGTCGGAAATAAAACCTTTAACAGGTCACTACCCGCATTAGGCCCTCCATTGTGGATATTCAATTTCAAGAACATCTCCCTAGCATTTGTTTCTCTAGAAACCCCAACAAGGCAGCGGGGAAAAGATAATAAAAATAATCATTTATATTATTAAGAGTGGAAACTTCCGATGCGACAGATCAAACAAATAATTCGGAGGGACAGTTGTGTTTACAACACTGGGGAAAAATCAACAAATAACAACAACAAACACAAAGAACAATGGAGAGTCCGGAATGGAATCAGACCAGTATTCCTCGCCGTAGCGGCTTGCTACAAGATACCTGCAATGCAGCACACTGCCAACTAATGAACCTAAACATGTTGCTATCACTTACGATATCTTTCACGCATGCGTACTCGTGGTTATAGTATTACGTAACAACTCGAAAATAAATTGTTTATCTAAATCCTTTCAGGACAAGCATTGTCGCTGACACAGTGAGACTAGTTTATAGATCAAGTTAACAGCTACAGTTATGTGTTCCCGAAGATCATCAAGAGTTATGGGTAATGATGAACTCTTTCCTTTACTTCCGGCAAAGGAAAAAGCCACAATCTGTTTCGTCTGGTGATCTCGGAGTCAGTCGCAGAACACCTGGCCATTTTCTTCAGCGCAGCCAATCCATCTGTTCGGCATGTCCTCGTTGAGAAATTTGCCAAAATTTTGTGGAACAGAAAATATTTTTTTTCTCCTCCAAATTTAATGTTCACCATTTTTGTAAACACACTCCAGTAAGTTGTAATTTGATAACTGCCTGAAATCAAGGAATGTTCTTGTGGAAACCCTGAATTAATATTGTGATTATGCTTATATTAAGCTTGTTCTAAAAAAAAATGTGAATCACCACATATTATGTTAAAATATATTTCTATCCAAACTTTACAAACTTTTGTTTTATTTATTAAAATAAATCAGCATTAAACATTGCACTGACTGCGTGCAGTGGCTCTGTTAATTTAGATCGCAATCGGTAGGCAATATTCTGTCTACTTTTTTATTTGTATTTTTATTTTCAGTTTGATGAGCCAATCAAATTATTTGATTACGCAAAAAAAGATGCAGATATTTTTTTATCCATTTGCGCACGTGCAATCATTGAATTCATCCTACAAAGGTCATGTGACGCAGTCTTAATTCGTGAGGGCTGCTCGGATTCAGCAGACAGGGAAAAAAAAAACATGGCAAGATGTTCGGGTGAAGACTTGATGGTGCCAGAAACAACCAGACTTAGGATAACAATTGACAAATCTTGATGTTTAGCTAAACATTTCAATGCTGGCGTCAACCAACGGGTTTTAATTTATTCCATTTTGTAGTTTGAGTACACCATGAAAGGAGAGAGAAGGAGAGGGGTACAGAGATAGAGATACAAAGATAACATCAAAGATTGGACAGGCCTCGACTCTATCAAATATAATAGAGAGAAATGGAGAAAGGTGATTCAGTTATTGAGTTATGTGTGTGTTATCATCACTGCACTCCGAACATGTCCGTTCGTGCTCAGATTTATTCCTCAGCATGTCCTGAGGAGTCCAGCTACTGATTGCTCCAGTTTTGTGTTGATTGATAAGTCCTCTTATGCTTCTACTAGGCCTCTCGTATCTGGGTGTACATATCGTTATTTCCTTCCCTATCATCCGAGAACCTCGATGGAGTCTGCCAGTAGTGCTCTAACATCCCGTTATGTGGTGAAGTGGAAGAAGTTTGACTACACCTAAACCATATTTGTTGAATATTTGATTGTCTTATTTGTTCTTTCTGAGATTATTTGAAGCTAAAAGTAGTGAATTTCAGAGAATAAATGATTTGTTTCTAAACATTCGCTTTACTACCTTTCTTGTTATTGACCAGAATTCGACCTTTGGTCCATGGTGTATAATGTCGTAATAGATTTAAGTATTAAGCTTTAAGATATTAGACAGCAATGTTTGAAGAATATATTTTTTTTAAAAAGTAAAGAGCACCGTCACGCCAAGTGACGTATAGGGAATATGATGTTAGTGACCATACATTTTACAGACATTCAGCACATGATTTTTGGGTAATGTGGTCGGTATTACGCCCGTGCCGCTTTACTTTCCCAGAAAAAAATCACATTTAAGGCTGGATGAACCCGGAAGCCGTCAGATGGGATCGAACCCTACCTCTTGTATTTTGCAGTCCAGTTCACTATAACCACAGAGCTATCGCGGCTCCTTTTGAAGAAGATGTGACCAGTGCTTATTATCTCTACTAGTACCTTCACCAACACAGTGCCCATTTAAATGTAATTTTCTCTTCGATAAATTTGAGAACGTCAGGCTGTGGTTAAGCGTTTCATCGCTAAGCCAAGAACTCATTATTAAGCTGTTGACGTTCCCCCACTAAACTAAGGGAAACTAAGGTTCCCATAACCACTTAAATCAACAAAATATATCACGTGACCAAATTGTTTGACTGACGTTGTTGATTAATTTAATTTTAATTAGTCAGTCAGTTCGTAGGTTAGCAAGTCAGTCAGTTCGTAGGTTGGCGAGTCAGCCAGTTCGTAGGTTAGCAAGTCAGTCAGTTCGTAGGTCAAGTCAGTCAGTTCGTAGGTTGGCAAGTCAGTAAAGTTCGTAGGTTGGCAAGTCAGTCAGTTCATAGTTTGGCAAGTCAGTCAGTTCGTAGGTTGGCAAGTCAGTCAGTTTGTAGGTTAAGTCAGTCAATTCGTAGGTTAGCAAGTCAGTCAGTCAGTTCGTAGGTTGGCAGGTCAGTCAATTCGTAGGTCAAGTCAGTCAGTTCGTAGGTTGGCAAGTCAGTCAGTTCGTAAGCTAGCAAGTCTGTTAGTTCGTAAGTTGGCAAGTCAGTACGTTCGTAAGCTAGCAAGTCTGTCAGTTCGTAGGTTGGCAAGTCAGTCAGTTCGTAGGTCGGCAAGTCAGTCAGTTCGTAGATTGGCAAGTCAGTCAGTTCGTAGGTTGGCAAGTCAGTCAGTTCGTAGGTTAGCATGTCAGTCAGTTCGTAGGTTAGCAAGTCAGTAAGTTCGTAGGTTAGCAAGTCAGTCAGTTCGTAGTTTAACAAGTCAGTCAGTTCGTAGGTTGACAAGTGAGTCAGTTCGTAGGTTGGCAAGGCAGTCAGTTCATAGTTTGGCAAGTCAGTCAGTTCGTAGGTTGGCAAGTCAGTCAGTTTGTAGGTTAAGTCAGTCAATTCGTAGGTTAGCAAGTCAGTCAGTCAGTTCGTAGGTTGGCAGGTCAGTCAATTCGTAGGTCAAGTCAGTCAGTTCGTAGGTTGGCAAGTCAGTCAGTTCGTAAGCTAGCAAGTCTGTTAGTTCGTAAGTTGGCAAGTCAGTACGTTCGTAAGCTAGCAAGTCTGTCAGTTCGTAGGTTGGCAAGTCAGTCAGTTCGTAGGTCGGCAAGTCAGTCAGTTCGTAGATTGGCAAGTCAGTCAGTTCGTAGGTTGGCAAGTCAGCCAGTTCGTAGGTTAGCATGTCAGTCAGTTCGTAGGTTAGCAAGTCAGTAAGTTCGTAGGTTAGCAAGTCAGTCAGTTCGTAGTTTAACAAGTCAGTCAGTTCGTAGGTTGACAAGTGAGTCAGTTCGTAGGTTGGCAAGGCAGTCAGTTCGTAGGTTGGTAAGTCAGTCAGTTCGTAGGTTGGCAAGTCAGTCAGTTCGTAGGTCAAGTCAGTCAGTTCGTATGTTGGCAAGTCAGTCAGTTCATAGGTTGGCAAGTCAGTCAGTTCTTAGGTTGGCAAGTCAGTCAGTTCGTAGGTCAAGTCAGTCAGTTCGTAGGTTGGCAAGTCAGTCAGTTCGTAGGTTAGCAAGTCAGTCAGTTCGTAGGTTGACAAATCAGTCAGTGCGTAGGTTGGCAAGTCAGTCAGTTCGCAGGTTAGCAAGTCAGTCAGTTCGTAGGTTAGCAAGTCAGTCATTTCGTAGGTTGGCAAGTCAGTCAGTTCGTAGGTTGGCAAATCAGTCAGTTCGTAGGTTGGCAAGTCAGTCAGTTCGTAGGTTAGCAAGTCAGTCAGTTCGTAGGTTAGCAAGTCAGTCATATCGTAGGTTGGCAAGTCAGTCAGTTCGTAGGTCAAGTCAGTCAGTTCGTAGGTTGGCAAGTCAGCCAGTTCGTAGGTTGGCAAGTCAGTCAGTTCGTAGGTTGGCAAGTCAGTCATATCGTAGGTTGGCAAGTCAGTCAGTTCGTAGGTCAAGTCAGTCAGTTCGTAGGTTGGCAAGTCAGCCAGTTCGTAGGTTGGCAAGTCAGTCAGTTCGTAGGTTGGCAAGTCAGTCATATCGTAGGTTGGCAAGTCAGTCAGTTCGTAGGTTAGCAAGTCAGTCATGTCGTAAGTTGGCAAGTCTGTCAGTTCGTAGGTCAAGTCAGTCAGTTCGTAGGTTGGCAAGTCAGCCAGTTCGTAGGTTGGCAAGTCAGTCAGTTCGTAGGTTGGCAAGTCAGTCAGTTCGTAGGTTGGCAAGTCAGCCAGTTCGTAGGTTAGCAAGTCAGTCAGTTCGTAGGTCAAGTCAGTCAGTTCGTAGGTTGGCAAGTCAGCCAGTTCGTAGGTTGGCAAGTCAGTCAGTTCATAGTTTGGCAAGTCAGTCAGTTCGCAGGTTAGCAAGTCAGTCAGTTCGTAGGTTAGCAAGTCAGTCAGTTCGTAGTTTAACAAGTCAGTCTGTTCGTAGGTTGGCAAGTCAGTCAGTTCGTAGGTTGGCAAATCAGTCAGTTCATATGGTTGGCAAGTCAGTCAGTTCGTAGGTTAGCAAGTCAGTCAGTTCGTAGGACAAGTCAGTCAGTTCGTAGGTTGGCAAGTCAGTCAGTTCGTAGGTTAGCAAGTCAGTAAGTTCGTAGGTTAGCAAGTCAGTCAGATCGTAGGTTAGCAAGTCGGTCAGTTCGTAGGTTAGCAAGTCGGTCAGTTCGTAGGTTAGCAAGTCGGTCAGTTCTTAGGTCAAGTCAGTCAGTTCGTAGGTTGGCAAGTCAGTCAGATCGTAGGTTAGCAAGTCGGTCATTTCTTAGGTCAAGTCAGTCAGTTCGTAGGTTGGCAAGTCAGTCAGTTCGTAGGTTAGCAAGTCGGTCAGTTCTTAGTTCAAGTCAGTCAGTTCGTAGGTTAGCAAGTCAGCCAGTTCGTAGGTTAGCAAGTCAGTCAGTTCGTAGGTTAGCAAGTCAGTAAGTTCGTAGGTTAGCAAGTCAGTCAGTTCGTAGGTTGACAAGTCAGTCAGTTCGTAGGTTAGCAAGTCAGTAAGTTCGTAGGTTAGCAAGTTAGTCAGTTCACAGGTTAGCAAGTCAGTCAGTTCGTAGGTTGACAAGTCAGTCAGTTCGTAGGTTGGCAAGTCTGTTAATTAGTAGGTTAGCAAGTCAGTCAGTTAGTTACTCACTGGGTTGTTAGTTCCTCTCAAGTCGAAGACAGCACTTGTGGCAGAAATGTCAGACTTCTAAATGCCTGACATCCGCTTTGCTACCTTTCTTTTTATTGACTAGTATTCGACCTTTGGTCCCATAATGTATAATGTCGTAATGGAATTACGCAATGATGCCATGTCATTACTATGTTTTCTTTTGTTTTTAAGCCCGCTCTTTGTATTTAATACATTGCAGATTAGTTATTTGTTAACTTAAAGTTGTATGTTTGTTAGTTGAAGAGTTTTATTTAATTAATTACTGAAACAGTCTTTTTCTTAGAGTTTTCATGTTGTTATTTGCATTATTTTCATCCGCCTTTTTAGCTAGAGCTTAATCACTGTCATTGCCACTGCCTGAACTGTTAAATTCCTCTTGTGAAGGCCTATACACATCATTAGAGTATTCAAAATAATAGGAATGGTAAAAAGTAATTTTAATGCTCTGAAAAATATACTATAGCTCGTTTCAAATCATATGCCCAACTTCAAAACGCTATTACTCTCTAACCGTTTGTTAAATACTTTTGAAATTTTCCAAATGTTATTATAATGCAAAAGACCCTTTAAATGTATATTTAACAAATATCTTGCAGCTGCAGTTTTCTTAAAGCGGCGATATTTCTTTGATGTTTGTCAAAATTGTAAATTGTGAAGCCCTAAAGAATAGAAATTACCGTAGTTGCTGGTCTACGATTAATTTTCACTAGGTAAAGACGTGGCCGTATTATGGGGAAATAACTGGATAAAACAAAACACCAGGATAATTATTGTCTGCTGAGTTCGAGGACGGACGATAATATCAAGGTATACCTGTATGTCCAATTTTCATAGTTGTGTGGTCCTGAAAAGGACCGTTTGTTGAAATAATTTAAGGTAATATAGGGGCCAACATTGTGGGGGCTATATACTTTCATTCTGAATCAGACGAGTCTAAAAGATTAATAACTGTTTGGGGTTGAACATTCCACAAACCATCATTTTTCCTTTCCTGTTTTAAGACGTGGTCTTCACATTTAGCCCAATAATCTTTGTCTATATTTAATAAAGCGAGATTAGCAAGAGTCTTTACATCGCATATTTTGAATGTTGTATTTTCATCTGCCACTTGTCCTTTTAATTTTGCCCAGATTAGTTCTATTGGATTTAAATGGGCATGGTAAGGTGGCAGCCTCAAACTTATATGATCGTGCTCTTGGATAATCTTATCTATTTGAAAAATCTTTGTCCTCTGTTTTTGCTTTACTAGAGATAGTAATTCAGGTTTTAAGTACATGTTATTAAATTGTATGTGCTCCTTTGTGAGGCATATCTTAATAGCATCTTTTGTACTGGATGACGTCGGGACTTTATCTTCAAGTGCAACAATGTTGTGGTACGCTGCATTGTCCATTATTAGGCAAGATGGTCGATCTAGTGATGGGAGAACAGAATTTTCAATCCAATGTCTAAATATGTGACCATTCATCTCAGAGTGATAATCCCGATTGTCTATGGATTTTGAAAGAAAAATGAGCTCTGCATTCTGTATTAGTCCATGTTGTCGACTACCTGCATGAGCAATTATCAAGCGCTGTCCTTTGCTGCTAGGTATTAATCTCTTAATCTTTCCATCTGATGAGTGCCATTCCCTTTGGTTAGTGTGATGAGCATTGATTCATGTTTCATCCAAGTACACAATATCATAACCTTGCTTGCGCACCACTTTTACTTCACGTAAGTACTTGCTTCTCATGACTACTATATGTGGCTTCTCACAGATGATGTTTCGTCCATTGGAATACTTTCTGAATGTAAAGCCTGCAGCTCTCACATTCCTCCATAATGTAGACTTTGATATTTCAATACTGTTGTTCTTTTTCAGCAATACTTTTAATTTTCTTATTGTAACAGTTTCATTCATACCCAACATTTTGCGAATTTCACTTCTAATAATTTCACTGTCGAAATTATCCAACATTTTTGCTCTTCCTTGTGATTTTGTATATTTGGAACATTGACGGTCACGTGCTTGAATCCAGCGATTAAATGACCGTTTAGATAAATCCAAAATGTGTCTTGTCCTATTCTCATGATTTTCTAAAGAATGAAATAATCTTCCTCGTTTAGCCTCTTTGCAAAAAAAGTCATACATTTTTATTACGATGTTTTGTAAACTGCAGAATTTCATTTTAAGACTCGTGATAAATGTTATTGTTCCACGTCTACACCTATGAATGAACGGAAATGAAACACACAATGCCTCGTGTTTACTACAAGTGTCTAATTGTGTCAGACGACTCACGTTTAAAGCGTGCAAAATCGTAAATTTGAGCGTGTATGGATTTGTAATCGTTATTTTTAACTTAAATACTGTAAACACTAAGTTTTGACTACATCAATGGGTCGTTATAAATTTATATAAATCAAATAAGCAATAATAATAACCAAACGTTTGTTTTTAATGAAATTAATTCCCTGTTGGGTTCTAATCATTATAACTTTACATGCAAATTTTGAAAAAATTACAAAAAGCGGTTTAAAAGATATTGATTTTTAAAGTTGGGCACGACTTATAAAACAAGCTATAACATCAAAACAAATAACATCAGGGCTAAAACTAAGAATAGCCAAATGTTATATCTTCTCAACATTCCTGTATGGTGCAAAAACATGGGCATTAGACAAGAAAACGGAATAGAAAATTGAAGCCTTTGTATGCCGGTGAAGCTTTGTTGTTCCGGCGTTCCTTCTGGTGGGATGATGACGTCGCCTTTGTTGATCTCTTTGGTCTGCCTATGATCTGCCAACGCCTGTCTTTACTGCGTCTATTTCACAGCAGCGACCGCCCACCAGTGGCGTCGCTCACCGTGATGGTTGACTTTATGACTGCCAATTGCAGCGACCGCCCACCAGTGGCGTCGCCCGCATGACCTGGCACAATCATGCAGCACAATCACCCTGGACTCGCAAGGCCGGACTTATCCGGCTGCCTGGAGACGATTGAGGGGAATCAACTTACTGTGCCATCCCGTTTTGGGTCACTCTGCCCTTGTCTGCTACTAATGGCCAAATTGATCGTTCTTGTAGTACTCCCGTTAGTGATTGACACCCCAGCGTTAGCTTTCACTAGGGATAGACAATTACAGCTAGCGCTAGAATAACTTCAATTAACACTTTGTAAACACACTCCCGAGGCTTTATTCTCATCAGAACTAAATTTACATTTCACATTCTAAAGTTACAATCAGGATGGTGTTTCAGCCGCCTTGCACACACAGCTTACTCTTCTGCCGTACACCACTCGTGGTTGTCAACAACTTCAGCCACAAACACTCACTGCAGCCTCGCTGCTACTCACAATTGATTGGCGATCTGGGTTTCACTTCCCCTCACCAATATGATGATCTAATGGAGAATCATACTCCGTCTCGCGTCCTGTCAGAAGGACCAGGACCCTTGCGAGTTATTGCTACTCTTGATACTAATTGCCGTGTACTATGACACACCACTTCAAAGGATTTCTTTCCTTGAAGCTACACAGTGAAATATTCACCGCTTGACAATAATGTTCGTGTACTATGACACAACACTTCATGGGATTACTTCTCTAGAGGCTACTCAGTGAAACATTCACCGCTTGACAATAATGTTCGTGTACTACGACACAACACTTCATGGGATAACTTCTCTTGACTAAACAAACATTGTTCGTTATAATCTAACACGACCACAGTCTGTTATTCGAACTTAATGACTATTCACTAATCTATCTTAACTCTACTTAGTCACAATTGATCTTGAGGCTAACTGATGGACTATTCACATATGGCTATTACGGTTCTACGATTGGTGTTGTTCCCTTGTAACTTATCCTATCCTTACTTTTTACCGTTCTATCTACCAGCGCTCCTGGAAACCACATCTGTTCCCAGTTGCGTCCAAACACCAACTAAACTTGTGGATCTCTCTCGGGTGAACTAACTTTCCTGATCCCCAGTACCGGCTATAACACAAAAACACAGGCCGTCTGGATCGGATCCTCGCTACTTCTCGAATGACAACTAATTCCTCCCTTTGTCTAACCTAACTCTCCTTGCCTTGTTTCTAATCATGTTTCACGTTTTCCTCCTAGTTCACGACGCGTTCATCTTTCCTCGTGGTCCACGACTTTCCACTTGTTCACGCCTCTCGCGGACCCCTCATTTTATTAGTTATTGTTATATTTGTATCTACTACCTCACTCCCCACGTTGTCTTCTCAACCTCTCACTGCTATACCCTGCTTTATTTGAAATGTGGATTTATAGAAGAATAGGAATTATATGGAGAAAAAAAAAAGAAAACAAACAGTGAAGTCTTTAAACAACTAAAAAGAAAAAAGAAAACTACTAAACATATTCAAAGAAGACAAATGAGATTTTTGGGGCATGTTAAAATACACAGCAGGCTACTAAAAGTAATCTTGGATGGGAAAATACAAGGTAAAAGAGGCAGAGGCAAACCAAGACTAACATAGACGAGTAACATACAAAAAATGTACAAGTTAACCTATGACAAACCGCGTCATGAAAGCAAGAGACAGAGCGGAATGGCGAACAGTGGTAGCCAGCCTTCGAAGTGGAGACGGCACTCAATAGTGATGATAAGAGTAATCCTAATCCATTTCCTCATTCTCTCAACCACAAAAGTCTATTTATTCCCGAACGATCGCTTTTCACGTGACGCCATTTTAGTAATAATGCCAGATAGGCCCTCAAAATCACTATTTACATTTTCCTGAACACAGCCCAAAAAAGTCGAAGAATAAAACCGATTGATGGGATAAAATTGAGAAAAGTCATTGCAATAAGTATTGGTTAAATCCCTTAAAAAATGACCGATACTGTTCTAGAAGTGTGACGAGTAAACTAGTATCTGGTACTGAGCTAAAGGATCAAATGCGCGAGTGTACTCGTCGTTGAGAGGTACGGGAACTCTTATTTTCAAATTGTACCACAAGAAGACGAAATTAACCTAATACGAGGGTTCTTTCAGGAAAAATGGCGGCCATTACCACGGACCCTTTAGAGTGTACTATCTTTACGACACATAGTACCATTCCTGGTGTATGTCGGGGGGCAACGATAGAACCAGAGGGATAAAGGCCGCTTGGTCAAGCAGTCGCCACGACGTGTGAGACTCAGGATTTTTATTTCACCCCCGATAGAAAAAATCCTTTCTGTCTACCGCGGGCTTCGAACACCGTACGTCAGCTTTTCAGCCAGCGGAATAGTGGTTTTAGCCGCACAGCCACGCGCACCTTTAAAGTGTCTTCACTAAAACAGTTTTTTGTGATGTGTTGACTGGTTTCTATGTGTTGACTGGTTGCAGTGTTGACTGGTTTCTTTGTGTTGACTGGTTTCTATGTGTTCACTGCTTGATGTGTTTGACTGGTTTCTGTGTGTTGACTGGTTGATGTGTTGACTGGTTTCTATGCGTTGATTGGTTGATGTGTTGACTCGTTGATGTGTTGACTGGTTGATGTGTTGACTGGCTTCTATGTGTAGACTGGTTGATGTGTTGACTGGTTTCTATGTGTTGACTGGTTTCTATGTGTTGACTGGTTGATGTGTTGACTGGTTTCTATGTGTTGACTGGTTGATGTGTTGACTGGTTTCTATGTGTTGACTGGTTTCTATGTGTTGACTGGTTGATTTGTTGACTGGTTTCTATGTGTTGACTGGTTCATTTGTTGACATGTTGACTTGTTGATTAGTTTGACTGGTTTCAATGCGTTAACTGGTTTCAATTACTTCTCTTTGACATAACAACAATGTTCGTTTTAATCTAACTCGACCACAGTTTGGTATTCAAACTTAATGACTATTCACTAATTTATCTTAACTGGTTGATGTCTTGACTGGTTTCTATGTCTTGACTGGTTTCTATGTGTTCACTGGTTGATGTGTTGACTGGTTGATATTTTGACTGGGTGATGTGTTGACTTGTTGATGTGTTGACTGGTTGATGTGTTCACTGATTTCTATGTGTTGACTGGTTGATGTGTTCACTGGTTTCTATGTGTTGACTGGTTTCTATGTTGACTGGTTTCTATGTGTTCACTGATTGATGTGTTGACTGGTTGATGTGTTGACTGGTTTATATGTTGACTGATCGATGTGTTAACTGTTTCTTTGTGTCGACTGGTTTCTATGCGTTAACTGGTTGCTGTGTTGACTGGTTTATGTGTTGACTGGTTTCTATGTTTTTTTTTATTCCAGTGATTTGAAGTTGCAAGTAATTGTGGGCAATCTCTTATCGATGGAGGTCACTTGTAAACGATTTCACCAGATACAGACACCTGGGAAAACGGGACACGTGAAAGACTTATTTCGTGCACATCGTTTCACATCATGTGAGACAAACAAAAGCCCAGCAGCCTAACAACGGAGACAAGTTAGAAAGACTCACGAAACGAACCCCGTATCACCAGTTGCAGCAACATATTCACTCCCTGATTATTCCTGGTCTGCATCAAGAACTATATTCGCACACATAAACTAAGAACTATATTCGCACACATAAACTAAGAACTATATTCGCACACTAAACTAAGAACTATATTCGCACACTAAACTAAGAACTATATTCGCACACATAAACTAAGAACTATATTCGCACACATAAACTAAGAACTATATTCGCACACATAAACTAAGAACTATATTCGCACACATAAACTAAGAACTATATTCGCACACTAAACTAAGAACTATATTCGCACACATAAACTAAGAACTATATTCGCACACATAAACTAAGAACTATATTCGCACACATAAACTAAGAACTATATTCGCACACATAAACTAAGAACTATATTCGCACACTAAACTAAGAACTATATTCGCACACATAAACTAAGAACTATATTCGCACACTAAACTAAGAACTACATTCGCACACTAAACTAAGAACTATATTCGCACACATAAACTAAGAACTATATTCGCACACATAAACTAAGAACTATATTCGCACACAAACTAAGAACTACATTCGCACACTAAACTAAGAACTATATTCGCACACATAAACTAAGAACTATATTCGCACACATAAACTAAGAACTATATTCGCACACATAAACTAAGAACTATGTTCGCACACATAAACTAAGAACTATATTCGCACACATAAACTAATAACTGAATTAAAATAATGATCTCACCACACATGATGGATGAACAATATCTTTAAAACATGTCTGCTTGTCTGTATGTGTGTTTATAATATATTATTGTGTTACTAGGATCATCATCACCGTACACCGGACATACCTATAGGTGCTCCGATATCCCCCTTGAGAATCTCAAGAAAATCCGATGAGAACCCTAACCCACTTACACGGCCTAGAATCCACGGTGTAGGTATGTTTTCGCTGACAATTTTGCCCGAGCAGGGGCCAAATTTATGGGCTACTTTTTTCAATTTTAATAGCCCGGGGTTCTTTAACGTGCGCAAGTGTACACATACCTTATGTTCATTGTCATTATACGAGAAGGCTAGACATGGGATCTCACTACCCAAGAAAGGGCTAAACATCGGATCTCACTTCCCAAGAGAGAGACGTAGGCATGGGATTTCACTACCCAAGAGAGGGATAGACATGGGATCTCATTGCCCAAGAGAGGATTAGAAATGGGATCTCACTACCCAAGAGAGGACTAGATATGGGATCTCACTACCAAAGACAGGAATAGATATGGGATATCACTACCAAAGATAGGACTAGACATGGGATCTCAATTCCGAAGAGATCAAGGGATGGTAACGTTACAAAGAAACCAGGGATTAATTGTTCCTTTTTTTTAATCCCCACTCCCAGTGGTGGACTTTGAACCCAATCCTTCCTGTCCAGAGACCGACGTCGTACCTCTAGCTTACCCAGCCACCGTTTAAATTATATGCCTGTTTGTATGTTATCAACATCATGTGCCATGCCTGCTGGCGTAGGTGATCATGTCTCTCCACAACTTTCGATCTCTACAGTTATTTATCATTACTGTTATTGACCTTCTGCCAAGCCATTCTCTCAAGCTGTCTGGTATCTTTTCTCCTTGCTTCCCTCTATCTCTTATTCCCTCAATTTTCCCAGTTGTTACAATATATTCTAGTTGTTACCTTCTCATCACATGGCCAAAAAAACGATGATTGTTTCTTTCTAATGTTGGAAATTAGCTCTCTCTTTGCTTTGGCCTCTTACATAACCTTGGGAAAATGCTAACAGACAATAAAGATATTATAGATAGATGGCAGGAATATATAACAGAACTATTTCATGATCAAAGGGACAAGAAACCAGTTATGAAATGTACATCAGGCTATAAAATCTTAAAATCTGAGGTGGAAAAAGCTATAAAAACAATAAAAAAGGGAAAAGCAGCAGTACCTGACAGCATACAGATAGAGATGATACAGGCACTAGAAGATTTTTGCATTGAGGTGATTACAGACATATGCAACCACATATGCCACACAGGATATATACCAAATGAACTAAAAACATCAACTTTCATTGCATTGCCTAAAAAGAATGGTGTAGTTGAATGCAGTGACTTCAGAACAATAAGCCTAATGAGCCATGTTACAAAAATCTTGCTAAAAGTTATACAAGGAAGGATTCAGAGTAAAATGAATACTGAATTAGATGAGCAGCAAATCAGATTTAGGAAAAATAGCGGGACAAAAGAAGCCATATTCTGCATGAGAACATTAATCGAAAAGTACACAGAAGTAAACAAACCAATATATGCCTGCTTCATAGACTACACCAAAGCTTTTGATAGAGCACACCAAAAACAACTTATAGAATGCCTAAAAGATACATCTAGATGACATGGACTTACGACTAATATGTAATCTATACTGGGAGCAAACAGCAATAATAAAATATTAAAAAAGAGAACTCTACACCCATTGATATAAAAAGAGGAGTAAGACAGGGATGCATCCTATCACCAAGCTTGTTCAATCTATACACTGCGCAAATCTTTAAAAACATCTAAGAGATGCCAGGCCTACAAATTAATGGAAAGATAATCAATAACCTAAGAAATGTTGATGATACTGTACTACTAGCAGAAAATCCTAAAGACCTACAACAATTACTTAATGAAATAAACATTATAGGCAACAAATATGAACTAGATACGAATATCCAAAAGACTAAAACTATAATGATAAACAAAGGAAATACTCAAAACCGACAAATAGATATCAAAATTGAAAGAATAGACCTGGAGGCAGTTCAGAACAACTACCTTGGACATAATATAACCAGTGATGGAAAATGTACAACTGAAATAAACAAAAGAATAGGAATGGCAAAAACTAATTTTAATGCCATGAAGAACATACTAACATCAAAACAAATAACACCAGGGCTAAAACTAAGAATAGCAAAATGTTACATCTTCTCAATAGTCCTATATGGTGCAGAAACATGGACATTACACAAGAAAACAGAACAGAGAATTGAAGCCTTTGAAATGTGGATATATAGAAGAATAGGTAGAATTGGATGGAAGGAAAAGAAAACAAACGACGAAGTCTTAAAACAACTAAAAATGAAAAGAGAACTACTAAACACAATTCAAACAAGACAAGTGCAATTTTGGGCCATGTTAAAAGACACAACAGCCTACTAAAAGTAATCCTGGAGGGGAAAATACAAGGTAAAAGAGGCAGAGGCGGACCAAGACTAACATGGACGAGTAACATCAAAAGATGGACAAATAAGACCATGACAACCTGCACCATCAAATCAAGAGACAGAGCAGAATGGCCTCCATGGTAGCCAACCTTCGTTGCGGAGACGGCACTCGATGATGATGATGAAGATAAAAAATATATTTATATTTGCAGTGTGGTTGCAAGGGTAAATGTATTAAAATTGCTTTGAAATTCAGTTACTTTCTATCACTATGACTTTTTTATTAAGTGGAATTTCGTGGTAAAATAAACAATATGAAACAGCACGTGCCTCGACAACGTTGTGGACTGAAGGTTACAGGTGTATCAGCAATGGATCAGGCTCAAGATTTAACCTGTTGAAGTTACCTGGAGGTCATGATCAGTGTGTGTTCTCTACCCCATTACCTTCTCTTGACACTAGAGAGCAGAAAAGAAATAAGAAAATAACAGAAAATCTGAGCTTTTGAAATGTAGATTTTTAGAAAAATGGGAAGAATTTAATGGAATGAATAAAAAATAAACAGTGTAGTTTTGAAGTAGCTGAATTTTTTTAAAGAACTACTTAAAACAATTCAAACAAGGCAACTGAAATTTTTGAGATGTTTGAATACCCTAACTAAAGTCGTCTTGGAAGGGAAAGTATAAAGTAGACGAGGCATAGACAAATCAAGGCTAAAGTTGACTCGTAACACTAAAAGATAGACATGTGAACCTATGACAACGTGCACTATTAAGGCACGATACAGAGTCAAATGGGGCTCCATGGTAGCCAACTTTTGATGTAGAGACAACACCGAATACATTAAAGAACAGGAACACTTTCGACGGGGTAACACTTCTGATGGTCAGATTTGCCTTATGCTACAACACTGTGCACAAAGAGTTTCCTATCACAGACCAAATTACACTTTGCTTTCACTTCTTCTTTTTATATCTCTTTCTCATAGAAATGATCAACACGAATGATTTTCATTTTTACAACAATTTTTAATTTTTATTTTTATAAATTCATTTAGTCTTCTTCAATACAAAGTCCACGAGCAGTATTTGTTTTCATTCTACAGCGCGAATTACATTTTTAATACAGAAATGAGTCCTGCTATCAATATGTGTACTTTATGGCAAGCGAAAAAAAACGTGTTATATGATGAGAATGAAAACGCCTACAGATATGTAAATGATATAGTGTGAAGTTTAATTAAGAAGAGGGAAGTTGTCTACTAAAGGTTAAAGGAGAGTCTCAAATTAATGGCGTTAATGTATACTGTTTGTGACGTATGTTTTAATACCTGATGAAGAAGCACGTTAACATGATCACATTTCACAAATTTTACAAAAATAATGTCATGTCAATAAGAATAAAATTTGTAAAGGTCAAGAACAAATTGTGTTTAAATAATGAAGAAATTAGGTCACAGGGAAAAAAAAGTAAATTAGATGTAAACTTGAACGTCAACTAAACCATTGAAAAGGGAATGCGTTAATGTCAAATGTTATCGTTGCTACTTTCGACCCCTACAACAGAAGATTAATTTTAAAAAATAGTTGGAACATTATTAAATACAATTAGAGAAATTACAATATAACTGTAATCAGGTAAAAGGTCAGGAAAGAGGTACTGAACGAATAAATTGTTGATTATCTTATAAGTAAAGGTAAAGTACGAGACTTGAATCGGATTCTTAGCATGCTAACCCATATGTGCTCGGCCGCCTATCTAGAAGTATTCGGAGACTTCTGGATAGTGTTGCTTCAAGCATCGAAACTCACGATGCGAGGCGACATTCCTCACTTTCCCAGAGTAATACTCAGGTACCCATTTCTGCCAGCGGCTGGTTCGACCGCGGAGGTATTTTTTTCTAACCACGAGTACCATTCACACTGCTTCCAGCAGGAATCGAAAACAGGTTGTCCGAACTTCGGTAGCCCAGTCGAGTGGTTTTCCCCAACTAGGCTACCGATGCACCCTATCTTATAAGCAAGTAATAATAAATTGTAAACAGGCAATTATAAGTATGTGACTGATTAAAATAGTTTGAAGTCACGTTTTAATTACATTTTATATATCCTCGGAAGTCGAAAAGTTTGTTTTTCGAACAACTTGAATGTTTGACCCAAAATTCGAAGGATGTTAGGTTTGAATGTCGAACAAAAATCGAAAATTTACTAAAACTAAAGCAGTCACACGAGCCACTTAGTGGTCATGACAAGTGTTAACGAAAAGGTTGGATAAAACTGCTCTTATAATATACCATGACAAGGTCTACTGTATTAAACATAACGGTGCACACCCTGCAGCTCACTTTCCACTTAGATACAAGGCAACAAATGTGGGTTTTTTTTCAGAACCAATAATCACGAAAGAGTATGAAAATGCAATGTAAGGCAATTACTACCCTTCTGTACCAGATTCCCTAGAACCTGTTAAATAAATATTCAATAATTCGTTAGAATCAAAGAAGACCTCAAACTTCAAGAATATGAATTTTACAGCCCTAGACTATGATAGTCAATAAGAGTGAAACAATTCTAAGATACACTTTGTGTGAAAGTTAGAGGTTGATAACAACGATGTAAGAAGTCTCTTTGTGTCATCTTATTGGAGAGTGACAAGGCAATTGATGAGGATGTCATTCTGAGGCTTTGAGTATCTGCAGTTAAGTTCAGTAACAAAACAATTAACGAATTAGATATTAAAACAAGAATGTTTATAACTTAGATAAGCAATCTGTGTGCATACTGTCTACTATCAACCGAGAAAAGTGAGCGTCTGGAGATCTGCTCAGGGTGTTGTCATGTCATGTCTTTTCTATCAGTGGGTAAAATTTAAATCCATAACATCGTCACGAAATGGTTGATGTGATGTTGAATAGACATTATATTAAATAAAGTAAAGAGCCCCCGTCACGCCAAGTGGCGTATAGGGAATATGGTGTTAGTGACCATGATTTTTGGGGTAATGTGGTCGGTGTTACGCCCATGCCACTTTACTTTTGCCAGAAAAAAAATACGGTACCCATTAAAGGCTGGGTGAATCGGAAGCCGTCGGTTGGGATCGAACCCTACCTCTTGTCCTTTGTAGTCCAGTCCACTAACCACTGAGCTATCGCGGCTCCCAGACATTTGAATAATCAATGACGAGGTAAACAGAGAATGAGACAAGAAGACAACATCAAAGAATGGATAAACTTCCACATCGGCGAGTTTCAAAGAATGACTGAAGATAGAGATCAATGGAGACAGTTGATGAACTTGTGCCTCAACGACCCCTATGGATGAAGAAGAATTATTCACAGGAAACTTTATACAGAGCTGTAACAGAAGACAAACTGATCATCAGAAGTGGGCCCGTCGAGCATATGTTAGCGCCCTTTCAATTCTTGACACTCTGGGGTGAGGGAAGAGAGCGCGGCTTCTTCTGGGTCATGGCCTCTGCTGTCTTTGAAAACTCACATAATGCAAAAGTACATTGAGAAATCGTGGTTGTTTTTTTCATCCTAAAAACAATCAACAACAGATACAACTTTAGGTGAGAACACAGTGTGATGGAAATATAAAAACAGAAAAATAATTAATACAACATTAGCCGTTAACTAGTGTTAGGTCGCCTTGCTTTGGATCTTAGCTCTACGGGAAGATTTGGGCTGTCAGCACGATACTCACGTTCTTTCTCCGTTCGTGCCTCTGTTATGCCGTTACGCTACTATCTGGGTTTGTCCGAATATTAAACTATCTGGCCTGAATATTTCATAGCGACTGCACTGGGCATGCAGTCTCTATTCTGAGGCTCAACAAACCCTCCGTCATATTTCAGAAATTGTATATGTATAAATGCTGCAATGATTTCGAATATTTCTCTTATCCAATATTTGATATTGACACTCGGTGTTCTCCTTTCTTTGTCTCTGTCTTTCACTGTTCTATTAATTAGGCGCTGGTCAGGCCGATAAATCACCTGACATGCCAGTGCCATCATCATGTCGGTTTTCTTTTTTTATAAATGTAAAAAGCTTGATATGGATTTATATTTATGTTGGCGACGATTGTGTGCATGTTTTGGTGTAAATGTTATCTGTGTCTGAATTGTTTGTGATTTAAGACAATACCTAATTTCTAAGCCGATATTTTCCTATACAATTCTCCATTTAATTCGGATATTTTACAAGACTATAGTGCTAATGATTATAGTAGTTGGTTATAATTACTAATAATAAGCATATGTATAGTACAGATAGCTAAAGTTACTAATTGTAAGTACATTTATGGTACTGATGGGATGCTTGCTTGATTGCGCTCACCCGATGACTAAAGTATTCTAGAGCATTCGTAGACTGTAGAATTACTCTTTATTACCCGCCCTTACAAGGACGTAGTGGACGTGTCTGCGTTGTGTTGTGGTTTGCAGTATAACTGTTATATTTGCGCCTTTCAGCCCAACACATCCGACTTCAGCACGACATTTTTTAGTACCGGGTTGTCTTCCCTCTTCGATCCCTACTCGCTTGGCCAGACTAGACAGGTTAGTCTGTTACTAGAGGCACCGCGGATAAATATTAATTAAAAGTGCTTGTACAAGACTGATAGTTATAGTTACTAACAAGAAGTACATTGATTGTACTGATAGCTTTAGTTACTAATAATAAATACATTGATAGTGCTGATAGTTATATAGTTACTAACAATAAGTACATTGATTGTACTGATAGCTTTAGTTACTAATAATAAATACATTGATAGTGCTGATAGTTATATAGTTACTAACAATAAGTACATTGATTGCACTGATAGCTTTAGTTACTAATGATAAATACACTGATAGATCAGCCGCGATAGCTCAGTGGTTAGTGAACTGGACTACAAAGGACATGGGGTAGGGTTCGATCCCAACCGACGGCTCCGGGTTCACCCAGCCTTAAATAGGTACCGGATTTTTTCTGGGAAAATCGTAATACCGACCACATTACCCCAAAAATCATGTGCTGAAGGTCTATAAAATATAGTGTCACTAACACCATATTTCCCTATACGCCACTTGGCGTGACGGGAGTTCACTAACCACTGAGCTATCACGGCTCACAATTTTTAGGGAATTAGTAAAACCCAGGTGTCCTCGCCAGGGTACGAACCCCGGCTGTTGCCGTGGTAAGCCAACCGCCTATCGATTGCGCTAACCGGACACCCTGTTATCGCAATTCGTATCACCCAAAATATTTCAGGCTCAAATATAAGTGTTCTAGAAAAGCAAATGAAAAATAATTAGCAACTGACTTCATTTAGTTATTAACATTTCCTTCTTTTAATTAATCATTTAAAATGTTAAAATCAAAGTTAAACACGGATCTTCTTCATCCCATTCAGTTGCACCTCAGGGAGATAACTCTTATTTCAGTGTTGACGTTGCTGGCTTAAAAAACCCGTTGTTGATTTGTCCAGATGGAATGGATAAACCTGGCATTGATTATGTCAGCGTGAAGGAATTAACATGACCAGAGTAAAGATGTTTTAAGATTTTAAACTGTCAAACCAGAAAGGGAAATAATCAATGTGTTCTGTTTCTTTCTTTATTAATCGAACCTATCCCGCATTAAGTGAGCAATTTGGTTAGTAAACATATATTAAAACTCTCATACTTTTAAAAATGGAAAAGGGTTTATAGTTTATATTTCCTTTGAAAGATTTATTTGTTTATCTCATCATGTTGCATGTCCTTTACACTCAGCACAGCTCGACTGACAATAGCTTTGTTTCTAGTTAATCTCCCACTTCCTGTATGTTTAGTTCAAGATCTCGTTGATGTCTTCTTCGCCGACTGTCCCTATCTCATCTTCCTAGAGCCATGCCTCCTAACATAATAGACTTTTCCAACCCTCTGTGCGTTTTGATGTCGCCGTTGTATTTTAATCTCACCTGTAAGGTGTCTCAAAGCTTTCTTATTCATTAAACTTAAATCTATTTCTTATATGTCATAAATAACTATAATCTGTTTCGGGGGACTGGTTGGTCTCGAGGCAAGACGCCGGCGCAGAGAGGTTGTGGGTTCAAATCCCAGCTGCACCGGATGGGATTTTTATTAATGATTTCTCTCTGCCGCAATCACCCATGGTCTCAGCAGCGAGGCCCGGCTTGAAACGTCAATTACTCATCGACGGAAAAAATAAGAGTACCTACGAAGTGGAGTTATCTGCCTGTGCGGCGAGGGACACCTGTGCACACGGATGGTAGGGAAAACTTGATTAACACGCAAAATTCAGTTCCTAGTCTCTAGGGACTTCGTCAAAGGTAAAAACTGGCGAACGAAGAAAAAAAAACATGTTTCATTGTTCTAACGTTCTTTTAGCTCTTTCAATCCGGAAGGCTTTCATCAATTCAGCTGTAGAGATTTCAGAGATAAAATGTTTCATGTTTTTAAATATTAATTTATATATTTAATATAACAATAATAAATAATATTTTAATTTATATATATTTATATATAATTAATCTATATGTTTATATTTATCTAACACTTAACATATAATATATGAATTTTTAGATAATTAAACAAGGAATTAAGATAAGGAAGATACAATGCAATCCATTTTTGACAATAGAAACAAGAAAAAGAGTTCTTAAATGTTATGTAGAGCCAGTCTTAACATATGGATGCGATTCATAGACAATAGGACAACAGGCAAGTAAATCACTGGTGTCTTAGAAATGTGGTTTTACAGAAGAATGTTGAGAATACCATGGACAGCTAAGAAGAGTAATTAAGATGCTCTGAGAAAGGTCAAAGCAAAAAGAGAGCTAATTTCCAATATTAGGAAGAAACAATCATCATTTTTTGGCCATGTAATGAGAAGGGAACAGCTGGGATATATTGCAACAACTGAAAAAATTGAGAGACGAAGAGATAGAGGGAAGCAAAGAGAAAAAATACCAGGCAGCTTAAGAGAATGGCTTGGCAGAAGGTCAACAACAGAAATAATAAATAGCTGTCGAGATCGAAAGTTGTGGAGAGACATGATCACCTACGCCAGCAGGCCCGGTACTTGATCATGATGAATGCCAAGATGATACAAGGCATATAAAAAGAATATGGTTTGATGTCAGTTTACACTAATCAAACTGAGAGTGACGCACTGTGCGGCTAAACGTACATGACCGAAATCGGCATGGCGCATGGTGCGTCGAAACAAACGGAATGAGTTAATTAAAGATTTATAATAACTTATTATAATAGTTTATTTGTAAGCAGAAAAAAGGACAGATATATATAGCATTTTAATTGAGAACACGTTTATTTTATTTGTCAAAAAAAAGTTTGCTAAAAACATTATAACTCATTGAATCAGTTCATTACTACGAACATTAATGTTGTTTTATGCGTGCATTTATGCAGAACAAATTATATCTCGTGTAATATATTATTGATACAAACATTGAATTAGTTTAATCTTGTCTCAGATTGATGTGCTATCTGGTGCATTAATTCAAGGTGTCCTTCAGATCCATAATGATATACAGAACGTGAGCTGAAAGAGGGCAAGGACCCATAACTGACAGCTACCGCCACGATCAGTAAACTAGATCTGATCAAAATATGCTTCACTTTACTGTGGCGACATTGGAAATAGACTAACTAGGCTGTGTAAGTGAATAGACGCTTGGCGGCACTAGAAATAGACTAACTAGGCTGTGTAAGTGAATAGACGCTTGGCGGCACTAGAAATAGACTATAGCTTGTTTCATAACTCGTGCCCAACTTTTAAATTCGATAGCTTTATAACCGCTTGTTGTAAGTTGTTCAAAATTTGCATGTAAAGTTATAATGATTAGAACCCAACAGGGAATTAATTTCATAAAAAAAAAACATTTGGTTATTATTGTTGCTTATTTGATTTATATAAATTTATAACGACCCATTGATGTAGTCAAAACTTAATGTTTACATATTTTAAGTTAAAAATAGCGAGTAAAAATCCATACACGGTAAAATTGACGTGTTTGCACGCTTTCGCCGTGGTTTTTTTTTCCACAATTAGACACTTGAGAAATGGTGTTTTCCATTTCCGTTCATTCATAGGTGTAGACGTGGAACGATAACATTTATCATGAGTCTTAAAATGAAATTCTGCAGTTTACAAAACATCGCAATAAAAATGTATGACTATTTTTGCAAAGAGGCTAAACGAGGAAGATTATTTCATTCTTTAGAAAACCCTGAGAATAGGACAAGACACATTTTGGATTTATCTAAACGGTCATTTAAACGCTGGATTCAAGCACGTGACCGTCAATGTTCAAAATATACAAAATCACAAGGAAGAGCAAAAATGTTGGATAATTTCGACAGTGAACTTATTAGAAGTGAAATTCGCAAAATGTTGGGTATGAATGAAACTGTTACAATAAGAAAATTAAAAATTTCGCTGAAAAAGAACAACAGTATTGAAATATCAAAGTCTACATTATGGAGGAATGTGAGAGCTGCAGGCTTTACATTCAGAAAGTATTCCAATGGACGAAACATCATCTGTGAGAAGCCACATATAGTAGTCATGAGAAGCAAGTACTTACGTGAAGTAAAAGAGGTGCGCACGCAAGGTTATGATATTGTGTACTTGGATGAAACATGGATCAATGCTCACCACACTAACCAAAGGGAATGGCAGTCATCAGATGGAAAGATTAAGAGATTAATACCTAGCAGCAAAGGACAGCGCTTGATAATTGCTCATGCAGGTAGTCGACAACATGGACTAATACAGAATGCAGAGCTCATTTTTCTTTCAAAATCCATAGACAATCGAGATTATCACTCTGAGATGAATGGTCACATATTTAGACATTGGATTGAAAATTCTGTTCTCCCATCACTAGATCGACCATCTTGCCTAATAATGGACAATGCAGCGTACCACAACATTGTTGCACTTGAAGATAAAGTCCCGACGTCATCCAGTACAAAAGATGCTATTAAGATATGGCTCACAAAGGAGCACATACAATTTAATAACATGTACTTAAAACCTGAATTACTATCTCTAGTAAAGCAAAAACAAAGGACAAAGATTTTTCAAATAAGATTATCCAAGAGCACGGTCATATAAGTTTGAGGCTGCCACCTTACCATGCCCATTTAAATCCAATAGAACTAATCTGGGCAACATTAAAAGGACAAGTGGCAGATGAAAATACAATATTCAAAATATGCGATGTAAAGACTCTTGCTAATCTCGCTTTAATAAATATAGACAAAGATTATTGGGCTAAATGTGAAGACCATGTCTTAAAACAGGAAGGGGAATATTGGAAAAATGATGGTTTGTGGAATGTTCAACCCCAAACAGTTATTAATCTTTTAGACTCGTCTGATTCAGAATGAAAGTATATAGCCCCCACAATGTTGGCCCCTATATTACCTTAAATTAGTTCAACAAACGGTCCTTTTCAGGACCACACAACTATGAAAATTGGACATACAGGTATACCTTGATATTATCGTCCGTCCTCGAACTGAGAAGACAATAATTCTCCTGGTATTTCCCCATTACGGCCACGCCTTTACCTAGTGAAAATTAATCATAGACCAGCAACTACGGTAATTTCTATTATTTAGGGGTTCACAATTTACAATTTTGACAAACATCAAAGAAATTCGCCGCTTTAAGAAAACTGCAGCTGGAAGATATTTGTTAAATATACATTTAAAGGGTCTTTTGCATTCTAATAACATTTGGAAAATTTCAACAGTTTTTAACAAACGGTTACTGAGCAATAGCATTTTGAAGTAGGGCAAGTGATTTGAAACGAGCTATAACTAGGCTGTGTAAGGGAATAGACGCGTGATGGCATTAGAAATAGACTAACTAGGCTGTTTAAGGGAATAGACGCGTCATGGCATTAGAAATAGACTAACTAGGCTGTGTAAGGGAATTGACGCTTGGCGGCACTAGAAATAGACTAACTAGGCTGTGTAAGGGAATAGACGCGTGATGGCATTAGAAATAGACTAACTAGGCTTTGTAAGGGAATAGACGCTTGCCGGCATTAGAAATAGACTAACTAGGTTGTGTAAGGGAATAGACGCGTGATGGCATTAGAAAAAGACTAACTAGGCTGTGTAAGGGAATAGACGCTTGGCGGCACTAGAAATAGACTAACTGGGCTGTGTAAGGGAATAGACGCTTGGCGGCACCAGAAATAGACTAACTAGGCTGTGTAAGGGAATAGACGCTTGGCGGCACTAGAAATAGACTAACTGGGCTGTGTAAGGGAATCGACGCGTGATGGCATTAGAAATAGACTAACTAGGATGTTTAAGGGAATAGATGCTTGGCAGCACTAGAAATAGACTATCTGGGCTGTGCAAGGGAATAGACGCTTGGCGGCACTAGAAATAGACTAACTAGGGTGTGCAAGGGAATAGACGCGTGGTGACACTAGAAATAGACTAATTAGGCTGTCTAAGTGAATATACCCTTGGTGGCACTGGAAATAGACTAACTAGGCTGTGTAAGGGAATAGACGCTTTAACGGCACTAGAAATAGACTAATTAGACTGTCTAAGCGAATATACCCTTGGTGGCACTGGAAATGGACTAACTATGCTGAGCGAATAGACTCGTGGTGGAATTGTATATAAACTAATGATTACGTAACACACACATATACAAATATGTAAGTAAATGAAAGTACAACAAAATAACACATAGACTCTGAAATATCTGGGAAAAAAACAAATATTAAAATGAATGAAATTAAACTTCTCTTCTCTTCTTACTACGACCGGATCAAAAAGGCAAAAGGGCCTGTTAATAGGTATGGATGACCAGGATAAGGGACATCACATCATATAAATGTTAGCTTCTAACAATATGTGATGAGATGAGATCACTTCTTATAGCTGTAAGGGTTCTAACAATATGTGAAGAGATGAGATCACATCATATAAATGTAAGGTTCTAACGATATGTGATGAGGTGAGATCACTTCGTATAGCTGTAAGGGTTCTAACAATATCTGAGGAGATGAGATCACATCATATAAATGTAAGGTTTAACAATATGTGAGGGGATTAGATCACTTCGTATAACTGTAAGGGTTCTAACAATATGTGAGGAGATGAGATCACTGTAAGGGTTCTAACAATATGTGAGGAGATGACACTTCATATAACTGTAAGGGTTCTAACAATATGTGAGGAGATGACATCACTGTAAGGGTTCTAACAATATGTGAGGAGATGAGATCACTTCTTATAGCTGTAAGGGTCCTAACAATATGTGAGGAGATGAGATCACTGTAAGGGTTCTAATAATATGTGAGGAGATGACACTTCATATAACTGTAAGGGTTCTAACAATATGTGAGGAGATGAGATCACTGTAAGGGTTCTAACAATATGTGAGGAGATGAGATCACTGTAAGGGTTCTAACAATATGTGAGGAGATGAGATCACTGTAAGGGTTCTAATAATATGTGAGAAGATGAGATCACTGTAAGGGTTCTAATAATATGTGAGAAGATGAGATCACTGTAAGGGTTCTAATAATATGTGAGAAGATGAGATCACTGTAAGGGTTCTAACAATATGTGAGAAGATGAGATCACTGTAAGGGTTCTAATAATATGTGAGGAGGTGAGATCACATCGTATCGCTGTAAGGGTTCTAACAATATGTGAGGAGGTGAGATCACATCATATAACTATCCGGTTTCTAACAATATGTGAGGAGATGAGATCACTTCATATAGCTGAATGGGTTCTACTATTATGTGAGGAAATGCGTAACCAGAGAAGGGGCAATTTTGGTTCCCTCCACTTTATCAGCCAATGCCTACAGACACATATACATACATTAGAATAGTGTTCCCTAAGGGTATATGGTACCTTACCCTTGTTGTACATCCTCAGGAAACTCAATTCTTAGATATTTTACTCATTGACATATTTTATGGTGACCCATTTACTCTTACACTGTGAAAGTCGATATCTTCTATATATATATATATATATATATATGTCTCAATACTCAGTGTTCTTCTTAGTATTTCTCTAGGTCAGCCTTTTTTAATGTTGTTATCAGCCACTTAGATCCATGCAATAGCAACAAAAGTATATTGCTCGTATTTATCTTTAGTTTGGATCAAACACATCCAGGCACAAAAATAAAATCATCTTAGAACTTTATTTTTGTATCTTACGTCTACATTTTGATTTAGTTTAGTTCAAAATATATTAAATTACTTTTGTTTAGTTTAGTTTAGATTATCTAAAATTAATTTAGATTATATTACATTAAATTAGTTTAATTTAGTTCAGTCGACAAGTCATCCTCATTACACATCGATCATAAGCGCTCAGATTTCCTCCTAAGTATATACTCAACATACAGCGATTAAAGACACCAGTATTGTCTTGCTTTACCATCCTTTTTTTTACTTCCCTGCATAGCGTTCCAGTCTGACATCTCCCACGTTGTTACAGTCAACTTCCATACGCCTACTAGACGCTTCATCACGTAAACGCCAGTGAGCACACAGAAGCTCAACGAGCGTGAGCGAAAGTTTTATGCTGTCTAACATTTATCCATGTTGTCTGCGCTAAAAATACCTAAACGGCGGGACTTTTACATAATGTACCTTTTATTGATTAAAGCAGTCTTCCTACTATTTCTTGCACAACCATCAATACTCTCGTGGTAGAATAATAGTCTTGCGCTCAATATATTGACAAATCGTATGTTTGCTCTTGGAACAGACTAAGCTGTAGAAGCAATCATAGCCCATCTTTCTACATTCCATGACTGAGCATCTTGGAATTGGTCTTTTAGAAAGCTGAAAAATAGTGACATGTACTTACTTAGTACAGCAGATTGTAAAGTTGATTGTGGTGATATGTGCTTACGTGGTAGAGCAGATTGTAAGGTTGGTTGTTGTGATATGTACTTAGTAGAGCAGATTGTAAGGTTGGTTGTGGTAATATGTATTTACGTGGTAGAGCAGATTGTAAGGTTGGTTGTGGTGACATGTATTTACATGGTAGAGCTGATGCTCTACTAACCTACAGTTAACCTCTACAGATTCTCAATATAACCTCATGAGATTTCGCTCTCTTAACCAGACATGTTATAGCTCTCGTCACAGCCTCGATCTCCATCAATATATAAGTAAGTGAAGTACTCCCGTCACGCCAAGTGGCGAATAGGGAATATGGTGTTAGTGACCCTATATTTTACAGACCTTCAGCACATGCTTTTTGGGGTAATGTGGTCGGTATTACGCCCGTGCTGCTTTACTTTCCCAGAAAAAAATCCGGTACCCATTTTAAGGCTGGGTGAACCCGGAAGCCGTCGGTTGGGATTGAACCCTACCCCTTGTCCTTTGTAGTCCAGTTCACTAACCACTGAGCTATCGCGGCTCCCTCCATCAATATATAATCACAATAAATCGTTTACAGGAACAAAAATGCATGCACAATACAACCGTGGCATGGATATACTGGTTACGTTCAAATGTTGTGGGAGCTGCGATAGCTCAGTGGTTAGTGAACTGGACTACAAAGGACAAGACGTCGGGTTCGATCATGATCGACGGCTTCCATGTTCAACCAGCCTTAAATGGGTACCCAATTTTTTCTGAGAAAGTAAAGCGGCACGTGCGTAATACTGACTACATTATCCCAGAAACGTGGGCCGAAGGTCTGTGAAAATTACAAAAAGCAACATCAAAATTGTTTATTCAGTTTATGCTCTATAGTCACCTTATGAAACAAGCCATTATGTTAAAAAGAAACAAATATCCATATCGATACAGTGAAGAATTCATCACATACACAATCATAGCGAACAAGATTTCTTAAATTATCATTGTTAATATTTAATGTATAGCATGTCTGCGAACCCAACGCATCATAAACGGTCAAGCACTTTCAGTTAGGCAAAAAACGTGTGCACTGGTATCAAGCTTGCTGTTGTACACACTAGCTCGCTCTCCACTCGAAAAATATGTACAAACTGTTTACATGAAAAGTTGTATATGTAAGTAGTGCTGAAGCTAAATTTAAACTTAAATTAGGATTCTAAAACTCAAAATGTACACACCGGACTAGTAATTAGAAATATTAATGTAGCGACATTTTTTCTTCTGGAATAGGGTTTCTTCTTTCTTCTTCTTTCCTTCCTCATTTGCTTTTCAGCGTCGAGGATCGATATAATTTGCGGTCTTTTGTTCTTCTGTTCGCCTCTGCTGCTGTTTTGTTTCCTAGTGCCCCTAATATTCCGTCGATCCATTCTTTTCGTGGTCGACCCTTGGGTCTGTTGTTCTCGCAACGTTTATTGGGGGCTCGTTGTGTTGTGTTTTGATCACTCTACCTTCAAGAGGGTATAAATTAATATATGACCATTGTATGCTATTGGAGTCTTTTTGTTCTGCTACATTTCCAGTGACGTGGCAATAGAAATTTAGACAGAATTGAGTTCCCGGGCCTAAATATGTTCGCAAATGAATGTTTCCACTTTTGTTGACTTTTGTCCGTTTCAAAAATCATTCTCACTTTTTTCTCTATTTCCACTTCCCCTCTTCCCCCCCCCTCTCTCTCTATATATATATATATATTTACATCTTACTCTCTCTGTTTTTTGTAATAATTGAAACATGATTATATTTCAGCTTTGCGGAAGCCTGGAAGAAACAGAAAAGAAAACAACAAAATAGAAAACAAGAAAGCTCATCGCTAAGGTGTGTAGCTAACGATTGTTTCAGCGTCAGTAAACTGACATTTCCGTTATAAATAAAAGCCGTGTTTAATTTTTAACAAGTCTCCAGCCATACAGAATTACCGAACATAACAGCTGTCAGGCATGCTAACGGGTCGATCGTCTGGTACGTGGTGTGGGGGGGGGGGGGGGGGGGGGGAGGATGTATAATCTCCTGAAATCTCGCGCCACGAGCGAGAAAAGAACCAGCGAGAACAACTCACGTGCAGTCTAGCTATTGGCTACATTTTCAAAATCAACTTGTTTTTCTGCTTTTTTTTTTTTCCTTCCTGTTTTGACTTTCTCAGCCTCGGAAAGTTCGCTTTCTTTTGCTTTTTGATTGCCCACTCTTCTGTGATGTTTCCAACTGTTTCTAGGATTCATTTCCACTGTTCTTTTTCGACGGCGTCTTCTTGACGTTGTTTTCGTTGCGTTTCTGTTATGTTTGCATGGATGTTTTAATTGTTTTTGATTTTTTTTGTTGGTTATGCAACCAATCTATTTAATCTGTCTTTTCTCTATGTATTCTACTGCAGGTATGGTACATGGCTGTTTCTTAGTTTATTTGAAAGTGTTTTTTTCCCCTTAATACTGAGCTGAGATGAAGATTGTACTGAAAGACGCTTTCTTTACTTCTTCTTCTCAGCGCGCATCCGTTCAGTGGGCGCAAATACTATATGTCGCTAATTTACGGCAAAGTGATATTCGCGCATTTAAGCCCGACACATCCGTCTTCAACATGGGTTGATATGGTTAAAATTGTTGCCCGGGCAGCGCCCTTTTTTAACCTACTATTTTCTGCTTTAAACTGTCAAAGGTTCTTAAACGTGCGCAAGTGCACACGAGACCTCTAACTTTTCGCCATTTACAGAAGGGGCTAGACACCGAATCTTACTCCCCAGAAACCAAGGGAAAGTAAACCCACAAGAAAACCATGGATCCAATTTTTGAAAAATGATCACCGCCTGTGGTGGGATTTGAACCTAGGACCTTACTATCCAGAGACCGACGTCTTACCTCTAGACCACCCAGTCCCCAGTTCTTTTTGCTAATGAACAAGGAAAAGATGAAAAGTTCCCATCAGGTCTTATGATGTACAAATTATATGGTATTAATGCCCATATTTTTTCATTGCCCAGATCACGTGCTATAGATGATGTGGTCGGTATCACACCAGGTCGCCCTACTTTCCAAAAATTGGATGTGTCCATTTGAGGCTGGATGAACCTAGTAGCTGGTAATTGGGATGAACGCAACCTCTTGTCATTAATAATCCAGGTCACTAATCACTGAGCTACTGTGCCTTCAAATTAACAGGAAAAAGAATAACACAAACTGTATTTCATTATAAAAGGTTGCAAATAAACGAGAATTGTGAACACAGTATAAAAGGTTGCCAATAAACGAATATTGTGAACACAGTATACAAGATTGCAAATAAACGAGTTTTGCGAGCACACTATAAAGGGTTGCAAATAAACGAGTTTTGCGAGCACATTATAAAAGGTTGCAAATAAACGAGTTTTGCGAGCACATTATAAAGGGTTGCAAATAAACGAGTTTTGCGAGCACATTATAAAGTTTGCTAATAAACGAGTTTTGCGAGCACATTATATAAACAAACGAGTTGCAAATTATAAAAGGTTGCAAACGAGTTTTGCGAGCACATTATAAAAGGTTGCAAATAAATAAAAAATAATATAATTTAAGTCAATAACATGCTTGAAAACCTTTATCGAGAAAGCCAATGAAAAGTAAGAATCAATGCTGGCTGCTTCTATGAGTGGTATAACATCTATGTGAAGAATGATAAGAATGTGTTCTGCCGCCACTGCCACCCATCACATGCATACACCATACATGTACAACAATAATACAAGTAAAATGACTTACTGAGACTTTGTATTCCGTCAGATAATATACTAGTTATAGTAACAAAATGAATTAAATCATTTAAATGATCTGAACAAAATAAGCAAGCATCACAAATTGAATAATAATTCAAGAAAAACAAAAGTTGTGATTGTAGCAAGAAATAAAATGCACTACAAATTAAGAGCAACAAATTGGGAACAACAAATTAACGCAAAAATTATATTTTAAAAACTTAAGAAGTGGTGTCTTCCATATGAGAAATACAGAGACTGGCAACAGATACTGCAAAGAGAAGCAAGTTATTTGGGAATTCGGTCCAATATTACAAAACAAAGGTATATATTAAAGAGTAGAATATAAATAACATACTATTACTCCGAACTAAATTTGCAATCGCAATATAAAAACAAATACCAAGTCCTTCAACAACTAGAAAATACAATAACTGTAGAAGATCATTGGAAACAGGTAAAGGATATATGGAAAGCGACATGTTAAGAAACGCTAGGGAAAAGAGAACGCCAGAATAAGGCATGGATGACAGCAGAGACCCTGGATAAAATTAAAGAAAGAAAGAAAAAGAAAGCGGCATAAATAAAAGCAAAACGAGAAGTAATAAAGACAAGACACGGGAAGCTTACACAGAGGTGAATAAAGAAGTGAGAAGATGCATTAAAAGGGATAAGAGGAAGTATATAGATCAACAAAGATGCAGAGGAAGCAGCAATTAACTGGAATGTGAAAGAACTGTTCAACAGCACAAACAAATTAAGTGGGAAAATACAAACAGATCAATACTTTATTAAAGATAAGTAAGGAAATCTGCTTAGTAATATAAGGGAACAAATGAAAAGATGGAAAGAGCACCTTGAAGAACTTTTGAACATATTCGGCTCAAATAACCCCCAGATATACTACCAGCAGGGGAGCCGCGATAGCTTAGTGGTTAGTGAACTGGACTACAAAGGACAAGAGGTAGGGTTCGATCCCAACCGACTGGCCCGGTTCACCCAGCCTTTAATGGGTACCGGATTTTTTTTCTGGGAAAGTAAAGCGGCACGGGCGTAATACCGACCACATTACCCCAAAAATCATGTGCCGAAGGTCTGTAAAATTTATGGTCACTAACAACATATTTCCCTATACGCCACTTGGCGTGACGGGGGTACTTTCCTTTTTTTTTTTTTTTTGTAAATGATATCAGGAAAATTCTTGATGTAACACCGATGCTGGTTGATATTAGGAAAGTAGAAATAAACTGATTTGAACCTGATTTCTTGACCACCTCCAGGCAGCATCCATCAGAGAGCATCGACACTCACAAACAACGGACATTTGGAAAAGGTAGATCTAGAAGACGAGTGATTAATAAAATGCAATTTTTGTTATAAACGCCTAAAACGGTACACATTGCAGAACATTGCCCACAATTTTAATTTTCTCTGACGCTGAAATGCATCAAATGCAGAGCAAATTTAAAGTAAGTAAAGCGAGGCAAGTAAGACAGGATAGCGAACATTTACTCAAAACAAAGTAAGTAAACCAAGGCAAGTAAGATAGGATAGCGAACATTTACTCAAAATAAAGTAAAGCAAGACAAGTATGACAGGATTGCGAATATTTACTCAAAATAAAGTAAAGCAAGACAAGTATGACAGGATTGCGAACATTTACTCAAAATAAAGTAAAGCAAGACAAGTATGACAGGATTGCGAATATTTACGCAAAATAAATATAAACTAATTAATTAGTAAGGGAAATTCAAAAATCCAAAGCCCAGACAACTCTCATGAAATTGAAACAGAAAATGACAGACTAGCACCCAAAAGAGTTGTCACTGACTGACAACTCTAAGTCTAAGTATAAGTGTAACACGTCAGGAACCAGATAACTGAGTATTTGACATTAATGTTGAAGTTGTAGGTGACTGATAATTGACATTCATGATGATAAGAATATATTTTAAAGCTGTTTTGGACTGAACTATTGTAATTGAAATAAGAACTATTTGTTATATCATATTCCAACGTCTACAGAGGTATCTTATATATAAATATTTAGTAGTAGCCTCCGTCAGTCATAGTTGACTATGGATTTTTCAACATCCCTAGAAATTTTATATTTTTCTTTTCTTTTCTTTCGTCGTGTATTCTCTTTCTCTATGAATCTGTCTGGCTTCTTGTTTGAGGTGAACCTTTTAGAGTTTGTTTCCAGAGACTGCGGTCTGCAGCTTTGTCTTCCCATGCTGCAGGGTTTATGTTCAGAGTTTTCAAGTCGCGTTTTCACACATCTACAAATGGAAGTTTTGGGCGTCCAAATGTTTGGAATAAAGAAGTCAGTCTGCATAACAAACTATGAAGAACCAGAGAAGACCTTTAGTGAGGAACATGCAAATAATTGCAATGCTGCGGTAAAGCTGGTAGCAAGGAGCCAGTAGTGGGGATCATTCATTCGGATGATTTCTATCAGGCAGGACTGACCAGTTGTTCAGCTAAGTCAATCCATTTATTAAATATACTTTCATAGATATATTATTTACTTTTTCTATCTCTACACCCATCCTACCTCCCCTCATGCAGCTCATAAATCTCTCTCTTTTTTCTTATCATACCATCTGACTTCTCCTCTACCTATACTTGATCATCAGACATGTAGCTGAGCTACTGAGCGAAGTGCTCTGTGCACGCCGTGAGCTGTGTGTCTCATCCGTTTTGATCATGTTTCGATATTCCAATTGTTTACGATGAATGATGATATCGTATGACAGGGAACAGTTGGCTGTGTTCACTTTCTGCGCGGTTTCGCTTTATGTCTTTTGACGTGTGCTGAGACTGCTACGATGGGGACTAAAGTTACCTTTCTTTGTTTGGGAGTTGAGTTAGTAATTCGGATAATTCCACTGGCACGGGCGATTGAGCAATTATGGATTTTAATTCGTTTGCAGTGATACCGAGGCCTTCCATAACGAATAACCAATAACCAATAACCAATACTATAAATTCATGCCCTTACAGTTTTGTTTATCATCTTGTGACGTCATGTGATTGTGCCTCTTAATATTTATACTTTCAGATACCATATGTGATATGTTTACAAGCTACATGTTTATATCTTTTCATCTTGTCATGAAAAAAGAAAGACTGTCCTTTTTTTTGGTTTAATCCTTTGGTAGATGTCATTTTACTCCGATTCAGAAACCATGAATAGGCTGCATGAATATCACATCAAGGTCGGAGATGTCAGACTGGAGAATGATGAAGGAAGACTTGTCTGAGATGTCAGACTGGAGAATGATGAAGGAAGACTTGTCTGAGATGTCAGACTGGAGAATGATGCAGAAAGACTTGTCTGAGATGTCAGACTGGAGAATGATGCAGGAAGACTTGTCTGAGATGTCAGACTGGAGAATGATGCAGGAAGACTTGTCTGAGATGTCAGACTGGAGAATGATGCAGAAAGACTTGTCTGAGATGTCAGACTGGAGAATGATGAAGGAAGACTTGTCTGAGATGTCAGACTGGAGAATGATGCAGGAAGACTTGTCTGAGATGTCAGACTGGAGAATGATGCAGGAAGACTTGTCTGAGATGTCAGACTGGAGAATGATGAAGGAAGACTTGTCTGAGATGTCAGACTGGAGAATGATGCAGGAAGACTTGTCTGAGATGTCAGACTGGAGAATGATGCAGGAAGACTTGTCTGAGATGTCAGACTGGAGAATGATGCAGGAAGACTTGTCAACCAACACGACACCGGTGTCGTTAGTCGCTGAAAGTTGAGGGGTACACTTCGGAGGAGATGTGAGCAGTTATAGACTTGGTCGATGTGCAATGAGGATGCCCTGTCAATAAACCGATGTGCAATGAAGATGCCCTGTCAATAAATCGATGTGCAATGAGGATGCCCTGTCAATAAACCGATGTGCAATGAGGATGCCCTGTCAATAAATCGATGTGCAATGAGGATGTCCTGTCAATAAACCGATGTGCAATGAGGGTGCCTTGTCAATAAACCGATGTGCAATGATGATGCCCTGTCAATAAAGCTATGTGCAATGATGATGCCCTGTCAATAAACCGATGTGCAATGAGGATGTCCTGTCAATAAACCTATGTGCAATGAGGATGACCTGTTAAATAAACGGATGTCCAATGAGGATGACCTGTTAAATAAACCGATGTGCAATGAGAATGCCCTATTAAATAAACCGATGTCCAATGAGGATGACCTGTTAAATAAACCGATGTCCGATGAGAATGCCCTATTAAATAAACCGATGTCCAATGAGGATGCCCTATTAAATAAACCGATGTCCAATGAGGATGCCCTATTAAAAAAATCGATGTCCAATGAGGATGCCCTGTTAAAAAAAAAACTAATGTGCAATGAGGATGCCCTATTAAATAAACTGATGTGCAATGAGGATTAAAAAACGGATGTGCAATGAGGATGCCCTATTAAATAAACTGATGTCCAATGAGGATGCCTTCACAAATAAACTAAACTAAATTCAACTATTTTATTCTGGCTACACATAATTATTGTCTTGCAGTAAATTCAATGACACCCATGGTTTTAATATGAAGTTCCAAATAAGTTCACTGCATGTTGCAAACAGAAATATTACTTATAACGTGCAACTTTTATATTTGAACAACACTATTATATTTGAAAACAAATAAATCTAGTTATGCAATAAAAATAATTGTTAATTGTATAATCAGATTCTCAGGTGACTTATTCCCAAACATTTAAGTTTAAATATCTACGTATCAACAGAAGAATGTTGAGAATACCATGGACAGCTAAGAAAAGTAATTAAAACGTTTTGAAAGAGGCCAAAGTAAAAAGAGAGCTAATTTCCAATATTAGGAATTAACAATCATCATTTCTTGGCCATGTAATGAGAAGAGAACAGCTGGAATATATTGTAACAACTGGGAAAATTGAGAGACGAAGAGATAGAGTGAAGCAAAGAGGAAAGATACCAGACAGCTTAAGAGAATAGCTTGGCAGAAGGTCAACAACAGAAATTATAAATAACTGTCGTGGTCTAAAGTTGTCGAGAGACATGATCACCTACGCCAGCAGGCTTGGTACTTGATGATGATGATATTAATATATTTGTGGAAAAAACTTTTGTGACAATTATTGAACATTAGCAGGACGAAGATAATTCAAAAGAAACCTAGGGTGTGGAATCAGGTATGTCATCATCAACTGATACAGGCAGCCGACACGTCTCAATATTTTCAGGTACGCCTAAGAAAGTAGATTAATTTTCGTCAAAGAACGAACTACATGTGGTCGAAACAATAGCATATTTAAAAGCAATTATACAGGAGTAACAAATCTTTAAGATTGTAGACTCCACGGAGATGACAACACTCGACGTCTCTAATTGAAAAGGGCAGCGATGATTTTGTCACGGGCAGTAGATTCGATGAGAAGTTTCGTGCATTTATCACATGCTGAGCATTATGTGAGCTTTCAGGCTCAAATACAGCAGAAGACTGACGCCTGGGATTCATGGCTCGGGCTAACCCACCTCCTCGCCCTAGAGTAGAGTGTTGAGAAACTAGAGAGTCGAAACACTCGCTCGGTGGGGTCACTTCTGATGTTCAGATTGACTCCTCTTGCGAAGCTCTGTATAAAGAGCTTTATATCAGTGTTTCTGACTGCCAACCTCTCCTTCCTCTCTTCCACAATCTGGGTATATAATGAATACATAAATGACGTATTTTCTTGGTTGTATATATACTTATTTGTGTTCAATTGTCCTGCACGTTACACACACTGTACAACTATTAACACAAGCCCCAGCAGCAATGATGGAGTATGTTGATATACAAGACTTACTGTTGATGTAGTATAAACAAGACTAGTTTATAGCTCGTTTCAAATCACGTGCCCAACTTCAAAACGCTATTACTCAGTAACCGTTTGTTAAAAACTGTTGAAATTTTCCAAATGTTATTAGAATGCAAAAGACCCTTTAAATGTTTATTTAACAAATATCTTGCAGCTGCAGTTTTCTTAAAGCGGCGAATTTCTTTGATGTTTGTCAAAATTGTAAATTGTGAAGCCCTAAATAATAGAAATTACCGTAGTTGCTGGTCTATGATTAATTTTCACTAGGTAAAGGCGTGACCGTAATGGGGAAATAACCTAAAACACCAGGAGAATTATTGTCTTCTCAGTTCGAGGACGGACGATAATATCAAGGTATACCTGTATGTCCAATTTTCATAGTTGTGTGGTCCTGAAAAGGACCGTTTGTTGAACTAATTTAAGGTAATATAGGGGCCAACATTGTGGGGGCTATATACTTTCATTCTGAATCAGACGAGTCTAAAAGATTAATAACTGTTTGGGGTTGAACATTCCACAAACCATCATTTTTCCAATATTCCTCTTCCTGTTTTAAGACGTGGTCTTCACATTTAGCCCAATAATCTTTGTCTATATTTAATAAAGCGAGATTAGCAAGAGTCTTTACATCGCATATTTGAATGTTGTATTTTCATCTGCCACTTGTCCTTTTAATTTTGCCCAGATTAGTTCTATTGGATTTAAATGAGCATGGTAAGGTGGCAGCCTCAAACTTATATGACCGTGCTCTTGGATAATCTTATCTATTTGAAAAATCTTTGTCCTTTGTTTTTGCTTTACTAGAGATAGTAATTCAGGTTTTAAGTACATGTTATTAAATTGTATGTGCTCCTTTGTGAGCCATATCTTAATAGCATCTTTTGTACTGGATGACGTCGGGACTTTATCTTCAAGTGCAACAATGTTGTGGTACGCTGCATTGTCCATTATTAGGCAAGATGGTCGATCTAGTGATAGGAGAACAGAATTTTCAATCCAATGTCTAAATATGTGACCATTCATCTCAGAGTGATAATCCCAATTGTCTATGGATTTTTAAAGAAAAATGAGCTCTGCATTCTGTATTAGTCCATGTTGTCGACTACCTGCATGAGCAATTATCAAGCGCTGTCCTTTGCTGCTAGGTATTAATCTCTTAATCTTTCCATCTGATGACTGCCATTCCCTTTGGTTAGTGTGGTGAGCATTGATCCATGTTTCATCCAAGTACACAATATCATAACCTTGCTTGCGCACCTCTTTTACTTCACGTAAGTACTTGCTTCTCATGACTACTATATGTGGCTTCTCACAGATGATGTTTCGTCCATTGGAATACTTTCTGAATGTAAAGCCTGCAGCTCTCACATTCCTCCATAATGTAGACTTTGATATTTTAATACTGTTGTTCTTTTTCAGCGATACTTTTAATTTTCTTATTGTAACAGTTTCATTCATACCCAACATTTTGCGAATTTCACTTCTAATAAGTTCACTGTCGAAATTATCCAACATTTTTGCTCTTCCTTGTGATTTTGTATATTTGGAATATTGACGGTCACGTGCTTGAATCCAGCGATTAAATGACCGTTTAGATAAATCCAAAATATGTCTTGTCCTATTCTCAGGGTTTTCTAAAGAATGAAATAATCTTCCTCGTTTAGCCTCTTTGCAAAAATAGTCATACATTTTTATTGCGATGTTTTGTAAACTGCAGAATTTCATTTTAAGACTCATGATAAATGTTATCGTTCCACGTCTCCACCTATGAATGAACGGAAATGGAACACACAATTTCTCGTGTTTTTTACAAGTGTCTAATTGTGTCAAAAAACCACGGTAAAGCGTGCAAACACGTCAATTTGACCGTGTATGGATTTTTACTCGCTATTTTTAACTTAAAATACTGTAAACATTAAGTTTTGACTACATCAATGGGTCGTTATAAATTTATATAAATCAAATAAGCAACAATAATAACCAAATGTTTTTTTAAATGAAATTAATTCCCTGTTGGGTTCTAATCATTATAATTTTACATGCAAATTTTGAACAACTTACAACAAGCGGTTAAAAAGCTATCGATTTTAAAAGTTGGGCACGAGTTGTGAAACAAGCTATAGTCAAGAACCAACTTCTCAAATATCTCATAGCGACTTCATGGTGTTCAATCATCATCACAATCATCATTATCTATCGATACTAAAAGTCAATATCTTAGTTACATTATAACCCTGTTATTGATTTATCCGCATTTGAAGAGAACTTCATATATCCTTGATATTAAAATAAATGAACTCTTTGGAAGCATAAAGCCAAGGGTCTTTGAAACTAATGTTAAGCCTTTTATCAATGGGGCAAATTTAAAATGATTAAGTTCAAAATACAGACCACTCTATAGCGGTACAATGGTTTATCGCTTTCTTTTAGAACTGAGAATACACCTTCACTGGTCACTACGAAGTCATTTAAAACTAAAAGTAAAATGGTCGCTCACCACAGAACTGTACAGTTTTTCCATTTTAGATAATTCGATGTAATTTGTTGTACGTACGAAGAAGAAAAAGAAGAATTAGGTTCTCCAAATGCTGTATATTTAAGATAGCTCTAAACACGAAATTATTATGAAACTTATTTATCTTTTTTTTTTTTTTTGGTGTTTGGGCACATCTGTTCGGTGTGCACACCCATAGTTGCAGATAACAACAGATGTATGTGTTCGCTTGGGTACGTAAAAAAAATAATTCCCGTGTAGATACACTTTTTGAGAATCACACTCACATAAACGAGTCCAGCAACAGGTATAGTCTGGGGTCATGTGCCCACCACCACCGATTTTTGGGACCCTTCTTTTTACTGTATTTCACGCCAGTGTCCCCGGCCATATCAATTACAGTCCAGTCAGCGCCTGACCAAGCTTCGGACCATTGGGAAGTGACTTATTTTCCTTTTTTTACAGTCTAGCATATTATCACCATGTAGTTTGATTTATATGTATATGCTTATACTTATATTTATATCCTTATATATTTTCGTGTTGTTTATTGTTCCAGCTGAAGGCCTACTTGGCCGAAACGTCGTTCTACTTTGGTTTTATTTCCCACCTACGTAAAGCTGTTACCATACCACTTTTCCTTCTTTTTTAATTTCATCGACAGTGTGGATCTGCCAGCTAGCGTTTTTGGCTGACATGCCTCAACATTTTAATGAACCTAATCTCAAGTTACAAACATCTGGTAGACGAACTTTACCGGCATATCAAAGTTTTCCAAGGAAAAAAACTGAAATTGTGGGAGAGTAGCCTGTACGGAGGAAATAATAATATTTTTTTTAAGGCTTGGAAATTTTTTTATAAATAAATATTTTAATATATTACAAATTTATTATTTATTAAAATATTTTAATAATAATTTTTTTATTAATTTCATCAGTTATGCTAAATAGATTAATTAATTATATTTAAAGCCAGTTCGTGAAGCGTTTCAAAAAATGTATTGCACAACAAACAAGGTTTGAAAATGTCTAACCACCATTTGATATCGATGTAAGTGCTGCTCCGGCACAGATGCAAATCAAATGGAAACTATTGATTTGATTTGTAGGAAAACAATATTATGAAATAAAAGTACGGGAACTCAAATATAATGGATTTCTTATTTATATACAACCAAGTGATCAATACCCAATGATAACATCAAATGCTCAAAACCTTTCTTATGTTTGTGGAAAAAATGTTTTAAAAGCTGAATAGGACTAAATTAAAAGCAAGAAATCGATAAACTGACACAAAAGTTGAAAACATACTACTCATTGTATTTAGTTAATTACCACCAAACACGGACAAATTATAAGAATAAGCAATTAAGACACCCATTAAACATCAAGATCAAAGATAAAGAAATAAAACAAGTAGAGGAATTCAAGTATTTAGGCACAATGTTCACAGAAGATGGAAAGCTAGACAGAAAAATTGACATGAGAATACAAAAAGCAAATGCTGTCACATACCAGCTTTCACCATTGCTAAGACATCCAAACATTTCTATGCCAGCTAAACAACAAATGATAAATAGCATCTTCATACCAACTTTGTGCTATGAAAGTCAAACATGGACCCTTTCTAAATCACATTTAAGCAAGATCAATACATGTGAGATGCAATGCTTCAGAAAAGTAACAAACAACACAGGAAGAGATAGAATACCAAATGAAACCATAAGAAAAATAGTAGGAACAAAACCCTGCCAAGAATATATAGAACAACAACAATTTAAATGGTTTGGCCACCTGGTCAGAATGAATCCTCACCAATCACCATCAAGGGCGTTCTTCTCGAGAATGCATGGAAAAAAAAACCAAGAGGAAGACCCAGAAGAAGATGGATAGATGCAGTGACAGAGACATGTAACAACAAATGGGAAATCACTAATTCAGACAATTCGAGCAGCACAAGAACGACAAATGATATAAACCACGACACCTTTTAGGTATCAGTGACAAGAGAAAAAAGGAAGAAGACGGACAAATTTGTGCGTGAAGTTCAGGCACAATCCTCTCATTAAACCGGTAAGCTTTCTATTTATATTTTTTTCCCCGTCCTCCCCTCCTTTCTGCTTCCCCTCTTCCTTTCGTTCTACTCATTTTTCTTTGGTTCTTTGGTTAGTTCTTTGGTTATGGAAGGCCCCGGTATCACTGCAAACGAATTAAAATCCATAATGGCTCAAACGCCCGTGCCAGTGGAATCATCCGAATTACTAACTCATCTCCCAAACAAAGAAAGGGAGTTGTAGTCCCCATCATAGCAGTCTCAGCACACGCCAAAAGACATGAGGCGAAACCGCACAGAAAGTGAACGCAGCCAACTGTTGCCTGTCATACGATATCTTCATTCATCGTAAACAATTGGAATATCGAAAACATGATCAAAACGGACGAAACACACAGCTCACGGTGTTCACAGAGCACCTAACTCGGTAGCTCCTGCAGCAAGCCCGACTTGGAATATGAGGGAACTGCAACAAGGAACACTTTTCAGACATAGCCTTCAATGGTGCCTGCCGCCTATCCACCATATTGACCGGAAGTTCATATCCTCCTGAAAATGATGTTCGTCAGATTTTTAAAATGAATAGCGCTTGATGATGTTTTTTTCTGTCTTTCATCACTAACAACATTTTTACATTACAATTGCTTGTGATTGAAAATTAGGTAATTTATATAATGGCTATATATTGTAACAACTGGAAAAATTGAGGGACGAAGAGATATAGGGAAGCAAAGAGAGAAAATACTAGACAGCTTAAGAGAATGGCTTGGCAGAAGGTCAACAAGAGAAATGATAAAGAACTGTCGAGATCGAAAGTTGTGGAGAGACATGATCACCTAAGCAAGAAGGCCCGGTACTTGATAATGATGATGATGATATAGTGGCTTCATTAGGTGTTGATTCTAGCCCTCGGCGTTTTCATATTTTTCCGATTTTGGCCTCAATAAATAAAAGGTTGCTCACATCTGGCGTGAAGAGAAGACGGTGTTATTGTGATCAAATTTATTTCATGACCAGCGTGACATATGTTAATATAACCAGTAATGGTAAATGTACAACTGAAATAAACGAAAGAATACGAATGGCAGAAAGTAATTTTAATGCCATGAAAAATATACTATATATAGCATCAAAACAAATAACACCAGGGCTCAAACTAAGAATAACAAAATGTTACATCTTCTCAACATTCCTGTATGGTGCAGAAATATGGACATTAGACAAGAAAACATAACAGAAAATTGAAGTCTTTAAAATGTGGATTTATAAAAGAATAGGTAGAATTGGATGGAAAGAAAAGAAAACAAACGATGAAGTTTTAAAACAACTAAAAATAAAAAGAGAACTACTAAAATCAATTCAGACAAGACAAATAAAATTTTTAGAGCACGTTAAAGGACACAACTCCCTAATAAAAGTATTATTGGAAGGGAAAATACAAGGTAAAAGAGGCAGAGGCAGACCAAGGCTAACATGGACGAGTAAATCAAAAGATGGACAAGTCAATCTATGACAGCCTGCAAAATATGAGCAAGAAACAGAGTGGAATGGTGCTCCATGGTAGCCAACCTTCGTTGCGGCGACGGCACTCGATGATGATGATGACGTGACATATGTGGGTGACGTGGTCAGTATCACGCCAGGCGGCCTTTACTTCTAAAAAAAATCTCTAGTACTCAAATTTAGAGGCTCGATGAACCTCAGAGCCTTGTCGGTTGGAAAAAAAAAATCGGCAACTTCTGAGAATTGAACTTGGACCCTTCTGGTCGGGAAATGAGTGCAAGTACATCTCTACCACTGAGACTAACTACTGGTAGTTCGGTAACCAGTCTGAGCTACGAACTAGAATGAAGTACAATTAGAATTATCACAAAAATATTAGTGGTGTAACCACAATAGTTAGTGAAATTTGGCCATTTCTCCTATTTGTTACATCAGATTCATGCATGTAAATAAAGCATGCAAGCGTTTTTCACAATGTGGTACAGAAAAAACGTTGAGGCAGGCAGTTTTCTGCATTGAGATAAAGCAACCACTACAACAGGCAGAGTTAGCGATCTTTATCCTGAAGCTTCTCCAGGGAAGCACGGACAAAAGCACGAGACATCTAATATTCATAAGATCATTACAAGCTTGAATTCGGGAATATATGTGGCATTGAAGGTTGTGTGGTGTCGTTTTGTGCAGCAAGTTAAGTTTCAGAAAGTGAGCAGATAGGAAAGAATTGTGACTGGGAAAGCGGACAATGCGAAATAGAAGCAAGAAAGAAATAAACATAGTATAAATGAGAGTGATAGGTAGATTAAAAGCGAGATTTGTAAGGGGTTATAGAGGGAGTGGGTAGGGTTCGATCCCAACCAAAGGCTTCCGGGTTCACCCAGCCTTTAATGGGTACCGGAATTTTTTCTGGGAAAGTGAAGCGGTACGGGCGTAATACCGACCACATTACCCCAAAAATCATGTGCCGAAGATCTGTAAAATTTATGGTCACTAACACCATATTCCCTGTACGCCATTTGGCGTGACGGGGGTACTTTACTTTTTTTTATATTTTTATAGAGGGAGTGTACCGAGAAAGACAGACTGAGGATTAGAGACTTAGGCTATATAAGGCCTTGAAGAGCAACGAGAGGGGGAGGGGTTGTTGGTGGGACTGGAAAGTGGTAGAGAGAGGAGAAAGGGTGAGAAGTCTGGGCAGAAAGAGAAAGTAATAGAGTGGAGAGGAAAGGAAGCAGCTGGAATAAGACAGGAAAGTAATAGAGTGGAGAGGAAAGGAAGCAGCTGGAATAAGACAGGAAAGTAATGGAGTGGAGAGGAAAGGAAGCAGCTGGAATAAGACAGGAAAGTAATAGAGTGGAGAGGAAAGGAAGCAGCTGGAATAAGACAGGAAAGTAATGGAGTGGAGAGGAAAGGAAGCAGCTGGAATAAGACAGGAAAGTAATAGAGTGGAGAGGAAAGGAAGCAGCTGGAATAAGACAGGAAAGTAATAGAGTGGAGAGGAAAGGAAGCAGCTGGAATAAGACAGGAAAGTAATAGAGTGGAGAGGAAAGGAAGCAGGTGGAATAAGACAGGAAAGTAATAGAGTGGAGAGGAAAGGAAGCAGGTGGAATAAGACAGGAAAGTAATAGAGTGGAAAGGAAAGGAAGCAGGTGGAATAAGACAGGAAAGTAATAGAGTGGAGAGGAAAGGAAGCAGGTGGAATAAGACAGGAAAGTAATAGAGTGGAGAGGAAAGCAGGTGGAATAAGACAGGAAAGTAATAGAGTGGAGAGGAAAGGAAGCAGGTGGAATAAGACAGGAAAGTAATAGAGTGGAGAGGAAAGGAAGCAGCTGGAATAAGACAGGAAAGTAATAGAGTGGAGAGGAAAGGAAGCAGGTGGAATAAGACAGGAAAGTAATAGAGTGGAGAGGAAAGGAAGCAGCTGGAATAAGACGGGAAAGTAATAGAGTGGAGAGGAAAGGAAGGTGGGATGAGACAGGAAAGTAATAGAGTGGAGAGGAAAGGAAGCAGCTGGAATAAGACGGGAAAGTAATAGAGTGGAGAGGAAAGGAAGCAGGTGGGATGAGACAGGAAAGTAATAGAGTGGAGAGGAAAGGAAGCAGGGGGATGAGACAGGAAAGTAATAGAGTGGAGAGGAAAGGAAGCAGCTGGAATAAGACGGGAAAGTAATAGAGTGGAGAGGAAAGGAAGCAGATGAGACAGGAAAGTAATAGAGTGGAGAGGAAAGGAAGCAGCTGGAATAAGACAGGAAAGTAATGGAGTGGAGAGGAAAGGAAGCAGCTGGAATAAGACAGGAAAGTAATGGAGTGGAGAGGAAAGGAAGCAGCTGGAATAAGACAGGAAAGTAATGGAGTGGAGAGGAAAGGAAGCAGCTGGAATAAGACAGGAAAGTAATGGAGTGGAGAGGAAAGGAAGCAGGTGGGATGAGACAGGAAAGTAATGGAGTGGAGAGGAAAGGAAGCAGCTGGAATAAGACAGGAAAGTAATAGAGTGGGGCGGAAAGAAGCAGGTGGGATGAGAAATGAAATTAACAGAGAGAGGCGGGAAGGACAAGTATGGGAAAGGAAGAACATAATAGAGTGGGGGAGACAAGAAACAGGAAACTATCTTTACGGCATTTTCAAAATTATGGAGTCTGCCCCGGCGGGGGGGGGAGGGGGGGCGGGTTTACTTTTAGGACCGGAAAATAACGACCGCATGTCCAGTGAAGTCGCCACGCGAAGATCGAGTCTGAGTTTTTATTTCACCCCTGATAGAAGCGACATTTGACTCTTCCTCCATTCAAACCAGCGGTCTCCTCCGAAAGTTAGCAGGTGGGAGAGGAAAAGTATGGGATATTAAGGAAAGTAATGGAATGGAGAGGAAAGGAAGCAGGTGGAATAAGACGGGAAAGTAATAGAGTGGAGAGGAAAAGAAGCAGGTGGAATAAGACGGGAAAGTAATGGAGTGGAGAGGAAAGGAAGCAGGTGGAATAAGACAGGAAAGTAATAGAGTGGAGAGGAAAGGAAGCAGCTGGAATAAGACAGGAAAGTAATGGAGTGGAGAGGAAAGGAAGCAGCTGGAATAACACGGGAAAGTAATGGAGTGGAGAGGAAAGGAAGCAGCTGGAATAACACGGGAAAGTAATGGAGTGGAGAGGAAAGGAAGCAGATGGAATAACACGGGAAAGTAATAGAGAGGCGGTATAAAAGAGTGTGAAAAAAGTAAGGGAAAGATACAGTGAAAGAGAGTGTTAGTTAGGATAAAAGAGAAAAACAAGAAAGAAAGTGTAGAACAGGGACGAAAAGTTGTGAAAAAAAAAGAAAAGATGCAGAAACAGAGATTTGGGATTAGAAGGAAAGAAATGAAAACAATTCCGGGGTAAGAATGAAAACTACAAGCGGGAGAAGTAAATGATAGAGACAGAGAGGCAGAATTGGGATGGCAAGAAGGGTTAGAGTTGTGGCACAGAAAAGTAAGGTTTGGTGTAGGAGTAGAGAAAGCAGGGTTTGGTGTAGTAGTATCAGAGAAAGCAGGGTTTGGTGTAGTAGCAGAGAAAGCAGGGTTTGATGTAGGAGCAGAGAAACCAGGGTTTGTTGTAGGAGCAGAGAAAGCAGGATTTCTTGTAGTAGCAGAGAACGCAGGGTTTGTTGTAGGAGCAGAGAAAGCAGGATTTCTTGTAGTAGCAGAGAAAGCAGGGTTTGTTGTAGGAGCAGAGAAAGCAGGATTTGGTGTAGGAGCAGAGAAACCAGGGTTTGTTGTAGGAGCAGAGAAAGCAGGATTTCTTGTAGTAGCAGAGAAAGCAGGGTTTGTTGTAGGAGCAGAGAAAGCAGGGTTTGTTGTAGGGGCAGAGAAAGCAGTGTTTAGTGTAGGAGCAGAGAAAGCAGTGTTTAGTGTAGGAGCAGAGAAAGCAGGATTTGGTGTAAGAGCAAAGAAAGCTGGATTTGGTGTAAGAGCAGAGAAAGCAGGGTTTGTTGTAGGAGCAGACAAAGCAGGATTTGTTGTAGGAACAGAGAAAGCAGTGTTTGTTGTAGGAGCAGAGAAAGCAGGATTTGGTGTAAGAGCAGAGAAAGCAGTGTTTGGTGTAGGAGCAGAGAAAGCAGGATTTGGTGAAAGAGCAGAGAAAGCAGTGTTTGGTGTAGGAGCAGAGAAGGCAGGGTTTGGTGTAGTAGCAGAGAAAATAGGGTTTGATGGAGTAGCAGAGAAAATTGGGTTTGATGTAGTAGCAGAGAAAATAGGGTTTGGTGTAGGAGCAGATAAAACAGAGTTTAGTGTCATCATCACCATGTGGCATACCGGTTGGCGTAGACGACCATGTCCTTCCACCGAGCAATGTATCAATTCTGTTGTTGACTGTATTCCATGCCATGACACCAAGCTGTCTAGTATTTTCTCTCTTTGACTTCCGCGATCAATATTTCCCTGTATTTTGACAGTTGTAACCAAGTATTCCAACTTCTTCTTCTCATGATGTGCCCGAAAAACGTTGATTGTTTCTTTCTGATGTTTCTTAGGAGCTACCTTTTTGTGTTGGCCTCTTTTAGAATTTCTACGTTGGTTTTTTTTTTTTTTAAGCTGTCCAGGGAATTTTCAACATTCGTATGAGAAATCCCATCTCAGTGGCCTCTAATAGTCTTTTCATTTGTTTTTTTACTGTGCATGATTCGCTTCCAAAGGTCAAAATTGGTTCTATATAGCAAATAAATAGCTATTTTTTATGCTGCATGATGGTGATGATTGTTTCTTTGATATGACGATTACTTCTGTTTTCTCACTATTTAGGCTAGAACCTTTCTTGTTGCTTTCTTTTACTATCATTACTATTATATCTATCATTTCTTGTAGTTCGTTCTTTGTCTCTGCTATTAAGACTGTGTCATCCTCATATCGTAAATTGTTAATGTTGTGACCATTGACTTCAATTCTTTTTGTCTACTATTGATCTCATAATATTTTCGCTGTAAAATGAAAACAAATCCGGCGACAGAACACAGCCTTGTCTGACTTCTTGTTTATATCTTGGAACTCTCCTGTTTGGTTGTTAATTCGTATAGCTGCTGTTTGTTGCCAGTGCATGTTTTTTATCATTCGCAGATCCTTGCCATCAATGTTTAATTTCTCCAGCATATTGATTATTTCCACATGCTTTACTTTGTCATATGCTTTTGTGTAGTCTTTAAAGCACATATATAGATTTTTCTTTACATCTATAGCTCTTTCTATCAATGTTCTCAGAATGTATGTTGTATTATTGGTGCCCTCTGCTTCCACAAATCCACATTGTTCCTCACTTATTTCTGGTTTTAATTTGTTCCTGACACTTCTCATGATGATTCTTAGTAATAGTTTTGTCGTGTGGCTCATAAGACAAATAGTGCGATGGTCCTCACAATCAGTGGCGCCTGACTTCTTCGGTATGGCTACAAAGATAGATTTTAGTAGATCTTCGGGTATGTGTCCTATGTTATATATGTCTATGAGTAGTTTTGTTATCACGTGTACTCCCAGCTCTTTCCCTGCATTTATCTCTTCGATTTTTATGTTGTCAGGACCTGGAGCTTTGCCTCTTTTCATGTGTTGAATTTTCTTCTCCACTTCACTCTGCACTATTGGTGGCCCTGTGTCTTTGTTTGAATTGGTCATCACTGGTTTTTCATCATCATAGAATTGACTGATAAATTATGTCCATCTTTCCATTATCTTCTCCTGTCTTATCATTATACTTCATTCCTATAATTTCACGCACCTTGAAACTTTGACTTCTTTTCTTCTTGTTAATTCACTTATCTGATTATGTATAAATTGTTAGTCTTTCTTTGTTGTTTTTCCTTTCCTTTACATTTCTGCATTTGTTTTGGATCTCTTTGTGCAACATTTAGTATGGCTATTATTCTTTCTTATGTTTTCATCTTTCATCCATTAATTCTAATATGTCTTCTGTCATCCATTACTTATTGTTGATTCTTTTAGTCACTGGTATTACTTCTTTTGATGTTTATTGAATCGATTGTTTGAGCATTTCCCACTGTTCCTCGATGTCCTGTATTTTCTCAATAGCATTATATCTATTTCGTACTATCGTATTGTACTTATCACTTATGTGTCTATCTACTCTAAGCATATATCTAGTTTTAAATTTATATTTCTTGGCGATTTCTGTGTCTTCTGCAATTTTATTCTCACTTTTCCAGCTACCGGTACATGGTCCCTATTGCAATCTGTTCCTGGTCTTGTTTTAACAGATAGCCCATTTCTGAAGCGTTTAGTGTAGTAGCAGAGAAAGCAGGGTTAGAGTGGTGGCACATAAAAGTAGGCTTTTAGGAAAGTAGGAAAGAAACAGAGAAATGTATATAAGATAGGGAAATATGATGGAGAAAGAGAGTAAGTGAGAGAGGTAGAGGGGGATTGTGGGGTAGGAAGAGAAAATAGAGAGAGAAACAATAAAAGGAAATATGAAGAAGGCAAAAGGGGGTAATAGAGATAGAATTGAACAGAAAGAGGCAACGTTTGGTAAAAGGTTAGACAAATAAATTAGCATGAAAAAGGAGAGAAAGAGATAAAACAAATGAGATGGAGTGAAGGAAAGAGAATGACAGGACAAGTGTGACCATAACGGAGACTTTAAACAATGACAAATTGAGTTATTGAGGGAAGACAAACTTTATTCGTAAAGAGAACTTCTGATTTAATCATTTGTAAAACAGGATCCGGCTTGCTGCTGGAGCTACTGAGTTTAGTGCTCTGTGCACACCGTGAGCTGTGTTTTTCATCCGAATCGTGTTTCGATATTCCGATTTCTTACGATGAATGATGATATCGTTTGAAGAAGGACAGTTCAGCTGCGTTCATTTTCGGTGCCGTTTGGCCTTATATCTTATAACGTGTGCTGTACTTGCTATGATGGAGACTGCAGCAGCCTTTTTTTGCTTGGATCCCTCAATGATATGAGTTTTAATTTGGATGATTCCACAGGCAGGGGCGGTTGAGCAATTATAGATTTTAATTCGTTTGAAGTAACTCCGGGGCCTTCGACTAACCATAACCATGTAAAACAGGTTGCATGCAATAATAAAAAGAAAATGTACTTTATTCACTTCTGTTGTAGCAGAAAATGTTTTAATTTTTATTGATTGCTTCTATTTCCTTCGCTGTTCTATATATTATTTCTTTGTTTCTGGGTTTCATATGATGACTACTAAAGGAATTGATAGACCTCTTAGTCATCCGTCCTTAAAAGGAAGTTAAGTGGGCGAAGATGCGTTTGTTGAAGAACTTCACTACAGCCATTGTTAGTACCGGTTTGCCGTCAGGGCGGGCTGGCTTGGTAGGGTGTTTTGGCATGGTAGGGTTTTGCTGGCATGTAAACTGGGCTGGAATGGTACGGTTGGCTGACATAGTAGAGTGGGATAGCATGGTAGGGTGGGCTGGCATGTAGGCTGAGCTTGTATGGTAGGGTGGGCTGATATGGTAGTGTGGACTGATGACATGGTAGTGTGGGCTGGCATGGTATGGTAGGCTGACATGTAGGCTTGGCTGGCATGGTATGCTGCACTGACATGGTAGCCTGGGCTGATATGTAATCTGGGTTGGCTTGGTAGAGTGGACTCTTACGGTAGGTTGTGCTGACACGATAGGATGTGCTAGTATGGTAGGGTGGGCTTGCCTGGTAGAGATGGCTAGCATTGTAAAGTGGGCTGACATGATAGAGTGGGCTGGCATAGTAGGGTGGGCTCACATGGTAGAGTGATTGACATGGTAGGCTGGGCTGGCATGGTAGAGTAGGTTGGCATGGCTGGATTCGCATGGTAGGATGTAGTACGGCATAGTACGGTTGGATGGCATTGTAATGTGGGCTGGCATGGAAGGATGGGTTAGCAATGTATGGTTGGCTGACATTGTAGCGTGGGATTGCATGGAAAGGTGGGCTGATATACCAAGGTGGGCTTGAATGGTAAGCTGGACTGACATGGTTGTGTGGGTTGGCATGATAGGGTGGGCTGGTATGGTAGGGTGGGCGGACACGTAGGCCAGACTGACATGGTAGGGTAGGCTGGTATGTAGGCTGGGATTAAATGGTAGAGTGCTCTGGCATGTAGGCGGGGCTTGAAAAATATATTTGGTTGACATGGTCGGGTGCGCTTGCATGGTAGAGTGACTTGACATGATAATCCGGACTGGCATGGTTGGGTGGTCTGTCATGGCAGAGTGGGCTGGCATGTTAGGGTGGTCAACCATGGTAGAGTGGGCTGGCATGGTAGGATGGGCTGGCAAGATACCGATCAAGTCTCCCGTTCAAAGTTTCCTTTGCATTGAATAAAAATAATGACTTTTATAATATTGCCCTCAATTATTATATTGTCTCCAATAACTATATTGCATAAATTTATATTGTCGACATTTCCTATATTGTCAACATTTACTATATTGTCCATTCACTATGCAGATGAAACCTACTATAACCGTACAGCGACATATATCAACTTTGCAATGTGTATGAGAACTAGGCAGTCTGCTTCAGCAATCATCGCCCTGGTTGCCATGACGATAATGATTCAACTAGTAGTTGACCTTTTCTTTCTCATATCATAAGTATAGAAGTATGTCTATGATCAGTCAAGTATAACTATTTCCTGATTAAATCACTGCACTGTGCCTTTATATATTAAAACATTAACACACAAAACTGTAAGAGGTGTTAAATAACAGCAAAAAACATGATTTCTTTATTAACTTACAATACAAATAACATATATTGTGATTTAATTATGACAATTTTGAGTAATAATTGGAGGAACTATTTAACATAGAGCAAATCGCAGTCATCTTTATGTCACAAATTATCAGGTTAAAGGGCAACCTACATTTTCGGTCTCACGTCCTAGTCTCCTCAAGTTTCGAAATCACCGTCCACCGCTGCTTATTATACTTTTATGTACAAATTACATCGACCATAGTTAACCACGTTGCAAAACTGTAGACTCCGAAAATTGTATCCAATTTTAAACACATTTTATTTTTTTAAATCTAAAATTCTATAAAAATCGTATTCATTTCCCTCCCAGAACCAGCAATTTGAAAATCACTGCACTCAACGACATCGTGTACATATTCTCTGCCTGCCCTCTCCATCGATCACGCATTAACTGACCGCCTTAAGGACAACTGTTTTAAATTCCTGCTGACGGCGATTAAACTCTGAATCAAGACTTGTCAACTTGACATGTTTTCGAGATAAAATGTTCGGGAACATACAGCCGTTAATTTCCAGAGTAGATTGCCCTGCTTGTTAATTTATAAAGTGCTTAGCCGAAAATTCTCAATAAATTGATTACTTTGATTAGTTTCGTAGTGATTAAAATGAAACGTAACACTTTTATACAAATCAATTAGCTTTCGTGTTCTGAAGAAGTTGCTGTATAAACATTTTATTTGTGAAAATAATGCAATGCAAAATAATAATGCAAACTACAAATAAAAAAGGAATGTTTTCGTTTGACTAACTGTTCATTAGTGTTAATCTTCAAAATGGTTATGTGTTGAAATCTCGTGAAGGTAATCTATCTTTTTTTTTTAAAGTATAACAATTTAAACATCTGGGAACAATGTTAACCTCAGATGGTAGGTGTACAAAAGAGGTGAGATGCAGAATGGCACAGGCAAAAGCAGCTTTTCGAAAACTGAGGAAGATACTATGCAATCCATTTTAACAACAGAAACAAGAAAAAGAGTTCTTAAATGTTATGTAGAACCAGTGTTAACATATGGATGTGAATCTAGGACAATATACAAGAAAATCACTGGAGGCTGTAGAAATGTGGTTTTACAGAAGAATGTTGAGAATACAACGGACAGCTAAGAAGAGTAATGAAAACGCTCTGAAAGAGACCAAAGCAAAAAGAGGGCTAATTTCCAACATTAGGAAGAAACAATCATATTTTTTGGCCATGTAATGAGAAGAGAACAGCTGGAATATAGTGTAACAACTGGGAAAATTGAGGGACTGAGAGATAGAGGGAAGCAAAGAGAAAAGATACCAGATAGCTTAAGAGAATGGCTAGGGCAGTAGGCCAACATAAATGATAAATAACTGTCGTGATCGAAAGTTGTGGAGAGACATGATCACCTACTCCAGCTAATACACCATATTTCCCTATACGCCACTTGGCGTGACGGGGCTACTTTACTTTTTACTTGGTAGAGTTTAATTGCTTAATGGAAACGAGAACACCCAAAGCATAACGAGAGGGAAGGATACCATCAACTGTCAAGGAGGGATCAAGTCATCATGCTTCACCTACGCACTGGCCACAATAGAATGAGAAATCACATGTTCAAACTCAAAATAGGTACAACCAGCCTATGCCACTGTACGCTGGACAATATGACTACAAAACATGTTCTACAGGATTGCCCCCTGTACACAGACCTGAGAAGAGCAATGTGGTCCACGCCCACCTCCCTGGAAGAAAAACTATATGAGGCAATCGATTCGCTTAAACAGACAGCTAACTTTATGAGAGAGTCTGGAATTCTACTCTGATTGAGTCTTGATCGCAGAGAGAGAGAGAGAGAGAGAGAGAGAGAGAGAGATTGCTTAATAATTGTGCCCGATTAGAGACCATTTTGGCATACTCTTTTAGACTTTTAACTGCAAATGGTTCTTAACGATGCGCAGAGTTCACAGGGGACCACCTGTTTTTGGCCGATCAGAGAGAACTAGACGTCGGATCACATTACTCAGAGACTGAGCGAGAGTAAAATCACGGAAAAACCACGGATTCGAAAAGAAAAATGCCAACAGCGTATCTGAGATTTGTACCTGAAACCTTGTTCAAATGCCGACATCTTACCTTTGGACCACGCAGTCTCTTGCTGTTACGTTATAACAAGCAGTTTCTGCTTCTTCTCTGTCTGTCTATCTAATCAAAATCCAAATCTAATCTAATCTAATCTAATCTAATCTAATCTAATCTAATCTAATCTAATCTAATCTAATCTAATCTGTCTGTCTGTCTGTCTGTCTGACTGTCTGTCTGTCTGTCTGTCTGTCTGTCTGTCTGTCTGTCTGACTGTCTGTCTGTCTGTCTGTCTGTCTATCTATCAAATCTAAATCTAATCTACCTGCCTGCCTGTTCTGTCTGTCTATCCTTTCGAGTCGAAGACGGCACATACAATAGAATCACAATCGCAAAAACAGAAAAGCTTGCTAAAATCTTTGAAAAAAGGACCAAAAAAATATTGCAGAGATCACTGCTTCTAAAATATATGGCTGTTTCCATAACAATACTTTTTTACAATGACAGCTTGTCAAGCCAACGATCAATCTTCTTAGTCGCCTCTTTCGACATGCCTGTAAGGTTACAGTAGTGTCAATATTCTGTACTTTCCTCATAGTTAGGCCCCGGTAACACACGGGAACGCCCCGGTAACACACGGGAACTTTGGGTGTCATAGATTGCTTTATGATGAAGCTGGGAGACTAATAAACAGAGGAGGGAAATCATCACATGGATGTACTGATACATAATACGATCAATTGTTTATCGACTGGCAGATCCATTGAGTGAACAAATGCTTCAGCAAATGAATAACAAATGAGTACACTGTTTGAAAGAATGAGGGGTTGGCCAAATGAAAACAATCAACACTAGTCCAACAATGGCTTTGCTGGACAAATCAATACCAGTATGTAGATTATTAATTGATAACCATTTTGTTTTCCTATGTATTTGACACAATATACGAGATATTTTGGCGTTGGAAGTCAAGGCGCCGGAAGTTCTCAAAGAATTACAGGAATTTGAAGAAAAAAAAACAGGATTGTTTTGTGGCCCTAATTGCATGTGTTCCCTAATTGCATAATTGCTATTTTAGCTTGTTTTGTCCACATAATGGTCTAACGATTTAGCTATTGACTTATGAAGGTGACACCCACTTCCCAATAGACGTTTTTTCATGTCCTCTACACACGTGAAAGTTCATAGCATTTGTAGGTCTGGCTTTCGGTGTGCCTCCTCGTTGTTAATACCTTCATCAACGCATATTGTTAGATGCTCATTCTTCTTTCTTTCAACTGATCGACTGGGAAGCTTCAAAGCCGACTTTCAAAATTGATATATAATTTTATATCGCTAAGTTACAGACGTGCAAGAGTACCTCATCTCACAGTGTCAAGCTGTAACGATTGCGGCATTACCTAATCTCAAAAGACTAGGCCGCAATGATCTCATCAACATCTAATCTCTTAGTGTGAAGCCACAACAATCTAAGCAATACACAATCACACAATTGCATACTTCAAATAACTCAGCAATACACAATCACACAAGCAATAATCTCAACAATATACAATCACTCAAGTGCATACATCAATAATCCCGGCAATATACAATCACTCAAGTGCTTAATTAAATAATCTCAACTATATACATTCACACAAGTACATGCTTCAATAATCCCAGCAATGTGCAATCAAATAAGTGTATTTTTCAATAATTTCTGTAATACAACAACCACACAAGCCCGTACTTTAATAATCCTAGCAATACACAATCACACAAGCCCGTACTTTAATAATCCCAGCAATACACAATCACACAAGCCCGTACTTTACTAATCCTAGCAATACACAACTACACAAGCCCGTACTTCAATAATCCCAGCAATAAACAAACGCATAAGTCCGTACTTTAATAATTCCAGCAATACACAATCACACAAGTCCGTACTTTAATAATCCCAGCAATACACAATCACACAAGTCCGTACTTTAATAATCCCAGCAATACACAACCACACAAGTCCGTACTTTAATAATCCCAGCAATACACAACCACACAAGTCCGTACTTTAATAATCCCAGCAATACACAACCACACAAGTCCGTACTTTAATAATCCCAGCAATACACAAGCCCGTACTTTAATAATCCCAGCAATACACAATCACACAAGTCCGTACTTTAATAATCCCAGCAATACACAATACACAAGCCCGTACTTTAATAATCCCAGCAATATACAACCACACAAGTTCTTACTTTAATAATCACAGCAATACACAACCACACAAGTCCGTACTTTAATAATCCCAGCAATACACAATCACACAAGCCCGTACTTTAATAATCCCAGCAATACACAATCACACGTGTCCGTACTTTAATAATCCCAACAATACACAGCCACACAAGTCCGTACTTTACTAATCCTAGCAATACACAACTACACAAGCCCGTACTTCAATAATCCCAGCAATACACAATCACACTTTTCTAACCTTAAGACAAATAAATTCAAATTGGCCACATTGAACTAGGAAAAAGCAGAGTCAAGAAAAGGAGAGCAAGCTGACATTCAAGCGTTACAGATGAGAGATTTCCTGCCAACACCGACTGTCGGTTCTAACTAAAGCGTTGTGTGGTTAGAAGTTTTGCTTCATCCTAATAATTCATGTGTGTTTTGCTCCCTCGAAAATGGTTCTTCGTTGCATAAAGCCTCGTGTGTTTTTGCTTTATTTTATGAAGATTTGTGTGTTTATCCTTCATTTTATAAAGCTGTTTTTAATGCTCAATTTTGTAAATCGTTAAGTATTTTTCATAATCTTAATAATTATTGTTGTTTTCCCAATATGTAAAGAAATCTTATCTTGAACTCATCATCAAGTACTGGGCCTGCTGGAGTAGGTGATCATGTCTCTGCACAACTTTCGATCTCGACAGTTATTTATCATTTCTGTTGTTGACCTTCTGCCAAGCCATTCTCTTAAGCTGTCTGGTATTTTTTCCCTTTGCTTCCCTTTATCTCTTCGTCCCTCAATTTTTCCAGTTGTTAGAATATATTCCAGTTGTTCTCTTCTCATTACATGGCCAAAAAATGATGATTGTTTCTTCCTAATATTGGAAATTAGCCCTCGTTTCGATTTGACCTCTTTCAGAACATTTCATTACTCTTCTTAGCTGCCCATGGTATTCTCAACATTCTTCTGTAAAACCACATTTCTCCAGACTCCAGTGATTTTCTTGTCTATTGTCCTATTGTCCATGATTCACACCCATATGTTAAGACTGGCTCTACATAACATTTAAGAACTCTTTTTCTTGTTTCTATTGCCAAAAATGGATTGCATAGTATCTTCTTAATTTTTTTTGGAAAGTTGCATTTGCCTGAGCCATTCTGCATCTCACCGCTTTATCTTGAACCATCTCCCAGTAAATAAACATTTTATTGCTATGATTTTTTTTACTAATCTATTTGTTCTGTTCTACTTATATAAGTTGTCTTGTATTTGTCTTTAGATAATGTAATATATAATAATCTATGAAACAAAAGGGACGATTGATGCAAGAATGAAACTTTCAGATATCAAATAGCCACTGTGCATCCCTTTAACTGTTTTAACTTTCTGGTACGTGTCTAAACTTTCATGTGTAAACATTACAATTACACATATTATGTCCTTTTATTATTTTTTGTAAACAATTATTGATTTATTGCAAGGAATGGCCAATCAATATTTATTTTGCCAACAAAGCACTCAACCATGTTTTTATAATAAATGGCTAATCGATTTCACAGAAGCTTTTTTGTCCTTTTTCAAATTTTAAAACTGTTCTTAAAGTTTTATTTGTTCACAATTTACATATTTGTGTGTGTGGGTGTTTTCTTTTTTCTTTTTACATTCACTTTCACTTAAATTTGCAAGACGGTGTATTTTTGTATTTTTATTTTGGAGCAATGATTTTCAACCTGGTATACGTGTACCAATTTAGATAAGAATCAAGGTCTTTAGAGAGAATATTGAAAAAATCCCATATGCCTCTTGTCTGACGTATAACGATTCTAGTGTTATCATACATTTTTTTTAAACTACTGGTACATGTATGGGTAATATGATCAGCACAACGCATTGATGTTGGATGTCGTTCTTGGATTAGTTTATGGTAAATTGTATGGATATCGCAGTAAAAAAATTGACAAAGACCAAGAGTGTTATCATTGGCTTAACATGGCTCATTGGAAAAATATATTGGAATGAGATTGAACCGACAAATAAAAATAAGAAGCAGAAAATATAGCAGTAGTAGTAGCAGTAGTAGTAGTAGTAGTAGTAGTAGTAGTAGTAGTAGTAATAGTAGTAGTAGTAGTAGTAATAATAGTAGTAGTAGTAATAGTAGTAGTAGTAGTGGTAGAGTAGTAGTAGTAGTAGTAATAGTATCAGTAGTAGTAGCAGTAGTAGTAATAGTACCAGTAGTAGTAGCAGCAGTAGTAGCAGTAGTAGTAGTAATAGTAGTAATAAAAGTAGTAGTAGTAGTAGTAATAGTAGTAGCAGCAGCAGTAGTAGTAGCAGTAGTAGTAGCAGTAGTAGTAGCAGTAGTAGTAATAGGAATAGTAGTAGTTGTAGTAGTAGTAGTAATAGTAGTAGCAGCAGCAGCAGTAGTAGTAGTAGTAGTAATAACAGTAGTAAAAGTAATATTTGTAGGAGTAGCAGAAGTAGTAGCAGCAGCAGCGGAAGCAGTTGAAGTAATAGTAGTAGTATTAGAAGTAGTAGTAGTAGTAGTAGTAGTAGTAGTAGTAGTAGTAGCAGCAGCAGCAGCAGTAGTATTAGTAGTAGTAATAGTAGTAGAAGTAATAGCAGTAGCAGTAATAGTAGTAGTACTAGTAGTAGTAGCAATAGTAGTAGTAGTAATAGTAGTAGTAGTAATAGTAGTAGTAGTGGTAGTTGTAATATTAGTAGTAATATTAGTAGTAGTAGTAGTAGTAGTGGTAGTAGTAGTAGTAGTAGTAGTAGTAGTAGTAGTAGTAATAGTAGTAGACGTAGTAAAAAAGTAAAAGTAAAGTACCCCGTCACGCCAAGTGGCGTTTAGGGAATATGGTGTTAGTGGACATAAATTTTACAGACCTTCTACACAGCATTTTTGGCCTAATGTGGTCGGTATTACGCCCTTGGCGCTTTACTTTAACAGAACAAAATCCGGTACCCATTGAAGGCTGGGTGAACGGAGGCCTTCGGTTGAGATCGAACCCTACCTCTTGTCCTTTGTATTCCAGTTCACTAACCACTGAGCTATCGCGGCTCCTAATACACATAGTATCAGCATCAAATTCGTAGTAGTAGTATTCGTAGTAATAGTACATGTAATAGTAGCATTTGCAGCAATAACTGATGTAGTAATTAATAGTAATAGTAGTAATGGTATCAATATTATTAATAGTAATAATTATCAATTAGTAATAGTAGTAGATGTAGTAATAGTGGTATTATCAGTATCAAATAAGTAGTAGTCGTAGTAATGGTGTTTGTAACTATAGTAATACTCGCAATAGTAGTATTTGCAGAAATAACTGAAGTAGTGATAGTAATAGTAGTTCGTTCATTCATTGAGTGCCGTCTCCGCATCGAAGGTTGGCTACCATGGAGCGCCATTCGGCTCTGTTTCTTGTTTTGATGGTGTAAATTGTCATAGGCTGACTTGTCCATCTTTTGATGTTACTCGTCCATGTTAGTCTTGGTCTGCCTCTGCATCTTTTACCTTGTATTTTCCCTTACAAGATAACTTTTAGTAGGCTATTGTGTCTTTTAACATACCCCAAAAATCTCATTTGTTTTGCTTGAATTGTGTTTAGTAGTTCTCTTTTCATTTTTCGTTCTTTTAAGACTTCATCGTTTGATTTATTTTCTTTCCATCCAATTCTACCTATTCTTCTATAATTCCAAATTTCAAAGGCATCAATGTTATGTTCCGGTTTTTTCTTACTAATGTCCATGTTTCTGCACCATATATGAATAATGAGAAAATATAACATTTTGCTATTCTTAATTTTATCCCTGGTGCTAATTGTTTTGATGTTAGTATATTTTTCATGGAATTAAAATTACTTTTTGCTATTTCTATTTTTTTTTTCAGTTTTACATTTTCAATCACTGGTTATAGTATGCCTATATATACTATAGTCCGTTCAGTTTCGTTTGCCTAGACATTAATTTATTTTTTTCAAAAACTTATTGTTCATTTGCATTGATCTTTTGAAGTTAGGTTTAGAATACTAATGTCGCTATAAAAATATTTTTTTATCAAAGAAATGTGATCCAGTTTCAAAGATGCCTTATTTAACCTATATTAAAAAAAAGTTAATCGATATTATAAACACCGGCGGGATTATGTAGATGCTTACATCTCACAGCTGATTCTTTAACATATAGGCATGACCTTCACGGCTGAATGCGCACCGTCCTAAAATAGTTATGTTTCCACTATAAATTTTTTATAAAGAAATGTTACATATGAAATTTCCCGTTTAGCACAAAATGACATTTTAGCCGAAACCGGAAATTATGTGACGTCAAAATCACGGCCGTAGACTCGAGTTCGAGTCATAATTCAGAGGCAAATCTCAATATTTACAGAAAGGAGGCGGCACTATCCATATTATCTTCTGCAAGTCTATGTGAGAATGAATATAAAGGCAAAATATTTTACTGAGCATAACATTGCTATAAAGATTTATCAATACTTCTGCAGAGAGCGTAAAAAGGGACATCTTTATTGTTCTTTATCAAACCCTGAGAAGAGAACAATGCATATTTTAGGTTTGTGTAAACGTTCATTTGATCGAATAGTTAAAGGAAGCGGATATTTATTGCCAACAAATGCAAGAAAGCAAGGAAGGAAAGAAACGTTAGACAGTTTTGATAAGGACCTAGTAAAAAGAGAAATCTGTCGAATGTTTGATATAAACGAAGAAGTGACACTTAGAAAGTTGAAGCTTTGGCTGAAAACTAACAACGACATTGAAATATCAAAAACTTCATTATGGAAAATATTAAGAAGTGCAGGCTTCACCTTTAGAAAGTATGCTGGTGGAAAAAACATGCAGGTAGCAGACATAATGGGTTGTTGCAGAATGCTCATCTCGTTTTCATTTCAAAATCCATAGACAATAGAGACTACTACTCCGAAATGAATGGGCACATATTTAAAGACTGGATCGAGAAAAGTATCCTTCCAATATTAGATCGACCTTCTTGTCTGATAATGGACAATGCTTCATACCATAACGTAGTTAACGTAGAAGTTAGAATCCCAACATCATCAAGTACAAAAGATGCAATCAAAACGTGGCTCATAAAAGAACACATACAAGTTAACGACAGCTACTTGAAACCCGAATTGCTTAGCCTTGTAAAACAGACACAACGTACAAAGATATTTAAAATAGACAAGTTAATTCAAGAACATGGCCATAGATGTTTGAGACTACCTCCATATCATGCACACTTAAATCCTATAGAACTAGTTTGGGCAAAAGTTAAAGGACACGTAGCATATACAAATAAAACTTTCAAATTATGCGATGTTGAGACACTTACAAATCAGGCTCTATCAAATATAAATAAAGACTACTGGGTAAAATGTGAGGATCATGTGTTACGACAAGAAGAGGAATATTGGAAAAAGGATGGTTTGTTGTTTGTTCAGCCGAAAGCAGTAATCGACCTATTTGACTCGTCTGATTCTGAATGATCATTACTCTGATTAAGTCTACAGATAAATAGTTTGATTTGCAAAATTTCCTAGTTGATTTGTTAAAAAGTTTATTGTTCAAGACCACCCAAGCAATCAAAAATATGTTATAAGCAAACCAACAACCATTACTTTGAATGGAAGCCTGCTTGAGTCAGTACAGAAGTTCAGCTATCTTGGATCCACTATTACAGCCACACTTTCCTTAGATGAGGAACTAAATGTACGTATTTGACAGGCAGCGACAACATTTGGGAAACTCACACCAAGAGCATGGAACTATATCAAATTGACTCTACGAACAAAAGTTCTATATATAATTTAAAATTTGTATACTTGCCACCAAGTAAAATTTTATGGACACGCCTATGGGTCATCGTTGCACTAGATTACTGTAAAACATTTTGATTAGGGTCAAAATAATAGTTACATGGGAAAAGATCAAAGGAATTCGCCGCTTTAATAAGAAAACCGTTATAGCTAGACATCGAGTAACACATATGTTCTCGTGACATGGACATTTTAACACCGTATGCCAAAAATCATGTGAAATCATCAAGAACTTTTGGAATTATAAATCATAACATCTCGGCAAACGAATCTGAACGGACTATATATGGTTATTGATTACACTTAGGTAGTTCTTTCTCTGAATTGTATCCAGGTCTGTTCCTTCAACTTTGATATCCACTTGTGGGCTTTGAGTATTTTCTTTGTTTATGATCATAGTTTTAGTCTTTTTTAAATTTATATCTGATCCATATTTTTTGCTTGTCATGTTTATTTCATTAAGTAATTGTTGTAGGTCTTTAAGATTTTCTGCTAGTTATACAGTATCATCAGCATATCTTAGGTTATTAATTATAATTCCATTACTGTTTAGGCTTGGCATCTCTGTGATTTTTTAAAGATTTGCTCAGTGTATAGATTGAACAAGCTTGGTGATAGGATGCATTCCTGTCTTACTCCTCTTGTTATATCATTAGGTGTAGAGTTCTCTTTGTTATATTTTTTTATTGTTGTTTGCTCACAATATAATTTACATATTAGTCGTATGTCTGTGTTATCTAGTTGTATATCTTTCGTGCAGTCTATAAGTTTCTTTATGGTGTATTCTATCAAATGCCTTGGTGTTGTGTATGAAGCAGGCATATATTGTTTTGTTTTTTTACTTCTGCGTACCTTTCTATAATAATAGTAGTAATTGAATCAATGTTATTATTATTACGAGTAGTCTTAATATTAGAGGTAGTAATAGCAGTTGTAGTACTAGTAATAATAGTTATAGTAGTAATAGTAATAATAGTAATAGTAGCAGCAACAGCTTTAGTAGGAGCAGTAGCAGCATCAATAATAGTTGTAATAATAGTATTAGTAGTTGCAGTAGCAAAATATGGCATTTGGCGTCTTGACAGAAGGTTGGTAGCAAGCAATCATGATAAGTGTGTTGTTTGGTAAAATATTAGTGTCTTGCTGGAAAAGCTTCTCTCGTGGCTAGTAGTGGATAGAAAGATCACTACTAAGGCTAATAGTACATAGAAAGATCCGTCCACTGAATGAACAATACGTTTTCGTGGTGCCTGGCCTCGTCTCCTTTCTCCAGCTCTTTTATCTTCTGAATTTGATATCAGCACTGCCTCGAAAGTTACTCTACCATTTTTTTTATTTTTGTCCTTCAAGTGCTTCGGTCTGCAGCCAGATTGTACCAGTTTATTTCACTGATGCAGAATTCCCTCAAGGAAGCCCTGTAAACATTATTATATCTCAGAACTGGTCTGTCCTTTGGTCTCTTTCCGTTTCTTAAGTTCGCCAAACAATATTTGTTTGAGAATACGAATGTTAACCATCCTTCTCACATGATCCAGCTACCTTAGTCTTCGACTCCTAAGCGTTGCCATGGTGGACAGAAGTTTGGTTCGTTGTAAGGCATTAAAGTTTGTTACTTTGTCCTGCTATTTGATGTTCATAATCTTTCGAAGCAATGTACGCGGAAACTATAACCTTTTCTCCTGCCCTGCATAGGTCGTCCAAGTTTCTGATCCGTATAGAAGTCACGCAACTTTGGTAAATTTGAATCTTAGTTCTGAGTGTTAGTTCGATGTTGGCCCATGCTTTATCTTTAAGTTTACCAAATGTCGCATCTGCCTTTCCAATTCGGCAATTTATTTCTTCGTCATGGGAGATGATGGTTGTGACCAGAGAACCGAGGTAGGTGAACTTTCTCACAGATTCAAGGGGTGTGTAATTTAATTATATAGCTGCGGAATTGGCTACACCTCGTTGAAGCATCACAGTCTTCTTAATACTTAATGACAGGGAGAATAAATCACATAATCTAGCTAGACTGTCAACCATTGACTTCAGGACGGATTCATCGTGAGCAACCACTGCTGCAATATCAACGAATAGAAGCTCCTTGATTAGAGTCTCTGTTGTTTTAAATGTTGACCTCAGACGTGTTAAATTAAATAAGGACCCGTCAGATCTTGTACGGATGTAGATGTCTCCAGAGATGATTTCAAACGCATTGTGTAGAAGGCCAACGAAAAAATGTTCCGATATGGGTAGGGGTAATGAAACATCCTTGTCTGATTTTACAGTTCATCTCAAAGGGATGGGAAGATCTACCGTCGAACTGGCAGCAATGTCATCATCAACAATGGTAATAGTAATAGTATTGGAAGTTGTTATAGCAGCAGCACACTAACGGTAGAAGTAGTAATGGCAGCAGTAGTAGTAATAGTAATAGTAGTAGTTGTTATTATTGTTATTGTTGCAGTAATTGTAGTCTATATATAGTAGTCTATAATAATAGGTCTTCAACAAACACTTTCCAAGCCGTTCTGTTTCTTGCCATTCTTTCAAGATCGTTCCATGTCTTTCCCATCATCTTCATCTCTGCTTTTATTTGTCTTCTCCAAGAATTCCTTAGTCTTCCTCTTTGTCTTTTCCCTGGGGATTCCAAAAAGGGCCTGTTGTGTAATACTCTCAGTTGGCTTCCGTAGTGTGTGTCCTATCCAGCGCCATCGTCTTCGCTGTATCTCTTTATCCACGGGTATTTGACTGGTACATTTCCATAATTATATGTCAGTAATTTTGTCCTGCCATTTCCATCCTTTTATTCTGCGTAAGCATCCAGTAATGAAAGTCTGTATCTTCGTGATTGTCAATTTTGTTGTTCTACATGTTTCACAGCCATATAATAGGACCGACTTAACATATGAGTTGAAAAATTTTATTTTTGTATTGAACCTAATTTCTTTGGATTTACATGTTTCCCAGTGCAACGAAAGCTCCTCTTGCTTTTGATATCCTTATTTTGGTATCATTTTCTGTTGCTCCCTCTTTATCTATATTACTGGCCAGATATATGTAAGATTGTACGTCTAGTAGAGGCATTTCTCCTAATTGTATTTGGTATTGCAAACTGCATTAATTCTCATAATGTTGGTCTTATCTTTATTTATCTTCAGTCTTAGCTGTTGTGATCTCTCATCAAGTATGTTCATTTTATCCTACATCTGTTGATGGCTGTGTGATAGGAGAGCTATGTCATCAGCAAAGTCTAAATCATCAAGTTGTTTGGTCAGTGACCACTGGATTCCATTTCTGTTGTTTTTGAGTTATTTTCATAATCCAGTTTATGGCCAGTAGAAAGAGAAATGGCGACAGAAGGCATCCCTGCCTTACTCCTGTTCTTATTTCAAATGCTTCTGTAAGCTGTCCTTCCTGCACCACACTACATTTCGTTCCTTCATACATTGTTTTTATCAGGTTAATAAACTGTATGGGGATTCCGTAATGACTCAGCAACTTCCAAAGCATTCTTCTGTCTAAACTATCAAATTCTTTTTCGTAATCTATGAATCCAATATAAAGTGGGGATTTTAGTTCTAAACTTTGTTCAACTATTATATGTAGAGTAGTTATTTGATCAGCACATGATCTGTTCTTCCTAAAACATGCTTGTTTATCTCTCAAATGTTTCTCTATGGCCTCTTTTAGTCTCTCCAGAATGATTCTGCTTAATATTTTTCCTGGCACTGATAATAGCATAATTCCCCTGTAATTTGTGCACTCCTGTAAAATTCCATTCTTTGGTAGTTTGATCACATAACTTTCTTTCCAGCCTTTATGTATTTCTTCCCTCTCCCAAATTTTATCTAATAGATTATGTAGCATCTTGGTAGAGGTGTTACTATCTGCTTTGATGGCTTCCGTAGGAATTTCATATGGTCCTGTGGCTTTACAATTTTTTAATAGTTTGATGGCTTTCATTATTTCTTCTTTACTTGGTTTACTCTTCTTCTGCTGGTAGTATATATGGGGGATTATTTGAGCCGGGTCTGTTCAAAAGTTCTTTAAAGTGCTCTTTCCATCTCTGCATTTGTTCCCTTATATTACTAAGCAGATTTCCTTTCTTATCTATAATAAAGGCATTGATCTGTTTGTAGTTTCCACTTAATTTCTTTGTACTGTTGTACAGTTCTTTCATATTCCCTTTATTTGCTGCTTCTTCTGCCTCTTTAGCTAGTTCATCTATATATTTCCTCTTATCCTCTGTGTTAGCTTCCTGTGTCTTGGTTTTATTACTTCTCGTTTTGCTTTTATCTGTGTCTACTTTCTTGTTCTTTCTTTCTTTAATTTTATCCAGGGTCTCTGCTGTCATCCATGCCTTATTCTGGCGTTTTCTTTTCCCCAGTGTTTCTTTGCATGTCTCTTTGAATATATATTTTACCGGTTTCCAATGATCTTCTATATTTATTGTTTTTTTTCTAGTTGTTGGAGGACTTGAGATTTGTTTGATATTGTGACTGCGAATTTATCTTTAATTCCTTGTTCTTTAAGGAACCCTACATTGAAATACTTTCTACCCTTATTCGTTGTAATATACCTTTTTAGTTTAAGTTTGGCTATCAGAAGATGATGATCTGAAGCTACATCTGCCCCTTTGTATACTTTTACATCCTGTAAGGATGACTTAAACTTATTATTAATACATATGTGATCAATTTGATTTTCCGTTCTATGATCTGGTGACACCCATGTAGCTTTATGTATTCTTTTATGTTGGAATATTGTTCCTCCTAGGCTCACTTGATTAAGGGCGCAGAAATTCACAAATATCTCTCCATTCTCGTTTATATCTCCAAGTCCATGTTTTCTCATAATCTCTTCGAAGCCTCAGTTATCTGATCCTAATTTAGCATTTAGGTCTCCCATCAAGATTATAATATCCTTGGCTTGTCTTGCATCCATCTGACATTGTAGCTGCTTATAGAATTCATCTTTAACTAAATCATCCTTATCGTTGGTTGGTGCATAGCAAAGGATAATAGTAATAGTTGTTGTTGTTGTAACAGAGTAACCTAATGAAAGCATGGGAGCAGGTAACTTAGTCGTTACCCATTCTTTCATAGACAATAGCAGTAACATGGTAGCGACCAGCAGTAGTTGAGACATAAAATCTAAGGTATGGAAAATTCCCAACCAGAATAACAAAGTGTGCAAATTGAGATGGCGCAGAGTTTATAGTAGGGATATGGACACCCATCGAGGAATTATACTCGGACATAACGGACACCCACCAAGCTAAGGTAGGAAGGTAGAATTTTCCAGGTCATGACAAGCTAAGGTCATAGAGGATAGTAGACAAGGAAGGAAATGTAGAATTATACAGAGAGTTTAGGTCCATGGAAATTTCCACGCAGATTTCCACAACAGCTGGTTGGGGAAATGGCAATAGAGCATGCATTGACCCCATGACTTTGGCCGTCTGATAAATACCTTGTCATCCAACGAAAAGGTCATAGAGATTTCACGAAAACAATGTGTTTTCGTCAAATCATGAAAAAAGTTCAAGTTTCGGTCACAGAATGATGAAGGGTGGGTGACCAATTCAAGTGATCAGAAGAGTGCAAATTGTCACTTTGCGACAGTTTGATTGGCTGTTGATTTTTAGGCGAATAGTTGTGGCTGAATATTTAAACTTCAACACAATAGGTTTAAGAAAGTTAGAGAATTAGACACAGAGAGAGAAGTCAGAATGTAGACTAAGTAAGTTTAGTCCGGCTTCGGTCGAACTGCCGAAGGCAGTTAGTTAGAGAGAATTAGACAGTTAGGAAATTAGATACACAGAACAGTCAGAACAGTTAGAAAAGTTAGATCGCAAGTTAGGACACTTAGACAAGAAAAGTTAGTAAGAAATCATAAGTTTATAGTAGTCAATTAGTTGAGCCATAGAACATTACAACAAGTGAGTTAAAATCAACATATAAATTATTAAGATTGTGAAGTGTTGAGAGAATTCCAAAAATTGTGCTTCAATATGTCCTTACAATTTCGTAATTAGACAAATGTGTGAGAACTAATGATCAATATAAACGTGCTGTAATGCTATTATAATTCAATAAAGAGTCTGTGGTTTCTATAACAGTTGTTATTGTTGCTGTAGTAGTGGTAATGGTAGTAGTATAGGCAGTAATAGTAGTAATAGTAGCAGTTGTTATTGTTGCAGTAGTAGTAGTAGTGGAAGTAGTATAGGCAGTAGTAGTAGTTTTAGTAGTAGTTTCTGTTGTAGTAGTTGTAGTAGCAGTAGTAGTTGTTGTAGTAGTAGTTGTTGTTGTTGTTGTTGATGTACTTGTAGTAATAGTAGTAGATGTTGTTATTATTATTATTGCAGTAGTAGTAGTAGTAGTAGTACCGATAGTAGTATAAACAACAGTAGTAGTTTAAGTAGAAGTGATAGTAGTATTAGTAATAACAGTTGTAGTAGTAGTTGCTGTAGTAGTAGTAGAATTAGTAGTAATAGTAGTAGTTGTTGTAATTGTTGTAATTATAGTAGTAGTAGTAGTAGTAGCAGCAGTAATAGTAGTAGCTGTTGTTATTGTTATTGTTGAAGTAGTAGTGGTAGTGATAGTAGTATAAGCAGCAGTAGTAGTGATATTAGTAGTGATAGTAATAGTAATATTAGTTCTAGTAGTAGTAGTTATTGTTGTTGTTGTTGTACTTGTAGTAGTAGTAGAAGTAGTAGAAGTAGTAGTTGTAGTAGTAGTAGTAGTAGTAGTAGTAGTAGTAGTAGTAGTAGTAGTTGTTGTTGTTGTTGTTGTTGTTGTTGTTGTAGCAGTAGTAGTTGTAGCAGTAGTAGTAGTAGTAGTAGTAGTAGTAGTAGCAGTAGTAGTAATAGTAGTAGTAGTAGTAGTAGTAGTTGTTGTTGTTGTAGCAGTAGTAGTTGTAGTAGTAGTAGTAGTAGTAGTAGTAGTAGTAGTAGTAGTAGTAGTAAAATTAATTTGTCAGTTGAATTCTACCGGCACTGAGTGGATGCCGAACTATAAATAGAATCACCTAACCATCCTTGATATATTGCCAGATTATATTTTGTGTTTATTTAAATCATGCAAGTCATATTGATAAAATGACTCAAGCATTCATCTACGACCCACTTTTGTATAATTTACACAGACATAACTATAAAACAATAGCCAAAATATGCTGAATGCGTAGACTATAAAACATAGGCACATGTATTCATTAGCAATAGACAGGGCCGGCGACGAAACACTTTTGTGCTGATGAAGTGACAGAACTTCTCTTCATTGTTGATATTTATGAAGTGGAAAAGACTGACATAATGTCGTCGGATAAGAGATGCGTTGTTGTTACAGGTAGAGTACTTTTGTTTTGGTGTGTTATGTTAAATTTATTATACTAACATCAAAACAAATAACACCAGGGCCAAAACTAAGAATAGCAAAATGTTACACCTTCTCAATATTCCTATATGGTGCAGAAACATGGACATTAGACAAGAAAACAAAACAGAGAATTGAAGCCTTTGAAATGTGGATTTATAGAAGAATATGTAGAATTGGATGGAAGGAAAAGAAAACAAACTATGAAGTCTTAAAACAATTAAAAATGAAAAGAAACCTACTAAACACAATTCAAAAAAGACAAATGCGATTTTTGGGCCATGTTAAAGGACACAACAGCCTACTAAAAGTAATCCTGGAGGGGAAAATACAAGGTAAAAGAGGTAGAAGCAGACCAAGATTAACATGGACGAGTAACATCAGAAGATGGACAAACCAGCCTATGACAACCTGCACTATCAAATCAAGGGACGGAGCAGAATAGCGCTCCATGGTAGCCAACCTTCGTTGCGGAGATGGCACTCGATGATGACGATGATGATGATGATATGTTAAATTATGATCATGGTGGCAGCACTCCGGACACACCTAACATCTTGAATGTAAGTAAAAAAGAAAAAGTAAAGATCCCCCGTCACGCCAAGTGGCGTATAGGGAATATGGTGTTATGGACCATACATTTTACAGACCTTCAGCACATGAGTTTTGGGGTAATGTGTTCAGTATTACGCCCGTGCCGCTTTACTTTCCCAGAAAACAATCCGGTACCCATTTAATGCTGGGTGAACCCGGAAGCTGTCGGTTGGGATTGAACCCTGTCCCTTGTCCTTTGTAGTCCAGTTCACTAACCACTGAGCTATCGCGGCTCATTCTTCCTGAATGTGCTCATAGTTTACATGTTGTGAATAGGAATGTTATTAGGGGCGTTGTTGTTAATATCAGCATTACTGCACACCGAACGAATCCATGGCTGCTCCGATATTCCCCTACAGCATTTCGATAAAATCTTGGGAGAATCCTGGCCCATGTGCACGAACTCTGTAGCAAGGCATGGGATACAGAATGTAGGCAGGTTTCTGCTGAAAGTTTCGCCTGGGCAACTGCCAAATGTATGACCAACTCTTCGATTTAAACTACCAAGGGTTCTTTAACGTGCGCGAGTGCACACGGAGACCTTCTCTTTATTGCCGTTGCTCGAGAGAGCTAGACATCAGATCTCACTACCCAAGAGATCAGGGGAGGGTAATGTCATAAAGAAACCACTAATTTAATTAATTAACTAATTATTCATTATTATTAATTAATTGGATTAATTTTTCAATTTTTTTAAAAATCACAATCGCTTCTGGTAGGTTGTGAACCTGGGTTCTTCCTGTCCTGAGCCGGACGTTGTTCCTCTAGACTACCACCCTCCTCTCCTTCTCCTATCAGGGATGATACAGTTTTAAGACTGCATACATTTTTTTGGGGGGGGGGGTAGAGGGGGGAGGAAACGTCAAAACCGTACCAATAATAGTCTTCAGCAAATTGATATAAACAGCGAGGATCTGGAGCCTTTTGTTTGTACATACTTCTTCGTCAGTTGATGTCGAGTAAACATCTATGAATTTGTTCAGAATGCTGTGAAGTCAACTGTAACCAAAAAGATTATATCGGAATCAGCACGAATTATCAATAAGATTACAGTCTCCAGGCTGCAGTAATTTGTAATACAAACACTGGAACAAGTAGGAACGATAACGTGCCAGAATATGTCAACAATAACAATGAACACTTAATTAATATGACTAATATATCTCATATAATTATGAAAGAAAATATTTATTATTCACTTGCATCATTCAATTATTAAAACAGTTATTATTTGGAATTGAACAAGCTTCCGTGCTTATAATATAAAGATACATTTTATTTATATAAATATTATAAAAAAAAATTATGTATATTTTATTTTATAACAATAAAATGTTATTATATTATCTGTTAAGACTTGCTCCGATATCTGGCACATAAATTCTTTAAAAATAGATGCATTGTGTATCTAATATGTTTATTTGAGTTATTGAGATATGTTGGTGCTGTACTAATGCTGAACTCAGGTTGTTGACTTTATAAATTTACATAGCAGCGATATGGTTAAAGAATAGGTACTTGAGGGCTATTATGTTCAATATGGTTAATTAAACTTGACTATATCAGCACCACGTGACTTACACGACACAATACTGACTGCAGATAATTATCTGCTTTATCCACATCTACTGTGGAGCGTTGTGGGGAGATGCAGCTTTCTATCCTAGGTCAAGTGTGCTGAAGTGTCAGTTTTATAGCCCTTCACAGCAAGGTTTCTGTAATGCTGTCTGTCTGTCTGTCTGTCTGTCTGTCTGTCTGTCTGTCTGTCTCTATGTATCTATCCAACTGACAATTGATCTATTTCGAACCACAATCGCAGCTCGTCCAAAACTAAGAACTGAGAGAAAAGCTAGGGATAATTCCCGCCATAGAGTACATGAACAAACAACAGATAAAATGGTTTGGTTGCGTGATAAGGACAGAAAGATCAAAACACAACACAACGAAACTTCATTACATATTGCGAGAACACCAGATCCAAGGGCCTAAACAAAAGAAAAAAGATGGATTGATGGAATATTGATCCATGTGCACGAATATATCACCAAGCTTGTTCAATCTATACACTAAGCAAATCTTTAAAAACGTCATAGAGATGACATGCCTAAACATTAATGGAAAGATAATCAATAACTAAGATATGCTGATGATACTGTACTACTAGCAGAAAATCCTAAAGATCTACAATAATTACTTAATGAAATAAACATGGCAAGCGAAAAATATGGATTATATATGAATATCAAAAAGACTAAAACTATGATCATAAACAAAGTTAATACTCAAAACCTACAAGTGGATACCAAAGTTGAAGGAATAGATATGGCGACAGTTCAGAGCTACAAACATACTGTAACCAGTGATGGAAAATGTAAAACTTAAAAAAGAATAGAAATGGCAAAAAGTAATTTTACTGCCATGAAAAATTTACTAACATCAAAACAAATAACACCAAGGCTAAAACTAAGATCAGCAAAACGTTATATCTTCTCAACATTCCTGTATGGTGCAGAAACTTTGACATTAGACAAAAAAGTCATCATCATCATCAAATACCAAGCCTGCTGGCGTAGGTGATCATGTCTCTCCACAACTTTCAATCACGACAGTTATTTATCATTTCTATTGTTGACCTTCATTAGTGTATTATGGCATTAATGATGGATGAATCCTGCTTCTAGCAGCGGAATATTCTTTATATAAATAGTCTACCGGCAGATTTGTTTTTTCTTATATGAGAGTCTACCCGCCCATTTTTGTTCCGACCGTGGTGACCTCTCGTTGACCTCTCGGGTGAGCGCTCGTGGTGGGGTGGTGTTGTGGTGACCTCCCGCGGCGGTGGTATCATAACTTTCACATTCTTTGTACTTTCAATGGTGCCGTAACTTTGTACATTATACTCTCAGGCAATAAAAAACAGTGACTTTCAAAACAGTTCTATTCAAGATAAGTTTTAAAAACTTCCTTTAGAATTAAAGGTAACAGCTTAGGCCGTTACACACGCTACACGAAGCTACGTTAACGAACTTAGTAACTACACGCCAAACGCGAAACACCGCGTTAATTACGTTAAGGGAGATCAAAGAGCTCGGTTCCAGTTAGACGGTCAGCAAGATCAAAGAATCCGCCACCCGCGAGAGTCCGCCAGCCGCGTGGAAATCTCCGTAGCCGGTAAGTGTTCATCAGGAGTGTCATTTAACAGGGAATTTTACGATACCGATGTTTTAATGTGAAACGCTTGGGGAAATTAACAGTGACAAGTTTATTTATTTATTGTTTTATTCGTATATATCTCACAATAGATAACACAGGGGTAGACAATAATGTATTGTTTAACTATTGTACATTATAGACAAGTATAATACATAAGAAACAAAGTAGTTTATTTACAAGTGTTATACATGATAGTGTTAAATGGATAAAGGGGAGGTGGTCACGTTGTCAGAATGGACCTGTCGCTTGATGGGGTGAGGTAGTAAGTTGGAAGTTGTAGTAGTAGGTTAGAAGTTGGCGTGTATTAGAAGTAGTAGGTTAGCAGTTGGCGTGTATTAGAGGTAGTTGGTTGTGGACGTTGTAGTTGTAGAGGAAGTTGGTTGTGGAGATAGTTGGTTGTGGAAGTTGTAGTTGTAGTTGGTTGTGGACGTTGTAATTGTAGAGGTAGTTGGTTGTGGAAGTTGTAGTTGTAGAGGTAGTTGGTTGTGGAAATTGTAGTTTTAGAGGTAGCTGGTTGTGGACGTTGTAGTTTTAGAGGTAGTTGGTTGTGGAGGTAGTTGGTAGTAGAAGTTGTAGTAGTGAAAGTTGTAGTTGTAGACGTAGTTGGTGTAGAAGTTGTAGTAGTGAAAGTTGTAGTAGAGCAGGGGACGACGTTCAAATTAACAGACGACGACTTTTATTCGACTGACTCAACAAGCAAAGACCAAAACGTTACTCCCAAACCCACGAAAGCTTAGACTTTGGAGTTCTATATCTTTAGCACTTCAACGAATAACAGACAACAGTAATGGTGAACCTTACAGATAAGAAAACTTAGTTCCAAACCCCAAAATTTCGTCTCATAACTAAAAAGTTGAACTCAAAACATTAAAAATCTAGGTCCAAAGTCAAAATAGTTAGACACGGTAGGGCAAAAGGGCATATTCTTTCCAACCAATACTTCCTATTCTTCTACACATCTGCATCTCGAAGCCTTCGAATTTATATTCAATGTTTGGCTACTGACTATAATTTGTGCCGATTGCTCAGAGTCGATACTATATTCAACCACTGAACTCTCTTTCTATTGGCTGCATGTTTCTCTCTCTCTCTCTCTCTCTCTCTCTCATCGCTGTCTCTTTCGCTCTTGCTCGTTCTCTCTCTCTCTCTCTCTCTCTCTCTCTCTCTCTCTGTCTGCCATGTCGTTGCATCAGACATGTATGTCATATCGTTATATATCAGACACGCATGTTGTCGACTGTGACGGGATGGATGAATGTAGGTTGTCGACTGTGTCGGGATGGATGCATGTAGGTTGTTGACTGTGCCATGATGCTTGTATGTAGGTTGTCTAGTGTCGCATGATGGATGCATGTAGGTTGTCGACTGTGTCGGGATGGCTGTTTGTAGGTTTTCTAGTGTGTCGGGATGGATGCATGTAGGTTGTCGACTGTGTCGAGATGGATGAATGTAGGTTGTCGACTGTGTCATGATGCTTGTATGTAGGTTGTCTAGTGTCGCATGATGGTTGTATGTAATTGTCGAGTGTGCTCCAACAAACCGCCGTGTCATTTAAACTTCTTTGAACACAATGGACACGGATGTTTACCAGAAGAAACCTCATTATGAGAAACCGTCTGGAGAAAATCCAATAACCCTTTCGTCAACCATATTTAACATACCTAGTTAAACTTCAATCTCAACAATACTTATCATACCTACTTTAAACACATTAATAAAATTGAATAACCTTTTATCGATAAGCCTTAACGTACTTTAAGAGAAAACAATCCAACTTACTGTGTAAAATAGAATCTCAATCCGTTAGAATGAATAGTAACTTTCCTTGAAGCAACCAAACTTATAACACGAAAGCCCTGAAGGGTCTAGTTTAAATATAAATTGGTAACAAATGAATACATTATCCAATCAGAGAGTGACTATGCCAACGATATCATCGACTGATATCTGGATTAACCAATCAGAGAAGAGTATTAGCATGGGAGGCGGAGCAAAGAAATGACTGACATCTGTATTATAACCATTCAGAAAAGAGCATTAGCATGGGAGGCGGAGCAAAGAAATGACTGATATCTGTATTATAACCAGTCAGAAAAGAACATTATTATGAACGGCAGAGTGATTAACCAATCATAGAAGAGCGTAACTTTGAAAACGGTTCCAGTTCCATCTTAAGGTAAATGAATTGGTCGGGTTCTCATCGAGGATCGTGGGCGTTTCTGGTCAAAAAATCATAGAATGTGTTTGGATAAACTTATGAAGGAGTTTATGTTCCTAGGGGTTGATATTATTCATACATGTGATAAGACGTGTAAGAAACATTCCAAGTTTTATAAAGCGATGGCTAACCTAGTATATACATTATCGGAGAGAAATGAACTGTTATTTACTGGAATAATTCAGAGAGTCGGTAGTCATGATATCTACGCCACGTTTGTAACCATCGTTATCGAAATACTTTCAGACCGAATTCACAATTTCGGTCGTCTTGTTGTTCTATATACCCTCGCCTATCGATTAGTTAATAATCATGTCAAAGACATGTTCGACTCTAATTCCGACATTTGTGCTTTAGAGAAGGACTTTGGTACTTGGACCGGTGTTATCATCGGAAGAGAATTTGGAGAGTGGTTACTAAAAGAAGGTGGTTTGGAAAATTTTCTAGACCTCTCTAACGAAGAAGCTACAACACTGTGGACTCTACTTCGCAACAGCCTTTGGTCTTTAAGAGCTTTACCTAGAAATGTTTATCTGTGAGTTTATATATTTTCCCTAATAAAAGTTTGGTAACCCCACAGCATTTGTTACTGCCTTGCAATATTGTTTACCAGGTCACGACACCCCCTCACACTGATGATGAGGGTTGTCCTGTAGTACGCCTGTGATTGTAATAAGAATGGTTTGCTCCAGCTTTGAAATCTGAAATTTTCACAAAAAGAGATGGTGTTACTCAGTTCCCCTATAATGGGGATGTTGAGTTACTAAAAATAGATTTTGATCTCTGATGCAATACCTGATTAGTTACTAAAAATAGATTGTGACCTATGATCCAATAACAGAATACTCATTGTACTGGTGACCAATTGAGACTGTATGTACTCATTCACCCAATACTCTCACATCAATATGGAAAAGTGAATTCCCAGTCATTGAAAAGTATGTTGTCACGATAGGTGTGTCAATAACAAGGAACAAAAATCATTAAAGATATCCTAATTAAGTTGTGAAATTTTGGTGGTTGAGAGATAAATCTGAAGATAAGCACATCAAACTATAAGAACAAGGAAACAATCGTATATTACACACTCTTAGAGCCAGTGTTAAGTTAACACGTATTTAGTTAAAATAGAAGGTTATAAATTGAGTAGAGGTAAACTTATACCTTATGGCTCATCTACTTTTTCGAATAAACTCATTAAAATTAAAATAAGTCAAATAAAAACAAACAAATATGATCTTTTTATAATGTTTATTTTCACAATAAAACTAGACAACACATGTTACACGTTCAAATATTTATAATTTAACAACGATGCTTTAAATAGTGCAAATATGGATACACATCATCTGAAAAAGTACACATATAACAACATAGTCATGTGTTTAATGCTTAAATTACAAGTTTACGTGGTCTCCTACGTGGTTTTTTTTAAATACACAAGGATCGCAAAACTTAACACAATTTTGTTTATTGTTCTTAATAGCATCAGATCCATCAGTTATATTAGTGATCGAACGGGGATCAATTCGTTTGTGAGCTGTGTCTGTGAGAACAGTCGAAAGGTCACTCTGTTGATACTGGAAGTCGTCATAAACGGGAGGAGCAGCGATCGACCACTCACCCTCATTGGTCGTTTGTTCTCTGTCATAGTCTGAGCGAAATGTAGAAGCTCCATCAGTGGTTGCTTGTATACTGTCACACTCAGATGAGAGAATCGTAGACGCATCACCTGTGGCTACTTGTAGTCTGTCACACTCTGAGAGAATCGTAGACTTCAGACCCACTAAAGTCTCAAATTCAGGCTGTGTTAGTGTTATACTGTAACGTGTTGGGAATTTCAACCCCGTTTTGCCATCGTATTTTCTAAGATGAATTAAAGTCATTGCTCGATATCTCGAAACTGAGACAACCTTCAAACCATTCTTCTGTAGAGGCTTTACATACTCGTCATTACGAGAGGCATAGAAAAAAGCACCATCACAGTCAACATTAACAGCGGAATCACACATATCCATTCTAACGGACTCCATTCTAAAAAACACACGACTTGGTAGCAGGGCTCTGACTTTCTGTATGTAGCAGCACTGAGAACGGCTGCCCTTTATACCCTGTAACAAGGGGGCGTGGTCAGTCTATTTATAGTAACCAATGGAATACGTTCTATTTATAGTAACTGGTGCAATATGTCATTGAACGTGATGAGACATGTTCAGAGAGCGGCCATCTTTGATGAGTCATGGGAAGTTTGTTCCACGAAGCCGATGTATCCATGGAGTCATCAAAACAAATGATGATGCAGAGGGCGGGGCCTACACTGACAAGTTGGAGACAAACTCGAGTATAGCATGTTATGTTCATTAGAGGGAAGTGTTCTTGTGAACACAGGATTGGGCTTGGCAAGTAAAATATCAACTAAACTTTAGTTTCTATTACTTCTGAAATACTTTTTAGAATCTTGGCTCTGTGATCAATAGCTAGGATGGGGAAAATAATTTTGCCACATTCTTGTATACGGTTTATGAAGCGCTCCTTGTCTATAGAAAACTGCTGCCAAGAGTAATTGGGTTCGTCATTTTCATCATCGTGGATTGTTATAACAATCGTTTCTTCACAAAAATGAACCTAGAAGAAACGAGACAATTTAGTTTTAAAAGCCAGCAAAAACTTCTAAATGAAAAACACTTTATAATAAAATATCTCTTCACAACTCTGTAGCTTATGTCATTTCTCTTTGTTTCCCTCTGTCTTTTCACCCCTCACGTTTTCAAGTTGGTACAAGTTATTACACCGGTTCTCATTACAAGTCACAACATCCAAGTATTGGATATCTCTTTCACTTCTCACCTAGTAACCTATTGTCCATGAGTCTCTTGGGTAAGTTAAACCTGCTTCTACGTAAAATTTACTCTACTCCACCTCCAGAGGATAACACTTCAAAGGATTTACCAGTATTAATATTATTCCACTTTTCGTTTTCTTTGATGTTACAGTTACTTCTTTATGGTATTAAGGATGAGTCCTTTATTTTTTTCGGTTTCCTTTACTATAACGTCAATCATTACTAGCAACTAGTTTCAAAATTGTCATTACATGTGGAAATTTACTATTTATCATCATCAATAAAGATAATGTCTCTACTAGTTGTGTAATAACCCAGTAATAAAGATAACGAAGGAGAAACAGAGAATATCAAAATCAAAAGGTAAACTCGACTCCAAAGCAATTACTTACCTTGGTAGCTCTATCGTTTAGAAAGGTAAACTCGACTCCAAAGCAATTACTTACCTTGGTAGCTCTATCGTTTAGTGTATCACCTTGCTGGCTGCAAGCGTATTGTTCGTTCCACGTTGCATTAATGTGTTCAAAATAAATATCATGTTCAAAGATGTGTATATCTCTATTAGCAGTCGAGGGGTGGTTGTTAATTATTTCAGTTGGAATCTCCAGCCTTCCAGCTCCCTGATTTTGAGAGCCGGTGATGTAGGTGTCAGAGGTTTCACTAGAGTTTAAAAACCTTTCATGTATGTTTGTCTTTTTGAAAATTGAGTCAAAAGTTAAACCATTATTAAAATTAACACTAGACCATATTGTCGTGGTTTGCGTGCTCATTGACAAATCACTATCTTCATCACTGTCTTCCTCTTCTGAACTTGAGTTTATTCGAAAAAGTAGATGAGCCATAAGGTATAAGTTTACCTCTACTCAATTTATAACCTTCTATTTTAACTACAGATAAATACGTGTTAACTTAACACTGGCTCTAAGAGTGTGTAATATACGATTGTTTCCTTGTTCTTATAGTTTGGTGTGCTTATCTTCAGATTTATCTCTCAACCACCAAAATTTCACAACTTAATTAGGATGTCTTTAATGATTTTTGTTCCTTGTTATTGACACACCTATCGTGACAACATACTTTTCAATGACTGGGAATTCACTTTTCCATATTGATGTGAGAGTATTGGGTGAATGAGTACATACAGTCTCAATTGGTCACCAGTACAATGAGTATTCTGTTAGTGGATCATAGGTCACAATCTATTTTTAGTAACTAATCAGGTATTGCATCAGAGATCAAAATCTATTTTTAATAACTCAACATCCCCATTATAGAGGAACTGAGTAACACCATCTCTTTTTGTGAAAATTTCAGATTTCAAAGCTGGAGCAAACCATTCTTATTACAATCACAGGCGTACTACAGGACAACCCTCATCATCAGTGTGAGGGGGTGTCGTGACCTGGTAAACAATATTGTAAGGCAGTAACAAATGCTGTGGGGTTACCAAACTTTTATTAGGGAAAATATATATTCAATCTACAATCTACATTCATCCATCTCGACACAGTCGACAACATGCGTGTCTGATATATAACGATATGACATACATGTCTGATGCAACGACATGGCAGACAGAGAGAGAGAGAGAGAGAGAGAGAGAGAGAGAGAACGAGCAAGAGCGAAAGAGACAGCGATGGAGAGAGAGAGAGAGAGAGAGAGAGAGAGAGAGAGAGAGAGAACATGCAGCCAATAGAAAGAGAGTTCAGTGGTTGAATATAGAATCGACTCTGAGCAATCGGCACAAAATATAGTCAGTAGCCAAACATTGAATATAAATTCGAAGGCTTCGAGATGCAGATGTGTAGAAGAATAGGAAGTATTGGTTGGAAAGAATATGCCCTTTTGCCCTACCGTGTCTAACTATTTTGACTTTGGACCTAGATTTTTAATGTTTTGAGTTCAACTTTTTAGTTATGAGACGAAATTTTGGGGTTTGGAACTAAGTTTTCTTATCTGTAAGGTTCACCATTACTGTTGTCTGTTATTCGTTGAAGTGCTAAAGATATAGAACTCCAAAGTCTAAGCTTTCGTGGGTTTGGGAGTAACGTTTTGGTCTTTGCTTGTTGAGTCAGTCGAATAAAAGTCGTCGTCTGTTAATTTGAACGTCGTCCCCTGCTTTACTACAACTTTCACTACTACAACTTCTACACCAACTACGTCTACAACTACAACTTTCACTACTACAACTTCTACTACCAACTACCTCCACAACCAACTTCCTCTACAACTACAACTTCCACAACCAACTACCTCTAAAACTACAACGTACACAACCTGCTACCTCTAAAACTACAATTTCCACAACCAACTACCTCTACAACTACAACTTCCACAACCAACTACCTCTACAATTACAACGTCCACAACCAACTACAACTACAACTTCCACAACCAACTACCTCCACAACCAATTTCCTCTACAACTACAACGTCCACAACCAACTACCTCTAATACACGCCAACTGCTAACCTACTACTTCTAATACACGCCAACTTCTAACCTACTGCTACAACTTCCAACTTACTACCTCACCCCATCAAGCGACAGGTCCATTCTGACAACGTGACCACCTCCCCTTTATCCATTTAACACTATCATGTATAACACTTGTAAATAAACTACTTTGTTTCTTATGTATTATACTTGTCTATAATGTACAATAGTTAAACAATACATTATTGTCTACCCCTGTGTTATCTATTGTGAGATATATATGAATAAAACAATAAATAAATAAACTTGTCACTGTTAATTTCCCCAAGCGTTTCACATTAAAACATCGGTATCGTAAAATTCCCCTGTTAAATGACACTCCAGGCGCTCAGATGATAAAAAATCATTAACGTACCCCTGGCCAGTCTCGCACTCAAACATTCAATCTAAACTTTTCACAGCGAAACAGGGTCTTTGAACACGAAACAGCACAACCATATTACTTACCCCAAGCGTCTCACATTAAAACATCGGTATCGTAAAATTCCCCTGTTAAATGACACTCCTGATGAACACTTACCGGCTACGGAGATTTCCACGCGGCTGGCGGACTCTCGCGGGTGGCGGATTCTTTGATCTTGCTGACCGTCTAACTGGAACCGAGCTCTTTGATCTCGCTTAACGTAATTAACGCGGTGTTTCGCGTTTGGCGTGTAGTTACTAAGTTCGTTAACGTAGCTTCGTGTAGCGTGTGTAACGGCCTAAGCTGTTACCTTTAATTCTAAAGGAAGTTTTTAAAACTTAAATAAATAAATAAACTTGTCACTGTTTTTATTGCATGAAAGTATAAAGAAAGAATATAATAGCTTTATGAAAGTTATGATACCACCACCGCCCACCCCTTAGCAGCACCACCGCCGCGGGAGGTCACCCCTTCGCAGCACCACCACCGCCACGAGAGGTCACCCGAGAGGTCTACGAGAGGTCACCGGAACAAAAATGGGCGGGTAGACTCTCATATAAGAAAAAACAAATCTGCCAGTAGACTATTTATATAAGGAATATTCCGCTGCTGGAAGCAGTAAAAAATCTGCCGGTAGACTATTTATATAAGGAATATTCTGCTGCTGGAAGCAGATTCATCCATCATTAATGCCATAATACACTACTACCTTCTGCAAGCCATTCTCTTAATCTGTCTGGTATCTTTTTTTTTTTTTTTGCTTCCCTTTATCTCTTTGTCCCTCAATTTTCCCAGTTGTTACAATATATTCCAGTTGTTCTCTTCTCATTAAATGGCCAAATAATTTCTACCTAGTATTGGAAATTAGCTCTCTTTTTGTTTCTTTAGCCTCTTTCAGAACGTTTTCATTACTCTTCTTAGCTGTCCATGGTATTCTCAACATTCTTCTGTAAAACCACATTTTTACAGACTCCAGTGATTTTCTTGTCTGTTTGTCCATGATTCACATCCATATGTTAAAACTGGTTCTACATAACATTTAAGAATTAGACAAGAAAATAGAACAAACAAATTGAAGCCTTTGAAATGTGGATTTATAGAAAAATAGGAAGAATTAGATGGAAGGAAAAAGAAAACAAAAGAAGTCTTTAAAAAAAACTAAAAATTAAAAGAGAACTACTAGAAACAGTTCAAACAAGACAAATACGATTTTTTGGGCATGTTAAAAGACATAATAATAGCCTACTAAAAGTAATATTGTACGGGAAAATACAAGGTAAAAGAGGCAGAGGCAGACCAAGACTAGCATAGATGTATAACATCAAAGGATAGACAAGTCAGCCTATGACAACCTAGACCATCAAAGCAAGAGACAGAGAGGAATGGCGCTCCGTGGTAGCCAACTTTCGATGCGAAGACGGCATTCAATGATGATGGTGAGGAGGAGGAGGAAACATAACAGCAGTCCAACAGAAGAGCAAACGACCACAATTATATCTCGCCTCGACGCTGAAAGGCAAATGAAGGAGGAAAGAAGCAAAAGATCGCAGCTCGTCGGTTGTTGCACAAGCTTAGATGTCCTATTATGTTTAATTCTCGTAATATGACCGCATTAATTTATTTGTCTGTTTGTGTATTATCTATTTGCAAGTCATTAGTCATTAGTCGAAAGATCATCCTCCTTGCACAAGGGGCATACCCATAAGTGCTCCGATTTCCTTTCGAGTAAATTCACAAGTGTGTGACGGCTGATCGTGCCGGTTCGCAGTTGGTTAACCATACACCTCTGGCGTCCTGAAAAAAGTTCGCTCTTAGCTGTGCCAAGCCTTACGCGACTATGCGTTAGTCTCGCCATTGCGTTTGAATCCTTGTCGTCTCGAGAGTCTGCTACTCTTCCCGCCTCGCGGATTGCGTGTAAAATGTCCGCGTTGTCCATGGCGTTGCCATCCGAAACTTCAGCCCTTTCAGCAAGGTTATGTTCCAATAACTTTTATATTATATATATATATCTCCCTCTATCTCTCTCTATCTCTCTCTCTATCTCTCTCTCTCTCTCTCTCTCTCTCTTTCTTTCTTTCTTTCACTCTCATATCTAGCTACCAACAATGGTTTTTCCTTAATATAATCTTACACGTTATTTGTTTCTTTCTTATGTAGAATTAGGTGAAGCAGAGTAGAGTTAGATGAAGCTGAGTAGAGTTCGGTGAAGCTGAGTAGAGTTAGGTGAAGCTGAGTAGAGTTAGGTGAAGCTGAGTAGAGTTAGGTGAAGCTGAGTAGAGTTCGGTGAAGCTGAGTAGAGTTAGGTGAAGCTGAGTAGAGTTAGATGAAGCTGAGTAGAGTTAGGTGAAGATGAGTAGAGATGAGTAGAGATGAGTAGAGATGAGTAGAGTTAAGTGAAGCTGAGTAGAGTTAGGTGAAATTGAGTAGAGTTAAGTGAGGTTGAGTAGAGTAGAGTTAGGTGAAGATGAGTGGAGTTAGGTGAAGCTGAGTATAGTTAGGTGAAGCTGAGTAGAGTTAAAGTGAAGTTGAGTGCAGTTGAGTGGATTTAAGATGAGCAGAGTAGAGTTAGGTGAAGCTGAGTGTAGTTGAGCAGAGTTAAGTGCAGTTGAGTACGATTAAGTAGAGTTATGTGCGAGTGACTTGAGATGAATAGAATTAAGTGGAGCTGAGTTGAACTGAGTGAACTAGAGTGCAGTTGAGTAGAGTTAAGTGGAACTGAGTGGATTTAAGTTTAAATGAATTGAGTTAACGGGAGTTGAGAGAAGTTGAGTTCCGTGGAATTAAGTGGAGTTGAGTACAGATGAGTAGAGTTAAGTGGAGGTGAGTTAAGTTAAGTTGAATATAATTAAGTGAAGTTGAGTTGAGTGAAGTGAAGTGTAGTTGAGTAGAGTTGAGTGGAGTGTAGTGTAGTTAAGTGAAGTTGATTGGAGTTAAGTGGAGTTGAGTTTAATTGAGTTAAGTGAAGTTGAGTGGAGTTAAGTGAATTTTACATTTTACAACTTACATTCATTTTCGTTTATGAACACTGATCATCTACAAAGACATTTTCACGTTTTAAGTCTCTTTCATCCACCGAGTTTACTTCAGGTTTTTTTTTTCTGTACATGTCTACATTCTTTGAATGCAAGTGTTACAGAAGACTATTCAGAACCCATTTTGATGAAATTACAATTCCTGATCACTAGATGAAAGAACATATTAAAATAAGGAAAATGCAATAATGTGGTAATGTAAAACGATATAATCGCATAGAGAAGGTAATTTTAGAAGGAGCATAGCTCCAAGTAAGCGAGAAAAAAAGGAATATTTCGAAGATGAGTGCAGTCTATTATAGATAAGCTGGGATTGACTACTGCAGACCGTGGGCATCTCGCACAGGACAGAGAACACTTTAGAATAGCTCTCACAAGAGGCAAGTTCCAAAAAGGCCATTTTAGATTCTGATTACACATCTGTTCGTCCAATTTGTTTTGTTAATTAGTCGACAGCAAAGGTGCATCTTGAGAAACAACAAAGTTGCTGACCCTTTCAGCAGAGGGCAAAGTTCACGCTGGCAGTGCCAGCTGTTCATTATTGAAACACTATGTTTATCAGTACATAAAAGTAGGTCTATTTGTACCGAAAAACCGTTGCATTATTATATATATATATATATATATATATATATATATATATATATATATATATATATATATATATATAATTCTTAATCACCCGTAAAGCGTTGTAAAACAAAATATCTACAGTTTTTTTTTCTTTTCCCAAGAGTATCCGAGGTTTGACTTCACTGCTTGTTTGTTTCCGCTGTGTCCACCGATTGGTTCCTTGTCTGTCTCCTTCCTCAACTAAGCAGTTTACTAAAGAAACATTCGTCATATTACTACTTAAACCCGTAAAAGTTCAAGGCATATGAAGATTCAACGTCTGCCTTCAGTTACTGTGTGCACTAACATAATGTTTGGTTCTTTGGTTATGGAAGGCCACGGTATCACTGCAAACGAATTAAAGTTCATAATTGCTCAACCACCCGTGCCAGTGGAATCATCCGTATTATTATGTCATCTCCAAAACAAAGAAAGGTAGCTGTAGTCCCCATCATAGCAGTCTCAGCACATGCCAAAAGACATAAGGCGAAACCGCACAGAAAGTGAACACAGCCAACTGTTCCCTGTCATACGATATCATCATTCATCGTAAACAATTGGAATATCGAAATGTATAAACATAATGTTTCTTATGAAATGATGCCGGTGAGCAAACTTAATGTTTGAGAGGTCTTTTTTTTTTTAATGTAGTCTACCTTCTTAGGTTAAGTCATGAGCTGATGAAGAAAACATGGAAATATTGTAAAAACGAGACTATAGAAGGAAAGAAATACAGAGGACAAAAGCTACCAAAAGCATTAAGTAGTTCAACTACCTGGCAAAAGAAAACCTCGTAGATCTGATAAGAGACACCAGAGACTAATATTTGAATGAGCAATATAGTCTACGCCAGTGACATCAGATAATGCTTACCATAACGCAATAATTGTTTCACGATTAATGCAAGTAATGTTTTTTAACTAATTATATGTCACAGGTTTTGGACCTTTTGGGAAGCACAAAGTAAATGCAAGTTGGGTTTCTGTACAGGAGTTGGCCAAAATTGGTCTTGGGATTGAGGGTGTTGAGCTTGCTGTGTACGAGATCCCTGTGGTCTATGAGCAAGTGAAAAAGATAGTTCCAGAACTGTGGGCGAAGCACCAGCCAGCAGTATGTATCTTCTAGTAATATATTTATTAGTTACACTAGTTGTAATGTTCAGTTGTAAGGTTGTTATCTATATTTTTGTGTGTATTGTAATCCAACAAAACAATGATTAAACATTCAGTTGATTTTAAATATAACATTCTTAAACTGATCGCTATCAATGATGACAGTTCTGACGTCAGCAAACCAGAGCTAACCATAGTGACATCGCATACCAGTCTCTAAAATAAGTTATTTACCCTCTGTCTAATTAACTGATATACCGTGCGATTACGGCCTCAAAATGCCCATCAGGCGAACTCGAAGTTGTTAGATCGAAAGACAATAAATAACATAGATTCACTATGGACTGCCATAGAACGTAACAAACGCCATTTTTGTGACAATCAGATGATACTAAGAAGAGAAAACAGACAATAAATTCAAATATAAAGAGGATATAATTACTCTCAAGACATCTGGGCAATAATATATTAGGTATAAGACAAGCTGTCGGTACCACTTTGATTATTACCTTTAGTATGTGCATCGGTGCACAGGAGGAGGAAGGATTAGAATGGAACCACAGATAGGCCGTCTCACTCACTGTAAAGTTTAACATCGGAGAATGATAATAGATTATTTAAGATAGATCGTTTCGCTCGGTTGCTTTGAATAAACGGTCTAGTATTTTATATGAAATTGTGTATTAGAGGGGTACGCTCATTATGGCCCTTTTCGTCTTGTCAGACGACAAGATAGCCTCTAGTGGAGGCTATTATGTATTTTTTTGAGGTTTTGTTTTTGTCGAGCACCTTCTCTCGTGGCTAATTCTACCAATGTTTGACAAACACAAACGGCCACAGAATGAAAAAAGTCACTTCGAGGCATCCCATTTTCGCTGTGATGATTTGTTTTCATTCTGTGTTTAAGTTTAATACCGGTAGCAAAGTGCTGGAAATAATAATGTCACGCGATGTTGTCTTTGTACCCGATTTTACATTTTTCTTACAACATGAACCGATAACCAAATAATGATATCAACAGTTGATGGTCCATGTTGGAGTCTCTGGTGCTGCAGAAAAGTTAACACTGGAGCAGCAGGCACATAATGATGGTTACAATCGTATCGACGTACAGGGAATGGTGCCACAGTCCCACAGGTGTGTTGTTGAGAACTGTCATGACGTCATAGTTTCGGGAATTAGTATGTCTCAAGTGTGTGAAGAGGTCAACGCAGCCAGTACTAAAGTGAACGCTGTAGTATCACATGACGCAGGAAGGTAATCATTAACATATAATTATCTTATATTCATTAATTTTCCTCTCAGACTGAAGACGGTACACAAACCGTAAGTCATAATTCTCCACGACAGACAATTTGCCGCTAGCTCTTGTAGTTATTTGTTGTTTCTTACTCCCATGATTGAGCCTTCCCTAGTAATTGTTCTGCATAGAGATTCTCTGGGTCTGCCTTATTTTCTTTTACCAGGTGGTTTCCACTTGAATACCTGGTGGGGAAGTCCTTCTTCATTCATTCTCTGAACATGGCCGATGTATTTTCAACGCATTCTCCTTATAAATCTTGACATTGGCTTCTTGTTTAGACTCGTCTCTTATCTATTCGTTTGAAATGTATTCTTTCCAGCTTACGTTTGCTTGCATGCTTGCGTTCGCCCGATGACTAAAGGAGTACACCTCTTCATCATCCGCCCTTAAAAGGACGTTAAGTGGGCGTGTCTGCGTTGTGTTGTGGTTTGCAGCATAACTGTGATATTTGCGCCTTTCGGCCCAACACATCCGACTTCAGCATGACATTTTTGAGTACCCTGTTGTTTTCCCTCCTCGATCCCTACTCGCTTGGCCAGACTAGACAGGTTATTCTGTTACTAGAGACACCACAGAGAGGTGGAGCAGGGTCTGGATGGTTCTGGTTCACCGATCCTGGCGCAAGCCATCAGCTGTGGGTCGCTCACAACCAAAAGCTCTGGTGCTGTGAGGCGCGCCTTCGCCTTCAATGGTAAACCTCCAGCTTACTTTTAACACCCTACAAAGACATTTGCCTTAATGCCTTACAAACTAATGAATAAATGCATTACAAAGTAAGCTTAATTTTGGCAGTTTGAGATCTTGATCTTTATCCTCCCAACGCCGCTAGGCGTCGCATAAGGCTCATAGTACTCTTAAAAGTAAAGTAAATACCCCCGTCACGCCAAGTGGCGTATAGGTAATATGGTGTTAGTGGCCATAAATTGTACAGACCTTCGGCACATGATTTTTGGGGTAATGAGGTCAGTATTACGCCCGTGCCGCTTTACTTTCCCAGAAAAAAATTCGGTACCCATTAAAGGCTGGGTGAACCCGGAAGCCGTCGGTTGGGATCGAACCCTACCTCTTGTCCTTAGTAGTCCAGTTCACTAACCACTGAACTATCGCGGCTTCTCTCATAGTACTCTTAGCCATCCATATTTATTCTGAGCGAAGTGTTCAATCTTATTAAATGAGTCTATGCCTTCCAACTTTGCTTCACTTATCAGTGTTCTTTTCAGTGTCTCTCTAGGTCTTCCTTGTTTCGATGTTCTGATGTTTCCCATATAAGAGCCTATTTTTAAATTCTACTGTTGTCTCTTCCTAATACATTCCAGGCAACTATTTATCTTCTCTTCTTAATTGTAGATAAGATCGTTGGTGGCATGACCATTTCTCGAAACCTCTATAATAAATAATCTTGAATTCATTCCGTTGTTCACATGGTAACCTTCTTGAGCAATTGTCTTTGAAAGCATTTTTTTTTCTCAATCTCTTTTGTCGTTGTCCAGCTTTCACATGCATAGGTAAGAGTTAATATAATACATTAGAGTTGAAGATTCTCAGTATTTTTTATTTCCATGTCTTGTTCAGCTCTTAAAATTTGTTGTTGCCTTTACTGTCCTGATTCTGATTACATTTTTATTTCACTTTCTTGATCGATATTAATTATTTGAGATACTGGTTATTATATATATATTTATTTATCACTCAGCGGCATTTTTTATTGTTAAAGAAATGTTACTGCAAGGCGAGATAATTCATGTACGTCACATACTCTGATTCTATTAAATACGGAACTTCTCTACTGAAGACAAGAGGTAGGATTCGAATCCAGTCGATGGCTTCTAGGTTCACCCAGCCTTAAATGAACACCGTTTATTTTTTTTTTTGTAATAAAAGTTACTGACGTAGTGCTGATCACATTACCTTAATGTGCTGATTATGGAACAAAAATTGCCCTAAACACGTTATACACTATTTGATAGGTTTGAGACATGGCAGAGATTTTTTTTTCTCATTTGTTTTTTCTTATAGTAGTAGCTATATTGTTTGTTGACCACATCGCTGTAAGGGAGATTCCTGGATTAAGAAACAAATGTAATACATAGAAGCTTTTCCGATCTGAATTTGTATTTTGAAAACGACCAACTAAATGTTGTACTTACCCGAATATCAAGTCATTAAAAATTGAGTCATTGTTTACAACACTTAAGAGGGAAATTTTAACAAATAAATATTACTCGCTACATTACATCACATCACATCACATCACATCACATCACATTACATTACATCACATCACATCACGCCACGCCACGTCACGTCACGTCACGTTACGTTATGTTATGTTGTTTTGTTATGTTATGTTATGCTATTATTTGTAATAATATCATGGTGTTTTAATTATCTTACAATTATTTAAATTTTTTATTATTATTAAGAGAGTTCCCGCCAAGCCTTGTAGTGTATGGGGAAAAAAATAGCGTTAGTGCCAATATTTTTCACCATCAGTACATTTGTATCGGTGAAGTGGTACGTATCACACTAGCCTGCCTTCTAGCATTTCAGTAGATAATTTATCGTATCAATTTTCAGAGGCTGAGAGGATCTAGGAGTCCAAAATTTGCCACAAGTGGGAATTAAAGACCCACCCACATGGTCAACAGATGAAAGCACTACCCATTTCGTTACCGTTACTTTCTATTTAGGGGGAAAAATATGTTGAAAGTTTGTAAAAAAAAATAAATAAATAAATAAATAAATAATTAAATAAAGTAAAGTATATGGTTCCCTCCACGCCTCGCTAGGCGTATGTGGAATATGGTGTTAGTGACCATATTGTTCCTTGGTGATATGGTCAATATCACGCCAGGCCGCCTTTACTTCCTTGAGCAATCTCTGGTACCCATTTTTAGAGGCTGGGTAAACCTCGGAGCCTTGTCGATCTGAAAAAAAAATTCACCCCTTCTGGGGATCGAACCTGTACCCTTCATATTAGGAAGCAAGCACACTAACCAAGAAGAAACAACAAAAGAACAGCAGAATATTCGATTGAATGTAAAGTTGATTTAGCTATCCATTTATTTGATATGCTTTCAGGTATTTATGTGACTTCACGTACTTTCTGTCCTTGCATGGAAATAAAGACTGCACAGCCTTCATTCATGTACCCCCGCTCGGTGCCCCGTACACTGCCTCGGAGATAGCTGAGGGACTGCATACTGCTATATGTGCAATGCTGAAACACATACTTCAGTAGCTACGTTTTAGCATAAAAGTAGATATTATGGAATTCACAGCACCTATTCTTTTGTTTATTTCAATTTTCCATGTTCCATCATTGGTTATAGTATGTCCAAGGTAGTTGTAGCTCTGAACTGTCTCCAGATGTATTCCATCAACTGTGATATTTATTTGTAGGTCTTGAGAATTTTCTTTGTTTAAGATCATAGTTTTAGTTTTCTTTTATATTCGTATCTAGTCCATATTTTTTGCTTGTTATGTTGATCACATTAAGCAATTGTTGTAGGTTTTTAGGATTTTCTGCTAGTAGAACAGTATCATCAGCATATCTTAGGTTATTGATTATCTTTCCATTAATGTTTAGGCATGGCATCTCTGAGATGTTTTTAAAGATTTGCTCAGTGTATAGATTGAACAAGCTTGGTGATAGGATGCATCCTTGTCTTACTCCTCTTTTTATGTCCATGGGTGTAGAGTTTTCCTTGTTTTATTTTATTATTGCTGTTTGCTCCCAGTACAAATTACATATTAGCCGTATGTCCGTGTCGTCTAGATTTATATCTTTTAGGCAGTCTATAACTTGATTATGGTGTATTCTATCGAAAGCTTTGGTGTAGTCTATGAAGCAGGCATATATTGGTTTGTTTAATTCTATGAACTTTTCAATCAATGTTCTCATGCAGAATATGGCTTCTTTTGTCCCATTGTTTTTCCTGAATCCAAATTGTTACTCATCTAATTCAGTATTGATGTTATTCTGAATCATACCCTGTATAACTTTTAGTAAAATTTTTGCTACCTGGCTCATTAGGCTTATTGTTCTAAAATCACTGCATTTAACTGCACTATTCCTTTTAGGCAATACAATGAACGTTGATGTTTTTAGTTCATTTGGTATGTATCCTGTATGGTATATGTCATTGCATATGTATGTGATCACTTCAATGCCAAATTTTCTAGTGCCTATATCATCTATATCTGTATATTGTCAGGTCCTGCTGCCTTTCCCTTTTTCATTGTTTTTATAGCTTTTTCAACTTCAGATTTCAGGATTTTATAGTTGTATGTACATTTTATAAATGGCTTTTTGACCCTTTCGTCATGAAATAATTATGTTATATATTATTGTCATCTATCTATCATGAGAGGCAAGAGCAGCAGGAATCGGCTCCCTCAATGAGATAGAGCTGTTTGCACAGAACAGAGACAAATGGCGAGATTTGATAAAATATCTTTAAAAGAATTGAAAACTGCTAGAACAAAAATGCAGATAAGAGAGGGAGTATCTTGGTCTACACCAGGTATAAGGTATAATCATTATTGCTATGTCAAATGGTTTTGCCTTCATTTTTAATAATATAATCCTATCATTGTATGTCCATTATTATTTATATATTTTTGTAGTTCTCGTTTTATTTGTATGCCTACCCCTCTTTGATGTTCTGTTGTGTTACCTGAATATATAAATGTATATTTATCGTCTTGTATGTATCCACTTTCCTTCCATCTTGTTTCTGATATGCCTAAAATATCTATGTTTAATCGCTCTGCTTCTACCATAAAATTTTCTAATTTTCCTTGTTAGTATAAGGTCCTAACATTCCATGTAGCTATTTTTAGTTCGTTCTTAAAACAATAGTTATAATTTCTTTCCATGGCTTTCTTTGGAGTGTTACGTGATGAGACTCCAATCTCGTTCACGGTGGTCTGCCATATTCGTCTTTCGTGTTCTGAATATGCCTCATGTGTACCACACACTTTGCTGTTTTCGCTTTCTGGGCCGTTGATCATTTCTGATTCTTCCGCCCCATCCACCGTCACAGACTTTTCACATTCGGGTATTAGGGAACAGTTGGAATATATTGTAACAACTGGGAAAATTGAAAGACGAAGAGATAGAGGTAAGCAAAGAGAAAAGATACAAGACAGATAAAGAGAATGGCTTGGCAGAAGGTCAATAACAAAAATGATAAATAACTGTCGAGATCGAAAGTTGTGGAGAGGCATCATCACCTACGCCAGCAGGCGCGGTTCTTGATGATGATTTCATGTCATGTACCGTCTCCGCAACGAAGGTTGATCGCCATATAATGCCACGCCACTCTTGCCTTGATGGTTCACTCTACAGCTGATTTCCCAATCTACCTCTTGATAATCCCGCCTTTCCTTCCTAGTCCCTGTGTTTTCCCATCTAAAATTACTTTCAGTGTATTGTTATGTCATTGTATATGTGTCTAATACCTCATAATTCTCTAGGTTTCCCTTCTCTACCGCTGTCATCATGTCCTGCTGTCAATGGTTGCAGCTGGTTCTGTGCATTTCAGGCTGTCCATAATACAAGTCGTAGTCTCCACAGAACATTGGCTGTGTATCTGCAAAAAAAAAAAAATAGAAACAGAACCATGTACTGGATAGAACTCTTTTTCATATGAAGACACTGAATTTGTATTTGTGAATAGATTAACAATAAATATCAGATTTCATTTGTGAAATATTGTGCATGTGAAATAGTGTATATGAGAATTTCAGTAAATGAGATGCAATTACCTTATTGCTGAATCAATAAGAAGTTCATCTACTTGAAACATGAACATTTACATTTCTTGACGTGAAAAATCATTCAAGAATCTTATACAAAAACAGTTGATCGAGAATCGAGTTTTGATCTGTCCCACAAAAAGATAAATTATCTCTCCGGTTCTTATACTGGCTTCGCCTCTGAAACCTGCAACCAGATATATACTGTATATATACCTGATATATACCTGATATATACCTGATATATACCGTATAAACTGCTACACACCTAATACCTGATCCACTCCTGATACCTGCTACACTCCTGATACCTGATCCACTCCTGATACCTGCTCCACCCCTGATACCTGCTACACACTTGATGCCTGCTCCACCCCTGATACCTACTACACACCTGATACTTGATCCACCCCTGATACCTGCTACACACCTGATACCTGATCCATCCCTGATAGCTGCTACACACCTGATACCTGATCCACCCCTGATACCTGCTACACACCTGATACCTGATCCACCCCTGATACCTGCTACACACCTGATACCTGATCCACCCCTGATACCTGCTACTCACCTGATACCTGATCCACCCCTGATACCTGCTACACACCTGATACCTGATCCACCCCTGATACCTGCTAAACACTTGATGCCTGCTCCACCCCGTGATGCCTGCTCGAGTCTCGAATCATAAAGGCTGTCGTGTAAAATGTAAATAATTCATTAAAAAAATTGTAACATGGTACCAACTTACGACCTAGTAAACATACGTCACTCGTATCTAAATACTGAAATGAATCAATATGGAAGAATGAAAAGTATATATACACTCATGATAGACATAACGAACAAGTTTCAGATTTAGAAATTGATTTAATTAATTTTTATCGGTCTTGAAATTCATGAAATGTAATAATACCGTCTTATAAACATTAAATCCAAGGCATGTTATATCTTTACATCGTGACTGTTAGAAGCAATCCTCTACGTATTTTCTAATAAATTATTTATCCATCTCTCTAGGCACTCTTCTCTTGTGTGTGTATGTGTGTATGTGTGCGTGCGTGCGTGCGTGCGTGCGTGCGCGCGAGCGCGTGTATGTGTGTGTATGTGTGACGTATATTCCACTTACACGTTTTTTTCGTTTTCTGGTTTTCAACTAACGTCGTCCATTTTCTAGTTCAATTACAGAGCAGTCTTGTTTTGTCTAGACAAACGTCTGTCAGGCTCTTGGAGTCATATTAAGAACTTATTACTTTATTTGGCGTTTGAGGTGCGGTCATTATGACCTCATTATTCATATAGAGCAGTCATCTACAATGTAATATGATACGTGTCTGAAATATTTTATTTCACAATGAAAAACGTGGACGAGATTTCGTATAAACTTTTGAGAACACACACATTGATAAATATCATACACATAAAAATACGTTACAGTCTGTAGGTTGAAATCGAAAGAACTGTGAAAACAAACACGAAAACGAAATCAATAAACTAAGACTGATTGTATTGTAGGTATTTAGCGATTTACATTTCAGCACAACTACAGCAAACAAAGCCAGCAATGCATGCTTTTACGTTCTGCATGTGCTCTCGTTATTTGCCCATGTTTTTATCAAAGAAACTTCACTTACCACTTTCTTCTTTTCAATGATATCAGTACACGAATAAATATTGTCCTATAGATCATTATTTTCTCACGTTTATTGGCATTATAGATTTTTTAAATATTTTCTATGCATTTGTAAGATCGATAATATAATACATAAGTTTTGTTGTAAGCCTTGATTTATGTTAAATATGTATTCATTTAGTTTGACAATTATAATTATGATTTGCTATTGCTATTATTAAATTGCTAGTGTGACACCGAGTTCATCGGTGCTATATAGAACCAGTTCTGACCTATGGAAGCGAATCATGGACAGTAGACAAACAAATGAAAAGACGATTAGAGGCCACAGAGATGGGATTTCTCAGAAGAATGTTGAAAGTTCCCAGGACAGATAAAAAGACCAATGAGGAAGTTCTCAAAGAGGCCAACACAAAAAGGGAGCTCTTAAAAAACATTAGAAAGAAGCAATCAACATTTTTCGGGCACATCATGAGAAGAGGAAAATTGGAATACTTGGTTACAACTGGCAAAATAAAAGGAAAGAGAGATCGTGGAAGACAAAGAGAGAAAGTACTGGATAACTTGGTGTCATGGCATGGAAAACATTCGGCAACAGAACTGATACGATGCACTGTGGATGGAAGATTGTGGAGGGACATGATCGCCTACGCCAACCGGCAGGGTACATGATGATGATGGGTGTGACACCGCCCACATTACCTAACATGTACAGTTGATCAGTGAGTGTGTTTGTATGTAACATAGTACACTTATATGTGGATGTGAAACGAACAAGGAATACTTATAAGCGTATGTAGGACAAAAAAAGGGTTAAATAGAATGCATCTGCGTTGTCTTCAAAACATAATGAACGCCAAATGGAAGGACAAAGTAAATAATGTAATGTAAAGTAAAAAATGTCCTACAGCGTGCTAATGCCAATCCATCATGGCTACAGTTAGGACCCGAAGACTAAATTGTTGGGTCACGCGAGAAGAACTAACAATAAACATATTTCAAAAAAAGAAAGATTATTACATGAAAAACACACGGAAGAAGACCTAATGGTAGACCAGTACGATAATATTAGAATGCTATGTTATGTTATTTTAGGATCAACATTACTGTACTCCATACACACCCATAGGTGCTCAGTGCTTCTCTTTTAAATACTGAGAACCTCCAATGAGAACTCTGACCCATGTGCACGAACTCCGTCGCATGGACTGTGATCCATAAATTGTACGGATTCGTTACTGGTCGGAGTTCAATGTATGAGACCTAATTTAAGAGTAATATCATCTATTGAGTTACACTATTGCATGACGTCAGCTATGACAAACCGTGGAATATACCGTCAGACCTGCCTCATATCAGATAACATGGTATTTCATCGTGTATGTGATCACAACAATAAGATAAGTAGATATTTATTTATTTTTATTTGTATCAGTATTTATCTTGCCTAAAGATGTCATTTGGCAGTAACTGGAGATTGTTAATAAATAGTCCGTTCACGCCGTAAAGCTGTTAAAATATGGTTATTATGTGCATTTTTTCAAGGAAATGTGAATGTAGGAAACAAAAAAATTCATAAATAAGATGAAGTGTAAAGTACCATTAGTATGTAGGCCTATAAAGTGCTTGACTTCGACAGTTCTCAAGTAGTTGTCATCGACAAACAGATAGAGAGAGAACCATCAACTTCACACATTTCGGCTGTCCCCACTAAGTAAATGTGGGTTAATGACTAAACTACAGAACATATACTGCTAAATGACTAAACTACATAACATATACTGCTAAATGACTAAACTACAAAACATACTGCTAAATGACTAAACTACAGAACATATACTGCTAAATGACTAAACTACAAAACATATACTGCTAAATGACTAAACTACAGAACATATACTGCTAAATGACTATAAACTACAGAACATATACTGCTAAATGACTAAACTACAGAACATATACTGCTAAATGACTAAACTACAGAACATATACTGCTAAATGACTATAAACTACAAAACATATACTGCTAAATGACTAAACTACAAAACATATACTGCTAAATGACTATAAACTACAGAACATATACTGCTAAATGACTAAAATACAAAACATATACTGCTAAATGACTAAACTACAAAACATATACTGCTAAATGACTAAACTACAAAACATATACTGCTAAATGACTAATATGCAGAACATATACTGCAGGATGCCCTCTCCCAACCTAACAATTTCATAAGCTAAACAGGATTAATTGAGCCCAAAGACCCAGCATTACAACCAAAACTGTATTGAGCTAAAGAGCACCACCCGACAACAGTCTAATTCACCACAAGCACTTGTTTCGTGGTGTAAACACCAAAATGTAAATACAAGAAGCAAAATAAGAATAAAAAAGAGATGGTTAATAAGAGATAAGTACAGACATTCATGCTTCTATAACCCTAGCGGATAAAAGTTGATGCTAATATGTTTCCAATCTCCAGCTATACTGCTGTCCGTAAAACTTCGTGCCCACCACTACACATTCGCTAAAACTAAAGATACGTTCCAATCCTGGAGGTATTTCTTCCTCATTTAATTTCCAAAAATAAATTACAGTAGACATTGTCGTTTTCTAAATACAAGCGTCTGTACCATTATATTTCTGAGCATTACAATATGGAGAATATATATATATATGGAGTGTTGAATGTTATAAGAGCTCTCTCTCTCTCTCTCTCTCTCTCTCTCTCTCTCTCTCTCTCTTCATTCGTGTATTTAATTTATCGTTCACTATTCAATCCGTAAGGTATGCTGATGAAGCAGCCTTAATCGCTAAGAGTGAAAATGAATTACAAGAAATGTTGGACATTATAATGAAAGAAAGCAAAAATAAAGGAATCAGCCTTAATAGCAAAAAGACAGAAGTAATGGTAACAACAAAGAAAAAGACATCACCTCAGTGCAAAATAAAGACAAGTGGAACAATATTAAGGCAAGTAAATGCATTTAAATGTTTAGGAACTTTGTTAACCTCAGACGGAAGATGTACAAAAGAGGTGAGATGCAGAATTGCTCAGGCAAAAGCAGCTTTCCAAAAAAAATGAGGAAAATACTATGCAATCCATTTTTGACAATAGAAACAAGAAAAAGAGTTCTTAAATGTTATGTTTAGTCAGTCTTAACATATGGATGTGAATCATGGACGATAGGACAACAGACAAGAAAATCACTGGAGTCTGCAGAAATGTGGTTTTACAGAAGAATGTTGAGAATACCGTGGACAGCTAAGAAGAGTAATGAAAACATTCTGAAAGAGGCCAAAGCAAAAGGAGAGCTAATTTCTAACATTAGGAAGAAACACTCATCATTTTTTGGCCATGTAATGAGAAGAGAACAACTGGAATATACTGTAACAACTGGAAAAATTGAGGGACGAAGAATTAGAGGAAGGCAAAGAGAAAAAATACCAGATATCTTAAGTGAATGGCTTGGCAGAAGGTCAACAACAGAAATGATAAATAACTGTAGAGATCGAAAATTGTGGAGAGACATGATCACCTACGCCAGCAGACCCGGCACTTGATGATGATGATTCAATCTGTAACTTCTTCCATCCACTCATCTATGTATAAGGTATCACATATCTCCATCCACATATCTATGTATAAGGTATCATATATCTCCATCCACATATCTATGTATAAGGTATCACATATCTCCATCCACATATCTATGTATAAGGTATCATATATCTACATCCACATATATATGTATAAGTTATCATATATCTCCATCCACAAATCCAACAACTAATCTTTCACTGATGCTTTATCATTCCACCTGTCGATTCTTCCATTTATTCCTCCCTCCATTAAAACATTTTTTCCACCCATCCATGCGTTCATACATTTCTCAACTCACTTTCCTATCCTTGCCTTCATCCATTGAGTAACCTCATCCATATCTCCAGCCTTCCATCCATCATTATCTGTCAATCTACCCACCAAAATATCCATCCACCTAGCCATCCATCCAACTATTCCTACATCCATTCTTCCATCCAAAAAGGCACGTACCATTCCACCACCCGCTCCTCATTATACTCTCGACCCACTCAATCACCCACGATTTCTTCGCCAACCTATCACTCATTCGATCCACTCATCCAATCTATCATCCTTCCATCCATTATTCCTTTGATCACTCACATCTCAATCCACATCCACACCCATCCCTCGCTCTCTCCAACAAACCATCTACAAACCCACCCATCTACCAATCCATACACCAATCATCCACACACCCATCCATTTACATATCTTCCATCAACACACCACCCATCTACACACGCACCAATCCACGCACCACCTATCTACACACCACCAATCCATGCACCACTCACCCACACACCCCCCATCTATATACCCACTCATCTTCACACTCACCAATCTACACACCCACCCATCTACACACCATTCATCCACACAACACCCATCCCCAACATCCTCCCATTTATATAATTCTCGAACTCGTATAGTTCACCCACAGCCATCCATACTTGTACTAAGGCCTGGGGTCTAGAGAAATCCAGAAATCATCTACAATTTGTGACGTCCTCAGCTTTTGAGTTATAGACGGCTGACGGCTTAACCCACAACCGACATTACTTGCAGGGCTGAAACCGTCACAAACTTTCGGTAATTCGTTTCAGCCTGTTGGCCTTAGTAAAACTCTAGATGGCTGTGAGTTAACCGTTTTTTTTTCTTGTACCACTAGTTCGATGTGTGAGGTCTGATGGGAGACTCATTGGCCTAGTCGTAGGGGGTTCACTTTTCACGCCGAAAACCTGAGTTCGTGCCAGTCAACCCCAGCTGGAAAAAAAGTGGGTACCCGGCCGTTGTTCAGGGAAGGTAAAGCATCTGGGGAGAGCACTGGGCCGCGCTCCCTCCAAAGATGTGCTCACGTACAGTGGGGGCCCTACTCACTGGGCCGCGCTTCCTCCAAAGATGTGCCCACATACAGTGGAGGCCCTAAGCACAGGGCAGCGCTCCCTCCAAAGATGTGCCCACTTACAGTGGGGGCCCTACGCACAGGGCAGCACTCCCTCCAAAGATGTGCCCACTTACAGTGGGGGCCCTACGCACAAGGCCGCGCTCCCTCCAAAGATGTGCCTACATACAGTGGGGGCCCTACGTACAGGGCAGTGCTCCCTCCAAAGATGTGCCCACTTACAGTGGGGGACCTACGCACAGGGCCGCGCTCCCTCCACAGATTTGTCCACAGACAGTGGGGGCCCTACGCACAGGACCTTGCTCCCTCCAAAGATATGTCCACAGACAGTGGGGGCCCTACGCACAGGGCCGCGCTCCCTCCAAAGATGTGCCCATATACAGTGGGGCCCTGTGCACTGGGTCGCGTTCCCTCCAAAGATGTGCCCACAAACAGTGGGGATCCTACGCACAGGGCCGCGCTCCCTCCTAAGATGTGCCCACATACAGTGGAGGCTCTACACTCCAATCTACTACAGCAGTAAAAATACTGCTAGGGACACCTTTACTTCCTATCTATTCTATCTATTTACCTTTCGAGCTGTAGCCGGCCCATAGGGCATAGACCCAGATACTCTTTCTCTTATCTAAATTTTTATTCTAGCAGTTTTCAATCCTTGCAAAGATCTTTCATCAAATCTCGCCATTTGTCTCTGTTCTGTGCAAGAAACTCTATCTCAAAGATGGAGCCGATTCCTGCTGTTCTCGCCTCTCTGATCATTGTTTTTCTCAGTGTCTCTCTTGAGTCGGCATATTTCCTCTTACCTGTTGTTTCCCACATGAGGGCTTGCTTTGTTATTCGGTTATTATCTCTCCTCATCACATGTCCAACATATGACCATCGTCTTTTCTTGATTGCTGAAGATATTAGTGGTTGAGTGGCGATTTCTATAATTTCCTCATTTGTTTTAAATTCTGTCCACACTATACTAAGTATTTTCCTTAGACATTTATTTTAGAATGCGTTCAGCTTTACTACTATGTCTCTTGTTATTCTCCAGCTCTGAAATGCATACCTAAGGGCTGATAATAAGTTTGATTTGAATAGTCTCGGTTTTTATAACACCTTTACCTTACGTCTAAGCTATTTCCTTAGAGATAATAACAGAATAGCAAAGCAAGCCCTCATATGGGAAACAACAGGTAAAAGAAAAAGAGGAAGACCCAGGGAGACACTGAGAAGAACATTGATGAGAGAGGCAAGAGCAGCAGGAATCGGCTCCCTCAATGAGATAGAACTGCTTGCACAGAACAGAGACAGATGGCGAGATTTGATAAAATATATTTATAAGAAAACTGCTAGAACAAAAAAATTCATATAGGAGAAGGTGTATCTTGGTCTACGCCCTATGGGCCGGTTACGGCTCGAAAGGTCAATAGAAGCTATTTCCTTAAAGGGTGACTTTGTGAGAACAAAATTATCAAAGTAAACCAAAAGTTAAACTCACCAATTATATCAGTACTCACTTGTCTTATATCTCCAAAAGAATTCATTATTCACAGTTCTAGTAGAATAAATAATTCACATATCACGACAGACACAATTAACAGTCTTGAGTCTACAATGTGTCACGTCTGTATGCTAAATGTTAACATCAATGTTTACACTTGTCCATGTATAAATAACAATTGCTACCTATATTGAACTCAACCATTATTGAGACAAATATATAAACAAAACATCTGAAAGGTGACTGATTAAATCTCAATAAGGCAGGCTAAAAATAAACAATAACTGATTGGTTGTTATTTTCTAAACTTGCTTATCCCGTCAAGAAATAAAGAAAAAGTAACTCCTTAGTAATGTTCTCGGACGCCAATGTCATAGAAACAAAAAAGCAAAACACGGATTGGTTTTATCGTGGAAACTAAACTAGCAAAAAAATATAGAAATGAGATAAAATATCTCAGAAAGAATAGGAGCCCGAGGTAGCTCAACGGTTATTCAGCTGAACTATTAGGGATTAAGGATAAGATGTCGAGATCGATCCTAATCGATGTTTCAAGTTACCCAGACTGAAATGAGTAGAGGACACTTCTGGAAAAGAGTCACGACAGTCGAGTAGTATAGACAATATTATCACACACAAAATTTCTACTTTCATATAAAATCATCACCATCAGTCTGTTAAATGAGAAGAAAATAGTCTCCATACAAATATATACACCATGTAACAACAACGAAAAAGACAGTGAAATCATCATCATCATCAAGTACTGGGCCTGCTGGCGTAGGTGATCATGTCTCTCCACAACTTTCGATCTCAACAGTTATTTATCATTTATGTTGTTGACCTCCTGCCGAGCCATTCTCTTAAGCTGTCTGTTATCTTTTCTCTTTGCTTCCCTCTATCTCTTCGTCTTTCGATTTTTCCAGTTGTTACAATATATTCCAGTTGTTCTCTTCTCATTACATGGCCAAAAAAACGATGATTGTTTCTTCCTAATATTGAGAGTGAAATATGAAGCATTAAATGAAATTGTTAACAAGTCTAATAAAAACATTGACTTATTAGTGAGGGGAGACTTTAAAGGAACTTAATGGAAACGAAACAAACGAAAATTGATAATTGATAGGACCACTTGGCGGTAACACACATGAAACAAGCGAAAGCAGAAATAGATAATTATTAGAACTCTATAATCAAAACAACATAAACATCATATAATCAAAATATAATCAAAACAACATAAGCATCACATAATCAAAATATAATCAAAACAACATAAACATGACCAACATATTCTTCAAACGCAGAGAGTCGCAAATATTCACCTGGTGCAATGAAACGACTCATTCTGTAGAAGCCAACAAAAAAGAAAAATACGCTAAACGATGAAGTCAAGAAAAATATCATAACGAAGTAAACGCAATAGAAGAAAAGTGCAAACAGTTCAATAAAACAATAATTAACATCACAACAATATAGAGAATTCAAATAAGGGAGAAATGAAAACTTTCCGTGGTGGACGTAACAATAGAGATACTGTTAAAAAGAAGAGAAAACTACAAGAAAACATAGGGAATAAAAGAAGAGTCAAGAAGAATATGAAAAATATGCCTTAGCGCAGAAAGTAATTAACCTTTTTTTTTTATCTAAGAAGCAAATCAAAATACTTGCACAGAACTCGAACAAAAGGTGAGCAGGGATTTTATAATAAAGCTACAAGAAACTTCTACAAAACAATAAAAGCAGCGAGAGCAGGAAAAGAAAACAACGACCCAGTTTAATTAAATAAATGGCAAAGAAGGACAATCACTATCTTAGAACAGAAAAAAAAAATGCAACAGAGATGAAAATAAATGAAGATCTACTAACCACGGCACTACCTAAATAACGGGACCAAAACCATGCAAGGATGGTGCAGGTTGTCATAGGCTGATTTGTCCATCTTTTGATTTTACTCTTCCATCTTAGTCTTGGTATGCCTCTTTTACTTTGTCTTTTCACTTCCAAGATTATTTTCAGTAGGTTGTTGTGTCTTTTAGCTTGCCCCTAAAATCTCATTCGTCTTGTTTGAATTGTGTTTTGTAGTTCTCTTTCCATTTTTATTTGTTTTAAGACTTCATCATTGTGTTTTCTCTTCTTTCCATCCAATTCTACCAATTCTTCTATAAATCCACATTTCAAAGGCTTAATTTTTTGTTTTATTTTCTTGTCTAACGTCCATGTTTCTGCACCATACAGGAATGTTGAGAAGATATAACATTTTGCTATTCTTAGTTTTAATCCTGGTGTTATTTGTTTTTAAGTTAGTATATTTACATGGCATTAAAATCACTTTTTGCCATTGTTATTCTTTTGTTTGTTTCAGTTTTACATTTCCCATCACTGGTTATAGTATGTCCTAGGTAGTTGTAGCTCTGAACTGTCTCCATGTCTATTCCTTCAAGATACAAATAATAATAAATAAATATTATTATATAGGGAACTTCCGAGGCGATAATAGGGAGTAATAGAACGAAGAAGTATGTTTTAGCACTCGGAAATAATGACAGACAAACAACAACAGAAAAAAACAAAGAACGATATGTGGTCCGAAGCGGGATCGAACCCGTACTCAGTGGCACCGCGCCTTGCCACGAGAAGCCGAACGCTTGGTACACTGCCACGCAGCCAACTAAAAAATTGCCTATTGTAAGCAGTGTCTTACACGAAGGCGTTCTCATGACTATAGCATAGGGTTACGATCACAGATCGGAAATAAATTGTATATCTGTACTTTCCTATTAATGCAAGTATCTCCCAGTAGGGCTGAATACTTATGTTGCAGACAAACATTTATAGGACGAAATAGCACGAATAGTAGTTTCCAGTGGTTATATACTGGATACAAATAATAATATTATTCCCTATTATCGCCTCGGAAGTTCCCTATATAATAATATCTATTTATTATTGTCATTGATGTATCTTAGGTTATTGATTATCTTTCCATTGATGTATTAATGTATAATATAGATATAGATATAACGTTGTAGGCAGTATAAATTGAATAACACCACAATCTTTCCACATACTACCCAAGGTCCACAACAACGATTGTTTACCTCCTTTGGAGAAGGGTAGCGAAGTCGTCCATTAAAGGAACCTAGAACTACAGTAAAACAGATAATTAATACAATGCTAGTCTCCGATCGGAGCCGCGATAGCTCAGTGGTTAGTGAACTGGACTACAAAGGACAAGAGGTAGGGTTCGATCCCAACCGACGGCTTCCGGGTTCATCCAGCCTTTAATGGGTACCGGATTTTTTCTGGGAAAGTAAAGCGGCACGGGCGTAATACTGACCTCATTACCCCAAAAATCATTTGCCGAAGGTCTGTAAAATGTATGGTCACTAACACCATATTCCCTATACGCCACTTGGCGTGACGAGGGTACTTTACTTTTACTTTACTTAGTCTCCGATCAGAGATCAAGAGGTCTTTGTCTAAGTAGACTCAAAATTGACTCCCTATGGAAACTCTAAAGCAGACGTTTTAAAAAAACAAAACATTCGTATAAATGTTTTTTCCTGCATGGGAAAAAAAAAGAGATGCGGACTAGAAATTATTGATTACAATCCGCACAACATAAATAAGATATTTTGGATATATTATAAAGACAATAACATTTCAAAGAAAATATACAGAGAAATGAGATAAGGCATGCAAAGTGGATGGACAAATCCATCATTGAAATGGATAGATAATAAAAAGATGTGGACTGGGAAATCAGTAATTGGGTGAACCATAAAGGCAACAGTAGAATGGTATCGTATGGTAGGTAGTCTTTGTTGTATAAACAGCAAAGTTTATATATGATATATTATGTTACCAGTCAAGAGGTTTTTTTGGGCCGCATTGAACATATACATGTAATATCGGTCTACAAAATAAAACAAAGCATACATTCCACCTTCTCCGCCCTCCCCCCGGCAACCAAAAATCTTAAGTTCCGGTCAGCTCATAATGAACTATTAATTCACTAAACAACAGAAACAATAAATATAAGGTCAAGAACATTTCAAACTGAGCCTTCCTCCCGTTCACACTTTCCACAACAAACACGGAGAACAACACGGACAACAACACAGAGAAAAACATGGAGAACAACACGAACAACTAATGAAAGACACATTTAGCACGTGATCAACGTGAAGTAGATCTCAAGCGTTTTGTTCCCTAGTCTCAAAACTGACCGTGTTGTCTACGGGTCGACCTCGTTGGGTAGACTCACAAACTTTCTTTTAAAAAGCATGTTTGCACACGCATGCAGGCAAACATAGAAATAGACAGATATATATATATATATATATATATATATCTGTCTATTTGTATGTTTGCCTGCATGCGTGTCGTTATGGTATATATATATATATATATATATATATATATCAACATCTAGTGCCATCTCATCAAAGAAGGTTGGCTATCATGGAACGCCATTCCGCTCTGTCTCTTGCTTTGATGGTGCAGGTTGTCACAGGCTGATTTGTCCATCTTTTGATGTTACTTGTCCATGTTAGTCTTGGTCTCTGCTTCTTTTACTTTGAATTTTCCGCTCCAAGATTACTTTTAGTAGGCTGTTGTGTCTTTTAACCAAAAATCGAATTTTTCTTGTTTGAATTGTGTTTAGTATTTCTCTTTTCATTTTTAGTTGTTTTAAGACTTCATCGTTGTCTTCATTTATTTCCATCCAATTCTACCTATTCTTCTATATATCCACATTTCAAAGCATTCAATTCTCTGTTCTGTTTTCTTGTCAAGTGCCCATGTTTCTGCACCATACAGGAATGTTGAGAAGTTATAACATTTATATATATATACACACACACACACTATGCGTTTTTCTTATTCTCTGCCTGTATTTCATTAACTGTTTCACTGATTTTCTTTTTTCACTTCCTGAATCCTATCTAATTAAATATACGTCTATCCTTGACTTCTCGTATCTGCCCATCCAAGTTTAGCAACACGCGTTTGTGGTAACATATGTGGCGTGAAAACTGGGGCTCCTCAACCCTTTGTTGTTATTTTTCATGAGCGAGAAATTTTAATATAACATGCTTAAGAGATGCAGAGAGAGGATAGAGAGGCTAAAGCGGGCTGTAAAGAAAGTATATGGGAAATAGAGAATGAAAGATAGGTGGAGACGAGAGAGAGAGAGAAATTGTAGAGAAACTTTAATGGAAAAAAAAAACAACAGAAGACAGAAAACATGTGTGAACAGATTTTTAAGAAAGTTTGTGAGAGAGACAAAAATAAATTGATGCGAAGGAGAGAGAGAGAGAAAGAGAGAGAGAGAGAGAGAGAGAGAGAGAGAGAGAGAGAATATTAACTTGAAAATAAAGTTAATTAGAAATATAAATAAAAAATAAGCGGAGATGAAGGGAACAAAGAGTGAGTGTGTGTGTTCGTTTCTTAGTTCATCGGCATCAAGGAACAAAGAGTGAGTGTTCGTTTCTTAGTTCATCGGCATCAATGCTGAAATCGCTGCCATTGTTTTCTTTTAGTGGATGTTCGAAGATGGATGATGAGGTCGCGACGAAGAGTCAGCTACAGTTGTGGCATGGATGTCTACACCAGTCGAGGAAGTCTATTTGAGTTCTGCTGAAATTTGACTTGTGAAGTGATCGTTAAAGAATGACTTCATCTACACATTCCCTCCTTGCCCACACCCGCCTGCCCCCTTTTTATTTTTCAACCAATCATCATCATCATCAAGTACCGGGCCTAGTGGCGTAGGTGATCATGTCTCTCCACAACTTTCGATCTCGGCAGCTATTTATCATTTCTGTTGTTGACCTTCTGCCAAGCCATTCTCTTAAGCTGTCTGTTATTTTTTCTCTTTGCTTCCATCTATCTCTTCGTCCCTCAATTTTTCCAGTTGTTACAATATATTCAAGTTGTTCTCTTCTCATTACATGGCCAAAAAATGATGATGTTTACGTTAGCGTGTATAAATAAATAACTTCGCAATGTTCAGCGAAGAGAATGAAAGCTCTGCAGGTATCATAGTTGATACGTCCGTGTTTTAGTTATATCATTAGTGTATCCTTGGATCTTTTTATCACACAATGTGACCTTATATTGTTCTAGAGTTCACCGTAAAAAAGTTTATTTGGTAAACATTTAATCTAATAAGTGAACCACAAGTCAGCCGATCTCAGTTGTGATCTACATAGAGCCAGTGGTAGGGTATGCTAAACAGTCCAAAGTAAACTTAGTTCCAACCAAAACCCAAACCAAAGTAAACACTCCAAAGTTACTTTGGAGTGTTTAGCACACCCTACCACTGGCTCTTTGCTACCAGCTTTACCGCAGCATTGCAATTATTTGCCTGTTCCCTGCCCTGTGATCTACATAGCATGGAGTATATTCTTGTACAGAATCAGCAACCCAGAGACTTCATTCCACCTCCAAGATAGACTCCGCCGAAACAGTTTGTGTCAATGAAAATTGTCCACGAAGTGAAGATCATTATCATCATCATCGAGTGCCCTCTCTGCAACGAAGGTTGGTAACCATGGAGCGCCATTCCACTCTGGTTCTTGCTTTGATGGTGCAGGTTGTCATAGATTGATTTGTCCATCTTTTGATGTTACTCGTCCATGTTAGTCTTGGTCTGCATCTGCCTCTTTTACCTTGTATTTCCCCTTCCAATATTACCTTTAGTAGGCTGTTGTGACTTTTAAGGTGTCCCAAAAATTGCATTTGTCTTGTATTAATTGTATTTAGTAGTTTTCTTTTTATTTTTAGTTGTATTAAAACTTCAACCGTTTGTTTTCTTTTCTTTCCATCCAATTCTACCTATTCTTCTATAGATCCACATTTCAAAAGCTTCAATTTTCAGTTATGTTTTCTTGTCTAATGTCCATGTTTCTGCACCACCCAGGAATATTGAGAAGATGTAACATTTTGGTATTCTTAGTTTTAGCCCTTCTGTTATTTGTTTTGCTGTTAGTATATTTTTCATGGCATTAAAAGTGAAGATCATGCAGCTCATATCACCGACCTCTAAAAACTCTCGTCGACAACGCTGCATTCGATCAACATCTTGTCACAATGATTACCTAGAAACTATCATCAAATGGTCAGGGTCGGATTTAGACCTAGGATACATAAGCTACAGCTCACAATCCGAGGGGGCTCAAAATTATATATATATAATAATCTACGATTGAGAACTTATGGTGTTTATTTTTTTAACGGTGCTGGGGGGATGGAGGGCCTTCAAAAATTCATTTAACTTATAAGGGACCAAGCCTATATTCGGCCCTGCAGATGGTAGATGCACATCACAGGTGTGCTGCAGAATAACTCAGATAATGGCTGCGTTCCAATGAATGAGGAAAATATTATGCAATCATCGTTTGTCAATCATCATCATCATCAAATGCCATACCGGTTGGCATAGGCGATCATGTCCTTCCACAATCTTCTATCTACAGTGCATCGTATCAGTTCTGTTGTTGACTGCTTTCCATGCCATGACACCAAGCTATCCAGTATTTTCTCTCTTTGTCGTCCACGATCTCTCTTTCCTTTTATTTTGTCAGTTGTAACCAAGTATTCTAACTTTCCTCTTTTCATGATGTGCCCAAAAAATGTTGGTTGTTTCTTTCTGGTGTTCCCTAGGAGCTAGCTTTTTGTGGCCTCTTTGAGAACTTCCTCATTGGTCTTTTTAGCTGTCCAGGGAACTTTCAACATTCTTCTGAGAAATCCCATCTCTGTGGCCTCTAATCGTCTTTTCATTTGTTTGTCTACTGTCCATGATTCGCTTCCATAGGTTAGAATTGGTTCTATATAGCACCGATGAACTCTCTTTCTCATTTTTATTGACATAGATTTGTTGCATAAGATATTTTTCATTTTCTGAAATGCTATTTTGGCCTGAGTTATTCTGCTTTTTATTTCTGTGGTGCATCTCCCATCTGATATTATTATTGTGCCCAAGTATTTCAAACGTTCCACTTGTTTCAGATTTGTCCTGTTTATTTTTATGCTGCATGACAGTGATGAATGTTTCTTCGATATGACCATTACTTCTGTTTTCTTACTATTCAGACTGAGACCTTTCTTATTGCTTTATTTTACTATTACGTCTATCATTTCTTGTAGTTCATTCTATGTATCTGCTATTAAGACTGTGTCATCCGCATATCGCAAATTATCTATGTTGTGACCGTTGATTTTAATTCTTTTGTCAATAGAAATAAGAAAATGGGGCCTTCAGTTTTTCTGTGGGAAAAGTTTTGGCATATGGATGTGAATCCTGGACAATACATCTACATACAAGACAATCGTTGGAAGCCATAGAAATGGGGTTTTATAGAAGAAAGTTGAGAATACCATACCCAAGTAATAAAAAAAAGAGTGTTGAGGACGTATCAATAGAGGTCGAAGGAAACATAAACATTATTCTATCATCTGAAGGAAAATAATAATATTTTGGTCAGGTTGTAAGGTGGTAACAGCTGGAATACATTGTTACAACTAACGAAAATCGATAGACGAAAATATAGAAAGAAACAGAGACAAAAAAAATAAAGAAATTTTAAGTGAAATGTTTGGTTGAAAGTCTATAACAGAACTGCTAATGAGCTATAGAGTGAGAAAGTTGTGTAGAATCGTGATTACTTACGCCAACAGGCGAATTTGATGATGATGATGATGATGATGATGATGATGATGATGATGATGATGATGATGATGATGATGATGATGACGACGATGATGATGTTGCCATACCACTGGAATAATTATTTTGAATTTACTTCGACATTTGTTTTAGGCAACCAAGTACATATGGGTCTCTCCGGAGTGCTGTTAACTTTTAACAACGATGAATAAGGCAAGAGAGAAAAGCTGTTAGACCAAGGGTAGGTCTTCTCACAATCGTTGGGGCATTGCTGACGTATCGTCAACCATCTCCATTTCTCTCTGTTTTCAGTCATTCTTTAGGACTCTACAAAATCGACTTATGTCAATTTTTTGACGTTTAATTCCTATCTCTTTCTACCTCAAGTGCATAATCAAATTGATGTTATACTGGTACAGAGAAGATTCAGGAATGGGTTAACATCTGTTAAAACAAGGCAAGGAGCAGATTGCAACAGTGACCATGTACCAGTAGTTGGAAAGATAAGACTGCGGAAGGCACAGCAGTCCCCAAGAAATATAAAATTAGAACTTGGTATACTTAGAGTTTTTTTTTTTGAACGAATTCAAAACAAACGAGGAAATTAGAGAAATCGCCAATCAACCACTAATATCTTCAGTAATAAAGAAAAGACGATGGTCATACGTTGGACATGTGATGAGAAGAGATAATAATCGAATAGCAAAGCAAGCCCTCATATGGGAAACAACAGGTAAAAGAAAAAGAGGAAGACCCAGGGAGACACTGAGAAGAACATTGATGAGAGAGGCAAGAGCAGCAGGAATCGGCTCCCTCAATGAGATAGAACTGCTTGCACAGAACAGAGACAGATGGCGAGATTTGATAAAATATCTTTAAAAGAAAACTGCTAGAACAAAAATTCATATAGGAGAAGGTGTATCTTGGTCTACGCCCTATGGGCCGGTTACGGCTCGAAAGGTCAATAGATAGATAGATACTTAGAGTAGATAAACAGATGAGCGATAAGTATGGCACGATAGTACAAAATAAATATAATGCTATTAATTGAGAAAATACAGGACATCGAGGAGCAGTGGGATATGCTCAAATAATCGATTCAACAAACATCAAAAGAAGTTATACCAGTGACCAAAATAATCAACAAAAAGAAATGGATGACAGAAGAAATATTACAACAAATGGATGAAAGAAGAAAACATAAGAAAGAAGAACGGACATACAAAATATTGCACAAAGAGATACAGAACAAAAGCAGAGAAGCAAAGGGAGGATGGTTAAAACAGAAATGTGAAGAAATGGAAAAACAACAAAAGAAAGACTCAAAATGTATGCACAATCAGTTAAATGAATTAACAGGAAGAAAAGAAGTCAAAGTTTCAGGATGTGTAAAGTAAAAGGAAGGAAATATAATAATGGGACTGGAGAAGACAATAGAAAGATGGACAGAATATATTAGTCAACTCTATGATGATGAAAGACCAGAGTTAAACAATTCAAATGAAGACACAGGACCACCAATAATGCAGAGTGAAGTGGAGGACACAATTCAACACATGAAAAGAGGCAAAGCTCCAGGTCCTGACAATATAACAATAGAAGAGATAAATGCATTAGGAGAGCTGGGAGTACAAGTCATAACAAAACTACTCAATGACATATATAACACCGGACACATACCCGAAGATCTACTAAAATCTATCTTCGTAGCCATACCGAAGAAGTCAGGCGCCACTGATTGTGAAGACCATCGCACTATTAGTCTCATGAGCCATATGACGAAAATATTACTAAGAATCATCATGAGACGTGTAAGAAACAAAATAAAACTAGAAATAAGTGAGTAACAATGTGGATTTGTGGAGGAGAGGGCACCAATAATACAATATACATCTTAAGAACATTGATAGAAAGATCTATAAAGGTAAAGAAAGATCTATATATGTGCTTTATAGACTACACGAAAGCATTTGACAAAGTAAAGCATGTGGAAATAATCAATATGCTGGATAAATTAAACATTGATGGCAAGGATCTGCGAATTATAAAAAAACATGTACTGGCAACAAACAGCAGCTATACGAATTAACAACCAAACAGGAAAATTACAACTTATAAAACAAGGAGTCAGACAAGACTGTGTTCTGTCGCCGGATTTGTTTTCACTTTACAGCGAACATATAATGAGATCAATAGTAGACAAAAAAGGAATTTAAGTCAACGGTCATAGCATAAATAATTTGCGATATGCGGATGACACAGTCTTAATAGCAGAGACAGAGAATGAACTACAAGAAATGATATATATAATAGTAAAAGAAAGCATCAAGAAAGGTATCAGTGTGAATAGTAAGAAAACAGAAGTAATGGTTATATCAAAGAAACAATCATCACCAGCATGCAGCATACACAAATAAACAGGACAAATTTGAAACAAGTGCAACGCGTCAAATACTTGGGCACAATAATAATATCGGATGGAAGATGCACCACGTAAATAAAAATTGAATAGCTCAGGTCAAAATAGCATTTCAGAAAATGAAAAATATGTTATGCAACAAATCTATGTCAATAGAAATAAGAGAGTTCGTCGGTGCTATATAGAACTAATTCTGTCCTATGGAAGCGAATCATGGACAGTAGACAAACAAATGAAAAGACGATTAGAAGTCACAGAGATGGGATTTCTCAGAAGAATGTTGAAAGTTCCCTGGACAGCTAAAAAGACCAATGAGGAAGTTCTCAAAGAGGCCACAAAAAGCTAGCTCCTAGGGAACACCAGAAAGAAACAACCAACATTTTTTTGGGCACATCTTGAAAAGAGGAAAGTTGGAATACTAGGTTACAACTGGTAAAATAAAAGGAAAGAGAGATCGTGGACGACAAAGAGAGAAAATACTGGATAGCTTGGTGTCATGGCATGGAAAGCTGTCAACAACAGAACTGATACGATGCACTGTAGATAGAAGATTGTGGAAGGACATGATCGCCTACGCCAACCGGTATGGTACATGCTGCTGCTTTCTACCTCTCCTCATTTCCTTTCAGAGTTCAAGGGTAAATAATTACGTCAATTTCTGTTTTATAGCTCTGCGAGAGTGTCGTCCCTTTTATTTCCGTATGGTTCAACTTTACAAGGTTCTTTGGTCGACATCGCTAATTTCTTAACGGGACAGGTTGGTTTATAGTTTGTCGTTTATTTAATCTTTATTTTATGAAAAATGTGTACATTTTATCATCTTTTACTTCAAAGAGGGGTCGGAATAGTTTTGGCACTATCTCCATATTTTTATTATTTATTCGCCCTAACTTAGTGGACAAACGTCACGGAAATGGAAGCTTATCATCGTTAGGACATAATAGGAACAAGTCTTCCCTCATACTCTGCACATGAAACGGTAGAGTCTTGCGTCCTGGATTAATCAATATATAAGTATTCGGGCTGTCACCGACATAGAGCTGCAGAGACTAGAGGCTTGCTTGCTTGCGTTCGCCCGATGACTAAAGGAGTACTCCTCTTCATGATCCGCCCTTAAAAGGACGTTAAGTGGGCGTGCCTGCGTTGTGTTGTGGTTTGCAGTATAACTGTGATATTTGTGATGACAACACATCCAATTTCAGCACGACATTTTTGAGTACAGGGTTGTCTTTCCTCTTCGATTCCTACTGGCTTGGCCAGACTAGACAGGTTAGTCTGTTACTAGAGGCACCACGGTGAGGTGGAGCAGATTCTGGATGGTTCTGGTTCACCAATCCTGGCACAAGCCATCAGCTGTGGGTCGCTACAACTTCCAGCCCTGCTGCTGTGAGGCGCTCCTTCGCCTCCAGACTAGAGGATGATGTCACAGACCTTTGGGAAACCAAGCTTACGGACTGTGGTTCGTTCAGAGATTATTTTTTTTAATACACCGTTTTCTGGCAGAGTCTGAACCCTGAGCAACCTCACCTATATTGTTAGGGTTTTGCCGTACAAAGCAGGCCATTCATTCCATAACCACCCCTGAAGGAGCATCAGGGCGCATATTCCTCAAAATCAACTCAAAATCTGGACCAATTAACATCATTACCTCCTGTGCACCAACAATGGCGCCAACTACAAAGGATAAAGACATATTTACGTGATGCTCTAAATTATCTTTGGGAGCTGCGATAGCTCAGTGGTTAGTGAACTGGACTACAAAGGGAAAAAGTTAGGGTTTGATCTCAACCGACGGCTCCGGTTCACCCAGCCTTAAATGGGTACTGGATTTTTTCTGGGAAAGTAAAGCGGCACGGGCGTAATACCGATCACATTACCCCAAAATCATGTGCTCAAGGTCTGTAAAATTTATGGTCACTAACACCATAATACCATGTCACCTCATAGTAACACTGTGACCTTCCAGGCATGTCGTAAGAGGCGACTAAGGAGATTGATCGATGGCTTGACAAGCTGTCATTGTAAAAAGTATGTTATGGAAACAGCGCCATATATTTTAGAGTAGTGATCTCTGCACTATGTGCCACTTCGGAACGCAAGGTTTCTGTTTTTGAGATTGTGGTTATGCCCTATGTGCCGTCTTCGGCTCGAAAGGACATTAGATAGAGATAGAACACCGTATTCCTTATACGCCACTTGGCTTGACGAGAGTACTTTACTTTTTTTTTTTTTTTACTGTAAATTATCTTTGATTCGGTCCCCAAAGTAAAAAAAAAACTCAATTGCTAGGTGACCTAAATGCACGCAATGAATCTTGATAATCACTCATGGCCATCATGCTTAGGTTCTCGTGGTATTGACTGAATGAAAATGGTCAGTGACTTCTGGAATTTTGTTCTATTAGCAAAATGTACGCGACCAAAATACTTTCTTTAGTGTAAAAATCGACGAAAAGCAACATAACATTGGAACGGCCTAGATCCGGTCATTTGTACTGACTGGTCTTTACCATATCTCAGATAAAAAATGTCATAATTACCCGAACAACCAAAGCGCAGACTGTGACACAGACCATGTACTTGTCATATGTAAAATAAAGGCAGCTACCAAAACAATACACAGATCTAGAGAACAATCTAAGCCAAATATTTATATTACTGCAACAAAACACCTGACAACGAATGCATATTCAAGAATGGCTTTTTAAGAAATGCATAGAGAATGCAGAAGATCTAAAAAAAAAAAAAATGGTAGAGATGATAACTGGAACCATCTTAAACCATATACTTTTTTTCCGTTCACAAGCTTTCACGTCTGGTGATGTCTCTAGAGACTAGAAATTGAATTTTGCGTGTTAATCCGTTTTTCCCGCGCAGCGGGTTCACAGGGGTCCCTCGCCGCACAGGCTGATAACTTCGTCTTCGAGGTACTCATATTTTTGTCAGTCGATGAGTAATTGACGATTCAAGCCGAGCCTCTTTGCTGAGACCAGGGGTGGTTACCGCAGGGAGAAAAATGTGTGTGTGTGTGTGTGTGCGTGTGCGTGTGCGTGTGCGTGTTTTTAATCAACACGTCGACCTTATCTGTTAATGCAGACAAATAGTTGAGACACTCATCTTTTGACAGTAGACCCGTTTACGTATTGGTTAACTGTTTCAAGGAGACTAAACAAAAAAGGAAACAATCCGTTTATACAATGGGGATATGAGTTTGAACTTGTAAAATCATCTATACTTCAGCCCTCACGATGTTGACTATTTACAAGTTAAAAAAAAAAATGTAGAGTACCCCCGCCACGCCAAGTAGCGTATAGGGAATATGGTGTTAGTGACCATAATTTTATAGACCTCTAGCACATAACTTTTGGGACAATGTGGTCGGTATTACGCCCGTACCGCTTTACTTTCCCAGAAAAAAAATATGGTACCCATTTAAGGCTGGGTGGACCTGAAAGTCGTCGATTTCTTGTCCTTTGTAGTCCAGTTCACTAACCACAGAGCTGTCGCGGCTCCCACTATCTACAAGTCTATCTATTGTCCTTTCGAACCGAAGACGACACATAGGGCAGAACCACAATCTCAAAAACAGAAACCTTCTTCTCCTTCTTTCCTTACTCACCTGCCTTTCAGCGTCGAGGGGAGATATAATTTGCGGTCTTTTGCTCTTCTGTTCGCCTCTGCTGCTGTTATGTTTCCTAGTGCTTCTAATATTCCATCAACCCATCTTTTTCGTGGTCGACCCTTGGGTCTGGTGTTCTCACAGCGTTTGTTGAAAGGTCGTTGTGTTGTGTTTTGTTCTTTCTGTCTTGTCACGTGTCCAAACCATTTTATCTGTTGTTTATATATTCTATGGCAACGATTATTCCTAGTTTTTTTTCTCAGTTCTTCAATTCTGATCTTATCTCTCAGACTGTTTCATGTCATTCGTCTAACACATTTCACCTAGATAGAGGTTATTTTTTCTTATTGTTCTTGCATCTAGGGTCCAGGACTGGCATTGGTAGCACAATGTTAGTATGAAGATTGTATTGTATAGTGCTCGTTTTACCTCCAGAGTTATTTCCTTGTTGGACAATAGTGGTGATAACTGTCCAATGATTTGACAAGCTTTGTTGCATCTTGATTCTATCTCTGCTGTTTGAGAATTATCGTGTGTCACTAAACTTCCTAGGTATTTGAATTCCTCTACTTGTTTTAGTTCTCTGCCTTCTTTAGTTATGTTGATGTTCTGTTTATTTTTGGCGACATTCATGACTTCTGTTTTGTTGATGTTGATTTTCATGTTGTATTTTGTGCCTGAGATGTTGAGTTTGTTTAAGTGTTCCTGTAGAATAGAAACCTTGCGTGCCAAAATGGCACATATTGCAGAGATCACCGCTTCTAAAATCTATGGCTCTGTTTCCATAACAATACTTTTTTTTTACAATGACAGCTTGTCAAGCCATCAATCAACCTCCTTAGTCGCCTCTTACGACATGCCTGGAAGGTCACAGTGTCACTATTCTTTACTTCCCTCATAATGAGGACTCGGTAACACACGGGAAATCTACAAGTAATACCAGTCAAATAAGTAAAGGTTCCCTTTACACCTTAATATGCGTGTGACAATTTGGTGTTAGTGACCATAACCATCGACCATTTTCCACGACCATCGGTACATTTTTGGGTGATGTGGTCGATATCACGTCAGGTCACCTTTACTTTCAAGAAAAATCTCAGGTATCTATTTTTAGAGCCTAATTTAACATGAAGCCACATTGGTTCTAGAAAACATTTACCGGACCTAGGAATCGAAACCGGTCTCATCTGAACTTAGCCACTGAGGCTTCAAAAAATAGTAATGCATTGGCATTACTTGAATTTTTAAACGCCTGGGAGGGGCGGGGAGTGGGGGTGAGGGTGGTGAATTGCTTTGATAGACCTGAAGTAGTAGAAGATTTTTTTTTATTCTCTACCCTTTGGCTTTTTACCTCTGTGTCTTAGGGCTGGGTGGTCTAGAGATTAGTTGTCGGCCTTTGGACACAAATGTCCCTGGTTCAATTCCATCACTGGCAATATTTGTCAAAAATAAAGAAAATTTAATCCGCTTTTTGTTTGTCGCTTTTCCTTACACTCGTCTTTTGGTAGTGAAATATGATGCCTAGCCCTTTCGGAAAACGACAAGAAAACAGGAGGTCTTGAGTGCACTCGCACACTGTTAAAGAACCTTTGGCAGTTTGAAATCGAAAAGAGTAGGCCGAAAAATGGCCGCTGCGCTAGAAAAATTGTCAGCAAAAATCTATCCGCACCAATGGCCGTGTTACGGAGTTCGTGCACGATGGTCGGGGTTCCATATTTCGAGAGAAAAATCGAAGCATCTCTGGCCATGAATTAATCCGGTATGCAATGATGATGATCCTAATATAACTCTGTGTATGTGGTTGCACAGGTTTTCAACAAACACTTTCCAAGCCACATCATTTAATCCGGTCACTTGACAATATATAAAATGCCTTTACAATAAACAGATAAGCAAATTGCACCAAACAGCACATGAACAATCTTACTTTGTTGCCATTTTCTTAAGACCACTCCACTATTATTTTCCATCTGTTTTTTTTTTTTTTACTTATCCTATGTATATTTTGGCCTTCTCCTTCTTTCACAGGAATTTTGTTTTAATTTAAAAAGGGCATGTCGTTTAATACTCTCAGTTGGCTTCTGCTGTGTGTGTCCTATCCAACGAAATCGAGGATCTAGATTAATAAAGATAATTTCCCGCCTCTAAACAATATATTTCGCTGAATACTTAAAGCCAAAAAGAAGAATATTCCTGCATGGTGCAGAAACATGGATATTAGACAAGAAAACAGAACAGAAACTTGAAACCTTTTAAATGTGGATTTATAGAAGAATAGAATGGAAAGAAAAGAAAACAAACGATGAAGTTTTAAAACAACTAACAATTAAAAGAGAACGATTAAACACAATTATAACAGGACAAATGCGTTATTTGGGGGCATGTTACAAAACACAACAGCCTAATAAAAGTAATTGGAAGGGAAAATACAAGGTTAAAGAGGCAGAGCCAGACCAAGACTAACATGGACGAGTAACATCAAAAGATGGACAAGTCAAAATATGGCAATCTGCACCCTCAAAACACAAGACAGAGTTGAATGGCGCTCCATGGTAGCCAACCTTCGATGAGGAGACGGCACTCAATGATGATGATGAAAAAGAAGAAGGTACACGCGTCATCAAATACACAAGCGAGTAGACGTATGTTCTTGACCATGTATTTAAATCTTCCCCAATAGTAGCGTTTTAAACCGAAACTATCGAGTTGTTTTATCAATACGTTTTGTGTAATCAGATGGAACAGTCAGCACGATTTTACCGAATCGATTAACCAACTTCGGATGGGAAAAATAAAGCTTGCAACCACAGATACAAAGAAACATTTGTTCTTACGTCATTCGTGCCTTGGTAACGAGAACTACTTGATAGATGTGTGTCACTGCATCGCCAGGGTTTCCAAAATATTAGTGTTGAGAATGCTAACAATAGTGGAAACATAAAGAGTGATTTTCATAGTTCGTTATTTCAGAAGATTAACAACAATTGAAACTTAGTAAAGATTCATTTTCTTTGCTTGAGTTTTTAGAAGACTAATGAAAGTCGAAACGTCGTAAACAAATTTCTTCTTTGATCGTTTGTTGAGAGGACTAATAACAGTCGACATTTCTTAAAAATTTCTATTTTCTTTGTTTGTGTGGGCACAAAACTAACAATAGGCTAAATTGTTACTCTTTGTTTTTGCACGTTAAAAAGATAAATAATGGCGTATAAGTTATGAAGGTTTGCTTGTTTCATTTGCAAAAGTGTTTTCTGTTGTTTGTTTTTTTTTATTTTATGCTGCTATAGTTTTCGAAGGTTGTAATGATGCTTCTTCTGATCATGATTTTTCCATTTCAGTGAACTTTTCAGTTACAAGGTGATTTGCGATATGAGTTGCCTGGGAAGCTTTGGGCTGTTGTTGTTGCTGCTGTTGTTGTTGCTGTTGTTGTTGCTGCTGCTGTTGTTGTTGCTATGGATCTATCGGCCTGTAAGTTGACGCAACTTCGGCCCGAAAGGAAATAAAATAAAACCAAATGGAATCAGCAAGTATATATATCAGCAGCATGATTAATAAAGCCACTATAGAGTTAGCCGTTCTTTATAACGTTTTGTGGTTAAATCCTAGAACAAAAACCTAAGATTTATGAAAGTTGTGTGTACTTTCAGGATGGTTCTGAATGTTGAAGACAGCAACAAAACAAAACTTAACAACAAAAGTGAAACCGCAAGACTGCCATCATTTCATACAGGAAAAATATTATAATTACTTTGGCCAAACAAAATCAACAATCAAAAACCGTTCAATTGTGTAAACAAGGTAAGTTGGCAGAGATAAGCAAACCCTGAAGGCCATGTACTCAAAAGAGATACCGACATAACTACAAAACGGCTATTCAGTGAAAACCACAAAAAACGTTAAAAAAAAAAAAGACAGACAAAGAGCAAAGAACAGGGAAAACAAAAAAGGCATATTGTGGACCAGACGCGATTCCAAGCGCTAGGTGGTTCTGTTTTCTCATGTTGCTCTACGAGAGGGCACAAAACATACCGGCCATTGGCTGCTCTGTGACCAATGAAAGAAGTGGATAACAATAACTCAGTGTGGCTTTGATAAGCCCGGTAGGAAACATAATGATAGTACCAACCAAACAGCCATACTTATTTGTTTGTTTTTTTACAGCACATTACGGTGGAATCATTTCTGCTCTGGACCTATATAAAGCTTGCAGCGAATTAATCACAATTTGACTTGTATATAGTTAAATGAAAACAGCATCTATGTAAAAAGATGAAAAGGTATATGTAGAAAAGCAAGCTGCTGGTGAACTGATGTTGTGCATGTTAATCAAGTGATATGGTTGGTATCTCTGTTCTGTGCAAGCAACTCAGTCACATTGAGGGAGTCGATTCTTGCTGCCTTTACCTTATCAATGTTCTCCTCAGTGTTTCTCTAAGTCGACCTCTTTTCCTCCTATCTGCTGTTTACCACATGTGGGCTTGCTTTGTTATTCGGTTATTATTTCTTCTCATCACATGCTCAACATAAGTCCATCGTCTTTTCTCGATTATTGATGATATTAGTGGTTGACTGGCGATTTCTCTAATTTCCTCGTTTGTTTTGAATTCGTTCCACGATATACCAAGTATTTTCCTTCGACATTTATTTTCAAATGCGTTCAACTATGTTTCTATGTCTCTTGTTGTTTTCCAGCTCTCACATGCATATTTAAGGGTCTATATAAATGTTTAAAAAGTAAAGAGTAAAGTGCCCCCGTCACGCCAACTGGCGTATAGGGAATTTGGTGTTAGTGACTATAATTTGTACAGACCTTCGGCACATGATTATTTGGGTAATGTGATCGGTATTACGCCCGTGCCGCTTTACTTTCCCAGAAAAAAATCATATACCCAATTAAGGATGGGTGAACCCGGAAGCCTTCGATTAAGATCGAACCCTACCTCTTGTCCTTTGCAGTCCAGTTCACTAACCATCTATAGACATACATATAGGTAAACTGGCGGGTAGTAAAACACATAAGTAGATATGTTATTAAAATATTGTATTCCATATTCTTACATTTAGGATGCCATGTGTTACGTTGTACCTCAGTGACTAGGTGTACATTTTTATCATTGCTTTTATCATCATGTGTAGTCTTCGCAATAAAGGTTGACATCCATTGGAAAGCCATACTACTCTGTGGAGACAAATAATACATTCTTCTTCAAACTTTCAGCTCCCTGTGGGGTATAGGTCTTCAACAAACACTTTCCAAGCCGTTCTGTTTCTTGCCATTCTTTTAAGATCATTCCATGTCATCCCCATCATCTTCATCTCTGCTTCTATCTGTCTTCTCCAAGAATTCCTTGGTCTTCCTCTTTGTCTTTTCCCCTGGGGATTCTAAAAAAGGGACTGTTGTGTAATACTCTCAGTTGGCTTCCGCAGTGTGTGTCCAATCCAGTGCCATCGTCTTCACTGTATCTCTTTATCCACTGATATTTGATTGGTACATTTCCTTATATTCTTTCTATGTTAGTGATTTTGTCCTGCCATTTCCAACCTTTATAAATAATAAATGAATGAATATTATTATAGAGGGAAACTTCCGAGGCGATAATTCAGCGAATCATAGAAGGAGGAGGTATGTTTACAGCACTCGGAAAAAAATTGCAAATAATCAACAGGAACAAAATCTAAAGCAGGATCGAACCTGTACTCCTAAAGGGGGTACGGTGTTCAGATGTTAGGAGTGCGAGTTCGATCCTGCTTTTGGACCATATATTGCTCTTTGTTTTTTTTTTCTGTTGTTGATTATTTGTAATTATTTTTCCGAGTGCTGTTAACATACCTCCTCCTCCTGTGATTCGCCATACTACTCTATATCTTGCTTTGGCAGTAAACTCTATGACATTTCCCGCTCCAACTCTTGATATTGTCGATTCATTTGAATTTGTGTCTACCTTTGTTGTTTTAAAATAAATTTGGAAGAAAAAATAAGACACTTCCTGGAAGAAAATAATAAACTAGGAATTTGAGAGGGGGGGGGTGTGGAAGGTGGAGAAAAAATAAAGTATCCATTTCTTAAGCAGACCCGTACTTGTGAAACAAAGAAAGGGGAGTGGCGACGTCACATTACACGCGCAGCTAGTGAAACAATATCGATCAGCTATTCCAATTGATCGATTTTGAATAAATCAATAAACTGACAGTGCAGGCAGTACTGCGATTGTTTTTGGTCTCCAGGGCTGCAGTCCAATTTTGGTAATTCGTTCTTTTATTCACTCTACTTGTAGGTTTATCATTCATTATTAAGCTTCTAAGGCTGGGGGTGAAGTGCTCCCAACGCAACGACTGTAGTACTTTCTTATCTGATCTAATGTTCATCATCATCATCAAGTACCATGCCTGATGGCGTAAGTGATCATGTCTCTCCATAACTTTCGATCTCGACAGTTATTTATAATTTCTGTTGTTGACTTTCTGCCAAGCCATTTTCTTAAGCTGCCTTGTATCTTTTCTCTTTGCTTCCTCTATCTCTTCGTCCCTCGTCTAACTCCAGTTGTTACAATATATCCCAGCGGTTCTCTTCTCATTACATTGCCAAAAAATGATGATTGTTTCTTCCTAATATTGGAAATTAGCTCTCTTTTTGTTTTGACCTCTTTTAGAACGTTTTCATTACTCTTCTTAGCTGTCCATGGTATTCTCAACATTCTTCTGTAAAACCACATTTCTACAGTCTCCGGTGATTTCCTTGTCTTTTGTCCTATTGTTCATGATTCACATCCATAAGTTAAGACTAGCTCTACATAACATTTAAGAACTGGTCTAATGTTAGCGAAATTTACACTTTTTTATATATCATTGTGAATAAATTCAATACTTTCCTTTGTAAGTAAAAATAGTAGTCTTGCATTGAATAACACGAACATTGGACTAGTAGTATAAACTATAGACGATGTACATAATCTGAAAGATTTATTTATATTAACAGATGTGCATTTTCTTGGAATAAAGTTCATACTTAGATATATTTTTAAAAATACAATATAACTTCGTATCTAATGAATCGGTAGTAGTATACAAGGATCCCACAGAGTAGCATTTGACCCATAAATTAACAAAAATATATAGTAGGCCCATTTAGCGCCTAATGTACTCAAGGCGCAGGGGGAGTTAACTATGACCTCTCGTGTCAGGGTGTTGACCACTCGTATCGGTGACCCCGGAAGTGATATATTTATGTCTGGTGTATGCTGACTTTGGAGTTTAGTAGATTATACAACATCAATGCTGATAAGGCGGCCAGGTGACCTTGTTATCTCGGTGACGCAAGGTGTGACCGTATTTTAGTTTCCTTCATAGACTTCCCTCCATTGTAACATTTACTCATTCTCTCATTTACGCATATAATCTCTCCTTCTTCTAGACTTCTCTCTCTCTCTCTCTCTCTATCTCTCTCACTCTCCTATTCCCTCCTAGACTTCCATCTATTGTAACACTTACTCATTCTCTCCATTTAAGTCCATTATCTCTCCTTCCCTTCCCTAGACTTTTCTCTCACTCCTAGACGTCTCTCCTACCATTCCATATACCCTCCTCTGTCTCTCTCTCTCTCTCTCTCTCTCCTAACGTTCCGCCTTCCATCGTATTTTTAGCTTCCGTCATAGACTTCCCTTCATTGTAACACTTACTCATTCTCTCCATTTAAACCCATTATCTCTCCTTAGCTCCCCTAGATTTCTCTATTTCTCTCTCACTTTTCTCTCTCTCTCTCTCTCTCTCTCTCTCTCTCTCTCTCTCTCTCTCCTCTCTCCCCGCCGAACAAAAAAAAAATGTGTGGCCACGTTATAAAATGTTCAGACACTTGTTTTATATAGGCCATATATAAAATATGTCCGAACTTTTGGCACACGTATACAGAAATTCCTTACTACTAGCTTTGTGTTGATTTTTAAATGGGACTTTGATATATGGGCGTGTCAAAAATAAAGTTTTAGGTAAGTCTAGAGGATCAAATTTATTTTTTAACAGTTTCATTGGCTATCCCTCAAAAAATGTTCAGGGGGATAAAATTTATAAAAGTGATTTTTAAGCAAATTTTTGCTATGGGGATGTATAATATGAAATTTAAGGTAAGGATAGAGGTTAAATTTTATTTTTTTTAAACGGTTTCATATGCGTATCAAAAACAAATTGCCAAGGGGTAAAATTCATAAAAGTGCTTTTTATTGAAAATCTTGCTATGGAGATGTCTAATATGAAGTTTAAGGTAAGCCCAGAGGTTAAATTGCATTTTAAAAATACAGTTTCAGAGGCGTATCCCTCAAAAATAGTCGGGGTGGGGTGGAAACATCATATAAGTTATTTTTAAGTACATTTTTGCTACGGGGGTGTCTAAAATAAAGTTTGAGGTGAGCCTAGAGGTTAAATTTTATTTATTTTGTTTAATTTCATAGGCGTATCCCTCAAATATGGTCATGAGGTAAAATTCATACAAGTGATTTTTAAGTAAATTTTTGGTACGGGGATGTCTAAAATAAAGTTTCAGGTAAGCCTAGAGCTTACATTTTTATATTTTTTTAACAGTTTCATATGCGTATCCATAAAATATGGCTGGGGGTAAAAAGTTGTGTGAGCGGTTGTTTATTTGTGGGTGCTTTTTGATCTCTTTTTGTTTAACTATTATGACTATGGGTGTAGATTTTTAGAGTTCGAGTTCAAATTTTCGATTATAAGCCTAAATACGTGTGTTTTGGTGCTAAGATTTTGTGATTTGGTCTAACTTTTTGGACCTTGAATATAACTTTCTGCTCGTTGTGTCTAACTATTATGACTGTGTGTAGCTTTTGTGGATTTTTAGGTCGACTTTTTTAATATGAGCCTACATTTTTGTGTTCTGAGGGTAAAATGTTTATGATTTAGCCTAACTTTTTGGACTTTGGATATAACTATCTGTTCGATGTGTCCAACTAGTATGAGTATGGGAGTAGATTGTTAGGGTTTTGAGATCGACTTTTTAAATTTTCACCTACATTTTTGTGTTCTGGTGCTAAAATTTTGCGATTTGTCCTAACTTTTTGGACCTTGAATATAACTTCCTGCTCGTTGTGTATAACTATTATGACTATGTGAGTAGCTTTTTGGTGATTTTTATTTCGATTTTTTAAATATGAGCCTACATTTTTGTTTTCTGGGGTAACATTTTTGCGATTTGGCCTAACTTTTGGGACTTTGGATATAACTATCTGTTCGATGTGTCTAACTAGTATGAGTATGGGAGTAGACTTTTAGGGTTTTGAGATCGACTTTTTACTTATGAGCCTACATTTTTGTGTTTTGGTGCTAAAAGTGTGCGATTTTGTCTTACTTTTTGGACCTTGAATATAACTTTCTGCTCGTTGTGTCTAACTATTATGACTGTCATGGAACTCCTCTGGTATTGTATCAGAGGTCAAAGCGCGTTCAAGTAAACCGCCACCTATATTATTCCTCCACCGATGACCCGATAGGGGAATTGTATCAGGGACCGAATTGAGTTTAAAGTAACCCATGCGTCAGACTCGACAGCACTTCAAGTGGAAAATAAGGTCAGTTATCACGATAACAGGAATCTTCTTCTCTGATTAGTTAATCCAGAGGTCAGTCATTTCGTTGGTGGGTGTCCGATAAAAATCCTCTTCTCTGATTGGTTAACCTAGATGTTAGTCGAGGGTGGAATAGTGTCGTCCAACTTTTATTTACTAGATTATATTTAAACTAGTCGAATGTGATACTTCGTGTTATAAGCGCGATTGATTGACGAAGCTTATTTTCGTAGTACTGTTCAGTCTAGCGGTATGTGTTGTGGGTATATTTTACGCTGTAACTTGAATATTATTTTGCTTTTCTCTTATCTCATAACGATGTGGTAGGTTATCAATAAAAGGATATTCAATTGTATTAATGATAATGTGTATAAAGTACGTATGTTAAGCCTTGTTGTGTGTATTATTCCTTCGTTTTTAATATGTTTATCTTATTGGTTATTTAAAAAGTATATATTTTAAGTCTTGTTGTGATTGTTATTCAATGTTGTTAATGTATTACACTGGAGGGAAGGTAAAAATACGAATGAGGGCGGAACGCTAGGAGAGGGAAAGAGAGAGAGGAGGGAGGGTGGAATGGTAGGAGAGAAGTCTAGTAGGGGCTAGAAGAGAGAGAGAGAGAAGTCTAAGAGAAGGAAGGCGAGATGATAGACATAAATGGCGAGAATAATTAAGTGTTACAATAGGAGGGACGCTAAAAATATGAGGGAGGGTGGAACGAAGCGGGAGAGGTAAACGGAGAGGGGGGAGGGTGGCCTGATAGGTTAGATGTCTAAGAGAGGATAGGCGAGAAAGAGAGAGAGAGAGAGAGAAGGAAGGTAAGCTGATAGGCATAAATGGAGAGAATGAGTAAATGTTACAATTGAGGGAAATCTAGGACGGAACAGGAGAAAGAGAGAGAGAGAGAAGAATGAGAGAGATATAGAGAAATCTAGGGGAGCTAAGGAGAGAGTCTGGGTTTAATTAGAGAGAATAAGTGTTACAATGGAGGGAAGTCTATGGCGGAAGCTAAAAATACTATGGAAGGCGGAACGTTAGGAAAGAGAGAGGAGGGAAGATGGAATGGTAGGAGAGACGTCTAGGAGTGAGAGAGAAGTCTAGGGAAGGGAATGAGAGATAATAGGTTTAAATGGAGAGAATGAGTAAGTGTTACAATAGATGGAAGTCTAGGAGGGAATAGGAAAGAGAGAGAGAGATAGATAGAGATACAAGTCTAGGAAGAAGGAGAGATTATATGTGTAAATGGAGAGAATGAGTAAGTGTTACAATGGAGGGAAGTCTATAAAGGAAGCTAAAACACGTTCACAGAGATAACAAGGTTAGCTGGCCGCCTTATCAGCATTGATGTTGTATAATCCACTAAACTATCACTATCGATCCAGTACATCAAGAACTCCAAAGTCAGCACACACCAGACATAGACAGGTCACTTCCGGGGTCACCGATACGAGTGGTCAAGACCCCGACACGAGAGGTCATGGTTAACTCCCCCTGCGCCTCGAGTACATTAGGCGCTAAATGCCTAGGTCTACGGGTCAAATGCGAATCTGATAAACTCTTGCTTACTACTATCTGCGTGACTGAAGTCACGGAAAACAAAAAGAAAATTAAAGAAATGTTCATAAGTTTCTAAATAAAATAGAAATAAAATGTTCTTATCATAGATTATCTATAGATACTCACGCATGAATTTTATTGTAAACCTTGCAACAATAATGGACTGCTTCGTATTACCTCATGACAATCATTACGTTTCAAAATAACACTAACCTGTATTTCTTTTGTGGGAAAAACTTGGTAGGATTTCTATTGTTCTCTCAAGACTTAAAATATATATTGTTACTGTACATTAGCCCTACATTTACTGTAGACAAACATCAGAGAGATAGAGATTTGATCTATCCACTCTTGAGAAAGATTTTTCTTTTTATTATTCATATTATAGGTATAAGAAGAAAGAATAAGTAAGCAGGAAATGTACAATGTAGAGTACACATTTGGATAACTTTGTATATATAGATAAGGTCTTATTGTCGCATTATGTCAGTTATCTTTTCACTATTTGTTTATGTTCTATATAAATTAAATACAGAAAACTTTCATACTTTAACTATATCAAATTGGTAGTGCTTTCGAAACTTTTGACTCCAACTAACACCCTTTTCCCGCTGATCATATACTGGCGGTGCCCTCATGGCAGTTACTATCGTATAAGTCGGGTCAACTGATAGAATATAATCTATGATAATAAATGACAGAATTAACATTATTCTGTATAAACTCGTTTATGTACTTAAAATATTAAGCATATGTTGATGCTTTTAGCATTTCTAAACACTGAGAAGGCATACGACAATATCCTCGTCGTGGCGCACTTGCCAATATGTGACCTCGCCCTCTGGCGGCACACTTTTGGAACCACTGTCATACGGTATTTAGAAGGAAAATAATGGAAGTGGATACGGTGACGACCAAGAAGACGATGGAACTAAGACAACATCAATGGGTCCTACGAACTACACTTACCGATACAGGTGACAACAAAACACAAGAACATTCAGAATCACTGCCTTAAGGGCAGGGTCCTCAGGACAAACTACTTGATAGTTATCCCCAACTACAGGTCTCGAGTGTAAAGTACAGGGTCCCCACAAAAACAGTTATTGATTTCCAACAGGTATAGAAGGTAATAGGGAGCCACGATAGCTCAGTGGTTAGCGAACTGGACTACAAAGGACAAGAGGAAGGGTTCGATCCCAACCGACGGCTTCCGGTTCACAGAGCCTTTAATGGGTACCGGATTTTTTTTCTGGTTAAGTAAAGCGGCACGGGCGTAATACCGACCACATTACCCCAAAAATCATGTGCCGAAGGTCTGTAACATTTATGGTCACTAACACCATATTCCCTACACACCACTTGGCGTGACGAGGCTACTTTACTTTTTTTTTTTATAGAAGGTAATAACTGGTATATTTTTACATATTTGTGACTACAGTTGCATCAACTGATAAAGTTCCATTTTGTATCACACGCTCGATGCGCGCCTCCATCGTTACTCGGCAAATATTGATGCAATAATCTAACTTGGACCAAACTCTCTGCAACATGTCTGGCTTGATCAAGTTTACAGTTTCAGTGATGAGTTCCTGTAGATCAGCCAGGGTTGTGGGAGGTGGAGGTACAAACACTCTGTCCTTGACGTACCCGCAAAGGGAAAAAGTCACAAAAAGTAATGTCCAGTGATCTCGGGGGCCGTTTCCGAAACACTTCAGCGTTATTTCCAGCATGGCTAATACATCAGGCGAGTGCTCGTTGAGAATTTTGCTAACTATGAGATGCCAATGGGGCAGAGCCCCATCTTCCTGGAAAATGTAGGCACCACTTTCAGCAGCTAGTTTTGAAATAAAACAGTTGGTTAGCATTTCCAGGTAAATCAATGAGTGCTTTTGTGTTCGTCCTGTGTAATGAAGAAAATAACGCAGATAATCAGGCACGTTTGTGACGTCCTGTTAGTCTCGAAAGAGAATGGAATTGTGAGAAACTATGTTGGCCTCTTTCGTACTCGTCTAAAGTTTTGTTGATTTCTGTGTATTATTGAAGCTGTGAAACAAAGCTGGCATGTCCAGTCCGAAACAATAAGAGATAACATGGCGAAATAGATGCCTGTCGTCCACGCTGTAGATGTTCCTCTCTTCCCACATTCTCACCACAGTTCGTAGATGCAAAGTAAGGACTGTGTACGATCAGCTTTCTGCCATCCTGGTCGCTGAAGTTGCCTGCCTTAATCTGATTTGATCTCATGATTTACTCCTAAAGTCTTACCTTTAGTCTCAATGTAGTGGACGTTTCAAATAGGAGCTATCCTTCTTACAGAGGAGTTGTTTTCCTAGATTGACAGGTCAAACTGGTGGAAACTTCGACAACAAGAGTACGAGAATCATTCAAAAAATGTTGCATTTAACTAAGACATCGTTAAGGCAGACGAGGATACTCTCGCATGTATCTTTGTAAAGACACACTATTGGTTGAAATTGTCCGCAAGTAAACGAAGCGCGCGTTGTGAAGTATAAAATAGAGATTCAGGATTTGATTATTGAACTGGAGACATGGCCCTTGGCCAAGTGTTAATGAATTCTATAATCATGGCAGCAGAAAGGTCAATAGGCGACGGGAGAAGTGCATCGTCTTTATGGGTTAATGATACATACTAAAATACTAAAGTTCACACCTATTTATTTATATTTAGGGTGATGAAAAGAAACAATTTTTCGGATAAATGCAGTAAAGAAAGAAGTAGAAAAGTCATATGAGTTACCGAAATCTAAAAAAATAAATATGTGGAAGAAATTGATCATGAACACCTCATGTTGCTGATAGTGAAATTGCAAACAATATCTCTCTCTCTCTCTCTCTCTCTGCGATCAGGACTCAATCAGAGTAAGGATTCCAGACTCCCACGTGAAGTCAGCTGTCAGGCTAAGTGTGTTGATCGCCCCCACAGACAGAACATCACAAGTAGAGTTCGCCGGATCCACTCTGATTGAACACCTGTTAAAACGTTGCACTGTGTTCTGCGCCAGTGGCCCAGTGCATCCGATTTCAGCCAGCATTTTATTCGGGTTTGCTTTCCCTAGCCTTTGATTGTCCCCAATCTTCCTGCAAGGCAGCAGATTGTCTTTTCTGTAGGGGGATTCTGCTCTTAGATGGTCGGCCCTCCCAGGTTTACAAGCACCATCCGCCCGAGTCACTAGAGGTGACTAACACAGACATGCACACACAAAGATGTGAGGTGTGACTAACACAGACACGCACGCACAAAGATGTGAGATGTGACTAACACAGACATGCACACACAAAGATGTGAGATGTGACTAACACAGACATGCACACACAAAGATGTGAGATTTGACTAACACAGACATGCACACTCAAAGATGTGAGATGTGACTAACACAGACATGCACACACAAAGATATGAAATGTGACTAACACAGACATGCACACTCAAAGATGTGAGATGTGACTAGCACAGACATGCCCACAGCGATACGAGGCATGACTAACACTGACACACATCAAGATATATGACGCATGACTAACATAAACATGCACATAAAGATATGAGATATAACTGACATAGACGTGTACACACAAAGACATGACACATGCCTAACATAGACATGCACACAAAGATAAGAGGTATGACTAACATAGATATGCACACACAAAGATATGAGAAGGGACAAAAATAGCCATGCACACACAAGGATATGAGATGTGACAAACACAGAATGCACACACAAAGATATGAGATATGACTAACATAAACATGCACACAAAGATATGAGATATCACTAACCCAGACATGCACACACAAAGATATGACATATGACTAACATTGGTACACACTAAGATATGAGATATGACTAAACACAGACACACATAAAGATATGAGACATGATTAACACGGACACACCAAGATATGAGATATGACTAACATGACTAACATGACACACACCAAGATATGAGCCATGGCCAGCACACACAAGCTAAGATATGAGCCATGGCTAGGACAGACACACAACAAGATATAAGCCATGGCTTCGTGAAAAAACACAAAGAAATGAACCATGTCTAGCACAGAAACACATTAAAGTGGCCATATGCTTGGGCTTGTTGTAGTCGGCAGAACGTGGGAATCACAGGTTTAGTTAAACAGTTGTCCGGAGATTTGAGAGTGCAGTCTGACCCATAGAATGTTCTCTTGCATGTACAGATTCCCGATTGACTGTTCACATGTGTCGTTGAAACAGTTGTCCGGATATTTGAGAGTACATATGATGTCACAACCATCAGAACACATCTGTTCGCACTGTAGCCCAAAATTACCATTGGGACAAGTGTCATTACAGGTATAGCCAAGATGTTTACATTGTAGGCATTTTCCGGATTTTTTCTTCAAATAAAGGACAGACACTGAGACAAGACCCGGAACAGTCGTGTCCATAGATCCCATGTGAACAGTTGCCGTGACAAGTACCGATGATGACATTGCAGCCTGTACTACACCCACTACACAATGCACAAAACGACCAAGAATGATCGTCCAGACAATAGGTATCTGTAAATGTTTGCACCTCACATACCGTCAGTGCACTGTCGGCCTGCGAAATGGTCGGTGAGAACTCAAACTTAATGTGTGTCATTGGTGTTTGTGTTTTGACTACAATAGTGTTCACAGATAAATTAGGGTATGATATATCATTATACTGGAACACTACTCCGCCACTGTCAGAGAAAGCCTTTAGAGTGGCATTCTTTACCCGAATCATAGTTCTAGCTCGATGATAGATTCGAATGGTGTGAGTCTTCTGGGGCGTTGCAAAGTTCAGATACCAGTAAACAGGATTGGTTCCACTTCTCCATTGTGTGCGTGTGCAGTCATTGTCATAGAGATTGGTCTTTGTTTTGCTATTAACTGCGGCCTCTGGTCCAATATAGAAGAAAGAAACGTCTTTCAATCTCATCACATTCTCACAGCAGAATAGACTTGCAGTAACTGTATTTTTTGTTACGCATTAAAGGTAACTAATACACTATTTTTGTTTAACTTTAATGTTTACTATTTACCATGAAGAGCTCTGGCCACATCACCTCCAATTATTTCAAATACGCCACGCTCCTACTGACAGCTCTCGAGCTTTTTAACATTGTGATTTAAACAAAACAGGGTGTTATGCAAGGTTGTGTCCTGTCATCAGATTTGTTTAATATGTACAGTGAGATTATTTTAAGATCCGTAAGGGACATGCCTGGAATAACAATAGGAGATCATAATATAAATAATCTAAGGCATGCTGATGATACAGTCTTAATCGCAAAGAGTGAAAATGAGTTACAAGAAATGTTAGACATTATAGTGAATGAAAGCAAAATAAAGGACTCAATCTTAACAGCAAAAATGTATAAGTAAAGTTAACAACTTAAAAAAAAAAGACATAACCTCAGTGCACAATAAAGACAAGTAGAGCAATATTAGAACAGGTAAATTAATTAAAATATTTGGGAACATTGTTAACCTCAGACGGTACATGTACAATAGAGGGGAGATGCTCAGGCAAAAGCTGCTGTCCAAAAAATGAGAAAAATACTATGCAATCATTTTTGAAAATAGAAAGAAGAAAAAGAGTTCTTAACTTAAATGTTATGTAGAGCCAATCTTAACATATGGACGTGAATCATGGACAATAGGACAACAGACAAGAAAATGACTGGAGTCTGTAGAAATGTGGTTTTACAGAAGAATGATGAAAATACCATGGACAGCTAAGAAGAGTAATGAAAACGTTCTGAAAGAGGTCAAAGCAAAAAGAAAGCTAATTTCCAAAATTAGGAAGAAACAATCATCATTTTTTAAAAAATTAAGTAACGAGAAGGGAACAACTGAAATATATTGTAACAACTGGAAAGAAATCGATGGACGAAGAGGTAAGGGAAGCAAAGCGAAAAGATACCATACAGCTTTAAGTTTAAGAGAATAGCTTGGCAGAACGTCAACAACAGAAATGATAAATAACTGTCGAGATCGAAAGTTGTGGAGAGACATGATCACCTACGCCAGCAGGCATGATACTTGATGATGATGAATGTACGAAATAATGTTTTTCTTTGTAAATGTATGTACAACTTAATTCTCTTGTTTATTTATCTTCGATTCATCAAATTATGTGAAACAAAAATAGTTTTTTTTAGTTTAATGCTAAGCTGCAAATACTAAATTTAAAGTTTAAACAGGATATCTGAGATATTCGTCAGTTTTCCTCCACCATTGCATATAATAACTAACTTGGAAAGCACATTTCTTTAAAAGTAGGACAAGCAAATTGTTGTATATGTACATTCTTTCTTTCTCTTGCCAATGTAGAAGACAACAGGCACAACTCAATAACCACCTCGGCTTTGTTTCGAGTTTGCATTCTGCGTGCTTGTTGCATACAGTTCGTCACGAAGTCTCCAAGGACACAACACTAACACGATCACCAATTGGGTAGCGTCCTTAGCAACCATGTTTCCCTTCGCTTGCAACCTTACTACATGTTTGAATCGAGGTGGCTTTTAACTGAAATAAAATCTATAACTTAATATATATATATATATATATACACAGAATATCCGTGGTTGTTATAACTTGATATTTCTCTTCAGTTTAAATGCTCAGTTATATTTTACTTTATCATAAAGTTAAAGTTTATGCATTTATCATGATTTTTTTTAAAAGTAAGAACTAACAAGAACATTGAAAAAAAGTCAATCAATGAAGTAGACTTAACAAACTATTGACTTAAGAAAATTTTTCAGTATTTGAATTTGATAGAAGAAGAGTACCGGGTGCCGTGCGAATTTACTAGTACGGCCTATTAGACCTACTAGTTTACTCTACTAGTCCAGTTTTCACCATGGTAGGATTACAGAGGTAAGAAATTTAGACATTAATAATTTTAAAAATTAAACGAGGGTATTATTTGTGTTACCTTTGTGTGCGATTCAAAGTTTTCATATAATTCATAAATGATACATTAATTTTAAAAATTAAATTAGTTTAGTTTTGAATTTACTAAACTAGCCAACTTTTTTTTAACAAGTCGAATATAAAATTTTATATTTAATTTATATCTGCAATTCGCGTAAATTGAGACATATTGAGTTTCATTGATTATTATTTGAAATAATTATTAGAATAGATCGTTAGTTTTACTAGGTTTAATTATAATTAGTATTAATTAGACTACTACTTTGTTGTATGTTGACATCCTAAATAAAATATTGAAAGGTGACTGGACTGTAAACATTAATATTATTTAATATAATATGGTAACTATATGTAGAAGTTCAGCTTCCTGTCTTTGTATTACATTTCTCTAAGATGTTTGATATTTTGATATATTATTGCTGTTTTTATTTACAATAATTTACATCACTTTTAATGGATCTTAATGATGTAATCATTAAAGTAATGCTTCGTTCTTATCTCAATCATCTGTGATTTATAGTATTGTAATGTCTTGTGGTTGTTTTATTTTGTAAGTTAATGTTCTTCAAATAAACATACCTCAGTGGTGTTGGTGACTGTACTGTAGGTAGTGTGCATTTGTCTGTTGACTTAGTCACTTAGTGATTTGTAAGCAAACATTTATAATTCCATATTATATATATATCATGTGCGTGAAGGTATTAAGTTAAGCCTATATTGGGACATGTTTGCAAGTATTGACACAAGTTCCATTTATTAGTAGGTTGATTTTCTGGTCACAAGTTGCAAGTATTAACACAAGTTCCATTTGTTAGTAGGTTGATTTTCTGGTCACAAGTTGCAAGTATTAACACAAGTTCCATTTATTAGTAGGTTGATTTTCTGGCCACAAGTTGCAAGTATTAACACAAGTTCCATTTGTTAGTAGGTTGATTTTCTGGCCACAAGTTGCAAGTATTAACACAAGTTCCATTTGTTAGTAGGTTGATTTTCTGGTCACAAGTTGCAAGTATTAACACAAGTTCCATTTATTAGTAGGTTGATTTTCTGGTCACAAGTTGCAAGTATTAACACAAGTTCCATTTATTAGTAGGTTGATTTTCTGGTCACAAGTTGCAAGTATTAATACAAGTTCCATTTGTTAGTAGGTTGATTTTCTGGCCACAAGTTGCAAGTATTAACACAAGTTCCATTTATTAGTAGGTTGATTTTCTGGCCACAAGTTGCAAGTATTAACACAAGTTCCATTTGTTAGTAGGTTGATTTTCTGGTCACAAGTTGCAAGTATTAACACAAGTTCCATTTGTTAGTAGGTTGATTTTCTGGCCACAAGTTGCACGTTAACACAAGTTCCATTTGTTAGTAGGTTGATTTTCTGGCCACAAGTTGCAAGTATTAACAAACAATACCATATTCAATAAGCTCATTAAAAAAAGTAAAGAGCCCCCGTCACGCCAAGTGGTGACCATATGGTGTTAGTGACCATAGATTTTATAGACCTTCAACACATGATTTTTGGGGTAATGTGTTCGGTATTACTGCCGTGCCGCTTTACTGTACCAGAAAAAATCTGGTACCCATTTAAGGCTGGGTGAACGCGGAAGCTATTGGTTGGGATCAAACCCTACCTCTTGTCCTTTGTAGTCCAGTTCACTAACCACTGAACTATCGCGACTCCCTCAATATGCTCATGTTGCCTGTCAATAAATTTGTGTGCAGTGTTAATCTTTGTGTTGATTACTTGTATGCTGTAATATGTGCAGTGATAATCTTTGTGTTGAGTGCTTGTATGCTGTAATGTGTGCGGTGATAATCTTTGTGTTGAGTGTTTGTATGCTGTAATGTGTGCAGTGATAATCTTTGTGTTGTATGCTTGTATGCTGTAATGTGTGCCGTGATAATCTTTATGTTGTGTGCTTGTATGCTGTAATATGTGCAGTGATAATCTTTGTGTTGTATGCTTGTATGCTGTAATGTGTGCAGTGATAATCTTTGTGTTGTATGCTTGTATGCTGTAATATGTGCAGTGATAATCTTTATGTTGTGTGCTTGTATACTGTAATGTGTGCAGTGATAATCTTTATGTTGTGTGCTTGTATGCTGTAATGTGTGCAGTGATAATCTTTGTGTTGTGTGCTTGTATGCTGTAATATGTGCAGTGATAATCTTTGTGTTGTATGCTTGTATGCTGTAATATGTGCAGTGATAATCTTTGTGTTGTATGCTTGTATGCTGTAATATGTGCAGTGATAATCTTTGTGTTGTATGCTTGTATGCTGTAATATGTGCAGTGATAATCTTTGTGTTGTATGCTTGTATGCTGTAATATGTGCAGTGATAATCTTTGTGATGTGTGCTTGTATGCTGTAATATGTGCAGTGATAATATTTGTGCTGTAAGCTTGTATGCTGTAATGTGTGCAGTGATAATCTTTATGTTGTGTGCTTGAATGCTGTAATGTGTGTATGATTGTTACTACTGAATATTGACTCTACATTTATTTTCAGTCCTACTGAGTTAGCAAACTTATTTGCTCTATCTGTTTTCTCTTGTATTTATTGGTGACAGTGTGCAAGCAGTCCAACATCATTTACAAAGTCGGTATCATCAAGACCTCCAGTAAGACCTCCGTGTAATTTCTTTTGGTCTGTTGGCAACAACTGATTACATGATCCATTCCATGACCACGAGGAAAAGGAATAGTGACAGGAGTTAGTCCTAGCCTAACTCACTTTATGACTGTGAACCAAGCTGTCCTTCATGTCCTACAAAGCACTGGTTGCCATCATATATATTTGAATATTGACGATTTTATCCGGGAAATCATACACATACAAGATTTTCCAAAATGAGGGATGATGGATGCTGTTGATTGTCTTTTCAAAGTCCAAGAAATTCTAATATAAGAACAAATTCTATTCAGTGGCTGCGGTACAATGGTTCGCAAGAGAAAAATTTGATCAGTACATGATCTCCCACTTCTAAAGCCTGCCTGCTCTTCTCTGAGCTTTTGCTCCACACTATTCTTTATGCAATGGAGAAGCACACTGCAAAATAATATCTTCCCAGTTACTAACAGTAGGTTTATGCCGCTTCAATTTTTACAGTAACTGAGGTCCCTTTTCTTAGGGATTTTGACAATAATGCCTCGTTTCCACGCCTTTGGTACATTTTCATCTTCCCATATTTCAATGAAAAATTGTTCTAAAACCCTTTGTGCTTAGTCCTGGGTCTGCTGTTAACATGTCTGCAGAAATTCTATTTCAGGTAGGTGCTTTGTTACTTTTGGTCTGTTTATTACCAATTTCAATTTGTGGCTTGTAATCTTCCCTTTCTTCATTTTAAACTGAGCAGATGGTGAGGAAGTAGAAATTTCACTTACTAGTTCTGGTCTCTTGGGAGTTTCAAGTAGCCACTATATTTCTATTGCATAAAATATGAAAGGTAACAGTAACAAATATGGATGAAAATTAAACAAGAAAGGTTATTTGAAAGATAAAAGTAACAAATATGGATGAAAATTAAACAAGAAAGGTTGTTTGAAAGATAAAAGTAAAAAAAATATTTTAATAGATATTATTAGACTTAAATATATAATTCTTAGAGGTAAAGAATAGTGACACTGTGACCTTCCAGGCATGTCGTAAGAGGCGACTAAGGAGGTTGATCGATGGCTTGACAAGCTGTCATTGTAAAAAGTATTGTTATGGAAACAGCGCCATAGATTTTAGAGCAGTGATCTCTGCAATATGTGCCATTTTGGCACGCAAGGTTTCTGTTTTTGAGATTGTGGTTCTGCCCTATGTGCCGTCTTCGGCTCGAAAGGACAATAGATAGATAGATTAGACTTAATATCTAATATAAAATACATATAACCAATATAAACAAAAGTATACATGTATGTTTTCTTACAGTGAAACTTGTTATTTCAGAACAGACAGCAGCAATAGTCTTTTAAACAATGGACCACGATCTGAGTATGTCAAGAGGTACCAGGTCTATCCTGTCCAGAAAACTAGGAGTTTCAGGCCAACCAATGAGGCTGCCAGAAGTGATGCACCAATAGATTCAGAAACAGTCTTTAGGTATAGGCTTCTTTACTTTGTCTCATAAATTATATTTTCTCTGTCTAATTTGACACATTTTATTTCTGAAAAGTATATAAAAAAAGTAAAGTACCCTCGTCACGCCAAGTGGCGTATAGGTAATATGGTGTTAGTGACCATAAATTTTACAGACCTTCGGCACATGATTTTTGGGGTAATGAGGTCAGTATTACGCCCGTGCCGCTTTACTTTCCCAGAAAAAATCCGGTACCTATTAAAGGCTGGGTGAACCCGAAAGCCGTCGGTTGGGATCGAACCCTACCTCTTGTCCGTTGTAGTCCATTCACTAACCACTGAGCTATCGCGGCTCCCTGAAAAGTATATATTTCTATGTAATTATCATAACAAAGTCTGCTCGAAATACTTTATCAAAGTAAAACATATCAGTGCAGTTAAGTACCTAGGAACAATAATAACTTTAAGTGATAGATGCAAAGTACAGGTGAGCTGTAGAATAGCTTGCTATAGTAACAATCCAAAGAGTGAAAAAAAATGTATTTACAACCCATATTTGTCAATGGAAGTCAGAAAGAGTTCTCCTCAAGGTTCTTTAGAACCAGTCCTGATGCACAATACATAGGATTACTGACAGTTTAGAGAATAGTTTGGTAGGCAGTCGAAAACATAAATAATACTTCTATTGTGAAAATTTTAGATATCAATCTTAATAAGTTTAAAGAAAGCCTTCATCAGCTCAAGGTTAGCGATGTCTCCATGCAGCTTGTCCAGGTTGGGTACTGCAAGAACTTTTTCTGTAATTTGTCGTAATAAATATTTGTTGATTAATTATTATTGTCTTCTCTGTAACTGGTCAGACCATTTTTAGACAGACAAAGCACTTTTGCTTCTTAACAGGATTTATGGAGTGAACACTACATCACTTTTTATTGTGATGTTTCTATAGTGAACATTACTACCACCGACATGTCTCTAGAGGTTATGAAGCACACACATTTGTACAAATGCACTATTGGTTACATTTTAACACATAAAAGATCATCATCAAGTACTGGGCCTACTGGCGTAGGTGATCATGTCTCTCCACAACTTTCGATCTCGGCAGCTATTTATCATTTCTGTTGTTGACTTTCTGCCAAGCCATTCTCTTAAGCTGTCTGTTATTTTTTTCTCTTTGTTTCCCTCTATCTCTTCATCCCTCAATTTTTCCAGTTGTTACAATATACTCCAGTTGTTCTCTTCTCATTACATGGCCAAAAAATGATGATTGTTTCTTCCTAAAATTTGAAAACCAGCTCTCTTTTTGCTTTGGCCTCTTTCAGAACGTTTTCATTACTCTTCTTAGCTGTCCATGGTACATAAAAGCTCACTTTATGGTAAAAAATTTACTAGGTTATGATGTTGATTGGTGCCAGTCTGATTGGTCATGTCAGAGGCAGTCAGAGCTTGGTTATGTCAACAGAAATGATAAATAACTGTAGAAATAGAAAGTTGTGGGGATACATGATTACATTTTATGCAGGCATTATACTTAATGTACATAATGTATAGGATACTTTTTCTTTGCAAACAAAAGTCACAGCTCTAATAAGTCAGTATCAAAGAACTATATGTGTTTATGCAGTGACTGATTGGTTTCTATATCACATAATTTTGCATTGATCTCTTAACACTGTACACTAAGTAGGTCACTTATGGCAGATTTATAATTTCCTTCAAACGATTAAGAGATTTTGTATATAACTGCTCATAATTTTTTGTTTAGTCTTTTAAAACCCTAGATTACGATACCTATCTGTGACTGACATGTTTACGATACCATAAAAAAATTACTACCACTTAATTGTAACAATAGGAGCTCTAAAAATAGTGTTTTCTTTGAACTTTTTGACACATAGCTGTGTGTTTACATTAGGACAGACACAGGGAACTCGGATTTCCTGTCACATGTTGATTTATGACCTGAATTTGACCTCAGGGGTAGGACATGTTACAATGTCTGTTAGTATGCACACCATCAGTATGTTCGGCTACCTCATAGATTATTCACTGTATTTCTTGAGTTACAAAGGGTTGTTTGATATCAGCCGATGGCAGAGGAAATTTCCCTGGCCAAAGCAAAAGAAAAAAGACCTACTAATTTGTTAGAAATTGGCAAATTTTTTTTCTCATTATATGGGATTTTATCTCACGAAAGCAAAAAAAAAGTATCCAACAACAATGGAAACAAATCAAACACTCCTCAGGGGTCACCAAAATTGGCAGTTAAGTAGGTATACATAGGGAAGAAATGTTTGAACATTGCAAAATGTCAAATTTGGAAGAATTTATGCTTTGATGTGGTAATTGTTACTACGGTATCGTAAACTAGGGTTACATATCTATTTGCCTCAGTAATGAAAACATCATCAAAGAGTTTTATTGTCACAGAATGATGAATCACCAACATTTATTTTACTTACCATAGCTACCAATCTAGCATCACCTGATTTTATCAACATCACAATATTAAATATAAACTAGCACTGTCTCTTATGAAGGTCTGTAAAAATTATGGTCACTAACACGATATTCCCTATGCGCTACTTAGCATGACAGGGCAATTTGCTTTTACTTTTTTTTCCACTGTTTCTTATATCTATGTTTCCTTATCAGTAGTTTTAATTACTGACCATTCAAAAATGTCATCTTCAATGCAGACGTGACTACCCTGAACACCCATTGCCCAAGAGAGAGGTTGTTAGAGCAGGTGCTGACAACCTGAAACCTGAGGGAGGACAGAACTTTACTTCATCTTACCAAAATGAGTTTCCTGGTAATTTCTGTCTCCATTTTTATGCACTAGCCTTAGAACACACAGCTAAAATATATATTGTTAATATTAATAATGTTGTAGATGCAGTAGTGCTTAAAATAGCAAAAGGCTAGGGGAATGTACTCTAACAGAAGATAATCTTTGTAGTTGAGACTTTTCAGTCATAGGCTAGGAGAAACAAACATAAATCAACCAAGAGAAGGTGAACCATGTTTGTACAGTCTCTAATATAGTTGTGTCTCTTCACAGCTTCAGTAGCATTATAGGACATCAACTATAGAATTGATAATCAATTGCAAAGACATCAAGTTGGGGAGGGACATTATTACCTATGCCAGCAGGTATAATAGTTGATGATATTAGTGATATGTTATTCACCCACCAGTGTCGGTGAAGACCATGCCATCATTGCCTGTTGGAATGAGTTTATAAATGGCAGATTGTAATTAAAAGCTACACACCACACAGCTACCCTTTTGCCCATTACTATATGGGGCTCAGGCTCATCAGGCATGCAAAAATCAACAATGCAAGCCCACATCACTATGGGACCATGCCTGTTTTCTACAAGGCGTGCATACAAGTCATACAAGGAAACAAGCACCTCATGCACCAGACAACAAAATCCATATATCAACAATTAATACAACAACAAGCCCCACCACTACAACGAAGGATCAAATGGGGTTACACACACAACATCCATAATTACAGTGGCACGTACTATAACCTGCACAACCCAGTAGTCAGTCCAAAGGAGAGAGAATTTGCTTATTGACTTCTGTTCAATACGACGCCACTGGAACAAGGAGAAAAATGCCAAATGTGCAACACAAACACACAAGCAAATGAAGAACACATGTACTATGGATGCCCAACCATCACACCAACAATCCACGCACTACATGACATGCTGCAAACATATACCAAACACAAAATAGACATACACAGAGTGAAAATGCTAAATGTGATACCAAACACGACACCAGAAAAACCACAACATTTTAGTTTCTCTACTTTCTTATTTTAGATACCTAGTATGGGTCTGTCGGAATGAGACAAAATACAGAGGACGAACGTTTAAACCAGAAATTTTCTTACATATATATATATGAAAAAACAAATGTCCATTTTAGAGAGAGTGTGAATGAAGGCAAACTCATTTCCCCCCCCCCTCCCCTCCATCCTCCCCAAACCTAGCTAAAATAAAGGCAAAGCCCAAGGCATTCACGATGATGAAACGATTTAAACAAACAAATCTCCTCCCACTTCTTCATAGAAATGCAGGAGGAAATCTAAATCACTGAGTGGAAAAAAAAAAAATTAAAAGCTACATCTGTAAGTGATGTTTACATAGAACAACATCTTTTTGTTTTTTTTTTGCCTGGAGAAAGATAACACTTTTTAGAATAATTCTATATAATAAAATATTTCTTCTTGTGTCTTCCTCACATGCAACCTTTCCATATAATACGGGTAACAGTACGTAATTCAGTATGTTTTTAATGTGTTTTCTTTTGTTATTACAGCCGTACATCCAAATTATATGAGTAAAGACAATCTTTGTGAAACTGCTTTATTTTCTATATGAAATTTATCTGCACATAACATTTTTATAAAACTGTATATCGGCTATTTCCAGAAGTGGTGAAAAAAGATTTTTTTCTACAGTCAGGAAGTTATCAAGAAATACCGAAAGGACACACATTTTAATGCATTTAACTGAAGATATGAATATCACATGATTAGTGTTAAAATATATATATATACACATACATATATATATATATATACACGCACACATACAGTGGAAGGTCAAGAAAATAACTTTGTAATACAATTCCATGCACATGGAATGCTCCAGTCCTTTCATTTTTTAAATCGCAATTACTAAGATTGAATGGATCATATCTCATCAAGAAGTAGGCAAAATGCCAAGATAAAGATAATAGATATACGGTACCCCACTGTGTTCCCATGGGGTGAAGAAAGCAATTTATTGATTTTTAGGCAAAATCATATAACTGTCTTAGTAGTTTTCAGGATTTTGGATTTGCGATTGAATGCAGTAGGTGTACTTTTTATCAATATTTTAAAAAATGATTAATTACCTAGTGCAGAGCTAAAAACAATGAATTTTCCTAATTCAGCATCGATTTAAACAAAGCTGCTCAATACAAAGTAACTATAAATGTTATGCTTTTTAAAAAAAAATTATTTGATAGTGATTTGCCTATCAATTTGCGTCGAAGTAATAATATTTTTTAATGGAAGGGAAGCATCTTTGCTAAGACATTTCTGAGGAACCAGCCATAATTGTTAATAATTTTAGTCAAATCCCTATTTTCTGTCAGTAGCTCTGCATTTTAAAATATTTAATAATTAATTTACTGGATAATATTTGTTTGAAAAAAATGGGAAATTTTTAATTTAGCATTAATTTAAAATTAAACATAACATGATACGAAATTTTATTATATGTAATAAAATAAAATAAATATTTATTATTATAAATTAACATTTAAAACTGATATGACAGGAAACAGCCTGAGAGATAAGATCAGAAATGAAGAACTGAGAAAAAAACTAGGAATAATCGTTACCATAGAATATATAAACAACAGATAAAATGGTTTGGACATGTGACAAGGCAGAAAGATCAGAATACAACACAACAAGTCTTCAATAAACATTACTAGAATACTAGACCCAAGGGCCATATACACAAAAATGGATTAACAGAATATTACAAACAATAGGAAACATAGCAGCAGCAGAGGTGAACAGAAAAATAAAAGACTGAAAATTATATCTCCCTTCAACGCTGAAAGGCAAATGAGGAAGTAAAGAAGAAGAAGAACTGTAGAATAATATTAGGACAGTAATTAAAGTCATACCATGTCCACACAGAGCGATCAACAGAGAGACGAAAACCCTATAAACCTGAGACAATACGACCAGAGCTTGCAACATTTGATGCACAGCCATCTTACCGTGGTAAGTGCCATCCTCCTGCACAAATAAATATAAATATCAGCATTATTTTAAGAAAATTCTCTGTCGCATGTTATGTACAAACACTCATGCACAAACACACATGCACAAACACACATATACACATAACTCAGTAGCATACAACTTTTGAAGATAACAGTTTGTATAATATTAGTTCCCTCTCATTTTTCCATTCACTGAGCTAAACATTTGGTACTCTGAGCAAAAATATTCCAAATTCAAAGCTACTACACGATGTTGAAACTTTCTTATTAATATTGTATTAAAATTTATAATAAACTAAAAGCATAAGTTTGTACTTTTCCAACATAAACATAAAAGAACTTCTTTTAACCAGTATTACTAAATTTGAGCGATGACATAACTTATGAGAAAGATTAAAACACTTCTGATAGAAACAATGCCAAATTAATTAAAAGCTTCCAAATATTAATTAATAAAAATGTGCATTTAGAAAGCATATTTTCTCAGTAAAGTTAAAATGATGATTTAGGACCAGTAGGAGTAACCCATAGTTCAAACGTAGATCATCATTCTGGTCACATATTTGCATCTTGAGATTTGGGAACAGCTGTGAGTTTTAGTAGGCATGGTCTTGTTTGGTGTTGATCAGATCACTCCTATTTATGTAGCACCCGTGATCTCTGAGTGAGAAATATGATATGCAACAAGTCATTATCATTAAGAATTAGAAAAAAGAGTATTGCGGTGTAGCACTGAACACTGTTGTAAGTAAACAGTGTTGACAGTAAACTAGGAAATGCAATATTGAATAGCATCAGTTGAGGTATGTTTTTATAGAAGAATGCTAATGGCACTGTGGACAGTAAGAAAATCAAATGAGGAGATACTAAAAGAGGCAGATGTTAGAAGAAAAAATTATAATACAAATTAGGAAAATGCAGCCAGGTTTGTAGGGCACGTAAAGAGAAGAGGATAGCTGAAATACTTAATAACATCAGGAGAAACAGAAAATAAGAGAAGTTGAGGTAGACAAAGGATAAAGATGGATGGTTTACAGCATCGCATAGGAAAAAACAGCAATGGGTCTGTTGTATAATCCATAAGAGCTAGAGCTAAGGAGAGACATTATATGCATTGGTTTCTGCATGAACCATGAAAATGAATGATGGCTAAAAAATAAGGAATAGCAGCTCAATATTCAGCATATAGGTGATAATTAGTACCATATATCAAATTTATAATGAGTATTAGAGGACATCGTGTGAGGAAATAAACTTCTTTGAACAGAGGCAGGTGTTGAGAAACAAAATAAATACTAACTGCATTTGCAAAGTGGCAAGGAATAAGATAAGCAGCATAACTGATAAGCCATGTGGAGTTATCATGATTGCTTGAACAATGTCTGTGTTACCTTAAAGGACATCTGTATTAAGAAAGTTGATGGCAATTCCAAACAACAAGGGAGATAAAATATCTTTTTTTCAATCTCAAACTATTCACTCAATCCTTCTTTCATGTGAACGGCACAGAAGCAGCCATTATACAAATCTTTTATGATGAGGATTTTTTGTGGTATTCCATATTACCTTAGAATATATAAGCAAATAATCTGCTCCTGCAATATTTGAGTTTCAGATGTGAACATACTTTTCATCACCGGTTATTTTAATTAATAATTAGCAAAGTAAGCACTTCATTGTTTTTGTACTTCCAAAACAGATGACTATCCAGAGTGGGAATTGCCTAAGAAACGTCAGCATGAGAAACAGCAGTGGCAACCCCCTGTACAACCCTTTGAAGGAAACACAACTAATATGAATGACTATAAGGAGCATGATGTGTCCCCCAGGATGAATCACAAACCTCAACATAAGTCAGTTAGTGTACCTGTACCTGTGTGTTTTACTGAAACTGTAAAAAAAAATGATTTAGAATAGTGTTAAAAATAGAGTGATCAGACATCCCAATTTTTCAGGAACCGTCCTAGATTTTGTTGCTTAGCTGCACATTTTTTGCTATCCAACCCAGGATGTATATTTTTCCAGAAATTGGCTGGTTTTTGTAAACTTTGTCCTGGATTTTTTGTGCCTATACTGTTAAGTGTTATAAATTGTATGTTATTTACTAGAAAACTAAATTAATAAAATTTGTTATTTTATTTTCAATAATTATTGTAACAATATTCAAAAAGTGAAATTAAAATGAGCTCCCTGAAAAGAAAAAGAAATCAAAAGAGAAATTATGAAGCATGATTTTAAGTTAAAATCTTTACTTTATTTTCATTGATGGAAATGTTCAAATTAATATACAAATAATCCCCTTGTCCTAGACTGGGGTTTGGAAAATATGGTCACCTTAATTAAAGTTAAAGTTGTGACATTTTTTATGTTATTAAAGATGAATGGTAGTTATTGTTCTAGGGTAGTAATGTAAACTGGTTAGGCTCCATTCTGAAAGGTCACAGATAAAGCTTAGGATTTATATAATATCTATCTATCTATTGACCTTTCGAGCCGTAACCGGCCCATAGGGCGTAGACCAAGATACACCTTCTCCTATATGAATTTTTGTTCTAGCAGTTTTCTTTTAAGATATTTTATTAAATCTCGCCATCTGTCTCTGTTCTGTGCAAGCAGTTCTATCTCATTGAGGGAGCCGATTCCTGCTGCTCTTGCCTCTCTCATCAATGTTCTTCTCAGTGTCTCCCTGGGTCTTCCTCTTTTTCTTTTACCTGTTGTTTCCCATATGAGGGCTTGCTTCGCTATTCGATTATTATCTCTTCTCATCACATGTCCAACGTATGACCATCGTCTTTTCTTTATTACTGAAGAAAATTATATAATATTTATATAATAACTGTATCTTTAATGAAACTATTATTAAAACCGCATTTCAAGAAATTGTTGACTTCTCCAACATACTAATCCCTGGTCAAGAAGTGCAAAAGTAGGTAGTTTAGTCACATATCAGGATCAATATGCCTAGTAGAGATGAGTCATTTTGTGCTCTATCATTGGTTTAAGAAAGAGCAGAAGACCAAAAACAATAAAGATGGAAGGACCAAAAAAAATTATGGACAGGAACTGACTTCATAAGGGCATACAAACTTGCATCAGAGTAAGAAAGACAAAAGAAATTGATACTCAGCATCAACATTGCTCCAATATACAATTATTTCAGGGATAGGAAAAGCAAGATAAATGACAGTGATGTAAATACATAATGTAACATAATTGTATGTTTATATGTTTCTATCTATCTATCTATCTATTGACCTTTCGAGCCATAGCAGGCCCATAGAGCGTAGACCAAGATACTCCTTCTCTTATCTAAATTTTTGTTCTATCAGTTTTCAATTCTTTTAAAGGTATTTGATCAAATCTTGCCATTTGTCTCTGTTCTGTTTTGCACCATATTCTGTTCATCATGTTCTATTCACTAGAGTAATCAAGAATCAAAAGGGCACCTCATTGCTGTGCTTGCGACATTGTTATGAGTGCTACGTCATCGTAATGGCTCATCGTAAATCCCTAGACCGGCCATATGCTAATCTTATGGGCTGTTGTTTGTGCGATGGGGATAATCTGATGACTAACTGTGTGTTTATATGTTTGAAATTGGAGTCAACAACGATGGCCTAACATCATCAAGCGATATACATTTTTAAAGAAATATGACGATCATCACTTTCGGGAGGACGTGAACTTCTGTTATATGGTGGATAGGCAGCAGGAACCATTGCAGGCTCTGCATGAAAAATGTTCCTTGTTGCAGTTTCCTCATATTCCAAGTCCATGGGGGACTGGTTGGTCTCGAGAAAAGACGCCTGCCTCAGGAGAGGTTGTGGGTTCAAATCTCGGCTACACCAGTTGGGATTTTTATTTATGATTTCTCTCTGCGACAACCACCCCTGGTCTCAGCAGCGAGGCCCGGCTTGAAACGTCAATTACTCATTGACGGAAAAAACATGAGTACCTCCGAAGTTGGAGTTATCTGCCTTTGTGGCGAGGGACTCTGTGCACACGGCTGCCAGGGGAAAATGGATTAACACGTAAAATTCAGTTCCCAGTCTCTAGGGACTTCGTCAGAGTTAAAAGCTGGCGAACACAACAACAACAACAACATCTCATTGAGGGAGCCGATTCCTGCTGCTCTTGCCTCTCTCAGTTGTTCTTCTGTGTCCCTCTGGGTCTTCCACTTTTCCTCTTACCTGTTGTTTCCCACATGAGGGCTTGCTTTGCTATTCGGTTATTATCTCTTCTCATCACATGTCCAACATATGACCATTGTCTTTTCTTGATTATTGAAGATATTAGTGGGTGATTGGCGATTTCTCTAATTTCCTCGTCTGTTTTGAATTTGTTCCACGCTATACCAAGTATTTTCCTTAGACATTTATTTTCGAATGCGTTCAACTTTGTTTCTATGCCTCTTGTTGTTTTCCAGCTTTCACACGCATACGTAAGGGTTGATAGTACATTTATATGTTTAATATATTTTAAATGCGAAATATTATATTTATCATGTGATGAGACGAGACAACAAGAGATTCTCAAAACTAGCCCTAAAAAGGGAAAATAAGAGCAAAAGAAAAAGAGGCCAACCTAGAGAAACACTAAAAATAAAATCAAGGCAAGAAGCAACAACAATGGGCTAATTTTTATAATTGGCAACAATTGCCAAGTTTGAAAGGCTTATTCAGAACAGGGATGTATGGCAAGATACAATGCAGGTCCTGTGCAAAGATTGCTGGACTTGGATAGTCTAAATTTTCAGCCTTACATGCTGTAATCGGCTCAAAAGGGCTATAAATAGAATAAACTGCAATACAGATTTTTTTTTCCTCATGAGACACAATTCTTCAGAGAAACTAGTTCATTCTCATCTTGTCTTTGATAAGCAGTTCAGTTCTGTCAATATCTTCTTTACATTATTCTTACATCTATTGTAGTTCTACTGCTGGTTTTTTTTCTCCTCTTTCTTTTGTCCTACTCATTCAAGGCTAAAGCCAGTCTTGAATTACTTTGGACTGACTTCCAATGTGTCTTAACCAGCCAATCATTATTTAATATTTTATCTTATGTGTTTCTGTATTAGCAATGTAATCAAGGATGAACATAGACAGATGTGATTGTGTATGCAGATGTCTTTTATTGAGCTCAATTTATATTCTAATTTTTAATTTCATTATAAAGCATACGATTTCATGGATCTATGTTGTGGATCTGTTGTTTATGCCTAAGTTATCCGCTGTTATTTTCAGACCTGTACACTCAGATGTGCCTTTCAATGCCAATAGTGATTACAAGGACACCTACAGGGAACATCCTCTTCCCCTGAAAATACAGCGTGAACAAAATCGATGGACTAAGCCTAAAGTTCCACTGGATGACATGACCACTCAACAGAGTGACTTTAGAGGAGAATACGTTCCTAGACAGAAAAGTATGAAGCCAGAGACAAATGTAGTGAAGTCGGATGTTCCCATAGAAGGGGACACAACAACGTCAATCACTTATCAACCCCATGATATTTCACAAAGATACAGACATCAACCTGAGAAATATAAACAGCCTGAAGGCTTTATGGACTTAAACACTACCAATTCTACTCAGTTCAAGGAACATCCACTACAGAAACAAGACATTCATAAACCAAGTTCATCTAACATCCTGAAAGGACTTGGAGAAATGGCAATAGACACAAATTACCATAAAGACTACCATGAGTATCCCATTGATAGAGTGACATCACTGAAGCCCAAGAATGATTATCTGCTACCCACTGTTCCAATGGAATCACAAACAGAGTATCAAGCAGACTTTTATGGGCGTCAACCTGTGCCTAGGGAAAACTTTAAACCAAAATATTCACCCTTATATTCCAATCAACCGATTGATGACAGAACAGATTACAGGGACAAATTCATTGAGTACAAAATAAATCCAAGGGAACAGCGACCAAAGGATGTTTACAATAGACCTTCAGAACCACTAGAAGCTAAAACGACAACTGGAGAGTCATTTTTAGGGCCATATCAGCCTAGACAGAAAGGTTTCAATCCAGATATTAATCCCATAAAATCCAATGTTCCTTTTGATAGCAGTACCACAATGAACACCGACTTTAAGGCTTATGATGTAAAAAGGCGAGAAATTTACAAAGCAGACCCTTACCAGAAGCCTGAGGGTGATATTGATTTAACAACGAGTCATAATTTGCATTACATTGAACATCCCCTACAAAGACAAAAGATCGAACGACCAGGATCATCAAATCTGTTAAAAGGCATAGGTGAAATGTCAAATAAAACAAATTACCAAGGGGACTTCATTGAGCTTCCTATTAATCGACAAAAGATGATAAAACCAAATAGTGAATATCATCCTCCATCTGACTCAATGACAAGTGAAACAACACATAGAAGTCACTTTTATGAACATCAGGTTCAAGAGCGACAGAACTACAAACCAAAAGACAGTGCTATTAGAACAGAAGCTCCACTAGATGATAGAACTGGTTACAGGGACTCTTTTGTTCAGCATGCAATTGCTCCAAGACAATTACGACCCAAAGAATTACACCAAGCACCAACAGCACCTTTTGAAGACAGAACAACAGCCAGAGACGCATATCAAGGTCCCTTCCTTCCAAAGAGAGAGAGTTTTAGACCTGACACAAATGTAATCAGATCAAATGTACCATTAGATGGAAGTACAACAACAAATACAGACTTTAGAGAGCACCAGATTCCAAAAGACTTTCAACAAATTAGTTACCGGCCCAAAAATGAGTACCTTAAACCAGAAATCCCACTGGATGATAGAACAGATTACAGAGACAAATTCACTGAACATAAGGTTACTCCCAGAAATCCAAAAGCTCAGGAGATTTACAAGCCACCATCAGCTCCACTTGACTCAAGAACCACAACCAATCAAGCTTACACAGGTGTATATCAGCCAAAACGGGAGAGTTTCAGACCAAATAATAAATACACCAAATCAGATGTGCCGCTAGAGGACGATACCACATTTAGTACAGCCTTTCAACAGTGGCATGTTGGCAACCGAGAGCGACCTAAACAAGATCAGTATGTCAAGCCTGATGGTTTCATGGATCTTACTACAGTTAACAGGTGTAGTTCTCTCTTTCAGTCTTCTTTGTTGTTGTTTTTCAGAATCATGATATGAAAGTCTATTGAAGGATAGCTCTCGCTCAAGAATTTGTTTGTACTCGGCTTCAGCACATATACATGTTATCGCTATGTGACTCTATTATTATTTTATATTATTTTATATTATATCATATTGTATTATATTACAATACCAGCACCCACCTGTTTATTTATGTTTGATCATTTATCCCAAACATATAAAATGGTGAACCTTGATGATTTTTTTTTCTGCTGACCATCATTCATTTCCACAAAATTACTGAGTACACAAGTTCTGCAATAAGAGTTTTTTCCTGTTGCACTGAAAAGATTTCCATCCAATATTTTGACTGACAAAATCTATTCTGGATTTGTTAGTCCTTTTGTTCATATTCAACTGTTTCCTCAATCTGGTGTTACGATGCTTACCTGTTATGAAAATAATTTTGCTGCTTCTAGATCCTGGTTCTCTATTTTGACTAGTGTCTTCTTTCACTTCTTCTTGTACCCAATGGGGTAATGAGGGAAATGCAAAGTATTGGTTCTCACCCTTTTGACGGCTTCACTCATTGTCAAATTATTCTGTTGTAACATTTCTTTGATGTTGTCTGTACATCTTACTCTTGGTTTGCCTATTGCTCTTCTCCCTTCTCCTATTTTAATAAATGCTTTGTATAGTAAGGAATAACACAGCATTTTTTCTAGATGGGCAAACCAGTCTATTTGTTGTTTCTGTATGTAGCTTAGGATTGGCTCAATGCCTATTTATTCTCTTATAATGTCATTTCTGATTGTGTCATTTCTGGTTAAGCGCTTTTCTTAGACATCGCATCTCTGTGGTGACAAGCTTTCTTTCATGCTTAGATATAAGTGACCATGTTTGTACTCTGTATAAGATGTTTGTTGGTGGTAATAGGTATTGCTTTGTGTTGAAGTATATGGGATATATGGTAGCCGCGATAGCTCAGTGGTTAGTGAACTAGACTACAAAGGACAAGAGGTAGGATTTGATCCAAACCAACGGCTTCCGGTTCACCCAGCCTTTAATGGGTACCTGATTTTTTTCTGGGAAAGTAAAGTGGCACGGACGTAATACCGACCACATTATCCCAAAAATCATGTGCAGAAGGTCTGTAAAATTTATGGTCACTAACACCATATTCCCTATACGCCACTTGGCGTGACGGGGGCTCTTTACTTTGTTTTTTATGGGGAATATGGTGTTAGTGTCCATCTTATTCAATGTTCATCAGCACACGACAACCGAGCCTACTTTTCCAGAAAAACCTGCCATAGTGACTGAATGATTTGTGCACTCACTACTTACCAGAAAGGTCTGAGTTTCATTTCAAAAGGTAGCAATATTTTTTTAGATTAACACCTTTCATGATTCACTAAATATGTGACAATTGGTACCTGAGAATCATTCTGTGTGGTTTGTCTGATTTCTTCTATCTTGTATGATGTATAATGTATAAACAGGTTGTCAGATTGTGCTGCAACCTCAACATGAAAGTCAGGAAACTTCTCTCACTTCATCATTACTACATGTTTTATCTAATACAGTCAACAATATTTGTAATTATTTCTATTAATTCCAGTTCTCCTTCATCTGTACATGCTCTCTCCTCAATCCAGTAGGCCTGCCTCTAATGCATATTCATCTTGCTGTTTACTTTCCTCTGTGTCATAATGTTTATTTGTTAGAAAATATTTTTTTTAAAGCCCAAATGGCATAATTTGTTTACAAGTTAAATTAATCTCACTTTGCTGTTAAGTAGAAAAATATAACTACATAGGTTTGTAAGTTTTAAACTGTTGAGACTGCCTTATCTGCTCTGCATGATACACATTTTAATAACTGTTGCTTTTCCAGAGAGTCCTATAAACCTGTTCAAGGGGACAGACCACAGATGATACAGCATATATCTTCAAATGTATTACCCAACCCTGGAACATTTGATAACACTACCAGTTACAGTAATGATTTTGTGGCTAAAAGTTTAGAAAACAGAATGGTATGTTTATTTCAGTGGCTCAGTAGTGTTATAATAATGACTTTGGTTTCAGCCATATCAAGTTTAACAGAATGAAAAATCAAAGAAATAAAGAAGAACTTATGCATGTTTGGAGACTGGGCGGTCTAGAGGTAAGAAATAAGCCTCTGGACAAGAAAGTTTTGAGATCGATCCCCATCGCTGGTGGACAATTTTAAAATATCAAATCTGTGGTTTCTTCATGGCTTTTTCTTCCCCTTTTCTCTGGATAGTTAAATCCAATGTCAAACCCTCTCAGATAGTGGCAAAAAAACTGAAGGTCATGTGTAAATTCTCAATATTTTCATCATCAGGTCGCGTATCCTTTGCAGAATGTTAGATTCACCACAGTCCATCTGAAAGAGTCTCTGTCTCTAGCCAGATCTCCCACTTCTTCTGTTGTCATGTTCAAAGTCTTCTTGGTTTCTTAAAACCACCATTATTCTGCCCCTATTGCATTGCCCAGGAACCATGTTGTCCATTACTGTTCTTTGTTTTTGACATGGCCATAGTATTTTAATTTTCTCTGTAGAATGGTGATTATAAGCCAGTTCTCTTAACATTAAATCTTTTAATATGTCTTCATTGCTCTTTTCCATTATTTAACATATCTCAAGGATTTTTCTGTAGCATTTTGTTTTGAATGAATCAATTTCTTTCCTTGTTGTTTGCAAAACTGTCCATGATTCACAACCATATGTTGCTATCTGAAAGATACGTGCTCTTAGTAATTTTAATTTTATTGCCTTGCTAGTGTCGCTCCACATGTTCTTCGCTGATTTAATTTTTGTGTTGCTATTGTTAATCTTCTTTTGATCCCTTCCTGACAGTCTCCATTGTTAGTTACTACAGGTCCCAGATATTCATAGTTTGTTACAATTTGAAGTTTTTCACTGTTTATAGTTTGGGTTGACTTTTTTGTTTTGTAAGTGGACATTATCTTAGTTTTAATCATGTTTAGATAAAGGTTTTGCTCCTCATTGTGTTTTTTTAACACACTCAATTGTCTCTTTTAATCCTTCTGCACTGTTTGAGAGGAGGACTGTGTCATCTCTGCATCTAAGTTCTGAAATTATGTTTCCATTTATTGTGAAAAAGGTTAAACTTCACAAATCTGTCTTCGTTTCTGACATTTCTCAAGATGTTCTCAGCATAGATGTTGAACAAGTATAGAGAAAGGATGCATCCCCTGCCTCACCCTTTTTAGTACAACAAACCAACTTGACGTTTTGGACGCTATTCTGATACCTACTTGCTGTTCATAATATATTGATTTGATAAGTTGTATTAGGTGTGTTGGGAAGCCCATAACATTCATAATGATGTTCCACAGTTTCTTATGTTATAGCAATCAAAGGCTGTACTGTAAATCTATGAAGCATGTATGCTGTTCTTTGTTGTATTCCCGACACTTTTCAAGGATGTTTCTCATGTTAAAGATGTGGTCCCGGGTACCTGTACTATGTTGTATTCCCGACACTTCTTAAGGATGTTTCTCATGTTAAAGATGTGGTCCCGGGTACCTGTACTATGTTGTATTCCCGACACTTCTCAAGGATGTTTCTCATGTTAAAGATGTGATCCTGGGTACCTCTGATATGTCTGAAGCCTGCTTGAACTATATGAAGTTCTTGTTCTAACTTTCTTGCTATCCTATTCATGTGATCCCCAAGAGTATTTTCCTGGCATGGCTTATTAGGACAATAGTCCTGTAGTTGGAGCACGGTTTCAGATTTCCTTTTCTTTGGAATGGGGATGTACACTGATCTTTTCCTGGCTTTTGGCCTAGTCTGCATTTTTCCAGATCTTCACACACAGTGTTTGTAAAATACAAATGCTGGCCTTCCCACCAGTTTGGATAAATTCAGCTGGAACATCACCACATTCTGGTGATTTCCTTCTCTTCAGATTTTTTATTGTGAAACTAACTTCATCTAGCATAGGCTCTGGTTTTTTTTCTTCACTTTCTATTAATATATTTGAGTTTACATTCTGCACACTAAATAACCCATGGCAGTTGAAAATCAAAAAGAGTAGGCCAAAAATGACTGCAGCCCTGGGCAAATTTGATTTGAAAAAATCTACCCAAAAACATCAAAACTCTTGACAATAAAAAATTAGACCTTTAAAGTCAGAGAATATCTGCCTATAAGGTGAGGAACACCCTTGACAGTTAAATGTCAGAAAGCTAAAAATGGCTGCTGCTCGGGCAAAAATTGTTAAATGACAAATTATTTCCATGCAGAAGTCATATGTGTTAGTTTGGGCACTTTAGTTTATCTACTATGCCATGCTATTCATAGTTCTTCTCCACTAGTCCCCACTGAGGCACTTTGGTGTTCTCTTATACCCATTTTTTCTGTGCCACTTACCCTCCATATGTTTTTATTGCACCCCACTCTCAGACATATCACTCTTTCCGCATTTTGAGTATCTGTTATTCTTCTGTTCTATTCTTTCTCCTTTGTGTATGCACACTGACCTCGGTGTGTACTCTTCTGGTTATGTGGGCATTATGCGCACATTTCTACACATATATGATTGTTCCCATATGGGTGAGCACATGCATGTATGTGTTCATATGTATGGGTATTGGTATATGTGTGTGTATGTATGTATGTGTGTGTATATATATATATATATATATATATATATAGATACATATATATAGATACATATATACATATATATGCATATGTATGTATATATATATATATGTATGTATGTAGATATGTATAGGTATGTGCATGTCTGTTTGTACGTGTATATAAGTATACACTCATCTGTGTGTGTGTATACATGTATTTGTGGACCCTTAGATACTTTTAGACATTGTCAGTATCTTTGCAGTCGAGGCAACCTAGACAGTGTTCCTCCCACTCGCATATTTTTAGAACCCTTCACACGGTCCTGACCAGAGGGCATAATTACAGCTACACCTGTGTGACTATTTCTTTCCCATTCTGACCATGGTCCACGACACAAGGGAGTCATTTTTCTTTTCTTTAACCAGTTTCAATTATTTTGTTTTGGATGCTTTGATACTAGTTAGCTATGTAGCTAACACTATGATCATAAACAAAGAAAATTCTCAAGACCTACAATTAAATATCACAGTTGAGATAATACATCTGGAGACAGTCCAGAGTTACAACTACCTGGGTACATACTATAACCAATGATGGAAAATGCAAAACTGAAATAAACAAAAGAATAGGTATGGCAAAAAGTAATTTTAATGCCATGAAAAATATACTAACAACAAAACAAATATCAACAGGGCTGAAACTAAGAATGGCAAAATGTTACATCTTCTCAATATTCCTGTATGGTGCAGAAACATAGACATTAGACAAGAAAACAGAACAGAAAATTGAAGCCTTTGAAATGTGGATTTATAGAAGAATAGGTAGAATTGGATGGAAACAAAAGATAACAAACGATAAAGTTTTAAAACATCTGAAAATAAAAAGAGAACTACTAAATACAATTAAGACAAGACAAATGAAATTTTTGGGGCATGTTAAAAGACACAACAACCTACTAAAAGCAATATTGGAAGGAAAAATACAAGGTAAAAGAGGCAGAGGCAGACCAAGACTAACATGGACGAGTAATATCAAAAGATGGTCAAGTCAATCTATGACAGCCTGCACCATCAAAGCAAGAAACAGAGTAGAATGGCGATCCATGGGAGCCAACCTTTGTTACGGAGAAGGCACACGATGATGATGATGAGCTATGTAGGATTAGTTTTATTTACTTACATATCTGTGTGTGCGTGTTGTTTGTTTGTTCCTGTTGAAGGCCTATTAAGCCGAAACATCGTTCAAATCTGTGTTGTCTACTAATAACGAAAAGCTTTTACCATACTATTTTTTTCTATTTTTTTTTTCAATTCTCCCTCACATTTAGCTTTACTGCAGCTTCGCATTTTTATGCATTCATTTGCATTTCTTTGCCTTAACCCTCATATGTGTTAGGCTGAAAGGTATTGATATGTTGCAATTTGCTGTAAAATAGTAACACAACACATCTATACCCATTTAATATGTAAACACTAAGAAGAAAAAACTAACCACTGCTCTACCACATTTTTCAAAAAGAGAGAATTAATGTTAACAAACTAGAGTTATGTTTCTTTGTTGCAAAACATTGGCATTGACAAAGGCAGAAGTTTCACCTCAAACGTACTGCATATGTGTGTGCACACTCCCTCTTGTCAATGTAATCCGAGTGACTTTCAGTTTCAATCAGACACATACAGTATTAATTTTTTAATGATTCTCAGCAAGAATATTATTGTTGAGAGTAATTTAAAATAGTTTTATAGCTACACAGAGGGAAAATTCAGAGGTGGGAATTAAATTTGTTTAATTGTTTATATGAAATAATCATTGTTTAATATTAATTGAAACATTTTAATGAAGTTGTTGCTTATTTCCAGCGAGTCAGACCAGAAAACACATACAATCCATCATCTATGCCTTTTGAAGACAAGACAGAGTATAGAACAGCTCATATTGGCTATGTGGCACCCAAGGAAAGAAGCTTGAAACCAGATCCATGGTCTGATGCTCTAGGACAGCGTGATCCCAAAAATCCATTTCATATCAGGCCAGACAGTGACTGGCGTCAGATGTTGAAAATGGTTACGCCTGAGACAGTAGTTAAGGGCTAACATCAGTGTGATATCATTTATGCTGTTGTAGTTTTTCTTACACATTTTCAAAACTGAAAATTTATTAGAATAAATGAATGTGCCTTCACACTGCATGTTGTATACTATTTATAATCTTATATATCTCAACTTTATGAAAACCTCATTGTGTATAGTGTGTCTCGAACATCTTAGCCACCCAAAAAGGTGTAGATATTGATGAATTTTCATAACATTGTGTGGCTATATTGCAATCCTAGTTCTGCTGTTGACATGTTTTTTGCCATATTTAATTTTACTGTGATCAAGAAAGTGTTCAGAATATTAATGGACACTGCCTGTTTACAAATATAATGGTCCTAATTACCAGTAACAAGAACAATCATGTTAATTGTGCCATATATTCTTACTTTGTTGTAGAGTCTATATTATCAGTAAAAAAGTGTGGCCCAGCTCTCATAATGTAGCCACAAATATATTTCTCCTTCTGATCTATTAAAAAAAACTTTGTGCCATATTTTTATCTTTGCAAATCATCATGAGTGTGTTTTCCCCCCAAAGTGTTCCTAAGATTTGTACCTAAAAGCAACATCTCTGTCATGTCATGTATTTAATGTTCAGAATTCACTTCCTTGTGATCTGGTTCCCTTTCTTTCTGCTTTTAGAACCATTCCTTATTGAGTACCACATTCCTTTGTTACATAAAGTTTCAATGTCAGCTCAGTTGACTTTTCCCCTCATTATTTGTTGCTGGGCTTCAATTATGGTTACTGGCCAGACATTGATAAATTCTATTAGACATTGAAGGTCTAGTAGACATTGATGGCTAATCCAACATAATATAGATATGTAATCAGTGATGCTTTTTTGTCTTTGTTCCCTGATAAAGAATTTGTAAGTCAAAATATTGTTCTCCCAAAGATCTGTAAAGCTATAACATACAATTTATGTATGCTTTTTTTCCCCCACAAATCTCTTAACACATTTTGAACCATGAGCCACAAAAAGAGGCTCTATTTACTGATACCTTGAGTATTGAACTTTGGAGCTACTTTTTGGGCTTTTAATTCATTCAGGTTTTTGCAATTATTCCTATTAAACCTTGTAATACTCTGTTTAACTTCTTTTCCAACTTCCTGAGCAAATTACCTGAAATGTTTTAGATCGATTTTCATTTATTTTCACAAAGTTATGAAAGGGTTATTTGATGCTGGCTGCGAAAATATCCCCAGTCACAAAAAAAAAAAAAGGAAAATCTGCCAATTTCTTGAAAATTTGCATTTTTTATTTTACATTATATAAGATCATATCTCATGATATTGGGGGGGGGGGGATTAAACAATGGAAGCAAATAAAACAAAAAACAATCATGGATCGACGGAAGTGGTAATTAAGAGGTACATGGAGGGGGTTAATGTTTGAACACGACAAAATGTCAAATTTTGAAGAATGTGTGTTTTGATGCCTTATCAACTATACTATGGTATCATAATCTCGGGTTAAAGTTTAGTTCACTTAAGAACTGTAATTAATATCATAAAAATATTGTAAAAATATTTGTTAGTATTTGTTTAGAGTGAAAACAGCCATTGAGTGTTCTCACAGAGAAGACCAAGTTTGTCATGGTAGTAAAGGAAGATCTGCTTATGCCACTTATATTTCTCATAACTCCTGAACTCAAAGTCAGTAATCTTGTTTGCAAACTTTCGATTTCGTTCATTACAGATATACACTGGTCTTAACAAAATGAATTGGTTTGTAATTTTTTTTCATAATTTGAAAGCTAATGGTAGATATTTTAGCTCATAAGAGTGATTTTGAATGACTTCCAGTATATTGATACAAAGTATGTGCACAATAATTTGTGAATGTCAGTATTTTTATGTGATACACATTGTCACATGACTTGTCTGTTCTTTGGGCCTTGGATAAGTATTGGTTCACCTTATCTCTTTCCATAACCATTGTGGAGTCAGTAGTAATGGATGTCTGCAGCTAGAAATCTCTACATTTCTCACTCTCTTTTTCAGCTGTAAAGAATGTCATCAATATTGAGATCTGTCTATTCTTTAATGTTATTTTCCCACCTTTTTCCTTACCAGACTTTCCTTTAAATTCCGCATATATATTCCTGCAATTTTGTTTTAGCTATATCTGTGTGGTTACCAGAGCCCGGACAATGATAGGAGAAAAGAATATAACCATTGTCACCTGTCAGGCATGTTGTATGTGGTCTTGGGAACAAGTCAGTATTACAGAGTTCATGCATCTGAACTAAAGCCATCTTCAGTGCTTTCACTGGTGTGTGGTGGATGTGCTTCAGCCTGGGGAAGATGCTGAGGAGGGGGTCTGATCACTTTGTAGTTGTGTATTGTGTAATGAAGATGACCTGTCGACAAAACTAAAGTAAACTGAGGAAGGGATCTGATCACTATGAAGTTATCTGTTGTGAAATTAAGATGACCTGTCGACTAAACTAAAGTAAACTGAGAAGGTGGAATGATCACTATGAAGTTGTCTGTTGTGAAATTAAGATGACCTGTCGACTAAACTAAAGTAAACTGAGAAGGTGGAATGATCACTATGAAGTTGTCTGTTGTGAAATTAAGATGACCTGTTGACTAAACTAAAGTAAACTGAGAAGGCGGAATGATCACTATGAAGTTGTCTGTTGTGAAATTAAGATGACCTGTCGACTAAACTAAAGTAAACTGAGGAGGGGGTCTGATCACTATGAAGTTGTCTGTTGTGAAATTAAGATGACCTGTGTACTAAACTAAACTACTGTTTTAGCTAGCCCTAGTTTGTTGTAAAGGGAGAGAGGGGAAAATTGTGATAGGATTTGACATTCTCTTTGTGAAAAGCAAACTGCCTACTGAATTGAGATGTGCAGGACTGGATGGTGCATCCATCACAGCCTAGCTGTAAACAACAGAACAACAGGCACCATTTTTTTCGGGTTTAAAAAGAAAATATGTCATTTCAGTGAGTTAAGGAATATTACTAATTTGCATCTATGCGCACAAGTAGTCCATTTTGATCAAATTATAATTTCTAAACTTCATTAGGCGAGAAATGACAATGGCAAATATGGCTTCGCTAGATTGGAAGTTGGTACCCGGTATTTTTAAGTCCATCTCTTTAGATGTTGCTTTCCATGCAGGTACAGCGCCTACAAGCTACCTGCTTTTTGCTGATTTCACAGTTTATTGTTTATATTTTTGGCCTGGAGATCTGAAATGTTCATACAGTTTTGTTAACGTCTAATAGAAATGTACTTTTTAAGATTAGGAATTGATATAATTATCTATTCCAACTACAAAGAAAAGATTTACCAGATGAAAAGAATTAAAAGTGGGATATTTTATCAGAAAAAGAAGGATTTTTCACTGCGTGGGATATGATAAATTGACACTAATCTTCAATACCTTTTATAATAAGGTAAATGTCTGGCTTGATATGAGACTCCTTACTAGCAGGGTGATTCCAGCAAAATTCTCTTGTCTATAGCCCTAGCAAAGAAGCATTTTTGAGAACCACATTTTTATATCCAGGACTGAGTGTGTTACACTGACTGTTGTTAACCCTTGCCAGAGCAAAATTTCTGTACTGCTGTCTACCTATCTGATCTATGGTCATTCTACAGCCTTGAAACAAGATCATTGACTGTAATAGGCCATTAATGCAGCTGGTTTTATCTATCTTTTGTTCGCCTGAAGTATTGTCTATATCTGCAATGTCGTTTCTTATACAAATGTTACTGTCTTTTGTAATTCTTGCAGTGGCCCATACAGTTTTGCCTGTAGTTTTGTATCTATGAGCCAATGGATTTTCCTCAGTCTACTGTATTCAGTACAGTGTTGAAGTATCTCTCTCTCTGTCTCTGCGATCATGACTCAATCAGAGTAGGATTCCAGACTCTCTCTTGAAGTCAGCTGTCTGTTTAAGCGAATCGATTGCCCCATATAGTTTTTCTTCCAGGGAGGTGGCCGTGGACCACATTGCTCTTCTCAGGTCTGTGTACTGGGGGCAATCCTGTAGAACATGTTTTGTAGTCATATTGTCCAGTGTACAGTGGCATAGGCTGGTGTATTTTACAGTGTGATGGTATCCACTGAATGACTACTCTCTGGAAGTTATTGCATAGTTGGTTCAGGGTTGTTCTCAAGTCATCTAGTTCATTGTTCTTTGGGCTTTTTAGAGCTGATAGTACTGACAGTGCATCAGTCAGAATCACCAATTTATTGTGCATGTTATGTTTGTGTTGAGTAGCCAGTGTTGCAGCATCTCGGATGGCCTCAGTTTCTGCTTTAAAGTTGTTTGAGAATTTTCCAGTAGCTATTGACTTAGTGATCTTGTCCTGATTATTCAGCATCAAGAACACACCTCCCCCTCCATTTCTGGTGGCATTTGTAACAGAGCCATCTGTGTATATGTTGGACCAAGAGTCTTGTGGGTAGGTATCGTGTATGTGTTTTTCTGCTACGTGTTTTCATTCTGTGTCTGATTGGGTGCCTTTTTTCATGATTCCTGTTATATTTTCCTTAAGTTCTGGTATTTTATGCTTTCCATGAGGAGACATATCAGATGGGCCCAAGGGCTTCGATATTGTTTGGGAAAATACTGGGTCACCAATAGTTAGTTCATTGGCAATTGCAGCGAAGTTGCTCCTCTTTAGTCCTACAATTCCGGAACCAGTTATTCTTTGGTGCATGGGGTGGCTAAGGAGCCTTCTATATTTCTCCGCTTGTTACAATACTTTAGTGTCTGTCATCTAAGGGTTGTAAACCTGTTACTGTTTCTAGAGTCTTGATAGGTGTAGATTTCATAGCACCAGTGATGATACGGGCAGCTTGGTTCTGTGTTCTGTTAATTTTGCTAAGGTGTGATTTGGAAGCCATAGCCCAGGCTGTGACTCCATACTCTAGAACTGGTCTGACTCTTCCTACGTATAGTCTTTTCAAAATTTTTCTGTCTGCCCCCAGTCAGTTCCTGCCAATTTCTTCATAATATTTGTTTGTTTTCTGGCTTTTTTCCTTGCTCTGTCTATCTGATTTTTCCAAGTCATTCTGCGATTCATGGTGATGCCAAGATATGTTGGGTTTTGGTCAATAGGGAGAATATGATCTTTTATCTTCAAGTTTGCAGAGAGTGTGTTTCTTGATAGGCTGAAAATTGTATATGTAGTTTTTTTTTTGTTGATTGGTAAGAACCAGGTGTTCGTCCATTTTTCAAGTTCACCTAGGGCATCTTGCATCCTGGGTCCAGCCACCAACATACTTTCCTCGCGAGCCCATAATGCCAGATCATGTGCGTATATTGCTGAGTGTATTCTGGGTGGAATGTCTATTATGATGTCATTTATGAAAATTAAAAGGAGTGTTGGGGACAAGACTCCGTCTTGTGGGACACCTTGTTCGATAGAGACCTTCTTACTTAGTTGACCTTGAACTTGTACTCTGGCCGTTCTATCCTGAAGGTATTGAGAGACCCAATTGAATAAACGACCCTGAATGCCAAGTCTGAAAAGCTTGTTCTTTAAACCCTCTCGCCAAACCCTATCAAAAGCCTTCTCCATGTGTTGAAGTACGATGCAGCTGGTTAGATTACTATTTCTATTATATTCATGGAATCATTTTCATTGCAGTTGTGACATCTCCCCATATAATCTCCACCACTTGTCCCAGCATTTCTCTATGAATATGCAGACTGATTGTTCTATAAATAAGGTGTTGATTGTAGATATATCTGCTTTTCCCATTAAGCACTCTGTATTGATAAAACCCCTAATTGCATTCTCATGAGATGTCCAAACCACTTTTATATGTTTATTTATGTGCTTTGTGAAAGCTGTAGCACATGAACTAATAAAGAAATATACATTTTTACATTAACTGTCAAATTTTAAATATAAAATAATGTTAAATATATTTTTCACCAGTCATCTTATACCTGTGATTGTAGCAAACTTGATCCACATATTTAAAGACTTTATTGAGTATGTTATGGTATACGCAGATCTTCTCTAATATGTCTGAAAAAAGATGTGGCTGTTAGTTAGAAACAATGTACTGGCCATAAAACTTTTCTCTAAAAATGAATATATTGTAAATTAAAATGTTTATTTGTATATTTTATCTATACAGGATCCATATAGAATGGCAAAACTATAGATGAACTAATATTTTGTGTATCTGTACTAAATAAATGATATTGAAACATAATAATGAAACCTTGAATTATTATTTTACATTCATATATTTTTTTTTACTAATTTGATGGCCCAATAAATACCAGTAGGTTTGAGTTCATACTTAATTGTTTCCAGTGTCATCATCATCATCATCGTCTGCCTTCTCCGCAATGAAGGTTGGCTACCATGGATCGCCATTCTACTCTGTTTCTTGCTTTGATGGTGCAGGCTGACATAGATTGACTTGTCCATCTTTTGATGTTACTCGTCCATGTTAGTCTTGGTCTGCCCCTGCCTCTTTTTCCAGTGTACGTAATCACAATTCATTCAGAGACCTTCATTGGTTCATGAAATCAGAAACAATCCTTTAAATAACACCCCTAGGTTGCAAAAGATTTATTAAAAGGTAGTCCCATTTCATATTAACCTTCACAAGGATCCAGATCCTACAATACCTTTTCACAGTGTCATTGAAACAGACTAACCTGTCTATCTTGTCGGCCAAGTAAGGATCAAGAGGGGAGGATAAAAAATACTATGCTGAGGTCTGATGTGTTGGACTGAAAGACACAAATATTGCAGTTCTACTACAAATTACAACACAAAGCATCCATGGCCACTAAACATCCTTTTAAAGGTGGAATACAAAGAGGTGTAACTATTTCTTTAGTCGTCAGGTAAACACAAGCAAGTAAGCAATAAGTTAATTAAAAAGAACTATGAGCCTGAACAGCGAACACATTCATCATTCAAGTATTTAAGAAAACATAGCAATATCGCTGAAGTTATTAACAAAATAAGGAGCTGCGATATCTCAGTGGTCAGTAAACTGGACTACAAAGGACAAGAGGTCGGGTTTGATTCCTGGCCGCTTTTTTAACTTTTGTCGTTAACTCTAATCTTTGTTCTCTCTTCACGCTTGGCTGCTCTCCGTGACTCAACTCATCTAATCTGCATGCGCGACCCTGAAATTGTGGGCTGTCTGGTGAGTCTTACTTTCCCCTACTCTTAATAACCCATAACTATCAATTCTCATTACACTATTACATATTCTCATTACACTATTACATATGCCCACATGTTATTTGATCCTGACCGACGGCTTCTGGGTTTCAGCCTTAAATGCTACCTGATTTTTGTCTGGGAAAGTAAAGCAGCACAAGCGTAATACCAAGCACATTACCTCAAAAATCATGATCACTATTCCATATATGCCACTTTGCGTGATGGGGCACTTTTGTCATCATCATCATTGAGTGCCTAATCTGCATCAAAGGTTGTCTACCATGGAGCGCCATTCTGCTCTGTCTCTCGCTTTGATGGTGCAGGTTGTCATGGGCTGATTTGTCCATCCTTTGATGTTGCTCATGTTAGTCTTGGTCTGCCTCTGCCTCTTTTCCCTTTCAAGATTACTTTTAGCAGGCTGCTGTGTCTTTTAACATACCCCAAAAATCTCATTTGTCTTGTTTAAATTGTGTTTAGTAGTTTTATTTTCATTTTTAGTTATTTTAAGACTTCATCATTTGTTTTCTTTTATTTCAATCAAATTTTTCCTATTCTATAAATCCACATTTCAAAAGCTTCAATTTTCTGTTCTGTTTTCTTATCTAATCTATGTTTCTGCACCTGTACAGGAATGTTGAGAAGATATTACATTTTGCTATTCTTAGTTTTAGCCCTGGTGTTTTTTTTAATTTTGATGTTAGTATATTTTTTCATGGCATTAAAATATCTTTTTTGCCATTCCTATTCTTTTGTTTCTCCCCTCGACGCCAACGGCAACAGAGGAAGGATAGAAGAAGAAGAAGAAGGTTATAATAAGTCCAAGGTAGTAGTAGATGCTCAGACCTGTCTCCTGGAGTATTCCTTCAACTTTGATATTCATTTGTAGGTTTTGAGTATTATCTTTGTTTATGATCATAGTTTTAGTCTTTTTGATATTCATATCTAATCCATAATGTTTGCCTGTTCTGTTTATTTCATTAAGTAATTGTTGTAGATCTTTAAAATTTTCTGCTAGTTGTACAGTATTACTGGCATATCTTAAGTTATTGATTATCTTTCAATTAATGTTTACGCCTGGCATCTCTGTGATGTTTATAAAGATTTGCTCAGTGTAAAAACTGAACAAGCTTGATGATAAGATGCATCCCTGTCTTAATCCTCTTTTTATATCAATAGGTGTAGAGTTCTCTTTGTTATATTTTATTATTGCTGTTTGCTCCCAGTATAAATTATACATTAAATATTAATGATATCACTGTGTCATCTAGATGTATATCTTTTAGGCAATCTATAAGTTGTTTATTGTGTATTCTATCAAAAGCCTTTGTGTAGTCTATGAAACATATTGCACATATTGGTTTGTTTTTCTTATGTGTACATTTTTTGTTTCATCATGCAGAATATTGCTTCTTTTGTCCCACTGTTTTTCCCAAATCCAAATTGTTGTTCTAATTCTGTATTGATGTTATTCTTAATCCTTCCTTGTTTAACTTTTAGCAAGACTTTTGTTACATGGCTCATTAGGCTTATTGTTCTAAAATCACTGCATTCAGCTCCACCATTCTTTTTAGGTAATGCAGAGACAGTTGATGTTTTTAATTCATTTGGTATGTATCCTGTATAAAAAACAGAATAGCTCACACCAAAGTAGCATTTCAGAAGATGAAAAATGTCTTTTGCAATAAATCTATTTCAATGGAAGTGAAAAAGAGAGTTCATCAACACTATATAGAGCCAATTCTGGCCTATGGAAGCGAATCATGGACAGTAAACAAACAAATGAAAAGACGATTAAATACCACAGAGATAGGATTTCACAGAAGAATGTTGAAAATTTCCTAGGCAGCTAAAAAGACCGGCGAGGAAATTCTGAAAAAGGCCAACACAAAAAGGAGCGCCTAAGAAACATCAGAAAGAAACAATCAGTATTTTTCAGGCACATCATGAGAAGAGGAAAGTTGGAATACTTGGTTACAACTGGCAAAATACAGGGAAAGAGAGATCGTAGATGACAAAAAGAGAAAATACTAGATAGCTTGGTGCCATGGCATGGCAAACAGTCAACAACAGAACTGAGATGATGCAAGTGTGTAGAAGATTGTGGAAGGACATGATAGCCTACGTCAACCGATGTGGCACATGATGACAGTGATGATGTATCCTGTATGGTATATGTCATTGTATATGTCTGTGATCACTTCAATGACTAAATCTTCTAGTGCCTTTATCATCTGTATCTGTATGTTGTCAGATCCTGCAACTTTTTCATTGTTTGTATAGCTTTTTTCCACTACATAAAGATTTTATAGCCTGACTTACATTTTATAATATGTTTCTTTTCCCATTCATCTTAAAATTATTCTGTTATATGTTCCTGCTGTCTATTGATTATATATCTGTATTGTCTGTTAGCATTTTTCCTTTTTTGCTTGCAATACATTCACTTTCTGTGACTTTTCTATTTTTACTAGTCATTCTATTTTATGTCTGTGTGCATCCCTCTTAAATGTTGATTATTTTCCATAGTTTTGATTTCTAAACATCTTTGGCTGAGCCAGTTTTCTTTTGCCCTTTTTGCGTGTCACATTATCTATTTTCTTGTATTAGGCAGTGTTCTTTGCTTGCCTTCTTTAATCCATTTTTTCCAAGATATCATCAGTTATCCATTTTTGTTTTTGTTCTTTTCCTTTTTGGGTAAGTTTTCGCAAGCTTATTGTATGCGTTTCTTTATGCATTGCCATTTGGTTGTAACTTTTTCATCAGAATTTTCTACTCAGTCCTTTCTTCTAGCAGCTTCTGATATGTGTTATTTACTTGTATTTTTATAAGTATTTTTAATATTTGTTTGATTTAAAGCTGTTATATCTAGTGATATTGTTGATGAATTAGTCTTTTGTTTGTTTCTCTTTAGTTTAACTTTTATTTTAATCATTAGAGGATTATGATCTGAGTTATCTGCTCCTAGATAAGTTTGGCTTTCTTAACGCTGTTACAGAACCCTTTCTTTTAATATTATGTAGTCTATTTGTTTCCGCTTCTTATCTCCAGGGCTTTTCCATATGTATAGTTTCATATTCTATTGCTCAAAGTAGGTGTTCCATATTATCTGTCTGTTTTCATCACAAAATTGTATTAATCGTTCTCCTCTTTCACTTCTTTTTCCTAAACCATCATTTGCTATAACGGGGCTCTTTACTTTTGTTTTTATGAACAAAATGATAAACGAGCTTTTGATAATATAAAAATGATACGCATTTAGAGTTCGGATGGTATGGTGGTAAACTTAGATTATCCAGAAGAAAGGACTCTTAAGTAGTCGGTGGTACATTATCCATCGTCTGGCATCCCCAGAAACTCAACTGTACACCTCGTCCTTCCTTCAGAACACTTCAAAGCAGAGTCGAAAAATGCGTTATTGTGTTTTGGGCAAAGCACTGTCTCTCCATTATTTGCCTAAACCTAGTAGGAATTATTATATGGAAAAATTAGGGATGGAAAGAAGCTAAAATGAAGACCATGCACACCTTGTAAGGATGATTGCGATTGCGATGCTTCCTTGGGGGAGCTCTCTATCAGGGAAAGAAACAGGAAATCTGGCGTCAGATCGCAGCACATGGAGAACAAAAATAAAATAACGGCGCAGCAATATGCGAGAAAGAAATTATTAATCAGAAGGCAAAAGGCGGGTGAGAAAACAAATTAGGTCAAGCACCACAAATGCATTTTATTTGGATTTGTCTTTTCTCTCTCTCTCTGCGATCAGGACTCAATCAGAGTAAGGATTTCAGACTCTCACATGAAGTCAGCTGTCAGGCTAAGTGTGTTGATCGCCCCCACAGACAGAACATCACAAGTAGAGTTCGCCAGATCCACTCTAATTGAACACCCGTTATAACGTTGCACTGTGTTCTGCGCCAGTGGCCCAGTGCATCCGATTTCAGCCAGCATTTTATTCGGGTTTGCTTTCCCTAGCCTTTATTGTCCCCAGTCTTCCTGCAAGGCTGCAGATTGTCTTTTCTGTAGGGGGATTCTGCCCTTAGATGGTCGGCCCTTCCAGGTTCATGAGCACCATCTGCCCGAGTCACTAGTGGTGACTAACACAGACATGTACACAAAAAGATGTGACTAACACGGACGCACAAAGATGTAACTAACACAGACATGCACACACATAGATGTGACTAACACAGACATGCACATACAAAGATATGACTAACACAGATATGCACACACAAAGATGTGAGATGTGACTAACACAGACATGCACACAGCGATACGAGGCATGACTAACACTGACACACATCAAGATATATGACACATGACTAACATAAACATGAGCATAAAGATATGAGATATGACTGACATAGACATGCACACACAAAGATATGACACATGCCTAACATGGACATGCACACAAAGATAAGAGATACGACTAACATAGATATGCACACACAAAGATATGAGATGGGACTAACATAGCCATGCACACACAAGGATATGAGATGTGACTAACATAAACATGCACACAAAGATATTTATCTTTTCAAAACCGAATTTACTGATTTAGATGTGTTGCCACTGTACTGTTTCAGTTTGTGGCCACTCAAATGAATTCCCCCCTCCCCTCTTCCTTTAAAAAAAAAATTGCTCGTAACCTAAATCAGTTTATCTTGGCTTATGGCAAATTAAAAAAAAAAAGAAGAAAAAAAGTGGTATGGTAAGAGCATTACGTGGTATTTAACAAATAGTGTGCTATGTGTGTGTGAGAGAGAGTGAGAGAGAGAAAGAACTGAAAGTTGAAAGAACGCCATAAAAACCGGAAGATCAATACTGCACATGCGCTGTAAGTTTGTTGTGATACAAATTAATTTCCAATCACAAAAGATGATGGTCCTTGTGAAAACATCAAAAGTGATTTTAGAGACCAGGTGTCGCAGTGTGGTATCTATGGTTTTGGTGGTAAAACCTGTTAAGTTATAAAAGTGTGTCTTTAGTATCAGTCGAATCAGCTTCATGTTATTAGTAGTTACCGATAATAAAGTCATAGATTAGTATCTTTACTTTTTCTTTAGTGCTTCTTTTACTCATTCACTCTGACTCTCGCGGCCTGTGACCGTGGATCTCCGCGGTGGCGGTGGAGTACCGTGGAGTAGTATTAGTATTATTGTATAGTATCAGTATTTATATAATATAATAAATTATGATATAGATAATATAGAGTACATAGTAGAGTGTAGAATGATAAGACTGTAGATCGTCTTTGAAATATTTTTAAATACAAGTGACATTAATATTCATATGATATTCTATTGTAAATAATAATTCATTAAATTATTATATTTAATTATTCACCCATTATTTATTTAAAAAGTTATTAATAATGAATGGTATTATTAACTTACTAAACTTCATTATTATTGTTTTACTAATGAGTCTAATGTAATGCAGTAATGTCTCCGCTGACTGATCACTGATCATCATTCCAACCTGGCCGTCGGTGTTTGCTGCCATTTCATTCTTAATTCGTATCATATCATTATATTATTATTATATCATATCATTCTACAGTTCTTTTTTAAACTTCTGTTTTAAATTTTAAGAATTATTTTATAAGGGGCCGGCATTCCATGCCATGCCATATTTAATTTTTACATACTAAACTAAAACTAATTACTAATATGAATGTATCATTATATGTGTTTAATATTAAAATATCGCTTCATACTTCAAAATTAATAATTATTAATTATAATTTATATAATAATGAGTTCATCACATCACATGTCTGATGATGTCTTGTTGTCTTACCCATATTCTGAGTAGTGAGTTCTTTAACTTTAGATCTTCATCTATCATAGATTATATTCTTATCTTAGATCATTCATTATCTATGATCTGTTCTAATCCATTCTGATTATCCCAATTATCTTTCAGCTCTCCACTTAAGTTGTTCATTTGTTGCCTTTTCCCTCCATCTAAACTAAACTTGAAGTTAGTGAACAGAAAGTAGCATTAGTTTCATTAATATATTAATAATAATATAGTAAATAGTAATATATTAATTATTAATAACAGTAGTACTACTACTACCAACTTTATTAATATCAACTCATCAATATTACATGCATATTATAAAAACCTAATTTGCACACAAATTAGCACTTGTATTGAAAAAAGTAGTGCACATTTTATGTCAGTTACAATTCATTTCATTAAGTATTTATTTATATAAACTGTTTAAAATAGTTGCTTATAGTTTAACATGTGATAACTAGATAAAAAAGCATTTGACAGCATACACAGATTGTCCTTGTGGAGTATCATGGAAAATTATGGAATACCACTACAAGTGAGTGAGTTAGAGAGAGAGAGACGATTTATATGATAGCTATTCTTGAACAGTTCGCACAGAAGAGGGGAGGATGTTCAGATTGAAATATGATTGAAGCAGAGATATATAAAACTCATCAGCACTAACACAAAACTTAAGACTATTCAAATAAAATGTACTATCAACCCTTACGCATGCATGTGAGAGCTGGAAAACAACAAGAGATATAGAAACAGAGTTGAACACATTCGAAAGTAATTGTCAAAGGAAAATACTTGGTATAGCGTGGAACGAATTCAAAACAAACAAGGAAATTAGAGAAATCACCAATCAACCACTAATATCTTCAGTAATCAAGAAAAGACGATGGTCATATATTGGACATGTGATGAAGAGAGATAATAACCGAATAACAAAGCAAGCCCTATGGGCCAGCTATGGCTCGAAAGGTCAGTAGATAGATAGGTGGATGGATGGATAGACGTATATAATCACCTTTACTATTTGGAATTACCATTGATTACATAATGAATAATGAATAAAAAAAAAAGGCAGATCGATGATAACATAGTGGAGACCCATATGTTTCAGACTTTGGGTATCCTTAGGTTGAAGGTTAGCTAAAGTTCTGTGCTGTCCTGCAAGATGCCACATGCTTTACTACCACTGACTTTTGTTACTATATGATTGTGGTTTAAAAAAAAAAAAAGAATTAACAAAATTATATTATGTTGAGTTGTTCATCATCAGATGTTTTTTTTTAATTTTGATGTGTTGCTTGTGCCCTTTCATGTAATGTTTAATATCTCTATCTATCTACAGTCCTTTTGAGCTAAAGACAGCACATAGGGCAGAACCACAATCTCAAAAAGATTTCTGTCTTTTTTTTTTTCAGTTTTTCTGAGTGAAAAAAAATATGGATTTACCTCAGCATTATTTCCCAGTAAGGGTATGCCCTCACATTGGAGAGGGTGAACGTTATAGACTCAAGTTTGCTGAGTGTGGATGCCATGGAAATGTAAACGCAAATGTTGAAAATAATGGAGAGAGTGTTATATTTTTGCCTCAGAAAGGTCAAAGAAGTGTAAAGAACCTTATTGAGAACCTTCCATCACTTCCATTGTTTGATTATCCATTTACTGGTAGGTAGCTATCTTTGTCTTTAAGTTAGATCTAGAAATTTTGTTTTATTGCTATAAATTTCTGCATAATTTTACCAGTTTTAAATATTGCAGCAATTGCTATAATTACTAAATAGCCTTTTTAATCCTAGATTACAATACAGACATAAAAATTGCAGCATCAAAATATAAATTCTTCCAAATTTAATAGTTTTCTGTGATTTTTTTCCCCCTTTATATGTTAGAACTAACACATTAACATTTTGGCATATAAGTTTTCATTAGTAGACCAGTAAATGGGTGTAATTAGTATTTTTGTTATGGTTTACAGTGAGCTATGATATCACCACTTTTGGCTCAACACATCCTTATTTATTTCTTCAAATTCCAAGTTGCTTTCCCTCTTTGATCCCTGCTTGCATACTCAAGATTGTTTATCCCTGGGTAGCCCTGTGTGGCTACTATGGTTAGGAAGAAAAGAATAGACCCTCTGTTATCTGTCACGCATGTCATAACAGATGACTGAGGAGGTAATTATCACCTGTGCAGTTGAATAGAATATGCACAAAGTGACCTTCTCAACAAAATTTATCGATGCATTTTGGGAAATGATTGTGACAAGTGGTAGAGTGGAAAATGGGAAATTCATGACCGTAATGAAACTGGTTCCATGGATAGAATAGAATAGTCTTTACCCAGAACCACCGCTAGGAAGTGAAATAGAATAATATTCAATTATGGTGCTTTGGCCTGATTCCAGAACTTATATATGAATTGATGGCCTTTTTCAGCCCGTTTTAGTCCCAGGTATATGATTTAAATGCTTATTGTTTTTAACATAGTTTGATGTTCTGCTGTTAATTTTTATGAAATGTATAGTTTAGCTATAAATATTTTATTGTTATAAATAACTTTGTATGTGTGTTTCTCTATCTCCAGTATTAAATGAAAATAAAAAAGTAAAGTGCCCCGTCACGCCAAGTGGCATATAGGGAATATGGTGTTCTTCTTCTTCTTCTTTCTTTTCTCTTTTCACTGATACCTAAAAGGTGTTGTGGTTTATATCATTTGTCGTTCTTGTGCTGCTCGAATTGTCTGAATTAGTGATTTTCCTTTGTTGTTACATTGAAATAGCACAAGAACGCTTGAATTTCTTTTTCTACTGGCATTGAAATTCACTTATAACTTAAATTTAACTCCCATCGAAAATTGTGTCGTTTTCTTTGTTATATTTTATTATTGCTATATTTTCCAAGTATAAATTACATATTTTTCATATGTCTGTGTCATCTATATGTATATCTTTTAGGCAGTCTATAAGTTGTTATGGTATATTCTATCAAAAGCTTTGGTGTAGTCAATGAAGCAAGCATATATTGGTTTGTTTACATCTGGGTACTTTTTTTTTATTAATGTCCTCATCAAGAATATTGTTTCTTTTGTTCCACTGTTTTTCTTAAATCCAAATTGTTCTTCCCTAATTCAATATTGATTTTTTTCTGAATCCATCCTTGTATAAACTTTTAGCAATATTTTTGTTACATGGCTTATTAGGCTTATTGTTCTAAAATCACTGCAATCAAATGCACCATTCTTTTTAGTCAATGCAATGAAAGTTGATGTTTTAAGTTAATTTGGTATGTATTCTGTATGGTGTATGTCACTGCATATGTCTGTGATCACTTCAGTGACAAAGTCTTCTAGTGTCTTTATCATCTATATATATATATCAGTATGTTGTGAGGTCTTGCAGCTTTTTCCTTTTTCATTGTTTGTATAGCTTTTTCCACTACATATTTTAAGATTTTATAGTCTGATTTACATTTTATAATTGTTTTTTTTCCCCTTTCATCTGAAAATAATTCTGTTATATATTCCTGCCATCTATTAATTATATCTTTATTGTCTGTTAGCATTTTCCTTTTTTGTTTGCAATACATCTAGTTTCTGTGGCTTTTTTATTTTTACTGTTCATTCTCTTCATTTATGTGTGCACTCCTCTTAAATCATGTTTTTTTTCCATAGTTTCGATTTTTAGACATCTTTGGCCGAGCCAGTCTTCTTTTGTTTTTTTGCATATTTCATTATCTATTTTCTTGTATTAGGTAGCTTTCTTTGCTTGTCTCCTTTCTTGCATTTTTGTCCAAGCTGGCATCAGTTATCCATTTTCGTAATGGTAACAGAAAACAAAATAAAAGAGAAAGGGAAAGGAAATTTGACCAATTTCTTGACATAAAAAGTTGTTTTCGCATTATATGAGACCATTTATCAGGAAAAAAAAATTGGGGGGGGGGGGGGGGGGGGGGGTCGGGTGTGTGCGTAAATTCAACAACAATAGAAGCAAATCAAACACTCCGGAAGCACTTGAAGTAGTAAAGTACATTGGGGGGGGGGGGGGGGGGGTAAATGTTTGAACATGGCAAATTGTCAAATTTTGTGTCAAAAAGTGTCAAATTTGAAGAATTTGTAATTTGATGAGGTAATTTTCAATATGCCATCGTAATCTAGGGTTAAAATTAGCAATCCAGCGTTTTCACTCATTTAATGGGTCAACACTACAAAGAAAAAAAGAGAGATTTTAGCTTGCTTTTTCTTATTTTTGTTTTACGCAGATCATTGGAAAGAGTGGGATTATATACTCGGAATGAAAAATTATAATGAAATACAGGATGATCTAACATCTTTGTTCAGAGACGTCCCAATAGAAAGAGGTAAAATGAAGAATTTTACTGGGGTATGTATATATTTTATTTATGTTATATACTGGATAAACAAACTAGTTCAAATAGCGAAAAAAAAAAATTATGCTAAAAGACATAGAAAGAAAAATGAGGGATAGATGACAATACATTTACATTATGTTATGTGTTAGATAAAGATAAAACATGTAGATTGATATTTAAAACCATACGGTCCACGAACAATTTTGAATCTTAAGTCTCATCTTTTGTTGCATTGATAAAAACCTCACATACTAAAAGAGTTTAAAAGTCCCACTATCCAACTTTCAGTGCCTTCCTTATTAATATATACATGCCATACACCACCACCACCATGATGTGGATTCTTTACCTGGACTTCTAGTTTCAAGATGGTGGAATAATGTTTGTGTTTCATTGAGTACCATAGGATTTGCATTTGAGGCTGATTAATTTCAGCTCTCTAATGTAGATCGCTGTGCTAAAATCAACTGAAGGTTCCACTATAAGGATTTAGTTTCAGTTGTATGGAGTTTGTACACTAGCTGCGGTCTTTTCAGTGAATTAGGCATTTTAAATGTGTCTTTTGGCATCATGTCATTATGTATACTACGTCATGATTTTGAAAGTTGTTCCAAACCGCATAGCATTTGTTCGTGTTCTGGTTACTTCCAACTCTTTCATGTAGATCGCCATGTCTAGTCAACTGTAGTTTACACTTTAAGGATTTGGCACCAGTGCTGTGGTGTTCGTACGCCTGGCTGTTGTCTTTTGAGGGAATCAAGTATTGTGTCACACCCATTATTGTCAAATGTTGTGTGTACTATGTCATGATTTATAGATTGTATATCCATAATGCTCTAAAATAACTAATGTAAAGTGAAGATTTGTATGATTTTTTTTTAACCTGTAGCTCTAATACAACTGCCAGATCTTCAAGTCTAGAAAAATGAAGCCTAAGTTCTAGAGAGCTACAGAAAGAGCAAGGGGTGACTTGTGAAGTGGAAGCACTGAGCACTCATGGACAAACTGTTTGATGTGTGGTGAAGATATTCTGGCGACTAACAATAACAATAACCCTTTAACTGTTCCAACATTAAAAACAAAGCTACATCGCCTGTTTAACTTTGTAGAATTGTAGACCATAGAAAAGACAGCTGTCACGAAAGTGTTTTTTTTTAATCTGAATTGTTGGAATCTCAATTCTGACCTATGGAAGCGAATCATGGACAATATACAAACAAAAGAAAGACGATTAGAGGCCACAGAGATGGGATTTCTCAGAAGAATGTTGAAAGTTCCCTGGACAGTTAAAAAGACCAATGAGGAAGTTCTCAAAGAGGCCAACACAAAAAGGGAGCTCTTAAAAAAACATCAGAAAGAAGCAATCAACATTTTTTGGGCACATCATGAGAAGAGGAAAGTTGGAATACTTGGTTACAACTGGCAAAATAAAAGGAAAGATAGATCGTGTATGACAAAGGGATAAAATACTGGATAGCTTGGTGTCATGGCATGGAAAACAGTCAACAACAGAACTGATACGATGCACTGTAGATAGAAGATTGTGGAGGGACATGATCGCTTACGCCAACCGGTATGGCACATGATGATGATGATGAATTGTTGATCTTCACAGTCAAAGTTATATGGAACATATGTTCTACTTGCATGATCAGAGTTGACATTTTGACAAAATCCCAGAATCACTTCATTTTTAGCAACACTGTTAAGCAAATAATTTTTTTAAAGATTAAAAAAAGATTTGTTGTTGTGCAGATTCGTGTAGCAGTTCACTTTATAGATCTTGGAAGCTGCATAGGTCAGTAGGGAGACACAAGGAGGGAGGTTTGAATCAGAATTGCAAAGGCAGCAATGACTTTCAGAAACATTGTTAAAATATGAAATCAAAATAACAAAGCTCAGGATTTTCAAATCAAATGTATTATCCACTCTTTTTATACAAGTATTTCAAATGAGGTTTGCTTCACAAAATCCATTGTACTGATAGCTGATTTCCAATTCGTAATTGAACTCCATTTAACATTAATGTTCTTTCAAAATTAAAACTACAAATTATCTTGTTTTGTTCTACTTGAACAAGAAAGGTATTAAAGCAAGCAAAAAATTAACACATGAAGTAGGTACTTAATGTCACACTTGTGTCTGAGGCAACTATTCTGTTTCATTAGATGTCTGTGAGCTGTTTTTTTTTTTTTTTTTTTTTAGATGTCTGTGAGCTGTTTTTTTTTTAAGATCTCTGTGAGCTGTTTTTTTTTTAAGGATGTCTGTGAGCTGTTCCCCCCCCCCAATTCTTGTCTTATTACTTTGAATCAGCTGAAAGAAAGGAATTGATACCTTGTTCACTAAGTTGAGGAAGGAGTTAACAGCAATGATGAGCACTGAATTCCTGACCTTGTGTGATAAAGTTTAGAAATTCACTTTCCTACATTTTAAATATGGGGGACATAACTTATTATTTTGAATAAATTCACAGACATGTTTTCTAATCATTGTGATGAATCTTTGCAAAACTTCAACTTCTATTGAAGTCAAAATGTGATCTGTTGAGTTTACAAATGATAATTTATTGTTTGTGGAGCAAATGTTTTGAGGTAAAAGATATAGTAAAAAAAAGTAAAGTGCCCCCGTCACCCCAAGTGGTGTATAGGGAATATGGTGTTAGTGACCATAAATTTTACAGACCTTCGGCACATGATTTTTGGGGTAAAAAAATGTCGTCGGTATTATGCCACTTTACTTTTCCAGAAAAAAATCTGGTACCCATTTAAGGCTGGGTGAACCCAGAAGCCGTCGGTTGGATCAAACCCTACCCCTTGTCCTTTGTAGTCCAGTTCACTAACCACTGAGCTATCACGGCTCCCGAAAAGATATAGTTCACATTTTAAATTATGAATCGACTCTTCATCTTTTGCTTGGTCACACACACCAACTCAGCAGCCAAGTGCCTGCGTTACTTGTGGTATCTGTTTAGGATGGAAATAAAGTATGTCTAATTTGCATCCTTCACAGAATGACCTAAGTGTCACTGCTTATGATTGGTCCTCACACTTCACAGAATGACCTAAGTCTCACTGCTCATGATTGGTCCTCACCCTTCACAGAATGACCTAAGTCTCACTGCTCATGATTGGTCCTCACCCTTCACAGAATGACCTAAGTGTCACTGCTCATGATTGGTGCTCACCCTTCACAGAATGACCTATGTGTCACTGCTCATGATTGGTCCTCACCCTTCACAGAATGACCTATGTGTCACTGCTTATGTTTGGTGCTCACCCTTCACAGAATGACCTAAGTGTCACTGCTCATGATTGGTCCTCATCCTTCACAGAATTAGCTATGTGTCACTGCTTATGTTTGGTCCTCACCCTTCACAGAATGACCTAAGTCTCACTGCTCATGATTGGTCCTCACCTTCACAGAATGACTATGTGTCACTGCTTATGGTGCTCACCCTTCACAGAATGACCTAAGTCTCACTGCTCATGATTGGTCCTCACCCTTCACAGAATGACCTAAGTGTGTCACTGCTCACTCTTCACAGAATGACCTATGTGTCACTGCTCACTCACTTCACAGAATGACCTATGTGTCACTGCTCATGATTGGTGCTCACCCTTCACAGAATGACCTATGTGTCACTGCTCATGTTTGGTCCTCACCCTTCACAGAATAACCTATGTGTCACTGCTTATGGTTGGTCCTCACCCTTCACAGAATGACCTATGTGTCACTGCTTATGGTTGGTCCTCACTCTTCACAGAATGACCTATGTGTCACTGCTTATGGTTGGTCCTCACTCTTCACAGAATAACCTATGTGTCACTGCTTACGGCTGGTCCTCACCCTTCACAGAATGACCTATGTGTCACTGCTTATGGTTGGTCCTCACCCTTCACAGAATGACCTAAGTGTTCCTGCTCATAAACTACACTGTTCATCTCTTCTAGCTCAGTACTCTACTAAATTATCCTTGATTTGCCTCTCTAGCGACTTTCCTCCAGAGTGCACTCCCTGGTTGTTCATGTAATCATTTTACACTGACTGACATAACAAATTATCGTAAAGAAGTTGTGATGAAAAATACTAAATTGAAATTGTTGCTTTATTTCTGTCTTTTTTAAGGAATATGTAAAGAAATTTTATGACTGCCGTGAAATTATTAATGAAGCCTATCGCAATGGTTACCATGATTTGACTGAACTTCCAGCCAAACAATGCAGTGAATTTCAACAAAAATTAAGTCGTGGATTAAATCAATTATATGCCAAATATGAGAGAACAACTGATGCATACAATTATGGAGCCAGTGTAAGAATGCTGACACTATTCATTTATTATTTCATCTTTAGTCTTCTTAAATGAAATCTCATTTGCTTTTAGCCTTTAGCTTAAATGTGTTTTATAGGAATGCTGGTCAGTTTGAGAGTGTGGGAGAACCACTTTTGCAGAGATTAGTGGATTGGACTGCTGGAGACAAAATGTCAGATTCAGTCCTAATTGATGACTTTTTAGGTTCATCAGGTTTTTTCTGGGAAGAAAGACGACTATCACAATAGTCATCACATTACCAAAAATTATATCAATGGTTAAAAAATTAATATAAGCACTAGCACCATCCAATAATGCCTTGTACTTCGAATTTAATTAATTTCAGGAGGCTGTTTGAACTCTGAATTGTTCAAAGTCCAAATCAGTTTTTCCTATTAGAAATAATGAAAGTGTATTAATCCATTCCCAGACCTTAAACAATACAATTTCAATAAACTTAAAGACCATGTTCACATAATTTCAGATTTAAAAAAAACACAATTAAATGTCTTAAATAATAAATTATGCATGGTAACGGAAACAGAAATTAAAACGTATAAATATTACATATTAAAGTAAAAATTGTATTTAATGTAACTTAGAAGTGGTGATTTCCTATGTGGCTGTTGGAGAGTAAAAGAAAGATTATTGTTTGAAAATGAATAACCCTTCTGAAATGCACCAAATAACTGTATTTCTGGTGTTCTCTCCTGCCTCTCAGCACCACTGGTTGAGGGTTCTGGTAACTTTCCCATCTCCTATATCCCTACACATGCACCACTTTCATACTTCATTATGATTCAGGTGTTGATACTTCAACTTTCCTGTTAGATTTCATTGCTACCACTTTTTTTTGGATGCCATAGTTAATAAATAGTGTTTATTTATAACCAAACACACCAAAAATAAAGCAGCCCACAAAATAGTATACAGTAAGCAAAATAAGCACAGAATACACACAAGCATAACAGTGCATTTACAAATTACATTTTTTTTACAGCTCAGTTTGAACTTAGAAGTGTCTTCAGTTCTCTCAAACTTTGAATTCCCTAATTTTTTGGAGTGTGTAGGTCCACTGTATTTCCTATTCACCGTTGCGTATTCTTTCTTGTTAATTTCTTGGGAGTGCAGGCATAAAAATGGCTAGTGTGCTAGCTTGGCAATAAAATGAACATGTTCAATTCTAGCTTGATGCTCTCTGATTTACCAGAATGAGAAAAGAAATGGGTACCTGACTCACTGAGTTCATCAAGGCATTAACAGTGAAAGAAACACTGGCCTCACACCTTTATGGCTTAATTTTGCTTATATGTTATGTTCATCTCTTACCTTTACTTGTCTTGCCATTCTTGAAATCTTCATGTGTCTTGTCCTAGAATGAAAATGACGATGACCAAACATCAACTGTCACAGTTTCCAATGTGGTGTCTTCATGCTCCATAAATTATATGAGCATTGAGAAAGGTGTTTTAGTTTTCTGAATCCTATATTACTCTAAATTGTATCTTTTATTATTTTATATTGATCTGGTAGTATATATAATTTGTTGTGTGTTCTGTGTCTTCTTTTTTGTGTGCCGACTTATGGCAACTTTCTTGTTGATTTTCATATGTTGATACTTATAAAATAATTTTCATACTTTCATTGTTAGTTTGTTAAATTATTGATCACTTTGAAAGTATTGCAGTAGGATGAAACCCACTGTAGGAAAAGCAGCAAACATTCTTTCGATTTTCATTTTAGTAACTCTTAACTGCTGCTCATAACACCCATTACAAACATAATTGTTATTTCAATGCTTGTTCTGGCACCTTATGGTACAGTTATTATTGTATCTGTCTTTGCTCTGAAGTCATTACTTTCACTGATTCATGATGCCAGGGTTTCAGGGCAATGATAGGCTAGCCTCAGGTGAACCTCTATCATACATATGCATGAGGGTGACTTATTAAAAGCAGTGAAGAAATGAACATGGTTTTTGGTGAGAATTCTTGATCCTCCTTGCGTCATTAGACGTTGCATAGGGCTTGTATGTATTGTTTGTCACCATTCATCTCTGTTCTGGACAAGATGATCAATCTTATGTAATGAGTCTATGCCTGCCAGCTTTGCTTCTCTTATAAGTGTTCTTTTTAGTGTCTCTTTAGGTCTTCTTCTTTTTCTGTATCCTGATGTTTCCCATAAAAGAGCCTGGTTTGGAATTCTCTTGTTGTCTCTTCTCATCAAATGTCTGACATATATTCATCTTCTGTCTTTAATTGTAGATAACATCTCTGGTTGCATGGCCATTTCTCTTATTCCAATATTAGTCTTGAATTCATCCCATTGTACACAGTATTTTCTCAGACATTTGTTTTCAAAAGCATATAGTTTTTTCTTAATCTCTTTTGACGTTTTCCAACTTTCATGCTTAGGTAAATGTTGATAATACTTTTGAGTTGAAATTTCTACGGTTGGTTTTCTTGCTTAGTATTTTTGATTGCCATATTTTGTCCAGGTTTTTAAAATATGTTGCTGCTTTTGCTATCCTGCTTATGCTCTCTTGCTTTGTTTCACCTTCTTGACCTATATTACTACCAATATATATTATATTTCTCTCTATTTTGATGAAAATACTCTTCTGAAAATTCAACAGTTTTGAATACAATATAAAAGTAAGTAGGACTAACGAGAGGTGACCACAACCACTGGAACCATCAGTGAATACACTTTTCATCATTGGCTGAAAGTGATTTAGCACTTTTGGTTTTGCTGAAGTGCTGTGATGTCAGCACAAACAATGAACCTTAACTCTGAAGATTTTTTTCTCCATTGTTTCTCAGAAAGATAGATATTCTTTTTTCTATTAGTGCAACAGAAAGCTCACTATATCAATGAAAAAAAAATCTATTTTTCATCAATATTGGATTAAATGCTGTGATTGTAGTGCAGTCTATTTCTTTTAACATTTGTTGTATTACAGATATCCTTATATCTATATATATTTATATCTTTACAGAGGATATTAATTAGCTTCTATTCACAAATTATCACATACATGGAGGAAAATAGAATTAACAACACAGACACTTAATACAACATGAAAATCAACAACAATGCCGAAGACATGAACATTGCAAAAGAAATGCATCAAAAGCAGAACATCAACATAGCAATAAATTGTGGACAATTAAATGAAATGGAGAAATTTAAATACTTTGGAAGTGTGGTGACAAACAATTCACAAATGTACACAAGTGAGGAAGGAAAGAAGATAGTTCATTTTTGATTCCATATTGGTTTCAATTCTTATTATTCCAATACCATTTATTGTACATTACTTATTAAATAAAATTATCTGAATGTTTTGAATAGCTTTCCTCCCTCAGTATTTTACAAATGTAGTTTGAATAAATTCAGTCTGTTATTACTGTGTGCATCATTGAATCATGTCTTACTAAGGAGTATTTGAAAGGCTTTTTTGTGTTCTAATTATTTGAAAGGCTTTTTTGTGTTCTAATTATTTGAAAGGCTTTTTTGTGTTCTAATTATTTGAAAGGCTTTTTTGTGTTCTAATTATTTGAAATGAACATGAAGAATGAATCTTAACATAATGTTCATGTTTTACATGAGAATATCTTGTTCATTTATCTCATCAACTAGTGTCTAGAAGGTTACAACAGGGATTTCTGTGGTGGAATTTTGTCAGTTGTGACAGCCAGCAGCAATAAATCAGCAGATATTCTAATTCATGCAGGAGGAACTTCTTTCCAAGACATCCGTATCCTTCAGTTTGTCCTCTTGGTTGTAATTGTGCCTTATTAATAATATAAAATTATAAATGCTCATGAAAGTAGTACTAGTTTAAATAAAGACAGCTTGAGACGAGCTAGGAAAACATAATGGGGAGAGTTATATGGAAAATAGGAGCCAGAACATGACAGCTTAAACAAACTCAGCAGACATGAACAGACCAAGATATTTAAACTCAGAACAGGTCACTGTGGCCTCAGAGCACACATAAACAAGATAGGACTCAGTGGCTTTCTAATTGCAGAGCATCAAAATTCAAGCACTTATCCTATAGGACTGCAGCACTCTCAACATCCTAAGAACACAAATTTGATCTACAGAAACATCCTTGCATAACAAGTTATGTGGAACTGGTGGTAACATCGAACACACTGTCTTGTTTGAGACTTGTGTTGTTCAAAATATCTAAACATAGAGCAATAGCTGATCACTGAAGTAAAAGGAGAAATAGTTTAATTGCTTTGATGAATTTAATTGTTCAATTAATCAGTCATCATTATGTTCTCAAGTACATTAGGTTACCAACAGAGATCACCACCTTTGTCTGTCCTGAACCAGTTTCATAAGCCAGTACCAAGTGAAGCCATTTTCCTTGTATGTTTGGCCATTATCTTACAATATTCCAGTTTCATTGAATATTATACGCTCATTCTTCAACTTATGATGAGGTGTGTTCTGAAAAACCCAAATGTAAACCGGAAATATTGTACGCCAAAAGTTATATTCTAGGCTGCATGCAAGATGCGACAATCATAAAATCAGAAATAGTCTATGATAGCAGTGAGTATGCAAACTTAAATGTTATTATACTGTACTCTATAGCATAAACAAAATTATTCAACAAAAGGAGCAATGTAAGAGAGATAAAAAATGCTATAAAATGTAATTATAACTCGTAGCATACGCCAAAAAAATTGTTGCTCAACCAAGCGTAAGTCGGGGTATGTCTGTATATTTATATATACAGACATATATAGTGACACTGTGACCTTCCAGGCATGTCGTAAGAGGCGACTAAGGAGGTTGATCGATGGCTTGACAAGCTGTCATTGTAAAAAGTATTGTTAAGGAAACAGCGCCATATATTTTAGAGCAGTGATCTCTGCAATATGTACCACTTTGGCTCGCTATCTATGAATTATATTTTTCTCATTCTTTGGAATACTACTTTTTCCTGAGCTAGTCAGCACCTCACCTCAATTGCACATCCACCATCTGAAGTTGACATCATTATCAGGTAATTTAATTCACTTTCATATTGGAATTGGTGTCCATATATGTGTTCTTGTACTGCTAGCCATCCCCTCAAATTCTGAAAGTCCTTTTCAAATTCTACAGGTGGCCTAACATCCTCTCTCTTTTTATTGTTCCATTTCACTAATTGTCCCATTCTGGCATCCATCCTCACATGCATCACAGCACACTCCAAAGTAGAGAAGTTGATTTTTCACATTAAAAAAAAATTTGTTCATTGTGTAGTTTCATGGTTAAATTAGTATATATTTATATTAGTGTGTCTTGTGCATTGTTCCTGCATTAGGTCTAATTTGTATATATTTATATTAGTGTGTCTTGTCCATTGATCCTGCTTTAGGTCTAATTTGTATATATTTCTATTAGTGTGTCTTGTGCATTGTTCCTGCATTAGGTCTAATTTGTATATATTTCTATTAGTGTGTCTTGTGCATTGTTTCTGCATTAGGTCTAATTTGTATATATTTCTATGAATGTGTCTTGTGCATTGTTCCTGCATTAGGTCTAGCAAGACACAACATAGTTCTGATTTTGCTTTATTTCTCCACTTCCATAATGCTCTTACCATACCATTTTATCTACATATATTTTTTTAAGCCCTATGACCAGCATTATAGGAACTTAATATTTGTACGCCTTTACTACCCCTGCTTTATGTCCAACTCTTGTACTATTCTTGTTTTGAAACAATTTCCTCTTAAAAGACAAAGAGATAGAATTTGAATATGAGTTTTGGGCAATGAAAAACAAAAATAATTTGTTGAACTGAAATGAGATCCTTACATAAAATATATGTGTGTATATATATATATATATATATATTAATTAGCCGGTTGTTATATTAAATAAATAAATATTGCAAAATGAAGTTTTATTTTTTTTTTTTATTTCTTTAAATTGAACCGGTAAAGCCTGGACAGCTTTGTGAAACAGGAAAATATGAGGAGAAGGAATCACCTGGAATGACTTAATAAGTAAACAATAATTAATTGAAGTGCTCAGTTGCTTAAAACTTAATTATAGATACTACTAATTAGTGTCATATATGGTCCAAAAGCAAAATGTTGTAGACAAAAAAAAATGTATAAACCTATTCTATTCATCGAATTAGTTTCACTGCAGTCGAGGCTTCCCCATATCCGCTACACTGATTATTTCTCGAAGCGTAAGCAGACTGACTGTTCCTGTAAGGTGTTAATTATAGATATATCTGCTTTTTCCACTTAGCACTCCGGATTGACCAGATCCTTTTACCACCTTTAGACTTCTCAGTCTCTCAATAAATATATCATTGTCCCACCCATTCTCTTATTCTCTTAAGGAATAAACAACAAATTTGTCGATGTTCTCTTTGTTGAGAGTAAGGCCACACTCAGTGCCAAAGCTGCCAGCGAGCTTATTGACTATTTCATTGCCAAGTACACCAGCATGCCCTGGACAGTACACCTATGTTAACGTGTTCACTTTTGAGTTATCCAAGAGCTGCATCCACTCTTACCGCAGACACTATCTGTCAATCTTCTGTAGCATACTTTGCAAGTCAGTTACCAAGACTGTGTGCATGTTAATATGCCACAAAAGCACAAAGCCATCCATGAAGATGATTAGATCTTGATGTGAGGGCACTTTTTCCATGGATTCCCTTATAACAACCTCAGTAGCTCAATAAGCCCAATTGCTACACTCCCTGCTAAGCTGAATGATTACTTTGGTTTAGACCCTTTTTCTCCACTGTTACTTCTATCTTGTATCTTATCTTCTTTATAGAAGAATAGGTAGAATTAGATGGAAAGAAAAAAAAAACAAACGATGAAGTTTTAAAACAACTAAAAATGAAAAGAGAACTACTAAAACACAATTAGAACAGGACAAATGAAATTTTTGGGGCATGTTAAAAGACACAACAGCCTACTAAAAGTAATATTGGAAGGGAAAATACAAGGTAAAAGAGGCAGACCAAGACTAACATGGATGAGTATCATCAAAAGATGGACAAGTCAGCCTATGACAATCTGCACCATCAAAGCAAGTGACAGATTGGAATGGTGCTCCATGGTAGCCAACCTTCGATGCTGAGACGGCACTCAATGATGATGATGATGTTACTTCTATCCAACCCTTGGCAGTCCTAATGTTATTCAGATCACATACTCTCTTTATGAACTTCTCTGCCTCGGCCATCTAGGATTTTTATGCAAAATGAGGGCCTGCCCTTAAGAAGAAAAAAAAAGTAAAGTAACCCCGTCATGCCAAGTGGCGTATAGGGAATATGGTGTTAGTTATCATAAATTTTACAGACCTTCGGCACATGATTTTTGGGGTAATGTGGTCGGTATTACGCCCGTGCCGCTTTACTTTCCCAGAAAAAAAAATCCGGTACCCATTTTAGGCTGGGTGAACCCGGAAGTCGTCGGTTGGGATCGAACCCTACCCCTTGTCCTTTGTAGTCCATTTCACTAACCACTGAGCTATCATGGCTCCCATAGGGCCTGCCCTTGGTCGCACCTAATTCTGAATGCAAGGGATGAATAATGTTCCTTGCGACGTTCATATAAGCCCAAACCTCAGCAGATCTATGTCACACTCTAATGCTCGGTAAATCAAATACTCCATGAACAGATAGTTGTATCTCTGGTGCATCCGAGAACTGTCTGTAGGCCCTCATTCTGAACCTTTTCCAACCTTGCAATTTGAGTTGATGAGAGAGTGATTATGCCTAAACCATAATCCAGTACTGGGAGCACCACATCCTGCATGAGTTTGAACTCAATGATTGCTGGAGGTTTGCCCGGGACGCGATCTTGATCGCGCTGACACCTCTCCTTTCCTTTTAATAACATTGCTCACGTGTTGATTGAAAGAAAGGGACCTATCAAATATTATTCCCAAATACTTGGACTCCTCATGATGGTTGCATCATTGCAATTTATGACTGGGAGGGTGTCATCCGAGAACTGTATGTAGGCCCTCATTCTGAACCTTTTCCAACCTTGCAATTTGAGTTGATGAGAGAGTGATTATGCCTAAACCATAATCCAGTACTGGGAGCACCACATCCTGCATGAGTTTGAACTCAATGATTGCTGGAGGTTTGCCCGGGACGCGATCTTGATCGCGCTGACACCTCTCCTTTCCTTTTTAATAACATTGCTCACGTGTTGATTGAAAGAAAGGGACCTATCAAATGTTATTCCCAAATACTTGGACTCCTCATGATGGTTGCGTCATTGCAATTTATGACTGGGAGGGTGTCTTTAAATATTCTATTGTTTAGCAAGCACTACATTACAGAAGCGGAGCCGCAATAGCTCAGTGGTTAGTTAACTGGACTACAAAGGACTAGAGGTAGGGTTCGATCCCAACCAACGGCTTCTGAGTTCACCCAACCTTAAATGGGTACCAGATTTTTTCTGGTAAAGTAAAGCGGCACAGGCGTAATACTGACTACATTACCTCAAAAATCATGTGCCTAAGGTCTGTAAAATTTTTGGTCACTAACACCATATTTCCTATACACCACTTGGTGTGACGGGGGCTCTTTACTTTCTTTTACATTACAGAAGCCATGTTTGAGTTGGTGAGTGCTATGTAGGTATTGCACCAAGTGGTTATCTGATCCCTGCTATCTTGTAATTGCCTAGCCATTTCTGCTCTATCGTGACCATATACGTATGCCATAAAGTCATCTGCAAAGGCGAGGTTGGAACCCGGTCCAACAATATTCAGTTGCGCTACCTTGGCTAAATGTATAAACCAGTTCAACATATGAAAATTTTACCAGTATTCTATTCTTTAGAAATTAGTAGAAAAAGTAAACAGTGTGATCTGTTTGCCGTGTTGCTTCCTGTTGTCCTTAACAGTTGTTACAGATATCACAAAAACTTGTGGCAAACAAGGCAGTAGTAGACTGAGACAACCCAGACTGTTGGATAAAATGTCTGTTGATGAACCAGTGTACCAAATTATTTCTTCCAACAGACATAACTCCAAAGGTTAGTCTTCATTTCTATCAATTCACTCAAGTGTTACTTACATTGTTTGCATTTGGTGTTGATCTGTGTACATGTTATCCTTTTCAAGTTTTCAGTCCTATCCCTTTCATAATTCTTTGTATGTTAATTTTTACAAGACCAAAGAGTATGTATATTTCCACTCATGGGATCACCATACTGATTGGTTTTCTTTTGGATTCTGTGTTGTACCTTTATTTTGATAGTGTGGTGGTGTGGTCTGAATATGAAGATGCTCAGGATTTTATTTTTCAATTACCTTGTTAATATAGCCGCGATATCTCAGTGGTTAGTGAACTGGACTACAAAGGACAAGAGGTAGGATTCGATTCCAACCGATGGCTTCCGGGTTCACCCAGCCTTTAATGGGTACCAGATTTTTTTTCTGGGAAAGTAAAGCGGCACGGGCCTAATACCGACCATATTACCCCAAATATCATGTGCCGAAGGTCTGTAAAATATAAGGTGAATAACACCATATTCCCTATACACCACTTGGTGTAGCGGGGCACTTTACTTTTTTGTTAATGTCCTTGTTTCATAATCATAGAGGAAGTTGAACATAACAAGAGAGCATATTACTTTGATAAATCATGATATTCCTATATCTTCAAATTGGTTATAGTTTTGAATTAGTTGCTGCAGCTTCTTTCAAACATTTTTCAAATACATATAATTTAAATCCAGTTAATTTATTTCTCTGGCTTATTTAAATCACCTAATGGTGATGGCCAGGTACCATGCCTGCTGTCATAGGTGATCATGTATCTCCACAACTTTCGATCTTGACAGTTATTTATCATTTCTGTTGTTGACCTTCTGCCATGCCATTTTCTTAAGTTGTCTGGTATATTTTCTCTTTGCTTCCCTCTGTCTCATTGTCACAATATATTTCAGCTGTTCCCTTCTCATTACAAGGCCAAAGAATGATTATTATTTCTTCCTAATATTAGAAATTCTTTTTGCTTTGGCCTCTTTCTGAACATCTTCATTACTCTTCTTAGCTGTCCATGGTATTCTCAACATTCTTAGGTAAAACCACATTTCTACAGACTCCAGTGATGTTTTTATATGTTGCCCTATTGCCCATGATTCACATCCATATGTTAAGACTGGATCTACATAACATTTAATAACTATTTCTTGTTTCTATTGTCAAAAATGGATTGCACAGTATCTTCCTCATTTTTTGAAAAGCTGCTTTTGCCTGAGCCTTTCTGCATCTCACTTCCATCTTATTTAAATACACTTTAATAATTAACCTTTTTATTTAACTCTGATATTAATTTCATTCACACATTATTTAGATTTAATTGCAATTTATAAATATTCACATTATTTAGCAAGATTATATTATCTAACATTTAACTTTAATAATGTGGAACAATAATATTAATTTATTACTGTAATATCATGATTTATATTTTATCTCCAAAGCTTAAAGAATATTAGAAATCACAAAAGCAGTCAAAAATAATAAAGGAGAGTGATATTTGATGTCCTTTTTTTTACAATGAGATATCAGAAACTAAAGACAAAGCATTAAATTTCATCTGTTTAATCTTTATTATGTGATGGAATTATTTGTGTTTGACAATTACCCAGTTAGAATGTGAAACTTTTCACATTTCCCACTTTTGTTGTTGCACAAGAATGTCAAGGATTATTTTAAAATTATTATTGTTGTTTTTGTTGTTGGTATTTGTTTTACAGGTTTATTATGTGCAAGACAAAAGCACAAGTGTCTGCTGTTAGGTACTAAAGGTTCACACCATAAACTTGTACAAAAAGATCTTATAGATATTCCTAATGAGTTGCCAACATCTGTAAATTTTAGGTGAGTTTTTGTGAAAATATTTGCATGTTTTTATTTAATTTTTAAGCAAGAAGTTCCCTCTATGCCTTTAAAGGTGTATGTTGTGCCCATATTTTTCAGTGACCAAACCCACATTTTAAAAAATCTATGAATCTTATATAATGGCAAACAATCCCCATAAAGTCTATTAAATTGATGAAAACAATGTATGAAGGAATGAAATGTAGTATTGTGCACAAAGGACAGCTTACAGAAGCATTTGAAATAAGAATAGGAGTAAGGTTAGGATGCCTTCTATATCCCTTTATCTTTCGGCTGGCCGTAGATTGGATTATGAGAATAATGCAGGACAGAAGTGGAATCTAGTGGTCACTGACCAAGCAACTTGTTGACTTAGACTTTGCTGATAGCATAGCTCTCCTGTCACAGAATCATCAACAGAGTGGCCAGATTAAGGAGGAGTGGCTACACAGCTACTTACTACCGCTACTGAAGCCAAACATGGACCATTCTCAGATCAGTGCCTACAGAATCATCACAATGCAGAACACTGCGGGCAAGCTACTGGAGAAAATAGTTGCCCGTGTCCTCACCTGTCACCTTGAACAGAAACGTGCATTCCCACCCACACTTGGAGGTTATAGATATAACAAAGGGATATGGCTCAATGCGGCAGTCTTTGCCTATGACATCTTCGTAGGCTTCCACAGACATGTGCTGCTGCTATAGATCTGGAGGATGCACACAACAAGGTACCATTTGAATATCACATGTATATGCTCCTCAAACTGGCGGTGCACCCCTTCCTCACTAGATGGATCGCCGCGGCACTGTTTCAGAGGAAGGTGATACTCAGATGTGGAGTTGGTCTTCCAAGCCAACATCCATTTGTCCAGGGCTGCCACAAGGTTCACCATTGTCACCAGTTCTATTTAACGTGTACACAATAACGTTCATGGAATAACAGCTGGATAGGAGAACTATGACTTTTGCTGATGATATTCTGGTATATCGACAGGGAAGAAACAAACGGGGAATCGCCTCCACAATGCAAGATGAACTCGATCGCATTTCTTCCTGGTGTGGGGTTTCAGGTGCCTTGGTTAATCCTAATAAAGCATCAGTTTCATGGTTCTCCCTTAACAATCATATCGTTAATACGACCACACTGGTAGTACGAATGGGAGCTGATGAAGTGACCAGGGACAAGTTGATGACATACCTCAGAGTTAAGTTTGATCACAGCCTGTGTTTTCGGGACCACGTCGACCATGTGATAACAAAATCCCACAAAGGATTAGCCGCCTTGAAGGTCATGGCAGCTGCCAACATCGAGCAGAGGCTACTTACTTCTGTTCCAGGGATTAGTCCTCGCACCAATCGAGTATGCCCAGGCAATTCTTACTGTCAGTATGACTCAAATTGATAGGCTGGAGAAAATACAAAATGAAGCCATGCGTATTATCTTGGGATGTACAAGGGACACTCCCTGTGTAGCAATGAGGTATCTTCTTGACTTCCAACCGTTGATGACAGAATCAAGATCTGGAGAGCACGAGCATACCTGAAGATTAGTACAGATAAAGAGCATCCATTGCACCACGTGCGCAACACAGGGAAAGGTGCCAGGCTAAAAAGAGGCAAATCATGGGTGGGCCGAACAGAAGATGGCATCAAACAGGTCTGTGGGCTTACCAATATCATCGTTGGTGAGGAGTGAATACCGGTGCCTACGTCGTTCAAGGTGACTTTCTCGTGTATTGTCACACTCGACAGGAAAAGTAGGGAACAGAACCCGGTTGCGGTTAATGCTGAGGTCAACGGTCTTATCTGCGATAACACCAATGAGAAAGATGCAGTCATCTATACAGATGGATCTGTAAGACAACACCAAAGAGGTGCATGGGCATTTACAGCACGCTCGGTAGGCAGAATAGTCAAAGAAGACAGTGGTGCATACGTCATGACCACGAGTAGCATGACAATGGAGGTGGTGGCAGTGACCAAGGCATTCAAATGGTTAGAGTCACAAGACTACACCAAAGCATGTATACTGAGTGATTTGATGAGCATGATAAAAAAAGTGGAGGTGGGCTCTGTACGCATGCAATGGGTAGAGTCATTGCAGAAATCCAAAATACGTAAGGTCAGCTTTGTCTTTGTCCCTGGACTACGGGGAAATGAAAGAGCGGACAGGTTGGCTAGCTGCGCTGTCGTTGAGGACGGACAACCAATGGATCGGGCAGACATCATCAATGCCCTCCGAGAAGTGGGAAGAGCACAAAATTATGAGAATTAATACAGAGGGCACTAACCAAATATCAATAGAAGGAATACCTCCACTAGATGTAAGATTTTACATATATCTGGGCAGTTATGTTGACAAAGAAGGAGAAACAGAGAATGATGTCAAAATAAGGATACAAAAAAGCAACAGAAGCCTTTGTTGCACTAGGAAACATGAGGAAATTAGGTTAAATATAAAAATGTTCAACTCCAATGTAAAATCAGTGCTATTATATTATTGTGAAACATGGAGAACAACAAAAATGACAATCTCAAAGATACAGAGCTTCATTAATGGATTCTTGCACATAATAAAAGGATGGAATTGTAAACTCACTAGCATAGAATTATGGAAAATACCAGTCAAATAACAGTGGACAAAGAGATACAACAAAGACGATGGCGCTGTATAGGACACACACTGTGGAAACCAACTGAGAGTATTACACAACAGACCCTTTTTTGGAATCCCCAAGGGAGAAGACATAGAAAAAACCAAAATATTCACGGAGAAGACAGGTGGAAGCAGATGAAGATGATGGAGTAGGCTTGGAATGATCTTAAGAATGGTAAAAAACAGTGGCATGGACAGTGTTTGTTAAAGGTCTATGCTCCACAGGGAGTTGAAAGGTAGAAGAAGAATGACACATTTTTATTATGAATGATATGGGTGGGGTTATTCTAGGTCACCCTATTTTTCCAAGAAATCGGTACCTATTTAAGGGTGGGTGAACCTAGAAGTCATTGATTGGGATTGAATTCTCTTCTTAGTCCAGTTCACAATGCTGTGACTCTTTTTTGCTTTTATAGTTTCATACAATTCAGTCATTGCAAATGTTATATAATTTGGTGTAGGAGACCTGTGTGGTCTAGAAGTAAGACAGCCTCTGAACATGAAGGGTTTGAATTTTTCACTTCAGCTCCATGGTCTCTTCCTTGCTTCAGATTCCCCTGGTCTCTAATTATAAGAGATCTAATTTCTAACCTTCTCGGATAATGGCAAAAAGAAAACATATTTTAAAAATTGTGAAAAGATAATATCAAACAATGGACAGCATTGGCCTTCATAAACCATATTACAAATGTATCTCTTGTTTATTAAGGTTGGAGAAACGTTGTGAAGACTATGTCAAGAGTGCTCCAGTGACCATCATGACAATGAGACTAACAAGTGACAAGTAAAACAAATCATGTTTACAGCAGATCATTAAAAAATACAAACAAAATCATTTATACCAATTTTTGGATTCCTATTCCATTCATTTCCAAAAAAGTTACCCGTTATTATTTTTTTTTCTATCTTTAAAATGGTTTTTTTTTTATTCCTGTAGTTGGCTATGAACTGACTCGCCTTGCTGCGATTCATTATTACATGTTTCAGTTGCATTTCTTTTCCACCTTTTGACAGGAGATAAATAAAGTGTTCAGATCGATGCTCAATGACTTTTCTGGTACTTGCTGTGATTCATATTTCATTAATCCATATGGCTTATAGCGCCTTGATAGATTGCAAGCAATCATGATTTTTCAGTAGTTTGATATTAGTGTCTTATGCTGGATGTTGTTTTACTGAGCAGCTTCTTTTGTTTCTATCTGTCAATATTGGATAGACAGATCTGACCACAGAATTAACAAGAGGAACTTGTGATGTCTAACCTCATCTCTTTCTACTACATCTTTTTGTTTTCTGATTTTAACATATTTTCCTTGAATGTTGCTGTGCCATATTTTTATTTTTGTTCTCCGTGTGTACAATCTTATGCCAGATTTTTCCAATTTCTTCCGCTAAAAGAGAATTCTCTCAAGGAAGCCCTACACGCATCCTTGTATCTCAGCACTGGTCTACTCTTTGGTCTCTTTCTGTCCAAAGCTTACACAATCCATTATTTGTTAGGAGATACAATTGTTGTCCTTTCTTCTCACATGACCCAACCACCTTAATATCCAATTCTTAAGTGTTGTCTTCATGGGTATGAGGTTGGCTCATTGCAAGACGTTAGAGTTGGTTGTGTTCCAGATATTTCTTTTTCTTTATTTCTGACTCTCTCTCTCTCTCTCTCTCTCTCTCTCATGATAAAAGTGCCAAATGTAGCAGTTTCTAAGTATAACATTCTCCATTATTCTCCCACTGGACTACATAATACAAGCAACATTATCTCTTCCAGAAAGTGCATAAGTGTTTTAAGTTTTGTTTCTAAAATGTTTTCACATTGATTTCATCTTCTTTTGATATTTGCGTACAATTTTTGCAGTCCATACATGGATAATGAACTTTTGGTGTCATCTAGAGCTGGCAACGTCTATTTATGGGACATTAGCACCAGGTATTATTTTAGCGTTTTATGATAATATGCTGCTTTTCATAATTAAATTTCATTTTAGAATTCAACAGTCCAAATAATTGTGTTGTTGTAATTAATATTTCTTCTTTGCATTAATATTTTCACTATAATTGCATAATTTGTTATTTCCAAAGTGATGGATAAAAAAGATGCAAGTTAATTTTGCTGGCAGTTTTTAGCAACATATATATATATATATATATATATATATATATATATATATATATATATATATATATATATATATATATATATATATATATATCATCATCATCAAGTACCGTGCCTACTGGCGTAGGTGATCATACCTCTCCACTACTTTCGATCTCTGCAGCTATTTATCATTTCTGTTGTTGACCTTCTGCCAAGCCATTCTCTTAAGCTGTCTGTTATTTTTTCTCTTTGCTTCCCTCTATCTCTTCGTCCCTCAAATTTTCCAGTTGTTACAATATATTCCAGTTGTTCTCTTCTCATTACATGGCCAAAAAATGATGATTGTTTCTTCCTAATATTGAAAATTAACTCTCTTTTGCTTTGACCTCTCTCAGAACATTTTCATTACTCTTCTTAGCTGTCCATGGTACTCTCAAAATTGTTCTGTAAAACCACATTTCTACAGACTCCAGTGATTTTCTTGTCTGTTGTCCTATTGTCCATGATTCGCATCCATATGTTAAGACTGGCTCTACATAACATTTAAGAACTCTTTTTCTTGTTTCTATTGTCAAAAATGGATTGCATAGTATCTTCCTCATTTTTTGGAAAGCTGCTTTTGCCTGAGCCATTCTGCATCTCACCTCTTTTGTACATCTTCCGCCTGAGGTTAACAAAGTATATATCAACAAAATATATATATATATATATTAAATATAATATTACTTTGTGATGTCTTTCTCTGTGCTTGATAATTCAAAATACATTTTCTTTATATTTTAAAAATAATGACTAGATATCTCTTGAAATTACTAATTCAGTGATTGTGTTTAAAAACCTTACATATATAATGCAAAAAAATAGTTCTTTCTTAAGAATGACATAAGCAATTTACAAGATCTAAGTGTCATTTTTTTTTAAAGAGAACCCTAGGTTTTTCATCAGGTATATGAGTAGTAACATGACCATGGGGAGCTTTTTGAAAAACTCACTAAAATCCAACTACCATATAAATAATATTTAGATGTGCTGTGTGACCTCCAATAGAAATCTTTTTTTGGTCGGGTATTTGATTTTTGTTGCTGATGACATAGTCCTCATCAGCAGTCAGATAAAAATGATGCAGGAAAACACAAATGAACTATCAGCAATAGCCAGCAAAATTGGGCTTGAGATCAATCATGAAAAGACTAAAAATCATGAAAAGTTTAATTCCAACAGATGACAAAATATACATGGAAAACAAACCAGTAGAAGAGATCGATCACTTTATCCTATCTTGGAAGTCACATTGATCGAGAAGGGGATACAAGTAAAGAAATTAGAATCAGAATAGCTAAAGCAGCAATGTCTTTCAGAAGCCTTGAAAAGTTGTGGAAATCAAAACTAATCAGCACAAACACAAAACTTAGGCTATTCAAATCATATGTACTATCAACCCTTACATATGCGTGTGAAAGCTGGAAAACAACAAGATAAATTGAAACAAAGTTGAACGCATTCGAAAATAAATGTCTTGGTATACTTGGTATAGCGTGGAACGAATTCAAAACAAATGAGGAAATTAGAGAAATCGCCAATCAACCACTAATATCTTCAGTAATAAAGAAAAGACGATGGTCATATGTTGGACATGTGATGAGAAGAGATAATAACTGAATAGCAAAGCAGACCCTCATATGGGAAACAACAGGTAAGAGAAAAAGAGGAAGACCCAGGGAGACACTGAGAAGAACATTGATGAGAGAGGCAAGAGCAACAGGATTCGGCTCCCTCAATGAGATAGAGCAGCTTGCACAGAATAGAGACAAATGGCGAGATTTGATAAAAAAATCTTTAAAAGAAAACTATCTATCTATCTATCTATTGACCTTTCGAGCCGTTGCCGGCTCATAGGGCGTAGACCAAGATACACCTTCTCATATCTGAATTTTTGTTCTAGCAGTTTTCTTTTAAAGATATTAGAGATAAAAGAAAACTGCTAGAACAAAAAGTCAGATCTGAGAAGGTGTATCTTGGTCTACGCCCTATGGGCTGGCAACGGCTCAAAAGGTCAATAGATAGATTTGATTTTTCGTGACTTTCTGAAACTATCAAAAATTGATTTACCAAAGAATGTAATCGTTGTTTGCTACAGGCTAGACAGCCATTTTTTTTGCCGACTCTGTAACCAAGAGGAATGAATTGTATTTAATTGCTTCTTCTCTATTTTGCTAAGATATAATTCTGAATTGTTTGTTGTTCAGCACATAAAACATGACATGTAGACATATAAAACATGACATGTCGACGCATAAAACATGACACATAGACACATAAAACATGACACGCTGACGCATAAACAAGACACATACCGGTATAAAGGGTGCCTGTTCTGTGAAATTTCTGTTCATTGCTAAATACATTGAAATCGGAAATACATTGTGTATCTGTATTTTTCCTATTAATATATTATTGTCTTAATATGAAAAATACAGATACACAATGTATTTCCAAGCTGTGATCACAGCCTTATGCTACAGTTATGAGAACACCTTGTTGACATTGAACACCTTATGAAAGACATTGTTCTCGATAGCTAATCTTTTAGTTAGCTGAGTGGCAGTGTTCCCTAGTGTTTGGCTTTTCATAGCAAGGCACTGTGCTTTTGAGTACAGGTTCGATCCTGCCATGGTCCATATATGGTTGTTTGTTTTTATGCTGTTCTTGATTATTTGTCATTTTTTCTGAGTGCTGTAAACATACCTCTTCCTCTGAATTGATTCGCTGATTATCGCCTTGGAAGTTTCCCTCTATAATAATATTCATTTATTATTATTTATCTCCTATGATTTTTTGGGTAATGTGGTCGGTATTACACCCGTGCCGCTTTACTTTCCAAGAAAAAAATCTGGTACCCATTTAATGCTGGGTGAAGCTGAAAGGCGTTGGTTGGGATCGAACCCTACCTCTTGTCCTTTGTAGTCCAGTTCACTAACCACTGAGCTATCGTGGCTCACTCCATGAACTTATGGTAGGGTGAAACAAATTATTTTTTAAAATAGGGAATCTAAACACTTTGTGGCAACTGCTGTGAGCTCAGGGCTTTTATTTCCAGCCCTATATTAAAAAAGCCTCTGACATGCCTCAGATATGGTATAATTGCCAAAGCAGCCATTTTTGTTTTCTTTACTCTAATACAAGCAACTTTGCATAAACATATTTCTATGTAACCTTATTTAATTTTGAACATCTTTTTTTTCTTTCTTATAGTTCCTTGAATCATTTACTGGTAAAGACCCAAGATTCCGATAGCCAAGAGAAGTGGTCATGCTCATATTTTGGTGGCCATCCGCGTCATATTCTGGTTGCTGATACCACTTCAATGACTATGTATGATCATAGGGTGAGTCCTAGAAAGTTAGCAGAATATCATCTTCATCTTTTTATTTCTTTGGCTGCAGGCTGCGGCTGGCATGTCACTTTGTGGTCTCTTGTGGCTGCGAATGGCATGTCACTTTGTAATCTCTTGTGGCTGTGACTGGGAATGTTACAGTGTGATATCATGTGGCTGTGACTGGTATGTCACTTTGTGATCTCCGTGGTTGTGACTGGTATGTCACTCTGAGGTGACTGTAACTGGTATGTCACTTTGTGGTCTCTTGTGGCTGTGACTTGCATGTCACTTTGTGATCTCTTGTTACTGGTATGTCACTTTGTGATCTCTTGTGGCTGTGACTGGTATGTCACTTTGTGATCTCTTGTGGCTGTGACTGGTATGTCACTTTGTGATCTCTTGTGGCTGTGACTGGCATGTCACTTTGTGATCTCTTGTGGCTGTGACTGGCATGTCACTTTGTGATCTCTTGTGGCTGTGACTGGCTGTCACTTTGTGGTCTCTTGTGGCTGTGACTGGCTGTCACTTTGTGGTCTCTTGTGGCTGTGACTGGCATGTCACTTTGTGATCTCTTGTGGTTGTGACTGGCTGTCACTTTGTGGTCTCTTGTGGCTGTGACTGGCTGTCACTTTGTGGTCTCTTGTGGCTGTGACTTGCATGTCACTTTGTGATCTCTTGTGGCTGTGACTGGAATGTCACTTTGTGATCTCTTGTGGCTGTGACTGGAATGTCACTTTGTGATCTCTTGTGGCTGTGACTGGCATGTCACTTTGTGATCTCTTGTGGCTGTGACTGGCATGTCACTTTGTGATCTCTTGTGGCTGTGACTGGCTATCACTTTGTGGTCTCTTGTGGCTGTGACTGGCTGTCACTTTGTGGTCTATTGTGGCTGTGACTGGCATGTCACTTTGTGATCTCTTGTGGCTGTGACTGGCTGTCACTTTGTGATCTCTTGTGGCTGTGACTGGCATGTCACTTTGTGGTCTCTTGTGGCTGTGACTGGTATGCCAAGATGAAAGGCAACCTGGTACTCAACAGCACTCACATTGTTCTAAATGTCTTTCAACTTCAGCAAAACAGGCTGGTGCTTGCTCCTGTTGCATCTTACCTCATTATTCTTTTTAGTATTTCTCTAGGTCAGTCTCATTTTGTTTTGCCATCTTGTTTCCAATAACAATGGATATTTCATGATGGCAGCTTGTTAGGCCATCAATTAAGTGTCCATAGCGAGATGAAGAAATGTTGGGTCAATACAGAAGAAAAAGTATGTGTTGTAATAAAGGGATATAAAAACTTGATTATTTATCCTATATTTGCAGTGAAAATATTTATCAATTTCTTTGTAAAAATATAATTTTTTATGTTTGAGTTCACGTGACAGTTGATGTGCCACTTTATTGCTTTATTGCTGTTGTAACATCTTAATTTTTTTTAATGTAATTTTTGGGTAACTTTTTAAATATAATTTTTCAGTCTCGTTTCACTGATGGTGTAGAATTATTTTCCTTGTCACCAAGACTAACCAAGAAAAAGGAACTTATTATGGCTGGGACATCCTTAGGATTTCCATTTCATGCAGTTGTCACTGATTATGCTGCTTTCATTATAGACCAGAGGTTTCCATTATCTCCAGTAAGTGTATTACTTCTTTATCAATGCAAGTAGTGCTGTGGTCAGATATTATTCAAAAATGAAAAGGGGGGAGATAGATTTATCAAATGTCAAGTGATAAGTAAATTGCTATCTTTAAAGAAAACTGCAGTCTTTCAAGAACATTCCATTTTTTATGAAGAAGTAAGGCACTAAAGAGAGTAGAACAATCTGGTAGCATAAAGACTCAACTGTTCTTGTATCTTTTTTAAAATTCATTTTCTACTTAGATATTGGTTAAGATTCATCATAACAAGTAATCAATCAGACTGGATCTATCAGACTCTCATTATGATAGAAACTACCGCTGACCGATATGGGGCAATCGATTCACTTAAACAGACAGCTGACTTCATGAGAGAGTCTGGAATCCTACTCTGATTGAGTCTTGATCGCAGAGAGAGAGAGAGATTCATCATTAATTTAATTGATTTAATTTCCTTAGCCACTATTTAAATGTGCTTTTTTTCTTATACTTTCTGAAGTCTTTAATTATAAATTAAACTGCATATTTCAGGTACTTCAATGGAGTACTGAATTAATATCCAGCCCTCAATACATTCAAGTACTGCATCAACAGGACTGTCGGACAGAACAAAGTAAGAGCTCCAACATGCTTTTCACAAAATGCATCTCAAGTTGTAATACTTTGTAGTGTACAGATTTACATAGATTTATATTATTGGAAAATGCTCACAGAACCACACTATGCTTCATTGGTTAAGATGAAGAAAGAATCTACATCACTACATGCTGAAAAACCTATAACCCATAAGTGTTCATTCGTTTTTCTTTCCCCACACAATATAATAAACATTAAATGGTGTGCATGCTGATCACTCTCAGGATACCTTTTGATCTTGTGTTTTTCCCTTGTCATATCTATCTATCTATCTATTGACCTTTCGAGCCATAGCCGGCCCATAGGGCGTAGACCAAGATACTCCTTCTCTTATATGAATTTCTGTTCTAGCAGTTTTCAATTCTCTTAAAGATATTTTATCAAATCTCGCCATTTGTCTCTGTTCTGTGCAAGCAGCTCTATCTCATTGAGGGAGCCGATTCCTGCTGCTCTTATCTCTCACATCAATGTGCTTCTCAGTGTCTCTCTGGGTCTTCCTCTTTTTCTCTTACCTGTTGTTTTCCACATGAGGGCTTGCTTTGCTATTTGGTTATTATCTCTTCTCATCACATGTCCAACATATGACCATCGTCTTTTCTTTATTACTGAAAATATTAGTGGTTGATTGGCGATTTCTCTAATTTCCTCGTTTGTTTTGAATTCATTCCACGCTATACCAAGTATTTTCCTTAGACATTTATTTTCTAATGCGTTCAACTTTGTATATATATAACTTGTTGTTTTCCAGCTTTCACACGCATACGTAAGGGTTGATAGTACATTTGATTTGAATAGTCTAAGTTTCGTGTTTGTGCTGATGAGTTTTGATTTCCACAACTTTTCAAGGCTTCTGAAAGACATTGCTGCTTTAGCTATTCTGATTCTAATTTCTTTGCTTGTATCCCCTTCTCAATCAATGTGACTTCCAAGATAGATAAAGTGATCGATCTCTTCCACTGGTTTGTTTTCCATGTATATTTTGTCGTCTGTTGGAATTAAGCTTTTCATGACTTTAGTCCTTTCATGATTGATCTCAAGCCCAATTTTGTTTTTCATATGCTTAGTTTTAATTTTCTGCCTTATGAGAATGATATTTATTTTTCACTGAAAACTCCTCTTTTTGTTCATCCTTGAAAGTTATGATATATGGGCGTAAGTGAAAATTGTCATTTACAGCAAGCTGTAATATTTTGCACTTTTAAACCAAACACAAATGACACAACACAACAATTTTTTGGTACCTTTTACCTTCCTTTTTTACTTGGTTGGCCAGGTTGATTAGTCTTTTTTCTATAACCACCTTTGGGATGGTGGTGTATGATTTTGACCAGTTTTGAGTCTCCAGCCCTGACACAAGCAATCAGCTATGATTTGCTGACTACTTTTAACCCAGGTGCTTGAATACTCTTTACCACCAGCAGAATATCTTTAGAACTAACCTGAGTTTAATGAAGCCAGTTCTTATAATTTCTCCAGTATTGATGTTGAATCATCATCATCAAGTACCGGGCCTATTGGCGTAGGTGATCATGTCTCTCCACAACTTTCGATCTCGAAAGTTCTTTATCATTTCTGTTGTTGACCTTCTGCCAAGCCATTCTCTTAAGCTGTCTGGTATTTTCTCTCTTTGCTTCCCTCTATCTTTTCGTCCCTCAATTTTTCCAGTTGTTACAATATATTCCAGTTGTTCTCGTCTTATTACATGGCCAAAAAATGAAGACTGTTTCTTCCTAATTTGTTGAATACCGAGAGCAAAACAAAGTGAAAAAAGTGTGTTCATAGACAAATAATTCTTTTGTAGATTTATTTAATCAGAAGTTTTTAACATTTATTTTTTCACAGACAAGATTCTATTTATTGCTTCCCAGCAGCCACCTGAAGTAATATGCTTTCCCTTAACCACTCAAACTGACCACAGTCCAACCAGCCCAGTCATTCCATGGAGGTTATCTCAGATTGGGTGAGTTCGGCAATAAAACTTATCAGGTGTTCACACATCTACTCCTCTTCATTGTTCCTCTTACGGGACATTACGTGGGCATAGATATGTTGTGTTATATGTTTTCAGCATACCAGTGATATTTGCTCCTTTTGGCCCACCATATCCAACTTGAGCAGGAGATTGTCTGCCGTGTCGGGTTTCGTTCACACTCTCAATGATTCAATCTTTACCTGTGTCACACTTGACTGCCTTACTATGCGTCTGACCTCCAGTCTTACCACGTGACAGACTGTCCAGCTGGCATTTGTTAGCCCTCCTTCAGTGTGAGCTTACGAATTCTACTAGCTGTCTATTTTTATATATAATCATTTTTTACTTATACCTTTATTTTTCCACATTTCACCTATCTTCCAACATGTAACACATCTCTCTCTCATATCACCATCTCAATTCTTATCCCTCTCTCCACTTCTCCTTTACTGACCACTCCTTATCATCCTAGATGAAGTAGCATTTATCTGTGCCTCACCGTTTGTTATCATTGTCTTTGTTCTCTGAAGAAGGCCACATGTAGACCAAAACATATTATTTTATTATGTCCCTTGTTTGTAAAGTTCTCACCATACCTTGTAGGAGTGTATGTTACACCCCACTACTGGCTCATTGCTACTAACTTTACAGCAGCACTTCATTTATTTGCCCGTTTCCTGCCCAACTTCAGCATGACATTTTGGAGCAAAGGGTGCTTTCCCTCTTCAACTCCTACTCACTTGGCCAGATTGGTTAATCTGTTTTCAGGAGCACCACTAAGTGGTGGAGTATGGTCTCGATAACAGTCACTATTTTAGAGTTTACTGATTTTGGTGCATGTAGACAGATGTGAGCCACTGGCTGCCCTCAACACCGTGTCTTGTGGACATCTTGGCCTTTGTATAAGTCTTGTAGCTGTACAAACCCCACAACTGAAAATTATCAAGACTTGTAGCTGTACAAACCCTACAACTGAAAATTATCAAGACTTGTAGCTGTACAAACCCTACAACTGAAAATTATCAAGACTTGTAGCTGTACAAACCCCACAACTGAAAATTATCAAGACTTGTAGCTGTACAAACCCCACAACTGAAAATTATCAATTTAAAGTTAGAAGGTTATGACATACAAAGTACAAAATATAATAAACTGTTTTCCAAAGTTTCAAGATCTACTTATATTTATATCGTAATTGACATCAGTGAGATTATATTTAATATAATACCCAGGATTTGTAAGCACATTAAAATGTAAGTTTGTTGCTTTCTCTTGGCAGGGACTTTTGTCAGATTAAGCATACATCATATCCATATGATCTAAAGAAAATAGAGAGAAGGTTTCAAGCATCTCTTGCTGGTGTTGCTGTGTCAAACCAGTCAACTGAGAGTGGGTTCACTATTTATCAGGCACGTAGAGATTTTAAGACTTTTCCACTAATTTGCCAATATTCACATTTATTTTCATCTATTATTTTAAGACATGGCATTCCAGAATTTTGTTTGCATATTCAAAGATCTTAAAGTATGTTTGCTACAGAATTTGTTGAGTTTAATTATGTATTAAAGTGTTAGCTTTAAGTATTAATGTAGATTTCAATACTTATCAAATTACAAAAAAAAAATCTTCTTAGTATTTTATTATTGTTGTTGTTTACATTCACCAGCTTTATATCTCTAGTGAAGTCCCATCAGATTGAATTTTGCATGAATATCACTTTCTCCTACTGTCCACACTGGCAGTCGTGTGCTCAGGCGCCCCCTGACATACAGGCATATATATATTTCTGACTTCAGAGGTACTCTCATATTTTTCCATCATCCAGAGTTTTAACATTTTGAATAGATTTTTCCGATTAATTTTGAGCAGGCATCTGCCATTTTTGACTTACTCTTTTCAATTTCCAACCGGCAAAAGTTTTTTAACATGCGCAGGGTGCATCTGGGATCTCCTGTTTTTTGCCGTTTTCCAAGAGGGCCAGACACCATATCTTGCTCCCAGAGATTAGAGGAGAGTATAGCCATAGATTTTATTTTTATTTTCCACTGCTTGTGGTGGGATTCAAACCCAGAACCTTCTAGTCTAGATGCAAGCGCCTTACCTTTAGACATCCAGCCCTCCCTTCTTTGTATTTTCTATTACTTGTTTGATGTATGTTTGTTCCAAAAAAAATTATAAACCACTCATAAGGATCAAAATGTTCAACTCCAATGTTAAGTCAGTTCTATTATATGGCTGTGAAACATGGAGAACAACAAAAATGACAATCACGAAGATACAGACCTTCATTAACGGATGCTTGCGCAGAATAAAAGGATGGAAATGGCAGGACAAAATCACTAACATAGAATTATATAAAAGTACCATTCAAATACCATTGGATAAAGAGATACAGCAAAGATGATGGCACCGAATAGGACACACATTGCGGAAGCCAATTAAGAGTTACACAACAGGTACTTTTTTTTAATCCCTAAGGAAAAAGACACAGAGGAAGACCAAAATATTCTTGGAGAAGACATGAAAGCAGAGATGAAGATGATGGGGAAGATATGTAATGATCTTAAAAGAATGGCAAGAAACAGAATGGCTTGGAAAGTGTTTGTTGAAGACCTATGCTCCTTAGGGAGTTGAAAGGTAGATGAAGGGTTACCAATGGTAATTGCTAAAAGTTTTTTTTTTCCTTATGATTCCAATGGTGGTAAGAATATTACTTTTGAATCTTTTCTTTTCTTTCTCTCTTAAATCAGAACAGCTATACATTTGTTATTATTACTTACCTAGTGTTCTTTATTCATTCATTTTCCTCTCAGGTCAAAGACAGAACATAGGACAGAAGTCATAGTTCTTCACTATTGACTATTTGCTGCTAGTTCTTGTAGGTCTTTGTTGTTTCTTAATCCCATGGTGGAACCTTCCCTGGTAATTGATCTTTGAAGTGATTCACTTGGTCTGCCTTGTTTTCTTTTACCAGATGGTTTCCACATGAATGCCTGATGGGGAAGTCTTTCTTCATTCATTCTCAGCACATGACCAATATTTTTCCTTTTCTTATAAAACTTGACACATATTCTTATTTCAATTGTGTGTTATAGAGTTCTTGAACATGCTCAATTTAAACACAAGATCTGATTTCATCGTCTGTCTCATTTAGGGCTACACTCATGATATCATGTTATCTTATTATACGATCAAGGATTACTGAAGACAGAGTGCATGATCACTCTACAAAGGAGCTGAAAGTGACAAGCTAAAGGAAACTGGTATGATAAAATGGTAAAATGACAATCTGGTACCCAAAAATTCCAAGCTAAATGAAGTCTAAGGTATAGGCACAGATGTCGCAGCCTGCTGTACACTACAACAACAATGAATTAACATCCATTGTGCTGTGGTACCCCTTTACCTACTCATTCTGGCCAAAGGAGAAGCAAGCAGAGCCAAAGATTTAATTTAGTTAAATTTTTTGAGCCAAAAAACATTGCTATAAATTACATGTATCTATTTCTTTTCTATGCTGAAAGAATGATGAAGAATAATATGAAATATAGAACCAAAATTGCATAATTTGTGTACTCTTGGTATTTTTTGTAAGTACTTGCCTATATAAAAAGACAGAGTAAATTGTAATTACTCTCTTAGAGAATGCCTTTTTGAAATGTCCGCATTTATTTTTTTAGCTGTCCAGGAAACTTTCAACATTCTTCTGAGAAATCCCATTTCTGTGGCCTCTAATCATCTTTTCATTTGTTTGTTAATGTCCAGTTTATAATAAAAAGCAGATTAGCTCAGGCCAAAATAGTATTTCAGAAAATGAAAGATATCTTATGCAACAAATCTATGTCAGTAGAAGTGAGAAAGAGAATTCATCTGTGCTGTATAGAACCAATTCTGACCTATGGAAGCGAATCATGGACAGTAGACAAACAAATGAAAAGATGATTAGAGGCCACAGAGATGGGATTTTTCAGAAGAATGTTGAAAGTTCCCTGGAAAGCTAAAAAGACCAATGAGGACATTCTCAAAGAGACCAACACAAAAAGGGAGCTCCTAAAAAATATCAGAAAAAAACAATCAACAAATTTCTGGCACATCATGAAAAGAGGAAAGTTGGAATACTTGGTTACAACTGGCAAAACACAAGGAAAGAGAGATCGTGAACGACATAGAGAGAAAATACTAGATAGCTTGGTGTCATGGCATGGCAAACAGTCAATAACAGAACTGATACGATGCACTGTAGATTGAAAATTGTGGAAGGACATGATTGCCTACGCTAACCAGTATGGCACATGTTGATGATGAGGATGACTTGCCTATATTGTTTTCTGATGTATTTGTTTTACATGCACCAATTACCTTTCTTGTTTAACTTAATAATATGATTTTTGCTGACCAGGCTGACTGCTATGGTGATGTTTTCTACCAGTCATTACTTCATAAACCTGAAGATTATTTTAGCCTACAAAGCTGCACTGAAGAAGAGAGACAAGCTGTTGATCAACATGCAGAAAGCTGGCTCAAAGCTTTTGAATGTTCAGCAAAACATGAGCCATCACAGCTTAAGTGCGTGTCTGTAAATTTAGGTAATTTGCATGTTTTTTTTTTCCTTTTAGTCTTCTTCTTCTTCTTCTTTCCTTCCTCATCTGCCTTTCAGCGTCGAGGGGAGATATAATTTGCGGTCTTTTGCTCTTCTGTTCGCCTCTGCTGCTGTTATGTTTCCTAGTGCTTCTAATATTCCATCGATCCATCTTTTTCGTGGTCGACCCTTGGGTCTGTTGTTCTCACAACGTTTGTTGAAGGCTCGTTGTGTTGTGTTTTGTTCTTTCTGCCTTGTCACGTGGCCGAACCATTTTATCTGTTGTTTCCTTATATATTCTATGGCTGGGGCTATTCCTAGCTTTTTTCTCAGTTCTACATTTCTGATCTTATCTCTCAGACTGTTTCCTGTCATTCGTCTAACACATTTCATCTCTGTAGAGGTTATTTTTCTTATTGTTCTTGCATCTAGAGTCCAGGTCTGGCATTGGTAGCACAACGTTGGAATGAAGATTGTATTGTATAGTGCTCGTTTTGCCTCCAGAGTTATTTCCTTGTTGGACAATAGTGGTGATAACTGTCCGATGATTTGACAAGCTTTGTTGCATCTTGATTCTATCTCTGCTGTTTGGGAATTGTCGTTTGTCATTAGACTTCCTAGGTATTTGAATTCCTCTACTTGTTTTAGTTGTCTGCCTTCTATAGTTATGTTGATGTTCTGTTTATTTTTGGCGACATTCATGACTTCTGTTTTGTTGATGTTGATTTTCATGTTGTATTTTGTTCCTAAGATGTTGAGTTTGTTTAAGTGTTCTTGTAGGTCTTCTATTGTTTCATGTATTAGTGCCTGGTCGTCTGCAAATAGAAGCTCGTTGATCTCCTCTGTCTCTGATGGGTTGGCTAGCTTGCATATATGGTCCATGTATGTAATAAACAGTAGGGGGGATAGTACGCACCCCTGTCTTACACCTGATCTAACTTCGAAGTGGTCTGTGTAGCCTGTTGCTGTTCTGACCCTGCAGCTGCTGTTGGCGTAGAGACTTTTAATAATGTTGGTTAGATGTTGGCTTACTCCGTATGTTGTTAGTATCTCCCACAGTTGTTCTCTGTTTACTCTGTCGAATGCTTTTTCCTGGTCAATGAAGGCTATGTATAAGTTTTGGTTGTGTTCTGTCGTTTTTTCTGCAAGCTGTTTTAGTGTGAATAGTGCGTCGGTACATCCTCTGTTTTTTCGGAACCCCATTTGAGAATCGCTTAACTGTAGTTCTATTATTGGTCTCAGTCTTTTTTCCAAGATTTTGGCGTATAGCTTTCCTACATGGCTGAGCAGAGATATACCTCTATATTGATTGCAGTCTCTTTTGCTACCTTTCTTTTTCCATATTGGTATGATGATTGCCTGTTGCCAGTCTTCTGGGGCTTGTTGTTGGTGCCATGCTGCATTAAATATTCTGTGCAGCCATTGCATTCCTGTTTCTCCCGCTGCTGCTATTATTTCTATTGGAATGTTATCTATCCCTGGTGCTTTGTTTCTTGGTGCATATTTGATTACTTCTTCTATTTCCTCTTTCATGATGTTGGGTTCAGTATTTGTGAGTTCTAGTGTGGTTTTTGTTGTCTTGTTGGTAGTTGGTATGTTTAACAGGTCTTCAAAATATTCTTTCCATCTCTGTTGCATACATTGGTTGTTTGATATTGGTTGTCCGTCTTTGTCATTTATCAGCTCAGTAGGATCATGGTTTTCTTTTCTCGCTCTTGTGGCTTTTACTGCTTTGTAGAAATCTCTTGTGGCTGTCTTGAAGCCCTGCTCATGTTTTGTCCGAATTCTGTCCAATTCCTTTGCTTAGCTTCTTTGATCAGCATTTTAACTCTTTTTCGAACTAAGGCATATCTTTCATATTTTTCTTGGTTCTTGTTCTCCCTCCAATTTTTAACAGTTTCTTCTTTTCTTTAATTGCTTCTCTGATTGTTTCGTTCCACCACGGGGTGCTCTTTTTCCCTTCTCTTGTTCTTAGCTTCGTTCCACAAACTGTTTTAGAGATGTTAGTTACTGTTTCCTTAAATTGTTTCCACTCTTCTTCTACTGTGCATACTTCGTTAGGGAGTTTCTTGAATTCCTCTCTGAGTTTTTCTTCTAGGGTTTTCCTTGTTTCTTGATCGTTTAATTGTTTTATTTTTATTGTCTGTTCTTTTCGCTTCTTTTGTTTGTTTTCGTGTTTTCTCTTTATTTTTGGCTGTCTTAGTGTGATCATAACCATCTTGTGATCCGTGTCGTCTGTAATATTTGGGATTGCTCTACTGTCGGTTACTCTTTTCTTGTTCTCTTTTCTTGTTAGTATAAAATCTATCTGGCTTCTGCATGTTGTGTCATTCCATTTGTACCAGGTGTATACTTGCGACTCTCTATGTTTGAAGAATGTGTTGGTGATAAATAAATCATTTTGATTGCATAGTTCCAGCAGTCTGCTCCCATTTTCGTTTATTTCAGCTGTTTTATCGCCAAAGGGTCCTAAGATGTCACTGTTCTCACTGTTGCGTTTCCCAAGCCTTCCATTAAAATCTCCCATCACTAACATGTCGTCGCTTTCGTCAATCTTGTTAATAATTTCACTCAATGTGTCGTAGAATTCTTCGCTGTCTTTTACATTGTTGTTGCATGGTGCATAGATTTGAATGTAATTTGTTTTTTCGGTCGTCTTCTAGTAGTTTAATTGAGATAATTCTTTCTGAATAGTATTTTATTTCTAGAATGTTCTTTGCGTGTTCTGGGTCGATGATAAAACTACTCCATGTGTTGCTCTTTCTGTGTTGTCGACTCCCGAGAATATTTTCGTGTAGTTCATGTGTGTTTTCTTTATCTGTTGTCCTTTTACTCTGGTGTCCGCTAATCCTAGTATTTTAATTTTCCTTTTTGTCATTTCTTCTATAAGTTCGATTTCTTTATTTTTTATCCCGCATATGTTTATCGTTGCTACTTTGATCTCCATATTCTATGTATTTCTCTGAGCATAAATACAATTATCCCTTACCGACCTGCTAAGTCAGTCGTAAGTTAAGGGCTTAGTTTAAGAGAAACACACGATGGGGGTTTAGCCCGTTCCTTTTAGTAACTTTCTTATTCTCCTTCTTCTTCTTCCTCTTCCCATATCCCAGGAGATCATTGGGTTGCTGCTAACAGATTTCATCAACCTTCTCTATGTATCTCTATCTTCAGTCATTCTTTGGGATTATATGAAGTCGAGGCCTGCTCAATCTTTAATGTTATCTTCCCAACTTTTTTGTTCTTGTCTACCTCTCCTTCTCCCTCCTGTCACAAATTGCCAGCAGAGTGCAAAATGATCAAGATTACATTGCCAAAGCATTTTATTTTACATATCTTCACAATAGTCAAAATGAGAGGGTTCTTTACATTCTCAGCATCATGTGCCATACCGGTAGGTGTAGGTGATCATGTCCTTCCACAATCTTTTATCTACAGTGCATCGTATCAGTTCTGTTGTTGACTGTTTTCCATGCTATGACACCAAGCTATCCAGTACCTTATCTCTTTGTCATCCGTGATCTCTCTTTCCCTGTATTTTGCCTGTTGTAACCATGTATTCTAACTTTCCTCTTCTAACGATGTGCCCAAAAAATGTTGATTGTTTCTTTCTGATATTTTTTAGGAGCTCCCTTTTTATGTCGGCCTCTTTGAGAATGTCCGCATTTGTTTGTTTTTTTAAGCTGTCCAGGGATCTTTCAACATTCTTCTGAGAAATCCCATTTCTGTTGGCTCTAATCAACTTTTCATTTGTTTGTCTACTGTCCATGATTCACTTCCATAGGTCAGAATTGGCTCTATATAGCACAGACAAACTCTTTTTCTCACTTCTGTTAACTTAGATTTGTTACATAAGATAGTTTTTCATTTTCTGAAAATGCTTTTTTGGCCTGTGCTATTCTGCTTTTTATTTCTGTGGTGCATCTACCATTCAATGTTATTAATGTGGCCAAGTATTTGTTGCATTACACATGTTTCAGATTTGTTCTGTTTATTTTTATGCTGCATGATGGTGATGATTGTTTCTTCGATATAACTATTACTTCTGTTTTCTTATTATTAAGAATGAGGCCTTTCTCGTTGCTTTCTTGTACTATTATGTCTATACTTTCTTGTAGTTTCTGATATTAAGACTATGCCATCCGCATATCGCAAATTGTTTATGCTGTGACCGTTGACCTCAATTCCTTTTTTGTCTACTATTGATCTCATAATATGTTCGCTGTAAAGTGAAAACAAATCCAGCGACAGAACACAGCCTTGTCTGACTCCTTGTTTTATATATTGGAACTGTCCTGTTTGGTTGCTAATTCGTATAGCTGCTGTTTGTTGCTAGTACATGTTTTTTATGATTCTCGGATCCTTGCCATCAACGTTTAATTTATCCAGCATATTGATTATTTCCTCATGCTTTACTTTGTCAAATGCTTTTGTGTAGTCTATAAACCACATATATAGATCTTTCTTTACCTCTATAGCTCTTTCTATCAAACTTCTCAGGATTTATATTGCATTATTGGTGTTTTTTCCTTTCACAAATCCACATTGTTCATCCCTTATTTCTGGTTTTATTTTGTTCCATACACATCTCATGATTATTCTTAGTAATATTTTGGTCATATGACTCATGAGCCTGATAGTATGATGGTCTTTGCTGTCAGTGGTGCCTGACTTATTCAGTATGGCTACACAAATGGATTTTAGTAGATCTTCAACGTATGTGTCCACTGTTATATATGTAATTGAGTTTTGTTATGAATTGTACTACCAGATCTCCTAATGCATATATTTCTTCAATTGTTATATTGTCAGGACCTAGAGCTTTGCCTCTTTTCATGTGTTGAATTGCCTCCCCCACTTCACTCTGTTTTAGTGGTGATTCTGTGTCTTTGTTTCAATTGTTTAGCTCTTGTCTTTCATCATCATAGAGTTGACCGATATAATCTGTCCATCTTTCCATTAACTTCTCCTGTCTCATTATTATATTTCCTTCCTTTAATTTCACACTTCCTGCAATTTTGACTTCTTCCTGTTAATTCATTTAACTGATTGTGCATACATTTTGAGTCTTTCTTTTGTTGTTTTTCCATTTCTTCACATTTCTATTTTAACCATCTCTTTTGCTACTCGGTGGTCTGTATTTTCTCAATAGCATTATATCTATTTTGTACTATTTTACTGTACTTATCACTCATCTTTCTATCTACTCTAAGAATATCTAGTTTTAATTTCATATTTCTTTGGGGATTTCTGTGTCTTTTGCAGTTTCCCTCATGTTTTTTTTGCCTTGTTTTAACTAATGTTAGCCCATTATTGAATCTTCTCTGCACCACCTTTACATTTTAGCCATCAATAAATAGTCCCATAGAAAGTGTGAGAGGATTTAGAGGCCATTGATTAATCGACAGTACAAATAATTAGTTGAACTGAATTCTGGGTGAAAAAAATCATGTCTGACATTTACATAGGTGACAAGATACATAGTGTCAGGAGTCATGGTATTTTGACAATCATATAATATAGGTGATGACATCTATCTATCTATCTATTGACCTTTCGAGCCGTAACCGGCCCATAGGGCGTAGACCAAGATACACCTTCTCCTATATGAATTTTTGTTCTAGCAGTTTTCTTTTAAAGATATTTTATCAAATCTCGCCATCTGTCTCTGTTCTGTGCAAGCAGTTCTATCTCATTGAGGGAGCCGATTCCTGCTGCTCTTGCCTCTCTCATCAATGTTCTTCTCAGTGTCTCCCTGGGTCTTCCTCTTTTTCTTTTACCTGTTGTTTCCCATATGAGGGCTTGCTTTGCTATTCGATTATTATCTCTTCTCATCACATGTCCAACGTATGACCATCGTCTTTTCTTTATTACTGAAGATATTAGTGGTTGATTGGCGATTTCTCTAATTTCCTCGTTTGTTTTGAATTCGTTCCATTCTATACCAAGTATTTTCCTTAGACATTTATTTTCGAATGCGCTCAACTTTGTTTCTATATCTCTTGTTGTTTTCCAGCTTTCACACGCATACGTAAGGGTTGATAGTACATTTGATTTGAATAGCCTAAGTTTTGTGTTTGTGCTAATGAGTTTTGATTTCCACAACTTTTCAAGGCTTCTGAAAGACATTGCTGCTTTAGCCAGTCTGATTCTAATTTCTTTGCTCGTATCCCCTTCTCGATCAATGTGACTTCCAAGATAGATGAAGTGATCGATCTCTTCTACTGGTTTGTTTTCCATGTATATTTTGTCACTTGTTGGAATTAAACTTTTCATGACTTTAGTCTTTTCATGATTGACCTCAAGCCCAATTTTGCTGGCTATTGATGATAGTTCATTTGTGTTTTCCTGCATCGTTTTTTATCTGATTGCTGATGAGAACTATGTCATCAGCAAAGTCCAGGTCCTCCAAATGGTCTCCTTGTATCCATTCGATGCCTTTATTACCAGTGCAGCATTTCTTCATTATGAAGTCCATAACAATTCCAAATAACAAGGGCGATAAAATACATCCTTGTTTAACCCCAGTTTCTATTGGGAAACATTCGCTCAGTCCTTCCTCTGTTCGAACTGCACATGTGTAACCATCATACATGTCTTTGATAATATTTATGATTTTTGATGGTAAGCCATATTGCTTCAGAATTTTCCACAAAGAATCTCTATGAATACTATCAAATGCTTTTTTGAAGTCGATGAAGTTAAGTACAAAAGGTTTTTGCTTTTCAATGTGTTCCTCCAATATAAGTCGTAGAGTAAAAATGTGGTCAAGACAGCTTCTCCCTTTTCTAAACCCAGCCTGTTCTTCACGCATTACTGTATCTATTGAATCCTTTATTCTATTTAGGATGATTTTACAGAATAATTTTGAGGCAACTGACAAAAGTGTCACGCCTCTCCAATTGTTACAATCTCTAAGATTGCCCTTTTTTGGGATCTTAACAATGATTCCTTTTTTCCATTTATGAGGCGTCTTCTCTGTTTTCCAAATGATGTTGAACATTTTTTGGAGATGTATTAAATTATGGCTATCAATTGCCTTGAGGATCTCAGCTGTTAACTTATCCTCTCCAGCAGCCTTGTTATTGGTCATTAGCTTTAAGGTGGTTTCTATTTCACTCAAGGTGAAGTCATCTAAATTTACATCTAATTCTGCTGCTGGTGTTTCAGCTTCAAAATCTATTAAACTGTGAGGTAGTGGACGGTTAAGAATTTCTTTGAAGTGTTCCGCCCAACGGGCTTTTATGTCTGCGCTTGTTGTTAGCATTAATCCAGATTTGTCTAGAATTGGTGTTCCACTGGATGTATAGGTGTTTGTCAGCATCTTTTGTACAGTATAAAGAGTTCTGCTGTCTCCTGTAATTGCAGCTGTCTCTGCTTTCTCTGCCAAGTTGTCTATATAAGCTCTTGTATCTCTTCTTGCCGAACTTTTCACTTTGTTGTCTAATTCTTTGTATGTTGCTTTTGCCAGAACCTTTCCAAGATCTGTCTTTACATTAGTCATGGCTCTCTTCGCTTCTCTTCTTTCTTTGATGTATTTCCATGTGGTGTCTGAGATCCAAGCTCGTTTTTCCATTTTCTTCAGTCCAGCACTTGCTTCTGCTGCTGTCATTAGTATTTTGCTCTGTGAGTCCCACATTTCATTGATATCTAAGTCTATTTCACCAAGTGCTGAATAACAATTACTTAGCTCTATGTTAAACTTTTCCTTTATTGCTTCATCTTTCAGTTTATGACTATCAATTTTATGTGTAATTGACCTCTTCTGTTGGTTTCTAAATTTTAATCTTATTTTCCCAATGCACAGGTTGTGGTCACTATTAACATCAGCACCTCTGTATGCTCTTACATCTATTAATGATGATCTGAATTGTTGTTTAATACATAGGTGGTCAATTTGATTTGATGTTCTATCATCAGGAGATATCCATGTTGTTTTGTGGATATTTTTATGTGGAAATAATGTCCCACCTATAACTAAATTTTCTATTAAACATAATTCTATTAATCTTTCTCCATTCTGACTTGTTGTATTACAGCCTTCTCTCCCCATCACATGTTCCACTCCTGCGTTATCTTGTCCTACTTTGGCGTTGAAGTCTCCCATTACAATTAAAAGATCGTGTTTTGGTATTTTGTTTATAAGTTGTTGCAGTTGGTTATAAAAATCATCCTTAACTTCATCATCAGCTTCGTTAGTAGGCGCATAACATTGAATAATTGAAAGTCTTCCATGTTTTGTTTTGTATCGTGTTCGTATCAGACGGCTATTTACCGGTTCCCATTCTAATAAACTTCTTGCAGCTTTGTCTGTCATCATTATGCCTACTCCTTCACGGTGTTTTCCATCTTCCCTGTAGATGACATCACTGACTTTTTATTATAAGCTTGAAAAGGAGTTTTGGCAGCAAACGATTCCAATTTAGGACTTTTCTTTTTGCCTTTGTGGCCAAAGACATTTTCCCTTCTTTTCCAGATTACTGGATTTTTAAAAAGTTTTTGTATTTTCTATTTTTTTTTTTCTCTTTTAGAATCTAAAACATCATCATTGAGTGTCGTCTCCGCAACGAAGGTTGGCTTTGATGGTGCAGCTTGACATAGGCTGATTTGTCCATCTATTGATGTTACTCGTCCATGTTAGTCTTGGTCTGCCTCTGCCTCTTTTACCTTGTATTTTCTCCTCCAGCATTACTTTTAGTAGGGTGTTGTGTCTTTTAACATGGCCCAAAATCGCATTTGTCTTGTTTGAATTGTGTTTATTAGTTCTCTTTTCATTTTTAGTTGTTTTAAGACTTCATCATTTGTTTTCTTTTCCTTCCATCCAATTTTACCTATTCTTCTATAAATCCACATTTCAAAGGCTTCAATTCTCTGTTCTGTTTACTTGTCTAATGTCCATGTTTCTGCACCATATAGGAATATTGAGAAGATGTAACATTTTGCTATTCTTAGTTTTAGCCCTCGTGTTATTTGTTTTGATGTTAGTATGTTCTTCATGGCATTGAAATTACTTTTTGCCATTCCTATTCTTTTGTTTATTTCAGTTGTACATTTTCCATCACCGTTTATAGTATGTCCAAGGTAGTTGTAGGTCTGAACTGTCTCCAGGTCTATTCCTTCAATTTTGATATCCATTTGTGGGTTTTCAGTATTTCTTTTGTTTATGATCATAGTTTTAGTCTTTTTGATATTCATATCTAGTCCATATTTTTTGCTTATCATGTTTATTTCATTAAGTAATTGTTGTAGATCTTTAGGGTTTTCTGCTAGCAGTACAGTATCATCAGCATATCTTAGGTTATTGATTATCTTTCCATTAATTTGTAGGCCTGGCATCTCTATGATGTTTTTAAAGATTTGCTCAGTGTATAGATTGAACAAGCTTGGTGATAGGATGCATCCCTGTCTTACTCCTCTTTTTATATCAATGGGTGTAGAGTTCTCTTTGTTATATTTTATTATTGCTGTTTGCTCCCAGTATAGATTACATATTAGTCGTATGTCCATGTCATCTAGATGTATCTCTTTTAGGCATTCTATAAGTTGTTTGTGGTGTACTCTATCAAAAGCTTTGGTGTAGTCTATGAAGCAGGCATATATTGGTTAGTTTACTTCTGTGTGCTTTTTGATTAATTTTCTCATGCAGAATTTGGCTTCTTTTGTCCCGCTATTTTTCCTAAATCCAAATTGCTGCTCATCTAATTCTGTATTGATTTTATTCTGAATCCTTCCTTGTATAACTTTTAGCAAGATTTTTGTAACATGGCTCATTAGGCTTATTGTTCTAAAGTCACTGCATTCAACTGCACCATTCTTTTTAGGCAATGCAATGAAAGTTGATGTTTTTAGTTCATTTGGTATGTATCCTGTGTGGTATATACCACAGAATCTAAAACAATACATTATTTATTTTTGTCATATCCATCTCTATTTAGTTCTTTTATTTCCTAATGTAAGGATTGCTTACAATGATCTTATCTTTTATAACTTATAGATCTAATGTGAAAAAAAATGTCATTTGAATATGATATGCACACTCCTGAACTTACCCTGCAAATATGTGAATTGTACTTAAATGATCTACATTTGGATTAATGGTAGTATTAGACATAAGTAAGGTGAGAAAACATCAAAAGGAACAGTTTTATTAATTAAATAAATATAAAAGATACATAAAATAGGAGTGTTTGTTGGACAATGCATAGAAATGTAAGAAAAACCTTGTGAAAAGAAAGATTTAGGACAATAATGATTGAGAATGGCAGATTGAAGATATCTGGGACATGCACTGACATACATTACATTATGTTTAGAATTGACTGTTAGTGATATTAGATATAAGTGGGATACTGTCTTTGTGTGCTGTGTGTGTGAAAAAAGCGTACATTTGACGTATTATTTATATGAAGCAGGAGCCGCGACAGCTCAGTGGTTAGTGAACTGGAAAATACAGGACAAGAGGCCGGGTTTGATCCTGATCGACAGCTTCCGGGTTCACCTAACATTTAAATGGGTACTGGATTTTTTTCTGGGAAAGTAAAGCGGCTCGAGCATAATACTGACCATGTCACCCCAAAAATCATGTGCCGAAGGTCTATAAAAATTATGTTCACTGACACCATATTCCCTATATGCCACTTGGCGTGATGGGGCTCTTTGCTTACTTTTTACTAGTATGAAGCAGATCTGTTAATGTACACATGATAGTATTAGTATATATAGGATATTGTGTTGTGATTTTTTTTTTTAAATTGCGGGTAATCTTTATTTCTCTAATTGATAAAATTATGGAAGAACAAAATAGCATGTTGAAAGATCCTTTGAGAACTAAGACTTAAAGAACACATATTGATAGTGGGAGTCTGTTTTATAGAAGTCTGTCAGTGAAAATATCAAGTGTTAGAATTTAAAATCTACCAACATTAGATGCATCAGTTGTCTACAATTGATGAATAGAACATTAAACTCCCCCACTGTAGTACACCAAGGATCAGGGGACACCACTTTTAGGTATATATCCTTTGTGGTGGTGAATATGAAAGGTAAGGTTATACATTTTTCTCATGAACAAAATGTGAGTTTAATATGAACTAAAAGATTAGTAATTCTCCACAGCCCCAAGCTTGTGGAATGATATCTTCAGCCAAGCACCACTGAAGGTCAAAAATGAGGTATTAATTGTGATTTATTTTAATAATATATAATAATTAAATATATATAATAAATATATATATAATATATAATAATTTATTATAGTTTTCTGTAATGGTAGAAGGGAATTTTGGTCTTTTAGAGCTTTGGTTTTTCTTCATTATTTGCATATTTTAAAAATTAAATTTTCTTGTTTAACACCAGACTAAGATTTTCATAACATATTTATATAGTTGTTTCCTTTGTTATTCTTTTTAGAACTTGAATTTGTCCATGTTGGTTATTAGTTCTAAGACCATTTTGCTGAGTTTTTCTCAACATTGTATTTACAGAAGCAGCGTTGTTTCACATTGCGTAAAAAGCTGCACAGGAATCTCAAAACACTTGGACAGTTGCCTCATAGAGGCAGCAGTGCTCAACTCCATTTGGCTCTCAGAGAGAAAACTGAGGACATCATGGAAGTTGTGAAGAAACGGGTAAAACAAAAGAAAAATTTTGTTATTTGTTCATTTATTGTTGACTTGTTTTTTTTCTGGCTTTCACCTGATAGCAACTCTTCCATCAATGTCCATGCCTAAAAGGGTGTTTACATTTTTTTTTCTCAGTTCTTCATTTCTGATCTTATCTCTCAAGCAATTTCCTGTCATTCGTCTAACACATTTAATCTCTGTAGAGATTATTTTCTTATTGTTCTTACATTTAGGGTCCAGAACTGGCATTGGTAGGGCAACGTTGGGATAAAGATTGTATTTTAGATTGCCTGTTTTGCCTCTAGAGTTATTTCCTTGTTGGAAAATAGTGGTGATAGCTGTCCAATGATCTGACAAGCTTTGTTGCAATAATAATGTGTGTCATTTGACATAAGAGCAATGCAGTTTTTCTACCAGCTTATGAACTGACTGTTAAATATGAGCATTAACAGCAAAAGACAAAATAAAAATTGGCAAGTACTAAAATAAGATGTCTGACAATACTGAATTTAACATGAAGAGACAAAGTCAGAAATGGATGTATTAGAAAAGGAATGTTTGTAATGCCAATTCTGAATAACATCAAGAAAGCTAAAAGTTTGAAGTGGACTGGGTGGTCCAGAGGTAAGATGTTGGCCTGGGAACAGGAAGGTCCCCTGGTTCATTTCCTATTACAGGTGGTGGACTTTTTAAAAAAACAAAATCAAATCTGTGGTTTTCTCATGGCTTTACCGTCCCCTGGTCTCTGGATAGTGAAATCTGATGTCTAAACAAAAATTATAATTTACTTCATTGCTTTGTTTTGTTTTAATTAATAATTTTTCATTCTTTTTTAATTTAGTAAACCATTAGTTTTTATCTGTTTTTGTGCTCATATAGAAGATACAAAATATCATATGCAAGATAGATATGTCTTTTCTGATTACAACTAAAGGTCAGTTTTGCTTCATTTCATCATGATTTAGCTTTATATTTGCTTTGTATGTTCCCAGGAAAAAGACCATGCCACAATGAGGAAGAAAATAAGAAGATTAACTCTGAAAGAGCTAAAAGCCAAGAATAAAGGCATTAAATGGAAAAGCAATAAATCTTCAACTTCCTCATCCCAGAAAAAATCCAATAGACCAGCGACATATAAAAAGAGAAAAAAAGCTAGTAGTCGTTATTGTAAAAGTGATACCTCTGATGAAGATAATGACAGAGGAAAGACAACAACTATAGATTTGAACAGGTATGTGGCTTTTGTCTAGTATTTGCACACCATCTTAGCTGTAGTGACATTTTTCATTTTGTTATTAACTTTCATCTTTGCATCATGATACTTATTTGTACATTTTAGTATCTTTTTATTTGCTGTCCTTACTTTCTCAACTTGTCAAACATATCCATATGGACCTATGTTTCTCAACTTGTCAAACATAACCACACTGCCTCAATTTCTCAACTTGTCAAACATAACCGCACTGCCTCAATTTCTCAACTTGTCAAACATAAACACACTGCCTCAATTTCTCAACTTGTCAAACGTAACCACACTGCCTCAACTTATCAAATATAACCACACTGCCTCAATTTCTCAAAGTGTCAAACATAACCACACTGCCTCAATTTCTCAACTTGTCAAATGTAACCACACTGCCTCAATTTCTCAACTTGTCAAACATAACCACACTGCCTCAATTTCTCAAAGTGTCAAACATAACCACACTGCCTCAATTTCTCAACTTGTCAAACATAACCACACTGCCTCAATTTCTCAACTTGTCAAACGTAACCACACTGCTTCAATTTCTCAACTTGTCAATCATAACCGCACAGCCTCAATTTCTCATCTTGTCAAACATAACCACACAGCCTCAGTTTCTTGACTTGTCAAACATAACTGCTTGGCCTCAATTTCTCAACTTGAATGTAACCACACTGCCTCAATTTCTCAACTTGTCAAACGTAACCACACTGCCTCAATTTCTCAACTTGTCAAACATAACCACACAGCCTCAATTTCTCAACTTGTCAAACGTAACCACACTGCTTCAATTTCTCAACTTGTAAATCATAACCGCACAGCCTCAATTTCTCAACTTGAATGTAACCACACTGCCTCAGTTTCTTGACTTGTCAAACATAACTGCTTGGCCTCAATTTCTCAACTTGAACGTAACCACACTGCCTCAATTTCTCAACTTGTCAAACGTAACCACACTGCCTCAATTTCTCAACTTGTCAAACATAACCGCACAGTCTCAATTTCTCAGCTTTTCAAACATAACCACACTGCCTCAATTTCTCAACTTGTCAAACATAACCACACAGCCTCAGTTTCTTGACTTGTCAAACATAACCACACAGCCTCAGTTTCTTGACTTGTCAAACATAACTGCTTGGCCTCAATTTCTTAACTTGTCAAACGTAACCACCTGTCTCAATTTCTCAACTTGTGAAACATAACCGAATAGGCCTATGTTTCTTAACTTGTCAAGCATAACCGAATAGGCCTATGTTTCTTAACTTGTCAAACATAACCGAATAGGCCTATGTTTCTTAATTTGTCAAACATAACCGCATGGTATATGTTTCTTAACTTGTCAAACATAACCGCATGGCCTATGTTTCTTAACCTGTCAAACATAACCGCATGGCCTATGTTTCTAAACTTGTCAAACATAACCGCATGGCCTATGTTTCTTAACTTGTCAAACATAACCAAAACCGCATGGCCTATGTTTCTTAACTTGTCAAACATAACCGCATGGCCTATGTTTCTTAACTTTTCAAACATAACCGCATGACCTATGTTTCTTAACTTGTGAAACATAACCGCATGGCCTATGTTTCTTAACTTGTCAAACATAACCGCATGGCCTATGTTTCTTAACTTGTCAAACATAACCGCATGGCCTATGTTTCTTAACTTGTGAAACATAACCACATGGCCTATGTTTCTTAACTTGTCAAACATTTCCACGCGCCTGAAAATGCCTCACAAAATAGATATTGTACAATAAGGTCAGCAAAGACAAGAAACTGGCTAATGAACAAAAAAAGCCATTCAGATATTAATGATATAATAGTCGTAGGTTGAACGCCATCCAGAAAGAAAGAAAATTAAAAATAACAGCAACAGTCCATTTAGCAAAGCAATGATTTAACAAATTGAAAGAGATAAACAGTTCAGTCAGATGACCACAAACCCCAAATCAAGACGCCTACACTTAATATGAATGAATAGATGGGAACAAGTTATCTTTGAAAGACTCTGGACAGAGAATAATCAACTCCATAGTCACATGTAGACAAAATTCAAGATTGGCACCTCAGCAATGTAGACAGGTTCCCCAGACGGTTGAACACATACTACAAGACTGTACTGAATATAGTAGACTGAGGAAAACCCATTTTGGCGATAGATACAACACTACAGACAAATAGTCAAGGATAGGTGGCTGGTTGTGTGTGTGCTTTTTTTGTTTTTGTTTTTTTTTGTTGGTTGGGCAGGTGTGTGTGTGTGTGTGTGTGGCAGGCAGGTACAGTTAACAATATAACAGGTTATTTACTTCTGTATCCTTTAATATCATATAAATAACAATGTCAAATCTTTTAGTTTATCTTTCCATTAAGAAGGTATTTGTCTTTGTGATTTTGCAGATCCACAAACTTGGATGAATGTGACCATGCAATGCTAACAGAAACTTCTAGGACAAATGACTCTGAGACAATATGTAATGACATTGACAGCAACAATCCAGGAGCCATGTCCATTGAGTTATTACAGACCAGTGCTTCTTCTAAACATATCAAATCTCCTTGTGAAAAAACAGTTCATGGGGAAGCAAATCAATCATCACTGAGCAATTATTCAACATCATCTCTCTCTGATACAGACATCAGTAAGGATTCTTATTAACTTATTGTCAAGTAATATTGTATAAACTGTAATTTTTATACAAAATTTTCTTTAGGTTAAAGTTGTAAAACTTAAGAAATGAGCAAAGCACCTGTCATTAGATTGAGAGAAAAATATTGTTCCATAAATGTAAAAACATATTGTGGTAAATATTAGCAATTTCTCATTTAATGCTTATGTGATGAAATGCAAAATCTGTACACCAGTTTACAACTGTACTGGGCACAGATCATGACCCTACAGAAACTTCTTCTGTCAGAATGCAGAAAAGTGTCATAATAAAGTTTTAAAGATAATAGTAATCTCTCCATTTTCAATGGAACCTCATCCCGGTAAATATAGAAAGAAATGTCATTGACTTCTTCACATCCCAATAAATTAAATATTTTTCTATGTCACTGATTTATATTATTTGTTCTTTTAAAAATGTTTGATCTCTATTAGTAGACGGTCTCATTTCAAGGTGACATTACATTTATTAGAGTTTTGTTGTAACTCTTGATATTTCACAATATTTGTATTTGGTATAAATTTGTAAACATCTTATACAAATCAAATTGTTTCTTTGTGCACATTTTGTAATTGTAAATATAATGACGAAAACGTTAGTTGTATATACAGATGTATAAAGTTTTCAGATGTGCAAATATTCTTATTGTTCCTTATTTGATTTCTGCAATTATGATCACATAAATCAAGTCTGGGTTCACTGGTCTACATACAATTTGACATAGTATGATAGAGTGAGCCGTGATGCTGCTTCAGTAACTAATTTCCTTTGGGTTTATCTGAAACATGTTTAACTCTCATGAGTCAATGGCACATCTGCCAAAAATTGCATACCTTCAGTGCAAAACATTTTTCCCATATTTAATATGCTTTTTATGTGTTTTTTAATACTCTCAATAGTACTCTCAATCAATATGGACAAAAGACAATTTTTTGTGAGTGAAATAGTATATTATGTTTCATCTTAAAATTACTCTACACATAACATTTTTGAAAACTATATATCAGCTAATTCTGGAAGTGACGAAAAGCCAAAACAAGTAACAGAGAACAGCCGAAAGGACTTGAATTTTAATGCTTTTAACTGGACATATCACGATTAGTGTTCAGTATATTTATAGCAAGGAAGTTGCAGAGAAAAACTTGCATTTTAATGTATTTAACCGAAGATATCACATGATTATAGTGTTACAAAATATTCACTCATTCATTGAGTGCCGTCTCCACGTTGAAGGTTGGCTACCATGGAGCGCAATTTCACTGTCTTTTGCTTTGATGATATCTGCATGATACCGACCACATCACCCAAAAATGTGCCGTTGTCATAGAAAAATATGGTCACTAACACCATATTCCCCATATGCCTAGCAAGGCATGGATGGAAATTTTACATTACTTACTTGCTTTGATGGTGCAGATTATCATAGGCTGACTTGTCCATCTTTTGATGTTACTCGCTCATGTTAGTCTTTGTCTGCCTCTGTCTCTTTTACATTAGGTAATTTCTCTTACAAGATTACTTTTAGTCAGCTGATGTGTCTTTTAACATGCCCGAGAAATCTCCTTTGTCTTGTTTGAATTGTGTTTAGTAGTTCTCTTTTCATTTTTAGTTGTTTTAAGACTTCATCATTTGTTTTCTTTTCTTTCCATCCAATTCTTCTTATTCTTCTATAAATCCACATTTCAAAGGCTTCAATTTTCTGTTCTGTTTTCTTGTCTAATGTCCATGTTTCTGCACCATACATAAATTTCCCCATGACTAAAGGAATACATCTCATCATCCACCTTTAAAAGGACATTAAATGACGTGTGTACGTTGTGTTCTGGTTTGTGGTATAACTGTAATATTTGCACCTTTCAGCCCAACACATCCAACTTCAGCATGCTATTTTTAAGTACTGGGTTGTCTTCCCTCTTTGATCCCTACCTGCGTGAGATGGGGCAAGGTCTGGATGGTTCTGGTTCACCACTTCTGGTGCAAGCTATCAACTGTACGTTGCTGACAACTTACAGCTCTGCTGCTGTCAGGCACCTTTGTCTTCATTCTTAATTTTAGTCCTAGTGTTATTTGTTTTGATGTTAGTATAATTTTCATGGCATTAAAATTATTTTTTGCCATTCCTATTTTTTTGTTTTTGTTTATTTAAGTTTTACATTTTCCATCACTGGTTATAGTATGTCCAAGGCAGTTGTAGTTCTGAACTGTCTCCATGTATATTCCTTCAACTTTGATATCACTTGTTGGTTTTTATCTTTGTTTATGATCATAGTTTTAGTCTTTTTGACATTCATATCTAATCCATATTTTTTGCTTGTGATGTTTATTCCATTAAGTAATTGTTGTATATCTTTATGATTTTCTGCTAGCAAAACAGTATCATCAGTATATCTTAGGTTATTGATTATCTTTCCATTAATGTTTAAGCCTGGCATCCTTGTGATGTTTTTAAAGATTTGCTCAGTGTAAAGATTGAACAAATTTGGTGATAGGATGCATCCTTTTCTTATGAAACAGAAATTTCTCTCAGTGCCATTTAGCATCGATGATGCTGTTGATGATGATGAAACCTTGATAATAATAACTTCATGATTCTTGATAGTGGATTTAATGATTTACTTGGCTTTGTGTTTCTGTGTACTGTTAATATTATCTTTATTGTTAACAGGCATTCTTGCCTTCCTGAACATATCATGTCTACAACATATATATAAACTTGACAAGGCTGGAGGTGCATTACAACACAACACCAACTTCTGTTTATTTGCACATTTCTAAATTGAGTACATAAGTCTTGAATACTTAGATTATCTTCATATTCTAAGTTACACAAGTCACAACTAATTGGTGGTTTGAATAGCCGCGTACTCACTATTCACAAACATATCTATTGACACAAACTCAAAAATAGATCACATCTCACAATCCTAGCGAGTCTATGAATTACACACACTCTAGAGTCTTAAATGTTTCACAGTTTCTATGTAGGCTATCTACTTGATTTCCAAGGTAATCCTACGATCGGTGGAACTTTTCACATGACTTGTATGGTTCAGGCTAGACCATCTTCCTCTAGCTAATTAGTTCTGTCTTTCTCTCAGTGTGCTTGAGAGTGCATTTCTCTCTCCAAGTGTTTCCTTGTCTCTGATTGACTATATTGCCATTTCGGCATGTTACTAGACTTTTCTCTTGTCAATTGCTTCTCATAGTGTCTGGTTGACTTAGATTCTTTGCCACTTCAGTAGATATCTCCCTCAGCTTTCTAAGTGAGTTTCGGTCTCTAAGCATTCCGCTTTTTTTTTTTTTTTTTTTTTGTTTTTTGCGTTCGCCAGCTTTTACCTCTGACGAAGCTCCTAGAGACTAGGAACTGAATTTTGCGTGTGAAATCATTTTTCCCCCAGCCATGTACACAGGGGTCTCTCTCCGCACAGGCAGATAACTCCGTCTTAGGAGGTACTCATATTTTTTCTGTCCATGAGTAATTGACATTTCAAGCCTAGCCTCGCTGCAGAGACCAGGGGTGGTTGCCACAGAGAGAAATAAAAATCCCAACTGGTGCAGCCAGGATTTGAACCCACAACCTCTCTGTCTCGAGGCTGGCATCTGGCTAGAATAGAATATTAAACTCCCTCACTGTAGTACACCTAGGATCATGGGACACCACTTTTAGGTTTTAGTTCTTTTTAGTGGTGAATATGAAAAGTAAAGTTATCAATTTTTCTCCTGTGAAAAATGTGATTAATAATAAAAGATTAATAATTTTCTTGCTTCTCCACAGCCCCAAGCTTGGAGAATGATATCATCAGTCAATCACCATCTGAGGTAAAAAATGAGGTTGTAATTGTGATTTATTTTAATTGTTATAGTTTACTATAATCTCTATCTATCTATTGTCCTTTCAAGCCAAAGACGGTACATAGGGCAGAACCACAATCTCAAATACAGAAACCTTGCATGCCAAAATGGCACATATTGCAGAGATCACTGCTATATGGCGCTGTTTCCATAACAATACTTTTTACAATGACAGCTTGTCAAGCCATCGATCAACCTCCTTAGTCGCCTCTTACGACATGCCTGGAAGGTCACAGTGTCACTATTCTTTACCTCCCTCATAATGAGGCCCCGGTAACACACGGGCATTACTATAATGGTACAAGGGAATTTTGGTCTGTTAGAACTTTGGTTTCTTCATTATTTGCATATTTTTTTAATTAACTTTTCTTGTTTAACACCAGACTAAGATTTTCATAACATATTTATATAGTCGTTTCCTTTGTCGTTCTTTTTAGAACTTGAATTTGCCCATGTTGGTTATCTATCTATCTATCTTTCATTTGTCCGAAGTATTGTCTATATCAGCAATGTCATTTCCTGTATAAATTTTACTGTCTTTTGTAATTCTTGCAGTGGCCCATATAGTTTTGTCTGTAGTGTTGTATCTATGGGCCAATGGATTTTCCTCAGTCTACTATATTCAGTGGAGTTTTGAAGTATGTGTTCAGCAGTCTGGGGCGCCTGACCACATGTACAAGTAGTTGAGGTGCCGATCTTAAATTTTGTATAGATGTGACTATGGAGTCGATTGTGTCATGTTCTGAGGCGTATAATGATAACTTGTACATATCTATTCATATTATGAAAGGCATCTTGATTTGGGGCTTGTGGTCCTCTGATTGATTTGATTATCTGTTTCTTATGATGGTAACAACCTCATCAAGGCCAGCTCCTTGTCGTGGGGATGGGGCTTAACAGTCACCAGGGACTGAAAACCAAGACTGGCCAGGCATTCCTACAACCGAGCAAGACCACAGTCTGCTCTAGCAAGTTTAAGTGCTGAAGTCAGAGGCAACCAGCCAAAAGGCGCACTACAAAAATCAGGATGCCACGCACTCACGCCAATAGGAAGTATGTCTATAACCGCCATGTTGGTTATTAGTTCTAAGATATTTTGCTAAGTTATTCTCAACATTGTATTTATAGACGAAGCAGCGTTGTTTTCATCATCATCATTGAGTGCCGTCTCTGCATCGGAGGTTGGCTACCATGGAGCACCACTCTGCTCTGTCTCTTGCTTTGATGGTGCAGGTTTACGCTGACCTGTACATCTTTTGATGTTACTCGTCCATGTTAGCATAGAGTCAGCAGTGCTCGACTCCATTTGGCTCTCAGAGAGAAAACTGGGGACATCATGGAAGTTTGAAGAAATAGATAAAACAAAAGACTCATTTTGTTGTTTGTTTATTTATTGTTGACTTGTTTTCTTTCTGGCTTTCACCCGATAGCAACTCTTCATCAATGTCCACACCTGAAAGGATGGTAAGTTGGTGTAAATCATCATCTTGTATACAGCAAACTGCGTCTTTTGGCCCAACACATTAGGATTTTTATCAGCTTTTGTTTCTGCTGATCCTAATGCAAGTAGTTAGATGTAAGTCACTAACCAAAGACTGCTCAGATGCTGCAGAAGGAGGTAGTTAGATGTAAGTCACTAACCAAAGACTGCTCAGATGCTGCAGAAGGAGGTAGTTAGATGTAAGTCACTAACCAAAGACTGCTCAGATGCTGCAGAAGGAGGTAGTTAGATGTAAGTCACTAACCAAAGACTGCTCAGATGCTGCAGAAGGAGGTAGTTAGATGTAAGTCACTAACCAAAGACTGCTCAGATGCTGCAGAAGGAGGTAGTTAGATGTAAGTCACTAACCAAAGACTGCTCAGATGCTGCAGAAGGAGGTAGTTAGATGTAAGTCACTAACCAAAGACTGCTCAGATGCTGCAGAAGAAGGTAGTTAGATGTAAGTCACTAACCAAAGACTGCTCAGATGCTGCAGAAGGAGGTAGTTAGATGTAAGTCACTAACCAAAGACAGCTCAGATGCTGCAGAAGGAGGTAGCTAGATGTAAGTCACTAACAAAAGACTGCTCAGATGATGCAGGAGGTATTTTGGTCTTCATTTATTGTAGGAGTTAATGAAAATTAATGCAAAAAAACAGAGGAGGAGTCATGGCCATTAATTGAATTGAAATAAAATTACCATCTTTGTCATAAACGAGAAATTAAAATACTTGACAAATTCAAATTTTGGAAAATGTAGTGTCATCAAATGGGAAGAAAAAGGCTGAAGTAGGGGATAGATGCAACAAAGCAAACAAAATAATGTAACTATTAACACCGCTCACAATAACTTCTTCTTCTTGTTCTTTCTTTCCTCATTTGCCTTTCAGCATCGAGGGGAGATATAATTTATAGTCTTTTGCTCTTCTGTTCGCCTCTACTGCTGTTATGTTTCCTAGTGTTTCTAATATTCCGCCAATCCATCTTTTTCTGTGTCGACCCTTGGGTCTGGTGTTCTCGCAACGTTTACTGAAGACTCTTTGTGTTGTGTTTTGATCTTTCTGCCATGTCATCTGGCCAAACCATTTTATCTGCTGTTTCTTTATATATTATATGGTGAGGATTATTCCTAGTTTTTTTTTCTCTGTTCTTCGTTTCTGATCTTGTTTCTTACACTGTTTCGTCATTCAGTACAGGTTATTTTTCTTATTGTTCTTGCATCTAGGGTCCAGGACTGGCATTGGTAGCACTATGTTGGAAGGAAGATTGTATTGTAGATTGCCCGTTTTGTCTCTAGAGTTGTTTCCTTGTTGGAAAATAGTGGTGATAGCTGCCCAATGATTTGACAAGCTTTGTTACAATAACTAAATGTGTCATTTGGCACAAAAATAACAACATAGATTTTCTACCAGCATTATGCACTGACTGTCAGATATAAGCATTAACAGTGAAAGATGACAAGTGCTAAAATAAGATGTCTGACAATACTGAATTTAACATGAAGAGACAAAGTCAGAAATGGATGTATTAGAAGAGGAGTGTTTATAATGCCAATTCTGAATAACATCAAGAAAGCTAAAAGTTTGAAGTGGACTGGGTGGTCCAGAGGTAAGATGTTGGCCTGGGAACAGGAAGGTCCCTGGTTCATTTTCTACTACAGATGGTTGATTTTTTTTTTTTTTAAATCAAATCAGTGGTTTCCTCATGGCTTTACCTGCCCCTGGTCTCTGGATAGTGAAATCTGATGTCTAAACAGAAATTATAATTTACTTCATTGCTTTGTTTTGTTTTAATTAATAATTTTTCATTCTTTTTTAATTTAGTAAACCATTGGTTTTTATCTGTTTTTGTGCTCATATAGAAGATACAAAATAATGTCTAGCCCTGTAGGAAAATAGCAAAAAAAAAAAAAAAAAAAAAAAAAAAAAAAAAAAAGGCCCCATGTTTACTCTCACATCTCCTGGAAGTTTGAAAAGTAGAAAAGAATAGGTTAAAAAATGGCAGAGGTCAGGAGAAAGATTGTTAATCCCCATGCTAAAGATGAATGTGTCAAGGTGAAAGCTGTAGAAATCGTTGGTGTAAACGAGTGACACAATCCATCCATGCCCACTTAAATGGTGAACACTAAGACTGGATTAATAACTGGATGCCTCAGCTAAAGAGGGAAAAGGAAGACCACAATGAAAAGGTAGTTTTTTTCAAATATCAAACATGTCACAAACTATTGTGCTTGAGCTTTATCAAGAATACTCCAAGAAACTGTGTGGCACAAGAGACCTTGATCCTTCCAAGCTGATAGACATCACATAGGGCTTATAGAGTTTTTTGCCATCCATCTCTTTTCTTGGTGAGATGTTTAACTTTATCTAATGAGTCTATGCCTGACACAATAGACCTTGGTCCTTCCATGCTGATAGACATCACTTAGGGCTCATAGAGTTTTTTTGCCATCCATCTCTATTCTTGGTGAGATGTTTAACTTTATCTAATGAGTCTATGCCTGGCACAAGAGAGCATAGCAGTAATTATAATTTACTTCTTTGTTTTGTTTTAATTAATAATTTGTCATTTTTTAAAATTTAGTAAACCAATAGTTTTTCTCTTTTTGTGCTTATATAGAAGATACAAGATATTATATGCAAGATACATATATCTTTTCTGATTACAACAAAAGGACAGCTTTGCTTCATTTCATCATGATTTTGCTTTATATTTGCATTGTATGTTCCCAGGAAAAAGACCATGCCACAATGGGAGAAAATAAAAGAAAGTTAAACATGAAAGAGCTAAAAGCCAAGAAGGGAATTAAACAGAAAAGCAATAAATCTTCGGCTTCCTCGTCCCAGAAAAAATCCAACAGGCCAGCGACGTATAAAAAGAGAAAAAAAGTTAGTAGTTTTTATTGTAAAAGTGATACCTCTGATGATGATAATGGCAGAGGAAAGACAACAACTATAGATTTGAACAGGTATGTGGCTTTTGTCAAGTTTTTTCACATCATCTTAGCTGTAGTGACATTTTTCATTTTGTTATTAACTTTCATCTTTGCATGATGATACTTATTTGTACATTTTAGTATCTTTTTATTTGCTGTCCTCAATTTCTCAACTTGTCAAACACATCCATATGGGCCTATGTTTCTTAACTTGTCAAACATATGCATATGGGCCTATGTTTCTTAACTTGTCAAACATATCCATATGGGCCTACGTTTCTTAACTTGTCAAACATAACCGCATGGCCTCAGTTTCTTAACTTGTCAATCATATCTGTATGGGCCTGTGTTTCTTAACTTGTCAAACATATCCATATGGGCCTACGTTTCTTAACTTGTCAAACATATCCATACGGGCCTATATCTCTTAACTTGTCAAACATATCCATACGGGCCTATATTTCTTAACTTGTCAAACATATCCATACGGGCCTATATTTCTTAACTTGTCAAACATATCCATACGGGCCTATATTTCTTAACTTGTCAAACACATCCATATAGGCCTATGTTTCTTAACTTGTCAAACATATCCATATGGGCCTACGCTTCTTAACTTGTCAAACATAACCGCATGGCCTCAGTTTCTTAACTTGTCAAGTATATACATATGGGCCTATGTTTCTTAACTTGTCAAGCATTTACATATGGGCCTATGTTTCTTAACTTGTCAAGCATTTACATGTGGGCCTATGTTTCTTAACTTATCAAACATATCCATATGGGCCTACTTTTCTTAACTTCTCAAACATATCCATACGGGCCTACTTTTCTTAACTTGTCAAACATATCCTCGTGCCTGAAAAATCCTCCACAAAATAGATGTTGTACAATAAGGTCAGTAAAGTAGATCCAAGTCAGAACAGATGAGACAACAAATATTTCCAATGTATAAACATAATTGGTTATAAAATTGTATTGAAATGATGTGCATTTTTTTTCAAGAGGAGGGTGTTTCATCCTACCAATTTTTTCTGAGACGTTGTAATGTTGTTTATTAAAATGGTGGAAACCAACCTGAAATGGCACCACTCAAAAATATAAAAGACACTGACATCATGTCACATTAGTAAAGTCCTGTGACGTCATCGTGCTTTTAATTGGTTGTTGACCGACAGGTGGTGGCCTGCTGTAGAGGTCACCACTGGGCTGTGCTTTCGTGATAAGGCTGGCTGTGGGCCATTGTTTACCACAACTCACCTTCTCGTAGCCAACTCCAGTCATGTGTAGCTGAAGTGAATGAATGTGACACACCTGATGCTGGATCTGCTGTTCTCATGACGATAGTGGCCGCTGCCTGTAAGGGACTCTGGCCTGGATAGTTGCCACTTCCCAGCACGTTTACTGTGATCGTTTTAAGTACTTCGCATTGTCTTTACCCATGACACTTTCCAAGTTCTTAATTCCGCCAGACGTGAGCAGCTGACTGTTAGAACAAAACAATGCACGCTGATGAAGTTGCACACAAAACTGTTTATTGGTTTGACCTTAACAATGGCGTCTATCTATTTACAAATATCTACACGACCCACGGTTTCTCTCCCACATCGTCAATCACACATCCACTCACAAGTTCACCACGCAACTGATTCCTAGGTCTGAACACACTTTTGAATCAATAGTCTCTGGATTATTGGGTACTGACCCACACTGGGCGTTAACCGTTCCCTACTTCTATATTAGTTGATTGTCTCTTCCTGATGCGAGACCCTAACTCTATCTTGACTTAACTAGTCCTACTCTTCTATTTCCAAACGTAACTGGTTTGGGCCATAGTCAGCCCTTGCAGACTAGCACCTGACGTCAACATCCCTATGGACCTCGTCCTAGGTGTCTCACTTCTTTCTCGAAAGAGCTCTCGCTACTTTGTGTATCGTCTTTAGATACCTCATGTCTTATCCAATGAAATTTTACTTCCTCTCCCCTTTACCAAATCAACTCTCTCCTCGTCTCTGATTACTCGCTCTCCCATCCTGAGATTCACGTCCCACGATTCCCACTCTTTTTCGTCCCTTCCTCGTGACTTTTCCTTACATTTCCTTTTTCTCTCCTCTACCACTATTCTTCTCTCCCCACTCACTGCTACATGTGGAAATAAAATAACTACTGTTAGTTTTTTGTGTCGGAAATTGTTAGAGAAGGCCAGAGTAATATTTGCAGTACTTCTCAAAGGTACCTGTGATTGAAAATATTTGGGAGGCAAATGCACATGTTAGCGCTAGAGCTGAAAGTGGTCAGTGACTCATAGCTGACTGCTTGCGTTAGGATCAGTGAACCAGAACTATCCAGATCTTAATCCACCTCTTCGCTGCTCCCCCAGAAACAGACTGAACTGTCTGGCCAAGTAAGAAGGGGTCAAAGGGGAAACATTAAAGAACCTAGTACTGAAGAACATCATGCTGAATTCAGATGTGTTGGGCCTTAAAGGCACAAATGTCACAACTCTGCTGCAAACCACAGCACAGCTCGTCTACACCAACTTAATGTCATTTTAAGGTTGGATAATGAAGACGACTATTAATTCTTTAGTAGCCGTAGGTTGAACGCCATCCAGAAAGAAAGAAAATAAAAAATAGCAGCAACAGTTCATTTAGCAAAGCAATGATTTAACAGTTTGAGCGAGATAAACAGTTCAGTCAATTGACCACAAACCCCAAATCAAGACGTCTACCCTAATATGAATAGATGGGAACAAGTTATTGTTGAAAGCCTCTGGACTGAGCATAATCAACTCCATAGTCACATTTATACAAAATTCAAGATTGGCACCTCAGCCATGTACCCCAAACTGCTGAACACATACTTCAAGACTGTACTGAATATAGTAGACTGAGGAAAACCCATTTTGGCCTTAATTATAACACTATAGACAAATCTATATGGGCCACTGCAAGAATTACGAAAAATGGTAAAGGATAGATTGGTGGGTGGTTCTATCTATCTATTGATCTTTTGAGCTGTAGCTGGCCCATAGGGCTTTGACCCAGATACTCCTTCTCTTATCTAAATTTTTATTCTAGCAGTTTTCAATCCTTGTAAAGATCTTTTATCAAATCTCGCTTTTTGTCTCTGTTCTGTGCAAGCAATTCTATCTCATTGAGGAATCCGATTCCTGCCTCTCTTGCCTTTCTCATCTATGTTCTTCTCAGTGTCTCTCTAGGTCTTCCTCTTTTCCTCTTACCTGTTGTTTCCCACATGAGGGCTTGCTTTGCTATTCAGTTTTTATCTGTTCTCATCACATGTCCAACATATGACCATCGTCTTTTCTTGATTACTGAAGATATTAGTGGTTGATTAGTGATTTCTCTAATTTCCTCATTTGTTTTGAATTCGTTCCATGCTATATCAAGTATTTTCCTTAGACATTTATTTTCAAATGAGTTCAACTTTGTTTCTATGTCTCTTGTTTTCCAGCTCTCACATGCGTGCGTAAGGGTTGATAGTACATTTGATTTGAACAGTCCAAATTTTGTGTTTTTGCTGATGAGTTTTGATTTCCTTGGTTGGTTAGTTGTTTTTTTTGTTTGTTTTTTTTTTTTATTTTGGTTGGTTGGTTTGACAGGTGTATGTGTGTGGCAGGCAGGCACAGTTCCTCTAACAATATAACAGGTTATTTACTACTGTATCCTTTAATAAGTTATTTGTTTTTGTGACTTTTGCAGATCCACAAACTTAGATGAATGTGTCCATACATCCCAGAAAAAATCCAATAGACCAGCGACGTATAAAAAGAGAAAAAAAGCTAGTAGTCTTTATTGTAAAAGTGATATCTCTGATGATGATAATGGCAGAGGAAAGACGACAGCTATAGATTTGAACACGTATGTGGCTTTTGTCAATTTTTTTTTCACACCATCTTAGCTGTAGTGACATTTTTTATTTTGTTATTAACTTTCATTTTTGTATGATGATACTTATTTGTACATTTCAGTATCTTTTTATTTGCTGTCCTCACTTTCTTAACTTGTCAAACATATCCATATGGGCCTATGTTTCTTAACTTGTCAGACATAACTGCATGGCCTCAGTTTCTTAACTCCTACTGTCCATGGGAACGCTGTCATGGTTACTTACTTATATTTTGCTAAGTGAACACTGACATGGTTACTTTCATTATAGTAAACTATCACATCCACAAGGGATTTAAGTTTAATATAATTTCCTGTCTTTAGACAGGCTTCAGCTGCTCAATATGGGTTTAATTTGTTCACACAATCGTCAAAATTTGTGTTGTTTTCTAAAGTCTTCAGTCAGCTGATTCGTGGTTATAAGTGAAAAATGGCTAGCAGCAGTGAGGTATCATTTGTTTCTAAATGAAAATTAATATTAACAGCAGAATAAGGTAAAGAATTATGTTATGAGAACTTTGAATATGATAGTGATCTCGGTGATATTAGTTTTAGTTGCTCTGTAGCGAGGATCGCAGATGTAAGGTTTGTAGCAAACCTAGTGCCCCAAGACGGACTATATTTATTTGTAAAGGATGTGATGATAGGCCGCCTCTACATCTAAAACACTGTTTCAAACTGTGGCACACAAAGTCCACATTTAATTCAGACTTGTAAATAAATTAATTAAAATGCTGCGGCTATGTAAATAGTGTACATAAACTTTAAATTTAATCTATTTACCCGTGGAATATATTTAGTTTACTACCTCCCCTCCCTTCTTAAGTGCATAAAAAATGTCACATAAAAATGACATACCATGAAGAATTGTGTATATAGTGCAAACTAGTTTTCATAAGATAGTGAAACTTTCCTAATTTGTTCACAAGTGGATATATTTACATGGAAACTCATTTCCAACAGTCGGATTAAAATGTGCACCCACTTTGGGTAGGTGATACCAATTTTTATATTAAAAAACTTTTTTTTCCAAAACTTTTGATTCTTAATTGCTTAAATTCTTATCATTTAATTTTTTTTCAAACTATTGTTTCTGTTAATGAATCTGTGTCCTTTTCCCTTCAATTTGATGCCTAATATATATGTCTATGGCTTGTTATAGTGAAAATATGAAAGATTTAATAAAAGAAGTATTTTTCGGGAAGAAAAAATTATGGCAAAACACTAGTGAGTGGGTAGAAAAACACTGGACATTAAAAATTAACTTGTCAAACATAATCGCATAGCCTCAGTTTCTTAACTTGTCAGACATAACCGCATGGCCTCAATTTCTTAACTTATCAAACATGCCCATATGGGCTTATGTATCTTAACTTGTCAAACATATCAATATGGGCCTATGTTTCTTAACGTGTCAAACATAATTGCATGACCTAAGTTTCTTAACTGGTCAAACATAACCGCATGGCCTAAGTTTCTTAACTGGTCAAACATAACCGCATGACCTAAGTTTCTTAACTGGTCAAACATAACCGCATGAACTAAGTTTCTTAACTTGTCAAACATAACCGCATGACCTAAGTTTCTTAACTGGTCAAACATAACCACATGACCTAAGTTTCTTAACTTGTCAAACATAACCGCATGGCCTCAGTTTCTTAACTGGTCAAACATAACCGCATAACCTAAGTTTCTTAACTTGTCAAACATAACCGCATGGCCTCAGTTTTTTAACTGGTCAAACATAACTGCATGGCCTCAGTTTCTTAACTGGTCAAACATATCCACATGCCTGAAAAATGCCCCACAAAATAGATGTTGTACAATAAGGTCAGCAAAGACAAGAAACTGGCTAATGAACAAAAGAAGCTATTCAAATATACTTTCAGTGTGTCACTAAGAAGCTCCAATATTAACACTATGATGACATTTTCTTTTTGGGAGGGGAAATTCAAAGTTGAGGCAGACAAAGATTAAAGTGGACTGACAACAGCAAGAGATGGACTGGGCAACTTGTGGCACCATTTATGTGTGTGGTAGGCAGGCACAGTTCCAGTAACTATATAACAGGTTATTTACTACTGTATCCTTTAATAAGTTATTTGTCTTTGTGATTTTGCAGATCCACAAACTTAGATGAATGTGTCCACACATCCCAGAAAAAATCCAATAGGCCAGCGACGTATAAAAAGAGAAAAAAAGCTAGTAGTCTTTATTGTAAAAGTGAAAGCTCTGATGATGATAATAACAGAGGAAAGACAACAACTATAGATTTGAACAGGTATGTGGCTTTTGTCAAGTTTTTTCACATCATCTTATCTGTAGTGCCATTTTTAATTTTGTTATTAACTTTCGTCTTTGTATGGTGATACTTATTTGTACATTTTAGTATCTTTTTATTTGCTGTCCTCACTTTATTAACTTGTCAAACATATCCATATGGGCTATGTTTCTTAACTTGTCAAACATATCCATATGGACCTATGTTTCTTAACTTGTCAAACACATCCATATGGACCTATATTTCTTAACTTGTCAAAGATATCCATATGGACCTACGTTTCTTAACTCATAATGTCCATGGGAACGCTGTCATGGTTACTTACTTATATTTTGCTAAGCGAACACTGACATGATTACTTTAATTATAGTAAATACTACCACATCCGCAAGGGTTTTAACTCTAATAGAATTTCCTGTCTTTAGACACGCTTCGACTGCTCAATATGGGTTTAATTTGTTCACAAAATCGTCAAAATTTGTGTTGTTTTCTAAAGTCTTCAATCGAATGATTCGTGGTTATAAGTGAAAAATGGCTAGCAGCAATGAGGTATCGTTTGCTTCTAAACGCAAATTATTAGTAACAGCAGAATAAGGTAAAGAATTATGTTATGAGAACTTTGAATATGATACTGTGATATTAGTTTTAGTTAGGATCGCAGATGTAAGGTTTGTAGCAAACCTAGTGCCCCAAGACGGACTAATTTTATTTGTGAAGGATGTGATGATAGGCCGCATCTACATCCAAAACACTGTTTCAAACTGTGGCACACAAAGTCCACATTTAATTCAGACTTGTAAATAAATTAATTAAAATGCTGCGGCTATGTAAATAGTGTACATAAACTTTAAATTTAATCTATTTACCCGTGGAATATATTTAGTTTACTACCACCCCTCCCTTCTTAAGTGCATAAAAAATGTCACATAAAAATGACATACCATGAAAAATTGTGTGTATAGTGCAAATTAGTTTTCACAAGATAGTGAAACTTTCCTAATTTGTTCACAAGTGGATATATTTACATGGAAACTCATTTCCAACAGTCGGATTAAAATGTACACCCACTTTGGGTAGGTGATACCAATTTTTATATTTAAAAACTTTTTTTTCCAAAACTTTTGATTCTTAATTGCTTAAATTCTTTTCCTTTAATTTTTTTTTTCAAACTATTGTTTCTGTTTATGAATCTGTGTCCTTTTACCTTCAATTTGATGCCTAATATATATGTCTATGGCTTGTTATTAGTGAAAACACGAAAGATTTAGTAAAAGAAGTATTTTTCGGGAAGAAAAAATTATGGCAAAACACTAGTGAGTGGGTAGAAAAACACTGGACATTAAGAGTTAACTTGTCAAACATAACCACATAGCCTCAGTTTCTTAACTTGTCAGACATAACCGCATGGCCTCAGTTTCTTAACTGGTCAAACATAGCCACATGCCTGAAAAATGCCCCACAAAATAGATGTACAGTAAGGTCAGCAAAGACAAGAAACTGGCTAATGAACAAAAGAAGCTATTCAAATATACTTTCAGTGTGTCACTAAGAAGACCCAATATTAACACTATGATGACATTTTCTTTTTGGGAGGGGAAATTCAAAGTTGAGGCAGACAAAGATTAAAGTGGACTGACAACAGCAAGAGATGGACTGGGTAACTTGTGACACCATTTAACTGATAGACAGGGTGAAATGACAACCTTCGATGCGGAGACAGCACATGATGATAACAATTAATATCACAATGGGCACTCGTTTTTACTACAAATACCAAATTATTTAAAGCATAAAGTACTTCTTCTTCCCTACCAGAAAGAATAAAACAATCAGCACTCATATAACCAGCTCTTATCATATATGCTCCACAAATAATGGGATTCTGCACTGAAATTTGATTTAACAGTCACTTGTGTACTCACAATGAAAAGTGCAACCAAACTAGAGGTAATCTGTTATCATCACCTGTGATGTATTGCTATTAACTTACAAGAAAAATTACATAATTTCTTTGTAGTGTAATTAGATCTCTCATTGGGTTGACTACCACTTTCAATATGTACCTTCTTTTTAAATATACATTGTAAGTGTGTATTGCAGTTTTAAAATGATTTTATTAACAACATTTATTTCTAATTCTGTGGATTCACTCATGGAGAGTACTGATTTGATTATTCATTGAAATAACCATCCTCACTGCATGAGTAGATCCATCTAAGTCCTCACAACCGATGAGACAAAGAATGCATCCCAATCGTTTCTGTAGCTCACTTTTAAACTCTGTTAATTAATTTTTCTAGTCGCCCTATTCTCTTCATTTCTGTGGCTCACTTTTAAACTCTGTTAATTCATTTTTCTAGTCGCCCTATTCTCTTCATTTCTGTAGCTCACCATTTAACCCTCTTGTTTTATCTTATCATTTGACCTATCCTTCTCGTTTCTATGCTCCACCGTTTGATCACTGATTTATCTTATCAGTCACTCCATCCTTCTCATTTCTGTAGCACTGTTTAGTGTTCTTGATTCATCATCTTATGTGCTCAACTTATCTTGTAAGAGACCTGATTCTCAGAGAGACTCATAATTGTACATTGTCAGTTACTCTCCAATAAATGATCCTAAAAAGGATTCATCATATATTTGTTTCAAGCTCTAAAGTTCCAGTTCGGTTCTCTCAAATCCTGCTTGCTGACTCTTGCTGTTAACTCCAGGACAGTAGATCCACACATGTTCTTGATGGTCTTGCATTCATTCTCCAAAGGTTAACCTGTTTTGGACCTGTGGTTAATGTGCATGAGTGCTCATGGGACCGTCTGTTTTTCCAAGTCTTTCAAGAACGATGTGACAAGATTTGAACCCGAGACCTTCCTGTCCTGAGGCTATCTTACCTCTAGACCACCCCACTCCCTGTATTTGTATCAAGAGCTGAGAAAATATTTCCAATGTATAAACATAATTGGTTTAAAAATTGTATTGAAGTGGTGTGGATTTTTTTTTCAAGGGGTGGGTGTGGAAATAAAATAACTACTGTTGATTTTTTGTGTTGGAAATTGTTAGAGAAGGCCAGAGTAATATTTGCAGGACTTCTCAAAGGTACCTGGGATTGAAAATATTTGGGAGGCAAATGCATATGTTAGCGCTAGAGCTGAAAGTGGCCAGTGACTCATAGCTGACTGCTTGCGTTAGGATCAGTAATCAAGAACTATCCAGATATTAATCCACCTCTTCGCTGTTCCCCCAGAAACAGACTGAACTGTCTGGGCAAGTACAAATGGGTTAGGAGGGAAACATTAAAGAACCTAGTACTCAAGAACATCATGCTGAATTCAGATGTGTTGGCCCTTAAAGGCACAAATGTCACAACTCAATAACACAGCACGTCTACACCAACTTAATGTCATTTTAAGGTTGGATAATGAAGGCGACTATTAATTCTTTAGTAGCCGTAGCTTGAACGCCATCCAGAGAGAAAGAAAATAAAAAATAGCAGCAACAGTTCATTTAGCAAAGCAATGATTTAATAGATTGAGAGAGATAAACAGTTCAGTCAAATGACCACAAACCCCAAATAAAACGCCTACCCTTATATGAAGAGATGAGAACAGGTTATCATTGAATGCCTCTGGACAGAGCACATTTAACTCCATAGTCACATGTATACAAAATTCAAGATTGGCACATCAGCCATGTAGACAGGTGCCCCAGACACTGAGCACATACTTCAAGACTACTGAATATAGTAGACTGAGGAAAACCCATTTTGATCATAGATACAACACTACAGACAAATATATATGGACCACTGCAAGATTTACAAAAACCCGAAAAGGATAGATGGGTGGGTGGGTGGGTGGTTGTTTGGGTGGGTGTGTGTGGCAGGCAGGCACAGTTCCTCTAACAATATAACAGGTTATTTGCTTCTGTATCCTTTAAAATCATATAAATAACAATGACAAATCCTTTAGTTTGTCTTTCCTTTAAGAATTTTTTTGTTTTTGTGACTTTTGCAGATCCACAAACTTAGATGAATGTGTCCATACATCCCAGAAAAAATCCAACAGGCCAGCGACGTATAAAAAGAGAAAAAAAGCTAGTAGTTTTTATTGTAAAAGTGATACCTCTGATGATGATAATGGCAGAGGAAAGACAACAACTATAGATTTGAACAGGTATGTGGCTTTTGTCAAGTTTTTTCACGCCATCTTAGCTGTAGTGACATTTTTCATTTTGTCATTAACTTTCATCTTTGCATAATGATACTTGTTTCTACATTTTAGTATCTTGTTATTTGCTGTCATCTAGTTTCTTAACTTGTCAAACATATCCATATGGGCCTATGTTTCTCAACTTGTCAAACATATCCATATGCAAGAGATGGACAGGGCAACTTGTGACACCAGTTACCATTAAGCTGAGAGACAGGGTAAAATGACAACCTTCGATGCAGTGATGGCACATGATGATAACAATTAATATCACAGTGGGCACTTGTTTTGTCAAGAAATACCAAATTATTTAAAGCATAAAGTACTTCTACATCTGTACAAGATCTCAGGGCTCCTTATTCAATCTTGTACGTCTGAGTTCAAAATTAAAAACAACTGAGACCCCAATCAAGGAGCTTCTATTCGCTGATGATGCAGCACTAGTTGCTCACGATGAATCCATCCTGCAGGCAATGATTGAAAATCTAACTAGATCATGTTAATTATTCTCCCTATCAATAAATATCCAGAAGACTGTAGTGCTTCAACAAGATGTAATCAGCCCCACAGCAATATCATTATATAACATACCCCTTGAACCTGTGAGAAAGTTCACCTATCTCGGTTCTATGGTCACAATCAATGTCTCCCTTTGAAGAAGAAATAAATTCCTGAACCGGAAAGGCAGTTTCCACATTTGGTAAACTTAAAAATAGAATATGGGCCAACGCCAATTTAACACTCAGGACTAAGATTAGAATTTACCAAAGTTGTGTGCTTAATACACTTCTATACAGATCAGAAACTTGGACTACCTATGCAGGGCAGGAGAAAAGGTTAAACAGCTTTCATGTACGTTGCCTTTGCAGATTATGAACATGATATGGCAGGACAAAGTAAAAAGTCAAGAGCCCCCGTCACGCCAAGTGGTGTATAGGGAATATGGTGTTAGTGACCATAAATTTTACAGACCTTTGGCACATGATTTTAGGGTAATGTTGTTGGTATTATGCCCGTGCCGCTTTACTTTCCCAGAAAAAAAAATCAGGTACCCATTAAAGGCTGGGTGAACCAGAAGCCTTTGGTTGTGATTGAACCCTACCTCTTTTCCTTTGTAGTCCAGTTCTCTAACCACTGAGCTATCGCGGCTATCTTTTTACTGTACCCATCTCTTTTGCTGTTGATGTCTTCAGTATTCCAGTGCATAATTTTAAGTGGTCTTAGTTTGGTTTAGCCAGTAGCTCTATAATCTTGCCCCCTTACTCCACAGGGCGGTTGAGAAGGACATCCGAGGTGCCTGAGTGTCCACAGGACGAGTGCCATATCGATTCTCATTTATAGACATACTTCCCATTGGCATGAGTGCATGGCATCCTGATTGTTATAGTTTGCCTTTTGACTGGTTGTCTCCGCCTTCAGCACTTAAACTTGCTGGAGTAGACTGTGTTCTTGCTAAGTTGTAGGAAGGCCTGGCCAGTCTTGGCTTTCAGTCCCTGGTGACTATTAAGCTCCATCACCACAACAAGGATCTGGCCTTGATGGGGCTGATTCTCAGAGACTCAGAATTGTACATTGTCAGTTACTCTCCAATAAATGATCCTAAAAAGACTTTGTCATATCTTTGTTTCAAGCTCTAAAGTTTCAGTTCGATTCTCTCAAATCCTGCTTGCTGACTCTTGCTGTTAACTCCAGGACAATAGATCCACACATGTTCTTGATGGTCTTGCATTCATTCTCCAAAGGTTGACCTGTTTTGGACCTGTGGTTAATGTGCATGAGTGCTCATGGGACCGTCTGTTTTTCCAAGTCTTTCAAGAACGATGTGACAAGATTTGAACCAGAGACCTTCCTGTCCTGAGGCTATCTTACCTCTAGACCACCCAGCTCCCTGTATTTGTATCAAGAGCTGAGAAAATATTTCCAATGTATAAACATAATTGGTTTAAAAATTGTATTGAAGTGGTGTGGATTTTTTTTTCAAGGGGTGGGTGTGGAAATAAAATAACTACTGTTGATTTTTTGTGTTGGAAATTGTTAGAGAAGGCCAGAGTAATATTTGCAGGACTTCTCAAAGGTACCTGGGATTGAAAATATTTGGCAGGCAGGTGAGTTGGGGTTAAAGGGGAAACATTAAAGAACTTAGTACTCAAGAACATGATGCTGAAGTCAAATGTGTTGGGCCTTAAAAGCACAAATGTCACAACTCTGCTGCAAACACAACACAGCATATCTACACCAACTTAATGTCACTTTAACGTTGGATAATCAAGACGACTATTAATTCTTTAGTAGCCTTAGGTTGAACGCCATCCAGAAAGAAAGAAAATAAAAAATAACAGCAACAGTCCATTTAGCAAGGCAATGATTTAACAAATTGAGAGAGATAAACAGTTCAGTCAGATGACCACAAACCCCAAATCAAGACGCCTACACTTAATATGAATGAATAGATGGGAACAAGTTATCTTTGAAAGACTCTGGACAGAGTATAATCAACTCCATAGTCACATGTAGACAAAATTCAAGATTGGCACCTCAGCAATGTAGACAGGTTTCCCAGACGGTTGAACACATACTACAAGACTGTACTGAATATAGTAGACTGAGGAAAACCCATTTTGACCATAGATACAACACTACAGACAAATATATATGGACCACTGCAAGAATTACAAAAAACAATAAAGGATAGATTGTTGGTTGGGCAGGTGAGTGTGTTTGGCAGGCAGGCACAGTTCCTCTAACAATATAACAGGCTATTTACTTCTGCATCCTTTAATATAATCTAAATAACAATGTCAAATCTTTTAGTTTATCTTTCCATTAAGAAGGTATTTGTCTTTGTAACTTTTGCAGATCCACAAACTTGGATGAATGTGACCATAAAATGTTAACAGAAACTTCTAAGGCAAAAGACTCTGAGACAATGCGTAATGACATTGATAGCAACAATCCAGGAGCCATGTCCATTGAGTTATTACAGACCAGTGCTTCTTCTAAACATATCAAATCTCCTTGTGAAAAAACAGTTCATGGGGAAGCAAATCAATCATCACTGAGCAATTATTCAACATCATCTCTCTCTGATACAGACAGCATTTAGGATTCTTATTAACTTATTGTCAAGAAAGAAACTATTTAATAGAACTTGTAAATGTTATAGCTAGCAGTTTTTGAAGTAATATTGCATAAACAGTAATTTTTTACACAAAATTTTCTTTAGGTTAAAGTTGTAAAACTTAAGAAATGAACCTGTCATTAGATTGAGAGAAAAATATTTTTCCATAAACGTAAAAACATATTGGGGTAAATATTAACAATTTCTCATTTAATGCTTATGTGATGAAATGCAAAATCTGGACACCAGTTTACAACTGTACTGGGCACAGATCATGACCCTACAGAAAATTCTGGCAGAATCCAGAAAAGTGTCATAATAAAGTTTTAAAGATAATAGTAATCTCTCCATTTTCAATGGAACCTCATCCCGGTAAATATAGAAAGAAATGTCATTGACTTCTTCACGTCCCAATAAATTTAATATTTTTCTATGTCACTGATTTATATTATATTATTTGTTCTTTTAAAATTGTTGATCTCTATTAGTAGACGGTCTCATTTCAAGGTGGCATTACATTTATGAAAGTTTTGTTGTAACTCTAGATATTTCACAATATTTGTATTTGGCATAAATTTGTATACATCTTTATACAAATCAAATTGTTTCTTTGTGCACATTTTGTAATTGTAAGTGTTATGACCAAAATGTTAGTTGTATATCATCATCATCAAGTACCGGACCTGATGGCGTAGGTGATCATGTCTCTCCACAACGTTCGATCTCAACAGCTATTTATCATTTCTGTTGTTGACCTTCTGCCAAGCCATTCTCTTAAGCTGTCTGTTATTTTCTCTTTGTTTCCCTCTATCTCTACATCCCTCAATTTTTCCAGTTGTTACAATATATTCCAGTTGTTCTCTGCTCATTACATGGCCAAAAAATGATGATTGTTTCTTCCTAATATTGGAAATTAGCTCTCTTTTTGCTTTGACCTCTCTCAGAACATTTTCATTTCTCTTCTTAGCAATCCATGGTATTCTCAACATTCTTCTGTAAAACCACATTTCTACAGACTCCAGTGATTTTCTTGCCTGTTGTCCTATTGTCCATGATTCGCATCCATATGTTAAGACTGGCTCTACGTAACATTTAAGAACTCTTTTTCTTGTTTCTATTGTCAAAAATGGATTGCATAGTATCTTCCTAATTTTTTTGGAAAGCTGCTTTTGCCTGAGCCATTCTGCATCTCATCTCTATTGTACATCTTCTGTCTGAGGTTAACAAAGTTCCCAAATATTTAAATCCATTTACCTGTTTTAATATTGTTCCACTTGTCTTTATTTTGCACTGAGGTGATGTCTTTTTCTTTGTTGTTACCACTCCTTCTGTCTTTTTGCTGTTAAGGCTGAGTCCTTTATTTTTGCTTTCTTTCACTATAATGTCTAACATTTCTTGCAACTCCTTTTCACTCTTAGCGATTAAGACTGTATCATCAGCATAACTTAGATTATTTATATTATGACCTCCAATTGTTATTCCAAGCATGCCCCTTATGGATCTTAAAATAATCTCACTATAAATATTAAACAAATCTGGTGACAGCACACAACCTTGTCTAACACCCTGTTTTATTTGTTGAAACATTCCTAATTGGTTTCCAGTTCTTATCACCGCTGTTTGTTTCCAGTACATGTTCATTATTATTCTTAGATCTTTGCTGTTTACGTTTATGCTTTCTAAAATTGTGATTATTTCTTGGTGCTTTACTTTGTCAAATGCCTTGGTATAATCTATGAAACATATAGTTGTATATACAGATGTATACAATTTAAGATGTGCAAATATTCTTATTCTTCCTTATTTAATATCTGAAATTTTGCATATTTCAATATCTATTTTGTTGTATAGTGTTCTTTGCTTGTCTTTCTTCAATTTTTTTCCAAAATGGCATAATTTATCCATATTTGTTTTTTTGCTCTTTTCCTTTTTGGTAAGATGTCACAAGTTTCTTGTTTGTATTTCTTGCCACTTTTTCAGCAGGATTTTCTTTTCTGGACTGCTCAATCCCTTCTTCTAGCAGCTTCTGATATGTGTTCTTTACTTGTATTATACAGGGTGTTTATAAAGTCTCACTACACTTGGTATCTAGGTCAATTTGAAAAAAAAATGTTTATGACGTCATCACAATATGTGCTCCCACTGTCAATGAAATTTGTTGAATAAGTTTATTGCTACTGGAAATGTGGAAGATGCTCCACGATCTGGTAGGCCTGCTGTGAATGATGAAATATGTTTAGATATCCAAGACAGAATCCTTAAAAGTCCAGACAAGTCATTAAGAAAACTGTCGCAACAAGTGAACTTACCATTGAGCACATATTGTGATGACGTCATAAACATTTTTTTCAAATTGACCTAGATACCAAGTGTAGTGAGACTTTATAAACACCCTATATAAGTATCTTTAGCATCTTTTTGATTTAAAGTTATGTCTAGTCATATTTTTGATGAATTAATCTTTTGTTTGGTTCTCTGTAGTTTCACTTTCATTACTGGATTGTTATCTGAGTTAATATCTGCTCCTGGATAAGTTTCGGCTTTCTTTACGCTGTTATGGGACCTATCTTTTATCATTATGTAGTCTATTTGATTCCTTATCTCATCTCCAGGTCTTTTTCATGTGTATAGTTTCCTTTTCTCTTGCTCAAGGTAGGTGTTACATGTTATCAGCCTGTCTATGACAACAATATTGAAATTAGCCTAGAGAAACGTCAAGAGACCCGTCTAAAACAACAAAATGCAAGACAAGAAGAGACTGCACATGAAGTCATGGAAATACCCATTACACAAAGAGAGCTAGAGCTGGCAATATCCAAATTAAAAATGAAAAAGTCACCAGGTAGTGATGGAGTGTCTAATGAAATGATTAAGAACTTGGGAACTGCAGCTAAAGCAAAACTACTGCAGATCTACAACATTTGCTGGATCACAGGTAAAGTGCCACAGGCATGGAGAGAAGCAATTATGATACCATTACTAAAGCCAGGAAAAGATGGTTCAATGACATCCAGCTATAGACCAATCAGCCTTACAAGCTGTTTGTGTAAAACAATGGAACGTATAATCAATCTCAGACTGCAGTGGTACCTGGAAAGTGAAAATCTCCTTGTCCCACAACAAGCAGGCTTTAGACAGTGTTACTCTACCGAAGATCAGGCAACCTATCTTTCCCAGGAAATTGAGGATGCGTTTCAAGAAAAGAAACTGGTACTAGCAGCATGGATAGACCTAAAGAAAGCATTTGATAAGGTATGGAAGGAAGGGCTTTTGAAGAAACTGAGAAATTATGGAGTAAATGGCAGGATGTACAAATGGGTCAAAGCATACCTGCATAACAGGAGAGCCAGAGTGCAACTGGATGGTCTTAAGAGTAAGAAGGTCTTACTGCGCCAGGGCGTTCCACAGGGAGGGGTACTATCTCCAACACTTTTTCTGATCTACATCAATGACCTAGTTACTGAACTACCACATGGTATCAAAGTGGCAATGTATGCAGATGACTTGGTAATGTGGTGCACAGAGGAGTATGCAACAGTGGCCTCCAAATTGTTACAAAGAGCTATGAATGCACTGAATTCATGGACAAATAGATGGTGTATCAGCATCAATACAGACAAATGCAGTACTACACTTTTCACTCTTTCCCCAAAACAAAAAGCAGGAGCCATCTATATAAACAATGAGCCTGTGAAAGAAGACATACAGGCTACGTATCTCGGAGTTACATTTGATAACAAACTATCTTGGAAACAGCAGATAAATAAGGCAACCCAAAAAGCAAGGAGAAAATTGGCTATTCTAAGAAAGCTGTGTGGAACTACGTGGGGTGCGAGTGGGAAAATACTCAGTAAAGTTTACCAACAGAGTATACGCCCACATTTAGAATATGGATCATCTGCATGGTGTTCAGCATCAAACACCACACTTCAAGAACTGGATAAAGTACAAAACCAGGCACTTAGGGTCATCACAGGAGCAATGAAATCAACACCAATATTAGAGATGGAGAAATTGTGGAGGATACCAGCACTGAGAGAACGGAGGGACACAAAGGTGCTGATACAGGCAGAAAAATTTGCTTGCATGCCGAGACATCCAATGAAGGACCGATTCCAAAATCTTGCATTGGGACGACTTAAGAGAAGCAGTTTTATCCACCAAGCCAAGCGTATTAGTAGACAAACACCAGACATGCCAAGAGCTGTTAACCCCCTACTGCCCATACCAGAACAGACTCCCTGGACAGAGGAATCTGGATTATCAGTTCAAATACGGACAGAAGTGAAAGGAATAGTTGATAAAGAGGAACAGAATAGTCTACAGCGAAAACAATAACTCTCAGTTTCCTGGATGAAGAATACCCACAAGACCTATGGATTCGTGTGTATACAGATGGATCAGCACAGAATGCAGTAAAAAATGGGGGAGCAGGTGCATATATAGAATACCCAAATAACACTAGGGATATGAATAAAATAGCAACAGGGAAATATTGTCACAATTATGATGCAGAAATACAAGCAATAAAGTTAGCAATAGAAAAACTGCTGAACATTAATCTTAGCCCGCAGCCTGTAGTGTTTTTGACAGATGCAAGATCAGTACTCCAGGCACTACAATCCAGAAAATTACCACATCTGCAGACCTTATTGACTGAACTCTGCAAGCACCACAGGGTTGCCCTGCAGTGGATCCCATCTCACTGTGGAATACCAGGAAATGAGAAAGCAGATCAGTTGGCAAAGGAAGGTTCAACAGGCACACAACTAGATACACCTGTTACATACCATCATAAGAAACAGATAATCAAATCAATCAGAGGACCACAAGCCCCAAATCAGGATGCCTTTTATAATATGAATAGATATGAACAAGTTATCATTATACGTCTCAGAACAGGACACAATCGACTCCATAGTCACATGTATACAAATTCAAGATCGGCACCTCAACTACTTGTACATGTGGACAGGCGCCCCAGACTGCTGAACACATACTTCAAGACTGCACTGAATATAGTAGACTGAGGAAAATCCATTGGCCCATAGATACAACACTACAGACAAAACTATATGGGCCACTGCAAGAATTACAAAAGACAGTAACATTTATACAGGAAACGACATTGCAGATATAGACAATGCTTCAGGCGAACGAAAGATAGATAGATAGATCAGCCTGTCTTCTTTACAAAAATGTATTAATATTTTCCTCTTTCATTTCTTTTTCCTAAATCATAATTTCCTATAATGGTTTTATATTTACCTTTTCCTACTTTAGCGTTCATATCACCCATTACAATCAAGATGTCTGAAGATTTCACTTGCTTCATAACTTTATTTAGATCTTCATAGTATGCCTCTATTTGTTTATCTGTGTAGAGTATTTCTGTATTATTGCTATGTCAAATGGTTGTGCTTTCATTTTGAGTAGTGTAGTCCTGTCATTGAATATCCACTGGGTTCTTATATGTTTTTTGCAGTTCTCTTTTTATTAGTATTCCTACACCTCTTTGATATTCTGTTGTGTTGCCTGAATATATAAATATATATTTTTCATCATGTATGTATCCACATTCTTTCCATCTTGTCTCTGATACGCTTAAAATATCAGTTTAATCATTCTGTTTCTAAAATAGGATTTTCCTATTTCCTTTCGGTAAAGAGTCCTAACATTTCATGTACATATTTGTAGATCTTTCTTCTGACATAAGTTAGAATATCTCTCCATGGCTTCCTTTGGAATAATACTTAATGAGGCTTCAATCTCTTTTGCCCTGAATATGCCTCTTGTGTGCCACACACTTTGCTGTTTTCACTTTCTGGCCGTTGATCATTTCTGATTCTTCCGCCCCATCTTATCACTAAATCATCAGGTGAAAGGTAAAGAAAATAACTGCTTACAAAACAATTCACTAGCTACATACAACCAAAGTAGTTTTCTCTTTCATTTTCAGATGAAAATTGCAGTCTAATATATATAAAACCTAGAAGACTGTCTAAAATTGACCCGACCGTGTCTCACCAAGAAGTAGGCAAAACCCCCAAAACATTGATAACAGATATAGTCATATACTGTCTGTGTTCCCAATGTATAGGATGAAAATATATGGAATGAAAGCCTTTTATTGATTTTTGGCATAATCGTAACCGATATAACCGTCAAATGGTAGTTTTCAAATTTCATTGTTATTGATGTTGGAGTCTGAATTGAATACAGTAGGCTGGGTAGGTATGCTTTTTTTTTTTCAGAATTTTTTTCAAAATGATTAAGTTACTAATATGGGGGACTGGTTGGTCTCGAGGCAAGACGCCAGCCATGAGACAGAGAGGTTGTGGGTTCAAATCCCAGCTGCACCAGTTGGAATTTTTATTCATGATTTCTCTTTGTGGCAACCACTCTGGTGTCAGCAGCGGAGCCCAGCTTGAAACATCAATTACTCATGGATGGAAAAAATATGAGTACCTCCGAAGATGGAGTTATCTGTCTGTGCGGCGGTGGACCCCTGTGCACACGGCTGTCAGGGAAAAACAAATAACATGCAAAATTCAGTTCCTAGTCTCTATTTACTTCGTCAGAGGTTAAAAAAAAAAATGGTGAACGAAAAAAAAAATTTACTAGTGCAGAGTTCTGAGCGTTAAAAAAAAGAGTTAATTTTTTAATTCAGCATCTATTTCATCTAATTATGATTTTAATACAATTGTTGTGTTACACTTTGACTTTAAACACAAAGCTGTCCACAACAACTTTTGTTAAAATTTAATTTTACGTTTATTTTTACAAAATTTGAGTGATCCGCCTATTAACTTGCGTCAAAATAATTATGATAATTCAATTGTTAAGGAAGTGGAGCATCTCCAATTCTCTGCTAAGAAAGCAAAGCGCCAGATCGCTCGCTTCAGACAATATTAAAATCAATAATTTTTTTAATAGCTCAGCATTTTTAAGTTGGAATGTTTTGCAATAAATTATTCATTTTAATTATTATTAATATTTAATATTATAATTATTAATATTTAGTATTATTGATAATTTTTTATTGTTATACATTAACACTTAAAATTGACATGTATGTTTTGTACGGGTATTTTTTGTATGGTGCTTCTTCAGGTTTGCCTAAAAAATATATGGAAGGTATGAAATTGTGTTTCTCAAAATGTATATATTAATACAAATATAAATATATTTGCGATATAGAGAACATTGCAATCTGTTTTGTTTTTTAAGCAGTTGACAAAGTGATTGCTTGACTTCATCAGGATATATGGTGGTAATCATCCTTTTGCTGTGATCTAGGTTTTTATTTTCCCACTTTGGATTTGAAAGTGACTTTTTTGTGTGTTTTGGCCATCTTGTAGACAATGCCTGTATCATGCGGTTAGTGTTTTGTTTGTGTGTGCCAGGTTTACATCTCTAGTGATGAGGGACTGAATTTTATGTGAAAATCACTTTTTTCTAATTTTTACGCAGCCAGCCATGTACCTAGAATACAGTCAGATATTCTTCAACTTTAGAGGTACGCTCAGATATTCTTCACCTTATTCAAAGGTACACTCAGGTATTTTTCATCTTGAAAGGTACACTCAGATATTCTTCATCTTCAAAGGTACACTCAGATATTCTTCAACTTCAGAGGTACACTCATTTTTTATCGTTTAGAGTTTTGACATTTTTGGTAGATTTTTTCCCATCAATTTAGCGGCCATTTTGGCCTACTTATTTAAATTTCCAATTAGGAAGAGTTCTTTAATGTTTGCAAAGTGCACATGGACCATCTGCTTTTTGTTGTTATCTCAGAGGGCTAAACATTGGATCTTCACTTCCCAGAGACCAGGAAATTTATTTAATGTAGACTTAGCAAGAGAAAAAAGCCATAGTAATAGAATAGTTTATGTCTAGAATAATATATCTTTCATGAGAAGAATGTTTGCTGCCTATTCATCATCATCAAGTACTGGGCCTGCTGGCGTAGGTGATCATGTCTCTCCACAACTTTCAATCTCGACAGTTATTTATCATTTCTGTTGTTGACCTTCTGCCAAGCCATTCTCTTAAGCTGTTTAGTATTTTTTCTCTTTGCTTCCCTCTATCTCTTCGTCCCTAAATTTTTCCAGTTGTTACAATATATTCCAGTTGTTGCCTATTACTGACCATGTAAATAGTACTACCGTTGACATGCATTATTTTAATAAACTACGACAGGCTACTTAAAGTTCAGTCATTTTACCTGACCAATTTTACTTATCGAAATTAATGATTATTAATTTGACTTCAATCCATTATATTTATTTAGATACTGTCATGTTATTAATCACACATAAATCTCTCAAGAAACAAATAATGAGAGATTGAGTGATTCCCTAGACAATTTCCACAGTTACAATTACCACAATTTCCTACCAAAATGGTACTTCAGGCCAGAAAATTAGGTCTTGTCAACCCAGAGGTCACCCAGTTATTAAGATGTTGTGAATCTCTGGGGTAGTTGGACAAAATAAAACTGAAATAGAAATTCTTGACAGTACCAGTTATGTACAAAGCTCAAGAGAATCTCTGGGGTAGTTGGGCAAAAGAAAACTGAAATAGAAATTCTTGACAGTACCAGTTATGTACAAAGCTCGAGAGAATCTCTGGGGTAGTTGGACAAAAGAAAACTGAAATAGAAATTCTTGACAGTACCAGTTATGTACAAAGCTCAAGAGAATCTCTGGAGTAGTTGGACAAAAGAAAACTGAAATAGAAATTCTTGACAGTACCAGTTATGTACAAAGCTCGAGAGAATCTCTGGGGTAGTTGGGCAAAAGAAAACTGAAATAGAAATTCTTGACAGTAGCAGTTATGTACAAAGCTCGAGAGAATCTCTGGGGTAGTTGGACAAAAGAAAACTGAAATAGAAATTCTTGACAGTACCAGTTATGTACAAAGCTCGAGAGAATCTCTGGGGTAGTTGGGCAAAAGAAAACTGAAATAGAAATTCTTGACAGTATCAGTTATGTACAAAGCTCGAGAGAATCTCTGGGGTAGTTGGACAAAAGAAAACTGAAATAGAAATTCTTGACAGTACCAGTTATGTACAAAGCTCAAGAGAATCTCTGGGGTAGTTGGGCAAAAGAAAACTGAAATAGAAATTCTTGATAGTACCAGTTATGTACAAAGCTCGAGAGAATCTCTGGGGTAGTTGGGCAAAAGAAAACTGAAATAGAAATTCTTGACAGTACCAGTTATGTACAAAGCTCAAGAGAATCTCTGGGGTAGTTGGGCAAAAGAAAACTGAAATAGAAATTCTTGACAGTACCAGTTATGTACAAAGCTCAAGAGAATCTCTGGGGTAGTTGGGCAAAAGAAAACTGAAATAGAAATTCTTGACAGTACCTGTTATGTACAAAGCTCAAGAGAATCTCTGGAGTAGTTGGGCAAAAGAAAACTGAAATAGAAATTCTTGACAGTACCAGTTATGTACAAAGCTCAAGAGAATCTCTGGAGTAGTTGGGCAAAAGAAAACTGAAATAGAAATTCTTGACAGTACCTGTTATGTACAAAGCTCGAGAGAATCTCTGGGGTAGTTGGACAAAAGAAAACTGAAATAGAAATTCTTGACAGTACCAGTTATGTACAAAGCTCGAGAGAATCTCTGGGGTAGTTGGGCAAAAGAAAACTGAAATAGAAATTCTTGACAGTATCAGTTATGTACAAAGCTCGAGAGAATCTCTGGGGTAGTTGGACAAAAGAAAACTGAAATAGAAATTCTTGACAGTACCAGTTATGTACAAAGCTCGAGAGAATCTCTGGGGTAGTTGGGCAAAAGAAAACTGAAATAGAAATTCTTGACAGTACCAGTTATGTACAAAGCTCGAGAGAATCTCTGGGGTAGTTGGACAAAAGAAAACTGAAATAGAAATTCTTGACAGTACCAGTTATGTACAAAGCTCAAGAGAATCTCTGGGGTAGTTGGACAAAAGAAAACTGAAATAGAAATTCTTGACAGTACCAGTTATGTACAAAGCTCAAGAGAATCTCTGGGGTAGTTGGACAAAAGAAAACTAAAATAGAAATTCTTGACAGTACCAGTTATGTACAAAGCTCAAGAGAATCTCTGGGGTAGTTGGACAAAAGAAAACTGAAATAGAAATTCTTGACAGTACCAGTTGTGTACAAAGCTCAAGAGAATCTCTGGGGTAGTTGGACAAAAGAAAACTGAAATAGAAATTCTTGACAGTACCAGTTATGTACAAAGCTCGAGAGAATCTCTGGGGTAGTTGGACAAAAGAAAACTGAAATAGAAATTCTTGACAGTACCAGTTATGTACAAAGCTCAAGAGAATCTCTGGAGTAGTTGGGCAAAAGAAAACTGAAATAGAAATTCTTGACAGTACCTGTTATGTACAAAGCTCAAGAGAATCTCTGGAGTAGTTGGACAAAAGAAAACTGAAATAGAAATTCTTGACAGTACCAGTTATGTACAAAGCTCAAGAGAATCTCTGGGGTAGTTGGACAAAAGAAAACTGAAATAGAAATTCTTGACAGTACCAGTTATGTACAAAGCTCAAGAGAATCTCTGGAGTAGTTGGGCAAAAGAAAACTGAAATAGAAATTCTTGACAGTACCAGTTATGTACAAAGCTCAAGAGAATCTCTGGGGTAGTTGGAGAAAAGAAAACTGAAATAGAAATTCTTGACAGTACCAGTTATGTACAAAGCTCGAGAGAATCTCTGGGGTAGTTGGACAAAAGAAAACTGAAATAGAAATTCTTGACAGTACCAGTTATGTACAAAGCTCAAGAAAATCTCTGGGGTAGTTGGACAAAAGAAAACTGAAATAGAAATTCTTGACAGTACCAGTTATGTACAAATGCTCAAGAGAATCTCTGGGGTAGTTGGACAAAAGAAAACTGAAATAGAAATTCTTGACAGTATCAGTTATGTACAAAGCTCGAGAGAATCTCTGGGGTAGTTGGGCAAAAGAAAACTGAAATAGAAATTCTTGACAGTATCAGTTATGTACAAAGCTCGAGAGAATCTCTGGGGTAGTTGGACAAAAGAAAACTGAAATAGAAATTCTTGACAGTACCAGTTATGTACAAAGCTCAAGAGAATCTTTGGGGTAGTTGGACAAAAGAAAACTGAAATAGAAATTCTTGACAGTACCAGTTATGTACAAAGCTCGAGAGAATCTCTGGGGTAGTTGGGCAAAAGAAAACTGAAATAGAAATTCTTGACAGTACCAGTTATGTACAAAGCTCGAGAGAATCTCTGGGGTAGTTGGACAAAAGAAAACTGAAATAGAAATTCTTGACAGTACCAGTTATGTACAAAGCTCAAGAGAATCTCTGGAGTAGTTGGGCAAAAGAAAACTGAAATAGAAATTCTTGACAGTACCTGTTATGTACAAAGCTCAAGAGAATCTCTGGGGTAGTTGGACAAAAGAAAACTGAAATATAAATTCTTGACAGTACCAGTTATGTACAAAGCTCAAGAGAATCTCTGGAGTAGTTGGGCAAAAGAAAACTGAAATAGAAATTCTTGACAGTACCTGTTATGTACAAAGCTCAAGAGAATCTCTGGGGTAGTTGGACAAAAGAAAACTGAAATAGAAATTCTTGACAGTACCAGTTATGTACAAAGCTCAAGAGAATCTCTGGAGTAGTTGGGCAAAAGAAAACTGAAATAGAAATTCTTGACAGTACCTGTTATGTACAAAGCTCAAGAGAATCTCTGGGGTAGTTGGACAAAAGAAAACTGAAATAGAAATTCTTGACAGTACCAGTTATGTACAAAGCTCAAGAGAATCTCTGGAGTAGTTGGGCAAAAGAAAACTGAAATAGAAATTCTTGACAGTACCAGTTATGTACAAAGCTCAAGAGAATCTCTGGGGTAGTTGGACAAAAGAAAACTGAAATAGAAATTCTTGACAGTACCAGTTATGTACAAAGCTCAAGAGAATCTCTGGAGTAGTTGGGCAAAAGAAAACTGAAATAGAAATTCTTGACAGTACCAGTTATGTACAAAGCTCAAGAGAATCTCTGGAGTAGTTGGGCAAAAGAAAACTGAAATAGAAATTCTTGACAGTACCAGTTATGTACAAAGCTCAAGAGAATCTCTGGGGTAGTTGGGCAAAAGAAAACTAAAACAGAAATTCTTGACAGTACCAGTTATGTACAAAGCTCGAGAGAATCTCTGGGGTAGTTGGGCAAAAGAAAACTGAAATAGAAATTTTTGACAGTACCAGTTATGTACAAAGCTCAAGAGAATCTCTGGAGTAGTTGGGCAAAAGAAAATGAAATAGAAATTCTTGACAGTACCAGTTATGTACAAAGCTCGAGAGAATCTCTGGGGTAGTTGGGCAAAAGAAAACTGAAATAGAAATTCTTGACAGTACCAGTTATGTACAAAGCTCGAGAGAATCTCTGGGGTAGTTGGGCAAAAGAAAACTGAAATAGAAATTCTTGACAGTACCAGTTATGTACAAAGCTCAAGAGAATCTCTGGGGTTGTTGGGCAAAAGAAAACTGAAATAGAAATTCTTGACAGTACCAGTTATGTACAAAGCTCAAGAGAATCTCTGGGGTAGTTGGACAAAAGAAAACTGAAATAGAAATTCTTGACAGTACCAGTTATGTACAAAGCTCAAGAGAATCTCTGGAGTAGTTGGGCAAAAGAAAACTGAAATAGAAATTCTTGACAGTATCAGTTATGTACAAAGCTCGAGGGAATCTCTGGGGTAGTTGGGCAAAAGAAAACTGAAATAGAAATTCTTGACAGTACCAGTTATGTACAAAGCTCGAGAGAATCTCTGGGGTAGTTGGGCAAAAGAAAACTGAAATAGAAATTCTTGACAGTACCAGTTATGTACAAAGCTCAAGAGAATCTCTGGAGTAGTTGGGCAAAAGAAAACTGAAATAGAAATTCTTGACAGTATCAGTTATGTACAAAGCTCGAGAGAATCTCTGGGGTAGTTGGGCAAAAGAAAACTGAAATAGAAATTCTTGACAGTACCAGTTATGTACAAAGCTCAAGAGAATCTCTGGGGTAGTTGGACAAAAGAAAACTAAAATAGAAATTCTTGACAGTACCAGTTATGTACAAAGCTCAAGAGAATCTCTGGGGTAGTTGGACAAAAGAAAACTGAAATAGAAATTCTTGACAGTACCAGTTGTGTACAAAGCTCAAGAGAATCTCTGGGGTAGTTGGACAAAAGAAAACTGAAATAGAAATTCTTGACAGTACCAGTTATGTACAAAGCTCGAGAGAATCTCTGGGGTAGTTGGACAAAAGAAAACTGAAATAGAAATTCTTGACAGTACCAGTTATGTACAAAGCTCAAGAGAATCTCTGGAGTAGTTGGGCAAAAGAAAACTGAAATAGAAATTCTTGACAGTACCTGTTATGTACAAAGCTCAAGAGAATCTCTGGAGTAGTTGGACAAAAGAAAACTGAAATAGAAATTCTTGACAGTACCAGTTATGTACAAAGCTCAAGAGAATCTCTGGAGTAGTTGGGCAAAAGAAAACTGAAATAGAAATTCTTGACAGTACCAGTTATGTACAAAGCTCGAGAGATAGCAGTCACCTCTCAAATTTGGGTAAGAAAACATCCAGATTCTTATATAATGGCAATGATGAATTCAACGGGTAATTTGCTTAATTATGGGTACACGGTTATTCTGAAGGGTAACTTAACTACATACCAATTAAGTATAACAACTCCCTCATCTACAAGATTTAGGGTGAAAATGATCAATACCAAAGACGATCATCCTTAAAAGGTGAATCAGCAATGACAGAGTGGTAACAAGGTGTTTCGTGATCAAGGTCTTTGCCCTATAGTGTGGACTTTTGATGATGTCAGTTCATGTTAAGAAGAGGCTAACAACTGTTACAAATGCCTATAACAACTATTAGAACAAGAAAATGTAACAAGGCTCTGTTGGCTCTAAAGGACTGAAATTAATGAGATATTGTTGTAAATAAACGTGACTAGTTACTCTGCCAGCGTTTTTCCATTAAAAAAACATTTCTGTAACATGTTTCACTACTTTTTCCTGCAACATGTTTCACTACTTTTTCCTGCAACATGTTTCACTACTTCTACCCAGACTGGCTAGTCTCTAACCATGGAGAGGTGGAGTAGGAACATAATCAGCAGCTGCACCTCAACCTGATGGAAGTAGCCAGCTATAAGTCTGGGACCACTTTCAACCAAAGTCCTGTTTGGCCTCCTGTGTATAATGTTTTCCGGAGCTCACTAATCATAAAGTGCTGAGCAGATGTTTCAGAGTAGTCTCCCTAATAAATCATGTCACCCACTCATTGACCTCACACTTAAATACACCGTCAAGCCAACACTATTAATCAGCATCATCATCGAGTGCCGTGGTACGGAAAGGAACACCAAAATTACACTGAAGAAGGGTGGAAACATCCTAACAGGTAAGCATGCAGCAAATCACTTTGCAGACTCCTTTGCAAATGACAATAATATTGAAATTAGCTTAGAGAAACGACAAGAGACCCGTTTAAAACAACAAAATGCAAGACAAGAAGAGACCGCACATGAAATGAAGTTATGGAAATACCTATTACACAAAGAGAGCTAGAGCTGGCAATATCCAAATTAAAAATGAAAAAGTCACCAGGCAGTGATGGAGTGTCCAAAGAAATGATTAAGAACTTGGGAACTGCAGCTAAAGCAAAACTACTGCAGATCTACAACATTTGCTAGACCACAGGTAGAGAGGGAGCCGCGATAGCTCAGTGGTTAGTGAACTGGACTACAAAAGACAAAGGGTAGGGTTCGATCCCAACCGACGGCTTCCGGGTTCACCCAGCCTTAAATGGGTACCGGATTTTTTTCGGGGAAAGTAAAGCAGCAGAGGCGTAATACCGACCACATTACCCCAAAAATCATGTGCTGAGGGTCTGTAAAATATAGGGTTACTAACACCATATTTCCCTATACGCCACTTGGCGTGATGGGGGTACTTTACTTTACTTTTTTTTACAGGTAGAGTGCCACAGGCATGAAGAGAAGCAATTATGATACCATTACTAAAGCCAGGAAAAGATGGTTCAACGACATGCAGCTATAGACCAATCAGCCTTACAAGCTGTTTATGTAAAACAATGGAACGTATAATCAATCTCAGACTGCAGTGGTACCTGGAAAGTGAAACCTCCTTGACCCACAACAAGCAGGCTTTAAACATTGCTACTCTACCGAAGATCAGACAACCTATCTTTCCCAGGAAACTGAGGATTGCTTTCAAGAAAAGAAACTGGTACTAGCAGCATGTATAGACCTAAAGAAAGCATTTGATAAGGTATGGAAGGAAGGGCTTTTGAAGAAACTGAGAAATTATGGAGTAAATGACAGGATGTACAAATGGGTCAAAGCATACCTGCATAACAGGAGAGCCAGAGTGCAACTGGATGGTCTTAAGAGTAAGAAGGTCTTAACGCCAGGGCGTTCCACAGGGAGGAGTACTATCTCCAACACTTTTTCTGATCTACATCAATGACCTAGTTACTGAACTACCACATGGCATCAAAGTGGCAATGTATGCAGATGACTTGGTAATGTGGTGCACAGAGAGTATGCAACAGTGGCCTCCAAATTGCTACAAAGAGCTATGAATGCACTGAATTCATGGACAAATAGATGGTGTATCAGCATCAATACAGACAAATGCAGTACTACAATTTTCACTCTCTCCCCAAAACACAAAGCAGGAGCCATCTACATAAACAATGAACCTGTGAAGGAATACATACAAGCTACGTATCTCCGAGTTACATTTGATAACAAACTATCTTGAAAACAGCAGATAAAAAAGGCAACCCAAAAAGCAAGGAGGAAATTGGCTATTCTAAGAAAGCTGTGTGAAACCACATGGGGTGCGAGTGGGAAAATACTCAGTAAAGTTTACCAACAGAGTATACGCCCACATTTAGAATATGGATCATCTGCATGGTGCTCAACATCAAACACCACACTACAAAAAATGGATAAAGTACAAAACCAGGCACTTAGGGTCATCACAGGAGCAATGAAATCAACACCAATATTGGAGATGGAGAAATTGTGGAGGATACCAGCACTGAGAGAACGGAGGGACACAAAGGCGCTGATACAGGCAGAAAAATTTGCATGCATGCCGAGACATCCAATGAATGGCCGATTCCAAAATCTTGCATCATGACGGTTTAAGAGAAGCAGTTTTATCCACCAAGCCAAGCGTATTAGTAGACAAACACCAGACATGCCAAGAGTTGTTTACCCCCTACTTCCCAAACCAGAATGACTCCCTGGACAGAGGAATCAGGATTATCAATACAAATACGGACAGAAGTGAAAGGAATAGTTGACAAAGAGGAACAAAATAGTCTACAGCGAAAAACAATAACTCTCAGTTTCCTGGAGGAAGAATGCCCACAAGACCTATGGATTCATGTGTACACAGATGGATCAGCACAGAATGCAGTAAAGAATGGGGGAGCAGGTGCATACATAGAGTACCCAAATAACACTGGGGATATTAATAAAATAGCAACAGGGAAATATTGTCACAATTATGATGCAGAAATACAAGCAATAAAGTTGGCAATAGAAAAACTGCTGAACAGTAATCTTAGCCTACATCCTGTAGTGTTTTTGACATGCAAGATCAGTACTCCATGCACTACAATCCAGAAAATTACCACATCTGCAGACCTTATTGACTGAACTCTGCAAGCACCACAGGGTTGCCCTGCAGTAGATCCCATCTCACTGTGGAATACCAGGAAATGAGAAAGCAGATCAGTTGACAAAGGAAGGTTCAACAGGCACACAACTAGATACACCGGTTACACACCGTCATAAGAAACAGATAATCAAATCAATCAGATGACCACAAGCCCCAAATCAGGATGCCTTTCATAATATTAATAGATATGAACAAGTTATCATTATATGCCTCAGAACAGGACACAATCGACTCCATAGTCACATGTATACAAAATTCAAGATCGGCACTTCATCTACTTGTACATGTGGACAGGCGCCCCAGACTACTGAACACATACTTCAAGACTGCACTGAATATAGTAGACTGAGGAAAATCCATTGGCCCATAGATACAACATTACAGACAAAACTCACGCTGAAGTCGGATGTGTTGGGCCGAAAGGCGCAAATATCACAGTTATACTGTAAACCACAACACAACGCAGACACGCCTACTTAACGTCCTTTTAAGGGCGGATGATGACGAGGTACACTCCTTAAGTCATCGGGCGAACGCAAGCAAGCACAGACAAAACTATATGGGCCACTGCAAGAATTACAAAAGACAATTAAATTTATACAGGAAACGACATTGCGGATACAGACAATACTTCCGGCAAACGAAAGATAGATAGATCGAGTGCCGTCTCCGCAATGAAGGTTGGCTACCATGGAGCGCCATTCTGCTCTGTCTCTTGCTTTGATGGTGCAGGTTGTCATAGGCTGATTTGTCTATCTTTTGATGTTACTTGTCCATGTTAGTCTTGGTCTGCCTTTGCCTCTTTTACCTTGTATTTTCCCCTCCAAGATTACTTTTAGTAGGCTGTTGTGCCTTTTAACATGGCCCAAAAATCGCATTTGTCTTGTTTGAACTGTGTTTAGTAGTTCTCTTTTCATTTTTACACTATTTGTGCTGTCCATTAAATAATAGTGAATATTAATTAATTGCATTTTCCTTAAATGGAAATTTTTCTAGTAAATACTCATCTTGTAATTCTGTTTAGCATGGCATCAAATCAAAATGTCATGAATAATGCAGGGATTAAAGAAATCTATCTATTGTCCTTTCGAGCCCAAGACAGCACATAGGGCAGAACCACAATCTCAAATACAGAAACCTTGCGTGCCAAAATGGCACATATTGCGGAGATCACTGCTTCTAAAATCTATGGCTCTGTTTCCATAACAACATTTTTTACAATGACAGCTTGTCAAGCCATTGATCAACCTCCTTAGTCGCCTCTTACGACATGCCTGGAAGGTCACAGTGACACTATTCTTTACTTCCCTCATAATGAGGCCCCGGTAACACACAGGAGATTAAATAAATAGTGAAGTAAAAATGGAATCTTATTATTGTCACATAAAGAGATTGGTGCTCAAAAGAGATTAAAGTGAAAACTATATTTATTACATTATCCCATTTCTGGGTCTGGCGGAGGAACAAATAGGACCATAAGCATGTGTGTACACACACATACACACTCACTCACTTTCTTGTGACATACCATGATTTGAAGCCTTGCTCTCCTAGTCTGGAGCATGACAAGTTCATGATTTCGCCACCCACTCTCCAGTGATTGATGGGAGAAAATTAAAGGAAAAATTGAAGCACAGGCTACCAACTTTTTCATCCCTTACATTTTGTACACCACTTATCTTTGTTTTTTATTTTTGAATAATCCAAATAGAAATTAATCGGCGTAATGATCTCTCTATACTATACCATAAGAAAACATTGAGATGTACAAATATGACAAGTAAAATATGTGCTTCAGTGATGATAAAAATCACAAAACAAAACAATAGAAAAGCAACTAGATGGACAGCACTAAGTAATATGCTTCTCAAACTGGCGGTGAACCCCTTCCTCATAAGATGGATCGCCGCGGCACTGTTTCAGAGGAAGGTGATACTCAGATGTGGAAGTTGGTCTTCCGAGCCAACATCCATTTGTCCTGGGCTGCCACAAGGCTCACCATTGTCACCAGTTCTATTTAATGTGTACACAATAACGATCACGGCCCAACAGCTGGATGGGAGGGGAAGAACTATGACTTTTGCTGATGATATTCTGGTATATCGACAGGGAAGAGACAGACGGGGAATCGCCTCCACAATGCAATACGAACTCGATCGCATTTCTTCCTGGTGTGGGGTTTCAGGTGCCTTGGTTAATCCTAATAAAGCATCAGTTTCATGGTTCTCCCTTAACAATCATATCGTTAATACGACCACACCGGTAGTACGAATGGGAGCTGATGAGGTGACCAGGGACAAGTTGATGACATACCTCGGAGTTAAGTTTGATCGCAGCCTGTGTTTTCGGGACCACGTTGACCATGTGATAACAAAATCCCGCAAAGGATTAGCCGCCTTGAAGGTCATGGCAGCTGCCAACATCGAGCAGAGGCTACTTACTCTTCTGTTCCAGGGATTAGTCCTCGCACCAATCGAGTATGCCCTGGCCATTCTTACTGTCAGTACGACTCAAATTGATAGGCTGGATAAAATACAAAATGAAGCCATGCGCATTATCCTGGGATGTACGAGGGACACTCCCTGTGTGGCAATGAGGTATCTTCTTGACTTTCCAACCATGGATGACAGAATCAAGATCTGGAGAGCACGAGCATACCTGAAGATTAGTACAGATACAGAGCATCCATTGCACCACGTGCTCAACACAGAGAAAGGTACCAGGCTAAAAAGAGGCAAATCATGGGTGGGCCGAGCAGAAGATGTCATCAAACAGGTCTGTGGGCTTACCAATCTCAGCGTTGGTGAGGAGTGGATACCGGTGCCTACGTCATTCAAGGGGACTTTCTCATGTATTGTCACACTCGACAGGAAAAGTAGGGAACAGAACCCAGTCGTGGTTAATGCTGAGGTCAACGGTCTTATCTGCGATAACACCGATGAGAAAGATGCAGTCATCTATACAGACGGATCTGTAAGACGACACGAAAAAAGTGCATGGGCATTTACAGCACGTTCGGCAGGCAGAATAGCCAAGGAAGACAGTGGTGCATACGCCATGACCACGAGTAGCATGACAATGGAGGTGATGGCAGTGACCAAGGCATTCAAATGGTTAGAGTCACAAGACTACATCCACGCATGTATACTGAGTGATTCGATGAGCATGATAAAAAAAAGTGGAGGCAGGCTTTGTACGCATGCAATGGGTAGAGTCGTTGCAGAAATCCAAAATACGTAAGGTCACCTTTGTCTATGTCCCTGGACATGCGGGAGTACGGGAAAATGAGAGAGCGGACAGGTTGGCTAGCTGCGCTGTCGTTGAGGACGGGCAACCGATGGATCGGGCGGACGTCATCAATGCACTCCGAGATGTGGGAAGAGCACAGGACTTCGACAAACACAGATCAACGTCGCTTCTTCGGATGATGGAAATGGGAGTTAAGTTGGGCACAGCTAGAAATGAGAAACTTGGTGGCTGTGTAAGAAGACTTATCAACCAACATAGAACTGGAGTCGTCAGTCGCTGGACCCTGAGGGAATTGCTGAGGAGGGGATCTGAGCACCTATGGACATGTTCGGAGTGCAATGATGATGACCCGCAAATAACTCAATAACTCAATAACTCAATAACTAAGTAATAGATCTCAGCTTCACCAACTCCCAGAGACAGTAGGAGATGGACAACACTAACTAGTAGATCTCAGCTTCACCAACTCTCAGAGACAGTAGGAGATGGACAGCACTAAGTAATAGATCTCAGCTGTACCAGCTCTCAGAGAAAGTAGATGGACAGCACAAAGTAGTAGATCTCAGCTTTACCAACTCTCAGAGACAGTAGGAGATGGACAGCACAAAATAGTAGATCTCAGCTATACCAGCTCTCAGAGACAGTAGGACATGGACAGCACAAAATAGTAGATCTCAACTATACCAGCTCTCAGAGACAGTAGGAGATGGACAGCACAAAGTAGTAGATCTCAACTATACCAGCTCTCAGAGACAGTAGGAGATGGACAGCACAAAATAGTAGATCTCAGCTTCACCTGCTCTCAGAGACAGTAGGAGATGGACAGCACTAAGTAATAGATCTCAATTTTATCAACTCTCAGAGACAGTAGGAGATGGACAGCACAAAGTAGTAGATCTCAGCTATACCAGCTCTCAGAGACAGTAGGAGATGGACAGTACTAAGTAATAGATCTCAGCTTCACCAACTCTCAAAGACAGTAGGAGATGGACAGCACTAAGTAATAGATCTCAGCTTCACCAACTCTCAGAGACAGTAGGAGATGGACAGCACAAAGTAATAGATCTCAGCTTTACTAACTCTCAGAGACAGTAGGAGATGGACAGCACAAAGTAATAGATCTCAGCTTTACTAACTCTCAGAGACAGTAGGTGATGGACAGCACAAAGTAATAGATCTCAGCTTCACCAACTCTCAGAGACAGTAGGAGATGGACAGCACTAAGTAATAGATCTCAGCTTCACCAACTCTCAGAGACAGTAGGAGATGGACAGCACAAAGTAGTAGATCTTAGCTTCACCAACTCTCAAAGACAGTAGGAGATGGACAGCACAAAGTAATAGATCTCAGCTTTACTAACTCTCAGAGACAGTAGGAGATGGACAGCACTAAGTAATAGATCTCAGCTATACTAACTCTCAGAGACAGTAGGAGATGTACAGCACTAAGTAATAGATCTCAGCTATACTAACTCTCAGAGACAGTAGGAGATGGACAGCACAAAGTAGTAGATCTCAGCTATACTAACTCTCAAAGACAGTAGGAGATGGACAGCACAAAGTAATAGATCTCAGCTATACTAACTCTCAAAGACAGTAGGAGATGGACAGCACAAAGTAGTAGATATCAGCTTCACCTGCTCTCAGAGACAGTAGGAGATGGACAGCACAAAGTAGTAGATCTCAGCTTCACCTGCTCTCAGGGACAGTAGTAGATGAACAGCACAAAGTAGTAGATCTCAGCTATACCAGATCTCAGAGACACTAGGAGATGGACAGCACTAAGTAATAGATCTCAGCTTCACCAACTCTCCAAGACAGTAGGAGATGGACAGCACAAAGTAGTAGATATCAGCTTCACCTGCTCTCAGAGACAGTAGGAGATGGACAGCACAAAGTAGTAGATCTCAGCTTCACCTGCTCTCAGAGACAGTAGGAGATGGACAGCACAAAGTAGTAGATCTCAGCTTCACCTGCTCTCAGGGACAGTAGTAGATGAACAGCACAAAGTAGTAGATCTCAGCTATACCAGATCTCAGAGACACTAGGAGATGGACAGCACTAAGTAATAGATCTCAGCTTCACCAACTCTCCAAGACAGTAGGAGATGGACAGCACAAAGTAGTAGATATCAGCTTCACCTGCTCTCAGAGACAGTAGGAGATGGACAGCACAAAGTAGTAGATCTCAGCTTCACCTGCTCTCAGAGACAGTAGGAGATGGACAGCACAAAGTAGTAGATCTCAGCTTCACCAACTCACAGAGACAGTAGATGGAGAAAACTGAAGGAGAATTGTTGTGTCCATTGACGTTGTCATTGTGACTCACCTAGTTATATGATAGGCAAAACCAGGTCAGTAATGGCGTCGTCTGACATAATTGACTCACGGCTCGTGCGCTGGGTGGCCTCGGTACTGGAGGGAAGAAAAGTAGCGTTACGTTTCGGTACCTGGACATCGAAGCCGAGATATCGCTGTGGTTGCCTCAAGGTTCGCCGTTATCACCTGCTTTGTTCAATATATACACTGCCAGGGTAAAAAAAGTAAAGTACCCCAGTCACGCCAAGTGGCGTATAGGGAAATATGGTGTTAGTGACCCTATATTTTACAGACCTTCAGCACATGATTTTTGGGGTAATGTGGTCAGTATTACGCCCGTGCTGCTTTACTTTCCCAGAAAAAAATCCGGTACCCATTTAAGGCTGGGTGAACCCGGAAGCCGTCGGTTGGGATCGAACCCTACCCCTTGTCCGTGGTAGTCCAGTTCACTAACCACTGAGCTATCGCGGCTACTGCCAGGGTAGCGCAGCTAAATAGTGTCGGGGTCGCACTCTCGCCATTGTAGACGACATCACATGTACAAGGTCACGATAGTGCAGAAATGGCTAGGCAATTACAGGAAAGCATGGATCAGATAACCACTTGGTGCAATAACTACGAAGCACTCATTAACCCAAACAAGGCATCTGTAATGTGGTGTTCGCTAAATAACAGAATAGTTAAGACACCCTCCCAGTCATAAACAGCAATGGTGAGAGACATCATGAGAAGTCCGACTATTAAGTATCTGGGGATAACGTTTTGATGGTCCCTTTCTTTCAATCAAAACATGAGGTTTGTCACACAAAAGGCAAGGAGAGGTTTGATCGAGATCTTGGTCAGGGCAAACCTCCAGCAATCGTTACTACTCTCATAGTAGAGCTCCTGCAGGCTGTAGTACTCCCAGTACTGGATAATGGTTTAGGTATGCTCACTCTCTTGTCCACTCACATCGCAAAGTTGGAAAGGGTTCAGGATTAGAACCTACGTACAGTTCTCCAATGCACTAGAGATGCATATATATGTTCAATGAGGTATTTACTTGATTTACCAATCATTAGAGTGCGACATAGATGTGCTCACGAGGTTCGGGCTTACTTGAACGTGGTAAGAAACATAAACCATCCCTAACATTCGTTCGTTCGTTCGCTTTCGTCAGCTCTGACTTCTGACGAAGTCCCACCCACTCAATTTTGTAGGACTGAATTTTGCGTGTAAAGTCTGTTTTATCCCATTACAGGATGCCCCTCGCCATGCAGGCAGATTTATTCCGACTTCAGAGGTACTAATTATTAGTAAAACCCAGGTGTCCTCGCCAGGGTACGAACCCCGGCTGTTGCCGTGGTAAGCCAACCGCCTATCGATTGCGCTAACCGGACACCCTCCCTAACATTCAAAATTGGGTGCGACCAAGGGCAAGCACCTCAGGCGTGGAAAATCCCGGATGGCCGAGGCGGAGGAGTCGTAAGAAGAGAATGTGATCTGAGTGACATTAGGACTGGCACGGATTGGATAGAAGTGACAGTGGAGAAAAAGAGGCTAATCTAAGTAACCATTCAGCTCGGCAGGGAGTGTCACAAGTGGGTCAATGGAGCTATGGATGTCATAATAAGTGAATCCATCGAAAATGTGTTCTCATCTCAGGATCCGATCATCTTCTCGGATGGTTATGTATCTCACGAACAACGCAGTGGTTGGAGTTTTGTGGCATACCAACATGGCAGAGGAGTGGCTAGGGAATCTGACAAGTGTAGCATTACGGTGTCCAGCATAAGAATGGAGGTAGAAGCAGTAACGGCGACGATAACATTGCATGGGTCAACAGTGTCTGCAGCATGAGTGGATGCATTTCTTGGATAACTCTAAAGTGAACGCGTTAACTGGGTGTAAGCTGGTATACAATGAAATAACCGGTAAGCTCGTTGGCAGCTCTGGCTCTGAGTGTGGCCTTACTCTGGATAAAGAGGACATCGCCAAGTTTGTTCTTCATTCCTTAAGAGAAGAGAAGAAGTGAGACAGCGGTTTATATATTAAGAGACTGAGGAGTCTAAAAGTGGACAAGAGATCTTGTCGTTACGGATCCATAATAAACACCTTACAGGATCAATCAGTCTGCATACGCTTCGAGAAAAGGTGGAACGGACGGATATCGGTATGCCGCGACTGTAGTGAAACTGATTTCATCAAAAGAATAGAATAGACATAAATTACTACATCTTTAATATATGTCAGCTCATTGTCAGATGTCAACAAATTACTGGATATTTGAATTCATCTGCCTACTTTATTTGTACATGTGTTCTATCTAGCATTTCGTTATTTCCGTGTTATTTATGTTCACTTGTCAACATAGTCCATGTTATTTATGTTCAGTTGTCATCATAATCCATGTTATTTATGTTCACTTGTCAACATAGTCCATGTTATTTATGTTTAGTTGTCAACATAATCCATGTTATTTATGTTCAGTTGTCAACATAGTCCATGTTATTTATGTTCAGTTGTCAACATAGTCCATGTTATTTATGTTCAGTTGTCAACATAGTCCATGTTATTTATGCTCACTTGTCAACATAGTCCATGTTATTTATGTTCACTTGTCAACATAGTCCATGTTATTTATGTTCACTTGTCAACATAGGCAATGTTATTTATGTTCACTTGTCAACATAGTCCATGTTATTTATGTTCAGTTGTCAACATAGTCAATGTTATTTATGTTCACTTGTCAACATAGTCCATGTTATTTATGTTCACTTGTCAACATAGTCCATGTTATTTATGTTCAGTTGTCAACATAGTCCATGTTATATATGTTCAGTTGTCAACATAGTCCATGTTATTTATGTTCAGTTGTCAACATAGTCCATGTTATTTATGTTCACTTGTCAACATAGTCCATGTTATTTATGTTCAGTTGTCAACATAGTCCATGTTATTTATGTTCAGTTGTCAACATAGTCCATGTTATTTATGTTCAGTTGTCAACATAGTCCATGTTATTTATGTTCACTTGTCAACATAGTCAATGTTATTTATGTTCACTTGTCAACATAGTCCATGTTATTTATGTTCAGTTGTCAACATAGTCAATGTTATTTATGTTCAGTTGTCAACATAGTCCATGTTATTTATGTTCAGTTGTCAACATAGTCAATGTTATTTATGTTCAGTTGTCAACATAGTCCATGTTATTTATGTTCAGTTGTCAACATAGTCCATGTTATTTATGTTCACTTGTCAACATAATCCATGTTATTTATGTTCACTTGTCAACATAGTCCATGTTATTTATGTTCACTTGTCAACATAGTCCATGTTATTTATGTTCAGTTGTCAACATAGTCCATGTTATTTATGTTCAGTTGTCAACATAGTCCATGTTATTTATGTTCACTTGTCAACATAATCCATGTTATTTATGTTCACTTGTCAACATAGTCCATGTTATTTATGTTCACTTGTCAACATAGTCCATGTTATTTATGTTCAGTTGTCAACATAGTCCATGTTATTTATGTTCAGTTGTCAACATAGTCCATGTTATTTATGTTCAGTTGTCAACATAGTCCATGTTATTTATGTTCAGTTGTCAACATAATCCATGTTATTTATGTTCACTTGTCAACATAGTCCATGTTATTTATGTTCACTTGTCAACATAGTCCATGTTATTTATGTTCACTTGTCAACATAATCCATGTTATTTATGTTCAGTTGTCAACATAGTCCATGTTATTTATGTTCAGTTGTCAACATAGTCCATGTTATTTATGTTCAGTTGTCAACATAGTCCATGTTATTTATGTTCAGTTGTCAACATAGTCCATGTTATACAGGTTTACATATCACCCAAAATTCATTACGACATTTTTGTGAGTACAGGTTGCCTTCCCTCTTTGATCCGCCTGGCCAACATGGTTACCAGTCCGCTTCATGCGCTAATGCGAGGAGTAGCGAGATCCTTGATCCAGGGATCAGATAACTAAAAATGACAAATGAAAAATCAACATTTTTCTGGCACATCATGAGAAGAGGAAAGTTCGAATACTGGGTTCCAAATGGCAAAATAAAAGGAACGAGAGATCGCGGACGACAAGCAGAGAAACTACTGGATAGCTTGGTGTCATGGCATGGAAAACAGTCAATAACAGAAATGATACAATGCACTGTAGATAGAAGGTTGTGGAAGGATCGCCTAGCCAACCGGTATGGCACATGATGATGATATAATCGTTTATTTATTTTGCTAGTGAAGCATTGTTCCGCTTCTAGACTCCAACATATAAGAAGAGAGACTTTAGTCTCGGTTTAATTGTATATATGTTTTAGCTTACTAATTGTTACATACTATCAATTGTTATCCTCCTATATGTAACACATATTCCTTTTGTTTTATCATTTCATCTCTTATCCCTATTTTTATTTCTCCTTTGTTATTATTTGTATATGTTTTACTATTACAACTTTTGAAAGATTAGTTTAAACTACATTTACTTCCAATAGAAAGCGTTAACTTAACAAACAAACAAAACGTTGATTATTGCCATTTCGGTGGTACACTGGGTATGGCGACTTTGAGGGCTACACTGTTTTTAGTGCGCCACCTAGCAGAATCTTCCTCCTGAGTTATTGAGATATTTCGGGTCATCATCATTGCACTCCGAACATGTCCATAGGTGCTCAGATCCCCTCCTCAGCAATTCCCTCAGTGTCCAGCGACTGACGACTCCAGTTCTATGTTGGTTGATGAGTCTTCTTACACGCCCACTAAGTTTCTCATTTCTGGCTGTGCCCACCTCAACTCCCATTTCCATCATCCGAAGAAGTGACGCGGATCTGTGTTTGTCGAAGTCATGTGGTCTTCCCACATCTCGGAGTGCATTGATGATGTCCGCCCGATCCATTGGTTGCCCATCCCCAACGACAGCGCAGCTAGCCAACCTATCCGCTCTTTCATTTCTCCGTACTCCCGAATGTTCAGGGACATAGACAAAGGTGACCTTACGTATTTTGGATTTCTGCAATCTTCCTCCTGAACTTTGTAGTAATTAGACTTGGCGTGCACTACGCTCTCTCGAAAACTCTCGAAACTAATTCTCAATGTAAATGTCATTTGTATCTTCGTGTTTATTTACATTAATTCTTGCAATAATCAACCCCTTTCTGTACACTTGTTTTTATTTCAAAATATGCAGCAACTTTTGTTATATAGACTAAAGTAAAGAACCTCGTCACGCCAATTGGCGTATATGGTATATTGTGTTAGTGACCATACATTTCACAGACCTTCAGCACATGATTTTTTTTGGTAATGTAGCCGGAATTACGCCCGTGCCGCTTTACTTTCCCAGAAAAAAATCCGGTACCCATTTAAGGCTGGGTGAACCCGGAAACCGTCGGTTGGGATCGAACGCTACCTCTTGTCCTTTGTAGTCCAGTTCACTAGCTACTGAGCTATTGCGGCTCCATTTTTTGTTATATAAGAACAATGTAAATTGTTTGCCCCAATATTTTGTTGTCAAATTATGCTGAGAAATTGGACAAATTAATTTCAAGACTTTTAATCTAAATTAAAGTAAATATTGTAATTTTAATCTAAATAATGTAAATGTACTTCATTTACTAAATATAAATTTCATTTGTAACTTTGTAATAAATATGGATATATTAAGAGTGAGACCAGTCCTAGAGTATGGAATCACAGCATGGGTTATGGCTTCCAAATCACACCTTAGCAAAATTAACAGAACACAGAACCAAGCTGCCCGTATCATCACTGGTGCCATGAAATCTACACCTATCAAAACTCAAGAAATAGTAACCGGTTTACAACCCTTAGATGACAGACGGGTTACTAAAGTATTGCAACAAGCGGAGAAATATAGAAGGCTCCTTAGCCACCCCATGCACCAAAGAATAACTGGTTCCGGAATTGTAGGACTAAAGAGGAGCAACTTCGCTGCAATTGCCAATGAACTAACTACTGGTGACCCAGTACTTTCCCAAACAATATCGAAACCCTTGGGCCCATCTGATATGTCTCCTCATGGAAAGCATAAAATACCAGAACTTAAGGAAAATATATATATATACGTATAATTTTGATAATTTTGATTCAGTGAAACATCAAATATTTCTATTCTATATGGATTATGTGTCAAATTTCCAATTCCAGAGAATGATATAATGTGATCTAAAATATCATCAAGCAGGATAGACATATACCATTTGTTTTTAAGGGTGTTTAATAACAGTTTGTGTGTGAAAACAACAAAGATGTAGAGAGACAACACGAGGAGAAAATGGGTCACGGCCAACAGTGACCTCAGTGCGTGGGCAAGCACTGGTAACATAATCCAGGCCCTTACTCTGCGACAGAACTAGCACAGCGGCAGAGGACAATGTAACATACACACAACAGTGCTCAGAGCCAAAATAATGGAGAAACAATCGCGTTCATACAGACATAATGTAAATAAAATTGCAACCATCAATATTTGCGGTATCAGAGACAAAGAAGAACAATTAATTGACGCAATGATAAAAAGAAGAATCAAAATACTTGGAGTAGCAGACACAAGACTGAAGGAGAAACAAACAAGGAAAGCGTACATGAATTATACCATAATAAACTCAGGAGTTAACACCAACGAAGTAGCAAAACACGGAGTAGGATTCATTGTAGACCCAGAAACGTCCAAAAACATTATAGAAATACATCAACATTCAGAAAGGATAATTACCCTAAGAGTAATAGAAAACAACGTCAATATAACATACATCCAAATATATGCACCTTGCAACAACAACGACGAAGAGAGCGAAGAATTCTACGAAACACTTAACGAAATCATAAACAAAGTAAATAAGAACGAAGATCTACTGGTGATGGGGGATTTTAACGGGAGACCAGGGAAACGCAATTATGAGAACTCCAAATATCTGGGCCCATTTGGAGATAACACAAATAGAAAGAACGAAAATGGCAACCGAATGCTTGAATTATGCAATCAACATGAATTATACATAACTAACACTTTCTTTAAGCATAAAGACTCACAAATATACACCTGGTATAAATGGAACGATAACAAATGTAAAAGTCAAATAGATTTCATCCTAGCGAGAACACAAAGGAAGAGGAAAATCAGAGATAGCAGAGCGGTACCTAACATCACAAATGATACAGACCATAAAATGGTGCTAATAACCATCCAGAAGGCAAAACAAGACAACAAGAACCAATTGAAAACAAGAAAACAATCTGAAAGGACAATAAAATTAAGCCAACTTAAAACAGAAGATAAAAAGAAAGAAATAGAAAAACAACTAGAAAGTCAATTTAAACAACTACCACAACAAATAACTACAGTAGATAACGAGTGGCTCATATTAAAAAAATCACTGACGAAAATAGCAACCACAATATGCGGAACGAAGCAAATGAAGAAGGAGGGAAAGATGAGCACTCCATGGTGGAATGACATAGTCAAGAACGCCATAAAAAGAAAGAAAAAACTATACAAAATCTGGCTAAAAACTAAAAAGCCAAGCGATTATGATATATACACAATAGAAAGAAGAGAAGTGAAGAAATTAATCAAAGAAGAAAAACATAAAGCATGGATAAAATTTGGCGAAATGATTAGTAACAACCACAAATCAGCAACCAGAGATTTCTATAGAACAATTAAAGCCATAAGACAAAAGAAAGACAATTATGACCCAACTGAAATCATCAATGATAAACGAGGCCAAGCAATAACAAACAAAGCGCAAATCTTAACGAGATGGAAAGAATAATTCGAAGAGCTTTTGAATGTAGAAACAGCGAGTCCAAAAACACACAAAAAGCAACTAACAGTTGGCGATAAAGAACCAAATATACTAATGGAAGAAATAGAAGAAACATTACGACTAGCACCAAGAAACAAAGCCCCAGGAATCGATAACATCCCAGTAGAAATGCTAACAGCAGCGGGAGAGGCAGGATGTAAATGGCTACACAGAATATTCAACGCTGCATGGATACAACAGCAAGTCCCAGACGATTGGAAACAGTCCATTATATTACCAATATGGAAAAAGAAGGGCAGCAGAAGAGACTGCAACCAATATAGAGGAATATCGCTATTAAGCCACACAGGGAAGTTATATGCCAAGATAGTTGAAAAAAGATTGAGACCAATTATAGACCCACAACTAAGCGATGCTCAGATGGGCTTCAGGAGGAACAGAGGTTGTACAGATGCCCTGTTTATCATAAAACAACTAGCGGAGAAAACAATAGAGCATAATAAAACACTGTATACAGCTTTTATTGACCAAGAAAAGGCGTTCGATAGGGTGGACAGGGAACAACTATGGTCCGTATTGCCCTTGTACGGAGTGAGTCACCACCTAGTAGACATATGCAAGAGCCTCTATGAAAGTAGTCGCACTACAGTAAGATCTTCAGCAGGCTACTCTAAACACTTCACCATTAACTCCGGAGTAAGACAAGGCTGCGTGCTTTCCCCCTTACTTTTCATCACATATATGGACAATATAAGCAAATTAGCATGCCCAATCAAAGGAAACATACCAACACGGATGACAGCAAACGATAACACAGAAGAGAACGAAATATACGTACCAGAAAACAACAGAAGAGAGGAAGAAATAAATGAAATACTATTTGCAGACGACCAAGTTCTGATACATGAAACAACTGAGGACCTACAAGAACATATCAACAGGCTAAACAACACTTGTAAACAATACAACATGAAGATCAACATAAGCAAAACCGAAGTAATGGCAATAGCGAGAAAGGAAGAAAAACTAAACATCATAATAGATAATACATCTTTGAAACAAGTAGACAATTTTAAATATCTGGGTAGCACGCTAACACAAGACAATAACCAAGAAACAGAGATAGATATAAGGTGTAACAAAGCATGCCAAGTTATAGGCCAAGTATCAACACTATTGAAAAACAAAGCAATAACTACGGAAGCAAAAAGGGCAATATACAAATCAATTTTTCTACCAACTCTGAGCTATCAGTGCCAGAATTGGACGCTGGACTCTAGAACAATAAGAAAGATAACGACCACCGAAATGAAATGTGTCAGAAGAATGACAGGAAATAGCTTAAGGGACAGAGTAAGAAACACTGACCTGAGGAAGAAACTCGAAATTGAACCAGCCATCGAATACATAAAGAAACAACAGATAAATTGGTTCGGCCACATAACAAGACAGAAAGAACTGACAATGAATCAAAGAGCCATAAACAAACGCTACGAAAACGTCAGATTAAGAGGAAGACCGAGAAAGAGATGGATAAATGGAATACAAGAGTTACTAGGAGGAATAACATCAGAAGAGGCCAACAGAAGAGCAAAGAATCGCAGATTGTTTCTCCCCTCGACGCCAACGGCAACAGAGGAAGGATAGAAGAAAGAAGAAGAAGAAGGAAAATATAACAGGAATCATGAAAAAAGGCACCCAATCAGACACAGAAAGAAAACACGTAGCAGAAAAACACATACACGATACCTACCCACAAGACTCTTGGTCCGACATATACACAGATGGCTCTGTTACAAATGCCACCAGAAATGGAGGGGGGGGGGGTGTGTTCTTGATGCTGAATAATCAGGACGAGATCACTAAGTCAATAGCTACTGGAAAATTCTCAAACAACTTTAAAGCAGAAACTGAGGCCATCCGAGATGCTGCAACACTGGCTACTCAACACAAACATAACATGCACAATAAATTGGTGATTCTGACTGATGCACTGTCAGTATTATCAGCTCTAAAAAACCCAAAGAACAATGAACTAGATGACTTGAGAACAACCCTGAACCAACTATGCAATAACTTCCAGAGAGTAGTCATTCAGTGGATACCATCACACTGTAAAATACACGGGAATGAACGCGCAGACAAATTAGCTAAAGAGGGAGGGAAATTACCGCAAGAGAACCATCCGCTCAGTTATGATGAAGCCAAATCCATCATTAAAGGCCAGTAACATGAAAAATGGAAACGATAAAACCTAAAGCATAACGAGAGGGACGGATACCATCAACTATCAAGGAGGGATCAAGTACTTCGCCTACGCACTGGCCACAATAGAACGAGAAATCACATGTTCACCAAATTCAAAATAGTTACAACCAGCCTATGCCACTGTACACTGGACAATATGACTACAAAACATGTTCTACAGGATTGCCCCCCCCCCAGTACACAGACCTGAGAAGAGCAATGTGGTCCACGCCCACCTCCCTGGAAGAAAAACTATACGGGGCAATCGAATCACTCAAACAGACAGCTAACTTCATAAGAGAGTCTGGAATCCTACTCTGATTGAGACTTGATCGAAGAGAGAGAGAGAGAGATAATTTATTCTTTAATTGGTGTCCCCTCTTAATCACAAATGTTAAATCTTGTTTATTTAGAAGTTTTTAATTATAAGTCTCCCCCCCCCCACCAACACCCCCCCCCCCCCCAACAACCCCCCCCCCCTTGCTTTTTTGTTTCTCTTATTAGTAATTGTTATTGAATGGTTCGACGATTGAAAACTTTTAGGTATTCTTTAGCGTTCACCGGATTCGGATTGGGTAGTTTTTTTGTTATGATTCATCCCACCTGTATTGTATTAGTCGTTGCCTTGTTTAGCGGTAAATATCTGAGTATGTAGTTAGTTGAATGATAGTAAGACTTGAATATGTCTGGGGACTAATGGAAGATAACGCCTAGTTGTTGTTTTCTAAAAGTGGACTTCGTGTGATCTATAAATCTTGACCGGTCACGGGTAAATGAATAGAGGGAGTGTCAGCCCCATTTAGAAATGTACGGCCTGACAAGCCGAAAACCAGAAAAACCTGATTTGTCCAAGCCTTCAGGTCAAAGAAATTTAAGCGTTCACTTTAAATTCGAGGTCACCTGATCGCTGAGTTTTACTACCTCGCCCCCAACCAGGTGTCACAAACTGGCTGTAAACAGTGGTCGAAACGTTCACCCAGAATAATACCAAGTTTGTATTTCATCAGCTCCACTTCCGGTATTAGTGGGCGGGGCCATACGAGTGGACACTCCTGGTTCCTTCTCTGGACACCCTACGGGTGGCGGTGGTTTATGTGAGGTTTTCATTTATAGGTTTCGCCATGGGTGCAGCCTTTTTTTTTTTAAGGAGAGGACAGTCAAACAAGGACCACAGATTTTGTACTTGTGTCTGTCATTATTTTAGTTCTTTCATTGCTTATTTACGTAATAAATAATATATATATATATATATATATATATATATATATATATATATATATATATATATATATATATATATATATATTCTGCGTTCGTCAGCTTTTATCGCCGAAGAAGTCCCTAGAGACTATAATCTTAATTTTGCGTGTTAATCCATTTTTCCCTGGCAGCCGTGTGCACAGAGGCCCCTCGCCGCACATGCAGATAACTCCGTCTTCGGAGGAACTCATATTTTTTCCGTGCATGAGTAATTGACGTTTCAAGCCAGGCCTCGCTGCTGAGACCAGGGGTGGTTGCCGCAGAGAGAAATCATAAATAAAAATCCCAAAGAAACCAACTGGTGCAGCTGGAATTTGAAACCACAATCTCAGAGCGTCTTGCCTCGAAACCAACCAGTCTTATAAATAATATGAAGCTCGTTGTACAGAGCTTTGAAACAGGAGACAATCTGATCATCAGAAGTGGGCTCCTTTAAGCAAGGGCCTCTAGCTTCTTGACAATCAGCCCCGCCACGTGGCGTATAGGGAAAATGGTGTTAGTGACCATAATTTTTATAGACCTTCTGCACATGATTTGTGGTGTCTTGTGGTCGGTATTACGCCCGTGCCGCTTTACTTTCCCATAAAAATACGGTATTCGTTTAAGGCTGAGTGAACCCAGAAGCCGTCGAGCAGGATCGAACCCGACCTCTTGTGGGTCTGGGTAATGACCTCCAGGTATTGTTGAGTCCGAAAGCTCACGTTGTTTTTTTTTTTTTTTTTTTTTTGTGCTTTGACAATTTGTGTGTGTGTTTTTTTTAACGAATTGTTCGAGTGAATGCGAGTGGATTGCGACTGTAGTTACTCTCTTCCCGGTGTTGTCTTAAATCGTCGTCCACACAGACTTTTAGACTTGCACTGGAGTTTAACCCTGCTAACGCCATAGCCGACAATGCAAAATAGCTGCATGTTCCCCTGTTTTTGTCTAGTTAATAGCTGGAATCGTTTCGTGTGCTTTATCTATTTCAAATGTGTGTTTAGGAGGAGTCTAGTGAGGAAATGACCTGTGCACTCTCTTTTTGGCGGAACTCGTTTGGAATCGTTGCATGTGCCGCCATCAGGGCTACATTGTAGTTGACCTTGTCAACAGAGCTTGTCCACGTGATTTAGCGGTATCTTGGTAACGTGGTGGAGCTGATCGACTGCTGTAAAAATGATCCCATGAAAAGAACAGGTCATTGCTACATCAGTTATCTTGCTTTCCAGGAAAAAAAAACAGTACCAAATTGTAAGTCGGGGAAACATAAAAACCACTGATCAGAATCGAATCCGATCTCTTCTCAACGCTCTACCAGTTCACCAACCACTGTGCTTCCGTGGCTCCTATATAAAATTGAAAGAAAATAATTACTTTTTTTTGTCAATAATGGTAACATGAAAATACAATTGACAAAAGAAGAGCCATGGATGATAAATCCACAAATACAGCTAAGCGCGCCGAAGACGGACGTGTTGGTCCGAACGGTGCAAAATATCTTAGTTTTACTGCAACACAACCCATTTGAGTTATTGAGTTATTTGCGGGTCATCATCATTGCACTCCGAACATGTCCATATGTGCTCAGGTCTCCTCCTCAGCAAGTCCCGCAGTGTCTAGCGACTGATGACTTCAGTGCTGTGTTGGTTGATTATCTTCTTAAGTTTCTAATTTTTGGCTGTGCCCATCGTAACTCCCATCTCTTTCATCAGGAGTGACATGGACTCATGGTTATCGAAGTCCTGTGTCCTTCCCACTTCCCGGATGGCATTGATGATGTTCGTCCGATCCATTGGTTGACCGTCCTCAACAATAGTGCAGCTAGCCAACCTGTCCGCTTTTTCATTTCCTTGTAGTCCCGCGTGTCCTTGGACGTAGACAAAGGTGACATTACATATTTTTGACTGCATTAGTTCTACCCATTGCATGCGTACAGAGCCTGCTCCACTTTTCTTATCATGCTCATCTAACCACTCAGTATACAGGCGTGGGTGTAGTCTTGTGACTCTAACCAGATGAATACCTTGGTCACTGCCATCACATCCATCGTCATGCTACTCGTGGTCATAACGTATGCACCATTGTCTTCCTTGACTATTCTGCCAGCAGAGCGTGCTGTAAATGTCCATGCGCTCCATTGGTGTAAGTATTACATATCCGTCTATATAGATGACTGCATCTTTCTCATCGGTGTAACGTACATTCCTACAAAGTAGTTTTCAAAATGTTGTAAACATATCTCTTCTCCTGAAATTATTCGCTCGCCAATATCTTCTTCTTCTTCTTCTACATATTTAGCTCCCAGTGGAGCATAGGTCTTCAACAAACATTTTCCAAGTCATTCTGTTTTTTTGTCATTCTTTTGATACCAATCCATGTCTTCCCCATCATCTTCATCTCTGCTTCTATCTGTCGTCTCCAAGAATCCCTTTGTCTTTTCCCCTGGGGATTCCAAGAAAGGACCTGTTGTGTAATTCTCTCAGTTGGCTTCCGTAGTGTGTGTCCTATCCAGCGCCATCGTCTTCGCTGTATCTCTTTATCCACTGGTATTTGACTGGTACATTTCCATAATTCTATGTTAGTGATTTTGTCCTGCCATTTCCATCCTTTTATTCTGCGTAAGCATCCATTAATGAAAGTCTGTATCTTCGTGATTGTCAATTTTGTTTTTCTCCATGTTTCACAGCCATATAATAGGACCGACTTAACATTTGAGTTGAACATTTTTGCTCGCCAATATATATATATATATATATATATATATATATATATATATATATATATATATATATAGCATCTGAGAGATAAGATCAGAAATGAAGAACTTAGAAGAATGCTAGGAATAGCCCCCGCCATAGAATATATAAAGAAACAACATATAAAATGGTTTGGCCACGTGACAAGTCAGAAAGATCAAAACACAACGAGCCTTCAACAAACGTTGTGAGAATACCAGACCCAATGGCCGACCACGAAGAAGACGGATAGATGGAATATTAGAGCACTAGGAAACATAACAGCAGCAGAGGCGAACAGAAGAGCAAAAGACCGCAAATTATATCTCCTCTCGACGCTGAAAGACAAATGAGGAAGGAAATAAGAAGATATATATTTTTTTTTTTCATAATATATATATATGTAACATGGCTTCTCGAGCTAAGGCTGCTGCTAACTAACGCTGACAACTATTTATACAAATTCTTTGTTGGCAGTTAATATTTTTTTTTTTGGTCGCCTCCTGTATTCAATTTTCTGAGATGAATCGTTTCTGTGAGCCTCACAGTCATCAGGAGGTCGTCGTAGCCTCTGCACAGTTTGCTTTATGTTTCCTTCACAAGTTGACATGTTTTAGATTGTTGAAGTTTTTTGGATAAATAACTGTTCGGGCTACGTGTTGGCAGGTCGTTGTTCCCGCACGCGAATCTCACATAATTCAGAAACGAACCGAGATCAGTCGAACATTTTTTTTTGGGTACGTTCGCCAGCTTTCACCTCTGGCGTAGTCCCAGGAAACTTGGAACTGAATTTTGCCTGTTAGTTCATTTTTCCCTGGCAGCCGTATGCACTGGAGTCCCTCGCCATACAGGCAGATAACTCCGTCTTCGGAGACTCATATTTTCTTCGTCGATGAGTAATTGACGTTTCAAGCTGGGTCTTCCTGCCGAGACAAAGGTGGTTACCGCAGAGAGAAATTATTAATAAAAATCCAAACTGGTTCAGCCAGGATTTGAACTCACAACCTCTCTGTCTCAAGGCCGGTGTCTTGCCTTGAGACCAACCAGTCCCCACAGTCGAAAATAATAAATAGACAAACTTTTATTTTAATTTTTTTTTTTTTTGCTTTGTAATGTCAGCACTACGCCATGGGGAACAATACCGTATAGGCTGGAAGTGGCCAGCGACTCAAAGCTGACTGCTTGTATCAAGATGATATAACCTTCTCGTGATGGACCTGGAAACGAACTAATCAATAACACCAGAGGTCAGCGAAACATAATTGATGGCTTGTACCAGGATAACATAATTGATGGTTGCATCAGGATAACATAATTGATGGTTGCACCAGGATTACATAGTTGATGGTTGCATCAGGATAACATAGTTGATGGTTGCACCAGGATAACATAGTTGATGATTGCACCAGGATAACATAGTTGATGGTTGCACCAGGATAACATAGTTGATGGTTGCACCAGGATAACATAATTGATGGCTTGCACCAGTATCGGTTAACCAGAACCATCCAGACCCAACTCCACTTCTTGGAGGCGACTCTAGAAACAGGCTAACCAGTCTAGTCTGGCCAGGTGGATAGGGATCGAGAGGAAAGGCATCCTGGTACTTAAAAATGCTGTGCTGTAGTCGGATGTGATGGGCCGAAAGGCGCAAATGTTATAGTTTTACTGTCAACCACAACACAACGCATCAACGCGTTCTTTATTTCTTTCTTTAATTCATTCCTTCTGTCTCCACCCCATAACCGTCGAGATCGTTGAAGTACCACTGACAAACTTTATTAACCTTCTCCATTGGTTTCCATCTTGTCACTCTTTTTAAACTTCGCGACGTCAAGGCCTGTCAATTCCTTGAAGTTTTCCGGTCTCTTTTTCTGCTTATATTTCCTTATTCTTCCTTTCAGTGTTCTCAGGCTTTGTCAGGCCAGATGATCGAAGTACGTAGCCAAATCGTTTCCTTTTGCGTTTCTTCACTTTGGTTAACGGATTTATCACGTACTCCGATTACGTGTTGCGTGCTAACTTTGTTCATTGGTAATACGGTTCAAGTAAGAGATGCTCAAAACAATTCTGTAACAGTTGTCCAGATACGAAACACCACAACCGCATTGATTACACCTCGGAGAGAATCAGGAAGGAACAAGCACTGCCAACACAAGTTTTCCAGGAGCAGGCTTTGAATGCGACCATACGTTGCTTATGCCCACTTTCCGTCTGCGGTTGAAGATAATAAATGCTTCCTTGCGTTCGTCCAATAAAAGTAAACAAAAAAAAGTGCCCCATCACGCCAAGTGGCGTATAGGGAATATGGTGTTAGTTACTATAAATTTTTACAGACCTTCAGCACATGATTTTTGGAGTAATGTCGGTTTTACGCCCGTGCCGCTTTACTTTCCCAGAAAAAAAATCCGGTACCCATTTAAGACTGATGAACCCGGAAGCCGTCGTTTGGGATCGAACCCTACCTCTTGTCCTTTATAGTCCAGTTCACTAACCACTGAGCCATCCTCGTTCAATAACTAAAGGAATACTCCTCTTTGTCATCCGCCCTTAAAGGGGCGTTAAGTGGCGTGTATACGTTGTGTTGTGGTTTGCAGCAAAAATGTGATATTTGCGCCTTTCTGCCTTACACATCCGACTTCAGCAGAAAAGATCATAAATAAACCCATACCTGGGTACCAGATTTTTTTCCACGATTTCCGGGGACAGGCAGAAACAAAACAAAAACTACTTTTGAAATGTGCCTTATGTTAGTTTGCCATTTGGTTATATAATTTAAGACACGTTTTAAATAAATTTAAACACTCGTTCTATTTATAATATATCATATTTAATTATAATTACCGTGCTCACACACTACTTACCTCAACAGTCTTCATCTACTTTTCTAAATATTTCATTTTATTCAGTAGGCCTTCTCTTGATCCCAACTTTGTAGCAAATTCTTGACAAGTCATATTAAAGTTTTCTAAAATGGCAAACATGACTTGAACAGTTCCTAAACTCATGTTGGACATTTGGTGATATCCAAATCACGTTCATTTTAGAGAAAATTGTCACTACTGAAGTATTACTTCATGGAATACATAAATACTGTTCTGTGAACCTCTGGTAGTTCTGCTAATGTTATATCTTTTTTTTCTTCAGAGAAAAATGTAAAAACTTATCCTATTTTGAACAAAATGTAGCAATTTCTTCATTCCGCCTCGCTACTTTTTGCTGACATCACACGGACACAAATTCTCCAGGAGCAAGAATCTAAATCCGGGAACTTGCTCCGATATTCGGGGACGTGTGGTAACCTTACCATACCGGCAAGATCCATGTTTGACATCGAGAATCGGAAGAACATTGGCTTTAAAGAACAGTGATTTCCGTCAAACAATGATAGGTAAGAAATTTGCACCACATTTGAAAATATTACACACATTAAACCATTGACCTCGTCATTTAGCTTAGACATACCAGAAACAGGTAACAAAATTCTAGGAGACAAATAATAATAAATGAATATTATTACAAAGGGAAACTTCCGAGGCGATAATCAACGAATCAATTAAGAGGAAAAGGTATGTTTACAGCACTCGAAAAAAAAGACAAATAATCAACAACAGAAAATATAATATAAATATATATAATGCTGTAAACATACCTCTTCCTCTGAATTAACAAAATTCTAGGCAAGTACCAAAAGACAAAGAAAACGAGAATCAGGTGGATATTATGAAAATCTGTGACATACGAATAAAACTAAAACATAAGAAAGACAAACAGTAATGAAGTCAAAAATACAGAGAAATAAACCGCAGCATTTTGCGAGTAAGTGAAAAGTAAAGGAGAACAGAACAGGATAAAGTAGAAATATAAAGAAAAAGAGGATTAGCATAAATAGTATATAAATTGCAAGGAGCGCATGGCGTTGCGGCGAAATTCATTGTTTCGCTGGTTAAAAATCTGACTCACAGTGTTCGAAACTCGCGGTAGACAGAAAGGATTTTTTCTATCGGGGTGAACTAAAAATCCGGAGTCTGACACCCCGTGGCGACTGCTTTGCGTAATCGGCCTTTGTTCCTCTAATCCCGTCCTGAGCCACCGCCAGACATACACAAGCAATGTTAATACGTGTCGTAGGATTGGATATTATATAAATTACAAATTCTAAAAGGCTCGTACAGATATGGATCACATCGATCAAAATTTCGAGACAATAAAAGAGTTGACAGGTGTGGGCCCTAGTAGATTTTTTTTTTTTTTAATGAGAATGGTAGACATGTAGACAAATAAAAATAATATTGGAAATAAAAGTAATATTGGAAGGGAAAATACAAGGTAAAAGAGGCAGAGGCAGACCAAGACTAACATGGACGAGTAACATCAAACGATGGACAAGTCAGCCTATGACAACCTGCACCATCAAAGCAAGAGACATAGTGGAATAGCGCTCCATGGTAGCCAACCTTCGATGTGGAGACGGCACTCAATGATGAGTAAACATGCTCAATTACAAAGACTTTGCTGTCATGGCGCTCACCAGCAACAGTACTGAAAGCGATTAGCGACCCACAGCTGACTGTTCGTGTTAGGATCTGCGAATAGCAGAATCGATCAAGACTCTACAACTCCCAGTTGTACCTCTGGAAACAGATTAACCAGTAGAGCCAAACGAGTAAGGGTCTAAGGGGAAATGCAATCCGGCATTTTAAAAAAAAGTCGTGCTGATGGCGGATGCGTTGTTCAAAATGTGCAAATGTCACAAAATAACTGCATACGACAACACAGCACATCTACGCCCACTTAACGTCATTTTAAAAGACTGATGACGCAGAAGACAATTCATTCTTTTTCAGGAGGCGAAGGCGCGCCCCACCCAGCACCAGAGCTGGAAGTCGTCAGTGACTCATAACTGATGGCTTGCGCCAGGATCGGTGAACCAGAACCATCCAGACCCTGCTACACCTCTCCGGTGTGCCTCCAGAAACAGACTAACCTGTCTAGTCTGGCCAAGCGAGCAGGGATCGAAGAGGGAAGACAAACCCGGTACTCAAAAATGTCGGCTGAAGTCGGATGCGTTGGGCCGAAAGGCACAGATATCACAGTGTTACACTGCAAACTTCAACACAACGTAACTACGTCCACTTAACGTCCTTTTAAGGGCGGATGACGAGGAGGAAGTCTACGGTTCGTATCCGCTAGAATACCTCAAATCATCGGGCGACCGCATCATCATCATCATTCTTTTTGAATTTCCGGGTGAAAGCCAGAGATAATTACGTCATCATGAAGGTCTTCAATGATACGTTAGGATCGGACATGTCTATCCATGTTGTTTTGAGAATGCAACTATTTGGTATGAAACAAATATAAACAATAATCTGCAAGGTTGAGCTAAGATATTTGCACAACCAACCAGAAACCGTCAGTGTGCACACACTCCTCTGTTTACACATCCGTAAATTGAACCCTCACCGCCCTGGTCAGCACCAAGCGTACTAACCACTCAGCCACCGAAGCTCACTATTTCACATTAAAAAGTATTCAATTAGTCAATTTTATTAAATGTTTTTTTCCCCAGTAGCCAATAATTTGCTAACATATCACTAATTCCAAACTCAATAAAGCGAGAACATTCACTTGTGTGTGTGCTGTAACAAATTGGAACCACTCCCATGAAACATTCATTTTTAGAATGAGAAAAATGTAGTAGATTCGGGTCGTCATCACACAATGGAATGGATAAAAAAAAATTCGATGCTGCGGTAAAGCCAGTGCGTGAAGAACGAAGTAAACCAATAACATGCATGCATGGTGACAGCTTTTCTAAAGGAACCGTTAAAAAAAAATCACGACGTCTCGGTCTGGTAAACAACTTTCTTCAGGAATAAAAACATAAAATATAGAAATACACAATTCTATTCTATCCATGGAACCAATTTTAGTACAGTCAGATGTTCCCCATATCCGCTCCATCACTTGTCATTTCCCAAAATGTATCAGTAAATTCCGTTGACAAGGTAGCTCCGTGCACGTCCTGCTCGAATGCACAGGCGACTATTCCAAATCGAATCTGGCACTCGATTCTGCCTATTAACGGTTAACGTATTAAGTCCTGAACAAACTCATATTCCTAATTATATATATTATATTATATATTTTAAATTACTTAATATGTATTATATATATATATATATTTTAATTTTAAACACATATTTGTGTGTATATGTTTTGTTCCTGCTGAAGGCCTATTGGGTCGAAACGTCGTTCTGGTTTATGGTGTCCACTTGTTACGTGAAGCTTTAACCATTGCATTCTTTTCTTTTTTTGTTTATAAATATATTTTATTTCCCAATTTCCCCTCACAATTATCTACCGCAGCTTCACAATTGAATGCATTTATGTGCATTTCTTTGTCTTGACCGAACTCATACTCCGCAAGACCGCAACGTGTAGCACTAGTGTAACTCCATCCGCGTTCAAAAAAGTATAGAAATTTTAATTTTACAACGTGGCCGGTGAAACAAGTTTATCGACAAGTTAATTCACTCAACATTTCCGTGTGTTCACACGTAGGCTATGTTTCAGCTGAACACCCACCGCACCTTCACCAAATGAAAAATAAATCGTCGAAATGGAGACGCCCTTGAACTATTGAATGCGCGGTAGTGGCTTTAACATCATGTGATACAAAACGTTTCGGCCGAACATTCCAACTTGGAAATTCCAAACGAGAAGCCACGAAAGATTAAACTAAAGACAACATCCGGTGTATGTGGCCGTGAAGAAATGATGCTCTATTAGTTTTATTGGTTGTTGCTTTCCGTGTTTAATAGTTGACTCGATTTTTGCTTTCTGAACCGTGCATTTTGTAAACCGTCTTGTAAAAGTGTGTCTTGTGCTGTTTGTCACTGATATTTTAGTTCTTGTATTTGACTCATTTCAGACACATTACTTGTATATATTAACCTGTTCTTGCTTGATACACTCAAGTGATTAGTTTAAACAACAAATTACAATCATTTGTTGTAAAAGTATCAATTGGGTAAGAGATCAAAGCAAAGAAATCCAAATAAATGCGTACAAATGCGAAGCTGCAGTAAAGCTGAATGTGAAGGAGAAATTTAATTAGCTATGTAGGGCTGTGGTTTTACAGAAGAATGTTGAGAATACCATGGACAGCTAAGAAGAGTAATGAAAACGTTCTGAAAGAGACCAAAGTAAAAGAGAGCTAATTTCTAATATTAGGAAGAAACAATCATTTTTTGGCCATGTAATGAGAAGAGAACAGCTGGAATATATTGTAACAACTGGGAAAATCGAAGAACGAAGTGATAGAGGGAAGCAAAGAGAAAGATACCAGACAGCTTAAGAGAATAGCTTGGCAGAAGGTCAACAACAGAAATGATAAATAACTGTAGTGATCGAAAGTTGTGGAGAGACATGATCACCTATGCCAACTTGCCCGGTACTTGATGATGATGTAGGACTAGTTTTATTTACTTACATATTTGTGTGTGTGGTGTTTGTTTGTTCCTGCTGACCGCCTTTTGAGCCGAAACGTCTTTCAAATTTGTGTCGTTCAAATTACTTAAAGCTTTAATAATACAATTTTTTTGTTAATTTCTCATATCAAATTGGTATATCGTTGAAACGTTTTGTTCGCATTGAACTAAACATCACGAATACACGCATTAATTAAGCCAGACATGAGTAGTATAGCAGGGTCCAATTGCCCCGTATTTAGGCGCTAAATTAACAAAGATATATAGTAGGTGCGCGGCGCACCTAATGTACCGTAGGTGCAGGGGGAGTTAACCATGACAGCTCGTGTCGAGGTGTTGACCACTAGTCCAGGTGACCCCGGAAGTGACCTATTTATGTCTGGTATAGGCCGACTTTGGAGTTCTTGATGTACTTGAGCGATAGTGATAGGTTAGTAGATTATACAACATCAATGAAAAACGATCAATATAAAACAAAAGACAAAAGATATATTTTTATTCTTTTATTATCTCAATAGGTGTATAACATACAGTGGGTATTATATAACATTACAAAACTATTCAGTACAAGAAGTAAATATATAGTACATGGATAACATTTATTTATAGCTATGTAGTTGGTGTCGGCTTAGCTCTATGTCATCAATGAATCATAAGGGGTGAAACTGTTAGAGATTGCTGGGTAGTCTAAGCTGGTAGTGTAAAGAGTTAAATATCTAAAGGCGTAGTCGAGACGTTATCATCAGCTACCTTTCTTTTTATATAGAAATAGGAAAGAGCATTTCTTGTTTGACTGTCGGAAAATATAGAATTATTTAAGACTTTGAAACCTACATTCTCTTTCACTAGACTTCTCTCTCACTCCTAGACGTCTCTCTTACCATGCCAGCTTTCATCCTCTCTCTCTCTCTCTCTCTCTCTCTCTCTCTCTCTCTCCTAACATTCCACCCTCCATCGTACATTTAGCTTCCGTCATAGACTTCCCTCCATTGTAACACTTACTCATTCTCTCCATTTAAACCCATTAGCTCTACATAGCTCCCCGAAATTTCTCTCTCTCTCTCTCTCTCTCTCTCTCTCTACTATTCCAGCCTAGATTTCCCGCCATTGAAACACTTACTCATTCTCACCATTTATCCCTATCATCTCGCCTTCCTTCTCTCTCTCTCTCTTTCTCCCCTATCCTCTCTTAGACTTCTAACCTATCAGTCCACCCTCCACCTCTCCCTTTACCTCCCCCGCCTCCCTTATATTTTTAGCGTCCCTCCTATTGTAACACTTGATTATTCTCGCCATTTATACCTAGCATCTCGCCTTCTTTCTCATATGCTTCTCTCTCTCGCTCTCTCTCTTCTAACCCCCACTAGACTTCTCTCCTACCATTCTACCTTTCTTCATCTCTCTCTCTCTCTCTCTCTATTTACCTCTCCTAAAAAAGTATTATTTTAAATGTTGGAAAACCATGTTCACAAACATCACATTTGTATTCCGGACGCATATGTACACTAACAACATGTCGCTTTATGGCTCGGCTCCGGTTGAAAGTTTTGGAGCACAGATGACAAGTGTTAGGCATCTATAGAAAATAAAATTGAAACATTGCAACTAAAGAATAAACATTAAAGAAGAACTAAAATAACACTTACTTTTTATGTATTTGAAGGCGTGAGACACATTCAGAAACCTAAGAGGCAAGGGCAGAAACCTAGGAGGCAAGGGCAGAAACCTAGGAGGTAAGGACAGAAACCTAGGAGGCAAGGCAGAAACCTAGGAGGCAAGGGCAGAAACCTAAGAGGCAAGGACAGAAACCTAAGAGGGAAGGTCAGAAATCTAGGAAGCTGTGTTAGAAAACAAGGAGGCAAGGGCAGAAACCTAAGAGGCAAGGGCAGAAACCTAAGAGGCAAAGACAGAAACCTAGGAGGTAAGGTCAGAAACCTAGGAGGCAAGGTCAGAAACCTAGGAGGCAAGGGCAGAAACCAAAGAGGCAAGGGCAGAAAACAAGGCGGGAAGGTCAGAAACCAAGGAGGGAAGGTCAGAAAACAAAGAGGGGAAGGTCAGAAACCTAGGAGGCAAGGTCCGAAACCTAGGAGGCAAGGTCAGAAACCTAGGAGGCAAGGTCAGAAACCTAGGAGGCAAGGTCAGAAACCTAGGAGGCAAGGTCAGAAACCTAGGAGGCAAGGTCAGAAACCTAGGAGGCAAGGGCAGAAACCAAAGAGGCAAGGGCAGAAACGTAGGAGGCAAGGGCAGAAACCTAGGAGGTAAGGGCAGAAACCTAAGAGGCAAAGACAGAAACCTAGGAGGCAAGGTCAGAAACCTAGGAGGCAAGGGCAGAAACCTAGGAGGCAAGGGCAGAAACCTAGGAGGCACCTCGATGGACAGCTAGACAACGGAAGAAGCAGAGATTATCATTGTAGATTTTAGAATGGGAATCGATTTGAAGGGTATTAATACCATGATTTGATGCAATGTAGGGTGGGATATCTAGCAGACACCCTATAGGATAATCTTGGAGTTTATATATATAAACACTCGTACTGACTAAGGCTTCTAAGGTATATTTGGTTGTCTCCCTGTTTTTGTCTGCATACCCTAATATATCACTTTGATTTAATCTATCTACAAACGTTTCAAAATCATGGCTGTTGTTAACTAACAATGGTTTGTCTAACCCGGTCGCGTTATTTGAGCTGGCGTGAAAGTAACCCAGCCCCTGTGTCTCCCTATGTCTTAAAACTAGATGATGACTATAATTCACCTTGAAACGCTTTTTCTGGGCTAGGAAAATTGGGTTTACAAGGATCTTCCAATCTATAGGAGTATCAGGCTGATGAAATATAGTGTACGTGTCCATGTATTTGTTCCTACGTTCATGTGTTCTAATTGCTAACCAGTTGTTCTTATATAGCTTCCTAATATCTTCGGGTAACTTATTTAAAGAGTCTATTTCATTAATAAGTCTTGGTCTCTTTGAGGGCTCTTGAGTCGATCTCTTTACTGCCCGCTTGCGTGAGGTTGTCGATATCAGTGGGTCTGCTAACGTTGATGATGTCGAGTTGTCCACAGCTGTGTCATGGCCAGCAAGATGTACTTGCAGGTGGTTTACCCCAGTGAAGCTTTGTTGACAGATGTGGCAGATATGTTGGGTAGCACTGGTCTCTTTCGAAGATACGTGACCTGTTTACACAGTGGTTGGTGAGGCAGGAACTACTGATGCAAGAGGGACAGGATGCGCTGTCTTGATATGTCTGGCAAGGCTGTCTACTCTTGTATATACTCGTTCACAAAAATTACATTTGTATTCATGACACTCATGTACACTAGCAACATGTCGTTTTATGTCCCGGCTACGGGCGAAAGTTTTGGAGCACAGATGACAAGTGTTAGACATCTGTAGAAAAGAAAATGAAACATTTCAACTAAAGAATAAAGAACAGCAAACATTACAACGAAAGAAAACCAGTAAATGTAATCACAACTTATCGAAAATAGGTTACTAAAGTAACATACTATAATATTACAGAACTAAGATAACACTTACTTTTACGTGTCTGAAGGCGCGAGCCACAACCGCCCGCAACAACTGTAATCGTATATCTGATAACAAGCTTCTCAGATATATACACTTGAAATCCCAGAGGTGTTACTAAAAATAGAACTGACCTCTGAGGCAATACCGGATGTGTTACTAAACATAGTTTTTGACCGCTGACACAATGCCCATCAGGTTTCTAAAAATAGATTTTGACGTATGATGGCATTTTTATGAGTTTACCCCCTTATCATTTTTTAGGGTTACGCCCCTGAATTCGACGAAAAGCGTAAATTTTCACTCTAGACATACCCCAAACTTTATTTTATCATAGAAAAAATTTACATAGAAAACCACTTTTAGGATTTTACCCCCTTATCATTTTTGAGGGTTACGCCCATTACATCGGTAAAAAATCGTAATTTTAGCACGTAGGCTTACCTAAAACTTTATTTTAGACATCCCCACACCAAAAATTAACTTAAAAATCACTTTTGAAATTGTTACCCCCCTTACCGTTTTTGAGGGTTACGCCCATGAAATCGGTAAAAATCGTAAATTTTCACTCTAGGCATACCCCAAACTTTATTTTAGACATCCCCACATCAAAAATTAACTTAAAAATCACTTTTGAAATTGTTACCCCCTTACCGTTTTTGAGGGTTACGCCCATGAAATCGGTAAAAATCGTAAATTTTCACTCTAGACATACCCAAAACTTTATTTTAGACATCCCCACATCAAAAATTAACTTAAAAATCACTTTTGAAATTGTTACCCCACTTACCATTTTTGAGGGTTACGCCCATGGATTCGATAAAAATCGAAAATTTAGCACGTAGGCTTACCCCAAACTTTATTTTAGACATCCCCACACAAAAAATTAACTTAAAAATCACGTTTGAAATTGTTACCCCCCTTAAAATTTTTGAGGGTTACGCCCCTGAAATCGATAAAAAATTGAAATATAACCTCAAGGCATACCTCCCACATAATTTTTGACACCCCTACATATCAAACTCCAACAAAAAAACAACAAAAAGCTAGTAGCGCTAGTGGCGGTGAACATACCCTAACATACTACTTCTCGTGCGGTTTTGGTGCATGTTTCGTGCAAAGTCGGTGCCAAATCTATTGTCTTTCGGTGCATGCACGTGCACTTTTGGGGTGGGTTCACAGCCATATATATGTCCCTCTTGCGTCAGTAGTTCCTGCCTCACCAACCACTGTGTCAACAGGTCACGTACCTTCGAAAGAGACCAGTGCTACCCAACATATCTGCCACATCTGTCAACAAAGCTTCACTGGGGTAAACCACCTGCAAGTACATCTTGCTGGCCATGACACAGCTGTGGACAACTCGACATCATCAACGTTAGCAGACCCACTGATATCGACAACCTCACGCAAGCGGGCAGTAAAGAGATCGACTCAAGAGCCCTCAAAGAGACCAAGACTTATTAATGAAATAGACTCTTTAAATAAGTTACCCGAAGATATTAGGAAGCTATATAAGAACAACTGGTTAGCAATTAGAACACATGAACGTAGGAACAAATACATGGACACGTACACTATATTTCATCAGCCTGATACTCCTATAGATTGGAAGATCCTTGTAAACCCAATTTTCCTAGCCCAGAAAAAGCGTTTCAAGGTGAATTATAGTCATCATCTAGTTTTAAGACATAGGGAGACACAGGGGCTGCGTTACTTTCACGCCAGCTCAAATAGCGCGACCGGGTTAGACAAACCATTGTTAGTTAACAACAGCCATGATTTTGAAACGTTTGTAGATAGATTAAATCAAAGTGATATATTAGGGTATGCAGACAAAAACAGGGAGACAACCAAATATACCTTAGAAGCCTTAGTCAGTACGAGTGTTTATATATATAAACTCCAAAATTATCCTATAGGGTGTCTGCTAGATATCCCACCCTACATTGCATCAAATCATGGTATTAATACCCTTCAAATCGATTCCTATTCTAAAATCTACAATGATAATCTCTGCTTCTTCCGTTGTCTAGCTGTCCATCGAGGTGCCTCCTAGGTTTCTGCCCTTGCCTCCTAGGTTTCTGCCCTTGCCTCCTAGGTTTCTGACCTTGCCTCCTAGGTTTCTGTCTTTGCCTCTTAGGTTTCTGCCCTTACCTCCTAGGTTTCTGCCCTTGCCTCTTTGGTTTCTGCCCTTGCCTCCTAGGTTTCTGACCTTGCCTCCTAGGTTTCTGACCTTGCCTCCTAGGTTTCTGACCTTCCCCTCTTTGGTTTCTGACCTTCCCTCCTTGGTTTCTGACCTTCCTGCCTTGTTTTCTGCCCTTGCCTCTTTGGTTTCTGCCCTTGCCTCCTAGGTTTCTGACCTTGCCTCCTAGGTTTCTGACCTTACCTCCTAGGTTTCTGTCTTTGCCTCTTAGGTTTCTGCCCTTGCCTCTTAGGTTTCTGCCCTTGCCTCCTTGTTTTCTAACACAGCTTCCTAGATTTCTGACCTTCCCTCTTAGGTTTCTGTCCTTGCCTCTTAGGTTTCTGCCCTTGCCTCCTAGGTTTCTGCCCTTGCCTCCTAGGTTTCTGTCCTTACCTCCTAGGTTTCTGCCCTTGCCTCCTAGGTTTCTGCCCTTGCCTCTTAGGTTTCTGAATGTGTCTCACGCCTTCAAATACATAAAAAGTAAGTGTTATTTTAGTTCTTCTTTAATGTTTATTCTTTAGTTGCAATGTTTCAATTTTATTTTCTATAGATGCCTAACACTTGTCATCTGTGCTCCAAAACTTTCAACCGGAGCCGAGCCATAAAGCGACATGTTGTTAGTGTACATATGCGTCCGGAATACAAATGTGATGTTTGTGAACATGGTTTTCCAACATTTAAAATAATACTTTTTTAGGAGAGGTAAATAGAGAGAGAGAGAGAGAGAGAGAGAGAGAGAGAGAGAGATGAAGAAAGGTAGAATGGTAGGAGAGAAGTCTAGTGGGGGTTAGAAGAGAGAGAGCGAGAGAGAGAAGCATATGAGAAAGAAGGCGAGATGCTAGGTATAAATGACGAGAATAATCAAGTGTTACAATAGGAGGGACGCTAAAAATATAAGGGAGGCGGGGGAGGTAAAGGGAGAGGTGGAGGGTGGACTGATAGGTTAGAAGTCTAAGAGAGGATAGGGGAGAAAGAGAGAGAGAGAGAAGGAAGGCGAGATGATAGGGATAAATGGTGAGAATGAGTAAGTGTTTCAATGGCGGGAAATCTAGGCTGGAATAGTAGAGAGAGAGAGAGAGAGAGAGAGAGAGAAATTTCGGGGAGCTATGTAGAGCTAATGGGTTTAAATGGAGAGAATGAGTAAGTGTTACAATGGAGGGAAGTCTATGACGGAAGCTAAATGTACGATGGAGGGTGGAATGTTAGGAGAGAGAGAGAGAGAGAGAGAGAGAGAGAGAGAGGATGAAAGCTGGCATGGTAAGAGAGACGTCTAGGAGTGAGAGAGAAGTCTAGTGAAAGAGAATGTAGGTTTCAAAGTCTTAAATAATTCTATATTTTCCGACAGTCAAACAAGAAATGCTCTTTCCTATTTCTATATAAAAAGAAAGGTAGCTGATGATAACGTCTCGACTACGCCTTTAGATATTTAACTCTTTACACTACCAGCTTAGACTACCCAGCAATCTCTAACAGTTTCACCCCTTATGATTCATTGATGACATAGAGCTAAGCCGGCACCAACTACATAGCTATAAATAAATGTTATCCATGTACTATATATTTACTTCTTGTACTGAATATTTTTGTAATGTTATATAATACCCACTGTATGTTATACACCTATTGAGATAATAAAAGAATAAAAATATATCTTTTGTCTTTTGTTTTATATTGATCGTTTTTCCTTAATGTTGTATAATCTACTAACCTATCACTATCGCTCAAGTACATCAAGAACTCCAAAGTCGGCCTATACCAGACATAAATAGGTCACTTCCGGGGTCACCTGGACTAGTGGTCAACACCTCGACACGAGCTGTCATGGTTAACTCCCCCTGCACCTACGGTACATTAGGTGCGCCGCGCTCCTACTATATATATTTGTTAATTTAGCGCCTAAATACGGGGCAAAATGGACCCTGCTATACTACTGACATGTCAGAACGAATGGCGCATATAATGATATATGTTATGCAGCTTGTTGTAGAGGGAGTAGTAGTCGGACGAGCCCAGACAGAAAGATAATAAATAAGATAAAAGAATATTCTTTCTGTCTTTTTATCGCTCACACAACATGCAGTAAAGAATGGGGGAGCAGGTGCATATATAGAGTACCCAAATAACACTAGGGATATGAATAAAATAGCAACAGGGAAATATTGTCACAATTATGATACAGAAATACAAGCAATAAAGTTGGCAATAGAAAAACTGCTGAACAGTAATCTTAGCCCACAGCCTGTAGTGTTTTTGACAGATGCAAGATCAGTACTCCAGGCACTACAATCCTGAAAATTACCACATCTGCAGACCTTATTGACTGAACTCTACAGGGTTACCCTGCAGTGGATCCCGTCTCACTGTGGAATACCAGGAAATGAGAAAGCAGATCAGTTGGCAAAGGAAGGTTCAACAGGCACACAACTAGATACACCAGTTACATACCATCATAAGAAACAGATAATCAAATCAATCAGAGGACCACAAGCCCCAAATCTGGATGCCTTTCATAATATGAATAGATATGAACAAGTTATCATTATACGCCTAAGAACAGGACACAATCGACTCCATAGTCACATGTATACAAAATTCAAGATTGGCACATCAACTACTTGTACATGTGGACAGGCACCCCAGACTGCTGAACACATACTTCAAGACTGCACTGAATATAGTAGACTGAGGAAAATCCATTGGCCCATAGATACAACACTACAGACAAAACTGTATGGGCCACTGCAAGAATTACAAAAGACAGTAAAATTCATACAGGAAACGACATTGCTAATATAGACAATACTTCGAGCGAACGAAATATAGATAGATAGATCGCTCACACAATGATTTTTTCTTTGGCGTTCGCAAGCTTTGACCTCTGCTGTCCATGAGTAATTGACGTTTCCAGCCGGGCCTCGTTGTTAAGACCAGGGGTGGTTGCCGCAGAGAGAAATCATAAATAGAAATCCCAACTGGTGCAGCCGGGATTTGAACCCACAATCGGCGTCTCGCCTCGAGACCAACTAGTCCCCCCCCCCCCCCCCCCACACACACACACAATGAATTAATAGCCCACGACGCAATCCGCCCATACAAGGATGAAAAGCGGTCGTAGATGCCTTGTGGCGTATCCTATCTGCGCCTTTCGAGCCCAACACATCACCTCAGCGCGGCATTTTTTAGCACTGGGTTACCTACCCTCTTCGATCTCATCTCACTTGGCCAGACTGGATAGTCTGTTTCTAAGAGTACTGGTGGTGGGTGGAGTAGGGTCTTGATCATCTCTATTGTTCGCCGATCCTGACGTATGCGGTCAGCTAAGGGTTGCTGGCCGCCCTCAGATAAGTTTCTGGACGGGCGTCTTCTCCCCCCCCCCACTCGCCCCCCCCCCCCCCCCAAAAAAAAAGCAACTTTTGTGTGGTTCAGAATTTGAAACCTCACTTCCATGAAATTCTAATTTTAGAATGAGACGATTGATGAAGGCTCAGAACTTCTTCATGCATAAATGCTGCAAAATTCATAAGATTAGAATTAAAATGTCTCTCTTTGATAAAATAACAGCTGTGTAGTCTCAGCACTTTGGTTTTTATGACAATTTGAAACGCTTTCTTTCGATCCCTTAACCCCTTTGTTCCACTAAGCTGTATTTTTTAAAAAAATATATATAAACAGTGAATATTACAACTGGTTTCTCCCACAAAATATATTATCCGTCTTCAAATTTTGCCTTTTAGTTATATTCTGTTAATATTTACGCTGTAAAATATACGGTATGTTAGTAAAGGTAAAGTACGAGACTTCAGCGTCTTGGGGCGCGAGTTTTTCACCCACTTGTGGCCGCCTGTCCAGAAGTGTTCGGAGACTTCTGGGTAGTATCGCTTCAAGCATCGAAACTCACGGTGCGAGGCGGCATTTCTCACCTCCCCATAGTACTACTACTCTGGTACCCATTTATGCCAGCGGCTGGGTCCACCGTGGAGATATATTGTTTTTTTTTCAACCACGAGTACAACTCACACTGCTTCCAGCGTATGTTGTTTATGTTTAGTTTGTATATATTCTTCTTCTTCTTCTATCCTTCCTCATTTGCCTTTCAGCGTCGTGGGGAGATATAATTTGCGGTCTTTTGCTCTTCTGTTCGCCTCTCCTGCTGTTATGTTTCCCAGTGCTTCTAATACTCAATCCATCCATCTTTTTCGTAATCGACCACTAGGTCTGGTATTTTCACAACGTTTGCTGAAGGCTCGTTGTGTTGTGTTTTGATCTTTCTGCCTTGTCACGTGGCCAAACCATTTTATCTGTTGTTTTTTTTATATATTCTATGGCGGGTGCTAATCCTAGCTTTTTTCTCAGTTCTTCATTTCTGATCTTATCTCTCAGACTGTTTCCTGTCATTCGTCTAACACATTTCACCTCAGTTGAGGTTATTTTTCTTATTGTTCTTGCATCTAGGGTCCATGTCTGGCATTGGTAGCACAACGTTGGGATGAATATTTCTTCTATAGAAGTTCAACTTCTTTATTGTTTATTCCGCATATAGTTATCGCTGCTACTTTATATTATTTATCTCTATCTTCTGTGTATTTATATGAGCATAAAACATTTACCCCTTACCGACCTGCTGAGTTAGTCGTAAGTTAAGGGCTTAACTTAAGAAAAATACACGTTGGGGGTTTAGCCCGGCTGATGTTTCCCCAACGTGTTTGATCGCTAAGGTCTCACGTGCGATCTTTTACGATATATATATATATATACTGCGTATTATCTCCTAGACTCAATCTACAGTCTAGTAAAAGCTACGAACATGCGACTTATAGAATCGCATAAATCAGCTGCTAAGGCTGTCCAGACCATTATTTTCTCCGCAAAATAGGCCACTGCAGGTCCCTGTGTCACTTTTGTTGCCTCGTGATAACACACACCAATGAAAACATATTGTCAACCAATGCAGACTTGGACTCTAGACTCAAGAACAATAAGAAAAACAACAAATTTCGAGGTGAAATTTGTTAGACGCATGACTTATCAGAAAGGAAAAACTTGGAGAAAAAAAGGCTAGGAAAAATTCCCGCCATTGAATACATACAGAAACAACAGATAAAATGGTTTGACCACATAATAAGACAGAAAGATCAAAACACAACACAGTGAGCCTTTAATAAACATTGCGAGAACACGAGACTCAATAGTCGACCATGGAAAAGATGGATTGGTGGAATACTACAAACACTAGGAAACATTACAGCAGAGGAAGCGAACAGAAGAACAAATATACCTCAAAACTACACATCCATCGATGCTGAGTGGCAAATGAGGAAATAAAGAAGTAGAAGTAGAAGAAGAAGTAGTAGAATAAAACCGAAAGGAAGAAGAAGAATGAATGAATGAATGCCACTGTGGGAGAATGTCTTTTACTCTGAAACATTTTCTTCAGACGTGCAATACCCATATTGAATGTATTCGTTAAGTCTTGTCTAGTGACAGAGACATACAACAAGAACTGTGGGGGGCACTACGACGACATGGAGTGGACTAGGAGCTTCGTCCTGGTGACAGGGGAAAAGATATCGCTTGAACTAAATATTCTGGAACATCTCACCATATGGCCAAGCTATTTTATATGTTTCTTTATTTCTTTCAATAGCAGACGTTGTTTCTAGCTTTTTTCCTGAATTCTTCACTTCTGATCTTATCTCTCAGGGTGTTTCCTGCCATTCGTCTAACACAAATTCATTTCAGTGCTGGTTATTTTTCTGATTGTTCTTTATTTGACCGTCTAGATATGGCATCGGTAGTACAACGTTCGTTTGTAGATCATGCTGCAGTGTTTGCATTGCCTGTGAGGTTATTTTCCCTCGACAGTAATTGTACTTTCCTACCAAGAGTATTTGTACTTTCCAACTGAAAGTAATTTAATTTCCTACTGAGAGTAATTGTAAATTCCTGCAGAGAATACTACATATAATTTCTCTGCAGGAAATTACACCGGTGGGATACTAGCTAACAGATTTGAATACAGAAAAAGCGCTTTCTAGTAAAACACTTACCGAGATAAGTTCTAAAATGATGTTAAGTCTAACATATTACTGAGAATGCTGTAAAAACTGGCCATGACACTCGCCATTTGCAATCAATTAATGTGAAGTTTTTACTTACATGCTTAAATATTGAGCTGTCTGTAAGGAACAAGACACTCTGCGCCATGGGACGTGGAAATAGACCAGTCGCTGTGTTCACATCAGTAATGGCTCGAAGAGAAGGCAATCTGATATTCAAAACTCATCATCATCATCGCGTGCCTTCTCCGCAACGAAGGTTGGCTACCATGGATCGCCATTCTACTCTGTTTCTTGCTTTGATGGTGCAGGCTGACATAGATTGACTTGTCCATCTTTTGATGTTACTCGTCCATGTTAGTCTTGGTCTGTCTCTGCCTCTTTTACCTTGTATTTTTCCTTCAAATATTACTTTTAGTAGGCTGTTGTGTCTTTTAACATGCCCTAAAAATTTAATTTGTCTTGTCTTAATTGTATTTAGTAGTTCTCTTTTTATTTTCAGTTTTTTTTAAAACTTCATCGTTTGTTATCTTTTGTTTTCATCCAATTCTGCCTATTCTTCTATAAATCCACATTTCAATTCAAAACTACCATTCTGAATTTCCGCAGATCGCAATACACTGTAAGTCACAACGAAGATACGCCTGTATCCTTGTGGGAGAAAAGAGGCTAATAAAAACTAGCTTATTTTACTTACTGTTTGCAACAACAGTATACAACAAACATCATTTCTTTGTTGCCGTTCACGGTGATTATTAAAACTGTTTCGCCTGCCAATAAATGGGCATGAAAGTGGGGTAAACATTGTCGTGTCGTGGTTACAGGAAATTCATTATCACTGTCCCCACATCGAAGGTTGGCTAACATGGAGCGCCATTCCACTCTGTCTATTGCTTGGATAGTGCAGGTTATCATAGACTGACTTGTCCATCATTTAATATTACTCGTCCATGTTAGTCTTGGTCTACCTCTGCTTCTTTTACCTTGTATTTTCTCTTCCTAGATTACTCTTAGTAGGCTGTTGTTTTTTAACATGCCCGAAAAATCTCATTTGTCTTGTTTATGTTGCCTTTAGTAGTTCTCTTTTCATTTTTAGTTGTTTTAAGGCTTCATCGTTTTTTTTTTCCCATCCATTTCTTCCTATTCAATTATCCACATTTCACAGGGTTCAATTCTCTGTTCTGTTTTCTTGTCTAATGTCCATGTTTCTGCACCACACAGGAATGTCGAGAAGATATAACATTTTACTATTCTAAATTTTAGCCCTCGTGTTATTTGTTTTGATGTTAATATATTTTTCATGACATTAAAATTACTTTTTGCCATACCTATTATTTTTTTTATTTCAGGTTTACATTTCCCATCATTGGTTATAGTATGTCCAAGGTAGTTGTAGCTCTGAACTGTCTCCAGGTCTATTCCTTCAACTTTGATATCCACTTGTAGGTTTTGAGTATTATCATTATTTATGATTATAGTTTTAATCTTTTTGATATTCATATCAAATCCATATTTTTTGCTTATCGTGTTTATTTCATGAAGTAATTGTTGTAGATCTTTAGGATTTTCTACTAGTAATACAATATCAGCAGCATATATTTAGGTTATTGATTATCTTTCCATTAACGTTAAGGCCTGGCATCTCTTTGATGTTTTTAAAGATTTGTTCAGTGTATAGATTGAGCAAGCTTTGTGATAAGATGCATCTCTGTCTTACTCCTCTTTTTGTATCAATAGGTGTTGCGTTCTCTTTGTTATATTTTATAATTGCTGTTAGCTTCCAGTATAAATGACATATTAGTCGTATGAGCAACAGAACAGGGAACTACAAACAACACATATGACGTTACATATTTGGGTATCATGCTTGTCTTCCATTTTCGCTCTCTACTCGCTTGATTATGTTCAGTATCTTATTTTCCGGACAACCAGGAAATTATTAAAATTTGATCTCTGTTAGCTTTAGTTTGCTTGTCCTGACACAAATAGTCAGTTAAATGTTGCAGCTGCTATCAGCACATTAACTATACAGGTTAACCTTGTCCTATATTACAACTCTACTTTAACAAACGTGACGTTTTATTTCCTTAGCGAGTTCCATTAACATAAACATTCGTTCGGGGGAACTGGTTGGTCTCAAGGCAAGATGCCAGCCTCGAGACAGAGAGGTTGTGAGTTCAAATCCCGGCTGCTCCATTTGGGGTTTTATTTGTGATTTCTCTCTGAGGAAACTACCCCTGGTCTCAGCAGCGAGGCCCGGCTTGGAAGGTTAATTACTCATCCACGGAAAAAATATGAGTACCACCGAAGACGGAGTTATCTGCCTGTGCGGCGAGGGACCCCTGTGCACACGGCTGCCAGGGAAAAACTGATTAACACGCATAATTCTATCTATCTTTCGTTCGCCCCACACATAATTCAGTTCCTAGTCTCTAGGGACATCGCCAGAGTTGAAAGCTGGCGAAAGCAAGAAAAAAAAATGACTTCGCCCCATGTCTAAATCACTTCAATTTTAGTCTAGCGGAAATGGGAGTAAGTTAAGTACTGAGAAGAACCGCAGTTCTAGTAATTGATTATACTTGAACGTCAAAAATGTAATGTCTTGAACATCTAGTAGTAGCATCCGTCAGTTAAAGCTGACTATGAATTTTGCAGCGCCCCTAAGAAATGTTAATTTTGTTCTGTTCTTTCGCCATGTATTCTCTTTTTTCTATGAACCTGCCTACTTATTGCTTGAGTTGAAAGCTTTATAATGTGGTTCCAAAGATTGCTGTCTGCAGCTATCTCTTCCCAAATTTGTGAAGATCGAAACCCGGCCACTCGACACCACGGGCAATTAATTTCATGCAACAAGGCGAAAGGGCAGTCCCGGAATTGGTGGATAGAAGGAATCAGTCACAAAATAAATTCAATATAACATCTTGAACCACACGACTAGCGATGTCCAGAGATCTACACACACACTCCTACATATCACAGTATATAAGTAATATGACAAAGAAGAATGAAGGGTGACTAGCAGTTTCTAATATTATTATTATTATTATTTTTTATATTTTATTTTAATGAGGGAAGTGTATTATTGAGCGTTTAATTCCCTTACATCCAACACGGCTGTTTATTTTCATATAGAGGTGATATTTTAGTTATAATTTTGTCAATATTGCATCGTTTATGGACGATGTCCCTGTCCGGTACGTTCCCCTCATTCCTGAAACTGATATTTTATGGAAGTGGTTTCAATTTGTGAAACCATACGCACAAAACGGGAAACTCTTTATATAAAGTCAATGTTTGCTATAGATATTTTAGAAGAATAACTCGTGACGTCCAGCGCCGCTAGACGTCTCATAGCCCTTGCAGCGCCGCTAGACGTCACATAGCCTTTCCAGCGCCGCTAGACGTCTCATAGCCCTTGCAGCGCCGCTAGACGTCACATAGCCTTTCCAGCGCCGCTAGACGTCTCATAGCCCTTCCAGCGCCGCTAAACGTCGCATAGCCCTTCCAGCGCCGCTAGACGTCTCATAGCCCTTCCAGCGCCGCTAGACGTCTCATAGCCCTTCCAGCGCCGCTAGACGTCTCATAGCCCTTCCAGCGCCGCTAGACGTCTCATAGCCCTTCCAACGCCGCCAGACGTCTCATAGCCCTTCTAACGCCGCTAGACGTCTCATAGCCTTCCAACCCCGCTAGACGTCTCATAGCCCTTCTAACGCCGCTAGACGTCTCATAGCCTTCCAACCCCGCTAAACGTCTCATAGCCCTTCTAACGCCGCTAGACGTCTCATAGTCTTCCAACCCCGCTAGACGTCTCATAGTCTTCCAACCCCGCTAGACGTCTCATAGCCTTCCAACGCCGCTAGACGTCGCATAGGACTTGTATTATTTTTCACCACCCATCTCTGTTCTGGATGAGATGTTTGATATTATCTGAGTCTATGCCTGCTAGCTTTACTTCTTGTATACGCATCCTCATCAGTATCTTTTTTGGTCTTTCTCTTCTCCTGTATTCTGGTGTTTCCCATAGAAGAACCTGTTTTTAAATTCCCGTATTGTCTTTTCTCCGCTATATTCTCTTCCTAATTGTAGATGAGATCGTTGGTTGATGGCCATTTCTCGTATCTTTTAGTCTTAAATTCATTCCATCACACACAGAGTGGAACATCTTGTAACTAAAGCATGCATGAATGGCAAATCTGATAGTTTCCAGGGATGCAGTATTCAATTGCGAATCATACAAGTATTAAAAGTGTTAAAATAGTTATAGCTATAGTTATTGCGGTATCACCGCAAACGAGTGAAAATCCATAATTACTCAACCGCACGTGCCAGTTGAATCATCCGAATTAACATCTCATCGAATATCCATACAAAGAAAGGTAGCTGTAGTCCCCATCATAGCCGCTACAACAAACGCCAAAATACATAAGGCCAAGCTGCACCGAAAGTGAACGCAGCTGAACTGTCCTTCGTCATACGATATCATCATTCATCGTAAGTAATCTGAATATAGAAACACCATCCGGATGGAAAAACACAGCTCACGGTGTGCACAGAGCACTAAACTCAGTAGCTCCAGCAGGCAAACCGGCTTGGAATATGAGGAAGCTGCAACAAGGAACACTTTTCAAACAGTCCCCTCAATGGTTCTTATCGCCTATCCACCATATTGACCGGAAATGTTAAAATACGATTTTTTTTTTTTTGGTAATCGCCCTGAATATATAAATGAATAAGCAAGTGTATGTTTATCTAACTGGAAAAGCACAAATAAGCAAACAACTAAAGTGCCAGTGGCAAACAACTGTGAACATTTTTTGGGTCTCAAAAAGCAAAATTGGTGCATGAAAATCTGAGTGGGCAAAAAAAAAACAACACGGAAATGGCTTAGGGAAGTTATTAATTAAATTATTTTGTTTATTGTAGTTATCTGTCATTGAAGTGAGCTGTTTATTTAAGTTTTCCCCTGCCTGCCATGTAATCAGCTAACTCGACAAGAGTGGGCATGGGTCTGTTTATCTCAGGTAAGCTTATCGAATACAAAGTAAGCGGAGTTTGACGCTACTCGGTATTATCTCAATTACCGTTCTTGCTATCTGTACAAGGGAGGCAACCAACTTATTCCAGCTCTGTTCTATGTCTTAAGTGTCTGCAACATCACATTTTGAAAGCGGTTTGCTCCGATCGTTTCCGTTAAATTTGCTTCATGATACTGTATGTATGTTTATGTGTGTGTGTGTGTGTGTGTGTGTGTGTGTGTGTTTACAGTACAACATACACACATGCACAAATACACACACACACGCACACACAAATACATCTGCTGCTTACGTCAGACAACGCCTCTCTATCCACCGTCATTGAAAGGACATTAAATTAACGTACATGCATTGTGTAGTCGAGGGAGCCGCGATAGTTCAGTTGTTAGTGAACTGGACTACAAAGAACAAGCGGCTTCCAGGTTCACCCAGCCTTAATTGGTACCAGATATTTTTTCTGGGAAAGTAAAGCGGCACGGGCGTAATACCGACTACATTACCCCAAATATCATGTGCCGAAGGTCTGTAAAAATTATGGTCACTGATACCATATTCCCCATACGTCACTTGGCGAGACGGGGCACTTTCTTTTTTTATTATTTTTTTATATTTTTGTTGTCCAATACATCAAACTGCGTTATCGCCACCTTTCGGCCAACCACTCCCGACTTCAGCGTGCGATTTTTTTACCGGGTTGCCTTCCCTATTCGGTCCCAACTCGTTTATCCAGCCTGTTTCTACTGCCACCAATGAGTAGCTGACTATCTTCAACCTGCTGTTGTAGAATTTTTAGACATGTGTGTAAATGTATAATGTTGGCCCACAAGACGGGGAATTTATATTATCACAAGAAATGCAGTGGGTGTTTTAGATCTATACATCATCATCATGTACCATACCGGTTGGCGTAGGCGATCATGTCCCTCCACAATCTTCTATCTACAGTGCATCGTATCAGTTCTGTTGTTGACTGTTTTCCATGCCATGACACCAAGTTATCCAGTATTTTCTCTCTTTGTCGTCCCCGATCTCTCTTTCCTTTTATTTTGCCAGTAGTAACCAAGTATTCCAACTTTCCTCTTCTCATGATGTGCCCGAAAAATGTTGATTGCTTCTTTCTGATGTTTTTAAAGAGCTCCCTTTTTGTGTTGGCCTCTCTATACATACATAAATCAAAAGTAAAAAAAAAAAAAAGTAAAGTACCCCCGTTACGCCAAGTGACGTATAGGGAATATGGTGTTATTGACCATAAATTTTACAGACCCTCGACACATTATTTTTAGGGAAATGTGGTCGGTATTACGCCCGTGCCGCTTTACTTTCCCAGAATATACATAAATAGTAAATATAAACATATATTGTTGGGCCGAGAGATAGAGAGAATATACATTATCACAAGAAAAAGTTATGCGTTGAATATTATTGACAATGACAAAAGAGAGGCAGACCAAAGACAATTTGGCGGAGGGCACAGAGAGGGCGAAGATGCACAGTTTGGATAAGTTGGGGACACACTGAAAAAAAAATGGTCACGAAATGTGCAAAGCTCAGACAGGACATTTGCTTGCCCCGCAAGACGGCGTGTAGTGTATTTCAGCCTTATTTTCCCAATCCGCGGTTAAGGACAGAAAGTAGGATGATTACGTTTATAGTTTCAGTGCTTCTTGTTAGTAATTCTCTCGCTGTCTGAATGCATCTTCGACTCTTCTTATACTTGGCGTTGCCTTTACCTTTGCCCATCCCGTGACTCCGTGAGTCTTTGGTATGCCATCGACAGGCGCAATAATTCTCCCCCAGCATTCCCTGTCTCTCGTTGCCGTCTTTTCTAATTAGTCATAACAGTAGGTGAATAGCATTTGGTGGCTTTGTGTCTCGTTTCTTAAAACTCGTTTCTTAAAAGGAAAGAAAGAATGGAAATTAATTATATTAAGCTAACAACATTACTCACCGCTGTATGTTATTGCCATTTTCAGTTCTTTGTATAATAAACTAATTTTACAAATAAAACGTGTATATGATTCTCCTATAATGCATTTATTATTAATCATTTCAATTGATTCTTCTTCGCTCTAACATACACATACATATATAATCCCGCGAGTTCACTGCAATACACATCTACTTTTCACTAAGCACTCCGTATCGACCTAACCCCTTTTCCATCCCTAGACTCACCAGTCTCAACATAACATACATACTTGCCCCCACTTTTCCATCCCTAGACTCACCAGTCTCAACATAACATACATACTTGCCCCACTTTTCCATCCCTAGACTCACCAGTCTCAACATAACATACATACTTGTCCCACTTTTCCATCCCTAGACTCACCAGTCTCAACATAACATACATACTTGCCCCACTTTTCCATCCCTAGACTCACCAGTCTCAACATAACATACATACTTGCCCCACTTTTCCATCCCTAGACTCACCAGTCTCAACATAACATACATACTTGTCCCACTTTTCCATCCCTAGACTCACCAGTCTCAACATAACATACATACTTGCCCCACTTTTCCATCCCTAGACTCACCAGTCTCAACATAACATACATACTTGCCCCACTTTTCCATCCCTAGACTCACCAGTCTCAACATAACATACATATTTGCCCCACTTTTCCATCCCTAGACTCACCAGTCTCAACATAACATACATACTTGCCCCACTTTTCCATCCCTAGACTCACCAGTCTCAACATAACATACATACTTGCCCCACTTTTCCATCCCTAGACTCACCAGTCTCAACATAACATACATACTTGCCCCACTTTTCCATCCCTAGACTCACCAGTCTCAACATAACATACATACTTGCCCCACTTTTCCATCCCTAGACTCACCAGTCTCAACATAACATACATACTTGCCCCACTTTTCCATCCCTAGACTCACCAGTCTCAACATAACATACATACTTGCCCCACTCATCTCCTCCTCCTCATCTTTTAAAGAACGATAAACAAACTTGACGATGTCCTCTTTGTCCAGAGTCAGGCCATACTCAGAGCAAAGGCTGCCAGGGAGAGTATCTGCTATTTAATTTGCATGCACACCACCATGTACCCCCGCGTGCCCTGGACAGATCACCCAGGTTACGGCAGGAGACAAATAATAATAAATGAATATGATTATAGAGGGAAACTTCCGAGGCGGTAATCAGCGAATCGATTCAGAGGAAGAGGTATGTTTACAGCACTCGGGAAAAAAATGACAAGTAATCAACAACAGAAAAAAACAAAACAAAGAACAGTATATGGTCCTAAGCAGGATCGAACCCGTATTCCCTGGCACAGCGCCTTGCCACGAAAAGCCAAACGCTAGTGAACACTGCCACCACGGCTAACATTGTTCTTTGCTTTTTTTAATGTTGATTATTTGTCATTTTTTCCGAGTGCTGTAAACATACCTCTTCCTCTGAATTGATACCCAGGTTAACACGTCCACTTGAGAGCCATCCATAAATTGCATCCAATCCTGCTTCTGAGACTCTCCGTCGATCTTCCGTTACATATTTTGCGAGTCCGTCACCAACACTGCATATTTCGGTTTCACTATACCCAACAATGCTATCACCACCGTTGTTACTTCTATCTTCTCATGATGGACACCCTAATGCTACAATTGCCAGATTCCCTAGCCACTTCTCTATCATGTTGGTACTGCTTCTATCTCCATTCTCATGATGGACACCCTAATGTTACAATTGCCAGATTCCCTAGCCAATTCTCTGTCATGTTGGTACTGCTTCTATCTCCATTCTCACGATGGACACCCTAATGCTACAATTGCCAGATTCCCTAGCCACTTCTCTGTCATGTTGGTGCCACAAAGCCCCAACCACTGCGCTGTCTGAGACACACAGAACCGCCCGCGTTGATAATAGGGTTCAAGAGGTGATCACAATTTTTCGATGGATTCCCTTATCGTGATCTCGGCAGCTCCATTAAGGCAAGAGACGGCAGATCAAATTCCCCGCTCAAAAAACCTCAAACGCAGCAGCAGATTCTTCTCCGTCGATCCCGATCGACGACTTCAAAATTCCCCCAGTCTTTAAGTGGTTGCCTCGTTTTTTTCTGGGAAAGAAAAGCGACATGGGCATAATACCGAACACTACCCAAAATCATGTGTCGAAGTGAAAGATATTGGTACTAGCACCATATCCCCTATACGCCACCTGGTATGACATAAATCTCAATTCTTCGGTGAGGAAAAGGGGAGGGTAGTAAAGTAAAGTTGTTGTTGTTGTTGTTGTTGTTGTTGTTGTTGTTGTTGTTGTTGTTGTTGTTGTTGTTGTTGTTGTTGTTGTTGTTGTTGCGTTCGCCAGCTTTCAACTCTGACGAAGTCCCTAGAGACTAGGAACTGAATTTTGCGTGTTAATCCATTTTTCCCTGGCAGCCGTGTGCACAGTGGTCCATCGCCGCACAGGCAGATAACTCCGACTTCGGAGGTACTCATGTTTTTTCCGTCGATGAGTAACTGACGTTTCAAGCCGGGCCTCGCTGAGAGAAATCATAAATAAAAATCCCCACCGGAGGAGCCAAGATTTGAACTCAGAACCTCTCTGTCCCGAGGCCGGCGTCCTGCCTCGAGACCAACCAGTCCCCCATGGACTTGGAATATGAGGAAACTGCAACATGGAACACTTTTCATGCATGGCCTGCAATGGTTCCTGCCGCCTATCCACCATGTACAAGAAGTTCACGTCCTCCCGAAAGTCTTATTGCACTGGGAAACATATGGAAGTCCAAAGAAATTAGGTTAAAAACAAAAATAAAAATTTTCAACTCCAATGTTAAGTTAGTCCTATTATATGGTTGTGAATTATGGAGAACAACAAAAGTGACAATCATGAAGATACAGACTTTCATTATTGGATGTTTACGCAGAATAAAAGGATGGAAATGGCAGGACAAAATCATTAACATTGAATTATGGAAATGTACCAGTCAAACACCAGTAGATAAAGAGAAACAGCGAAGACGATGGCGCTGGATTAGACACACACTGCGGAAGCCAAATGAGAGTATTACACAACAGGACATTTTTTGGAATCTAGGGGAAAAGATAAAGAGGAAGACCAATAAATTCTTGGATAAGACAGATGGAAGCAGAGATGAAGATGATGGGGAACACATTGAATGATCTTAAAAGAATGGCAAGAAACATAACGACTTGGAAAGTGTTTGTTGAAGACCTATGCTCCACAGGGAGTTGAAAGGTAGAAGAAGAAGAACCTGGAAGCCGTTGATCAGGATCGAACCTCTGCCTTTTGTCCTTTGTAGTCCAGTTCACTAACCAGTGAACAATCGCGTCTCAAAAGGGGCGGATACTCCCCATAAAATATAATGCAAGTCTTGCACGGAAAAATGTGCCAATATTGCACACCGTTGCCAAAAAAAGAAATGGCATCGACTAATACATAATATATAGATAAACCACTGGGGACATGGCGACGAACCATACATGATGAAATGATAGAGGTAGACTACTAGGGACATGGCGGCGAACCATACATGATGAAATTATAGGTAGACCACAGGGGACATAGCAACGAACCATACATGATGAAATGATAGAGGTAGACTACTAGGGACATGGCGGCGAACCATACATGATGAAATTATAGGTAGACCACAGGGGACATAGCAACGAACCATACATGATGAAATGATAGAGGTAGACTACTAGGGACATGGCGGCGAACCATACATGATGAAATTATAGGTAGACCACAGGGGACATAGCAACGAACCATACATGATGAAATGATAGAGGTAGACTTCTAGGGACATGGCGGCGAACCATACATGATGAAATGATAGAGGTAGACTACTAGGGACATGGCGGCGAACCATACATGATGAAATTATAGGTAGACCACAGGAGACATAGCAACGAACCATACATGATGAAATGATAGAGGTAGACTTCTATGGACATGGCGGCGAACCATACATGATGAAATGATAGGTAGACCACAGGGGACATAGCAACGAACCATACATGATGAAATGATAGAGGTAGACCACTAGGGACATGGCGGCGAACCATACATGATGAAATGATAGGTAGACCACAGGGGACATAGCAACGAACCATACATGATGAAATGATAGAGGTAGACCACTAGGGACATGGCGACGAACCATACATGAAATGATAGAGGTAGACCACTAGGGACAATGATAGAGGCTGGCAGGTCTTGGCAAGAGTTGTCCATGCTTGCTCCAGACCGGATTGGGTGACCTTATTCTGTGGGTGATCTCTTGTGGGTGCCCTTCTTCTGGGGGTGATCTCTTGTGGGTGCCCGTCTTCTGTGGGTGATCTTTTATGGTTGCCCTATGCTCTGACAGGAGTTCAGAGGATTAAGAAGGAGAGCACAAAATATTACCGTACTGGCGTATTCAATTCGATTTTTTGTTGTAAGTTTCTTCTTGTGCACATGCCATGACCGCCGGGCAGACAGACATCTTTAGTATTAAGGCCACATAACAGAAAGGGAAATCCCAGACAACCCCCACAATCGTGATGTCTTTAGTTATGTGAGTTATAGAATGCTGACGTAATTCTTTCTACCCACAACCGCCCCTGCTTGCAACGCTGAAAACGTCACAATTGGGATAATTCCTTTCTGCTCGCTGGCCTTACTACTATAGATGCCTGTGAATAAGGTAAGCTTGAACATTTTTGTGGTGTATCACAAGTTGAAGAGGAAAGTTGGAATACTTGGTTACAACTGTCAAAATAAAAGGAAAGAGAGATCGGGGACGACAAAGAGAAAAAATACTGGATAGCGTGGTGCCATTGCATGGAAAACAGTAAACAACAGAAATGATACGATGCACTGTGGATAGAAGATTGTAGAAGGACATGATCGCCTACGCCAACCGGTATGGCACATGATGATGTTCACAAAAGTTGAAACCACTTCCATCAAACGTCAAGAATATTAGTAGGTGGGGAGGAGGGAAAGAGCGGTGTAGTAGGCTCAGGTCACTCTCATCCATAAATCTTGTCCAATTTATACGATTAAAACTAATATGCCACTTTGTAGTTAAGGCCAACAGATGTGTGCTGTACTTACCTGGCAAGCCAGTTTGTGGGTGCAGCTCTTATCAAAGTTTGTGTGTGTATCCCAGCGCTACTTCAGAGTTGGAGAACCCTACTTTGTGATTACGTTGTAATTGCCAGCACAGCATAAAGGGGCTCTAATCTTGAGCAGATGGCAAAATGCGTTACAATTTGGAGTGCGTGGTGGTGGGTGTTTCATTCAGTACAAATACAATTTGCTCTACTGAAGGTTGTACTATGTTGATGAGTGTATGTGTCAACGCGGCGTGTGTTTACTGAATACCTTAATATTATCCTGTTGTTATTATTATTATTAATGCGGTGCAAAGTCCCAATTACTGGACAACTATCTATCTATCTATTTACCTTTCGAGCCGTAGCCGGCTCATAGGGCGTAGATCAAGATACTCCTTCTCTTATCTAAATTTTTGTTCTAGCAGTCTTCAATTCTTTTAAAGATATTTAATCAAATCTCGCCATTTGTCTCTGTTCTGTGCAAGCAGCTCTATCTCATTGAGGGAGCCGATTCCTGGTGCCCTTGCCTATCTCATCAATGTTTCTGTATCAGGTCTACGTTTCATTAACAAAATCGTTTTTACGATAGCGGCTTGTTAAACCTCTGATCAGCGGTTCTATACCGTCATCATCATCATCATCATGTGCCATACCGGTTGGCGTAGGTGATCATGTCCCTCCACAATCTTCTATCTACAGTGCGTTGTATCAGTTCTGTTGTTGACTGTTTTCCATGCCATGACACCAAGCTATCCAGTACTTTCTCTCTTTGTCGTCCGCGATCTCTCTTTCCTTTTATTTTGCCAGTTGTAACCAAGTACCCGTCAGGCATTTATGTGGAAACCATCTGGTAAACGAAAACATGGTAGACCAAGAGAATCGTAACACATAACAATTAACTCTTTCCGTACGTTTCACCGCACAGTGCGTCACTCTCAATTTGATTAGTGTGAACCGTCTTCAAACCATATTCTTTTTACGTCTTGTATTATCTTGGTTTTGATGAAATATAATACCTTGTTCAATTATCTATAAATTCATATATAATATAGTTATCATCATCATGTGCCATACCGGTTGGCGTAGGTGATCATGTCCCTCCACAATCTTCTATCTACAGTGCATCGTATCAGTTCTGTTGTTGACTGTTTTCCATGCCATGACACCAAGCTATCCAGTATTTTCTCTCTTTGTCGTCCGCGATCTCTCTTTCCTTTTATTTTGCCAGTTGTAACCAAGTATTCCAACTTTCCTCTTCTCATGATGTGCCCGAAAAATGTTGATTGCTTCTTTCTGATGTTTTTTAAGAGCTCCCTTTTTGTGTTGGCCTCTTTGAGAACTTCCTCATTGGTCTTTTTATCTGTCCAGGGAACTTTCAACATTCTTCTGAGAAATCCCATCTCTGTGGCCTCCAATCGTCTTTTAATTTGTTTGTCTACTGTCCATGATTCGCTTCCATAGGTCAGAATTGGTTCTATATAGCACCGATGAACTCTCTTTCTCATTTCTATTGACATAGATTTGTTGCATAAGATATTTTTTTAATTTTCTGAAATGCTTTTTTGGCCTGAGCTATTCTGCTTTTTATTTCTGTGGTGCATCTCCCATCTGATGTTGTTATTGTGCCCAAGTATTATATAGTAGATAAATATAAATATGCAGTTTGATTCTAAAATTATGACAAATTATGTCTCTTTGCAATTATAAAAAGCATCCGTACGGAAGAGTTAATAAGAAAAGCTCAACCATGGGACTAAGAAACAACCAAGAACTACACAAACTAGTAGCAGATCGTCAATCATGGACAACTATAACTTCCGCCCTATGTGCCGTCTCCGGCCCGAGAGGGAAATGAAATGAAAACCACAAGTAAACATATTTCCCACAGAAACATCCATGCATGACAACTTATCTCAACCGGTGAATTTCTCACACGCACCGTCTTGTCCGTGACCCAAGTTGGTCCGTCTAAGTGCATTGCTGTAGCTGATCGCTGCAAGAGGGAGGCCGAATATGTTATTCATTATCATCAACGTATAGCTTGTCCTTGTTAGAAGTTGGCTCCCATGACAACTATTCTTGATTTAAATTTTCTTTGGGATTTGCATTCAGACGACAATATAACACATTCATTATAAACTGTTCATTATAAGCCATTCATTATAAACTGTTAATTAAAAACCATTCATTATAAACTTCATTATAAACTTCATTATAAACTATTCATTATAAACTATTCATTATAAACTATTCATTATAAACTATTCATTATAAACTATTCATTATAAACTGTTCATTATCAACAATTCATTATAAACTGTTCATTATAAACTAACTGTTCATTATAAACTATTCTTTATAAACTGTTCATTATAAACCATACATTATAAACTGTTCATTATAAGCTTTTTATTATGTCTTTCATTGTAAGCTATTCATTATAAGATGTTCGTTATATGTTGTTCACTTTAAGCTGTTCATTATAAGTTGTTCATTATAAGTTGTTCATTATAAGCTGTTCATTGAGGACTGGGTAGTTTAACGTTGGACCGGGGTTCATATCTACCAGAAGCGGTGATGTTTTTTTTCAAACATAGGAATATTAATCTGTGGTCTCTTTTTGACGATACCCTCCCCCTGAACTCTTGGGTAGTGAGATCCGATGTCTAGCTCCCTCGTATAACAGCAATAAATAGGAGGTCCCGTGTGCATTCGCGCACGTTAAAAAATATTGACAGTTAAAATAAAAAAGAGTAGGCCATAAGTATGACCGCTGCCCGGGCAAAAGTGTCAGCAGGAACCCTAACCCACTTCGTGAATCTCAGGGGGTGCTACTCCGTTTGTGGGCCAGTATTCTCCTCGGATTTTCTCGAGATTCTCAATGGGGTTTTCGGAGCACCTATGAGTTCGTCCACTGTGTAGTGATGTTGATCATAACAACAAACAAACCGTTCCTTATCTCTTTCCCGAACGTTTCGACGCACCATGCGTATTGCCGCTTGCGGTCACGTACGTATAGCCGCTAAAGTGGAGGCGGGCTCTGTACGCATGCAATGGTTGGAGTCATTGCAGAGGTCAAAAAATGCGTAAGGTCACCTTTGTATATGTCCCTGGACATGCGGGAGTACGGGGAAATGAAAGAGCGGACAGGTTGGCTAGCTGCGCTGTCGTTGAGGACTGGTCAACCAATGGATCGGGCGGCCATCATCAATGCCCTCCGAGATGTGGGAAGAGAACAGGGCTTCGATAAACACAAATCCACGTCACTTCTTCGGATGGTAGAGATGGGAGCTAAGATGGGCGCAGCCAGAAATGAGAAACTTAGTGGCCCTGTAAGAAGACTTATCAACCAACACAGAACTGGAGTCGTCAGTCGCTGGACACTGAGGGAATTGCTGAGGAGGGGATCTGAGCACCTATGGACATGTTCGGAGTGCTATAATGATGACCCGGAAATAACTCAATAGCTAAATAACGTATAGCCGCAAAATGCGTCACTCTCAATTTGATTAGTGTAAACTGTCATCAAACCGTATTCTTTTTACATGTCTTGTATCACCTTGGTATTATTGAAATCTATTTCCTTGTTTTGTTATCTAAAATTATATTTATAATATGTTAAATGTTACATAAATATAAACATGTAAGATTAATATTTAACATCATGAAAAATTGTGATTTGAAATTTCAACCGCTAAATTGAAAATAGCACTTCCGTGCTGAAGGAGTTATAAGCTATTTATTATATAAGCTGTTCATTTTTGGATGTTCATTAAAGAATTGGGAGCATGATTTTGATCAGCATCCGGGTTGAACATTGTCCGAGACTCATAGCTGACTGCTTGCGTTAGGATCCCTCAATTTGAACTGACCAAAGTCTCCTGAAAGCAGCCGAACTATCTGGTCAAGCGATTACCGATTAGCAATCGAAGATAGAAGGGAAACTGGTACCCCATAATGGCCAGCCCGTCTATAGTCCGTTCAGAAATTCATAATCACACCTGAATTAGTATTGCGTGATAACCGCTTGTTATTTTGGTTTTAAATTTTCCATGCAATCTTAGAATATTGATGACGTTATAGAATTATTTTTTGCTCTGAGAAATTTGGTCTAGTTTAAAAGTGTTCTTCTTTAGGCTATATTAAATTCACCCTGTTCGAATTTGACACCATTTTAGGATATATACATTAATTTGGGGCGGTCGTTCACGTAAAATAGTTTGGCTATTGAAGAAACACTAACTTCAGAAAAATCCCGTGCACAAAATTAAATTGTTATTGAACGACATGACGGCCTTGGCATTAATTACCGTAGGGAAGGCGTATCTTTATTAATTTTGTGAAGACTCAGTAGACAATTTGTTGACTTTAAATACCAACATTTATATCTAAATTACAATGAGTTTGAAATGCAAATTTATAACTATGCAATAGGTTACTGTTTTGCTATATCAGCACTTCCTTAGGGAATCCAAGATGCATCATACCACAATGTCGTATCAGAGGAAGACAAAGTGCCTACTGCATCAAATACAAAAGAGCAAATTAGGACATGGCTTGCGAATGAAAATGTCAAATTTGACGACACATATTTAAAACCTGAATTGTTACAACTTGTGAAGAATACGAATAAGAAAAAGGTGTACCATGTTGACAAAATCATTGAGAAATACGGCCACACCTCTCTTCGACTCCCTGCATATCATGCGCACCTTAATCCAATCGAACTTGTCTGGGCTCACGTCAAAGGACAAGTTGCAGAACAGAACAGTGTGATTTTGAAGTTCTGACACGCGAGTCTCTCTCAAAAATAGACATTCCGTTCTGGAAGAAGTGTGTTGAACATGTGCTACGGGTGGAAGATGAGTACTGGAAACGAGATGGATTACTATTTATCTAGCCAGTAATGATTATCAACCTCTTGGAATCGTCAGATTCGGAATGATTAAAATTAAGATGAATTCAATTCCAGCTGCAGTTAGGACGTCCTGGGGTCTAATGGTGACCGAAGGACAAGACTAATTGTAACCAATTGAATTCATGTTTGCAAATACACATAACGAACAACACCCACAATTAAGCACTATGTAGATACGCCTCTGACAAGAATTGCAGTAAACTGGAACATTTAACACGATTACTGTAAACTCTAAAATTTGAATCAACTTGTGTGATATCGTCATAACAGATCAAAGGAATTCGCTGATGTGCAAAATCTGTTGTGTTTGTGGAATAAAAAATACCAAAATCTTTGCGTCATCAATATTCTAAGATTGCATGCAACATTTAAAACCAAAATAACAAGCGGTTATCATGCAAAACTAATGCATGTGTGATTATGAATTTCTGAACGGACTATACCAATTTTAGCTCAGTCAGTGGCTGACCAAGTTCTGGGCCGCAGAAAAGTGACTTTTTTTTTCTTTGCTAGTGTATCTAGCATATTATCGCCATGTATTTATATTTCTGTGTATATCCTTATATATATTTCTGTGGTGTTGTTTATTGTTCCAGCTGAAGGCCTACCTGGCCGAAGCGTCGTTCGACTTTTATTTTGTTTCTCACTTACGTAAAGTTGTTACCATAACACTTTTTTCTCTTTATTTTTTTTAATTGTCATTATTATCATTAGCTTTACAGCAGCTTCACATCTCTTTACATCTGAATGCATTTACGTGATGGCCCCACACTGTCTTGCTGCAGTCTTCAGTGTGTTTCCATTGTTGATAACTTACCTTTTTTGTATCGGATTTCGAATAAATGACATTATTTCTATCCTCTCTTTGTTTATCTTTATGTTATACTCTTAACTTATGCTATAGGGCTGATTGATATTACGTTGAAACTCATCTTTATTTTCGTGCAGTAGGTTATGAACAAGACAAATGACATTATTTCTATCCTCTCTTTGTTTATCTTTATGTTATACTCTTAACTTATGCTATAGGGCTGATTGATATTACGTTGAAACTCATCTTTATTTTCGTGCAGTAGGTTATGAACAAGACAAATGACATTTTTGGGGCATGTTATTAAAAGACACACAGCCTAATAAAATAATATTGGAAGGGAAAATACAAGGTAAAAGAGGCAAAGGCAGACCAAGACTAACATGTACGAGTAACATCAAAAGATGAAGTAGTCAAACTATGACAATCTGCACCATCGAAGCAAGAGACAGAGTGGAATAGCGCTCCATGGTAGCCAACCTTCGATGCAGAGACGGCACTCAATGATGATGATGAGGTTATGATCACTGGCAAATAGTAGGTCTTTTCTACAATCTTGTCTTTTTCTTTCTCCCCGTTAACTCGCTACTAAAGGGTTGAATTGTCGTTTTCGTTTTTTCGCCTTTAAATAGACGTTAAGTGGGCGTTGATGCGCCGTTTTGTGATTTATTTACGCCTTTCATTCCAAAACATCCGACTTCAAAACGGGATTTTTAAGTGTCGAGTTGCCTTTTCTCTTCGATCCTACTCGTTTGGCCAGACTGAATAGTTTGTTTTCATGAGCACCACTGAGAGCTGAGGTAGGGTCTTGATCAGTTGTTGTTTGCTGTTCTGAATTCAAGCAGTCAGCTGTGGTTTGCCGATCGCACATAGATCAGTTGCTGGATCGGAGCGTCTTGATCAGATATTTAAACAATCTGAATTGGACTTTGTAATTTTAGTCCTTCTGTTTATTTAGACTATATAAATAGGAGGGGTACCAATACACTATCTTGTCATAACTCTGTTGTTACAAGAAACCAGTTTGTCATACGTACAGTTGGTTGTTCGGACAATTCTTATATTTTTTTTATATATCATTCTATGTTGTCTAATAGCTGCCCATTTACGCTACATGCCGTGAACACTCTTCACACTTTCTCCTGGTTAATGTACACATAATTTGATTCTTGATAATAATAAGTTTCGTTTCGTTTACTACTCAATAGCACAAATTGTAATTTTGTGTTCTTTACCTTTTCTGAATCCAAAACTGAGATTTACTTTAGAGGTCAAGGCAAAGAAATGCATAAAAATGCGAAGCTGCAGCAAAGCTGATTGTAAAGGGGAACAAAAAATAGATAAAATTGTATGTTTAAAGCTTTACGTAATTAATGAAGGACACAAATTTGAACGATGTTTAGGCTCCTTCAGCGGGAACAACAAACAACACACACACACAAACAGCTATGTAAGTAAATAAAATTAGTCATACATAACTAACTAATAATGGAATACCCAAAACAAAATAAACTCGAGCTAGAATGATAAATAACAATTTCTTCTCTGCGAAATGCGGGGAAAAATTAACGCTGGCTAGTCCGTGCAGGATACCCGGTGTGGTTGCCCAGCTAATGGGAGGGCCAAAACACAGGGAAGAGTTCTGAAAATAAGAAAGGGGGGGGGGGGGATATTTTATACAGCAATGTCTATACGTATATACAACCGTGCGAGAACACACAGACCTGTTTATGGGTGTGTGTGTGTATATATATACATATATAAATATATATATATATAAATATATATATATACATATATATATACATATATATACATATATATACATATATATACATATATATACATATATATACATATATATACATATATATACATATATATACATATATATATACATATATGCACACATACACGCACATATGTATATGTACACCCATACGTATGCGTACACATACATGGGAAAAAGTGCGCACACAGCATACATACCTAGAATAAATTTAAAGGTAAGGTCAACAATTTCTTTTTTTTTCCCTTGGTTTGGGGGTGGGGGGGGGGGGTTATAATCTCAGACCTAACACCTTGTGGGTATTGTACTGGACAATCAAAAAATTAATAACATGTTTGTTTACAACACTCGGATAAATCAACAAATAATCAACAGCAGAAAACACAAAGATCAATAGACAGCCTGTACTCCTCGACGCAGCGCCTTGTCACCAGAAACTTGCGTTACATCACACTGCCAGCTAAGTAACGTAAACAAAGTTGCTGTCACTTGCGATGTCTTTCACGCATGCGTACTCAGGACTATAGCATAGGGTTATGAACGCAACTCGGGAATAAATTGTGTATCTGTATTTTCTATTAAGACAAGCATCGCCCTGATGAAGATTGTATTTTATAGTACTCTAGGCAAAATGAGCACTATACAATACAATCTTCATCCCAACGTTGTGCTACCAATGCCAGACCATGAACCCTAGATGCAAGAACAATAAGAACAATAACCTCTACTGAGATTAAATGTGTTAGACGAATGACAGGAAACAGTAAGAGATAAGGTCAAAAATGAAGAACTGAGAAAAAAGCTAGGAATAGCCTCCGCCATAGAATATATAAGGAAACTACAGATAAAATGGTTTGGCCACGTGACAAGGCAGAAAGATCAAAACACAACACAGCGAGCCTTCATCAAACGTTGTGAGAACATCAGACCCAAGGGTCGACCACGAAAATAAAAAAAAGATGGATCGATTAGAAACACTATGAAACATAACAGCAGCAGAGGCGAACAGTAGAGCAAAATACCGCAAATTATATCTCCCCTCGACGCTGAAAGGCAAATGAGGAAGGAAAGAAGTAGAAGAAGAAGATCGCCCTGATATAGTAGTGCTGAATACTTGCGCTGAATACTTGCGCTGAATACATGCAGCAATCAGACTTTTCTGGCTCTAAACTTCCGCCAGGCAGATCCCAGACTTTGGGTAATGCTGTAAAGATATTATATATATCAACAACAATGATCAGGTTAGAGAACTCCGAATATAATTTAAATTCCAAAATAAAGCATGTTCTATGGATGCAGAATAATGTGATATTGTCTGGAACATGATGAATATGGGTTGTGGCAGAACTTATTAGGTTCACTGTGGAGGAAAACACACACATACAGCACGCGAATGATAGATCGGAAATTACATTCCGCTGATAGAACTCTCGGTCTTTTCTCATTATCGGGGAAGACACCTCAGCCACTTCATCGAGCTAAAAATTGCATTGGTACGTTGCAGACGTTGTCAAACTTAATATCGCGTTAGGGACATCTTTTGTCGGAATTCGATCATTCTTGTCGCCAATGGCGATGTCCTGTAATGTCTTATTCTGACACAGAGAGGAAGATAAAGAAATGGATAGGAGGTAGATATTGAGAGCCGGTGAGCGAGAGCGAGAGAGAGAAAGAAAAAGAAAGAGAATATATAGTAAACTCAGTTAATAAAAATGACATTATATATTATTTTTGCAATGGAAATTGATGCTTCTTATTATACCTTCGGGCTTTTTATCTCGTATATCTTGATATCGTCGTGAACTGGTTACCTGGAGCGGCTATTTTGATATTTTCATTATTTTTGCTGAGGATAAACTCCATAATGTGCTTACAAAATCAATACTGAATTGCATAGTTCCTGAAAAGCGAAGAAAGTGCTCAAGACAATAAGGACAATCTACTCCCTGCACTTAATGATCCAAGGAACAGAGCTGAACAACCAAGGAAATTATGATTACGGTAAAGGCATAAAAATGCCGAACTGCCGTAAAGCTGATGAGATTAAGGCCATTGTTTTTTTTTTTTAATGGAAAATCAATTGTTCGGTTACAGCTTCACGTAGACGAGGAGCAATGGAAAAGCAATTGTACGGTTACAGCTTCACATAGACAAGGAGCAACGGAAAAACAATTGTACGGTTACAGCTTCACATAGACAAGGAGCAACGGAAAAGCCATTGTACGGTTACAGCTTCACGTAGACAAGGAGCAATGGAAAAGCAATTGTACGGTTACAGCTTCACGTACACAAGGAGCAACGGAAAAGCCATTGTACGGTTACAGCTTCACGTAGACAAGGAGCAACGGAAAAGCAATTGTACGGTTACAGCTTCACGTAGACAAGGAACAATGGAAAAGCAATTGTACGGTTACAGCTTCACATAGACAAGGAGCAATGGAAAAGCAATTGTACGGTTACAGCGTCACGTAGACGAGGAGCAATGGAAAAGCAATTGTACGGTTACAGCTTCACGTAGACGAGGAGAAATGGAAAAGCAATTGTACGGTTACAGCTTCACGTAGACGAGGAGAAATGGAAAAGCAATTGTACGGTTACAGCTTCACATAGACAAGGAGCAATGGAAAAGCAATTGTACGGTTACAGCTTCACATAGACAAGGAGCAATGGAAAAGCAGTAGCACGTTTCGGCTCACTCTGCACCAGTGGATGCTTGAAGCTTCGGACTAGGACCACAGAGAAGTAGTGGCTTTACTTATTTTCCTTTTTAGATAGTCTATCATATCACCGCTACCTAGTTAGATGTCTGTGTCTATCTATATATATATATATATATTCTGTGTTGTTGTTATTGTTCAAGCAGAAGGCCTACTGAACCGAAACGTCGTTTTGCTCTTGTGTTGTTCATCACGTAAGTAAAGCTGTACCGATATACCTTTTTTCAAATTTTCATTCAAAACTATAATTTTTCTTCCTCTTTCCTTCCTCATTTGCCTATCACTGTCCAGGGAAGAGATAGATATAATTTGCAGTCTTTTGCTCCTCTGTTCGCCTCTGCTGCTGTTATATTTCCTAGTGTTTCTAATATTCCGTCAATCCATCTTTTTTTTTCGTGGTCGACTCTTGGGTTCTGGTGTTCTCGCAATGTTTATTGAGGGCTCGGTGTGTTGAGTTTTGATCACTATGGCTTGTCACGTGTCCAGACCATTTTATCTGTGTTTCTTTATATATTCTATGGCGGGGGGGGGGGGGGGTTATTCCTAGCTTTTTTCAGTTCTTCATTTCTGATCTCATCTCTCAGGCTGTTTCCTGTCATTCGTTTAACACACTTTAATCTCAGCAGCGGATATCTTTCTTATTGTTCTTGCACCTATGATCGAGGACTGGCATTTGTAGCACAACGTTCGAATAAAGCATTGTAGAATGCCCTTTTTGCCTCTTGAATTATTTCCTTGTTGGACACTACTGGAAAGATCTGTCCAATGATTTGACAAGCTTTGTTGGATCTTTAGTCTATTTCTGCTGTTTGTTTATTGTCAATAGACTTTCTATGTATTTAAATTCCTCTACTTGTTTTAATTGTCTGCCATATACAGTTATGTTGATGTTCTGTTTTTCTTTTGCTATATTCATGATTTCTGTTTTGTTGGTGTTGATTTTTGTGTTGTATTTTGTGCATGAGCTGTTGAGTTTATTTAAGTGTTCTTGGATGTCTTCTATTTGTCCATGTATTAGTGCCTGATCGTCTGTAAATAGACATTTCATTTATCTCACCTAAACAAACAAGACAAATGACATTTTTAGGGCATGTTAAAAGATACAATAGGTTAATAAAAGTAATATTGGAAGGGAAAATACAAGGTAAAAGCGGCAGAGGCAGACCAAGACTAACATGAACAAGTTACATCAAAAGATGTACAAGTCAACCTATGACATTCTGCACCATCAAAGCAAGAGACAGAGTGGAATGGCGCTCCATGGTAGCCAAACTTCGATGCGGAGACTGCACTCAATGATGATGATGATAATGATGTAATAAACAGTAAGGACAGTACGCAGCCCAGTCTTACACCTGATCTAACTTCCAAGTGGTCTGTGTGAAATTCTGTTTCCGGTTGTCTAAGATGGCGGTTTGTTTTTAAAAACTATAATTAGTAGTTTTAAAAGGCAACATTGAACTCGACATAACAGGACTCTTCCTGAAACACTTGTAATGTAGATTAGCAGCAATGAGCGGTACTTCGTCACTTCCTGTTAGCGGGCACTACGAGGGACAGCTGTTCATTAATGATACTTTAGCACGTTTGCTCATTTGTGTCTTTCCGAATACATACAAAAGTGAAGAGCCCAGCCACGCCAAGTGGAGTATAGGGAATATGGTGTTAGTGACCATAAATTTTACAGACCATGATTTTTTGGATAATGTGGTCGGTATTACGCCCGTGCCGCTTTACTTTCCCACACAAAAATTCGGTACCCATTAAAGGCTGGGTGAACCCAGAAGCCATCGGTTGGGATCGAACCCTACCTCTTGTCCTTTGCAGTCCAGTTCACTAACCACTGAGTTATCGCTGCTCCCTGAGAATACCCAGATAGGGTTGGTAGAATGTTGTTTCCAACGTATGGACTCAACAGTGGCAACGGATTTCGGGCCCCCACCGTTTCCAAATACATACTGCATACATTTCTTCTCTTTTACATTCAAGTCAATCGAAATACCCTTTTTTAAGGTATGAAAACCTGAAACTTAAAATTGTCAATCTTCGAATCTTTCATATTTTATTAACAAGCATGGTTCTACTGATGATGATGATGATGATACTGATGATGATGATGACTAGCAGTATATCCTTAAGATCTACAACAATTACTTAATGTAATAAACATAACATGCAAAAAATATGGACTAGATATGAATATCAAAAAGACTAAAACTATTATCATAAACAAAGAAAATTCTCAAGACCTACAAATAAATACCAAAGCTGAAGGAATACACCTGGAGACAGTTCAGAGCTACAACTACCTTGGACACACATACTATAACCAGTGATGGTAAATGTATATCTGAAATAAACAAAAAAATAGGTATGGCATAGAGTCATTTAATGCCATGAAAAATATACTAACAGCAAAACAAATAACACCAGAACTAAAATAAAGAATAGCAAAATGTTACATCTTCTCAATATTCTTGTATGGTGCAAAAACATGGACATTAGACAAGAAAACAGAACAGAAAATTGAAGTCTTTGAAATGTGGATTTATAGAAGAATAGGTAGAATTGGATGGAAAGAAAAAAAAACAAACGAGGAAGTTTTAAAACAACTAAAAATAAAAAGAGAACTACTAAACACAATTCAAACAAGACAAATGGAATTTTTTGGGCATGTAATAAGTAATATATATTAAGGTATCATTTATACATAAATATTTACTCTTTTATCAAACAGGTTTTATGTTTTGTGCTTGGCTTTTACAAATTGAAACCGCTTCCATAAAATATACATTTTCAGAGTGAGTGGAATGTACCAGACTCGGGACATCTACACCCAAAAGTTTTACATTTCCAAAGTTATAACTAAACTGTCACTTTTATTTGAAAACAAGCAACTGTGCCATTCATTGCGGTTTATAGCTTCCTTTGTATTTCTACTCCATCTAACCCTAACTTTCGAAGTAATTCACGACTCGACATATCCAGAAGTATGTTTTTCAGACCGGGTTTACCTTCCTTTATTTTAGCCATTACAATCGTTTTTTTTTTTTTAAGCAGAACCTAGAATCCTAATCCGTTATATAATTGAGGATGCATGCTCTCCTGTTTTAGCAGCCTTTTTTTCTATTAAAAGCTAATACGATGGGAATCAACACCTAATGTTGCGTGATATACATGCTCTTGGTCTTGAAAGCCACTTCAATTACAGCCAAACTCGGATAAGCCAAACTCATTGGAACCGGGATTTTTAAAAATAAAGAAAAAAAATATTCGCTTTAAATTTTGGATTCAACGGAAGCAAGCTTGAAAGATTCTTAACGCGGTCAATATTCCGTTCCATGGGGGAAGGGGGGGGGGATATATGGCCCATTAATTCGGATTGTTGAATTATGCCGTCTGCTCGTTTTATTTAGTCTGCATTTTGTTTGCATTTGACGTAGCGAGGAATAAAAGTGAACCACGGCTCAACGTGCTCCACGAAAATCTCTACACAAATTGTAGATTATCTCCACTTTTAAGCGGATCATGGGTTTTATGTATCCATAATTATCATAATAGGTTAGAATAGATGAAGACTGTGTTTTTTTTTTCACTGGACTTCATAGCCATAAATTATTTCCATTGAACGTTTAGTTTAGTTTTGTTGTTTTACAGGACTCTTGTTTGCTTGCTTGCGTTCGCCCCATGACTAAAGGAGTGTACCTCTTTATCATCCGCCATTAAAAGGACGTTACGTGGATGTGTCTGCGTTGTGTTGTGCACTAAAACTGTGATATTTGCCCCTTTTGGCCCAACACATCCGACTTCAGCACGACATTTTTAGTACGTGTTGTCTTTCCTCTTCGATCCCTACTCGCTTGGCCAGACCAGACATGTTTGTCTGTTACTAGAGACACCACGGAGAGGTGGAGCAGGGTCTGGATGGTTCTGGTTTACCGATCCTGTCGCAAGCCATCAGCTATGGGTCGCTGACAACTTCCAGCTCTGTTGCTGTGAGGCGCGCCTTCGCCTCCGGACTCTTGTTTGTTCCCAAGCTACAAAAATAAACTACTATCTGCACCTTTTTGTATATCATAATATATATTCTCACAGAGCTTAAAAATAAACATGTCTTTATTTGCTTACTGTCAACAACTTTCACTTGCATGGCTATGTGTTATGCTGCCTATGAATACGTCGTTTACATTCTTGTTTCATTTAAGGAGGCAACTGAAAAACAGGGGCTTTGGGTAGTCTTGTGATTCAACATTTCCCTCATGACAGGAAGGACATTGGTTCAAAGCCCATCAGAAGCTGTTGTGATTTTTCAAAAATCATCATCATCGATTGCCGTCTCCGTAACGAAGATTAGCTACCATGGAGCGCCATTCTGCTCTATCTCTTCCTTTGATGGTGCAGGTTGTCATAGGCTGATTTGTCCATCTTTTGATGTTACTCGTCCATGTTAGTCTTAGTCTGCCTCTGTTTTTTTAAAAAATGACACATTAATGCGTAGTTTCTTTATTACGTTAACCCTCCCGGATCTCTTGATCAGTGCGATCTAATGTCTAGCCTTCTCGGATAACGGCAATAAACAGGGGTTCACGTGTGCGCACTTTAAACAATCCTTGGCAGTTAAAATAAAAAAGAGTAGGCCCCAAATATGCCTATGCCTGCTGCCCGGCAACATTTTCAGCAGAAACCTACTTATACCATGGACCCCCATGCCGTGCTACGGAGTTTGTGCACGTGGGCCAGGATTCTCTGATGAGTTTCTCGGATATGGGAGCACCTATGGATCTGTCCAGTGTGCAGTGATGATGATCCTAATAGCAATAATAACAACAAATGTATTTTTTTTTTTACAAATACATGATAAAATTACAGATCAATTATAAAAATGTAAATTAAAACCAACCATATAAGTTAGTTGTGGAGCCGCGATAGCTCAGTGGTTAGTGAACTAGACTACAAAGGACAAGAGGTAGGGTTCGATCCCAACCGATTGCTTCCGGTTCACCCAGCCTTTAATGGGTACCTGATTTTTTTGTGTGCGAAAGTAAAGCGGCACGGGCGTAATACCGACCACATTACCCAAAAAACACGTGCCGAAGGTTTGTAAAATTTATGGTCACTAACACCATATTCCCTATACGGCACTTGGCGTGACGGGGATACTTTACTTTTTTTTTACTGTATAAGTTAGCTGTGCCGTTCAGTGATAGTTAAAGCTCTGAAGGTTTATCGTATCGTGTCTAGGATGGTTCCGGAAGAAAAGCCCTGTATTTATATATAGAATGTAACCAACTCAGACGTCAGGCAGCATGTTATGTAAACTTACCTCTGTTATGTCAACACACGTGACACGAAAACTAAGGTAGCTGAGTCTTGTTATAAGAATATAGAACAACGGCATAATATTTGCTCAACGAACTTATTGTAAGAGGCAGGAAGCCACCTGTAGGAAGAACAAAACTAAAATAGATGTCTAAAAGTTATCCACGATAGACTTCTCAATGAATGTAAATTTTTTCTGGGAAAGTAAAGCGCCACGGGCGTAATACCGACCACATTACCCCAAAAATCGTGTGCCGAAGGTCTGTAAAATGTATGGTCACTAACACCATATTTCCTATACGCCGCCACTTGGCGTGACGGGGGGTACTTTACTTATATATATATATATATATATATATATATATATATATATATATATATATATATATATATATATATATATATATATAAACACACATATAAAAAGTTCATATATGCTTTCTTGCTTGCGTTCGCTGATAACTAAACGATGAATACGATGTCTCATCATCCGTCCTTAAGAGGACGTTAAGTGGGCGTTAACCTGCGACACCTTACCCAAAAGAGAAAAGAACAAACAACAGAAATGGATAACTAACACAATCTTAGAAAAAATGGAAGAAAGGAGACAAGTGAAGAACACTGCCCAATACAATAAAATAGATAATGAAATACGCAAAATGTGCAAAAAGGCAAAAGAAGACTGGCTCAGCCAAAAATGTATAGAAATATAAACTATGAAAAGCAAACAAGACTTAAGAGGAATGCACACAGAAATAAAGAGAATGACTAATAAAAATTAAAAAAGCAACAGATGGTGGATGCATTGCAGACAAAAAAGGAAAAATGCTAACAGACAATAAGGATATCATAGATAGATGGCAGGAAATATAACAGAACTATTTCATGATCAAAGGGACAAGAAACCAGTTATAAAATGTACATCAGGCTATACAATCTTAAAATGTGAGGTGGAAAAAGCTATAAAAACAATGTATAAGGGAAAAGCAGCAGGACCTGACAGCATACAGATAGAGATGATACAGGCACTAGAAGATTTTGGCATTAAAGTGATTACAGACATATGCATACCAAATGAACTAAAATATCAACTTTCATTGCATTGCCTAAAAAGAATGGTGCAATTAAATGCGATATAATTTATTATATAATTTAATTGCGACTTTATAACGATAAGCCTAATGAGCCATGTTACAAAAAATCTTGCTAAAAGTTATACAAGGAAGGATTTAGAATAAAATCAATACTGAATTAGATGAGCAGCAATTTGGATTTAGGAAAATAGCGGGACAAAAGAAGCCATATTCTCCATGAGAACATTAATCGAAAAGTACACAGAAGTAAACAAACCAATATATGCCTGCTTCATAGACTACACCAAAAGCTTTTGATAGAGTACACCTCAAACAACGCCAGACTGCACTCTAAAATCTCCGGACAACTGTTTGAACGAAACCTGTGAACAGTTAATCGGGGCCTGCGTCTCGTATGTCGATGATTTCCACATTAAGATGAGTCTGCCGACTACAACAAACCCAAGCATATGGATACCTTAATGTGTTTCTGTGCTGGACATGGTTCATTTCTTGGTGTTTTTCCGTGAAACCATGGCTCATATCTTGATGTGTCTCTGTGCTAGCGATGGCTCATATCTGATGTGTTTCTGTGCTAGCCATGGCTAATATCTTAGCTTATGTGTGTGTGTGTGTGTGCTGGCCATGGCTCATATCTTGGTGTGTGTCATGTTAGTCATATCTCACATCTTGGTGTGGTCGTGTTATTCATGTCTCATATCTTTATGTGTGTATGTGATTAGTCATATCTCATATCTTAGTGTGTATCTGTGTTAGTCATGTGTCACATCTTTGTGTGTACATGTTTGGGTTAGTGATATCTCATATCTTTGTGTGCATGATTATGTTAGTCATATATCATATGGGTGTCCGGTTAGCGCAATCGATAGGCGGTTGGCTTACCACGGCAACAGCCGGGGTTCGTACCCTGGCGAGGACACCTGGGTTTTACTAATTCCCTAAAAATTAGTACCTCTGAAGTCGGAGTAAATCTGCCTGCATGGCGAAGGGCATCCTATAATGGGATAAAACAGACTTTACACGCAAAATTCAGTCCCACAAAATTGAGTGGGTGGGACTTCGTCAGAGGTCAAAGCTGACGAAAGCGAACGAACGAATATCTCATATCTTTGTGTGTGCATGTCTGTGTATGTCACATCTCATATCCTTGTGTTTGCATGGCTATGTTAGTCACAACTCATATCTTTGTGTGTGCATGTCTATGTTGGTCATATCTCATATCTTTGTGTGCATGTCTATGTTAGGCATGTGTTTCATCTTTGTGTGTGCATGTCCATGTCAGACATATCTCATATCTTTATGTGCATGTCTATGTTAGTCATGTGTCTTATATATTGATGTGTGTCAGTGTTAGTCATGCCTCGTATCGCTGTGTGCATGTCTGTGTTAGTCACCTCTAGTGACTCGGGCAGATGGTGCTCGTAAACCTGGGAGGGCCGACCATCTAAGGGCAGAATCCCCCTACAGAAAAGATCATCTGCTGCCTTGCAGGAAGATTGGGGACAATCAAAGGCTAAGGAAAGTTAACCTGAATAAAATGATGGCTGAAATCGGATGCACTGGGCCACTGGCGCAGAACACAGTGCAACGTTTTAACGGGTGTTCAATCAGAGTGGATCTGGCAGACTCTGACTTCATGTGAGAGTCTGGAATCCTACTCTGATTGAGTCATGATCGCAGAGAGAGAGAGAGAGAAACAGCTTATAGAATGCCTAAAAGAGATACATCTAGATGACAAGGACATACGACTAATATGTAATCTATACTGGGAGCAAACAGCAATAATAAAATAAAACAAAGAGAACTCTACACCAATTGATATAAAAAGAGGAGTAAGACAGGGATGCATCCTATCACCAAGCTTGTTCAATCTATACACTGAGCAAATCTTTAAAAACATCATAGAGATGCCAGGCCTACAAATTAATGGAAAGATAATCAATAACCTAAGACATGCTGATGATACTGTACTGCTAGCAGAAAATCCTAAAGATCTACAACAATTACTTAATGAAGTAAACATGACAAGCAAAAAATATGGACTAGATATGAATATCAAAAAGACTAAAACTATTATCATAAACAAAGAAAATACTCAAAACCCACAAGTGGATATCAAAATTGAAGGAATAGACATGGAGACAGTTCAGAACTACAACTACCTTGGACATACAATAACCAGTGATGGAAAATGTACAACAGAAATAAACAAAAGAATAGGAATGACAAAAAGCAATTTTAGTGTCATGAAGAACATACTAACATCAAAACAAATAACATCAGGGCTAAAACTAAGAATAGCAAAATATTACATCTTCTCAATATTCCTATATGGTGCAGAAACATGGACATTAAACAAGAAAACAGAACAGAGAATTGAAGCCCTTGAAATGTGGATATATAGAAGAATAGGTAGAATTGGATGGAAGGAAAAGAAAACAATCGATGATATCTGAAAACAACTAAAAATGAAAAGAGAACTACTAAACACAATTCAAACAAGACAAATGCGATTTTTGGGCCATGATAAAAGACACAACAGCCTACTAAAAGTAATCCTGGAGGGGAAATTGCAAGGTAAAAGAGGCAGAGGCAGACCAAGACTAACATGGACGAGTAACATCAAAAGATGTACAAATCAGCCTATGACAACCTGCACCATCAAAGCAAGAGACAGAGCAGAATGGCGCTCCATGGTAGCCAACCTTCGTTGCTGAGACGGCACTCGATGATGACGTGGCGTGTCTGCGTTGTGTTGTGGTTTGCAGTAAAACTGTGATATTTGCGCCTTTCGGCTCAACACATCCGACTTGAGCTTGTTGTTTTTGAGTGCCAGGTTGTATTCCTTCTTAGATCCCTACTCGCTTGGCCAGACTATACAGGTTAGTCTATTACTAGAGGCACTACGGTGAGGTGGAGTAGGGTCTGGGTGGTTCCGGTTCACCGTTCCTGTCGCAAGCCATCAGCTGTGGGTCGCTGACAACTTCCAGCTCTGCTGCTGGGAGGCGACTTTGCCTCTAAAAAGATCATATATAAATACATCACATAATGAGAAGCATATACACGTATATCACTATTCAATCATCTACATTATTTATTGAGACTCTACTTTCCTCAATGAAGCTGTAAAAAGTAGTAAATAACGATAACTGTAATGTCATAAAGAACATCAGTATAGAGTTTTTTCTATATAGCCACAATTGTAATGTCATAATCAACAATAGTATAGAGTTTCTCTAAATAGGAAAAACAGTAATGTCATTATAAAACTCCACTATAGAGTTTCTCTATATAGCCACTATTGTAATGTCATAATCAACAATATTATAGAGTTTATCTAAATAGCAAAAACAGTAATGTCATTAACAAACTCCAGTATAGAGTTTTTCTATATAGCGACAACTGTAATGTCATTATCAACCTCTAGCGTAGAATTTCTCTATATAACGATAAGTGCGATGTTGCGATCAACATCCAATTATAGCTTCTCTATGTAGCAACAACTGTAATGTCATAATCAACCTCCAGTACAGTTTCTCTATATAGCGACAACTGTCATGTCATTATCAACCTCCAGTTAGAGTTTCTCTATATAGCGACAATTGTCATGTCATTATCAACCTCCAGTTAGAGATTCTATATATAGCGACAACTGTCATGTCATTATCAACCTCCAGTTAGAGTTTCTCTATATAGCGAAAACAGTCATGTCATTATCAACCTCCAGTTAGAGTTTCTCTATATAGCGACAACTGTAATGTCATTATCAACCTCCAGTTATAGTTTCTCTATATAGCAGCAACTGTCATGTCATTATCAACCTCCAGTTAGAGATTCTCTATATAGCGACAACTGTCATGTCATTATCAACCTCCAGTTAGAGTTTCTCTATATAGCAACAACTGTCATGTCATTATCAACCTCCAGTTAGATTTTCTCTATATAGAGACAACAGTCATGTCATTATCAACCTCCAGTTATAGTTTCTCTATATAGCGACAATTGTCATGTCATTATCAACCTCCAGTTAGAGATTTTATATATAGCCACAACTGTCATGTCATTATCAACCTCCAGTTAGAGTTTCTCTATATAGAGACAACAGTCATGTCATTATCAACCTCCAGTTAGAGTTTCTCTATATAGCGACAACTGTCATGTCATTATCAACCTCCAGTTAGAGTTTCTCTATATAGCGACAACTGTCATGTCATTATCAACCTCCAGTTAGAGTTTCTCTATATAGCGACAACTGTCATGTCATTATCAACCTCCAGTTAGAGTTTCTCTATATAGCGACAACTGTCATGTCATTATCAACCTCCAGTTAGAGTTTCTCTATATAGCGACAACTGTCATGTCATTATCAACCTCCAGTTAGAGATTCTCTATATAGCGACAACTGTCATGTCATTATCAACCTCCAGTTAGAGTTCCTCTATATAGCGACAACTGTCATGTCATTATTAACCTACAGTTATAGTTTCTATATATAGCGACAACTGTCATGTCATTAACAACCTCCAGTTAGAGTTTCTCTATATAGCGACAACTGTCATGTCATTATCAACCTCCAGTTATAGTTTCTATATATAGCGACAACTGTCATGTAATAATCAACCACCAGTTAGAGATTCTCTATATAGCAGCAACATGTCATGTCATTATCAACCTCCAGTTTGAGTTTCTCTATATAGAGACAACAGTCATGTCATTATCAACCTCCAGTTAGAGTTTCTCTATATAGCGACAACTGTCATGTCATTATCAACCTCCAGTTAGAGTTTCTCTATATAGCAACAACTGTAATGTCATTATCAACCTCCAGTTAGATTTTCTCTATATAGAGACAACAGTCATGTCATTATCAACCTCAATTTATAGTTTCTCTATATAGCGACAATTGTCATGTCATTATCAACCTCCAGTTAGAGATTTTATATATAGCCACAACTGTCATGTCATTATCAACCTCCAGTTAGAGTTTCTCTATATAGAGACAACAGTCATGTCATTATCAACCTCCAGTTAGAGTTTCTCTATATAGCGACAACTGTCATGTCATTATCAACCTCCAGTTAGAGTTTCTCTATATAGCGACAACTGTCATGTCATTATCAACCACCAGTTAGAGTTTCTCTATATAGCGACAACTGTCATGTCATTATCAACCTCCAGTTAGAGTTTCTCTATATAGCGACAACTGTCATGTCATTATCAACCTCCAGTTAGAGTTTCTCTATATAGCGACAACTGTCATGTCATTATCAACCTCCAGTTAGAGATTCTCTATTTAGCGACAACTGTCATGTCATTATCAACCTCCAGTTATAGTTTCTCTATATAGCAGCAACTGTCATGTCATTATCAACCTCCAGTTAGAGATTCTCTATATAGCGACAACTGTCATGTCATTATCAACCTCCAGTTAGAGTTTCTCTATATAGCAACAACTGTCATGTCATTATCAACCTCCAGTTAGAGTTTCTCTATATAGAGACAACTGTAATGTCATTATCAACCTCCAGTTAGAGTTCCTCTATATAGCGACAACTGTCATGTCATTATTAACCTACAGTTATAGTTTCTATATATAGCGACAACTGTCATGTCATTAACAACCTCCAGTTAGAGTTTCTCTATATAGCGACAACTGTCATGTCATTATCAACCTCCAGTTATAGTTTCTATATATAGCGACAACTGTCATGTCATTATCAACCACCAGTTAGAGATTCTCTATATAGCAGCAACATGTCATGTCATTATCAACCTCCAGTTTGAGTTTCTCTATATAGAGACAACAGTCATGTCATTATCAACCTCCAGTTAGAGTTTCTCTATATAGCGACAACTGTCATGTCATTATCAATCTCCAGTTAGAGTTTCTCTATATAGCGACAACTGTCATGTCATTATCAATCTCCAATTAGAGTTTCTCTATATAGCCACAACTGTCATGTCATTATCAATCTCCAGTTAGAGTTTCTCTATATAGCGACAACTGTCATGTCATTATCAATCTCCAGTTACAGTTTCTCTATATAGCCACAACTGTCATGTCATTATCAACCTCCAGTACAGTTTCTCTATATAGCGACAACTGTCATGTCATTATCAACCTCCAGTTAGAGTTTCTCTATATAGCGACAATTGTCATGTCATTATCAACCTCCAGTTAGAGATTCTCTATATAGCGACAACTGTCATGTCATTATCAACCTCCAGTTAGAGTTTCTCTATATAGCGAAAACAGTCATGTCATTACCAACCTCCAGTTAGAGTTTCTTTATATAGCGACAACTGTCATGTCATTATCAACCTCCAGTTAGAGTTTCTCTATATAGCGACAACTGTCATGTCATTATCAACCTCCAGTTAGAGTTTCTCTATATAGCGACAACTGTCATGTCATTATCAATCTCCAGTTACAGTTTCTCTATATAGCCACAACTGTCATGTCATTATCAACCTCCAGTTAGAGTTTCTCTATATAGCGACAACTGTCATGTCATTATCAACCTCCAGTTAGAGTTTCTCTATATAGCGAAACAGTCATGTCATTATCAACCTCCAGTTAGAGTTTCTCTAAATAGCGACAACTGTCATGTCATTATCAACCTCCAGTTAGAGTTTCTCTATATAGCCACAACTGTCATGTCATTATCAACCTCCAGTTAGAGTTTCTCTATATAGCGACAACTGTCATGTCATTATCAACCCCCAGTTACAGTTTCTCTATATAGCCACAACTGTTATGTCATTCTCTTTATCTATTCTCAATGTCGTAACTTCAATTGCTAGCGTCCGCGTTAAGTATGTGAGCGACAGGAGAGACAAGTATTGTACCACCAAACATACCAATTCACTTACTGTTTTAATTTATTTTACTTTTTGAAATGTTACATCACTTGGAATTTTGTTCTGGGAACAACCGCACCTCAGATTACTCCACCCCTTCCCCCCAATCCGACTCTCACGACACGCTACTGTCTATTCCCTGGGTCAACGTCCCAGCCCCATACATTTTCTCTCACTTTTTTACGGAGGCGAGGGCGCGCCTACCAGCACCAGAGCTTGAAGTTGTCAGAGAAATCCACAGCCGATGGCTTGCGCCAGGATCGGTGAACCGAAACCATACTTCCCTGCTCCACCTCTCCGCGGTGCTTTCAGCAACAGACTCGCCTATCTAGTCTGGCCAAGCGTGCAGTGATCGAAGAGGGAAGACAACCCGGTTCTCAAAAATGTCGTGTCATGCTGAAGTCGGATGTGTTGGGCCGAAAGGCGCAAATATAACAGTTATACTGCAAACCACAACATCAACGCAGACACGTCCACTACGTCCTTGTAAGGGCGGATGATGAAGAGGAATATTCTAGTCTACTACGATACTCTAGAATACTTTAGTCATTGGGCGAAGGCAACCAACCGCCACTTCCTTACATATCCTCTTTTAATTTCTCTTCATAACCTCTTCTATCAAACCATTCCAAATTAAAAGCCCCACGACCCTCTCAATTTCTTGAACTCTATAATTTTGTCTCCAGTGAAAGCGATTTGTTTCCTTGTTTTTCTTACTTCCATAAATTTTAATTTTAACACACCCTGTTCTTTCTAAAGTTTGTTTCGTTGTTCTCTACTTTTAAATCTGACAAAAATTATTCCATCTTTTCAATGTTTGACAAATCTTCTTTTTCTTCTTTCGCATTCATCATACACTTTATTTTATGTTCCTCATCCGCCCTTAGAAGAATGGTTAGTTGTGTTGTATTTTACATCAACAAACGATATTCGCGCAGTTTGACCTACTACATCCGACTCCAGCACGGCAATTTTTGGGTACCAGGTTGCCTTCCCTCTACATCCTTCCTTATTCGCGTGGCCACAGTTGCTAATCAATTTATTAACATTACCGAGATTACGTAAAGTCTTGATCAACTCCAGTTCGTTGATTCAGATGGGTTGCTTTTAATCCAGCTGACAGAATGTTCATATATATATATATATATATATATATATATATATATATATATATATATATATTTGTTTTATATCTCAAAAGACAAAGAATATATGCCAGTTGGTGTGTGTGCATGGATTTGTTAACAAGTGAAATTTTTTGACTAAATATTGCATGAAACATGCACAAGCCATATAAAACAGTCCAGATAATCCAAAGACAATCAAACAAGTATAGGAAAACTTAAAAAAAAACATAGCAGCATGTGAAAATATTACAATTCTCATTAAAATTTTTAAATTATTGCATGATATGTGCTTACATCTGCACATTAATTAGAAATAAAACTAATATCTAATGTAATTTTCTATTCTGTTAAAAAAAAGTAATATCACAGATATGATCTTACAACAATATACTAGCATTATTCCCGTCTATATCCCGTTATGCACACATGAGTTAGTCATTTACACACTGCACTGCATTAACTAAACATAAAACAGGTTGTAAAACATCCACAGAATAATTGCCATACTTGTAAATCTGAGATATCTCAGGCTCAACTGTGTGTGGTTAACAGCAATAAACTGAAATGAGGTGTAAGCCAACTGGCAACCTGTGTGGCTGCACCATTGGGTAACAAATGTAAAGGGCTCATTCACATCATGTGGTACATAGGAATATGATGTTAGTGCCTATATTTTATAGACCTCCTGCGCATTATATATATATATATATATATATATATATATATATATATATATATATATATATATATATATATATATATATATATATATATTTATATACATATGTATATACATATGTATATGATGAAATATGTATATGACATACATTTAAATGACGCAGGAATACAACTAATATGTAATTTATACTGGGAGCAAACAGCAATAATAAAACATAACAACGAGAACTCTACACCTATTGATATAAAAAGAGACGGATTTTTGCCTATCACCAAGCTTGTTCAATCTATACACTGAGCAAATCTTTAAAAACATCACAGAGATGCCAGGCCTAAACATTAATGAAAAGATAATCAATAACCTAAGATATGCTTATGATACTGTATTACTAGTATTAGTAAAAAAAAGTATTAGTAGAAAATCCTAAAGATCTACAATTCTTCTTCTTTTACCTTTTAGCTCCCGGTGGAGCATAGGTCTTCAACAAACACTTTCCAAGTCGTTCTGTTTTTTGCCATTCTTTTAAGATCATTCCATGTCTTCCCCATCATCTTCATCTCTGCTTCTATCTGTCTTCTCCAAGAATTCCTTGGTCTTCCTCTTTGTCTTTTCCCTGGGGATTCCAAAAAAGGGCTTGTTGTGTAATACTCTCAGTTGGCTTCCGTAGTGTGTGTCCTATCCATCGCCATCGTCTTCGCTGTATCTCTTTATCCACTGGTATTTGACCGGTACATTTCCATAATTCCACGTTAGTGACTTTGTCCTGCCATTTCCATCCCTTTATTCTGCGCAAGCATCCATTAATGAAAGTCTGTACTTTCGTGATTGTCAATTTTGTCATTCTCCATGTTTCGCAGCCATATAATAGGACCGACTTAACATTTGAGTTGAAAATTTTTATTTTTGTATTTAGCCTAATTTCTTTGGATTTCCATATGTTTCCCAGTGCAATGAAAGCTCCTCTTGCTTTTGATATCCTTATTTTGGTATCATTTTCTGTTCCTCCCTCTTTATCTATATTACTGCCCAGATATATGTAAGATTGTACATCTAGTAGAGGTATTTCTCCTAGTTTTATATGGTTATTGCCAACTGCATTAATTCTCATAATGTTGGTCTTATCTCTATTAATCTTTAGTTCTAGCTGTTGTGATCTCTCATCTAATATACTCATTTTATCCTGCATCTGTTGATGGCTGTGTGATAGGAGAGCTATGTCATCAGCAAAGTCTAAATCATCAAGTTGTTTGGTCAGTGACCACTGGATCCCATTTCTGTTGTTCTGAGTTATTTTCATAATCCAATCTATGGCCAGTAGAAAGAGAAATGGAGACAGGAGGCATCCTTGCCTTACTCCTGTTCTTATTTCAAATGCTTCAGTAAGCTGTCCTTCATGCACCACACTACATTTTGTTCCTTCATACATTGTTTTTATCAGGTTAATAAACTTTATGGGGATTCCGTAATGACTCAGCAACTTCCAAAGCATTCTTCTGTCTAAACTATCAAATGCCTTTTCGTAATCTATGAATCCAAATCTATGATCTACAATTACTTAATGAAATAAACATGGCAAGCAAAAATATGGACTAAATATGAATATCAAAAGACTAAAACTATGATCATAAATAAAGATAATACTCAAAACCTACAAATGGATATCCAAGTTGAAGGAAAAGACCTGGAGACAGTTCAGAGTTACAACTACCTTGGACATACTATAACCAGTGATGGAAAATGTACAACTGAAATAAACAAAAGAATAGGAATGGCAAAAAGTAATTTTAATGTCATGAAAAATATTTGATTATGGAAGGCCCCGGTATCACTGCAAACGAATTGAAATCCATAATTGCTCAACCGCCCGTGCCAGCGTAATCATCCGAATTAATATCTCATTTCCCAAACAAAGAAAGGTAACTGTAGTCCCCATCGTAGCAGTCTCAGCACACGCCAAAAGACATAAGCGAAACCGCGCAGAAAGTGAACACAGCCAACTGTTCCCTGTCATACGATATCATCATTCATCGTAAACAAATGGAATATCGAAACATGATCAAAACGGATGAGACACGCAGCTCACGGTGTGCACAGAGCACTTAACTCAGTAGCTCATTCAACAAGCCGGAATTGGAATATGAGGAAACTGCAACAAGGAACACTTTTCATGCATATCCTTCAATTGTCCCTGCCGCCTATCCACCATATACCGGAAGTTCACGTCCTCTTGAAAATTATGATCATCATATTTTTTTTTTTATGTATAGCGCTTGATGATGTTAGGCCATCGGTTTTGACTCCAATTTCGAACATATAGACACACAGTTAGTCGTCAGATTATCCCCGTCCCACAACAAACTACAGACTGTAAGAACAGCGTACGGCCGGTCTAGGGATATATGATGAACCATTACCCCATAAAAATATGCTAAAACAAATAATACCAGGGCTAAAACTAAGAATAGCAAAATGTTTTACCTTCTAGACATTCCTGTATGGTGCAGACATTAGACAAGAAAACAGAACAGAAAATTGATGTCTTTGAAATGTGGATTTATAGAAGAATATGTAGAATTGGATGGAAAGAAAAGAAAAAAAAACGATGAAGTCTTAAAACAACTACAAATGGAAAGTGAACTACTAAATCAATTCAAACAAAACAAATGATATTTTTGGGGCATGTTAAAAGAAAACAGCCTACTAAAAGTAATCTTGGAAGTGAAAAGAGGAAGAGGCAGACCAAGACTAAGATGGCCGAGTAACATCAAAAGATGGCTAATCAGCCTATGACAACCTGCACTATCAAAGCAAGAGACAAATCGGAATGGCGCTTAATGGTAGCCAACCTTCGATGAGAAGACGGCACTCAGTGATAATAACAGAATGTTGGCATATAATATTTGTCTTAACTTCATCACCACACTTTCGTCCATTTAATGTGAACAAAATAGAAGAATGGATGCTACTGCTTTACTGGGAAGAGAAAAGGTAATTATAGTTCGTGCCATGAAGAAACCACAATAGGACGTACACCATCAAAGTAAAAGACAGTGAAATTGTTCTCCATTGTATCCAATATACGGGGCCAAATCATTCAACTGGTTAGTCACAAGACTACACGCTTGTATACTGAGTGAATTGATGAGCATGATAAAAATAAGTGGAGGCCGACTCTGTATGCATGCAATGGTCGGAATCATTGCAGGTGTCAAAAATGCGTAAGGTCACCTTTGTATATGTCCCTGGACATGCGGGAGTACGGTGAAATGAAAGAACGGACATATTGACTAGCGGCGCTGTCGTTGAGGGCGATCATACAATGGATCGGGCGGAAATCATCAATGCTCTCCGAGACGTGGGAAGAGCTCGGGACTTCGACAAACACAAATCCACGTCACTTCTTCGAATGATAGAGATGGGAGTTGAGATGGGCATAGCCATAAATGATAAACTTAGTGGGCGTGTAAGAAGACTTATCAACCAACATAGAACTGGAGTCGTCAGTCGCTGGACACTGAGGGAATTGCTGAGGAGGGAATCTGAGCACCTATGGACATGTTTGGAGTACAATGATGATGACCCGCAAATAACTCAATACGGGGGACTGTTTAGTCGAGAGGTAAGACGTCGTCAAACGGCCGCTAACCGGGCACAAAAATTGTTAATTAAGCAAATCTACCCATCCATGCCGAAGACAGAGGCGTCGGGCTGAAAGGCATAGATATCGCGGCTATGCAGTAAAAATAGTGAAACGTCGCATCCACACTCACTTCACAGGTGAACGTGTCCAAACCTTTTTATCGATTGTTTCTTTCTGTATTCTATGGCGGGAATACCCAGCCTTTTCTCTCATCTGTTCACTATTGATCTTATCTCTGAGACCGTTTCCTGTAATTGTTTCTAACACGTTTCACCTTGGTACTGGTTGTTTTTCTTATTGTTCTTGAGCCTAGCGTCCAGGTCTGTCATTGTAGCACAGGAGACAAATAATAATAAATGAATATTATTATAGAGGGAAACTTCCGAAGCGATAATCAGCGAATCAATTCAGATGAAGAGGTATGTTTACAGCACTAGGAAAAAAATGAGAAATAATTAACAGAAAAAAACCAACAAAGAACAACTAACTAAAGCCGAGTGGCAGTGTTCCCTAGCGTGTGGCTTTTCGTGGCAAGGTGCTGTGCCACTGAGTACGGGTTCGATCCAGCTTCGGTCCATATATTGTTCTTTGTTTTTTTCTTCTGTTGTTGATTATTTGGCATTTTTTTCCGAATGCTGTAAATATACCTCTTCCTCTGAAATGATTCATTGTAGCGCAACGTTGGGATGAAGATTGCCTATTTTTGCCTCTAGACTAGATTGTTAGATCCTTGCTGGACAATAGTGGTGCCTAATGTTTCGGTTGATTAGACACTCTACTATTATCTATACTATGTATTCCTACTTGCTTATTCCTTATCATCATCATCGAGTGCCATCTCCGCAACGAAGATTGGCTACCATGGAGTACCATTCTGCTCTGTATCTTGCTTTGATGGGTCAGGTTGTCATAAGCTGGTTTGTATATCTTTTGATGTTACACGTCCATGTTAGTCTTGGTCTGCCTCTTTTACCTTGTATTTTCCCCTCCAGGATTACTTTTAGTAGGCTGTTGTGTCTTTTAACATGGCCCAAAAATCGTATTTGTCTTGTTTGAATTGTGTTTAGTAGTTCTCTTTTCATTTTTAGTTGTTTTAAGACTTCATAGTTTGTTTTCTTTTCCTTCCATCCAATTCTACCTATTCTTCTATATATCCACATTTCAAAGGCTTCAATTCTCTGTTCTGTTTTCTTGTCTAATGTCAATGTTTCTGCACCATATAGGAATATTGAGAAAACATAACATTTTACTATTCTTAGTTTTAGCCCTGGTGTTATTTGTTTTGATGTTAGTATGTTCTTCATGACATTTAAATTACTTTTTGCCATTCTTATTCTTTTGTTTATTTCAGTTGTTCCTTTTTCCATGACTGTTATAGTATGTCCAAGGTAGTTGTAGTTCTGAACTGTCTCCAGGTCTATTCCTTCAATTTTGATATCCATTTGTGTGTTTTGAGTATTTAGCTTATTCCTAAATACAATAATTCCCCGCCCCATTAGAAATGATATTATGTCTACACCTCTGCCTTTAAAGTCCTATCGTTGGGGCCTATAAAATGCCTTGGCTACAATAGCTGTTTTGCCCGAAGTGCAAACACTTTCTCCAATTCTTCACTCTCTACCTCCAGTAACGACACGCTAGCCCAGGTCGAGCGGGACAATGCTGTGTAATTCATGAAAACAGACGGAAAGGACTTTGGGACACCTTCTAATAATACTCCCCATTCGGAAGGGAGTGTCATTAGCTAGGCCTATCACGTGGTGCTCCATTCACAAAGTTGCCGATACAGCGCGCGGCTATGCAGCCTAATGCGACCGGTAACCAACCTGAGAAACGCAGTCAAGTGTCGGCAATCCTATCTCTGCCTGCCTGGCCAAATCCTATTGAGAACGGGAAGTATAGTCAGCAGACAGTCGAATCATTCATTCACATTCCTACGACTTGTCTAGTCGGTAGCGTGTTAGGGCGATAGTCCGTGGGTGTGCCTTCGTTTGGATTAAGGAATGTGGTCTCAACCATACTGTAAGGTAGTAGTTTTGTGCTTGGAATTACATTTTATTGTCGAGAAAAGATTGTGGCTCATTTAGTTCTTGAGGAGATGTGGAACGCTTAGGATAGGTGCTATTATTATTACCTTTCGTGTTACACTGGTAGGTCGCTATATTTACTTTTATTACTAGGCTGTTGTAATAATATTGCTGTGTAGTAGTTTTATTTATTACAATTCAGGGCTTTACTTTTTGTTATATTAATATTAAATAACTTATGAATACGTTAATAATTAATGATATAGTGTATTGTTTGTTATCCGTCTCCCGTCTCGAGCGTTAAACTTGTATAAAAGTACCACTCTTCTGAGAGCTGATTTCAGTGATTGCATTTACTATATACCATTTCTATAGTACAGATTCATCAACTGGTATTTTTTAAAATATTGATATTGGAAGCGCATTAATTGTAATTTTATTATTTTTACAAGGAAACTTACTGAGTATTACTACCTTGCAAATACAAGTTAGGGGAGATACTGCATCTTCTAATATAATAATACACTATATTCTTAGGGGTAAATATTTAATGTGGAAACACTTTTAACTATATTATTGGCCTCTGTGTGTCTTCAATAAGGATAGTCAAGTGAATAATTATGGTTTTATAGTTTAAAACGTTAAATAGAAAAGAAAAAACTAAAATTGCGACAGACTGCGTGAGTTTTGTAAGTGAATGAACTTTACAGATACCAACTATGACATAACATCTGTGTGGAAAATGTTTGTCATTTCTTTCCTGACAAACACCGATCCCGATGTATGTCCCTTGTAAGTTCCTTTATGGAGAAAGTCAAAATACTAATAATATCATAGATAATATGTTTATTTGTATATGATGAGTACGTGGTCGTGACTATAAAACTAGTCTCACTGAAGCGAAAAACAGTGACTTGAGTGACATGATTATGAACATTATAACATAATTATATGATTAACATTATAATTTTATATGATTAACATTATAATTTTATATGATTAACATTATAATATAATTTATATATTTAACATCGGCAAACGGCATCGTTAACAAACCAGGTCTTTTACCTGATGTTAAATTACAAAGTAAATGAGATGCATGTCAGTTTCTTCATTTACGGCATATGTCCTTACTGTGCTCTATATTATAAATGAAATATAGCCAGGAAAAACGAGGTAGTAATTGACTTTGACAAATCGTGGAAGCCACGGTAGCTCACTGGTTAGTGAGCTTGAATACTAGAGTTTGAACTAAGGACAACAGGACGTGTTAGATCCTGATCGATGGCTTCCAGGTTCACCCAGCCTGAAATGGGTACAATTTTTTCTAGGAAAGTATGAAGACCCTGGTATGATATCCATCACATCACATATAAATCTGCCTTTAATCGTTAACAATATGGGCACTAAGACTACACCAATATGATTATTCCCCATATAACTTTTTAAGACGTGGAATGAGCCCTTTTTTAAAATCCCTTTTGATAATTTTCTTTCCTTCTGGCGTTATCCGAAGACTACTAAATGAAAGGATACGCCTCTTCGTCATTAGTTCTTAAAAGGGTGATAAGTTGCGTTCGTACGTTGTATTGTTGTTGAATTGTGCATTTTATCCCTACGCATCCGACTTCAGCATGACATTTTTGAGTACCGTGTTTTCTTAATTCTTCGATCCCTATTCAGAGTATTCAATTAGGCAGACTAGACTGTTTACTGTCACTGGAATAGTTTTTTTTTTTTAAACTAGAGGCACCAAGAAGGAGCGCAGTAAAGTCTAGATGGTTCTGTTTCACCGATCCTGGCGCAAACTATCAGCTATGAGTCGTTGAAACCTACCTGCTCCTTTGCTGTCAAACATCTAGTCTCCTTGTCTTTTTTTTGTTAAATTTACTTCTACCTAGCTGCAGGATCTCTCCTGGACCTCTTTTCTTTCTGTAGTAAAATAAAGTACCCCCGTCACGCCAAGTTGCGTATAGGGAATATGGTGTTAGTGACCATACATTTTACAGACCTTCACTTCAGCACATGATTTTATGGTAATGTGGTCGGTATCACGCCCATGCCGCTTAACTTTCCCAGAAAAAAAATCCGGTACCCATTAAAGGCTGGATGAACCGAAGCCGCTGGGATCGAACCTCTTGTCCTTTGTAGTCCATTTCACTAACCACTGAGATATCGCGGCTCCCTATTCTTTCTGTACACAGGAGAAACATATTTTTCATTTTTCAATTTCATATTTGTTGCACGTATCATGTTCATATTTAATTATGGAAATATGAGCGGATTGAGATGTTCTTTCAAAATTGGAGTTGTTGCCATGGTTACAAATATTTCGCAATATCAACAGTTGTTTTTACAAAGATGTGGGTGTGCTTTGATGTGCACAATTTGTCGCATGAAACCTTTCAAGGGGGGTTACTTGTCATTAATTATGGATACTATCTTATGTAGTAAAATTCAGTCACATTGCGTTGTGGTTTGCAGTAGAATTATAATTTCGCCATTTTGTCCCACACATTCAACTTCAGAATTGCATTTTTCATTACCTGGTTGTGTCCTCCCTCTCAATACCTGCACACCTGGCTAGATTAGACTTGTTAGTCTGCTTCAAGCGACACCACGAAAAGGTGGAAAAGTATCTTAATAGTTCGGGTTACCGCAAACCATCAGCTATGAGTCGCTGAGAGCTTTCAACCTGTTGCTGCCTTCGCGCCCCTCCTTCCCCAATATGGATTTTTATTCCTGTCGTGTTCTATATTGCCGTGCTATCATTGCTTGCTAAAAGTGTGCATGTATAGCTCGCTTTACATCATTGTGAGTTTTTGTTCATCATTTAGAACACAACTCAGACATGTTATTATATCGGATTGGATTGTTTATTATGTAACATTATATAACACGGCTGCTTGCTTTAGTCTCAAAGTAGCAATTTAGTTATACTCCTAAAAATGATTGCGTCTTGAGGAAAGTACATTCCACTCATTCTAGAGATCGCTATTTTAATGTAGTGGTTCAGTTCGTGGCACTATTTTATAAGAATTATTTTGATGCTATTGGTATTTTAGTTCAGGGAAAGGGTATGTCAGCAGCCCGGCTGAAAACGGTCAGCGACTCATAGCTGACTGCTTGCGTCAAGATCGGTGGTGAACAAGAACTACCCATACCATCCTATTTGCGGTGTCTCTATAACCATACAATATAATTTTAAAAGGGTGGGGGGGGGATACAAGAGCAACCTGGCACTAAAAAAATAAATTCAAAACTTAAACGCGAACAAAGAAGAGAACCTAGGGAAGATTCCTTTAGTCCTTGGTTGGACGCAAGCGAACATTTAGCATCTTTAAGTAGGGATAAATGATACCAAATACTGGCACCAATTCACACATGGCATATGAAATATTTGGGGCATGTTAAAAGACACGGCAGCCTATTTAAAGCAATATTGGAAGGAAAAGTACTAGGTAAAAGAGACAGACCAAGAATAACATAGACGATTAACATCAAAAGATGGATAGGTCAGCTTATGACAACCTGAACCATGAAAGCAAGAGACAGAATTGCGCTACATGGTAGTCAACCTTCTATGCGGAGACGGCAATTAACTAATGAATGAAAATTGGCACACTAGCCCCATTGCTTCAACACATAGTGATATCTATGTCTAGAAAAGCTTAAACAGAGTACATTAATTTCCATGTTGTGCTATCTGTACCAAACATGATCACCGACATTTAAAGAAGATATGGGAGAAAGAATAGCAGGAGGCAGATTCAGAGAAAGATAGACATACATCAAATATAGGGGAGCCTATATGAACTGGACTACAAAGGACAAGAGGTAGGGTTCGATCCCAATCGACGGGCTCCGGTTCACCCAGCCGTAATGGGTACCTGTTTTTTTTTTTTTTTTAGAAAGTAAAGCGGCATGGGCCTAATACCGACCACATTACCCCAAAAACCATGTGCTGAAGGTCTGTAAAATGTATGGTCACTAACACCATATTCCATATACGCGATCAAATACAGGCTACATCATCAAATGGCATTATGAGCACTAGTGGTGGTGAAGAAAGAATGCAAATAACTGACATAGTTATCGTTAAGTAGAGTAAGAGATGGTCCACATTTTCCCTCCGTTTTTTTTAGCACAAACCACATCAAAATAAGGGAGGGAAAATATAGAAAAATATGGCATGTTAGAAGCTATACGTGATTAGTAGACGACACAGATTTGAACGCCGTTTCGGCTCAAAACAGGTAGGGTTTGTTACTGCTGAAGGCCTATTGAGCCGAAACGTCGTTCAAAGCTGTGTCGTCTACTAATCACGTATAGCTTCAAACATACCATTTTTTTTTTCAATTTTCCCTCACATTCAGCTTTACTGCAGCTTCGCATTTTAATGCATTCATTTGTATTTCTTTGCCTTAACCCCCCCCCTCCCTTTTCCTCTTTCTCCCCCCCCCCCCCCCCACAAATAACGCTGTTCGAGAATGTCCTGGAGTGTCGATGGTTTCCTGGTCGTTTTGCTACGTGCCCTTTTGTCATGGGTCAGGCAATAAATCTCGCTGCCAGTTGTAATTAGAGCACTGCCTGCTAGCCGCCAACAGCGTCATGGTCTCTGGTACTGGACCGCTGTCGCCCACACGATCAGGTTTAGATTGAGAATGTGCTTCGCTGGGTCAAAGAGCCCTGTGAACTGTCACAGTTGACGGGCGCGGAAGGTATAAGGTCCTAAGTAGAAGAGAAACATTTACTGAGCTTCTTTAGTTTCACTTCCGTTTTGTTGATTGCATCATTTTCGTGCAACTTCTTGTGCACTCCATGGTAACTTAAATATTTCAAAAAATCACAAAAGATACAATTTATACAGGAAACGACGTTGCGGATATAGACAATACTTCAGGCGAATGAAATATAGATAGGTAGGTAGGTAGGTAGACAGACAGATTGATAGATAGAAATAAAAAAAAACAATTTTCATTGAACTTCATCCACGAAGATTTAACTAAAACTTTTACCAAATTACAATTGATATAAGCAACATTGAGATAATCTCATCATGAATAAATCTTCATATATTGTACAACTTATAGAAGTATCAAATAAAGAACTATATGTGTGATGTTGTGTATAATTGGTGACGTGTATTTATAATTAGTAACAAGTAACAGTGGGTTAGGATTTTCCGGTGCTATTTTTTTTTTTTTTTCACACATCAACGACTAGAACTCATTAGCGATTACATTTAATTAAAACTGTACCAGGAATATATTCAGTTTCATTCAATCTCACTTTACGTAGACAAGTGTTGTTATTATGTTTGGATGTTATTTAATTGTTATATTTAAACTTGAAAATATTAACATTAATTTCAATATCTTTATACAATTAAACATGATTTTTTTTCGCTTTTCAGTAACACAGTGTAATTAAATTAAAAAAAAAACTACAGAAAGAAAGAGACTGCAAATCGACCTTCGATATAAGAAAGCTGGAATTAATATCTCCAGACTTTCTGTGCACTGTTACATTTTTTACATTCCTGAACTTGATAACATTCACATTTCAATGAAAGACAAAAGTGTACGGATTTTGTGTTCATGCCACTACGGGATGGAGCCTCCCCCGGAACAGGGTGACGGGGGTTCGAAGGACAGACTCCCCCCAGTGGCCGAGTCGGATAGCGCTGCTGGACCATCAACTGAGGTGCGATCCAAGATCGTAGTTGTGGGCGCTGCTACGTGCGGAAAGACAGCTTTGATCAACCGATATGTGCGAGCTTCATTCCAGGAGGTAAGCTGCTACACTACACAGTACTCTACTCTACTCTACTCTACTCTACTCTACTCTACTCTACTCTACTCTACTACTCTACTCTACTCTACTCTACTCTACTACTCCCTACTCTACTCTACTCTACCTCTACTCTACTCCTACTCCCTACCCTACTCTACTCTACTCCTACTCTACTCCTATGTGTTCTCTATCCTGCTTTGCTCAAGACATCCAGCGTTTGCAGCAGTCAATCGTAGCTCGTCTATCGTGATACCTTCACACACCTTCTTCTATGTCTCCCTATCACTCGTTTACCTGAAACCAATGCCTCAACAATTATCTTCTTTAGTGTGTCGCTCATAAATATCTTCTCTATGCCATTATGTCATTTTACATAACTAAAATATTTCATTGTTATGTTCATCTTATCTACCAAACAGTTTGCTGGAGTTGTTAAGTTCTTGTACATAACATGTTTGTGTTTTTTTTACTCCGTTCATGGTATTTATACTGTTGTGTTTTTCAGAAGATATATCAATGGTCCATGCTTCACAATCATATGTTGATATGGAAAAAAATATAGTCTTATTGACCTTACTTTTGTTACGCTATATCATTTCCTTGCCTTATGTTGTGCAGTTGTTTTAATTTATTCATAGCTATGTATGTAGCCTTCTGTTGATCGCCTTGATAGTCTTTCCATAATCATTAGCAATAAGACAAGGTATTACATACTATTTACTCTTAACAGTATTGTCCATTAATACATATATCTGTTTTATATTTGTTTTATATCTGTTTTATATTTATTTTATGTGTAGTAAAATAATGTTCTTTTTTCTTACGTGATGAGATACAGGTACTGTTTTTTTTCTTTTGATTACACAGAACTGATGTTATAACATCAGATGGAAGATGCACCACAGTAATAAAAAGCAGAATAGCTCAGGCCAAAATAGCATTTCAGAAAATGAAAAAAAAAGTCTTATTATGTCAATAGAAATGAGAAAGAAAGTTTCAACGGTGCTATATAGAGCCAATTCAGACTTATGGAGGCGAATTATGGACAGTGGATAGACACATTAAAAGACTATTAGAGGCCTCAGAGATTGGATTTCTCAGAAGAATTTAGAAAGTTCCCTGGACATCTTAAAAGACCAATGAGGACATTCTCAAAGAGGCCAACACTAAAAGGGAGCTCCTAAAAACATCAGAAAGAAACAATCAACATTTTTCGGGCACATCATGAGAAGAGGAAAGTTGAAACACTTGGTTACCACTGGCAAAATAAAAGGAAAGAGAGATCGCGGACGACAAAGAGAGAAGATACTAGGTAGCTTGGTGTCATAGCATGGAAAACAGTCTACAACAGAATTGATACTATGCACTGTGGATAGAAGTTTGTGGAAGGACATGATCGCCTGCTCCAGCTGGTTTGGCACATGATGACCTGATGTTACCAATATCCCAGTGCCACTTATTGAGGTCGACAAAAGTGATGTTTCATCAGCGTATCATATTTCAGGTAGTTCTACCTCCAGTCGCTGGAGCATCAAATTGTTCTTCATTATTCGCTTCTGTACATGTGTTGGACAGAGAAGGTGACAAGACGCACCCCTGTCTATATTTCATGTCCTTTACCTAAGCATCTTACTTATCGTTTTCAACGCACGGTTGGTCCATATAATGCACATTTACCACATTTACTAGGTAAGGTGAAGACCGCATATCTCTAATTATTTTCAACATTTGGTGGCGTACACAGTCAAACACGTTTGAGTAATCAAAGCGTGTAGACTGATACATGTTGTTTTCTCTGCAGTTTTAAGTTATGTTTCTCATATGATGCGGTCTTCTTGTGTACGTGTGTCGTGTTGGGCGGCTGTTTTGACCACGCTGTTCTACTTTCACTTCAGATATACATGGTGGATTGGAAATAAATATTGACAGTGTTTGTAGAGAATGTGTCCTAGTGATCGGAAGATTGGATCCTCACACAGAGAGCGAAGTTGCTTAGTCTTTGTATTTGGAGCTGGAAGGTTGGGTTCTGCTGATGAGTATGAAAAGGTCTGGTCCTAGAAATAAAGAGTGGGATCAAGTCCTAGTTATTATATTCGGAAAAAAACTGATCCTGGTTATTTGATGTGGAAGAATGGGTCCTGGTTATTAGATGTGGAAGAATGGGTCCTGGTTATTAGATGTGGAAGAATGGGTCCTGGTTATTAGATATTGAAGAATGGGTCCTGGTTATTAGATGTGGAAGAATGGGTCCTGGTTATTAGATATTGAAGAATGGGTCCTGGTTATTAGATGTGGAAGAATGGGTCCTGGTTATTAGATATTGAAGAATGGGTCCTGGTTATTAGATGTGGAAGAATGGGTCCTGGTTATTTAATGTGGAAGAATGGGTCCTGGTTATTAGATGTGGAAGAATGGGTCCTGGTTATTTGGAAAGTGAAGTAAGACGCCTAACAGCGACAGAGTTGGAAGCTGTTAGCGACTCATAGTTGATGGCGTGCATCAGGATCGGTGAACTAGATCCCTCCAAGCCGTTCTCCACATCTTCGCAGTGCTTCAACAAACAGACCAACCTGTCTAGTCTGCCAAACAAGTAGGGCTCGAAGAGGGACGGCAACTCGGTACTCAAAATTGCGGTACTGAAGTCGGATTGGTTGGGCCTAAAGGCGCAAGTAAAACACAACGCATCTAGGAATATTTAACTGCCTTTTAAGTGCGGATTACAAAGAGGACTAATTCCTTTAGTTGTCATCGTGTGAACGCCGGAAAACAAGAAGATGGAGATTGGGAAAAACAAATCCTTGTTGAGTCGGATGTACGGGTCCTAGCATAACAAATTCTATAAACAAAAAAAAAAAAAAAAAAACCCCCCAAAAAAAAAAAAAAAACTATACCTGAACTTAAGAAGGTCTGGTCTGTTTGATTTGCCTCATTGCTAGTTAAGTCACTGCAAATGAAAATATCGTATTTCCGCTATGACTGGTTGTCTAGGCAAGACGCCGCCCTCGAGACAGAGAGGTTGTGAGTTCAAATCCAGGCTACACCAGTTGGGATTTTTATTTGTGATCTCTCTCTGCGGCAACCACCCCTGGTCTCAGCAGTGAGGCCCTGGCTTAAAACGTCAATTACTCATGGACGGAAAAAAATCTCCAAGTCTGAGTTACCTGCCTGTACGGCGAGGGACCCCTGTGGACATGGTTGCCAGGGATAAACAGTTAAGACGGAAAAATTCAGTTTGTAGTCTCTATGGACTTCGCATGAAGTGAAAGATGGCGAACACATTATATATATATATATATATATATATATATATATATATATATATATATATATATATATATATATATATATATATACTTCATCATCAAGTACCGGGCCTACTGGCGTAGGTGATCATGTCTCTCCACAATTTTCGATCTCGGCAGCTATTTATCATTTCTGCTGTTGACCTTCTGCCAAGCCATTCTCTTAAGCTGTCTGTTATTTTTTTCTCTTTGCTTCCCTCTATCTCTTCGTCCCTCAATTTTTCCAGTTGTTACAATATATTCCAGTTCTCTTCTCATTACATGGCAAAAAAATGATGATTGTTTCTTCCTAATATTGGAAATTAGCTCTCTTTTTGCTTTGACCTCTTTCAAAACATCTTCATTACTCTTCTTAGCTGTCCATGGTACTCTCAATATTCTTCTGTAAAACCACATTTCTACAGACTCCAGTGATTTTCTTGTCTGTTGTCCTATTGTCCATGATTCGCATCCATATGTTAAGACTGGCTCTATATAACATTTAAGAACTCTTTTTCTTGTTTCTATTGTCAAAAATGGATTGCATAGTATCTTCCTCATTTTTTGGAAAGCTGCTTTTGCATGAACCATTCTGCATCTCACCTCTTTTGTACGTCTTCCGTGTATATATATATATATATATATATATATATATATATATATATATATATATATATATATATATATATATATATATATATATATATATATACACACAGTGTATATATATACTGTATATATATATATATATTCCGTTATTAGAAGTAAATGAACGAAACTATAATCTAACTGGATAATAAACGTTTTAATTATCAGAATTATATATCTTGTGTTGTTCTTTCATGAACTTCCTATCATGATATATCCTACACAGATGACGTGAAGAGGAAAAAAAAATGGTGATCCTGTGAAGTTAATTGCGGCCCTTAAGTTTGCTTTTCATAAATACCACAGCGAACGTTATCACACTTGTTTGTCTGAGTCCATGCTGGATGTTATCAGACACTTGACGTGTCCTGGTTAATTAGATATGGGTGTATCCGACGGGAATATCGTATGAATATAGCGTGACGGTTGTGTGAATAGCTAGATTTGGTGCTACATAGATTTTCGTTTTTTTTTTCTGGCTCCATGCGGAGCACGGAGACGTAGTTGAAAGTAGATTTTGCATTTTATTCTTACAATACAGGGTGTGAAGGAAAAATCTTAGTGGTGAAAGTGTGAAGGGAAGGCACTCACTAGTAGTAAGAATATGAAGTTGATGTCCTTGTAATGACTTAAGTGACGGCTCCAGAAGGTCCTAGTCCTAGCAATGAGAATATTGAAAGAAAGTCTTAGAGATGAGAGTGTTAAGAGAAAGTCTTAGAGATGAGAATGTTAAGAGAAAGGGATGAGAAATGACAGATTTTGTTAGTAAAATTCATTGTGGTAAGGGTCTTTAATGGCATTTCGAATCGCTGGCAGTTTGTGAAAATATGTATGCACTTTAACAATCTTATAGAGCCGCGATAGCTCGACTGTTAGTGAACTGGACTACAAAGGACAAGAGGTAGGATTCGATCCCAACCGACGGCTTCCGGGTTCACCCAGCCTTAAATGGCTACCGGATTTTTTTTTCTGGGAAAGTAAAGCGGCACGGGCGTAATATCGACCACATTACCCCAAAAATCATGTCTGTAAAATATATGGTCACTAACACCATATTTCCCTATACGCCATTTGGCGACGGGGCTTTTTATTTTTACTTTTATAACAATCTTTACTGATACCAATTCTGTTGTTTTCTTTATTGAACCTGTTTCCACTACTACTATTGCTGCTACTACTCCTACTTCCACTACTACTACTACTATTGCTGCTACTACTCCTACTACCACTACTACTACTACTATTGCTGCTACTCCTCCTACTTCCCTACTACTACTACTACTATTGCTGCTATTACTCCTACTTCCACTACTACTACTACTATTGCTGCTATTACTCCTACTTCCACTACTACTACTACTATTGCTGCTATTACTCCTACTTCCACTACTACTACTACTATTGCTGCTACTACTCCTACTACCACCCCATCCTCACTATTTATGTCATTATTTCTTACTCTCACTACAGTTAACCCTTCTCACACCTTTTCTCTCCCAACCCATGTCTATTTACAGTTGAAGATCTTGTTGGATCACGGGTGTCAGCAATCTCCACCCTTCACAGCAGCCTGGAAGTCGGCCAAATCATAGTCTGCCCTTTCTTTCATTCTGTTGTATTGTATTACTACTTATTCCTTTGTTGGCCTTTTCTTCTCGTTCACTTTAACGCCATTGTATATTGTTTTTAGCCAGACCACGTGAATTGGTAACGTAGCCGTACCACTCGAGTTTACGTTTTGTCACAGATTGCCACTCTCTACAATTATCCTTACGATTTTTTTTTCTACTTCTGGAATGTCTTTTTTTGTTTTTTTTGTGTTCTTTTTTTAATGGGGTCGAGAAATAAAGGCCACACTACCAGTGCAGTCAGAACGACTTTGGGTTAGAATGTTTATTTCCAATCTGATACTTCCTACTCAACGACTTTCCCCATTTAATATCCGCCCTAAGGAAGACGTTGAGTGTGAGTTTTTAGAATCCTGGTTTGAGCTGTCTATATTCTTCGGAATAGTCTATGTCATCGATATAAGAAAGAGAGTTAATAAGTGTTATATAGAGCCAATTCGACCTTGTCAGGACAGTTCCATCGTATTTATGCGCCATAGCAAGCACAGCAAAACGTCGAAAGGGTACAGTCAACACAATGGAAAGCTGCTGTAATGCTGACTATAAGGTTGACACAAATCAGATCTTAGGTAGACCATCAGGAACAATTGACAAAACAAACATAAGCTTTGTTTGTTTATTTATATTTTGGTGTTTTCTCCATTGTTTCAACAGATCTGCCGAGCCGCAACGTCGTTTTCATTCCGTGCTGTTTTCCCCATACATAGAGCTGTAATCATACAATTTTCATCTACACACTATTTTCTGAGACAGCTGACACTGTCCTACCTGTTGAGACAGCAGACACTGTCCTACCTGTTGAGACAGCTGACACTGTTCTACCTGTTGCACTGCAAAATGAGCTGGGACCGTCACGCTTCACTGATTTCTTTAGGTGAAATCATCGAGCTGAAAACACTGAGTTCGCACTCTTATGGTGTGTGTACACACCAGTGCAGACATGCCCCACTCAATCCAACTGTTTATTAATCAACTTTCAGAATTACATATGTTAAATCAAAATCGGGGCACATAAACACACTAATTAATACACCCAATATACATATGAGTTATGAATGTTTAACCCATTGGAATCATAGTCCACCTTCATTTCTGTTTGCATTTTACATTTTTGTTCTCTTTGTTTAACAGTTTTATCAAAAATAACTGGCATTCCCCATTTTACAAAATACTAAAGTCCACAAATGTAAATTTAAAAACAAAATAAATAAATGAAAAATTGAAGGATGAAGACAAAAAGAGCATGTCTCATGTGTGACGTGTAGTGAACACTGTGTCATTGTCAATTTTTGTAAAGTCTTGTAACGTTTTTAGTTTGGTCATCAGTACGCCAGGCCGCTTTTCTTCCACCCCTTACCCATGAAGTGGTCGATCAGGGGAATGAACTCTACGTCGTCGTTCCAATTTTTCAACTAGTTATCGTGCATGAGCAACTGTGTTAGTTTTACTGGGTGTTTTTTGTTGTTGTTTGTTTGTAATTTTTTAGATGCAATTGTTAGATCAAGAAGTGAACTACTAATAATCATTAATATGTTACAGTAATTACATGCTGCTATCGTTTCATTAGCTCATTGATCAATGTGGCGGCTGTCATTGAACAAATTATAGTTGCACTGTAGACATAACATTGTTTGAACTACAACACAGTTGTTGTTGTTGTATCAGGATTTCATATTACAGATGTTGGTGCATGCCTAAAGTATACCTCAAAGCTGTTTATTTTCATCTCAAACTAACATTTTAGGTCTAATATTGGACATTTTATTTTCATCTCAAACTAACATTTTAGGTCTAATATTGGTCACGTGCTATAATTTATCTTCATCTTCTTTCCTTCCTCATTTGTCTTACGCCGTTGGGAGAAGATATAATTTGCGGTCTTTTGCTATTATGTTGACTTCTCCTGCATGTACATTTCCTAGTGTTTCTAATAGTCCATCAATCCATCTTTTGCTATTATGTTGACTTCTCCTGCTTGTACATTTACTAGTGTTTCTAATAGTCCATCAATCCATCTTTTGCTATTATGTTGACTTCTCCTGCTTGTACATTTACTAGTGTTTCTAATAGTCCATCAATCCATCTTTTGCTATTATGTTGACTTCTCCTGCTTGTACATTTACTAGTGTTTCTAATAGTCCATCAATCCATCTTTTGCTATTATGTTGACTTCTCCTGCTTGTACATTTACTAGTGTTTCTAATAGTCCATCATCCGTCTTTTGCTATTATGTTGACTTCTCCTGCTTGTACATTTACTAGTGTTTCTAATAGTCCATCAATCCATCTTTTGCTATTATGTTGACTTCTCCTGCTTGTACATTTACTAGTGTTTCTAATAGTCCATCAATCCATCTTTTGCTATTATGTTGACTTCTCCTGCTTGTACATTTACTAGTGTTTCTAATAGTCCATCAATCCGTCTTTTGCTATTATGTTGACTTCTCCTGCTTGTACATTTACTAGTGTTTCTAATAGTCCATCAATCCATCTTTTGCTATTATGTTGACTTCTCCTGCTTGTACATTTACTAGTGTTTCTAATAGTCCATCAATCCATCTTTTGCTATTATGTTGACTTCTCCTGCTTGTACATTTACTAGTGTTTCTAATAGTCCATCAATCCATCTTTTGCTATTATGTTGACTTCTCCTGCTTGTACATTTACTAGTGTTTCTAATAGTCCATCAATCCATCTTTTGCTATTATGCTGACTTCTCCTGCTTGTACATTTACTAGTGTTTCTAATAGTCCATCAATCCGTCTTTTGCTATTATGTTGACTTCTCCTGCTTGTACATTTACTAGTGTTTCTAATAGTCCATCAATCCATCTTTTGCTATTATGTTGACTTCTCCTGCTTGTACATTTACTAGTGTTTCTAATAGTCCATCAATCCATCTTTTGCTATTATGTTGACTTCTTCTGCTTGTACATTTACTAGTGTTTCTAATAGTCCATCAATCCATCTTTTGCTATTATGTTGACTTCTCCTGCTTGTACATTTACTAGTGTTTCTAATAGTCCATCAATCCATCTTTTGCTATTATGTTGACTTCTCCTGCTTGTACATTTACTAGTGTTTCTAATAGTCCATCAATCCGTCTTTTGCTATTATGTTGACTTGTCCTGCTTGTACATTACTAGTGTTTCTAATAGTCCATCAATCCGTCTTTTGCTATTATGTTGACTTGTCCTGCTTGTACATTTACTAGTGTTTCTAATAGTCCATCATCCGTCTTTTGCTATTATGTTGACTTCTCCTGCTTGTACATTTACTAGTGTTTCTAATAGTCCATCAATCCATCTTTTGCTATTACATGTATGTTGACTTGTCCTGCTTGTACATTTACTAGTGTTTCTAATAGTCCATCAATCCGTCTTTTGCTATTATGTTGACTTCTCCTGCTTGTACATTTACTAGTGTTTTCTAATAGTCCATCAATCCATCTTTTGCTATTATGTTGACTTCTCCTGCTTGTACATTTACTAGTGTTTTCTAATAGTCCATCAATCCGTCTTTTGCTATTATGTTGACTTCTCCTGCTTGTACATTTACTAGTGTTTCTAATAGTCCATCAATCCGTCTTTTGCTATTATGTTGACTTCTCCTGCTTGTACATTTACTAGTGTTTTCTAATAGTCCATCAATCCATCTTTTGCTATTATGTTGACTTCTCCTGCTTGTACATTTACTAGTGTTTCTAATAGTCCATCAATCCATCTTTTGCTATTATGTTGACTTCTCCTGCTTGTACATTTACTAGTGTTTCTAATAGTCCATCAATCCATCTTTTTGTGGCAGACCTTTGCGTCTGGTGTTATCGCAACGTTTATTGATAATCCACTGTGTTGAGTTTTGATCTTTCTAACTTATCACGTGGCCAATACGTTTTATCTGAAATATTTGTTTGTATTTTATGGGGGAATTATTCCTAACTTTTTTTTATCAGTTCTTCATCTCTGATCTTATCTCTCATGCTGTTTCTTGTCGTTTGTCTAACATATTTTTTTTCTGGGTATTGGTTATTTTTCTGGACCTAGAGTCTAAGACTGGCATTGGTAGCACAATGTTGGGATGTAGATGGCATCATTTATGGATGGATATATCCTGAGCCTAGTACATGACATAGGAGCCGCGGTAGCTTAGTGGTTAGTGAACTGGACTACAATGGACAAGAGGGAGGGTTCCATCCCAATCGAAGGCTTCCGGGTTCACCCAGCCTTAAATTGGTACCCGTATTTTTTTCTGGGAAAGTAAAGCGGTATGGTCATAATACCGACCACATTACCTAAAAATCATGTGCCGAAGGTATGTAAACAGTATGGTCACTAACACCCATATTCCCTATACGCCACTTGGCGTGACGGGGCTCTTTACTTTTAAAAGTACATGACATCCATCATTAAAATTGATATTTTATTTCAGCGGTTTCAGTTTGTGACACGAGACACACAAAGCGTAATGATTTTAGTTAAAAGCAATGAATATATAAATTATATTTTAGTAGTTGGTGATCATAACAAAAGAATGATCAATCAAAGATTGGCAAAATTTTAGAGATTAGCAATAGCAACACACAAGTTAAACGCCATGAACAACGTGTGGCGCAATTCCAGCAAGGCAGTAACTCAGTAACAATAAATTACTGAAGACATGTATCTTCTCGATAGCAACATATGGTTGTAGATCATGGGCAAACAGTAAGGAAGAATATCGATTATTCGAAACAGAATGCTACAGAAAAATCCTTAAGATACTTTGGATAATTAAAAATTGCAATGAAGACATACTAAAAGATTTAAACATTAAAAGAACTGGCTTATAAACACTATTGTACATAGGAAATTAAAACACTATGGTCATGTCACAGCGGGCTGGAAAGAACACAAATGGAAGTCATGGTCCCTGGGCATGCATCGGGGGGGGGGGGGGGGGGGGGCAGTCCAGAAGAAGGTGGTTTCAAGACATCAAGGAGACCTTGAACATGACAACAGAAGAAATGGGAGATCTGGCTAAACAGAAGAAATGGGAGATCTGGCTAGAGATAGAAATTCTTCCGACGGGTTGTGGTGAATGAAGGGGCATGCGACCTGATGATGATGTATTGATAAATCGAATCCAATTCAGCTTTTGATTGTTCAATCTTCAAATGACACATTCATACATCTTGAGCTTTCTTGAAGGCTAGATCGTTGCGAATTAGCATCCTGTAAGATTTCTGATAAAAGATCTGTTTGCTTTCCTTAGATTGTAATAAAGTTATACTAACTGGGGCGTTGCATTCAGACCGGCACAGATGCCTAGCTTGACACGTGGTTTTGTTGTTAAGGTATAAGGAGAGGGAGAGACATGAAAGAACTGAATACCGAGGAACTAGTCTCAAGAATAGGGCATTAGGAAATGACGTCTGAGTAGTTCAGAAGTACTGTGTTAGTCAAAGGCATTGGCGACCAGAGTGGATCTATAAATAAGATAAGTGCTATTTTCACGATTGAAAACAACAAATTAAAAAGCAAGATCTGAACTATTCAAACTTTCAGACGAATAAATTAAAAAAATGCACAATATGTATTTGTTTCGTCTTATGTGAAGTTATAACTCGGTTGATATTTTTTCCATCTCTTGTGAAATCATAATTCCGTTGATATGATGAACGCACTCAGCGACATGTTCAGGATTTAGTGTGTTTTTGTATGCAACACGCTTGAAATCGAATTTTACCACAAGGAATAGATGACTCTATGCAAGGATCAGCAATAAACATTGCCTGTTTGGCTTTGCTTCCTGGCCTACAGTTTATTACGTCCACTCCAAATGAACTTTTAACATTGCACGCACACTGGGAGGCATTCGAACTGTTAACCTGTATAGATAGAATTTGTGCTGGATCGAGACAGCACTTTTAGAATTTATTCATACAGAGAAGTTACAGGGGAATATAACCAAGACATGGGGGGGGGGGGGGGGGGTTGACAGTATTTCTGCGGGTGAATGTCTCTAGTTTCTTTCCTCCCACATGACACTGATTTTGAGGAGCATGTGGGCTGAAATACCACCCTCCCACTTTCCGACAGGGTCACAAGTTTGTTGTTTGTCATCTCTCGTTGGTTTAAAAAAAAAAAACAACTTATACCTGAATACCTCGTGTCAACTGCTCAGGGCATCAGCTCTATTCTCGTATAATATATCCCACCGTCAGTGATGTGATAATACTGTGAAAATAGTTAGCTACAAGTACTCGTATGGTTATCAAAGGCAACAGTATCACTGCAAACGAATTAAAATGTATAATTGCAAAACCGCCCGTGCCAGTGGGATCATCCGAATTAATATTTTATCTCCCAAACAAAGAAAGGTACTGCAGTCCCCGTCATAGCAGTCTCATCACACGCCAAAAGACACAAGGCGAGACCGCATAGAATGAGAACACAGCCATCTGTTACCCGTCATACGATATCATCGTTCTTCGTAAGCAATCGGAATATTGCAACATGATCAAAACGGATGAAATGCACAGCTCACGGTGTGCAAAGAGCACTAAACCCAGTAGCTCCGGCAGCTAGCCGGACTTGGAATATGGAGAAACTGCAACATGGAAAACTCCTCAGGCATGCCATTAAAAGTTCCTGCCGCATATCCGCCATATTCACCGGTATTCCAATGATTAGGTATAATGCAGTCAACACAGAACACACTATTGCGCACATTGTTGAGGATTTCAGATCACATGCATGTAATCTGCTTCACCGCGGAGATCCAACAGTGGAACCTCCTATCTAGACACTTATCTGCATTGGAAAGATAGAATTGACCATCTTTCCGGCAGAAAACGTAACAGTGAACGTTGACGCAAATATGACCGCGCCATCTTGAAACCGGAAGTCCGAGTACTCATGTTCTTTCGATACGATCACATATAAGACGCTGTCCTTGTTGTCAGTGGTTGCAGTTACATTAAGTTAAAGTATTTCGAATGGACTGTCATTAACGTTATGAATAGAGCGATAGCATGACAATACACACAACATAAGGCGCTGTCCTTGTAGTCAGTGGTTGCAGTTACATTAAGTTAAAGTATTTCGAATGGACTGTCATTAACGTTATGAATAGAGCGATAGCATGACAATACACACAACATAAGGCGCTGTCCTTGTAGTCAGTGGTTGCAGTTACATTAACTTAAGTATTTCGAATGGACTGTCATTAACGTTATGAATAGAGCGATGGCATGACAATACAACGTACGTGGTTTAATCCCAGTTTGTCAGCTGATTGGGCTGAAAAAAAGAGGCGAGTACCTCTTTCTTCTTACCCACATACTTGCTCACAGAAAATAGGGAAAGTATTAATAGTGAGAAAGAGCACGATCCCTCTCATCATTTTTCTGAATACTGTGAACTTGTACGACGAACTTGAATATTCGCCCCCCCCCCCCCCCCCCCCTTTCTTAGCGACATTGTATATTCGAGTTGACATTACATATTTTGTCACCAATATATTTTGTTAATAAAAATTAATTTCACTTATTGCGGTCTAATATAACCTGAAGAAGGTTGAACGGATCGCACCTCTCCAAAAAGAAGGCAAAATCTGCAAGTAAAAATAACATTTGTAGTTACTACTTAGTTTGTTTTTACCAGGTCCAGTCTTAGCCGGGTTGGGGGGTCACTCCTGGGTACCTGTATCATAAATGGTGCTAGAATTTGCCTAGAACTCTTCTGATACATCATTATATAAAGTCAACGAGAAATGCTTCACAATAATGTTCACCCCACCCTATCTGTTTGTTTGTTCTCCACTTCACCTATGTCTAAACACCAACAAAACAACACAAGTTGCGGCTGAACTAAATCTATAAATACACAAATAGAGCGAATTTCAACTTTCCCTTTCTACCGCAGCAAGCAATGTATGCACAGTCATTCGACTCTCTTTTGTTTATAAACCTTTCTTCATTCACCAGACTCGTAGTTTCAAAGAGACCCGCGATGAATTTATCTGAAGACATTCCACACATACATGTTATGTAGAAATGTTTATGTGTCAAACGCGCCGCTATCATGTAAACGATGATCAAGAGTGTTCCTGGATGTTTATTTGTCCAGTCCAACATGTCGACGCACTTCATATCACGCCAAACACAAGTTGCTGGGGTGAGCACAAAATGTAGAAGTGTTTGAAGATCGGTAGAAATGTGAAACGTGGATAAGCCCGTTTCTTTGTCTACAACTCGATTGACAAAACTGCAAGGCAATAACTTGTATAAGACTGGTCGCTCCAGCACGGTTAGAACAGTTGTAGATGTCTGGAACATGTGAAGAGTCACAATACCAAGTTGAAGGTCATTTTGGAAGGGAAGGTACAAGGTAGATTAGGCAGAGACAGACCAAGACTAAAGTGAACTGATAACACATCAAAAATTGGACAGGTGGAATTATGACAACTTGCATTATCAAGACAAAGGACGGAGTAAAACGGCGCTTCACGCTGGCCATTTTCAATGTTGAGACGGTACTGAGTTAATCGGAAGGGTCCTGTTTTCATATATTCCTTAAATTATCATATTTATCAATATTTCAAAGGTAAGTCCTATAGATTGTTACACGTTTCTTGTTTTGAAGCTAAATTAAATACACCCCTACACTTCTAGTTGATAGATGTGCTATAGTATATACCTCCGTAATGGCAATTAAAAGGCACTCTTTCTGGTCTCTGAGATTTCAGTGATGCCAACGACGAAAAACAGTTCGTTGGCTGTCAGTGGTCAACTCCTAGCTGGCCGCAAAAGTCAAGATACGTGAACCATAATTGACCAAGACAGCTCGTTGGCTGTCAGTGGTCAACTCCTAGCTGGCCGCAAAAGTCAAGATACGTGAACCATAATTGACCAAGACAGCTCGTTGGCTGTCAGTGGTCAACTCCTAGCTGGCCGCAAAAGTCAAGATACGTGAACCATAATTGACCAAGACAGCTCGTTGGCTGTCAGTGGTCAACTCCTAGCTGGCCGCAAAAGTCAAGATACGTGAACCATAATTGACCAAGACAGCTCGTTGGCTGTCAGTGATCAACTCCTAGCTGGCCGCAAAAGTCAAGATACGTGAACCATAATTGACCAAGACCCGCGTACTCCACCTCACGCTGTGATGGGCCCGAAAAAAGGTTAACCTATTTGGCAACGCACTTATTTTCATGACATCGTTACAAAGAATGTCAACACACCAGTATAAGCGCGTGTCTCCACATCGCCATCTCCACCATTGTGAATTGAATTAACGCCGAAAGTCGTAATCTCTTTACTCGAATTACAAACAGCATAGCTCTCGTAGCAGTCATAGATCTTCCCTACCTAGATGCCCACGCAGACGTTAGTGCTATCGTTAAAGAAATGCTAATAAAGAATCATCTGAGAACCTACACACAACAAAGATTAATCACATTGTCTGCTTGTCACTGACGTGCAGTGGTAAGAATGAGAATTGTTGATCGGCCGACATTCGCTTCCACGTGACTACATGACATATGGTGTTTTTTGTTAAGTAATGTGAAGAGTCGGTGATCTCACTGTCTGCATTTTCATACACTTGTTTATGCCACCCCCGCACTTTTCCCACTTCTACTATGTCTGTTGTTCTTCCTTATTGTTCACCTTATTCGTTTCTGTTTTATACCTCTTCTGTGAAGAAGTTACTGATTGGGTATGCTTTGTAAGGCAACAACAGTGTTCCTCTACGTACACAGATATATTATATCTATCTATCTATCTATCTATCTATCTATCTATCTATCTATCTATCTATCTATCTATCTATCTATCTATCTATCTATCTATCTATCTATCTATCTATCTATCTATCTATCTATCTATCTATCTATCTATCTATCTATCTATCTATCTATCTATCTATCTATCTATCTATCTATCCATCCATCCATCCATCCATCCATCCATCATCCATCCATCCATCCATCCATCCATCCATCCATCCATCCTCCATCCATCCATCTGTCTGTCTGTCTGTCTGTCTGTCCATCTATAAGCACACACACCACAATGTATGCACATATATGTTTCTTTGCTAACTACGATTGATTTGTAGTGGTCCTATTCTTAAGTTGTGTGAACTATGTAGTGTTTTGACCTGCCTGTAAAGTTAATTGTTTGTTGGGGGATGTATGTTAACACATCAGGCATCCTCTAGTGCCACAGCGTCCTACCAAAGGATTGGGGTTCGAATGTGTGTTGTTATGTTTGTTTTTAAAATGTGGAACTTTAATAGAACTTCAGTCTGTTTCAATTATGTTTGTCTCTGTCCTTGAGATTTCCCATTCTTAGTTTGTGTTTATTTATTTATTTTTTATTTTTTTTCTGAAGAAAAACTCGACATTATAACGGAACAATATTTGAGATGGTAAAAAAAAAAGTAAAGTACCCCCCGTCACGCCGAGTGTGGCGTATAGGGAAATATGGTGTTAGTGACCCTATATTTTACAGACCTTCAGCACATGATTTTTGGGGTAATGTGGTCGGTATTACGCCCGTGCTGCTTTTACTTTCCCAGAAAAAATCCGGTACCCATTTAAGGCTGGGTGAACCCGGAGCCGTCGGTTGGGATCGAACCCTACCCTTGTCCGTAGTAGTCCAGTTCACTAACCACTGAGCTATCGCGGCTCCTACTAATTTTTAGGGAATTAGTAAAACCCTGGTGTCCTCGCCAGGGTACGAACCCCGGCTGTTGCCGTGGTAAGCCAACCGCCTATCGATTGCGCTAACCGGACACCCATTTGAGATGGTACAGGAAGATATTGCTTACATAGATCATACCACCATAAGGAAAGGTCAAGTACGAGACTTGAACCGGCGTCTTAGCACGCGAGTTTTCACCCATATGTGCTCGGCCGTCTGTCCAGAAGTGTTCGGAGACTTCTGGATAGTGTCGCTTCAAGCCTCGAAACTCACGGTGCGAGAAGACATTCCTCACCTTCGCAGAGTACTACCCTGGTACCAATTTCTGCCAGCGGCTGGTCGACCGCGGGGGTATTTTTTTCCCCCAATCACGAGGAAAATTCACACTGCTTCCAGCGGGAATCGAACATGTGTCATCTGAACGTCGGTAGCCCAGCCCAGTGGTTTTTTCCAACACTGCCACCGAGGCCCCATAATGAATAAGTCCGCAACACACTCCGACAATCCACGGAATAAATTAAGGACTTCGTGTCAGCTGTGAAAGAAGACAATTAAAATAGCACGAACATGTTACAAGATCTACAGCACTTGCTAAGACAATTTTGTAGGGCACAGTACAGAGACAAGAATAGAAGGCAGACGGGAAAAGCGGTGAAAAGACATATCAGAGGATTAACCCTCGTTACCCATATCTCAGAAAACAGCTCTTGATAGTGACGGTAGGAGACAATTGTGCAGGCGTCGTAAATTATTATTTTATAATTTTTTTCAAGAGCCTGTCATTATCATCATGTTGTAGGTTTTGAGGCAAGGCGCCAGCACAGCGATAGAAGCTGGAAGCTGTCAACGACTGATGGCTGATGTCTTGCGTCAGGATCGGTGAACTACAACCATCAAGATCCTACTCCACCTATTCGCGGTGCCTCCAGAAACAAACTAACCTGTCTAGTCTGACCAAGCGAGTAGGGTTCGAAGAGGATATAGGTAATATGGTACTCAAAAAAAAACCCGTGCTAAAGTCGGATATATTGGGTCAAAATGCGCAATATCACAGTTCTGTTGCAAATCACAACACAAGGCATCCACACCTACCAAGTTAGAGTCCTTCTAAAGATGGATAACGAGGAGAACAATCAATTCCTTTAGTAGGCATCGGGTGAACATCAGAAATAAAAATGTTGCGTGTTTAGCTACAACACCTGCGCCCAGTTGTGTCCACCTCCTAACATGTGTTGTTGTTCACTTCAATTTCTATCGGTTCCTCTCGCATTTACGGTCCAACCATCCCAGACCGTTTCTCGTGTTGTCTCGTCGCTTCTCTCCCTCTGGCGCTGACCCACCACAATGTTTATTACTGTTTTAGCGTTCTCATTTTAATCTGGTAAAGACCCTCGTTTATTTCCTCGCACCCTGGCTCACTCGTTACAATCATGTTGAAAGTATTGGCACATTTGTCTTTTCAAATTATCGTTGTTGAAGACTCACGTATGGCTGATGTTTTATTACATGGACAGTAAACATAAGTTAAGTAAGCATTTGGGACACAAACTTTAAGTAAAACAAGTTGTTCTTCATAACATTGTAAGATGATTTGTTGCCTTATATTGTTTCCGGGGCCCAAATTTGTTTAATTTAATATTAATGGCGATCAGAAATGACGAGTGCATTCATCTTCTGATAAGGCGAGTGTGTGTCCCAAATGTTACCCATTTATTTTTTGGGTAGAGGGCGGTGGCATCGACATTGCTTTCACTCAGCACTCTGAAAATGGGTACCTGAGTTTGTATTTTGAGGAAGGCCTGATGTGGTTCTTTCTATACTATCCATTTAATATGTAAATGAGCATAACAAATATGGGCATTGGCGTTATGTTCCCCATACGTAATAAGGCAAAGCTGGTACTGGGTATTTATTTCTTGAGTTTTGCTTATATTAGCTTTTAGATCATTCTTCAATAAATTATGTATTCTCTGGCATTGTTATTCATTTACTTCCATTAAAAAATCGTACTATGTATAAATCGGAGACTGTGTGGTCTAGATGTAAGACGTAGTATCTGTGCTTTCGACCCAACCATCCGACTTCAGCACGGCATTTTTAAGTGCTAGGATGCTTTCCCTCTTCAATCCATGCTCGCCTGGCAACACTGGTAGTCTGTTTCCTGGAGCACCGCTGGTTGGTCTGTTTCTTGGAGCACCGCTGGTTGGTCTGTTTCTTGGAGCACCGCTGGTTGGTCTGTTTCTTGGAGCACCGCTGGTTGGTCTGTTTCTTGGAGCACCGCTGGTTGGTCTGTTTCTTGGAGCACCGCTGGTAGGTGGTGTAGGGTCTTGATCAGCTATGTTGTTGGCCAATCCTGGCTCATGCTCTCGGTTCTGGTTCCCACGACAGTTGCTCGTGGGCGTCGTGGACTCCGTCAAGGTTCAGTTCTATCTGATGACAGGCTCTAAAGCAGCGAAGAACTATTTTTAAGCTATGATAAAATTTATCCCTTTTGACACAAACGTGGTTCTTCGTGAATCTTAAGACTCTCATTTACATGCAGATGAAACTTAACTAACTCTCTGTAACGCAGAATATCTCACATCTGAAAATGATTACAACTGTGTTAGACAAAGCCGAATTCTTCTACTCCACGGGGTCGCACGTAACAATTTACTCCACTTCACTTCATTGCCTCGTTTCCTCAGCAGGAAACGCCTTGACAGCGACATAAAGGATTGTGTTACAAGCCTATCTCAGGGAGGAAGCTTTCCTATCCAAAACAGAGCGGTAGAAAATCTGTAGAAAAAAAGATATGTCCGTTTTTAATTATGGTGTCGCAATGTAAGCATCTTGGGTTGTCTATGTAATTCTTATCAGGCAATCATGGTGCTAATGTGGCTACATCGTTTGAGTTCAGTGTGGGAGACTCACATGTCAGGTTTTATACAATTTATACCCAATATTATATCAGTGTGAACTAGCTTTATACTTTCAGAGGAGTTGTACAATCGGCGCAACAGGAAGGTGAAGAAGCAATAAAGAAGTGCATCAAATTGATCAGTGGACTACATACAGGTGGATTTTAGGATTTGCTTGCTTGCTTGTTTTCGTTCGCCTGATGACAAAGTATTCTAGAATTATGAATTAGGTGTAAAATTCCTCTTCGCCGTCCGCCTTTAAAAGGACGTTAAGTGGGCGTCACTGCGTTGTGTTGTGGTTTGCAGTGTAACACTGTTATATTTGCGCCTTTCGTCCCAACACATCCGACTTCAGCACGACATTTTTGAGTACCCGGTTGTCTTCCCTCTTCGATCCCTGCTCGCTTGGTCAGACTAGACAGGTTAGTCTGTTACTAGAGGCACCACGGAGAGGTGGAGCAGGGTCTGGATGGTTCTGGTTCACCGATCCTGGCGCAAGCCATCAGCTGTTGATCGCTGGCAACTTCCAGCTCTGGTGCTAGGAGGCGCGCCTTAGCCTCCATTTTTTTTTTTTTTTTTTTAAGATTTCACTCCAGTTTTGGTAAAGGTGCAGTCCTTGACTCCTTAATACAAAAGGGCATCCAGTTTTTTTTTTTTTTTTTTTTAAACTGATCCTTGATTACGTTTATAGCAAATATATGAGTTGTAGTATTTGAGAATGCGAATATTTTTGTGTATAGAAAATGTCATGATATCTCGTTGATTACCAAATGTAGATAAGATTAAAGACGAGTAAGTAAGCAAAATGATGGCGGCGTTTAGAAATTAGAGGGTAGCGATAAGCTCGCACGATGCAGCATTCAGCCCCCCCCCCCCCCCCCCCCCCCCCCAACTTCCCTCGGGCAAAACGTTACTGCTTTTTTGAGAACTGTGTTACTTGCTGCCTTCCTCAGCATTATCATGTCAGGTATTAACAGAACAATATCGAAGAAGGAAGACTTTCATTCTAGTCTCGCTCTCCATAGAAGTTAGATGACCACTCCCGCTTTCCCAATAGCACCGCTGAATTGTGTTTTTTTTTGTTTGTTCTAATTTTATAATCCACACATGTTATTCGCGTTTCACTCAGTGTTCTTGTTTGGATAAAACTTACCAACTATTGTTGCTATGTTCTTCTCTCTCTCTCTCTCTCTCTCTCTCTCTCTCTCTCTCTCTCTCTCTCTCTCCCCTATCTTCTATCACTTCATTCTCTTGATCTACTTCACAGTCTGATCCCCCCCCCTCTCTCTCTCTCTCTCTCTCTCTCTCTCTCCCCTATCTTCTATCACTTCATTCTCTTGATCTACTTCACAGTCTGATCCCCCCCCCCTCTCTCTCTAATTCTGTGCGTATCAGGCAGATAAAACTTTCAGCCCATTAAGGTGATGTAGCAGAATCAGCGAAAAGTTCTCTCCTCGTCATTTCTATCCTCTTTTTTTTCTCTCTCTTTGTCTCTCTCTCTCTCTCTCTCTCTCTCTCTCTCTCTCATTATCCCTACTAATTTAGACAAGACCTGATGAGATTCATGTCATGTGACCATCCAATTCCGAGACCACCCCGAGTTAATGATTATTTATGAGACAGTTTTAGTTTTAATTTAACTCTCCCTTCAATCTTGTTTCCTTCTTTATTTTAGCAACCTTATTTGTATTCAATGGCCTAGTGGTTAGCACGTCGACTTGGCTATAAAATGAACCTGGATTTAATCCCAATTTGGCGTTTGACCTGTATAAGAAAAGGATATATGACTCTTATAATGTAAAGGCAATAACTGCGAGAGATATTACAGCCAAATACACTGCTCGGTATTTCACTCTCTTATGACTGTACCTATTTTTAACATATGGATGTGAATCATGTACAATAGGAGAACAGACAAGAAAATCACTGGAGGCTGCAGAAATGTGGTTTTACATAAGAATGTTGAGAATACCACGGACAACTGAGAAGAGTAATGAAAACGTTCTGACGCATAGAGAGAACTTGCTTCCAATATTATGAAGAAACAATCATGTAATGAAAGAGAAGGGGTCAGCTGGAGTATATTGTGACAACTGGGAAAATTGAGGGACGAAGAGATAGTGGGATGAAAAAAGAAAAGATACAAGACAGTTTAAGAGAATACCGTGGAAAAGATGAACAACAGAAATGATAAATAGCTGACGGGATCGAAATTTGTGGAGAGACATGATCACCTACGCCAGCAGGCATGGTACTTGATGATTATGATGACTGTACACGTGACTGACTGTGTGTGTGGGTTTAGCGGATGGCGATTTATGTCTGTTACAAATGTTTTTCTTTTTTTTTGCCTCTTTAGCACCGTCATCTGGACAAGAATCCCGGTATGAATCCCGTCACGAGCAATCTGAATTGTTCACTCGATTGCATGGATTCCTCGTGACTTTACTCAGATTCCATGTCTAGTCCTCTTGTGAAAAGGCGAGAAATAAGATGGGCCCCAAGAGAAATAAGATGGTCCCCAAGAGAAATAAGATGGTCCCCAAGAGAAATAAGATGGCTCCCCACGAGAAATAAGACAGGGCACGCGTTAATGATCTTATGTAACATTAATGGTGCAACTTCAGTAGCAAATATACGGTTTGTCTGAAAAAGAATGTACCTTGTTCTATAAATTATTGTAGGCTCCCCCGTTGTGATATGATGATTTTAAACAAGAATATCAAATATAATATAATATCTCTGTAATATAAGTTTTTTTCTTATCCTACATTACAAAGATTCGATATGGGCGCCCGGCTTATATCTAGTCGATAGTCGTCCTCCCATATGTGACTCGACATGTTTCTGGTAACGTCAACAAAGGCTTCATTGATCCGATCTCTCAGTTCTAACCAAATCTGTGTATATGCATGGCGTACGGCTGGTATTTTAACTTAATCAACTTTTATGCTTCAGTTACAATCACTGCTTTGCCTGACAAGTCTCTCTCTGCACACACTGGTCATCTGGAGGGGGGAAAAAATAAATAAAAGGGTACATTCTTTTTCGGACACTGTGTATTTGCTTTTGAATAAACGGGGCAATCTTAGTGTGTTGACAAAAGTATGGGTGTCTTATTTTCCGCTGTGACGTGACCGTCACCAACAGACGTGGACCGTGTAAGGTGGAGCACGGCATTTCAATTCTGCAAGGCATTTGGGGGGGGGGGGGGGGTGACATCTTGCATACCGACTTGAAACAATTATGCAACGATTTTGTTCGCTTGTTTGTTGTTAGAAACATGGCGACTGTTATGATTTAAGCTTTCATTCATCTGTGTAATATAGTTATATATGTGTCTGTGTATTACAATAGTAGTAGGAAACTCTTTGTACAGAGCTTCGCAGTAGGAGGCAATCTGATCATCAGAGGATTAGTATTTATTATACTAACATACAGATGTCGCAGAGAATTAGAAAAACTATATCGATTTAAGGCCGAGTGTGTTTTGTTTGCGTCACGTTGGTCAATACTACATTTAGGCCAAAACACGTTGACTGTGTTTAGTTTTATAGAGCGTTGGTCTGTGTTTAGTTTTATAAAGCGTTGGTCTGTGTTTAGTTTTATAGAGCGTTGGTCTGTGTTTAGTTTTATAGAGCGTTGGTCTGTGTTTAGTTTTGTAGAGCGTTGGTCTGTGTTTAGTTTTATAGAGCGTTGGTCTGTGTTTAGTTTTATAGAGCGTTGGTCTGTGTTTAGTTTTATAGAGCGCTGGTCTGTGTTTAGTTTATAGAGCGTTGTTCTGTGTTTAGTTTATAGAGCGTTGGTCTGTGTTTAGTTTTATAGAGCGTTGGTCTGTGTTTAGTTTTATAGAGCGTTGGTCTGTGTTTAGTTTTATAGAGCGCTGGTCTGTGTTTAGTTTATAGAGCGTTGTTCTGTGTTTAGTTTATAGAGCGTTGGTCTGTGTTTAGTTTTATAGAGCGTTGGTCTGTGTTTAGTTTATAAAGCGTTAATCTGTAAGTGTTTAGTTTATAGAGCGTTGATCTGTATATGTTTAGTTTTATAGAGCGTTGGTCTGTGTTTAGTTTATAAAGCGTTAATCTGTAAGTGTTTTGTTTATAGAGCGTTGATCTGTATATGTTTAGTTTTATAGAGCGTTGGTCTGTGTTTAGTTTATAAAGCGTTAATTTGTAATACGTGTTTAGTTTATAGAGCGTTGATCTGTATATGTTTAGTTTTATAGAGCGTTGGTCAGCGTTTATTTTTATAGAGCGTTAATCTGTATGTGTTTAATTTATATCGCGTCTGTTTGTTGAATGGTGACGCCATTGCGTACCCAGACTACATATTATTCAATCTTTTCCGTTGTTCGGACTCCGCATAACCGAGTGCGTCCTAAAATAATATTTGTGTTTAAAATGTCTGACTAGCCGTGTTGTTCAGATTGTGCACGTGTTCAAATATTACGCAATATCAAAGTGAGCGTGGTTAAATCCGCGAAGAAAATCGTATTGGCCACAGTCATTACGTCATGCACATTTAAAATGGGCAGGAATCGGCGTGGTTGGCTGCCCAGTCATCAAGAACAGAAAGACAAACTTTCGTTTCAATTAGGGAAGATTACACAGAAAAATCATTGGACATAGCTGAAAGCTGTTATTTTGCCATTTAGGCAATCAGGAAACCTGATGGCTAGTCAGAGGTGCTGATTCATCAAGAATAGAGCGCTCTTTAATCTCGCTAGACTTATTGATTATTTGTTCTTTTGGAAATGGATTCCTTTTGTCTCTCGTTGCAAAGCTTTATTTAATAATTACAACGTGCAGGCATACCCGTTAATGGCTAAATAGTAGCGTACTAGCTTAACGAAGTGTATTTTGATTACAGTGTACACATTATGTAGTTCAATGAGTTTAGGAAGGTAAAAACAGCATGAAGATGACCTGTCCACTAAATTAAGAAAAACATTCAGGAGGAAAATCACTCCAGTCACAAAAGAACGCTGTTGCCTAATACTAGGAAGTTAACGAATTCACTCTTTACTATGACAGTGATATAGGAGACTAGATATTCTTTGTGTATGTAGTGAAATAAATGTGGGCGTTACTATAGAATGAACCGAGTAAATGCTGTAGACCAAATGTAAATTAAATAGGATAAAGATAACGTAGTAAAATATACGTTAAGTCTTCATCTTTCCTTCTTCATTTACATGATATAGTTTGTGATGTTGGCTGCTCCTGTTGTCATGTTTCCTAGTGTTTCTAATATTCCATCAATCCGCCTTTTTTGTGGTCGGCTCTTGGATCTGGTGTTCACGCAACATTCATTGAAACCTCGTGTTGTGTTTTGATCTTTCTGTCTTATCACGTGGCCTCACCAATGTATCTGTTATTTCTTTATCTTTCTATAGTGGACATTTTTCCCTCTATTTAATCTCATTTCCTATCTTATCTTTCAGGCTACTTCCTCTCATTCGTCTAACACATTTCATTTCAGTAGCAGTTACTTTTCCTATTGTTCTTGAGTCTAGAGTCCAGGTCTGGCATGGTAGTGCAATGTTGGGATGGGAACGTAAATAAGTACACAGATAACCAACTTTTCTCATCTAATAGAACATACATACAATAATGAAGTGTGCATATATGTAAAACTATGGTGTGTGTATATAACAATGCAGAACACTCTTATTACATTCACTCAATATGTTGTTGCTTTACTTAATTCGCTGAAACCATGCCTCTAGCTTTCATTGCAGTAGTTAGTATAACTACATATATAACTATGTATAACTGACAATAAATTCTTCATCTGCATATCTAGTTGTGTTGAATAGATTTTAATGGAAGCTAGCCCTTGTTGGAAGACGGCACAAGATAATGACTTGCTGGTTTCTCACACGCTTGACACAAGAATGCTATATATGTCACTACGTACATGTGACATTGGAGTTGGTTTGAAATACAGTCTCCTTTCTAAAAAAATAATCGTTTTCCTTCCTGCTTATCTACACGTGTCGACATCTCACACAAGTTTCCACATGTTTTCTTCATTAACTGAATGTTTAGCCATCATCTCACATATCTACCAGTGACGTTAATTTCTCTTTTAGGGCTCGTGTAATTCCCTCACTTGCTCCTGAATACCAGCCACGAGATGCAGTTTTTACGAACAGACACGACCTGTCAGGTATCGCCGAAACATTGGGACTCTCATTTACTCAAATTTGTGAATGTTTATTTTTGCAAAAAAACACAAAAAATGACATGAATATTCCTGCTTCATGATAGCCGCGATAGCTTAGTAGTTAGTGAACTGGACTACAAAGGAAAGAGGTAGAGTTCGATCCCAACTGACGGCTTCTGGGTTCACCCAGCCTTTAATGAGCACCGAATTTTTTTCTGGGAAAGTAAAGCGGCACGGGCGTAATACCGACCACATTACCCCAAAAATCACGTGCTGAAGGTCTGTAAATTTATGGTCAATAACACCATATTTCCTATACGCCACTTGGCGTGACGGGGGTACTTTACTTATTATTATTATTATTCTTTCTTCATATACCCTCCGGAATCTTTGAAGTTTGCGAAGGAGAAGATGATCCTTGAACTTATTAATACGCCATTGCTAGCGCTGTGAGGTCATTTACAATGATTCATACCGAAGGGGGAGGTTATAAACATAGATTTGACACGAGAGCTTCCTTAAGATGGTGCTACACGGTTAGAAGATTTGCCTTGCATGTGGAACCTCGATCTGCACTTAACTTGGATCTTTGGCCTAGGAAGATTTACATGAGGAAAGCGAGGTCAGCTAACGTTGACTTATTCGTGCTCAGTTCCCATATCCCTTGATGGTTTAGAATCACGTGGTCCGTACCACGTGATACAGTGCATCGTAGTTGTCAACCTGCTTTTTATTTGTAGTATAGATAAAGCTAGGACCGTTATTTTTGGCTTAATTGATGAGTCATCCCTTCATCACTGACTAGCTTTTAGATGTGATGGGCTGAGACGTATAACATCGATGAGATGAGACGTATAACATCGATGAGATGAGACACATAACATCGATGAGATGAGACGTATAACATCGATGAGATGAGACGTGTAACATCGATGAGATGAGACGTGTAACATCGATGAGATGAGACGTGTAACATCGATGAGATGAGACGTGTAACATCGATGAGATGAGACGTATAACATCGATGAGATGAGACGTGTAGCATCGATGAGATGAGACGTGTAGCATCGATGAGATGAGACGTGTAGCATCGATGAGATGAGACGTATAACATCGATGAGATGAGACGTGTAACATCGATGAGATGAGACGTGTAACATCGATGAGATGAGACGTATAACATCGATGAGATGAGACGTATAACATCGATGAGATGAGACGTGTAACATCGATGAGATGAGACGTATAACATCGATGAGATGAGACGTGTAACATCGATGAGATGAGACGTGTAGCATCGATGAGATGAGACGTATAACATCGATGTGCTGAAATCCATTTGTGACTCATAGCTGACTGCTGTGTCAGGGCCAATGAATCTAAAGTGTTCAAAATCCTACTTCACATTCTTCCGGTGATCCTTGAAACCACTGAAGAGTTAATGGCTAGGTGGGCCAGATGTAAGACATCGATCTGGCCGACTGATGAGAAGGTCCCGTGTTCGGTTCGCACCACAGGCGGTGGGAATTGTTCAAAAATCGAATTCGTAGTTTCTTCGTGGCTTTACGGGCAGCCTCGCCTGGTCTTTTGGTAATGAGATCCGATGTCTAGCCCTCTTTATTAAGGGAGTAAAAACAAGACACTCATGTGCACGATAAAGAACTCATGGCAGTTGCAAATCGAAAAGAGTAGGCTAGGAGTGGCCGCTGACCGGGCACAGTTGATAGGGAAAAATTTGACACAAAAACGTTAAACTCTCGAAGTTAAAAAAAAAAAGGAAATGCCTTTAGGTGGAAAAATATCTGCCTGTACGGCGAGGGGCATATGTGAACACAGCTGCCTGTATAAATAATAAGAACAAAGTGATATTCATTTTAATTTAGTTACTCCTTCGGGACTCCACTAGAGATTCAAAGTTGGCGCACGGAAACAAAACTACAAACCGGATACAACTGTAGGGATCGAAAATTGCTTCCAGTTTGGTACCTAGATTCTTGTGTCCGGTGAATTAGTCTGAAAGGCACAAATCTAGCAAACTTATTTTTATTTCATTCTCGTTTTGTGCCATCTTCTCATTGAAGGTTTGTTGCTATGAAATATTTTTTTTGCTTTGTTGGTACCCGCTGCCATAGGTTCTCTGATCTACCTCTTGGATTTGATCATCATCATCAAGTACCGGGGCTGCTGGCGTAGGTGATCATGTCTTTCCACAACTTTCGATCTCGACAGTTATTTATCACTTCTGTTGTTGACCTTCTGCGAAGCCATTCTCTTAAGCTGTCTGGTATTTTGTCTATTTGCTTCCCTCTATCTCTTTGTCCCTCAATGTTTCTAGTTGTTACAATATATTCTAGTTATTCTCTTCTCATTACATGGCCAAAATATAATGATTGTTTCTTCCTAATATTGGAAATTAGCTCTCGTTTTGCTTTGACCTCTTTCAGAACATTTTCATTACTCTTCTTTCTTAGCTGTCCATGGTATTCTCAACATTCTTCTGTAAAACCACATTTCTACAGACTGGATTTGATCAGTTCACTTTAATCGCTGTCTTCCTCTGTATGGGCTTCCTTGCTTTATTTCACATAAACCCAATTTGCAACTTGTTTGTATGTTTATTTAATCTTCTTAATTTAATGTACACATTCAAACCCATCTTAAGAATGAACACTGAACAACAAGAAGAAACTGTCAACGATGTTCGATAGGGAGTACGAGTTCAGAGCTTTAACATTGAGAAATAATATTAATACTAGTTGAACTGATACTGATATTCCTGTATGGTGCAGAAACATGGACAGAAAACAGAACAGAAAATTGAAGCCTCTGAAATGTGGATATATAGCAGAATAGGTAGAATTGGATGGAATGAAAAGAAAACAAACGATGAAGTTTTAAAACAACTAAAAATAAAAAGAGAACTACTAAACACAATTAGAACAAGACAAATTAAATTTTTTGGGTGTGTTAAAAGACACAACAGCCAAATAAAAGTAATATTGGAAGAGAAAATACAAGCTAAAAGAGGCAGACCAAAACTATCATGTACGAGTAACATCAAACGATTGACAAGTCCGCCTATGACAGTCTGCACCATCAAAGCAAGAGACAGTGAAATGGCGCTTCATGGTAGCCAACCTTCGATGCGGAGACGGCACTCAATGATGATGATGATGAATTGAACTGAGGATTGTTAAAAAAATGAGCTTTTTTTCAAATTTATATGCACATCCGGTTTTATTTTCTGATACATTGTTAATATTTTTGCAGAACAAATTTTCCCTTAACAAATTACAACTACCAGAATATTATATATTTTATTGATCACAAGCGACATAGTGCTGACGCCATATGGACACAATTTATTGGAATATTCACAGACGTTATCCTTGTGCCAGTGTGGGGCCGCAGCTAATCAACACGTCAAGATCTCCAGGTATCCATGTAAACAGTTAGAGCCCTCCAACTGCGATAATAGCTTTGTATCCTGCTCCTGGATTTTGACCTGGGAGAAAAAGAAACACGGCTCATAATGCAATGCTTACATTCTAAGCTGTGCTTACGCTAAATGTATATTTCACTATAACATTGTTATTATAATTCTTTGTTTAAAATGTATATATGTTTTTATGTCTTTGTATGAAAATTGATTTCAGCGCGTAAAGTCAATACTCGCTTTAACGATTTTGTCACTTGACAATCCTTGCAGAGAAAGTAATTGCCATCGTTAGGCAATGAGCCGAATAATGCATTGCTCGTTGCAAGATTGTGTGTGACGTGTAAAGCTACAGACAGCAACAAATTCATGGCGTTTCTGCCTGTTGTCAGTCCATAATACATTCTATCGTGACACCACGAACCTTATTTTCTGCGTTCCTATTTTAGATTCTGCTGTCGTTCTTTGTGAAACCTAGAAATAGAGAAGGAATCATATCCACGATTTACTCAAAGGATTATCTTCTTCTTAGAGTTAAGTGGGCGTAAACGCGTTTTGTCGCAAGTTTACGACAAAGCCGCGATATTTGCATGTTTCGGCCCGACACATCCATCTTCGGCATAGATGAGTAGATTTGCTTAACAATTTTGCCCGGACCTCGGGAATTTTTTTTCATACTCTTTTTGTACTTAACTGTCAAGTGTTATTTAACGTGCGCAACTGCACACGGGGCCACTTTGTTTTTCGTTGTTTCTGAGGAGGTTAAAGGTAGGATCCCCACTACCCAGACACCAGGGGTGGGTAAAGCCATGAAGAAACCACAAGTCCGATTTTTGAAAAATTTTCAACGCCTGAGGTGGCGACGAACCCAGGACTCTCTTGTCCAGAGACCGACGTCTTACTCTAAACCACCGGTCCCCACTTAAAGATGATGATGCTAGTACCAATATTCATGTTACCGATGAAGCATTTTTTAATGATATGGTCAGAAGTACCCCAGTACGCCTTCCGTACCCATAAATTTCTCCCGTACTCATTTCTAACTGCACAATTTTAAAAGCTGTTCCTTTGAAAGAATTGAACCCATGACGTGTCTGTACTTGGCCAATTCACTAACCACCGTCTTCCACCACTTTCACATCCGAGCAAAATGATCTTCTGCGACGTTTCAATTCAAAGTGGACCGATATTATATGTATATATATATATATGGCCCTTTTCGTCATGTCAGACGGTCTAGTGGAGGCTATTGCGTATTTTTTTGAGGTATTGTTTTTGCCGAACAGCTTCTCTCGTGGCTAATTCTACCAATGTTTGACAAACACATGCGGTTATTTCTTCCTCATTTCACTTTGCCTACTCTGCCTGGGCACAGGATATGGAGATAGTGCTTTACCCAGTCGCACTATCCCCCTCTCGACTTCGTTTCAAGGATTTCCGAAGGAGGGACAAAGTACATACGTTCGGAATTGAAAGAAGGTGCAGGGGATGCCAGAAAGACGATATATATATATATGTGTGTGTGTGTATGTATATATATATATATATATATATATATATGTATATATATATATATATATATACACACATACATATATATATATATATATATACATAGTAAAGTATAGTAAAGTGCCCCCGTCACGCCAAGTGGCGTATAGGGAAATATGGTGTTAGTGACCCTATATTTTACAGACCTTCAGCACATGATTTTTGGGGTAATGTGGTCGGTATTACGCCCGTGCTGCTTTACTTTCCCAGAAAAAAATCCGGTACCCATATAAGGCTGGGTGAACCCGGAAGCCGTCGGTTGAGATCGAACCCTACCCCTTGTCCTTTGTAGTAAAGTTCACTAACCACTGAGCTATCGCGTCTCCCACATACATATACATACCTACACATATACATGCATACAAATATGTATATATACTGTATTTGTTTTTGCATATATTGCTACAATTGCCATGAACAATTTTAGTTTTCTTGTTTGTAACATTTTTTTTTCTTATTTGTTAATTAGAAATGAATTGTTTTTTTTAATTAACCAGGAAACACGCGTTTTGTTTGTTTTCTTTATTAGGGACAGTTCCGCTGCATTTGACCAGGAACGATATAGTTAGGGCTGCCGAACGTTGATTTATGATCACAGATTGCTTGTATTTAGGACTTGTCAAATGCAGATCTGAACACTTGAGGTAAAGGTCACGTTAACCCACAACCTTTTCATCTTGTCCATCAAATAATAAAAGCACAGTTGATGGTGTGGGTCGGAAAAGGAACGGAGAGAATATTAGTTTCATCAGATGAGCACTTGAGAAGATTGAGTTATTTTTGAGTAGGAAATATTTGATTTGTTGCGACTAAGAAATAATTAGTTTGCTTTGGCTTTGTGATGTTTTACTTCATTTTGTTAGGAGGAGCAATTGGTTTATTGTAATTATTATTTGGTTTATTTTCATGAGAAGATAATTATGAACATTTGGTTTGATCATACGAGAAAACATTTCATTTAGAATGTTTATGGAACACTTGGTTTTTTTTCTGATTAGGTAAAATTGCATTTGCTTTGACTGGGAATAATTTGTTTGTTTCTACCAGCTTGTTTGACATCGATTTCTTTTTTCCTGTTTGCGTTCTTTATCGTGAGGCTCCACTTGTCTCCTTTAGACTACGTATTCTATGTTGTTTTAGATCGCATTTGCCTTGAACAATTTTAGTTAAAACTACATTTTATTTTCTTGTTAATCACAAATAATAAAAGTAACACTGGAAGGGAAAATACAAGGTGGCAGAGGCAGGCCAAGACTAACATGGACGAGTAACATCAAAAGATGGACAAGTCAAACTATGACAATCTGCACCATCAAAGCAAGAGACAGAGTGGGATGGCGCTCCATGGTAGCCAACCTTCGATGCGGAGACGGCACTCAGTGATGATGATGAATCACAAATAATTTTAACCAGAGAACACGCGGTTTGTTCATTTACTAGGGTAAGTTCCGTTGCTTTTGATTAGGACATATATGGTTAGTAGGCTTGGAACGTTTAATTTATTTTATAGAGAACATTTGGTTTCCTATGTGTGGACAACGTTGGGTTTTTTTTAACGAATTCCCCTTGTGACGAGGAAACCGTGGCCTACGTTCTCTATAGGGGAAGAGTGACTATATCGTCACTGAGTGCCGTCTCAGCATCGAAGGTTGGAGCCGTGGGGCGCCATTCCGCCCTGTCTCTTGCTCGGTGCAGGTTGACATAGGCTGACTTGTCCTTCTTTTAATGTTACTCGTCCATGTTAGTCTTGTTCTGCCTCTGCCTCTTTTAACTTGTATTTTCCCTTCCCAGATTACTTTTAGTAGGCTGCTGTGTCTTTTAACAAGCCCCAAAAATTTTATTTGTCTTCTTTGAGTTGTGTTTAGTAGTTCTCTTTTCATTTTTAGTTTTAAGACTGCATCGTTTGTTTTCATTTCTTTCCATCCAATCTTCATACTCTTCTATTAATCCACATTTCAAAGGCTTCAATTTTCTGTTCTGTTTTCTTGTCTAATGCACATCTTTCTGCACCATACAGGAATGTTGAGGAGATATTACAATTTTCTATTTTTAGTTTTAGCCCTGGTGTTATTTGTTTTGATGTTAGTATATTTTTCACGGCATTAAAATTACTTTTTGCCATTCCTAAGTACATCATCATCATTTTGTACCATGCTGGTTGGCGTAGGCGATCATGTCCCTCCACAATCTTCTATCAACAGTGCATTGTATCAGTTCTGTTGTTGACTGTTTTCCATGCCATAACACCAAGCTATCCAGTATTTTCTCTCTTTGTCGTCCGCGATCTCTCTTTCCTTTTATTTTGCCAGTTGTAACCAAGTATTCCAACTTTCCTCTTCTCATGATGTGCCCGAAAAATGTTGATTGCTTCTTTCTGATGTTTTTAAAGAGCTCCCTTTTTGTGTCGGCCTCTTTGAGAATTTCCTCATTGGTTTTTTTAGTTGTCCAGGGAACTTTCAACATTCTTCTGAGAAATCCCGTCTCTGTGGCCTCTAATCGTCTTTTCATTTGTTTGTCTACTGTCCACGATTCGCTTCCATAGGTCAGAATTGGTTCTATATAGCACCGATGAACTCTCTTTCTCATTTCTATTGACATAGATTTATTGCATAAGATATTTTTCATTTTCTGAAATGCTATTTTGGCCTGAGCTATTCTGCTTTTTATTTCTGTGGTGCATCTCCCATCTGATGTAATTATTGTGCCCAAGTATTTGATGCGTTGCACTTGTTTCAGATTTGTCTCGTTTATTTTTATGCTGCATGATGGTGATGATTCCTAACTACATAGTACAACCATAACCCTGAAACAGACAGCAGACTTCATCAAAGAATCCCGAACCCCATTCTGAATGAGTCATCGTCTCATAAGAAGAGGAATAGGCTCCCATTTTTGCACCGAGCTGTGCAATGCACGAACACTAACCATATCATCTCCTCATCTTGTGTTATCGTCATTCTATGTCTGCACATGTGTTAAAAATAAACTGAATATTTAGCAAACTGTCATTACAAAAAATAACAACTTCTGATATCCAACTACAAGGTAAATGTTTCCGTGTTGCCGACTAACAGTATTCCAAAATTAATTTATGTCGAGAGATATCATACCGTAACCCACTCTGCACCCCAACACTGCCCTCTTGATTCTAGTGGGTGTGTTGTTGGAAGTTTTTCCCAATTATTCATACGTTTATAAATAACGAGTGTTCTACAATCTATTTTTTTTTTTAATGTTATTTGTACAATTCTGCTTCTGGTAATTTTTTAGGAAGGTAAAAAAACGGAGAGAATGGTCGGGCACTCCACTTATCGGAATCAAATGATCATTACAATTTTATACTGAAAACATAGATTTAATTCTCTTTTCTTCTTCTTATTCTTCTACCGTTTTAGCTCCCAGTGGTGCATAGGTCTTCTTTGACTTGTCCATGTTTGTGAAGTTTTTTTCGGCTTATTTTTTTACAGTATGGGATAGCCAGTCCCATTTCCAACCCTCCTTTCTCGCCTCTTACGAACATGCCTGGCAGAGTACAGCGCCACTATTCTTTACTCCCCTTTCGGGCCCGGTAGCGCACGGGCGTTAATTCTGTTTTACTACTTTCAAAACATGTTTATTACTCATGAAACTTGAAACAGTAATTTATAGCTTATATTTAGAGTTTCGACAAACTTTTAAAGTTTCTAAACTCGAAGAATGGATATTTTACTTCGGCTAAAATTTTGTGCGTCTTGTATCACACATTGACATCACTATCATACAATGTCACATTTTAGAATGTGTGACATGAACTAGGCTGTGGAATCTTCATCCATATATGCTTGACATTTAAAATTTATACATAAACATGTACCTTTGTCTATGTCCCTGGACATGCTGGAGTACGGGGAAATGAAAGGGCGACAGGTTGGCTAGCTGTGCTGTCGTTGAGGACGGGCAACCAATGGATAGGGCGGACATCATCAATGCCCTCCGAGATGTGGGAAGAGCACAGGACTTCGACAAACACAGATCCACGTCACTTCTTCGGATGATGGAAATGGGAGTTAAGATGGGCACAGCCAGAAATGAGAAACTTGGTGGCCGTGTAAGAAGACTTATTAACCAATATAGAACTGGAGTCGTCAGTCGCTGGACACTGAGGGAATTACTGAGGAGGGGATCTGAGCACCTATGGACATGTTCGGAGTGCAATGATGATGACCCGCAAATAACTAAATAAATGAATAACATAAACATGTCATTTTAAGATAACAACACACTGTGATTAAATCCTGAAGTTAAATCCTGAATCAAGTTGTGATTCAGCTGAAATGTGTGAACGACTTCACCGAATACTGGTGTTTTTAACTCGACGCTGTTTAGCAGCTTGAGAAGTCCTGTTACTTACGAAGCGATAATAACAAGAGTTTTACTTCTAGCAGGGAAACTATGTTAGCGCCACAACAACGACCAACCTATATTAGCGCCACAACAACGACCAACCTATATTAGCGCCACAACAACGACCAACCTATATTAGCGCCACAACAACGACCAACCTATGTTAGCGCCACAACAACGACCAACCTATATTAGCGCCACAACAACGACCAACCTATATTAGCGCCACAATAACGACCAACCTATATTAGCGCCACAACAACGACCAACCTATGTTAGCGCCACAACAACGACAACCTATGTTAGCGCCACAACAACGACCAACCTATGTTAGCGCCACAACAACGACCAACTTATGTTAGCGCCACAACAACGACCAACCTATGTTAGCGCCACAACAACGACCAACCTATGTTAGCGCCACAACAACAACCAACCTATGTTAGCGCCACAACAACGACCAACCTATGTAAACTCAAACAACGAATCCGTGTAGGCTGCAAAACGGAAACTACGTTAGCGCCACAACAAACCCACGCGAGCCACAACAACGAACCCACATAAGCTCAAACAACGAACCTACGTAGCCATAACAACAAATCTACATAAGCTCAAACAACGAACCTACTTAAGCCATAACAACGAACCCACATAAGCTCAAACAATGAACCTACGTAAGCCATAACAACAAATCTACATAAGTTCAAACAACGAACCTACGTAAGCCATAACAACAAATCTACATAAGCTCAAACAACGAACCTACGTAAGCCATAACAACAAATCAACATAAGCTCAAACAACGAACCTACGTAAGCCATAAAACAAATCTACATAAGTTCAAACAACGAACCTACGTAAGCCATAACAACAAATCTACATAAGCTCAAACAACGAACCTACGTAAGCCATAACAACGAATCTACATAAGCTCAGACAATGAACACACGTAATCCATAACAACGAATCTACATAAGCTCAAACAACGAACCCACATAAGCTCAAACAACGAACCTACGTAAGCCATAACAATGAACCCACATAAACTCAAACAACGAACCTACGTAAGCCATAACAACAAATCTACATAAGCTCAAACAATGAACACACACAAGCTTCAACAAAAAAAAACCCCACGTACGGTTTCGCCTTATGTCTTTCGGCGTGTGCTGAGACTGGGGGGGGGGGGGGGGGGGATTGAAAAAAAAAATGGTATGGTATAAGCTTTACGGGATTAGTAGACGACACAGATTTGAACGACGTTTCGGCCCAATAGGCCTTCAGCAGTAACAAACAAACAACACGCACACACAGATATGTAAGTAAATAAAACTAATCCTACATAGCTAACTAGTAACGAAACATAAAAAAAAAAAATAATAGAAATTGATTAAAGAAAAGAAAAATGACTTCCATGTGTCGTGGACCGTGGTCAGAACGGGAAAGGGCGTCACACGGGTCTAGCTGTAATTATACCATCTGGTCAGGTGAAGGGTTATAAAAATACACGAGCCGGGGAACGCTGCCTAGGTAACCTCGACTGCAAAGACACTGACAATGTCTAAAAGTATTTAAGGGCCCGTAAATACATGTATAAACACACAGATGCATGTATACATATATACACGTACAAACAGACATGCACCTACTTATATATATCAACATACACCTACATATACATATATATGCATACATACCTGCACACACATACAAGCATGTATGTATATATATACATATATATATATATATATATATATATATATATATATATATATATATATATATATATACCCATATATATGTACATGCATATATGCACACCCATACAGGGACAATCATCACATATGTGTAGAAATGTGCGCATAACGCACATATCACCAGAAGAGTACACACCGGGGTCAGTGTGATAAAAACAGAGGAGAAAGAATAGAACAGTAGAATAACAGGTACTCAAAAGGCTGAGAGTGGGGTACAATAAAAACATATGAGGGGTAAGTAACACAGAAAAAAGGGGTGTAGGAGAACACCGAAGTGTCTCATTGGGGACTAGTGTAGGTGAGCTATGCATGGCATGTCATGGTAGATAGACTAAAGAGCCCAAACATGGGCAGTAGAGAAGGCTATTCCCTTTTGCACAGCCTTCTGTTCAAATCTGTGTCGTCTACTAATCACGTAAAGCTTTTACCATACCATTTTTTCAATTTTCCCTCACATTCAGCTTTACTGCAGCTTCGCATTTTTATGCATTCATTTGCATTTCTTTGCCTTAACCCTGTGCTGAGACTGCTATGATGGGGACTACAGCAACCTTTCTTTATTTGGGAGATGAGATAGTAATTCGGATGATTCTACTGGCACGGGCGGTTGAGCAGTTATGGATTTTAATTCGTGTGCAGTGATACCGGGGCCTACCATAACCATAACCCACATAAGCTCCAACAATAAACCCACGTAAGCTCCAACAACGAACCCACGTAAGCTCCAACAATAAACCACGTAAGCTCCAACAACGAACCCACGTAAGCTCCAACAATAAACCCACGTAAGCTCCGACAATAAACACACGTGAGCTCCAACAATAAACCAACGTAAGCTCCAACAATAAACACACGTGAGCTCAAACAATAAATCCACGTAAGCTCCATCAATAAACCCACGTAAGCTCCAACAACGAACCTACGTAAGCTCAACAATAAACCCACGTAAGCTCCAACAATAAACCCACGTAAGCTCCAACAACTAACCTACGTCTACTTTACGTCCTGTAATAAGGCGGACTAAGAATAGAAGAAGATGTCGTGTGACCTCGGAATGCTAAAAACGATCAAAAAAATTATTCAAATTTGGAAAACGTTCCTTCTTATTTGTTCTGCTTCTAAATTCACTGCCTTTCTTGCTCATATAGAAAACCATTTTCCCAATGAATTGACAGTCTCTCGGGCTATGATTTGGAAGTACACATATACTATCAATAAAGCCTGTACCTTATGTCACATAGTGTTACCGCAGCTTATCAACGTTTCATTTACCTTTATTCATTCCATTTCCTTCCACGTTATTGGTTTTGGTCTAGTTTCCCGTTCAGAACAACCTGACGCCAACTAAATCCGCCTACATGCAAGTTGTCACGCCTTCAATGTCATTTCAAGGAAAGGATATATATATATATATATTCTTTGTTAACTATTGATTTCGTATTTTCCTTTTTGTGTTGATTCGATCTCACATCTTACCCTTAAGTAATTGTACCACACCTACCAACAAATATATTGTAGAGGGCTTAAATATGAAGTCAGAACATAGAAAAATATGAATGTGCTTTTCAGTTTATTTTTATTCTATCACTGGCATCTTAACCCTGTTTGTCCACGTGACGAGTTCGTTAAAGCATTGCCCAATCACATGCCACTCCTTACCACTGGACGCTAATGAACCCTAATTGGCAGCTGCTGGCCACAAGAAACTATATTTTTATTTAGCCAATCAGAGCTCACGACAGGCCTACCTCCTGCAGAGTATTTGGAAACTCCATTTCCCACCTTTAGGAGCTTTGCCGAACAGCCGTAATACGCGAAATGGGCGTCTATTATGGCGGCAATTACTGTTATTTGGGCTTTAACGTGGAGTGATCAAGGAACGGCGTCTAATGGTGACGTAAAATGAAAGAAAACTGTTCATACCTTGCCGTGCGTTACTTTTTCTTAGGTACTTGGTTACAAGTAACATACTGGCAACTATCAACGACATCTTGTCTTGTTCTTACTCTCTGTTATACATATATTAATGCCAGCAGCTATATTCTTATACGAAGATCTTTGGATCAGTGCTATAAGTACTCAAATATTTTTTTACTGATTACACTGTAAGATCTCAACACATAGTACACGAGTTCCGTGTTACCGGCGACGATTCGTTTGGTGAATTCAATTGAGAAAAGATCATCTGCTGCCTTGCAGGAAGATTGGGGACAATCAAAGGCTAAGGAAAGCAAACCTGTATAAAATGCTGGTTGAAATCGGATGCACTGGCCACTGGCGCAGCACACAGTGCAACGTTTTAACGGGTGTTCAATCAGAGTGGATCTGGCAGACTCTAATTGTGATATTCTGTCTGTGAGGGCGATCAACACACTTAACCTGCTAGCTGACTTCATGTGAGAGTCTGGAATCCTACTCTGATTGAGTCCTGATCGCAGGCAGACAGAGAGAAAGAGAGAGAGAGAGAGAAACGTTGATTATATCTTTATAAAAAATGATCAGCAATCACCATCAAGGGCGTTCTTTTCGAGAACGCATGGAAAAAGACCAAGAGGAAGATCTAGAAGAAGATGGATAGATGCAGTGACAGAGACATGTAACAGCAAAGGAAAATCACTAATTCAGACAGTTCGAGCAGCTCAAGAACGACAAATGATATAACTACGACACCTTTTCGGTTATCAGTGAGAAAGAAAAAAAAAAGAACAAGATTATATCATTTCTATCTACTACAATGGAGACCGGGTGGCCGAATTGATGACTCGTCGGGCTCCAAACCAGGAGAACGCAGGTTCGAATCTCGGCGTGGTCAAAAGTTTTTTTTCTATCGAGAGCGAAATAAAAACTCAGACCCGAAACTCACACGGCGATTGCCACTGGACATGCATGCGCCTTTTATTCTCCGTACTGCAGTCACGCTCTCCTCCTCCTCCTCCCCCCCCCCAACTCAGTATTGCGAATGAAGGAAAGATATATATTTTAAAAAATGTACTTATATATTTGTTTCGTTTGAAAACTTGTTACGGGAAAAGAAGAGACAAGAAGATAGCCACAAGGGAAGGCATTACATGTGAAATAGAGTATAAAGAACAGACAGAATTCAGACATTCTGAACTGGGGTAAAGTAATAACAATGAGGAGGTGCACACTCCCCTACATCTCCTAATGCAGCTTATTATGGAGACATGCGTCATATTTCATTTCTTGACCACAAGACGTATCATAATCTTTATATTACTTCTTCTGTTTTACATAGAAAAGGGAGTTGTATTCGCTATGTATTATATATTGACACGAATCATTATATTTACAATGTATAGAATGACACGAATCATTATATTTACAATGTATAGAATGAGACGAATAACTATATTTACAATGTATAGAATTAGACGAATCATTATATTTCCAAATGTTTTGTCTCGATAAAAAACGTTGGTTTCTGGATAAGAGAGGTTCGAATCCCACCTCTGGAATCACACCTCTGGAATCACACCTGGAATACCTCTGGAATCCCACCATTGGTGGTGTCAGTTGTTCTCTTCCAACCCGTGTTTGCGTGTGTGTGATGTCTTACCGCCCCTAGACCCGATCTCTAGCCCTTTCGAATAACAGCGACAGCGAAAAGAAGATCTCGTGTGCACCCTGTCCACGTTAAAGGACCGTTTGGAGTGAAGAGTCGAGTGAGCAGGCAAATATGCGCAGGCTAAATTGTATTAAGCAATTACAAATCTACACATATCTAAGACGGATTTATCGGGGTGAAAGCGCGGCTTCCTGTATACTAGCGGCGCATCGCATTCACGCCTATTTAACGAGTAAACATCGAAGAAGAAGAAGGAGGAAGAAAAAGAGGAAGGAGAAGGAAGAGGAAGGAGAAGGAGGAGGAAGAAGAACAAGAAGAAACATTGCGTCAGTTCTGGTATCAAATATTCAGTTGTCCACCAAAGTATTATTAGATCTCGAGTGTTGTTTATAATGTTGTTCACAGTGAGCATGAATGTCCCATCTAAGCATCAAATACGGATTGTTTTGATTCAGTGCACAGACGTCTATAAAGTGTTTATGACAAGCAGGAGTGTAGATCTACAGATATAGTATATGTGAGGACGAAAATAGATCAGATATGAGTGGTAGAGGATTCCCGACACGTGTTGTCGAAATGATGATGTTTATGTTACATAAATAGTTTTGTATATAAGAAAGGTGGGTGGGGGGGGGAAGATTATAATCCTTGGGAGTATTCAATGTAGTCTAAGCTTTGTATTAGTTGGGTAATGAGGGTTTGCCAATAATGTTGAAATATTGTAGCGAGAAGTAACTCAACTGGCAGACATCTGTCGTGCGCTAAACTTAAAACATAATTTTTGTTGAGAGCAATCAAAGGAGCGCAATTAATCATCGGAAGTGAATCAACAAACACAGCACAGACTAATATAAGGGCCGTAATCATAAGGATTGGGGAAAGAGATGCCAAGTCCTCTGGAAGAAACAGTAATTTACCAAAAAGCCCTTTGGGGATGACCTTTGATGGCGGACGTGCGAGACGGGGTCTCCATTAGGGACTGTAACTTAATAGCGTAGTCACTAATCAAGTGGTTTACACTGGCCACAGACGTCGTGATGAAAGATTCATTTTTCTAAAGACTATGCTAGGTTGGAGAATTGTTTAGCTTCAGAAAATGAAACTTTGAGTAGAGCTCTTTCTTCCTGACTTTAACAATCACTAACCCATGTTGACGTGCCCGAGCAGCGAAGCGGAAGAGCACGTCAACTTTAGGTATCGGCGTGAATGTACAAGTGCTGGGCTCACTTCTCTGTGAAAGTGTGCATAACTCGTATAGTCACGAGGGTAGTGGCTAATAATACAGAGTAAACGTCATGATTACGTCACTCAGAAAGTTGTAAGTGTTGAGATCTCAAACAATTCTTACCACAATAATATTGTTGGTGCTACCTTACCCTGAACACGCAGAAATAAATGTTAAAAATAAAGTGCTCATGTATTTAGGGAGGTGAGTTTTACTTTCAATGTTTTTTCTTCAAGATTTTGATTGAAATCACAATTGATCTGCATATATCTGGTTCCGTCAAGTTTGAGTTGAAATGAATCTGATAACAGACAAATTCTGTATTATCATAGACTGGCATTTCTAGCAGCTGTTTTGGGAGCTATTTTTATTTTCTACCACAGACTTTAAAGCTAAAGTCTGGCGCAGTGGAACCACTTGGCAGACAAATTGTAGGGCTACTTTGAAGACTTGACTATCAGACACATGGAGCTCACTCACTCTGCTCGTTGCGTTATCTGCTGAGCACAGTAATCTGATCACAGAAACAGGATCAAGCGGAGGAGAACTTTATCTTTTGAGGGTTCTACACTTCAGAAAATATTATCGTAAACATTTTGGCTCACTCTATTTTGGCATGTGCAGAGTTAACAGTTTTACTAGCCCGCCACACGTTGTTAGCCCAATAGGGAAGCGCTTCATTTATTTTTGCTCATCCAATTTCTGTATCGAATGTTCCTTGTACCGATCATTGGTGCTCAAAACTGACAGGTGTCAGCATTAAACAAAAAATGCCAGTGAAACGCCATTATCGCGAATTGCATTGTTTCGTTAGGCATGCTTAACAAGGCTGTACGTTTTTTAAACAAGTTTGTGCTTCGTTTCTTTTGATCTGGAACATCTTGATTTGTGAAGATTTGGTGGTTCTTCGAGTACATTATTTAGGCTTTTAGATGTGGGTTATAACAGGCAACTCTAGGGAGACATTTTTAGATGTGGATTATAACAGGCAACTCTAGGGAGACATTTTTAGATGTGGGTTATAACAGGCAACTCTAGGGAGACATTTTTAGATGTGGGTTATAACATGCAACTCTAGGGAGACATTTTTAGATGTGGGTTATAACAGGCAACTCTAGGGAGACATTTTTAGATGTGGATTATAACAGGCAACTCTAGGGAGACATTTTTAGATGTGGGTTATAACAGGCAACTCTAGGGAGACATTTTTAGATGTGGGTTATAACATGCAACTCTAGGGAGACATTTTTGATGTGGGTTATAACAGGCAACTCTAGGGAGACATTTTTGATGTGGGTTATAACAGGTAACTCTAGGGAGACATTTTAGATGTGGGTTATAACAGGCAACTCTAGGGAGACATTTTAGATGTGGGTTATAACAGGCAACTCTAGGGAGACATTTTTGATGTGGGTTATAACAGGCAACTCTAGGGAGATATTTCTAGATGTGGGTTATAACAGGCAACTCTAGGAGACATTTTTGATGTGGGTTATAACAGGCAACTCTAGGGAGATTTTTTGATGTGGTATAACAGGCAACTCTAGGGAGACATTTTCAGAGTTAGTAGTGAAGTAGAAAACATAATTGACGCTCCAAATAATTGAAAGATATGCTAGTTTAAATGTTGGATGTTTTCGTTTTGGTTGTCTTTGCTTGGAGCGTGCATTGGACCATACCAGTATGTGGTCTTTAACGTCTTGACAGACGGCTGGTAGCAAGCAAACATGACTGTCAGTAGTTTGATAAAATAGTAGTGTCTTATGCTAGATGGTTTTTTTTTTAATGACTTCTATCGTGGCTGAATTTGCCAATATTGGATATACGGATCCAACATCAGAATAAACAAGATATATATGTGGTGCTTGGCCTAGTCTTCTTTCTCCTGCGTCATTTGTCTTCTGAATTTGACTTCAACACACCTTGAATGTTGTTGTACCGTTTTTTTTTAAAACTTGTATTTTCCTAACCACTACACGTCAAAATTAGGTCCGTTAGTAAACAATGTGGACTTTATCTTACATTACGTCCTAGGTTTAAAATAACAATCATGTGTGTAATTTTAGTTTGAGTTTTGTAGCGATATGTATATGATAATGTGGAAGGGAGCAAAACATGTGTTAGCGAAATGTGATGGAACAGTTTTGAAACAGTATTTGCATCAAAGGACAAGGAGACGGCGAGAGAGAGAGAGAGAGAGAGAGAGAGAGAGTACCATGCACCTGGAATATAAACATTTTCACTAGTGATTTCCAAACGCCACATATTGACAACAGATCATTAGCATCATCTCTTATAAATCGAAGATGTGGCGGACCACAATAACTTTCTTGCTTTCCAGAGTTATGCTGGATAGGTCGTGTCTTGTTCGGTCTAGAGTTGCTACAAAACCAGGTTTTCTGTATTGGTATGCTACTGCGGAGAACACGATGATTCTCAATTGTCAGCCCGGCTCTTTAACAGCTTTTACTGGGAGATCATTTGAGGGTAAGATGAAATCTTTGTCACCCAAGGGGCCACCTACCTGCCTCGGCCACCGTAGTCGTTCTGCTTGAGCTCCCCAGACATGTTCACTAACCACTTCTCTACATTTACGCTCCTTTTTTTATTTTACATTAAACATTTTTAAAGAAACAAATTACAACCTTCGTAGTGATAAGGGCGATCGAGCATCTAAGATTTGATACTGTGACTATCGTACTAAAAACAATTGGACATTTAACTTCTCAGTCCCATTTTTCTTGATCGAAAATCTTCTGCTGCAGTATTCATTCGGCCTCTACCTTTCAAAGGCTGTAAAGGTTATTCGAAGTGCGTGTCGTTTACAAGCTGCGATGTCTGCGAATTTTAGCCCAACACATCGACTTCAGGATAAACACTGCGAGAACACCAAACTCAAGAGCCGACCATGAAAAAAATAGATTGATGGAATATTAGGAACACTAAGAAAGCATAACGGCCATAAACCAAGAAAAGAGCAAAAGACAATAAACTATATCTCCTCTCAACGCCGAATGACAAATGAGGAAGGAAAGAATAAGATTGACCAGTGACTGGATGGTATTTAATTTCCATGTTCTTGGTGTTTAATGTCGGGTGGCCTATCTCTCTCTCTCTCTCTCTCTCTCTCTCTCTCTCTCTCACTCTCACTATCAAACGTGACATCACTTAAACATTGTCTACTCTTTGTTTAAATTGTAGGTCTAATTTTGTCATAACTCAAGCTAGAGGCCTCGCTCCGACCCGGCTGTTTCAACCAACTTGATAGTCACCTCCCCACTAAGTGTAAATCCAGAGATCGAGGATAGCGTTTAATCTCGCTTCATGTCGGATTCTTCACGTTCCAGAGAAGCCTCGATCCGTATCTCCCTGTTAGTCTGCTAGGATCGTCTACGCGCCCACAGACCTTTCCATAAAACGAGGTGAATGTGGGTCAGGTATACGTGATGTGAGCCTTTGTTTAAAAGAACGACACATACTGTCTGAGTGTGAAGCCCACCCACTTCACCAAAAAATGTGATTATTTTTCTATCAGCTTAGCGTGTCCAGTTCAAGAGCTCAAGATTTCTTTCTTTCTTTCTTTTTTTTTTTTTTTTTTTTTTTTTTTAATTTACCAAATTGGACATTTTTCGTTGTCTAGCCGTATTGCCTGCCTCTGTAAATACAATTTGTAAAGTAATCTTTGATGTTTTGGGTTAATTGTCATATCAATTTCCAACTTCCATAAACCATCCTCCGTTATTGATCTTTCAAAATGTATTATGACCTTTGATATTGCTAGGGATATTTCAGCTCTCCTTGTTTACTTAAACTAATTAGCTTTATTTATTACCAATGTCTTTAAGATATATTTATCGGGTATTTTAACATTAAAGAGTAAATGAATCATTCTAATTTCTTCATTATTTATTTTTATCACTTTACATATTTAGTATTATATACAGAGACGGAAAGAGATCAAAGGGCAGACCAGCCGTGCGGTATAAGCATGTTTCGAGGGCTTCTGAGAGAATTCTCTATCAGCGAAAGTTGGAAAATCTGACGTCAGATCGAAGCACACGGAGAACAAAAATTAAGAACAAGCACAATCTAGGAAGTGATAATGTTAGCATCAGAAAACAAGGGCACCGTAGTGAGTAAGAGATCCATGTACCACAAATGCATGTAGTTCATTGTGAGGTCATCTCTGTCCATCCAGTTTTGGTAGATTCAGAACTACAATTTATCATTATTTAATTACTTTCCTTGTTTTACTATAAACTAACTTTTTTTTCTTATTTTTTTTTTCTTTTCGTTCGCTAGATTTTAACTCTGACGAAGTCCCTAGAGACTAGGAACTGAACTTTGCGCGTTAATCCATTTTTCCCTGGCAGCCTTGTGCACAGGGAGTCCCTCGCCGCACAGGTAGATAACTCCCGACTTCGGAGATACTCATATTTTTTCCGTCGATGAGTAAATGACGTTTCAAGCCAGGCCTCGCTGCTGAGACCAGGGGTGGTTGCCGAAGAGAGAAATCATAAATAAAAATCCATACCGGTGTAACCGGGATTTGAACCCACAACCTTTCTGTCTCGAAGCCGGCGTCTTGCCTAGAGACCAACCAGTCCCCAAACTAACTCTTGAACAAGAAATGAATATATATATATATATATATATATATATATATATATATATATATATATATATATATATATAAACAACGGAATGGTTAAAACTTTACGTAATAATTAATACTTATCACGTAAAGCTTTAAACATACCGGTATTTCTTTTTTTTTTCCATTTCTCCTTACAATCAGCTTTACTACATCTTCGCACTTTTATGCATGTCTTTGTTTTGACCCTAACTATTGAACAAACCTGGATTGCTATAATAGAACAAATGTTAGAACAATAGAGCATTCCTAAATATAGAACAAACAAAGTAAGTGTAATGGGGACATGTAACTTTTGAGAAGACATATATCGACATATATATAGACATATATAGATAATATAACATACATTAAATAATGTGGCAGCAACGATGTTGTGTCTATAACAATACAGTACATTGTGTGTACATACATGTTACACTCATAACATAAAGTACATAATATTTCAATTGAAACTGTACTCTATAGATTGCTAATCATGCTCGTGTGTATTCAGTATTATGAGACACATTCGTATTGTTTTGCCGTTCACCTTTTATAGAGGACTTTATTGCAAGATTTTAAAGAAACAAAAAAATGTAGCGGGCCGACTTTTCATTGGTTACACGCGATATGGCTAATGCGTCTATTGATTTATCGAGGCACATTTCCGAAATCAGGCGGCACTTTCAGAGAATGGACCTTTTTTTGGTAATTGGATAGCAGTTTCAAGGACACGGCAGGAAAAAAATAAGCACTCTGTCGAGAAGTTCTCGACAGAGATGATCTTCTAGAGGTGTGCTATACTTAAAGACGCTGCTAAAGTATCTGGGCTGTTTTATTCACTGGACAAATTGTGCTCGTTATTGTCTTTAAGTTATCTCTATCGAATCCTACTTAGACGTTATCCTCTTTTTCTGTGTCAACTTTTAGACACCAGTATTGGGGAGTTCTGCTTCTTCTTTTTCTTGTTCTGCTGCTGCTGCTTCTTCGGTCATAGCAGATTCAGACTGCAATTCCGGATTTTGTTATGAAGTTTGCTGTCTGTTTCAAGAACTTGTTGCATCATACCGTTTATCTTCCAATTGTATGGGCTTGGGTCACGTTTACCTGAAGACTGTATACAGGGGGCAATCTTAATGTAGAGTCAATTAGTTCAAAGAAAGCATTGATCAACTCAAGGCCGGTGACATCTTCATACAGCTTGCCCACATTCTCTACTGGTGATGGTCACGAGAGCCTTCTCATTTCATCATAAATTGGGCTCATCGGCAGCGGGATTTGGTCAGTCATTTTGCCCTTTTCACAACCCTATTCACCAGAGATACTTTCATTTATGGCATTGAAATATGATACTTCAGTCTGTTCAGGCATATTCATTACCATCATCATATGCATTACTGGTTGGCGTAGGCGATCATGCCCTTCCTCAAACTTCTATCTACCTACACTTTCCTCTTCTCTTGATGTGCCCGAAAAAATGTTAATTGTTTCTTTTTGATGTTTCTTAAGAGCTCCCTTTTTGCGTTGGTTTTTTGTTTTAAGCTGTCCAGGGAGCTTTCAACATTCTTCTGAGAAAACTCATCTCTGTGGCCTCTAATCGCCATTTAATTTGTTTGTCTACAGTCCATGATTCCCTTCCATAGGCCAGAATTGCTTTATATACCCCCGATGAACTCTTTTTCTCACATCTATTGACATAGACATGTTGCATAGGACATTTTTTCATTTTAAGGCATATTAGGAGTCTAATAAATGTTACTTGTTCTTTTTTTCTTCTCTGTTGAGATGGTAATGAACAACATTCTCCACGTCCAACACTGGTGTATTGTATTCCCAGTTCTTCGTGTATTTAATGCTGACTGACTCACATCGGTAATACTTGCATTTGAAACAGTTTACTACCTTAATTTGCCAACTTGTCAACTATTATATAAAGACCTGGACACATATTATACACAATAAGAACACACATATTCATAAGTCGTAATATGATAATTACGGTTACCATATGCAAGATAAGAAAATATTTACACAATTATTATTATTATTATTATTATTTTACATACACAGCAGATTAATTTTATTGTCGACTCGGTGGGCTGTTTGGGATAATGTTGACATTAATGGCGCATAAATATGAGGTAATGGTTGGCATCAATTATCGCCCGTGGCGGTACTGACGATCAGCATACTTACACGTAGACGTTCTTAATAACATTGTTGAAAGTTTAAGTCTTTTTTTGTGTTTTAACAAGTACTGCCATCTCGCGTTAGTTGTACTGAGATGTATACTTACACTGATCTAAACAGAGACAGTGGCATTGAGTCATATCATTGGTCATCTTATAAAGGAGTGTTTTAAAACCTTTTTTTCAAGTCGCGACAACTGTTTATAATAGACAAGTAACATGAGCCTTACTTTTATAAAAGACAAGTAACATGCGCCTCACTTTTATAAAAGACAAAGTAACATGAGCCTCACTTTTATAATAGACAAGTTTCATGAGCCTCACTTTTATAATAGTCAAGTAACAGGGGCCCCATTTTTATAATAGACAAGTAACAGGGGCATCACTTTTATAATAGTCAAGTAACAGGGACCCATTTTTATAATAGACAAGTAACAGGGGCCTCACTTTTATAGTAGACAAGTAACATGAGCCTTACTTTTAAAATAGGCAAGTAACGTGAGCCTTACTTTTATAATAGACAAGTAACATGAGCCTTACTTTTAAAATAGGCACGTAATATGAGCCTTACTTTTATAATAGTCAAGTAACATGAGCCTTACTTTTATAAAAAGACAAGTTACGCAAGCCTCATTTTTATTATAAACGTTGGAAGTTAAAAAAAAAATCAAAACAATTGTGATAAAATTTCTGTAAAGATAATAAAAAAAAATAATATAATTTAGAATAGCCTCCGCGACCCCTTTCAATTTCCTTGGGGTCTCTATTCACAACTTCGAGAACCGTTGTTGTAGACTGGTTTATAGAGCGGTCTTTCTCGGACTGTCTCACTTGTGTTCTCTCCGAATGTTCAGATTGTTGCTCTGGTTCAAGTTGGTAATTTATTCTGCTTTCCGCGTCAATAGTAATGCCCTATTGATGGTGACGTTTATCAAGATAGTGTCTACATAGTGTAAACATCTTTTTAATTTGTGTAAAGTCTGGCCGTTGTAACGTCGAGGTAAGATACTCGACCCACAAAAAGACGGTAACCGGTTCGGGGGGGGGGGGGGGGGGGGAAAGACTACGGAAGATATATTCTCAAAGAGGCCAACATAAAAAGAGACCCCATTAAAAACATCAGAAAAAAACAATCGATACTATTCGGGCACGTCATGAGAAGAGAAAATTTGGAATACTCGGTTACAACTGGCAAAATGCAGGCTAAGTGAGATCTCGAACGACAAAAAGAGAAGATACTAGATATCTTGGTGCCCTGTCATGGTACACAGTCAACGACAGAATTGATACGATTCACTGAAGACAGAATTTTGTGGAAGGACATGATCGCCTAGGCCAGCCTATTTAGCACATGATGATGGTGACCATACAACATTAATTTTTCCGTTCGTTTCGCCGCACCAATGTCACGTATCGTGTTGGTATTGCTGGAATATAATTCCCTGTTTAATTATCTAACAATTCATATATAATATGTTGAGTATTAGATAAATCTAAACATGTAGATTGATATTTAAAAACATGACAAATGTTGTGTCTTAAATCTCTACCGCTAAATTGATAAAAACCTCCATACTGAAAGAGTTAAATGGTACACAAGGCGTAGCCTATAGGGGCCTTTGTGGTTAAATATATAACTTGGATAGTAATCCTAAATTTAAAAGTTCACAAAAGAATATAACAAGCAATCGGACTGAAAGGCGATCCTTTGATTATTGTGAAGAAATACAAAATGAAATGGTTTGGCCACGCTTCTAAATCGCCTGACCTAGCAAAGACCATTCTGCAAGGAACTATGAAAGGGGTGAGAAGGATTGGTTCGCAGAGAATGTGATGGGATGATAACAAAAGAAGACAGGCCTCGGCTTTCGTTCATTCATTGGGTGCTGTCCCCACATCGAATGTTGTCTACCATGGAGCACTATTTTTACTCTGTCTCTTGTCTTGATGGTGCATGTTGTCAAAGGTTCACTTCTATATCTTTTGATGTTATCTGTTTACTTTAGTTTTGGTCCTCCTTTGCCTTGTACCTTCCATTCCAAGATGGCTCTGGAAGGGTATTATATGTCTCTACTCTACACATGTTCACACAATTTCAGTTGTCTTTTTCTAATTGTTCTGTTTTTTTTTAAATTTTTTATATTGTGTCATTTTTAGCTGATTCAGAACCTCCTTGTGTGTCTTCTTTTCCTTCCACCCAATTCTCATATTTCACCTAAAGTTCAACATTTCAAAGGTTTCAATTTTCTGTTCTGTTTTTTTAATTTCATGTCCATGTTTCTGCACCATATAAGAATGTTGGTAAATATAGCATTTTGCTATTTGTAACTTCAGTTCTGATGTTATTTGCTTTGATGTTAGTATATTTTTCATGTTGTTAAAATTGGTTTTTGCCATTCCTATTCTTTGTTTATTTCTGTCTTACAATCTTAATTGTCTGTTATAATATGTCCACGATAGTTATATTCTTGAACTTTTTGTAGGTTTTTACATCTACTTCAGTATGGTCTTTTATTATCTTTTGTGCCTTTTCTCTGCTAATAGTCATAATTTTACTCTTTTAAAAATTTATTTCGAATCCATATTCTTTGCTTATCTTGTTTATCTTGTTCACTAGTTGTAGGTCTTCTGGATTTTCTGCCATTATTACGGTACCATCAATGTATCTTAGATTATTGATTATATATCCATTAATGTTTAGTCCTCACATCCCCATGGTGTCTTTGAAGATCTACTCAGTGTATAAGTTCAATAAACATGTTGAAAGAATGCAGCCTTGTCTTAGTCCTTTTTTATGTCAATAGGTGCAGAGTTCTCATTGTTGTATATCATAGCTGTTTGTTCCCAGTATAACTTACATATCAGTCTTATGTCAGCATCATCCAGCCTGAGCTTTGCAAGGTCTTAGAAAGTGACTGAAGATAGATAGAAATGGAAGGCGGATAACAGAGTCTGATAGTGGTTCCACAACGACCCCCAGGATTTTATATATATATATATATAGAGAGAGAGAGCAAGAGAGAGAGAGAGAGAGAGAGATATGAAGGAGACATAGATTTCTGAGACAACTCATTCTGTCCCTACTTGTTTATTTGTTTATTTTTTTCCAGCGTACTTTCCTTTCAGCGACACGACTAAACGAGTGTTATTGAATTAACCCACGAAAGCCACAATAACATTAGCGTTACCAACTTTCGTCTCTGCCACATAGTGTCAGTTCAAGTGTCTGTTTAATAGCTTCCCTGCAAGCTTTCCACCTCACTGCTCACCGCATTCCAAACCAGAGATCTTCTCCTGTGATATCTTATCACCATCTATCATTTTCGCTCCCCGTAGACTTAAATTCGTGCTCGGCACTTAATTATTTATGTCGTTCCCAGTTCCTCACCGAATCGGATGGGTTCCTTTTCACTTATTCTTCTTGTCCCTTTAATTCCCTGCAGTTCTTTTCCCCAGCATGCGACAGCAAAGGGCAAGCTTAATTATGCGGATAGTTGATTTCAACCCCGCCAAAAACAATTTATAAACAGGGAAAAAAACATCAGGTGTGAGGATAAAACATCTGAAACTTTTTTTTCTGTTTGTGAAAGTGAATTCATCATTTCTTCTCTTCCCGCCTTTCTCATATTTATGAGTTATTATTTATGTTCATCAATGTCGATCTCCCCATTCTTCACGGTGGTCCATATGGAACCGATCCAGTGGACCAAATTTTGTTCTGAATCGTTTAGGTTGGAAGACTAGTGAATGTTATATGAATTTATTTCAATCTAAAATTGTTATATTTCAATTTTAACTTTAATTCAAGCTCAAGCAGTTAGACCACATCATCCTCTTGAAAATGTAATGTTTTGGAACACAACGAACGATAATCGTTCATATCATATGATTCAATATCATTATCATATCATATCATATCATATCATATCATATCATATCATATCGTATCATATCATATCATATCATATCATATCATATCATATCATATCATATCATATCATATCATATCATATCATATCATATCATATCATATCATATCATATCATATCATATCATATCATATCATATCATATCATATCATATCATACCATATCATATCATAGTAATACAGAAATAGTAATTCGGATTATTCCACTGGCACGGGCGGTTGAGCAATTATGGATTTTAATTCGTTTGCAGTGATGCCGGGGCATTCCATAACTATAATCATATCATATCATATCATATGTATTTAATTATTTTAATGTGCAGTTTCTTCTTATTCATCCTCTCCTCCTCTACCTCTTCTCTTTTTCTTTTTCTGCTTCTTCCTCTTCTACTTCCTCTTCTTTCCCCTTGGTGTTCCTATGTTAAGTAGGTAATATACGCGACTTAGGGCCTGACACATCCATCTTCAATATGATAGATTTTCTAGTCCAACAATTTTTAGCCAAACCAGCGACCATTTTTGGCCACTTTTTTCGACTTTTAACTGGCAAGAATTCTTTAACGTACGAACTTCCTGTTTTTTTGCCTTTATCCGAGATGGCTAGATATTAGAACCCATTACCCAGAGACCAGAGAAGGTGCCACGAGGGAACTCCGAATTCCACGAGAGATATTCTCAAATTTCTGTTGCGGGATTTTGTACTCTCAACCGGAGATCGATGTCTTCTTACTGCCAAGACCACTCAATCCTCCTAAATTAAAAAAAAAATAATTACACTGTTCTCTTAAGAATTTAAATAGCATTATGAACACAAGCAATTAGATTAGTTGTGTTTATCGTTATGATTTTATGCATGTCTGAATATGCTTGAGAGACATGCATTGTAATAAGCAAACAGAGCATAGCCTAAAGGGGTTGTGTCAAGTCAATCTGTTTTGTAGAGAGCGCATAGCTAAAGGGGCTGTGTCAAGTCAATGTTTTGTAGACAGAACAGCGCATAGCCTAAAGGGGTTGTGTCAAGTCAATGTTTGTAGACAGAACAGCGCATAATCTAAAGGGGCTGTGTCAAGTCAATCTATGTTTTGTAGACAGAACAGCGCATAGCCTAAAGGGGTTGTGTCGAGTCAATGTTTTGTAGACAGAACAGCGCATAACCTAAAGGGGTTGTGTCAAGTCAATGTTTGTAGACAGAACAGCGCATAGCCTAAAGGGGTTGTGTCAAGTCAATGTTTTGTAGACAGAACAGCGCATAACCTAAAGGGTTGTGTCAAGTCAATGTTTGTAGACAGAACAGCGCATAATCTAAAGGGGCTGTGTCAAGTCAATCTATGTTTTGTAGACAGAACAGCGCATAGCCTAAAGGGTTTTGTCAAGTCAATGTTTTGTAGACAGAACAGCGCATAACCTAAAGGAGTTGTGTCAAGTCAATGTTTTGTAGACAGAACAGCGCATAGCCTAAAGGGGCTGTGTCAAGTCAATGTTTTGTAGACAGAACAGCGCATAACCTAAAGGATTTGTGTCAAGTCAATGTTTTGTAGACAGTATATTCCACATTCCGGTAAAAGCATCAAGATGAATAGAAATGCGAAGCTACCTTAAAGCTGATGATAATAATGAAAATATATTTAAAAGAAAGGGAAAAGTGGTATGGTAATAGCTTTACGTAGGTGAGAAACAAAACAATGGTAGAACGACGTTTCGGCCAACAAGCCTTCAGCAGGGACAAAAAAAAAAAAGACAACACAGTACATAACGTCGTTGTACTTTTGTTTTGTTTCTCACGTACGTAAAACTGTTACTATACCACTTTTTTTCCTTTTTTTTTTCAAATTTCATCATCATCATTTTATCATATTCCACTTTCCTCTTTTGACCTACGAGATGTGACTCATAAGGACAATATTTAAATACCACTAGCATCCAGGAACTGATGTATAGAAATGTTGCATGAAAAAACCATGATATCGGAGGTGGCAAATAAGACAATATCTGAACCGGAAATCGATCAGCGACTCATAGCTGACAGCGTGCACCAGGATCAGTGACCATTAACTAACCCAGACACTGCTTCACTTCTTCTTAGCTGCTCTGAAAACAGACAAAAGGCAAACAATTGACAAGGAAAGCGACATTGCACGCAGATATTTCCTGCTGACATCAAATGTTTTGGGTAGAAAGGCGCAGCTATGGCGGCTTGGTGTAAACCAAATACATTAGGCCCGTGTGACGTCACTGTAAAGGTGCCTGATGACAGGGAGTAGTTGTAGAGCGTAAATATAGAACAAAATATTCTTTAAACTAATAGACAATCTGGATAACCTAGCCTTTCTTTCTTTCTTTCTTTCTTTCTTTCTTTCTTTCTTTCTTTCTTTCTTTCTTTCTTTCTTTCTTTCTTTCTTCTTTCTTTCTTTCTTCCTTCCTTCTTTTTTTCTTCCTTCCTTTCTTCCGAAGTGTTCAACGATCTTTGTTAGTATACACCAGACTTCGCTTAAAACCCGCATTGTATCTTGCCAAACGTCCTTGTTCTTAGTGAGATTCTCAAATTGCAAATTGATTGGTGTCCGCTGTTGTTGCCTCTCACCGTAGTGGTCATAATGTTTCTCTAGGTCGCCCTCTTTTTCGTCTCTCCCTTTTTTCAGATCAGACATTGGTCTCTTCTGTTTAGTTGTCTGTGTGGGCCATGTTTGTCTGGCTCTGATTGTCATGTATACGGCCCGTTTTAGGTGCATCACATTGGCTGTGATTGTCATGTGTGCAATAAACGGCCCGTTTTAGGTGCATCCCATTGGCTGTGATTGTCATGTGTGCAATAAACGGCCGTTTTAGGTGCATCACATTGGCTGTGATTGTCCTGTGTGCAATAAACGGCCCGTTTTAGGTGCATCCCATTGGCTGTGATTGTCATGTGTGCAATAAACGGCCCGTTTTAGGTGCATTGGCTGTGATTGTCATGTGTGCAATAAACGGCCCGTTTTAGGAGCGATTCATTGGCTGAACCGTTCTTCTTGGTAGAGGAAGGAAGTCTATCTAACGATATGTTTGCTTGTGTTGAAGCTACTGCTTACTGATGTCCTGGACAATGTTCAGGTAACCGCATTTCCATTGCCTGAAATTCCACATGCTGGTGAATCCATTTTACTGCAACTTATGGCCCTTTTCGTCTTGTCGGACGGTCTAGTGGAGGCTATTGTGTATCTTTTGAGGTTTTGTTTTTGTCGAACAGCTTCTCTCGTGACTAATTCTACCAATGTTTGACAAACACACACGGCCACAGAATGAACAAGTCCACAGGGTTTTTCATTCTTTTTAATGGGTCTTTTATCTTCTAAATTTTGCCTTAGCACAGTCTCAAATGATGTTATACCATTCCTTATACATGCTCTCCATGATTTGCGTGCCAGATGCTCCCAGTCATTTTCACAGATGAAGCCATTCAGAGATGATTTACATATATCTCTATATCGTAGTTTAGGTCTGTCGATTTGTCTGTTTCCGTGTATTAGTTCACCATATAGTATTTGCTTGTGGATGCGTTTTTCTTCCATTAGCTGGACGTGCCCCAGCCATCTTAGTCTTCGACATCATAGCATCGACATGATTGTTTGGGTCTTAGCACGTTGCTGGACAGTTAAGTTGGTTATTTTGCCCTGCCATTTGATGTACATTATTCTGCGGAGACATCGCTTGTGGAAGACATTTAGTTTTTTCCTGGTTTGAGTATGTTGTCCAGGTTTCAGATCCATATAATAGTCTGATAAGCACACACGTTTGATATATTAAGAGTTTGGTCTTCAGTGTTAGTTTCGTGTTGTTCCATGCTACTGCAACTAATGAGTTAAGAATTGATCAACTGCTTGTTTAATTGTATAATAATGGAATTACCACAGGTGCATTTGTGGGCGTAACCAGTACCACCACACCAGGCCGCCTTATTTTCAAAGAGATAATCCCTGGTATTGGCAGATTCTGCCACAAGAGAAGCTGTTCAGCAAAGCAGCATCCGGCATAAAATACTAATATTTTTTTGTTACAAAACTACTGATTTATCATGATTGCTTCCTACCAACCGTCTGTTAAGACACCAAAGGCCATATTGTAATCTCTGGTACTTATTTTTAGAAATTATTGGTCCGGGGAAAAGAAAAAAAAAACTCCGTGTTTGAGAACTGAACTTGGACCCATCTTGTCTAGTAAACGAGCGCGCTGATCACTTGGTACCACTGCTTCTTTACAAAATGAAGAGAATGTTTCATGCATTTTAGCGTTTTAAGTGCAGGAAGTTGTGGTCAGGTTTTAAAGCTATTAACTCGGTCTTGTTTTGTAAACACGGGCTTTTACCGCTGTCAGCTCTTTAAGCAAGATACCGCCAACACCATTTAATTATGCTTGAGCCGGTACTGAATGGACTTCATTGTGTTTGTTGAGAGCAGTTACTCGGATAACAAATATTGCCACGTTTTAGATGTGGATTGCTTTTGCTCTCTCTAGCCCTCTTTTCTTCTCTCTCTCCCAAGCTGTCTGTCTATTCTCTCCCTCTCTCTTTCTATCCTTATTACGTGCATTCGCTTTCTCATTCGCGTATTCTCGTTGACTCTAAAAATCTGCCTTTTTCTATATATTATATATGATATGCACTTGATTTCTATATCATTTCCTATTTTTTATTTTATTTTAAATTAATTATTAATAATGTCAGACTCTCTCTCTCTCTGTCTCTCCCTCTCTCTCTCTCATTGTCTCAATCTTGCACATTTCCACTCTCACAATAGCTCTTCATCTCCATTTCTTTGTCAGCGCGGTTTATAACTTCCTTCCTTCCTTCCTTCCTTCCTTCCTTCCTTCCTTCCTTCCTTCCTTCCTTCCTTCCTTCCTTCCTTCCTTCCTTCCTTCCTTCCTTCCTTCCTTCCTTCCTTCCTTCCTTCCTTCCTTCCTTCCTTCCTTCCTTCCTTCCTTCCTTCCTTCCCTTCCTTCCTTCCTTCCTTCCTTCCTTCCTTCCTTCCTTCCTTCCTTCCTTCCTTCCTTCCTTCCTTCCTTCCTTCCTTCCTCCTTCCTTCCTTCCTTCCTTCCTTCCTTCCTTCCTTCCTTCCTTCCTTCCTTCCTTCCTCCTTCCTTCCTTCCTTCCTTCCTTCCTTCCTTCCTTCCTTCCTTCCTTCCTTCCTTCCTTCCTTCCTTCCTTCCTTCCTTCCTTCCTTCCTTCCTTCCTTCCTTCCTTCCTTCCTTCCTTCCTTCCTTCCTTCCTTCCTTCCTTCCTTCCTTCCTTCCTTCCTTCCTTCCTTCCTTCCTTCCTTCCTTCCTTCCTTCCTTCCTTCCTTCCTTCCTTCCTTCCTTCCTTCCTTCCTTCATTGTTTTCACTCCATTTCTTCTTAATTACCGTATCTGTCTGTCTGCCTCGCCCTCACACAATTTTTATATCTTTTGCACTTCACGATATTTGCTCTCACGTTGTTGTTCTACCTAGAATTGTTGCTAACGTACCATTACGTTTTGAGAAGTAAATAAATAGAACACAAAGAAATAACATCGCCAGACACACTAGCAGACGGCCTAATAAAGGGCTTTGTTGCATGTAACTATCGTGAACTTTAGCATAATTTTGTGTATGACTTACAACCGCAGTTATGAACATAATTGTAGTGCGCGTAAACTACGCAATTAGCCTGTGCTTAGACATTGAGCTGGAACAGTCTCTCGCGAGTTGCATATGAATAAGAATATGCCAATCGCCTTGTATTTGAAGACAAAGACATACATGCTATTGGTTCGTGGATAAATAACACGTCGCGACAATATACGGAAATTACTACTCGTAGCACGCCTTCACGTCTTTACTGTGTTTTGACATAGTTTTTTTTTTCTACATTTACGATAGCTCCACAATGACTTATATTAATCGTGCGCCTTTGGAAAGACGTTAGATGGAAACATCTTTGCGATGTTAGTTGTTTACAGAAAGTTCCGATATCTGTGTCTTTTCCCATGATTATTTATAGCTCTTTTGCTTGTCTTATCACTGGCCACACCATCTAATTTGCTGTTTCTTGATACATTCTATTGCGAGAGCTGATACTAAACGTCTCAGTTTTTCACTTCTAATTTTGTCATGCAACACATCCGATTCCAGTCAATATTTTTGGATACCCGGTTGCTTTTTTTGTCGATCCCTCCCTATTCGCTTGTTTTAGACCCGTTTCCCATGCCATCGCGGGGAGGTGAGAACAAAATGTTAATTAGTCGTTGATCGCTGATCCAGGAGTACGCCGTGAGTCGAATTGTGTTTTCATTCAAGGCGGTGTCTCATATTCTGGCCCTTACGTCCAGCAATTAGTGTAGCATGTTTTGACCGGCTATGATTTATTACTTGCACACATTTCCTTGATATAAAGTAGATTAAACCCGATACGCTTTCGGGATTGAGAGAGAGAGAGAGAGAGAGAGAGAGAGAGAGAGAGAGAGAGAGAATAAGCGGGAGGGGTGAGAAGTAGAATGAAAGTAGTGTGGCGGAGCCAAGAAATTTTCGCCAAAATGTTGCTAATTAACCTAAGAGTAGTAAAATTGGCGCTGTGTTATTAAACACAACTGCTCTTACGAATGCAACAACCACTTCACCGCCTGCGATCAACCCATAGAGTTAAATCTTTATCACTTACGAAGCTGCTTTATATTTCTTTGCGCGGAACCGCCTACTACCGCATAGCAACGTTACTAGAGGTTATCACATTGCATGGAAATGCCAACATCGAAAAAAAAAAAAACACGAAAAATGAAAAGCGGCGAAAGAAATGATAAAACTAATGCTCGTATAACTAATCCTGAAGTTGTTATTGTACAAATGCTACGAGCTGATACGGGCAGGGCCTCTTTGACTTTGAATGGCTTTCTTGGCATAACCGCATTTACTGGAGAAGTTGGAGTTTATCTAGTTGCGGACTATGTCTGGGAAACTGTGACTTGTCCTGTTTAGAGCTACTGCAATACTAGTCTTCCATATCAGTGAGAGCCAGTCTATTCTGGCACAGGCTGTTTTTTGCCAGAGAGAACCGACTATGAGGTCAAGGCTAGGCATTGGTCAGCTGATGGACCCCCTTACGCTCAGCAACAATCCTAAACATAGAATCAATTCAGAGGAAGAGGTATGTTTACAGCACTCGAACAAAATGACAAATAATCAATTCGATCCTGCGTCGGTCCTATATTGTTCTTTGTTTTTGTTTTTTTTTCTGTTGATTATTTCTTATTTTTTTTTTCCGAGTGCTGTAAACATACCTCTTCCTCTGAATGATTCGCTGATTATGGCCTCGGAAGTTTCCCTCTATAATAATATTCATTTATTATTATTTGTCCAATTCTGAACATAACCTGTCCCACGTGATAAAATTGAATTTTACAGTCACCTCACATACGCACGCATTCGCACCAGAAAGGTGCAGTCACAAAGGACAATCACAAAGCAGCTGTCATCATTAGGTGTGCAGAAAGGTTGCTATTATCTTACAATTTGTCGCTGACATTATAAGGAACTACTAAACATTTTGAATAATGAAATGCTCTTATTGCTGTAAAATATTTTGTTTCAATATAAAATAAAAATAAAAGTAAAGTACCCCCCGTCACGCCAAGTGGCGGCGTATAAGGAATATGGTGTTAGTGACCCTATATTTTACAGACCTTCGGCACATGATTTTTGGGGTAAGTGGTCGGTATTACGCCGTGCCTCTTACTTTCCCCGAAAAAATCCGGTACCTATTTAAGGCTGGGTGAACCCGGAAGCCGTCGGTTGGGATCGAACCCTACCCTTGTCCTTTGTAGTACAGTTCACTAACCACTGAGCTATCGGTGCACGGCTCCCTTGTTTCAATATAGTAGCTCCTATTCAGGCACATGCGGGTGAACAGTTTCGACAAGATCAAATGGGTAAGATTAATACAAGTCTACCTCGAATTATGTGAAAGATCTAACCTGCGCTTTAAATATGCAAGTTCTACAGGAATTATCAGTGCAGCTTCTAAGATAGAGATCAGGGACTTTTGTTTAGTTCTGGGGGATCGTAACGTAACATCACGTAAAAATAATATAACGTGCACAAATCAATGAACAAAACGTTACCGATTCTCGTCCGCAAGTTCCATAAATCGTACAATACTGCGTGAGAAGAATCAACATTTCCGACTGAGTGGTGCAGAAACTATAACTATGCTCGGGTTGTTCTAAAAGATTAACAGGTTTCAATTTACGTGCAAGGCAGTTCGTGTGTTATAATAGCACGTGGGGCTTTCGCGCAAATGGTATGGAATAATACATTAGACTTTGACTGGTTCAGGCAGATTCCGCACATACGAACATTAGTTGAATTGTTTAATCGTTACGTGATGTTTCTTTTAAATATACATGTGGGGGACTGGTTGGTCTCGAGGCAAGACGCCAACCTCGAAACAGAGTGGTTGTGGGTTCAAATTCCGGATACACCTGGATTTTTGGGATTTTTATTTATGATTTCTCTCTGCGGCAACCACCCCTGGTCTCTGCAGCGAGGCCCGGCTTGAAACGTCAATTATTCATCGACGGAAAAAAATATGAGTACCTCCGAAGTCGGAGTTAGCTGCCTGTGCGGCGAGGGACCCCTGTGCACACGGCTGCCAGGGAAAAACGGATTAACACGCAATATTTAGTTCCTAGTCTCTAGGGACTTCGTCAGAGTTGAAAGCTGGCGAACGAAAAGATATATATATTTATATATATATATATATATATACATGTTACTCTTACCTTTTAACGATGGGGTCTGTTGATGTAGAGGATCTAGTATTGCAGTACCTCTAGGATGTATACACAGTGACGAGGTCTGTTGATTTAGAGGACCTAGTATTGTAGCACCTCTAGGGTGTACACACAGTGACGGGGGGGGGGGGGTCTGTTGATGTAGAGAACATAGTATTGTAGTACCTCTAGGATGTACACACAGTGACGGCGTCTGTTGATATAGAAGACATAGTATTACAGAACCTTTAAGATTGCCGAGATCCAGCTTCTCCAGCAGAACACTGGAAATCAAGAAAGGCATAACACACCCCGCAACAACTCTTTCCTAGGTCAAGAGCTACTGACATGCCTCATTCATGGTATTATAATGGTCATTCATTATCATCGAGTGCCGTCACCACATTGAAGGTTGGTTACAATGGAGCTCAATTTGTACGGTCTCCTGTCTTGATGATGCATGTTATCATTGGTTCACCTACCTTTTGATATTATCACTTAATTTTAGTCTTGGTTTGCATCTGCCTCGCCTACCTTGTACCTTACCTTCCAATATGACTTTCAGTAGCGCATTAATCGCTAATGCAGACAATAATAATTGATATCACTGAAATCTATTTTGTCATAATTCATAATGTGAGTTAGATTTTGGGACACAATTAGAAGTGGGAAGCTGAGAAGTTTAGTATCAGCTCTCGCAATAGAATGTATTAGAAACCGCAAATTAGATGGTGTGACCAGAGATAAGACAAGCAACAGAGCTATACTATACATAATCACAGGAAAAGGGATGGGCGGGATGCTAGAAATACTCGGACACGTGACCGCATTATCTAGTCAAAGAGGACATAACCGCATTCTATCGAAGCTGAAATAGAAATGCGAAGGAAGAAAAAAAAGAATAATGAACGTAGTGGAAAAAAAACTCAGCTCACTAGATTAACATCGAAGCGCTTTTTTTTTTTAATTAAATGTAATGTGAAGCTCATGATTTTAATTATCTTTATCATCATCATCTTTTTTCCCCCACTATGATCTTCTGCTGTGCGATCGACGTAGCCGATCATGTCTTGCCATATCTCTTGTCTGTAGTTTGATTATAATTTATGTCGATATTCGACAGTTTTGGCACATTACCCAGCTGTCCAGTACCTTTTCCCATTGTTCTTCATATAATACGTAAAAGAAATAGCATATAAAATGATTTCGCCTTGTGATAAGATAGAGAGATTAAAATACGACACAGAAAGCCTTCAACAAGACAACGAGAACACAAGACCCAAGGACCGACCTCGAAAAAAGATGATTTGATGAAATATTATAAACATTTGAAAACATAACAGCAATAGAGGCCAAGAAATGAGCAATAGACCGTAAACTATATCTCCCCTAGAGGTTAAAAGACAAATGAAAAGGAAAGAATAGGCCCATAATCTCTCTCTTTTATATGACCAGTAATCACTAAGTGTTTTCATTTCTGACTTGTCCGATAAAGATTGATTTCTTTTCTTTTTCTTGTAGGAATTGTCCAATGTTTTTGATCTTGTATTTTTCTTTCTTGATCATTATTGCTATCCAGGAAACAAGTTTTAGTTTAGTCCACCATTGATCACTAAATAATAAATGGTCGTTTGTGTCCCTAGTTTGCGACAAAACCGCTGTATTTGCGCCCTTTGACTCAACACATACGTCTTCGGTATGGGTTTATTAGTTTATTTTTGTTCCGGGCAACGACCACTTTTGGCCTACTCTTTTCGACGTTATACTGTCAATGGTTATTTAACATGCGCGAGTGCACACGGAATCCTCTGTTTAGAGTATATATCGGATCTCACTATCCAGAGATCAGGGAGGGTCAACTACGATTTCCTAGTGCAAAATTGTCACCGCCTGTGACGAGAATCGAACCCGTGATCTACCTGTCAAGACATCTAGACCACCTAGTTACATAAGAATCATGTCGCCCAACAAATGTAAGGAATATGGTATTTGTGCCCATATTTTCATCCTTCGGCATATTTTTAAAGTAATTCGAACAGTATTACGTCAGTCCTTTTCTCTTTATTAAAAAAAAAAATCATTCGCAACTGAGTTGAGAGTGATGAACGACTGACAGGTGACCGAGACGCACTTTATGTGGACAGCAGACCCTACTACTCGTGAAAACACTGGTCAGGCCAAGCGTGCAGGGGTCGAAGAGGAAATGCTAACCATTACTAAATGACACAGTGCTGAAGTCGAGTGTTTTCGGCTGAAAGGGACACAAATAATCGCTGTGCAGCATACCACACCACAACACACTTCGCGTTCCTGTAATAAAAAAAAAAACTATCTTTACGTCACATAGTACCATTGCTGGTGTATGACGAGGGGCAACCTCGACCCGAGAAATAAAGGCCGCTTGGTCAAGCAGTCGCCACGACGTGTGAGACTCAGGATTTTTATTTCACCCCCGATAGAAAAAATCCTTTCTGTCTACCGCGGGCTTCGAACACCGAACGTCGGCTTTTCAGCTAGCGGAACAGTGGTTTTAGCCGCACGGCCCGGTAGTTTAAAGAAGTACTACTTCTACCTTTTAGCTCCCAGTGGAGCATATGTCTTCAACAAACACTTTCCAAGTCGTTCTGTTTTTTGCAATTCTTTTAAGATCATTCCATGTCTTCCCCATCATCTTCATCTCTGCTTCAATCTGTCTTCTCCAAGAATTCCTTGGTCTTCCTCTTTGTCTTTTCCCCTGGGGATTCCAAAAAAGGGCCTGTTGTGTAATACTCTCAGTTGGTTTCCGTAGTGTGTGTCCTATCCATCGCCATCGTCTTCGCTGTATTTCTTTATCCACTGGTATTTGACCGTACATTTCCATAATTCCACGTTTGTGACTTTGTCCTGCCATTTCCATCCCTTTATTCTGCGCAAGCATCCATTAATGAAAGTCTGTACCTTCGTGATTGTCAATTTTGTTATTCTCCATGTTTCACAGCCATATAATAGAACCGACTAACATTGGAGTTGAAAATTTGTATTTTTGTATTTAGCCTAATTTCTTTGGATTTCCATATGTTTCCCAGTGCAATGAAAGCTCCTCTTGCTTTTGATATCCTTATTTTGGTATCGTTTCTGTTCCTCCCTCTAAAAGAAGTAGGCGCCGGGTAATCGACGAAGAAGGAAAAAACCTATCATCTGTCCCCAGTTAATCAGTTCGTTAATCGCTCCTTCACCGCAACACTCCTGTCCCCCTTACTCCCTTTAATCCAGTATTTGGAAATATATATATATTCTTCTCAGGGTTCACCCATTGACTACTAACAAAGGTAAATGGATTTTTACATATATATACATACATGCATACAAGATATATGGGGGCGCCTGTGAAGACGTTTCCCAGGGGCCACGGAATTTAAAATTCAAAATCGAGATTTTAATCAAGCCAGAAACAGACAACTGATAGATCGTGTAACGCTCTCTGTTCGACCTCTTGACTCAAGGCTGAAGTGAATCGACGCAGCCAGCCAGATTTAAACCACATATAATCTAACCATTCCAACATCAAATCAACCATCTGTTAAAATGGGAGAGAAGAAAAGACACACTTTCTGTTTCCTTGCCCGACACACGCACGCGCATGAGGACAAAAACCTGGTTGAGTGCGTCCATTTTGTGTGTTCAGGATCAAAAACTCCATTCTTAAATGTCAAACGCAGACAAGAAGGATATCTCAAAACGGAAGCTATATCAGACACAAGAGTTCGGGAATTAAGGAGCGTTAAGAGATAAGTGTTAAGAAAGAAGTGTTTATTGTATGAGAGTTTCATTTTTTTTTCATCTTTAGAAATCATTTCAACCCCACGAGTTTGAGAAAAAGAAACAGTTGTTTGATATGTTTGTCTACTTTGACTGGTTACATTAAGTGCCAGTCAAAGAACGTTGATTTATGTATATCTGTCTTCTTTAACTCTGTCAGTTTGGTTCCCTCAGGGACGAATACTTTCAAAAATGACTGAATCTGCAACATGAACAGACACGGGTGATGTCAAGGTGAGAAATACCAGACAGAGGCGCGCTACGTAGGAATCAAAGAAGACTTGTCAGCGAACACATACTTTTTCTTCTTCTTTCCTTCCTCATTTGCCTTTCAGCGTCGAGTGGAGATATAATTTGCGTTCGTTTACTCTTCTATTTGCCTCAACTGCTGTTATGTTTTCTAGTTTTTCTAATATTCTGTCAATTCATCTTTTTCGTGGTCGACCCTTGGGTCTGGTGTTCTCGTAACGTTTATTGAGGGCTCGTTGTGTTATGTTTTTATCTTTCTACCTTATCACGTGGCTAAACTATTTTATCTGTTGTTTCTTTATATATTCTATGGCGGGGTTATTTCTAGCTCTTTTCTCACTTTTTCAGTTCCGATCTTATTGTGAAGTTTTAAAACAACTAAAAATGAAAAGAGAACTGCTAAACACAATTAGAACAAGACAAATGAAATTTTTGGGGCATGTTAAAAGACACAACAGCCTAATAAACGTAATATTGGAAGGGAAAATACAAGGTAAAAGAGGCAGAGGCAGACTAACATGGACGAGTAACATCAAAAGATGGACAAACCAACCTATGACAATCTGAACCATCAAAGCAAGAGACAGAGTGGAATGGCGCTCCATGGTAGCCAACATTCAATACAGAGACGGCACTCAATGATGATGATGATTCATTTGTACCTCTACATGTGTAATCAGAAGGAGAATGCGGTATTGAGCTTTATTCTCCAAGCTCCGGCATATTTCAGTCTTATATTCATCTCCACATGTGGATTCTTCTCCATATGTGGCCTCTCACTACTACCCCTACAATCTATCCAAGCTGTAGACCATTCTTTTTTTATTCAGAATTAACTGTCACGTGCCTTCTGTTAGACACCTAAATCACCAAATTAACGACGTGCTTCTTATCAACACAGGTGTAAACAATTACTGTCAACAACGAACATGCTTGTGGTATTCACAATCCATTCATTAACATACATGCTCAGTTTTACTGGTGTCTATTTTTGCCGCTTGCTCTCTCTCTCTCTCTCTCTCTCTCACTATATATATATATATATATATATATATATATATATATATATATATATATATATATATATACAACACACGCCCATTGATATTTCATTGGCTTAATTAATCTTTATCTCTAAAGTTTCTGACAAGTTATCTTATCTTAAAGTCATCAGGTCCCTCTCTTCCCTTGTTTTATCACTGTGAAGAAAGATAAGTTGCCCACTTATTTGGACCCATCGGGAGAACATCAGTGTCAGAGGAAAGGTTATGTTTTATCTTTAGTATAGTTAAATAGTAATTGAGAGTTGGTGACGGAAGCAAGTAGCTGGTTCAGTGACTTTCTAATGCAAGGAAACGGAAATAGAAAAACAAAATCTATTTTTAAAAATGTAAAATCGTGCAGGATAACAATGACAACCTGGCTTTCATTACAAAAGCACATGGTTTATATTTCTTATCATCGAATTAAAAAAAAAAAGCAAAAAACTTCTGCTTTCTATTTCAGACCACTGTACTTTAATTTCAAAAACACAGAACTCTCGTTAAAAAAAATTTTTTTTTTTAAATAATAATAAAAAACCTGCACATGATTTTGTTTCAAAATCACCGAATTCTTATTTCAGAGCTATACCAAGATCTATTTTTTTTTTAAACCAGACCTTCATTTGTTGCTTCGTTAGTTGACAGATTGTCTTCATTGCACATCGAACGCTCTACAGTGCTCAGATCCCACACCCTTTTTCCCAAGTGTGCAGCACCGCCGCCACATGCTAACGAAAGTACTTCAGATGGTTTCAGAAAGATGCACGAACTCCGTAGCACGGACGAATTTTTTTTTTTTTTTTTTTTTTTTTTTTTTTTTTTGCATTCATTTGACGCGAACTTCCTCGTTCACCTCTTCCTCGTCCACCTTTAAATGTGCGTTAAATGGACGGTATATTGTGATGCGTCGTGATTTACATCCGGCAAAGATATCTGCGCATTTCGGTGGGACACATTTCAGCGTTCATTTCGGCCTCGACAGAGGTTGTGGGTTCAAATCCCGGCTACACCGGTTGGGATATTTTATTTATGATTTCTCTCTACGTCAACCACCCCTGTTTCAGCAGCGAGGCCCGGCTTGAAACGTCAATTACTCATCGACGGAAGAAATATGGGTACCTCGGAAGTCGGAGTTATCTGCCTGTGCGGCGAGGGACCCCTGTGCACACAGCTGCCACGGAGAAATTAATGAGCACGCAAAATTCAGTTCCTAGTCTCTAGGGACTTCGTCAGAGGTAAAGGCTGGCGAACGAAAAAAAGAAGGAAAAAATGTGCGTTAAATGACGGTATATTGCGCTGCATCGTGGTTTACATCCAGCAAAGATATCTGCGCATTTTGGTGGGACACATTTCAGCGTGGTCTATTATTGTTATTATTATTTATTATTACTGTAGTGAAAGCGCCCTCCCATATCCATCCCAGTCCTAACCCCTTTGCCTGACTAGTTGTCCGTTTCCATGACTATCGCCGAGAAGTGAAACAGAATAATTAATTACAAGTTCTCGTTTTAATGGTCATGACGCCATCAGTCAGCTTTGAGTTGCTAATACCTCTCAGCTCATCCTTTCTCTGGCGTCTTTGATCTAAGCTCTCATTTCAATGGTAATGTAAAAGGAAGCGACATTTGTAACTGATGCCGTGTGAGTTTGATGGTGAAAACGGCTAGGATGGATGGAACCGGGGTTCTTTATGGTGTTTGAGGAATACGAGGGTAGGTCTCATACTTGTCACTGACCAACAGCATATTTATGGTGGTCAGTATCATACTAGGCCGTCGTACTTTCTCAGTCAATCTCGATTTTCGTTTAAGGGTAACGCTGCTTGAACCCGGGACCCGTCGATCGGGATTAAACCCCGACCTCTTTTCCTTAGTGGTCCAGTTTACTAACCATTGAGCTACCAAACTAATGAGGAATTAGATCTCGATATATTTAGCACATTTTTTTGTCTGTTATAATATCAATTAGAATTTCATGCTGATTGTGTTTTTATTTCCCCAACCTTCATACATTATGTACTCTCTTGTTTCCACAGACGTACACGCCCACAGGATTTGACACCTACCACGGTCAATACAGCGTCTCCGACACTTACAAAATACACATGTCTATCTGGGATACCTCCGGTAGGTACAAACAAAGTTGCTATATTTACTCAACTTTAGTGATATTCTCCATTGGCATAAGTACTTACACTTTCATTATACAGACACACGTGTATGTAAGTAAAGTAAGACTTCCCTCCACGCTTTCCTAGGCGTGTTAGGAGCATGGTGTTTGTGGCAATATTTTTGTTTGCATGAACAACGGCACATTTTTTTTTTTTGGTGGTGCGGTCTGTGTTACGCCAGGCCGTCTTTACTTCAAGAAAAGTAGCAGTAACTCTAGTTGAAAAAAATATATATATGAAGTACCCCCGTCACACCAAGTGGTGTATAGGGAATATGGTGTTAGTGACCATAAATTTTACAGACCTTCGGCACATTATTTTTTTGGGTAATGTGGTCGGTATTACGTCCGTGCTGCTTTACTTTCTCACAAAAAAAATCCGGTACCCTTTAAAGGCTGGGTAAACCAGGAAGCCGTCGGTTAGGATCGAACCTTGGCTCTTGTCCTTTGTAGCCCAGTTCACTAACCACTGAGCTATCGCGGCTCCCTAGTAACTCTAGTACTAGTTTTTATAGGCTGGGTGAACCCCGGAGACTTGCAGGTCGGAACAAAATTATCAGCCAGTTTTTGCATTTGAAGCCGGGCCCTCGGATCAGGAAGCGAGCACACTAAACCACTCAGCCATCAAGACTTCAAGTATGGAAATGTAAACAAAGGACAGTTAGAGTAGACAAGCAAAGAGAGCACCGGATGTCATAAAGATGTACGGGGGGTGGGGGTTGAAATGCTGCGAAGCAGAAATGATTAAATTAAAATGAGATATCACAAACATAATTTGTAAAAGAAAAAAGGAATGGGTTTTTTTTCCTAAGGAAAAAAATGAAAGCAACGTTTTTTGAAAAAAAATTGTAGACAATGTGGTTGGGGAAATTTTGTTTAATTTTTTAATTTTATTTTAGTGCGTTCGCCAGCTTTTACCTCTGACGAAGTCCCTAGAGACTAGGAACTGAATTTTGCGTGTTAATCCGTTTTTCCCTGGCAGCCGTGTGCACAGGGGTCCCTCGCCGTACAGGCAAATAACTCCGTCTTCGGAGTTACTCATATTTTTTTCCGTCGATGATTAATTGACGTTTCAAGACATGCCTCGCTGCTAAGACCATGGGTGGTTGCCCGCAGAGAGAAATCATAAATAAAAATCCCAATTGGTGCAGCCTGGATTTGAACCCACAATCTCTCTGTCTTTATGCCGGCGTCTTGCCTCGAGACCAACCATACCCCCCCCCCCCCCCCCCCCCCCGGGGAAAAATTAAAGATCGTTGTCAGTCAAGCATTAACAACTTTAAAAAAAAAAAACAACATGAGGAGATCTGTTAAAACAATTGTTGGCACAAGTTGTGGTTATGGGTGATATGTTAACAGCATGTATGAATAAAATGGAGAAATGAGCATGCGATAGTTTTAAGCAGCTAAAACGTATAGAGAAACTAGACAGATTATGTCGTCTCGGTCCACAATTTTCTCCAGATACAAGACAACAACAAACGAGCACTAATACTTATCTTAGTTAAAGTATGCAATGTTAGTCGATGAATTCAGAACCCTACTTTTCATGGATAAACATTGCGATAATTTAACTGAGCTAAGTTTTCGTTTTTCGTTGGCTTGTATTGTATTTGTATTTTTGTGCTAACTGAATAAAGTGGAGAAATATACATTTTAAATATACACTTATAGCTTTACATTGTAGAAACACTCCACAGTTGAGTATATGAACTTTTTTGTTTTAAATTTGCCATTAAGCCTTGCCAACTGTCCGAAAACGAGTATACATCCCAGAAATGGGATATACCTAAGAACTGTAAATAGAGGGGAAGAAAAGACAACCACCAGCCTAGTTAATTTTTTAAAAACACTTTCAACTATGAGTAGTTCTTTTACGTGCTAATTTTGAACCTGGGGTCTGCCTGCCTGTCCGTCCATATGGGCTCATTTGTGGACAGTTTGATCAGCAGTACGCCAGTACGGTTCCCTTCCAAGAAAAAAATCTGTGCCCATTTAAGACTGGATGCACTTGAATCGATCGGAAATCAGAGCCAACATCTTGTCCCTAGAGGATCAGTTCACTAACCACTGATCGGATACGTCTGTCAGCCCCAGAGCTGAATGTGGTCAGCGACTTAAAGCGACCGCTTGCTCCAGGATCGTTAAACTAGAGCTATCAAGATTTTACAAAACCTCTCCGCGATGCCCTAAGATGTATAATAAAAAAGACTGAGTAGGGATCGAATGAGAGGGCAATCCGGTATTCAAAAACGCTATTTTGAATTCGGAAATGATGGGTCAGAGGGCGTAGATATCACAGTTCTGCAGAAAAGCGCAGCGTATCAACGCTCACTTAACGTTCTGTTCAATGCGAATGGCGATGATAACTATTCATTACTTTTGATGTGGGGAGCCGCGATAGCTCAGTGGTTAGTGAACTGGACTATCACGGACAAGGGGTAGGGTTCGATCCCAACCGACGGCTTCCGGTTCACCCAGCCTTAAATGGGTACTGGATTTTTTCTGGGAAAGTAAAGCAGCACGGGCGTAATACTGACCACATTATCCCAAAAAATCATGTGCTGAAGGTCTGTAAAATATAGGGTCACTAACACCATATTTCCCTTTACGCCACCTGGCGTGACGGGGGTACTTCACTTTACTTTTTTTTTTTACTTTTGATGTGGAACTACTGAGAGAAAAGGTAAATATAACTCGTTAGCTAAACCTTCATGCCTCAAGCAAGACACGGTTAAGTTGAACTGGTCAGGTGTCACATTTCTAACTTATATAGGTATGAAAACAAAGCGCGCGCGCACGCACACACACAAGCTCACATCAATTTTAAGTTGATTCAAGACCATTCACCAGAGGAAGCTATCGTGTAAAGGATAATGGTGAAGTTTCACTTATGTAAATGATAATGGTGAAGTTTCACTTATGTAAATGATAATGGCGAAGTTTCACTCATGTAAATGATAATGGTGAAGTTTCACTCATGTAAATGATAATGGTGAAGTTTCACTCATGTAAATGATAATGGTGAAGTTTCACTTATGTAAATGATAATGGTGAATTTTCACTCATGTAATGATAATGGTGAAGTTTCACTATGTAAATGATAATGGTGAAGTTTCACTCATGTAAATGATAATGGTGAAGTTTCACTCATGTAAATGATAATGATGAAGTTTCACTCATGTAAATGATAATGATGAATTTTCACTCATGTAAATGATAATGATGAAGTTTCACTCATGTAAATGATAATGATGAAGTTTCACTCATGTAAATGATAATGATGAAGTTTCACTCATGTAAATGATAATGATGAAGTTTCACTCATGTAAATGATAATGATGAAGTTTCACTCATGTAAATTCTGAGAATTCCTTCGTGTTAATGTATCGCCCGCCCCCCCCCCCCCCCCCCCCCCCCCCCGGTCCGGTAATGCGTCTACTTTGATCTTATATGTGTTTACTTTCCGCCCCTCGTGACCCAAGACCAGGCAACGGGGTAAACAACTCTGAGAACTGCCAGGGAAAACAGGTGCGAACTAAGGGCATGCATGTCGAAGCTTTCTGCTCTTCTGCTGTTTTTTCCCACGTGTTGCACAAAATGTGATGCATTCGCTGTCTTCTTCGTGTGATCCAAATAACAGACTTGTACACGAGTTGTACACCACGGACAATATTATCTCCATTCCAACGGCAATTTTTTTTTTTTTATGTCTGCAACTTCGAATGTCTGTCTTTTACCACAGTTAAGATGTAGCCATGCACACTTTCTACGTTGTTTTTTTTTTTTTTTTATCTTCCGAGTCTGTCTCAGGCCATGTTAGAATTTCTTATTTGAAAAAAAAGTGATTTAAAGAGCAAAAGGAAATGAGTCTTGTTAAACTGACTGACCAAAGTATGCTACAGAAGATTGACCAAAGTATGCTACAGAAGATTGATCAAAGTATGCTACAGAAGATTGACCAAAGTATGCTGCAGAAGATTGACCAAAGTATGCTACAGAAGATTGACCAAAGTATGCTACAGAAGATTGACCAAAGTATGCTACAGAAGATTGACAAAAGTATGCTACAGAAGATTGACCAAAGTATGCTGCAGAAGATTGACCAAAGTATGCTACAGAAGATTGACAAAAGTATGCTACAGAAGATTGACAAAAGTATGCTACAGAAGATTGACCAAAGTATGCTACAGAAGATTGATCAAAGTATGCTACAGAAGATTGACCAAAGTATGCTACAGAAGAATGACCAAAGTATGCTACAGAAGAATGACCAAAGTATGCTGCAGAAGATTGACCAAAGTATGCTACAGAAGAATGACCAAAGTATGCTACAGAAGAATGACCAAAGTATGCTACAGAAGAATGACCAAAGTATGCTACAGAAGAATGACCAAAGTATGCTACAGAAGAATGACCAAAGTATGCTACAGAAGAATGACCAAAGTATGCTACAGAAGAATGACCAAAGTATGCTGCAGAAGATTGACCAAAGTATGCTACAGAAGGGGTGTCCGGTTAGCGCAATCGATAGGCGGTTGGCTTACCACGGCAACAGCCGGGGTTCGTACCCTGGCGAGGATACCTGGGTTTTACTAAATCCCTAAAAATTAGTGGAGCCGCGATAGCTCAGTGGTTAGTGAACTGGACTACTACGGACAAGTGGTAGGGTTCGATCCCAACCGACGGCTCCGGGTTCACCCAGCCTTAAATGGGTACCGGATTTTTTCTGGGAAAGTAAAGCAGCACGGGCGTAATACTGACCACATTACCCCAAAAATCATGTGCTGAAGGTCTGTAAAATATAGGGTCACTAACACCATATTTCCCTATACGCCACTTGGCGTGACGGGGGTACTTTACTTTTTTTATGCTACAGAAGATTGATCAAAGTATGCTACAGAAGATTGACCAAAGTATGCTACAGAAGATTGATAAAAGTATGCTACAGAAGATTGACCAAAGCATGCTACAGAAGATTGACCAAAGTATGCTACAGAAGATTGACCAAAGTATGCTACAGAAGATTGACCAAAGTATGCTACAGAAGATTGACCAAAGTATGCTACAGAAGATTGACCAAAGTATGCTACAGAAGATTGACCAAAGTATGCTACAGAAGATTGACCAAAGCATGCTACAGAAGATTGACCAAAGTATGCTACAGAAGATTAACCAAAGTATGCTACAGAAGATTGACCAAAGTATGCTACAGAAGATTGACCAAAGTATGCTACAGAAGATTGACCAAAGTATGCTACAGAAGATTGACCACAGTATGCTACAGAAGAATGACCAAAGTATGCTACAGAAGATTGACCAAGTATGTTACAGAAGATTGACCAAAGTATGCTACAGAAGATTGACCAAAGTATGCTACAGAAGATTGACCAAAGTATGCTACAGAAGATTGATCAAAGTATGCTACAGAAGATTGACCAAAGTATGTTACAGAAGATTGACCAAAGTATGCTACAGAAGATTGACCAAAGTATGCTACAGAAGATTGACCAAAGTATGCTACAGAAGATTGACCAAAGTATGCTACAGAAGATTGACCAAAGTATGCTACAGAAGATTGATCAAAGTATGCTACAGAAGATTGATCAAAGTATGCTACAGAAGATTGATCAAAGTATGCTACAGAAGATTGACCAAAGTATGCTACAGAAGATTGACCAAAGTATGCTACAGAAGATTGACCAAAGTATGCTACAGAAGATTGACCAAAGTATGCTACAGAAGATTGACCAAAGTATGCTACAGAAGATTGATCAAAGTATGCTACAGAAGATTGACCAAAGTATGCTACAGAAGATTGACCAAAGTATGTTACAGAAGAATGACCAAAGTATGCTACAGAAGATTGACCAAAGTATGTTACAGAAGAATGACCAAAGTATGCTACAGAAGATTGACCAAAGTATGCTACAGAAGAATGACCAAAGTATGCTACAGAAGATTGACCAAAGTATGCTACAGAAGATTGACCAAAGTATGCTACAGAAGATTGACCAAAGTATGCTACAGAAGATTGACCAAAGTATGCTACAGAAGATTGACCAAAGCATGCTACAGAAGATTGACCAAAGTATGCTACAGAAGATTGACCAAAGTATGCTACAGAAGATTGACCAAAGTATGCTACAGAAGATTGACCAAAGTATGCTACAGAAGATTGACCAAAGTATGCTACAGAAGATTGACCAAAGTATGCTACAGAAGATTGACCAAAGTATGCTACAGAAGATTGACCAAAGCATGCTACAGAAAATTGACCAAAGTATGCTACAGAAGATTGACCAAAGTATGCTACAGAAGATTGACCAAAGTATGCTACAGAAGATTGACCAAAGTATGCTACAGAAGATTGACCACAGTATGCTACAGAAGAATGACCAAAGTATGCTACAGAAGATTGACCAAAGTATGCTGCAGAAGATTGACCAAAGTATGCTACAGAAGATTGACCAAAGTATGCTACAGAAGATTGACCAAAGTATGCTACAGAAGATTGACCAAAGTATGCTACAGAAGATTGACCAAAGTATGCTACAGAAGATTGACCAAAGTATGCTACAGCAGATTGACCAAAGTATGCTACAGAAGATTGATCAAAGTATGCTACAGAAGATTGACCAAAGTATGCTACAGAAGAATGATCAAAGTATGCTACAGAAGATTGATCAAAGTATGCTACAAAAGATTGATCAAAGTATGCTACAGAAGATTGACCAAAGTATGCTACAGAAGAATGATCAAAGTATGCTACAGAAGATTGATCAAAGTATGCTACAGAAGATTGATCAAAGTATGCTACAGAAGATTGATCAAAGTATGCTACAAAGATTGATCAAAGTATGCTACAGAAGATTGACCAAAGTATGCTACAGAAGAATGATCAAAGTATGCTACAGAAGATTGATCAAAGTATGTTACAGAAGATTGACCAAAGTATGCTACAGAAGATTGACCAAAGTATGCTACAGAAGATTGACCAAAGTATGCTACAGAAGATTGACCAAAGTATGCTACAGAAGATTGACCAAAGTATGCTACAGAAGATTGATCAAAGTATGCTACAGAAGATTGATCAAAGTATGCTACAGAAGATTGATCAAAGTATGCTACAGAAGATTGACCAAAGTATGCTACAGAAGATTGACCAAAGTATGCTACAGAAGATTGACCAAAGTATGCTACAGAAGATTGACCAAAGTATGCTACAGAAGATTGACCAAAGTATGCTACAGAAGATTGACCAAAGTATGCTACAGAAGATTGACCAAAGTATGCTACAGAAGATTGATCAAAGTATGCTACAGAAGATTGATCAAAGTATGCTACAGAAGATTGATCAAAGTATGCTACAGAAGATTGACCAAAGTATGCTACAGAAGATTGACCAAAGTATGCTACAGAAGATTGACCAAAGTATGCTACAGAAGATTGACCAAAGTATGCTACAGAAGATTGACCAAAGTATGCTACAGAAGATTGATCAAAGTATGCTACAGAAGATTGACCAAAGTATGCTACAGAAGATTGACCAAAGTATGTTACAGAAGAATGACCAAAGTATGCTACAGAAGATTGACCAAAGTATGCTACAGAAGATTGATCAAAGTATGCTACAGAAGATTGACCAAAGTATGCTACAGAAGAATGATCAAAGTATGCTACAGAAGATTGATCAAAGTATGCTACAGAAGATTGACCAAAGTATGCTACAGAAGATTGACCAAAGTATGCTACAGAAGATTGACCAAAGTATGCTACAGAAGATTGACCAAAGTATGCTACAGAAGATTGACCAAAGTATGCTACAGAAGATTGACCAAAGTATGCTACAGAAGATTGATCAAAGTATGCTACAGAAGATTGACCAAAGTATGCTACAGAAGAATGATCAAAGTATGCTACAGAAGATTGATCAAAGTATGCTACAAAAGATTGATCAAAGTATGCTACAGAAGATTGACCAAAGTATGCTACAGAAGAATGATCAAAGTATGCTACAGAAGATTGATCAAAGTATGCTACAGAAGATTGATCAAAGTATGCTACAGAAAATTGACCAAAGTATGCTACAGAAGATTGACCAAAGTATGCTACAGAAGATTGACCAAAGTATGCTACAGAAGATTGATAAAAGTATGCTACAGAAGATTGACCAAAGTATGCTACAGAAGATTGACCAAAGTATGCTACAGAAGATTGACAGACAGTCTCTGTAGCAGGAGGGGATGAAGCTCTTGGATGACTCCAAAGTAAACACGTTCACATGGACGTACTATCCAGGGCCCACTGATGTACATGGCAAATGGATAGCCGACAAGCTGACGTGGCACTAAGTGTGGCCTTACTCTCAACAAAGAGGACTTCGCCAAGTTTGTTGTTTATTACTTAAGAGAAGACGAGAATGGGTGGGACAATGATGAGATATTGAGAGAGGTAAAGGCATCAAGATGCACCAAGATGTGTAGAGATGCGAAGCTGCTGTAAAGCTGATGATAATGGCGATACTAAAAAAAGGAAGAAAAAAATTGTATGGTTCCTTTCCGTCTTCTCACCTGACTCCCTGGCTAGAGAGATTTATAATCGGTCCTGTCGTATCAATTCAGTCCATTTGGAGACTGACCCAGCTCAGGAACACAGGGAAGTGACCATTTTTTTTTTATTTTTCCTCTCTTTAGTATCTAGCATATTATCGCCATGTAGTTAGATTTGTTAATATATCGTTATATAAAATATTTGTGTTTGTTGTTCGTCCAGATGAAGGCCTACTTGGCCGAAACGTCGACTTTTGTTTCGTCCATTACCACGTAAAGCTGTCACCATACCACTTTTTTCTTCCTTTTTTTTTAATATCGCCTATATATTGAGAGACTGAGAAGTATAAAGGTGGAAAGGGGATCTGGTTGATCCTGAATTCTCAGTGGGAAAAGCTGATGTATCTATAATCACCTTACAGGAACAACCAGCCTGCATACGCTTGGAGAATTGCTGGGACGGGATGTGAAACGGATATGGGGATGCCCCTGCACCAATGAAACTGATTCCGTGAATAAAATAGAATTGTTGACGTAAAGAAGCTCGTCTATGGATGGGACGGGAGAGTTTGAGTTGCATGCAGTGTGCGTGTGTGTTTGCATTTGTATTTGTTTGGCGTCCGTGTTTGTGTTGTTGCAGTAGAAGACACCGACGTGGTCTGCGTTCTGTCAACAATCACTTCGCGTCGTCGTCTCGTTTTATAAAAGACGTTAAGTAGGCGTAGTTACTTTGTGTTGTAGATTTGATTAAACTGCTCCCAATACATTCGACTTCAGCAGGGCATTTTGGACACCGGGTTGCAGCACCGTTATTGAATTTCTTCGTTGTCACTATGTCATTTTGTTGAGAATTGTCTCTCTTTGTCGTCCTCTGCGTCATATCCCAGAAATATTCCCTGTTGTAGCATTATTTTCCACAATCAATCTATTTTAATCGTCTCTTCTATTCATATAATCTGTTCTTTCTCCAAACTTCAAACCCCAGGGAATGCTGTTTTGCTGTTGTTTTTTTTTCACTGAAGTATCCTTGACGGTGCTACAGAGTTCATGAAATGTGCCTAGATTTTCCTGTTCTCAGTCAATGGGTGTGAATGGTCATTGTTAGAGTACACCTGTGATGGTCGTATGTACAATGTCAATAGAACTATTCACATTATATAGACGCTGTCACCTGTGAATGTGTACGCGTTCTGTACTCCCAGAGAGTTATTGTTTCGTATTTCTTTATTAATACCCCCCCCCAAAAAAAAAAAAAGGTTCTTTCTATCATTTGTTGTTCTTGATTTGCAAAATTTCAGCCATAAATTTTCTTAGCAGTTTCTCTGTATCTCTTTTGAAGTATATTGGTTTGATTCTTTAATTATACATTCCTCATTTTCACGTAGTTTCTTTTTACTTTTGCTATATTCTTATATCTTTTGTGTTCCTTATATTAATCTTTTTCTTATTTTAATCCATTTATTCCCCGTCGTGTGATACAAATTCCAACTTGATGTTTCTTTTTTTATTCTACTTACATTTGCTTCATTTAATTTTAATTTTCCTTTGTAATTGACACGTCATCGTTGTTGCAGTCTCCTCCTCGTCTTGTTCATGAAGAAGCTATTAAATCTTCTGGATATGATTATATAGCCAGTCTGGTTGTAAAGATTATTATCTGGTCTTTTTCTTGTCCAGAGCCACATATGATTGGCATCAGTATCTTTTCACAACTACGTCATTGTCTAGCCAGCTGTATTAATGCTCTATTAACGTATATCATCTTTCATTTCTCATTTTTAATCCGTACACACCATTAAATTGTGTTTACTTTGTTACATCGTAGTCAAAGCTGTTTATTTTATTATCAAAAGTGGCATTTTAGCTATAACCCCATAAATTGTATAGCTTATGTAGATGACAATGTTCTGAGTCAACTACATTCCTCTCATTCTAAAAACATGTGAGTTATATGGAGTGGTTTTAAATATGTGAATTTGGTAGATATATTTTTTTTTCTCTTATTATTTTATTGATATTTCAGAAGATTATTGGATATTGTGTGTTTACTAGAAATATTTATCAGATTTGGTGCCTTATTTTAACATTCAAATTATTATCATATAGATACAATTGTTGAAGCTATGGCTTGTTTTAAGCAGCCAGTGTGCACCAAAGAATCACACACGCGCGCGCGCGCGCACGCACACACAATGATTCTAGAACGAGCAACCCATAAGACTGGGTTCTCAATATCTTTGAACCCAAGGCAACACTGAAAACTTTCCCAAACAACAGCGGTCTCCAGTAGCCAAGTTTATTGTTAACAACGGCTATTCATATCTACATCACAAATTTTTGCCCGTCGCACGGTTATTATGTGCCCATTTTAAAGGAAAAATAAATATAAAGCACTGTATCCTACCAATAACAAAATACATTCCTTCTGAAGATAAACAGAAAAAATGAGCATTAAAAAGAAATCTCTACAGTGCATTAATGTGATTTTTGGCATTGCATTTTTTTCTGTTAGATTTTCAAAGTTGGGGACGTATGATTTATGTTAAGTCAAGTTCATCTCTACTCAAGCCTTTCAAGATACAGCATCAAGGCTAACTTCAACCGCTAAACCTACTTTGCTCTAGCCGTTTGATACCGACGGTTACCGTTTCTGTTCATTGGGAAAAGGAAAAGCGTTAACGGTTGTTTCATCCTTTCTTTTCTCTCTCTCTTTTCTCTCTCTCTCTCTCTCTCTCTCTCTCTCTCTCTTTCTCTCAATCTTTCGTTCAAGTAAATGCCGGACAATAGATGATGTCATTCGCTGGAATGAGGTTGTAATCTCCGTGCACCAAGAAAACACGCGGCGGGCACAATAGCGCCCGCGCCACCGCGTTGAGAACCACTGCCGTAAGACAAAGAAGATAATATGACTAACAACGTTTGAAGTTTGCGGATACAGAGCTAACTGATAGTAGTAGACAGCCTTACAACTATAGGTCAACAACATGACAGAAGTAAGCGAGACATAAATGCTTACAAAAATTGTCAAGAATTATACAAGCAAACAGTTAAACAAATTAGAAAAAAAAATATTTTAAACAATTAATATCGTTTTAATAAAATAACGCCTGTAACGCCTACAATAGTTTTTTCCCTTATAAGTTTGTCTCTCAAGCTGGTTCGCGCCAACCGGCTGACATATTTCATCTTGGTGGTAGTTATTTTATTGATTGTCCAGATTAGGCGTTGTATCGTTCAAAACCATCAAGTGTAATGTACAAGTCTAATATACAAGTATATATAAAAGAGAGCTAATTTCCAATATTGGGAAGAAACGATTATCATTTTTTGGCCATGTAATGAGAAGAGAACAACTGCAATATATTGTAACAACTAGGAAAATTGAGGGACGAAGAGATAGAGGGAAGCAAAGAGAAAAGATACCAGGCAGCTTAAGAGAATGACTTGGCAGAAGGTCAACAGTAGAAATGATTTATATCCGTCGTGATCGAAAGTTGTGGAGAGACATCATCACCTACGCCAGCAGGCCCGGTACTTGATGATGATGATGATGATATGTACAGAAGCGGAATTTCAGGATAAGAGACACAAACTAAAGAGTGTTCTGATTTTCAGAATGTAGCATCCAAGAAGAAAGCAATGCCATGGATTTTTAGGAAAAGACAGATGACTGTTAATAAAGCTATTCCTTGCATTAGCTCTGGTATCTGACACGCTTGGCTAGGATTTCCCGACGCGTCCTCTTTTGGGGATTTTTTTTTTCATTGGTGGGGGTCAGGGGGAGGGTGCTGCGTAAGGAAAACGACCTCATATCTGAGATGGGTGTATGTCATGCCCTTGACATTGGTTAGAAGCGTCTGCGTGTCGTTTAGCGATAATGTTTCTTTCCTTTTTTTTTTGTTTAAACATGCCTGTTCTCTTTTATTTTTATCTCAACTTCTTATTCGTAGCCTTCCACCCCACTCCTTTTTTCCTTTCATTCTTTTTCATATTTTTCATATTCTTTCTACTCCTCTTTTCTTCTTCCTTTTTTCTTCCACCTCTATTTTCTTCTCTTCATTTCTTCTTCCTACTCCAGATACTCCTATCCTTCTTCTTATTTTCTTTTTCCTCCACTTTTCCTACTACTATTCCTCTGCACATTTCTCTTATTTCTTCTTTATCCTCTTTTTTCTGCCTCTTATTTTCCTCTTCCTCCTCCTTCCTTCATATTATCTTATGAAGTGACTGAGATGTCTTGGCCCCCAATATTCCCGGCACATCATGATACTAAAACACACTTTGTTAAATAATGAATATGATGAGCAGCATGTCTACTCCATTCAGACATCGTTAACGGTTTTGTCTTATGTCTTTTGGCGTGTGCTGAGAGTGCTACGATGGGGACTACAGTTACCTTTCTTTGTTTGTGAGATAAGATATCAATTCGGGTGATTACGCTGGCACAGGCGGTTGTGCAATTATGGATTTTAATTCGTTTGCAGTGATACCGGGGCCTTCCATAACCAAAGAACCGTTAACGGTCATGCTGCGAGATGTCCTGTCGATCTAAGGTCGACAAGAGTAAACATGACTGATGGATATGAATGTTTACAACTTATCCGAGGAGCACGTGGGCGATTGGTTTGTGACTAACACAGATTCGTAATGGGAGCCGCGATAGCTCAGTGGTTAGTGAACTGGACTACAAAGGACAAGGGGCAGGGTTCGATCCCAACCGACGGCTTCCGGGTTCACCCAGCCTTAAATGGGTACCGGATTTTTTTCTGGGAAAGTAAAGCAGCACGGGCGTAATAAGGACACCATTACCCCAAAAATCATGTGCTGAAGGTCTGTAAAATATAGGGTCACTAACACCATATTTCCCTATACGCTACTTGGCGTGTCGGGGGTACTTTACTTTTTTTACTTACAGATTCATAATATCGCATATTGTAAATTCAAAAACAGCAGTACTAGACTCAAGATGCAACAAAGCTTGTCACATCATTCGACAGCTAAAACTACTATAGTACCAAAAAGGAAATAACTCTAGAGGCAAAACGGGCACTCTACAGTACAATACTCATCTCACCGCTGTGCTTCCATTGCCAGTCCTGGACCCTAGATGCAAGAACAAATAAGAAAGATAACCGTCACTAAGTGAGACGAATGGCGGGAAACAGCCTGAGAAATAAGATCAGAATTGAAGAACAGAGAAAGTAGCCAAAAATAACCCCCGCCATATAATATATAAAGAAACAACAGATGGTTTGGCCACGTGACAAGGCAGAAAGATTAAAACACAACACAATGAGCCTTCAATAAACGTTGCGAGAACACCAGACTTAAAGGCCGACCACGAAAAGGATAGATTGCCTCAATATTAGAAACACTAGGAAACATAACAGCAACAGAGGCGAACAGAAGATCAATAGACCGCAAATTATATCTCCCTCGACGCTGACAGGCAAATGAGGAAGGAAAGAAGAAGTTAATGTAAGAGGTGTTAAGTCACATTTGTTTGCCGTGTTGCATCTATCCCCTACTTCATCCTTATTCTTCACATTTGATGATAATACATTCTTAGTATTGAAGTATACTGCAGCAACTAAACACTAAAGACACCAACACACCAGCTGTGTTACAAACAGAAACTGCGCATTAATCTGAATGACAATTTTCAAATTGAAAATTATGTACACGGTTTCCGGGTTTACCAGTGGGATAAGCTGACCCGATGGTTTGTTGGGGTTAGAGTAAGGTTAACCTAAATTTGATACTTGACAACCAATGGCCGAGAGATATTCCTTTCATGTCATTACCCACACAATGGTCTATGGAAGCGCGTGGTGACATTTGTGCAACACTCACAGTCTGCGGTATGTAGGTGGCGTGACTAACACACCAAAGGCTCTGATTGTGTTTGTTGCTCACAATGTACGTGGCCACTCCTCGTACTGTGTAAACGCTTTCATCAGTAACAAAGAATAGCTCATTCACACCCATTGTGTTATTCCAGTCCTGGATTCCACTTAAATGTTTATATCGACCGCTGGCTGCTGAACGAACATTAGTCATCATCATCGTCACGTGCTATGGCCACATAAGTAGACGATTGTATACCTCCTTGTCCCCATGTTACTACTTGGGAGGGGGAGGGGGGGGGGGGGCGGCTGGATAATCTAGAGGTAAAACGTCGACCTCAGGACAGGAAGGAACCGGGCTCAAAACCCACCAAAAGCCTTGGTGATATATCAAAAATAGACCAAATTAATCCGTGATTTCTTTATGACGTTACGCTCCTCTGATCTCTTGGGTAGTGAGATCCGATGTCTAGTCCTCTCTTGGGTAGTGAGATCCGATGTCTAGTCCTCTCTTGGGTAGTGAGATCCGATGTCTAGTCCTCTCTTGGGTAGTGAGATCCGATGTCTAGTCCTCTCTTGGGTAGTGAGATCCGATGTCTAGTCCTCTCTTGGGTAGTGAGATCCGATGTCTAGTCCTCTCTTGGGTAGTGAGATCCGATGTCTAGTCCTCTCTTGGGTAGTGAGATCCGATGTCTAGTCCTCTCGAATAACGGCAATAAACAGGAAGTCCCATGTGCACTCGCGCTCGTTAAAGATCCCTTGGCAGTTAACATTAAAAAGCATAGGCCATAAATATGGCTGCAGCCCGGGCACAATTTTCAGCAAATACCTACCCCCATTAAGGTCGTGCTACAGAGTTCGTGCTCGTGGACCAGGATTCTCCTCGGATGTTCTCGAGGGGGCAATCAGAACACCTATGGGTTTGTTCGGAGTGCAATGATGATGGTCCTAAAAGCAACAACAAAAAAACTATCGTTTATAATTTTGATCTCTTTCCTGCCAGATAAAAAACTATCTAGTACTTTCTGCAGCTGTTTATGGGAACATGGCATACGAGAGAGACAAGCGTTGAGAGAGACAGTTGCATATGTACATAGCCTGTAAGAGCTCACTCAACGGGTTTTCTGTATTGGCTTCCGGTCAATATGGTGCATAGGCGACAGGAACCGTTGAGGTTCTGTTTGAAAAGTGTTCTTGTTGCAGTTTCCTTATATTTCAATTCAGGCTTGCTGCCGGAGCCACTGAGTTTAGTGCTCTGTGCACACCGTGAGCTGTGTATTTAATCCGGATCGTGTTTCGATATTCCGATTTTTTACGATGAATTATGAAATCGTATGACGGAGAGTTTGACTGCATTCACATTCGGTGCGGTTACGCCTTATGTCTTTTCGCGTGTGATGTAGCTGCCTTTCTTTGTTTGAATCCTTCAATGCGATGAGATGTTAATAAGGATGATTCCACTGGCACGGGCGGTTGAACAATTATGTACTTTAAATCCGCTTTCAGTGATACAAAGTCATCGACTAACTACAATTACAATGTGTTTTGGTATGACAAGATCGTGAAAGATATTTGTAAATAATTATGGTTAGTAATATATGATCCCAAGTTTTCTGCAGACTTAGAATCGTATCTGTTATTATATGCTGGCCACTCCAGGGCTTCAGTGCAGCACGAGATCGACGTCAAGGAGAAATGAGATGACCACTAGGCGGGTTCACTTGTCCTTCCCTATTCTACTCCTCTAGTGTCAAGAAGCTAATGGACCGAAATACTTGCTCAATGCAGGACCAACTTTCTGACGATCAGGGAACAGGCAAATAATTGCAATGCTGCGGTAAAGCTGGTAGCAAGGAGCCAGTAGTGGGGTGTGATAAACACTCCAAGGTATGGTGACAGCTTTACAAGGAAGGAACACAACACAATACTGACGGTTCGGCCTGTGGCCTTCTTCAGAATACAGGGACAACGACAACAAACGGTGAATGTAGCACACACATCTATCTCTCCTTTATTATTTCAACATCTTACTTTCCTCTCTCTGTCCACCTCTCTTTCCACTTGATCATCTAACATGTAGTTATAGATAATTGTGCTGTCGTTGCTGTCACCATACGTTAGAGTGTTTATCAAACCCCACTATTGGTTTCTGACGACCACACTACTCCCTAATGCAAGTCTATATAGCTTCCCATCATACACTAGAACATTCAGACATTAGGCGACAGTATGTAGATTTGGTGCACATAGACCCGGCCGGCGACCTATATCATCTTGACAAATATTAAGGGATTCAGTACAAACGTTACGTACTTTATGATTCCCTCATATGACTCAACAAGCTAATTATTAAAACGTAGAATATAATAGGAACATTTAATTCCCGTTTTACAATCGTTAGTGTCATAGCGACGCTGTGATGTTGGGGTGAAGGTCAATAACGTGACACCGGGGATAAAAAAATGTGCTCCAGCAACAAAGACGGTAACCATTGGCGGACTGTGTTGTTGGAAAATTGTTGTGTCTGCTTTCTGCTGTCGCCATGTGCAAGGTGCTGATTTAACGTGGCTGGCGTTATTAAGTCGTTAAAGTTTATTACGAGTAGCACCCACAGCTGGTGTACGAGGAGTGCTGTCGACGTGGAAGATAGCTTCACTTACAACAAATTAAATGAGGAGAGGCTGGGGCAAGTCTGGTTGGTCACTAAATGTTACTGCAGAAAATTGGTGGTATCTATACGCTAGTCATTATCATGTCTTGTGGTAGCATCAAGTACAATGCCTGCTGGCGTAGGTGATGATGTCTCTCTACAACTTTCTATCTCGACAATTTTTTATCATTTATGTTGTTGACCTTCTACCAAGCCATTCTCTGAAGCTGTCTGGTATCTTTTCTATTTGCTTCCCTTTATCTCTTCGTTCCTCTATTTTCCCAGTTGTCACAATATATTTCAGCTTTTCCCTTCTCATTACATGGCCAAAAAAATGATGCTTGTTTCTTCCTAATATTGGAAATTAGCTCTCCTTCTGCTTTGGACACTTTCGAACGTTTTCATTGCTCTTCTTAGCTATCCATAGTATTCTCAACATTATTCTGTAAAACCACATTTCTTCAGCCTCCAGTGATTTTCTCGCCGGTTGTCCTATTGTCTATGATTCACATCCATATGTTAAGATGTACACGTTTATTTTATCTCAAAATGACAATTTAGCTGCAATCTTGAAAAAGAATCAGGATTTGTAGATGAAAGATTTGCCGAGTCTAGAACATTCCACTTCATTCTTAAAAGTGATATCTTTTGGAAGTGGTTTAAATTTTTGACACCGCACACAAAACGTGTAGTAAAAGACATTTTACTAATGAATGGTATGTTAGTAGTTAATGCTTGTAACAAAAAGTTCAAAGGTTGGAAATAATAACAGTTTCGGCGGTTGCAATGTTCAATTTTTAACCACAAAAGTTGACATTTGAAAATACAGCCTTTTCTTTAAAACAAAAAACAAACCGCTCTGAATGTGTAATAGAAGTATGTGTATTTTATCTCCTGGAAAGACGCAAATGAACTAAAGTATCAGTGACTAACAGCTGTGATATGTCGCTCTGGTTGTTGTTAGTCCGGTTGACTGCCATTTTTTTTTCCTGTGATGTACTCTAACCATCTGAGTCTTGCTTTCCTTTGTTCCCGATGGAACCTCCGACTGTTCTAAACTCCACTCTCATCAGCTGGCACAACCATGTTCTGTATTTCTATTTGTCTGATGCTGACTGCAGTTCTAACTATTTGTGTTTTCATCAAGTACCGTGCCAGCTGGCACAACCATGTTCTGTATTTCTATTTGTCTGATGCTGACTGCAGTTCTAACTATTTGTGTTTTCATCAAGTACCGTGCCTGCTGGCACAACCATGTTCTGTATTTCTATTTGTCTGATGCTGACTGCAGTTCTAACTATTTGTGTTTTCATCAAGTACCGTGCCAGCTGGCACAACCATGTTCTGTATTTCTATTTGTCTGATGCTGACTGCAGTTCTAACTATTTGTGTTTTCATCAAGTACCGTGCCTGCTGGCATAAATGATCATGTCTCTCAACACTTGTCTATCTCTACAAATGTTTTTCAGTTCTCTTTTCGACTTCCTACCAAACCTTTCTCTTAACCTGTCTGGTATCACTATTCTATGTTTCCCTCTTCTTCCATTGATTTTCCTCAGATGTCACAATATGTTACATTTGTTCCTTTCTCATTACATGACCCCCCAAAAAATTGTGTTTTTTAAAAATCTCCTGAAGTTGGTAATAATTTTGCTTTTCTTCCCTTGCTGTCTTTCAGGGCATCCTCATTATATTTTTTTTTAGCTGTCCCTGATATTCTCAACGTTTTTTTTTTAAATGTAAACTCGCAGTTCTGTATCCTCCATCAACTTTTATGATGCTATTATTTTCTTATGCTCTTTCTTCAGTGACATTAATGGTTTTTTTTCTCAAGCACCTTATATCACATGCTGTAATTATCGTCTCTTGTCTTAGATAAGGCCATGTTTCGGTTTGGTAAGTAATGCAGGACAAGCTTGTACTATTTATCATTTGTTGTTTTGTTGCTGATATTGGAGTGATAGAGACGGTTATGTTGCTGCTTTCATTTCAACATTTTCTCTTTTTTTTTTTCCTTTTCTGACCTCGGTGAAAATTCGTACCAAGTGTTTGATCTCGAGAATGTTATCTTTGTAACGTTGATACAAAGAATATTGAGTTATATGAATTTTGGCAAGTTTTCCTTCTTATTTTCGCCATTTATATATTCATTTCCCTGTTTTGTGTTTGACAAGTGGAAAGTGGTGTAAATCCAGTTTGCCGAAGAAGGAGTGTGTCAGCCACAGCGCAGGTGTAACGTATGGGAAAAAAATCTAGAAAACGCACGAGTACTGATCGCGCAATTAGTTCTTCTGGTGTCACGATGTTGTTTCCACCCCTCCAACATGAAACAGGAAAAGAGTGAAATTCCATTATCAAGAAACTACTTTCTGTAGTAGTATGCTGCAGTTATTGTAACATTTAAAAATTTGTAGGCTACAGTTATTGTAACATTTTTTTTTTAATTTGTAGGCTACAGCTATTGTAACATTTTTTTAAAATTTGTAGGCTACAGTTATTGTAACATTTTTAAAAAATTTGTAGGCTACAGTTATTGTAACATTTTTTAAATTTGTAGGCTACAGTTATTGTAACATTTTCTGTAGTTGTAGGCTGCATTTGTGACATTTTCATTAATGTTGTTACTCTTTTTACGTTTTTTGCAAAATTGAATTATAGTGCTTTGTTATAGAACCACACGGACTCTTTATTGTATTTGTTCATAAGGCATATTGCATTTATTAATCATCAGACATTTGTTTACTTACGAACTTGTAAGAACATATTGAAGCATAATTCTTGGAATTCTCACAATCACTTCACAATTTAAGTTCATAATACTCTTTATCAACTTGCTTAATATAAATTACAACTTGATGATTCTTAACTTCCTAACTAACTGGCTTTACTTTCTAATCTTAACGTTCTAACTGTTCTAACTCTAAGTCTAAGTGTTCTAACTGTAACTGTCCTGACTCTGACTAACTGTAACTATCTCTCTAACTGTCTAATTCTCATTCCTGACTGTTGACTTTCTATTCCTCCTAATTCATTTCTGACGAACTCTTAACTTAACTTCTACTAACTGCCTTCAGCAGTTCGGCCGAAGCCGGACTAAGCTTACTTAGTCTACATTCTGACTTCGTCTAGTCTCTCACTCTCTAACTAACTGATCCTATTGTGTTGAAGTTTAAATACTCCAACCACAACTCCTCGTCTGAAATTCAGCAGCCAATCAATACTGTTGCCAAGTGACAATTTGCGCTCATCTGGTCACTTGAGTTGGTCGCTGCTCACCATTCTGTGACCGATACTTGAACTATCTCATGGTTTGATGAAAACACCTTGTTTTCGTGAATCTCTATGCCCTATTTAAATAATGGTTACCTCATGACAATGACCTTTCCTGTTAGTTGGGTGACAATTTATTTATCTGACGGGCCAAAGTCATGGGGTCAACGCATGCGCTATATTGTAATTTCCCCAATCTGCTGTTGTGGAAATCTGCGTCTCCTCTCACTCACAAACTTGGTTGAAGTGGAAATTTCCATGGACCTAAACTATTATTTGTCGTCCAACAATTCTGGACATTACCTCCTTCCCACTTTCTGTGTATCCACTACTCCTTATGTGAACTTCTATTTCTGGCTGGAAATGTTCCATACTTAAATTGTATGTCTTAACACTGATGGTCGCTACCATTTGTTACTGCTATTATCTATTGAGAAGCAGGTAACAACTAAGTTACCTGCCCCCATGCTTTCACTAGCATACTGTTACATTTTTTGTTGTAACATTTTGGTAGACTGAAAGTTGATATAACTAATTGCAACACTTTGGTCAATAATAACTTACAATTATTTTAATTCGTGTAATTAGTTGGTGGTTATAATTTGTTGTCATTTTAGAACAATTGATCAAGCTAAAGGTGATATTGCTCAAGTTACAATAATTGGGTCTGCATGCCGAGTTATGACATTTTGTATGCGCCCCGTGGACCTGGGGAATTCTCTGTTCAGTTTGTGGTGCATGACATTGGTTCTCACGCCTTTTTTCATTTACAGCCCCCGGGGGGACTGGTTGGTCTCGAGGCACGACGCCCAGCTTCGAGACCGAGAGGTTGTGGGTTCAAATTCTGGCTGCACCAATTATTTATAATTTCTCTCTGCGGCAACCACAACTGGTCTTATCATCGACGGAAAAAATATGAGTACTTTCGAAAGAGGAGTTATCTGCCTTTGCGGCGAGGGACCCCTGTGGGTCCACACGGCTGCCAGGGAAAAATGGATTAACACGCAAAATTCAGTTCCTAGTCTCTAGGGGCTTCGTCATATATATATATATATATATATATATATATATATATATATATATATATATATATATATATAGCCATTTTTCCCCCGAAGATTCAGATGAAAAGCCTTGTGTTACTTCATATATTTTTCTGTTATCACAATTTTTTACACTTCCATCCGAGAATAGGCCATTGGCAGCAGCTTCCTTTACTTTCTGTCATTTACTGTGTCGTCGGTTCCGTTCTACATTTAATTATCTCTGTGGTCCAAGTCTCAAGGTTTCTTTGCCATGCTTCCTAGGTCTTCTCTGTTTTCGCCTTCCTTGTGGGTTCCAGGTGAGAGTTTGTCTATTAATACGCGTAGTTGGCTTCCATCTGTGACTCCTGTACATTCCCTACCGACGCTATCATTTCTTCAACTGTTGGTTGATTAATTCATAGATTAATTTTTGTTATCTTCCTGATTAATAACTTCCTTGGATTTTCTATTATTATTATAATTAATATATTATTATAATTAATATATATATATATATATATATATATAATATATATATATAGAGAGAGAGAGAGAGAGAGAGAGAGAGAGAGAGAGCCGCGATAGCTTTCGATTGCAACCGACGGCTCCGGGTTCACCCAGCCTTTAATGGGTACCGGATTTTTTTTTCTGGGAAAGTAAAGCGGCATGGGCGTAATCCCGACCACATTACCCCAAAAATCATGTAATCTGTAAAATGTATGGTCACTAACACCATATTCCCTATACGCCACTTGGCGTGATGGGAGTACTTTACTTATATATATATATAATGATTATTTTCTATTTTACATTTGAACTGTGCATATTTTCTTCCACTAATTTTCATTTCCTATTCATCATCTCAAATAAAACATTCAATAAAAAGTTACAGGTCTTATAGCCCAGCAAAAATGTCGATACATTTACACGATCTACGAGCATCCGTTGAAGAATTGTCCCAAGTCTGGTTCACACTGTTGTCCTTTTTTTTAAGTCATGTAACAACTATGCTGACATTTACGTCAAACCTGGCCCAACCACAAATACACACATTTCAAAGATCTGGAGACGACTGCAAACTTTGTCCTGGCGACAGGGAAAGACATTAAATGACCGAAAGATTCTTGAACGCGGAAAGAGAGAGAGAGAGAGAGAGAGAGAGAGAGAGAGAGAAAGAAAGGAGAGAGAGAAAAAAAAAGGAGAGAGAGAGAGAGAGAGAGGCTGTTGTTCTTTCTAAACCTGTTATTTGTCTTTCCTCTCAGAGTAAATTTACACGGTAGTTCTTTTGACAGTTTCTGGATCTCTTCTGAAAGTATGGCTGATCCAGCTCCTAATTGTGCTGCTATCGCTTAGTGCGCGCTTTGCTTCTTGATCACACCTCTTGGGCTCTTCGGGACTACTTATTTTATTCCAGTTTTTTTGGGGTCACAATATATCTTTCTCAATCAGGATGCGTAAAACAATCAATGTTAGTATTGATCAACATCTTCTGGTTCATACACTTCCATGACGTCTAACGAAACGGCACCTGGTTTTGGGGTGTCAGCGATTAGCGACTCATATCAGACTGTTATTGTCTGTTTTAATGAACCAAAACTGATCGAAGTTGTTCTCCACCTTCATGGGTCTAGACTTACCTGTCTGACCAAACAAGTAAGGACCGAAGTGGGGAGACAACTCTTGTAAGCAGAAATACCCTTCAGAAGACGGACGTGTTGGATTAAAAGGCGCAGATTACACGGTAAACTATAACACAACGCACCGCCGCCCATTTGACGACCTTTTTTCAGGAGGGACAACGAATTAAAACTAATCGTCAGGCGATCAGAAGAAAACACATAAATGCAGTATACGTTCCTACCTACCATCTTGGACTACCGACGTTCGGACAACCCGTGTTCGATTCCCGCTGGGAGCAGTGTGAATTGTACTCGTGGTTGGAGAAAAAAAATTACCCCCACGGTCGACTCAGCCGTTGGCAGAAATGGGTACCAGGGTATTACCCTGGGAAGGTGAGGAATGTCGCTTCGCATCTGAGTTTCGATGCTTGAGGCGACACTATACAGAAATTTCCGAACATTTCTGGATAGGCGGCCGAGCACATATGGGCGTAAACTGGCGTGCTAAGACGCCGGTTCAAGTCTCGTACTTTACCTTTACCTCTCATATATCGTTACCGTATTTTCATTTTCTTTGGCTGTACGAATCTCCAAATATTTGTCTGCAAATCACGTAGTCTTAAATATCATTGGTCGTACTTTTTGGGGTACCCGTACATCATTCTGAGAATCACTGATATGGGAACCCCCATACCACCCGCGCTGGTCTTCTTTGTTGAGATGAATAACGCAGGTTGTTGGTGCATCCTTGGCAAGCGTGGGAACTTCTGGCGTAACGTATCGAACAAACTGGCCAATGTTGCTGTAGCTTCCCCACAGCCTCGTCCTCAATGTGAACATGTAGCGTGACCCAGACGCAGTGAAGATACGCATCTGTGGTGTAGTTTCTGAACTTCACAAAAAAAAAAAAAAAAAAAAAAAGAAGAACAGAAAAGGGCTTGATCTTTGTTAGGGACGACAGACATAAAAATAACAACAAATTATGCGTTTCTACATCACCTTCACAAGCTCATTGCCAACTCGTTGCGCGAATCGTAGAGTAGAGATGTATAAATAAATGTCTTTGTTTGTATTCTTCGTTGCTCCCATAACCAGTTACGTCGCAATGCATTTTTATCACACGGTTCACAACCCACCCACCCCTCTTCAGCGTGTTATTATTTGCGACTTTTCTGAGCCTTTTTATATTTATCTGATTGACTAATACGAGAATTAATCTGAGGTATGCTGATGATACAGTCTTAATCGCTAAGAGTGAAAATGAGTTACAAGAAATATTAGACATTATAGTGAAAGAATGCAAAAATAAAGAACTCAGCCTTAATAGCAAGAAGACAGAGGTAAAGGTAACAACAAAGAAAAATACATCACCTCAGTGCAAAATAAAGACAAGTGGAACCATATTAAAATAGGTAAATGAATTTAAATATTTAGGAACTTTGTTAACCTCAGATGCAAGATGTACAAAAGAGGTGAGGTGGAGAATTGCTCAGGCAAAAGCAGCTTTCCAAAAAATGAGGAAGATACTATGCAATCCATTTTTGACAATAGAAACAAGAAAAAGAGTTCTTAAATTTTACTTAGAAGCAGTCTTAACATATGGATGTCAATCTAGGACAATAGACAAGGAAATCACTGGAGTCTGTAGAAATGTGGTTTTACAGAAGAATGTTGAGAATACTATGAACAGCTAAGAAGAGTAATGAAAACGTTCTAAAGAGGCCAAAGCAAAAAGAGAGGTGATTTCCAATATTAGGAAGAAACAATCATCATCTTTTGGCCACGTAATGAGAAGAGAACAGCTGGAATATATTGTAACAACTGGGAAAATTGAGGGACGAAGAGATAGAGGAAAGCAAAGAGAAAAAAATACCAGGCAGCTTAAAGAATGGCTTGGCATAAGTCAGCAACAGAAATGATAAATTACAGTCGAGATCGAAAATTGTTGACATACATGATCACCTAAGCAGACCCGGTACTTGATGATGATGAATACGAGAATTATTTACAGTAGTAGTCATTTTTTTTTTATTCAGCTATCATCTTCTTTATCATTTCATGCATTTGAATCAAGATAATTGCTTTTCCGTCATTGTCCTTACAGGCGTTACATTAAAGTAATTGTATTGTGGTTTACAGCGATATATTCGCATGTCAACGAAGCAGAAATATATCCTATCGTGCGAGACAGCACGATAAAAGTGTACGAACCGTGGACAAATAAGTGTATAAGTGTGTATAGCAGCTTTACAAAACAAAAAAAAAAAGACAGTACTCAATTATAAACGCTTCGACTGCAGGCCTTCGTTTCCGACTTGAGATCGGAGTTTTCCCCGGTTACTTGGCGTTTTTCTGCCTCTTCGATCCAATAGGCTTAATCAGACTGGCTAATCTGTTTCCAGCCCAGTACAGAGTGGAGTAGTAGAGATTTAATCAAGTCTGGTGCTGTGGTCCTGACGCAAGTAGTCCTGACGCAAGTAGCAGCTGAGTCGTTGACCGTTCGTTATCAGCGCATGCGCTGTCCGACATCTTAGTTCCATTTTTCTTAATTATTTTTTGTCATCTTCCTTTTTCCTATAATTAAGCAACTTTTATTCTGATTTTCTTGTATCTGGGCTTATCTCAAACGCAGAACGTATAATTTTCTACTTTCCAATTAAATATTTTTTAATCTCACAAAATAATTATCGATAATTTGTGCATCTCACTACCCTTGTTCGGTATTATTTCGCAGTGTCTTTCTTCGGGTATAGATAAAAACCGAACATGAGACTTGGCATTTCGTCATCTGCCTTCAGTTAGTCTTATTGTTCTCTTTCGTTCGAATTTATTTTCTGGGTTTTAATTTCTTTTACATTATGGTTGTGATATTTGAATTGACACAATTGTCAACGTCGCGGCGAAATTTTGCTTTCAGGTTCGCTTTCATCTTGGGTTCACAATAACCCACCCTATATTCTTCTAGTTACATAAGAGTTGAACTTTGCCAACCAGATATCCATGTTTGTAAAGTAAAGCGCCCCGTCACACCAAGTGCCGCATAGGGAATATGGTGTTAATGACCATAATTTTGTATAGACCTTTGGCACATGGATTTTGGGGGTAATGTGTTCGGTATTACGCCCGTTACTTTCCCAGAAAAAAATCCGGTACCCATTTAAGGCTGGGTGAACCTGGAAGTCGTCGATCAGAATCGAACCCGACATATTGTCCTTTGTAGTCCAGTATGTCGATTTGTGGGTGTCCGGTTAGCGCAATCGATAGGCGGTTGGCTTACCACGGCAACAGCCGGGGTTCGTACCCTGGCGAGGACACCTGGGTTTTACTAATTCCCTAAAAATTAGTAGGAGCCGCGATAGCTCAGTGGTTAGTGAACTGGACTACTACGGACAAGGGGTAGGGTTCGATCCCAACCGACGGCTCCTGGTTCACCCAGCCTTAAATGGGTACCGGATTTTTTCTGGGAAAGTAAAACAGCACGGGCGTAATACCGACCACATTACCCCAAAAATCATGTGCTGAAGGTCTGTAAAATATAGGGTCACTAACACCATATTTCCCTATACGCCACACGGCGTGACGGGGGGTACTTTACTTTTTTTTATGTCGATTTGTAATAGACTATTTGTGCCCGTCAGAAAACACATCAACGAGCCTGGAACTGAATGCACTAACACAAAGCTATGTGTTTTAGGAAATAAATGAATGCGAACTAGAATTTCGACCTCCTATCAAATCTCTTATCAGATATTTTATGGATTTCAAACTGCATCAAAATGCGATAGTGACAAGAGGCCATAACTATTATAAGAAGGCAATGTAATCAGCTATGAAGAGGATGCAAGGCGCTGGAAGCTGTCAGCGACTCATAGCTGATAATTTGTACCAGGATCGGTGAATAAGTCATCCATACTGACTTCACCTTTTCGCGGTGACTCTAGAAACAGGTTGACCCGTGTAGTCTCTGACCAAGCTAGGAGAGATAGAAGAGAGAACGCAAACTGGTACTTCCAAATGTCGTGCCGACGTCAGATGTCTTGTGCCAAAAGGCGCAAACACAATGCTTCTATGTCCACGTAACCTCCTTTTAAGAACGAACGGCGAGGAGGTCTATCCATTCCTTTAGTGGTCATGGGATGAACGCTATAAAGAAAGAACTATCCATATGTTAGATCGGTCATCAAAGGGTAATATCATTCACAATAGAAACAAAACCACGAAGGACTATGTTATCATACTTGCCACACCCACCCACCCCCCTCACTGGCCAAAACATAATGAGACAACACATATAATCAAAATTCAAGATAGGTACCATGTTTTCACCAAACTCAAAATAGGAACTGCCAGCCAGTACCACTATACTCTGGATAACATGACAAGTAAACACGTGTTACAGGATTTACCCCAGTACTCAGACCTAAGGAGGACAATGTGGTCCACACCCACCTCTCTGGAAGAGAAACTATACGGGGTAACCGAATCGCTTAAACAGACAACTGCCTTCATAAGAGAGTCCGGAGTCCTAGTCTGAATGAGCCATGATCGCAGAAGAAGAAGAAGACAGGTACCACCAGTTTGTGCCACCCTAACAGATATGGCAGCAAAACACATTGTACAAAAATCTATAAGACTTTATACAGACTGGAGGAGCATGTCGTGGTCCACGCCAACTACATTTGAGGGAAACAATATGGTGCAACCACATCCCTAAAACATACACAAGTATTCTTCGTAAAAGAATTCGGAATCCCAGTCTGAATGGCGCTGTGATCACAGACGAAAAGGAAGAAGAAGACAGTTTTTATTTCTATTTTCTAGTTTCTGCCCGTATTGTCTGGTGTATTGTCTGGTGTATTGTCTGGTGTATTGTCTGGTGTATTGTCTGGTGTATTGTCTGGTGTATTGTCTTATCTTGTATATTATCTGATATCCCAGCAGATATCAAGCTTCTAGACAATAAAGCCCTGTCGTTTTGCATCTTTTTTCAACTCTGTAGAATATAGAACTGTAGTCAAATCATTTTTGCTACGTTGTTTCCTAGACTCCCTTTGATCAATATTACCGCAGCTCACCATCTATTCACTCCATCCCCCGGTGCACTATACTAGAGTGTGCTATCTCAGAACTCTCTTTACCAGAAAGTTTATGAAAAAAAAGGAGGTGGTTTGACTCACCTGCGTGTTAACCATTTCACGTACCATAGGTTAACAAATGTTTACAAAAAAAAAAGTGGACTAAATTTTAATCTAAATTTTTTTGTAGTCCTTGTTTTAAAATATTAACGGTTTTTGTCCGTACAAACAAAATGGGTTACCGTACTTCTGTTTGAGTCTGGCCTGTATTTATGCCGCTCTAATGAAAAGCAAACAAGAGTGAAGCTCTGGAGAATGACTACCTGTGCTTTCTCTATCAAGTGATTTGTGTGTAAAGAGCTCAGTCTAAGGTAGGGACAGGCATAATAAATGTAGTCTAATGTTTGGTTTAAAGAAGCAAGGCAGACGGGTTATTCAGTGATGATCTTGTGGATTTGACATGTTGAATGAGCAAGTATGTTGTTACACATGTAAAGGTAAACAATGTTTCATATAACGTGGAAGGAGAGTAGAGTGAAACTTTACCAAGCTAGAGCATAAGGCGCTAGAACGCCATCTAGAGGCGAGGTAGGGACAATCTTTTCCTCGCTGTTATTGTTTTACCTTGTCGTGTGGATACCGGAACCCAGACTACAGTCAGGGGAGAAAAGAATGGAACCGATGTCACCAACCACGCGTGTTATAAGAGGCGGCTAAGGAGAAGGTCTTCCGGTCAAGGTCTTCTCCGGTGCTACGGAGTTTGTGGATCCGTCTTACACCGTCTTCAGTGCTTTCGTTAGGATGAGACACGCGTGCATCATAAGGGGGGGGGGGGAGAGAGAACTTGCTGAGGAGGAGATCTGAGCACTGTGGAGTTGTGCAATGAAGATGACATGTTCATTAAGAAAACTATTACTTTACCTAGCTCAGTGAACCAGAAATCCATTCTTTTTAAAATTAAGCGACTGGTTTGTATTATGCTGGGATTAAACCCACGTCCAGTTTCTCACGAAGCCAGCGCGCTAACCGCAAACAATAATACAAATAACGCTACTTCAAGAACGTGACAGATATAATGGTCCCCGAGTTTACGTTCAGTTATCTTCTTATTTAGCTGATAATCAAATGAACCCACAGATACAGGTCATCCAAAGCGATGTCTAGGGCTTTCAGGGCATACACATTAGATCTCCAAAACACTTGTATTTTGAATCCTTAAAGATAAGGAGAAATTAACTTTTAATGATTGCCTGCCGAAACGCTCAAGAAAAGAAATATCTGAAGCACATCTTCTACTGTATGAGTTGCCACAACCACTTGTGGGTTGCGTAATGAGATTGCCTGACTTCCTGTCAGGTCGGATAATTTTTACCTGCTACAGTATGCAGTAGACAGTACAACCTGCGGCTGCCCTGCTGCCTTGCATGTATGCTCGGAAGAGTAAAAGGCTAAGAGAATTTTGAAGTAAAACAATCCCACTGCCTTGTGAGTGAGACTTTTTAGTCAAAGGCTAGCGGAATCAACCGTAAACAAACCCACGGAAGGCAACAGAAAACTCCGTCGTAAATTTTTTTTATAATCATATATACTGTGCAATCCATTTTTGACTATAGAAAAAAGAAAAAGAGTTCTTAAATGTTGCGTAGAGCCAGTCTTAACATATGGATGTGAATTATGGACAATAGGACAACATACAAGAAAATCACTAGAGACTACAGAAGTGTTGTTTTACAGAAGAATGTTGAGAATACCATCGACAGCTAAGAAGAGTAATTGAAAACGTTCTGAAAGAGGCCAAACAAAAAGACAGCTAATTTGCAATATTATGAAGAAACAATCATCATTCTTTGGCCATGCAGTGAGAAGAGAACAACTGAAATATATTGTGACAACTGTAAAAAATTGAGGGACGAAGAGATACCAGACAGCATCAGAGAATGGCTTGGCAGAAGGTCAACAACAGAAATGATAAATAACTATCGAGATCAAAAGTTATGGAGAGATATGATCACCAAGGCATGGAACTTGATGATGATGATGATGGTGACGATGATGAACGAGACTATTGTGTTCCAGTAAAATCATCATACTGTTAGACAAGAGTTACTTCATATATCTTCGAGTTTAAACTCTTGTAATGGTTTCATTTAACGATTTGAGTGATATGATTAGATCAATGCTTTATCTTAAATGTTATGCAGTAAGGTATTAATGTATTAACCTTAATGTACTAAGCACATTCTAACGCTTAAAACACAAACATTTAACCGTGAGGGTGACCTTTACATGCCTTAACTGTTGTACTCCTGGCATATGAAGTGAGTTAATCCAGAGGAACTAAGTTGCAACATTTGAAGAAACGTACAGCCGATATTCACAATTACTTTCTGCTTTTATTCTCTAAGTATGCCACTGCAGATTGGTCAAACAGAAAAATAAATAAATAAATAAATAAATAAATAAAAATGGCAGTCAAGCAAAGAACCAGTGACTGGGTAGGTCGTGAGTCAGCACACTATCACTATGCCACTCTCCTTCCAATATGAAATGATTCGCTGATCGAAAGTTTCCCTCCATAATAATATTCATTTACTATTATTTGTCTCCAATCTACACCACAGGAAACTACTATTCATGCTGTTTCATCCTATAAATGTTTGTCTGCAACCCTACCCTATCCGGGAGATACTTAATTAACTTGTCTTCATAGGAAAATACAAAAACACAATTTATTCCTGACTTGTGATCGTAACCCTATGTTATAGTCATGAGTACACATGCGTGGAAGACATCACCAATGATAGCTATCTTTTTAGGTAGCCGAGTTGGCCGCGTGCTTTAGCGTTTGGTTCTCGTGGCAAGGCACTGTGTCGAGGAGTATGGGTTCGATCCTGCTTCGGACCATCTACTGTTCTTAGTTTTTTTCTGCTGTTGATTATTTGTGTTTTGTTTTTTTTTGAGTGTTGTAAACATACCTATTCCCTTGAGATAGTTCGCTAAAAAATGCGCCGTATGTGTGGTTGCCGGGACCTTTCCACTGTCAGGGGAGAAAAGAATAGAGCCACTACCATCTGCCACATGTGTTGTAAGAGGCGACTAAGGAGTTTGGAGTCACGGTCTTCGCAGATGCTACGCAGTTCGTGGATCTGAACTGAAGCCATCTTTGGTGCTTTCACTAATGTCCACGCGCGTGCTTCATACAAACAAACCTGCTGAGGAGGGGATCTGAAGATTGTGATGTTGTCTGTTGTGTAGTAAAAGACATACTGTGGATGGATCTGTTTGGCAAATTCAGCCACGAGAGATGTTCAGTAAAGCAGCGCCAGTATGAGACACTAATTCTTTACCAAACTACTGATTTGTCATGATTGCTTGCTACCAACCGTCTGTCAAGACGCCAAAGGCCATACAGTAAAAGATAATCTATCAACCACGCTAAACTGAATGAACTAAATATGCGCACTTCCCAACAGAGCACCAGTAGCGCAGTGTCTAGCGGTCCAGCTTAGCACGTATTGTGAGTTCAGTCCCAGTTTTCTGCTCCCCAATTTGCCCAACAAAATGCAGAAGACTGGAGTCCCGACTTGATATATAGGGAAGGAACTAACGGAGCATCGTTCTGACCTTTAAATTGACTTGGTCTAGTAACGTAATAACCAAGCTCCTCTCCCAATTTTTTTTTTAAATCCAGCAAATCATGCACATCTAAATACCCTCATAGCAGCAACATCTAGTATTTGTACTTCATACACATGACTTTTCTAAAACGGTTCACCAAAGCTCGCGAAGTGTTTAAAAATTGTTCTTTTTGTCAACATCAGTTAATAATGAAAGGATATCTCGTTAGCTGACGGTTATTTTCGTGCGGGAAATACAACTTTCTAACGTACCCGTCATTAGCACATGGCCGTGTGGGGACACAACACGTTTCGTGTCAGTCCATTGGAGAGATTATCTAACCCGACGCTCTGTGCTTAGTACTTAAACCCAGACAAGACAGATTACAAATTCCTGTTAAGCGGCTCGAACAAGTAAACATTAGTAAGCTTCGTGTCTTATTTCACTGGGCTTCTATGACAATTCGTGGGCGGACAAAAAATATGACGACACCTGTTGTAAATCACTTGCACAAACATTGTCGGTGTAAGGACGATCTTTGGAAACTACCGTCGGGGGCCGAACGTCTACAAATAGATAGTGCCGAATATGAAGTGGGAAGTTTAGTTTAGTTTAGTCGACAGATCATCTTCGTTGGACAACTGGCAGCTACACAGTTCTCTGAGTTTAGTTTAGTTTAGTTTAGTTTAGTTTAGTTTAGTTTAGTTTAGTTTAGTTTAGTTTAGTTTAGTTTAGTTTAGTTTAGTTTAGTTTAGTCGATAGATCATCTTCGTTGGACAACTGGCAGCTGCACAGTTCTCTGAGTTTAGTTTAGTTTAGTTTAGTTTAGTTTAGTTTAGTTTAGTTTAGTTTAGTCGACAGATCATCTTCGTTGCACAACTGGCAGCTCCACAGTTATCAAATTCCCTCCTCAACGCCCCCCTTTCACCCCGTATGAAGAACGCCCGCCACACATTAGCTAAGGCATTAAAGATGGCCGCAGCTCAGGAGCACTAGCTCCGTAACACCCGCGAAAATATTGATTGATCCTAATCTCCTTAACCTCCTCCTCGGATACTCGTGACAGGTGACAGTGGCTCTATTCTTTACTCACCTGACTATGGTCAGAGCCTTGATAGCCACACGGACGATAAAGAGGATAAATACGATAAAACAACTATAGCTTTGAGCAAGTACCTGGAACCTGGAGATTCATATATGATTAATGATTTAGTAATGATGACAACTAAACAGTGCTACAAAATAGAAAGGAAATCTAGAGAGTTTTAAAAAATTTTAAAACTGTAAGAGACAGAGAGGTGAATAACGTATCAAAGAAATTGCCAGATAAACGAACACAATACCAGAGAAATGCCAAAATAAATTAAATGAAGATTTAAAAATAATAGTTACAGGCTTTAAAAGAAAATCTTGGATGAGAGGATTCAACGACCGTGTTGTTAGAGCGTCAAGAAGCAACAAAAGAATATCTCAACATCTCTTTGAGCCATTTTTTCCGAGTTTCTCCCCAGTTGAGATTTGTAAGCCGGTTCAATTCACCATTTTAGGCGACAAAATAAAAGAAAATGCCACGTCTTGAAAAGTTAAATAATTTTTGACGATAGTTTGAAAAAATCTGGACATTTGTCGGAAAATAGGAAATATTCTGCTGTTTGTTTATGCTTAAATGGAATCAAGATATAACAAAGCTTGTCGAATCACTAGACAGATGTTACCACTGCTGTCCAACAAGGAAATAACACTAGAGGCAAAAAGGGCACGCTACAACACAATCTTCATTTCAATGGTGTGCTTCCAATACCAGTCTGGACGTTAAACTCAAGAACAATGAGAAAGGTTGCTACTAAAATTACGTATATTAGGCACACGACAGGAAACAGTCTGTGAATATTTTGGCTGAGAATAATTCTCGCCGTTGAATACATAAAAAGCAGATAAAATGCGTTGACCACGTGATAAGACAGAAAGATCAACACACTACAAAACGAGCCGTATTAAATTACTATAAGGGAACACTAGACTCATGGTCGACAACGAAAATAATGGATTGATGGAATACCAGAAACACTAGGAAACAACAGCTGAAACAGCGTCGACACTGAATTGAAGACAAGGAAGGAAAGAAGATGCAGTAGTTTATGCTTTATATTTTATGTCGTCATATTCTCAGTCTTTTATGCCTCTCAAAAAGAGAGTGAGATAAAATGGGTCTCGGTGGATGATCAGAGGAGGCAACAGAGGCACGACTACTAGTATTTTATCAGAATACATAAAATAATATCATTCCGACGCAACGAGCTAAATATCAATGTATAACCAACCACCGCATTCCCTAGTATAGCGATAATATAGTTCAAATAACTGAAGCCACTATTAATATATAGCCTTCGTAAAATGTCGATGGAGGTCAAACCTACTACAACCGTACAAAGACATATCGACCATGTTTGAGAACTAGGTAGGCCATTTCAGCAAAAAGGGTCTTCATGACAAGAACAACTCATCTTTATTAGATTTAGAGATCTGCCTCTTTATTGAAACATAAAGATTAGAGCCAACAGGCGCCAGTCCTGTCTAGTGCCACCTGTAGGAATCACTGCGCTGCGTCTATAAATAACTTGAACAAAATTAGGAAATGTTAATTAACAGCAAACCCGTGTTTTTCTCTTTTAACTTATAATGTAAATAACCAAGACATTATGAAGCATATAAATATATAATTATAAGAAGGAACTCTATTAAATGAAGGAACTATTTCACATAACGGACATTGCAATAATATTTATGTCGCAAATTGCCAGGTCAAAGGTCACCCTAATAGTTCCGTCTTATGGCATGGCCTCCTCAAGTTTCGAACATACCGTCCGGCGCTTTTGTTTGTTTGTTTGGGGGGAGGGGGGGGGACGAGTAGGGAAAGAGGAGAAAGAGAGATATTCAATAACAAAAATGCAGTATGGCAAAACGAGAACATTACTCATTTGACAACTACTGAATGTTCCTTGATGTCAAATTGTGTTCTCCCCTCCTTGGTAAGCGTTGACTGTTACGTATCTATGGTGTCAGCCTTTTTTAGATCGTCCATTTTGTGTGTGTGTGTGTGTTTTTTGCTATTCATAAGCTATTCATACAAATATGCTCTACATTGTATGGCCCATTTCGTCTTGTCAGACGGTCTAGTAGAGGCATTTATGTATTTTTTTGTTTGAGGTTTTGTTTTTGTCGAACAGCTTCTCTCGTGGCTAATTCTACCAATGTTTGACAAACACACACGGTCACAGAATGAACAAGTCAGGCCCACTGGTCCACAGGGTTTTCCGTTATTTTTTCATGAGTCTTTTCTATTCTAGGTTTTGCCTTAGCACAGTCTCAAATGACGTTATACCATTCTTTATACATGCTCTCCATGATGTGCGATCACTTGCCAGATGTTCCCAGTCATATTCACATATGGAGAAGTCATTCAGAGATGATTTACAGATATCTCTATATCGTAGTTTAGGTCTGCCGATTTGTCTTTTTCCGTGTGTTAGTTCGCCATATACATAGTATTTGCCTGGGGATGCACTTTTCTTCCATTCGCTGGACATGCCCCAGCCATCTTAGTCTTCGACATCTGAGTATCGACATGACTGTTGGGGTCTTAGCACGTTGCAGGACAGTTAAGCTGGTTATTTTGTCCTGCCATTTGATATGCATTATTCTGCGGAGTCATCGCTTGTGGAAGACACTTAGTCTTTTTTCGTGATTTGAGTATGTTGTCCACGTTTCAGATCCATATAATAGTGTGCTAAGCACACAAGTTTGATATATTAAGAGTTAGAGTCTTCAGTGTTAGTTTCGTGTTGTTCCAGGCCCTTTCTGTGAGTTTGCCGAAAGTCGTAGCCGCCTTACCAATTCGGCTGTTTATTTCATCATCAAGAGAAATGGTTTGCGTAATTGTGGTCTTTGTTAGAGATTTTCATATTTTACCTGCCTGTCTGTTCATAGGGCATAGACCCATATACTCTTTCTCTTATCTACATTTCTATTCAGTTGTCAATCCATTGTAAACATCTTTTATCGAATCTCTTAATTTAGTTATTTATAAAATATGCTCTACATTACTGTTATCTCAAGGTCATTGCGGTGTTTGATAGAATAGAAATATGTGAGTTTTCGTTGTTACTTGTTGCGTTCATTTGATTGATTTATTCTAATACAGTTATTGTAAAGTACCCCCGTCACGCCAAGTGGCGTATAGGGAAATATGGTGTCAGTGACCATACATTTTACAGACTTTCATCACATGATTTTTAGGGTAATGTGGTCGGTATTACGCCTGTGCCGCTTCACTTTCCCAGAAAAAAATCCGGTAACCATTAAAGGCTGGGTGAACTCGGAAGCCGTCGGTTGGGATCGAACCCTACCCCTTGTCCTTTGTAGTCCAGTTCACTAACCACTGAGCTATCGTGGCTTTCCTAATACAGTTATTGTGCAGTGCAATTTATTTACATTTCTGTTTACATGGAAACATAACTGCACTTGTTGTTTGCATTCACCAGCTTTATATCTCTAGCGAAGTCCAAAGGGACTGCATTTTGCATGAACATCACTTGTTTCTATTTGTCACACTGACAGGCGTGTATTCAGGTGCTCCTCGCCAAACAGGCAGATATTCTCCAACTTCAGAGGTACTCATCATATTTTTGTTTATCGTCGAGAGTTTCAACGTTTTGGAGATGTTTTTTTGTCCTATTAATCTTGCCCTGGCAGCAGTCATTGTTGGCCTACGCTTCAATTTCCAACTGCTAACGGCTCTTTAACGTGCGAAGAATGAACACGGGACCTCCTATTTTCGCCGTTTTCCGAGAGGGATAGACATCGGATCTCGATATCCAGAGACCAGGGAAGTAAAGCCACGGTTTCAATTTTATTTCAATGTGTTTAATTATTCACTACCAATGGTGGGAATCGAAACCGGGACCTTCTTGTCTTGAGGCCGACGTCTTACCTCTAGACTACCTGTGCCTCCCTCCCAAAAAAAAAAAACTCTAGTGATATGTCAGAGATTTACTGCTTTCTACATCCTGTTTGTGCAGAGGTCAACCTTGGTGTTGTCCCCTTGACTCCCTAAGCTGACCCCACCCAACTGGTTTGTAAATGCAGCTGTCACTAAAGCACACAAGAGTTTCTCACGACATTCCACTGCGCCAGAACCCTCGAAGTTTACGTATAGTGTCAACACCGGATGTTGTAGAAGCGGGGGGCGCTGTTCACTGGACGGTTAAGACAACCCCCGGGGTTTGCGCTGTTTTCTCTGCATGCATTTGTTCAATGGTAGTGGGGGGGGGGGTGTCTTTATTTTGATCAATATTTATATTTGGTGGGAAATTGTGAAAAAGTGGCCCACTAAGAAAACAGGTACAATGAAATGAAAGAATGGTACACATGGAAATTAGAGACGGGTAGAATTTGACCGAAAAAGACAACTCGAAAAGTGGGCGCTTGACACCAGTACAAGAACCTTGAAAGCACTCCATTGATCTATCTATCTATCTGTCTGCCTGCCTGCCTTCCAGCTTTGTTATTCGGTTATTATTTCTCCTCATCACATGTCCTACATATGACTATCGTCTTTTCTCGATTACTGAAGATATTAGTGGTTGATTGGCGATTTCTCTAATTTCCTTGTTTGTTTTGAATTCGTTTACGCTATACCAAGTATTTTCCTTACACAATATATATATATATATATATATATATATATATATATATATATATATATATATATATAATCATCTTATTAGTTAAGCATGCAACTAGTCTCACAACTCTCCTAGTCATATAAGTTAAGCATGCAACTAGACTCACAACTCTCCTTGTCATATCAGTTAAGCAAGTAACTACACTCACAACTCTCCTTGTTATTTCATTTAACAAGTAACTAGACTCAGAACTCTCCTTGTCATATCAGTTAAACAAGTAACTAGACTCACAACTCTCATTGTCATTTCATTTAACAAGTAACTAGACTCACAACTCTCATTGTCATTTCATTTAACAAGTAACTAGACTCACAACTCTCATTGTCATTTCATTTAACAAGTAACTAGACTCACAACTCTCCATATCATTTCATTTAACAAGTAACTAGACTCACAACTCTCCATATCATTTCATTTAACAAGTAACTAGACTCACAACTCTCATTGTCATTTCATTTAACAAATAACTAGACTCACAACTCTCCATATCATTTCATTTAACAAGTAACTAGACTCACAACTCTCCTTGTCATTTCACTTAACAAGTAACTAGACTCTCAACGCTCCTTGTCATATCAGTTAAACATGTAACTAAACTCAAAATCCTCTTCTTAATGTCCTTTCACAAACCTCATCGTCCTGCTAGCTAGAACCATAAACTTCAACATCGTGTCAGCTGTGTAATAACGTGCACATTAATATAACACAAATGACGTTATTACAGGTGTTAAAACATGGAAGCTAAGATTATAATTAATTTTACACCCCCTTCTCGTTTCTCTTCTCTAACCCCATTGTCCTAGCAATTAATTCCCCCAACATTTAGCAGAAACCCGAACAAATAATCAATCTTCATTAATAAAATAGCACGACTTTCATTCTGCTGCCGGTCTTGTGTGTTTCTGGTAATTAGAAAAATAATACAAATAATAGTGCGTCAATAAGCCGTTCCATTATGTCAGAAAATCCCCTAATTATCCACTGCTCATAAGAGACGTTTCAATATTTGAATTTTAGAACGTTCATCAAAACGTCAAAGGTTTGGTTTTGTTGCGGTCGCGGTCGCCGCAAACCGGTTTCTTGCTGCTTGATTTTTCCGCCAAACTTGTGAAAATTTTGATGACTTAGGATTGATGACTTGACCGACGCGTGTTCGCACATTGTCAAAGATATTTCTATCTTTAGTCGGGTCGGATACCACCTGACATATCGAGCCTCTGTGTGAAGTCCAAGGATTATTACCATTTTGTTGTTGATCATGCTGTACTTGTTTAGTATTTTTTTTTTAATCTTGCTTGCTTGGGCAGTCGATTTAGATTTTTGCAGGGAGATAAGGGCGGCCTGACATGATGCCGACCACAATATCCAAAAATATGCCGTGGTCATAGACAAATATGGACACTAACACCATATTCCCCATTCGCCTTGTAAGGGAACCTTTACTTTATTTTTCAGTCGTTTTATATAGCCAGCCATTGCAATAATAAGACGCATAATACCCCCAATTAATCTAACATTAATGATGTATTTACGTGGGCATGCCATGCGAACTCGCCCAATTTATGCACTAATTACAATGCACAGACTTTTGCAAGCTCCATATCGATGTTTAGCAGTTCTAGTAAAGATAATTGCTCGTAACATTATCAACATTTAGAAGAGAGCTATGGGAACACGAATATAAACCCATGAAGCTTTTACATTGATTTAGTCTTCCCATGTTTTTCACAGTTTTATTTTAATACTCTGCATCTGAGACATCTTGCATGCATCAGTGCTATCCAGTGCACAATTTCTTGTGTTTCCCATCTATGACTTCTCTTACTATAGGTCGTTTCAAAATATTTTGAAGGTGTTTAAAATTCCATATCTCTGCAACCAATTGATTGATAATGCTGAAATTTTGCATATGGTCTTGTGATTTTTTGGTCCGAAGAAGTACATTCATTTCCTCACCAACAAACGTATAGTTTTAAATATTCTTTATTTGAAGTATACAAATTTAAGGCATTTTGGTCAAACCATATATTTGGAGGAATTACCGCTTCATATGAGTGAGCACCCACGGACTTGTCATCTTGAACGTAATGCGCGCCAATTTCCCTGTTTTAAGCACTAAAAAACACATAAAACGCGTCATAGTTATAATTTTATATCCGGTGCATCCCATTTCCTGTCGTTTTGTTGTGATTTATGTGCAACGGCGTATCCTAATTATTGGGTAATTTCGTTAAATTTGTGATCTGTTAGTCAATGGGTATAAAAGTAAAGTTCCTTACATTGCAATCAGTGGCAATAAAGGTGTATAAATATTTTTGCATAGAAGCTAAGCGTGGAAAACTGTATCGAAGCATCTCAAAGCCAGAAAAGAGAACTATTCACGCATTGGGTATAAGCAAACGCTTTTTCAAACAAGTGCTTAAAGCTAACGGAGTGTCCAGTTCAATCAAGACTAGGACGCTAGGAAGAAAGAAAGTAGTAGATAGTTTTGACAAGGAAGTGATTAGAAGAGCAATTTGTAAATGTTCGATTCCAAAGAAACTGTGACTTTAAGAAAACTGAAAATTCGACTGAGAGCAGAAAATGACATTGTTGTGTCGAAAACAACATTATGGAGAACTGTTAGAAGCATCGGTTTTACGTTTAGAAAGTACGATAGTGGTAGAAATGTCATCTGCGAGAAGCCGCACTTAGTTTCTATGAGGAGTAAATATTTACGTGAAGTACGGGAAATGCGTAACCAAGGTTATGATATTGTATTTCTAGATGAATCTTGGATAAATTCTCACCACACAAGTGCAAAGGAATGGCAGTTATCAGATGGAAGTATTAAAAGATGTGTACCCACTGGAAAAGGACAGCGTATTATAATGGCACATGCAGGCAGCCGAAAAGAAGGGTTGGTGAAAAATGCAGAACTTATATTCACCTCTAATTATACTGACAACAGGGACTATCACACCGAGATGAATGGCCATATATTTAGAGAGTGGATTGAAAATACTCTTCTTCCAATTCTAGACAGACCATCCTGTCTGGTAATGGACAACGCGTCGTACCACAACGCTGTGGCAGAAGAAGACAAAATTCCTACATCTACCAGTACAAAAGATGTTATAAAGATTTGGCTAAGAAAGGAAGGAATTCCATTTAACGAGGGATTTTTGAAACCTGAATTACTGTCACTTGTTAAGAAATCGCAAAAGACCAAAGTATTCCAAAAAGATAAAATCATTCAACAGCATGGTCATACGTGCTTGAGACTGCCCCCTTATCATCCACAATTAAACCCCATTGAACTCGTTTGGGCAAAAATTAAAGGGCAGGTGGCAGCTGAGAATACAAGTTTTAAACTATGCGATATAAAAGGACTGACATATGCTGCTCTATCACAGATTGACAAAGATTTTTGGTGCAAATGTGAAGATCATGTCTTAAAAGAAGAAAATGACTATTGGAAAAAAGATGGACTATCGTTCGTTCAGCCCAGATTAGTAATCAATATGTTAGACTCCTCTGATTCAGAATAAATGAAATAATAATGGACGTTTTTATATGTCCGCATGATCAATCTTTAGCTAAAGTTGATAACGTTTTGAAAATGTAAAGATTCTTGATATGTGTACTGCAGGCATACAAAGAAACTAAATCACTTTCATATGTCTTGTTTACGTAAAATAATGAAAGTCACATGGAAAGACATAAAACGAACAATGTAGCTCTTTACAGTGAAGAGGATCCCGTGCCTACATCGGACTCTTTAGTCACATGCGTACCCATAAACAATAACTTTGCTTGATATGTCATGCTCGTTATCGCTCGCAACGGATAATTATTTTTTTTTAAAATGTATTCTTTGTTGTATATTGTTTAAATAGTTTTCATTAATGGAACTGTTTATACGCTGATTTGTTTTAGACCGTCTGTAAAGGCTATAACATTGACATTCTCATAGTATTTTAAAGAAAGTAAACAATAGAAAGTAAACAGTTGATAAACGCCTCCAACTTTCAAGTTGTGTAGAGACGCCTATGTCGAGAAGCTGATTTCCATTAATGTACGGTAAATTATTTTCTCCAGGAGCAAAAAGATCCGTAAATTCACTGAGATCAAAGGAAAGTGCTGCTTCATGATGAAGCATACTTCCTACATCATTAAATTTTGTGAAATCGGTGGGACCTTGGAAAAACAAGGCCAGATGCAAAAATCAAGTTTGTAAGTGCAGGGAAAGAGGAGATATTTCATGTTAATCGTGAACATTTAGATTTGAAACGACCAATAATCTGTCTGATCCTTTGATATGAATTATTAGTACAATCACCTTGTTTGATCGAAAGTAAAGTCTCATTTTTTTCATGGAATTTCTTCCAGGAATGTAAGTACAGTTCCTCCAGTAAATCCCCCGTCTGAATTGGCCAACCATTTACAATTATTTAGATCCCTTGTTGGAGCATAGGCATGGATAAGATCTCTTAATTTATCCCTCTTCTTGGACATTTTCTCTACTTCACTCCAGTCTAGGCTCATTTTCTTTAGGATTTCCATGACTTCTCTTCGCCATGTTTTCCTGGATCTTTCTGACTTTATCTTTCCCTTCAGGTAGTATGACAGTGTCTGTTTTGCTACGCTGAAATGAGTTTTTTTATTAGTATGTTTTCAATCCATCATGAGTATGTCTTTATTAGTATGTTTTCAGTTCATCTCCATTTTCTGTTTATAATTTGTTGCTCGATTAGCCGCCCTTGTTTTGTTCTTTCTAGACATCTTTTCTGAACTTGTCACACCATCTGATGTTACAAATCTTCCTCAATTAATTGTTTACAGATATTTGTAATGTTTAGTTGCATTATTCACAATCCGCACCTGTGAGCTAGGTAAGAGGACTGTTTCACATTCAAGAATTGAACAGCACTGTTATATAAATATATAAACACATGCTAACGTGTTTACATTTTTGAATGTTCATTTGTACATCTCTTCCTCCTTTGTCATCGCTTATTATTTTTTGCCTTGAATTCTACCAATTACGAATGTTAAACATGAGTTGCTTCTCCTGATCATTATGCTGTTTTTATTTTGTTCACATCGTGTTGTTTGTTTGTTTGCGTACGTCAGCTTTATATCTATATCGAAATACAGAGGGACTGGATTGTGCGCGAATATCACTTTTTTTTATTTTCCACACTAGCAGTCTTGTGCTTAGGTGTCCCCCGCCACACAGGCAGATATTCTCAGTCATCAGAGGTACTATCTTATATTTTTTTTAATCGTCGAGAGTTGTGACATTTGGATAGAATTTTTCTTATCAGCTGTAATCTCTAGCATACGCTTGTGAATTTCCAGCTGTCAAAAGTTCATTAACGGGAGTAGAATGACAATGGGACCTCCGGTTTTTTTTTCGCCGAAGGCAAGACATCGGATCTCACTACCCAAAGAGGGCCAAACATCGGATCTCACTACCCAAAGAGGGCCAAACATCGGATCTCACTACCCAAAGAGGGCCATACATCGGATCTCACTATCCAAAGAGGGCCAAACATCGGATCTCACTACCCAAAGAGGGCCAAACATCGGATCTCACTACCCAAAGAGGGCCATACATCGGATCTCACTATCCAAAGAGGGCCAAACATCGGATCTCACTATCCAAAGAGGGCCAAACATAGGATCTCACTACCCAAAGAGGGCCATACATCGGATCTCACTACCCAAAGAGGGCCATACATCGGATCTCACTACCCAAAGAGGGCCAAACATCGGATCTCACTACCCAAAGAGGGCCAAACATCGGATCTCACTACCCAAAGAGGGCCAAACATCGGATCTCACTACCCAAAGAGGGCCAAACATCGGATCTCACTACCCAAAGAGGGCCAAACATCGGATCTCACTACCCAAAGAGGGCCATACATCGGATCTCACTATCCAAAGAGGGCCAAACATCGGATCTCACTATCCAAAGAGGGCCAAACATCGGATCTCACTACCCAAAGAGGGCCATACATCGGATCTCACTACCCAAAGAGGGCCATACATCGGATCTCACTACCCAAAGAGGGCCATACATCGGATCTAACTACCCAAAGAGGGCCAAACATCGGATCTCACTATCCAAAGAGGGCCAAACATCGGATCTCACTCTCCAAAGAGGGCCATACATCGGATTTCACTACCCAAAGAGGGCCATACATCGGATCTCACTACCCAAAGAGGGTCATACATCGGATCTCACTACCCAAAGAGGACCATACGTTGGATCTAACTACACAGAGACCAGGAGAGGGTAAGGTGATGGAGAAACCACTGATTCTATTTTTTAAAATCCCCATCGTCTTTGGTTGTTGGTTGGAACCAAAACCGGAACTTTCTTGTCCAGAGGCTGACGCCTTACCTCTAAACCACACATGAACACCCCCCCCCCCCCAATCATATATCTACAATTTATGTATTTTCAACAAATATATTTATTATTCCGTCTCTGCAATCTAATACATGGCCGCGTCTTGTCAAGCGAGCATGGATGAAGGAGATGATACAAATTCTCTACCCACTAATGCCATTCTAAAATGGGATGTATCGGATTGAACTGAAAATTCCAACGCCTTACATCTAACAACAACACAAGCCCCCCTGAACGTATCCAATAATAACAACTGATATTTTAACATTTCTTTTTCAGGGGATGCTGGTTACGATAGAGTGCGCCCCTTGTCATATGTCGAAGCTGATCTTGTTATTATCTGTTTCGCCATAGACAAACCAGAGTCCATGGAAGATGTTGTATCCAAGGTAAGCTTTGCTAAAGATTCTTCACATTTGGTCGAATATCTCATGAGATTGTTTCTCTTTCGCTGTACACATTTTTTTTCTGCATCATGACTACATGAAGTTTTACTTATTCTATAGGAAGCCTTGCTTTAACTATAGGAAGTCTTGCTTTATGGCATGGAAAGTTTTGCTTTAACTAGAGGGAGTTTTGTTTTGACTATAAGAAGTTGTGCTTTAGCTATCTATATGTCTGTCTGTCTGTCTGTTCGTCCGTCCGTCCGTCCGTCCGTCCGTCCGTCCGTCCAAACCTAGCCTTGCCTTGTCTTGTCTTACCCTTAATCTTATCTTATCTTACCCTTAATCTTATCTTATCTTATCTTACCCTTAATCTTATCTTATCTTACCCTTAATCTTACCCTTGCCCTTACCTTACCGTATCTTATCTTATCTTATCTTATCTTATCTTATCTTATCTTATCTTATCTTATCTTATCTTATCTTATCTTATCTATCGTCCTTTCGAGCCGAAGACGGCACATAGGGCAGAACCACAATCTCAAAAACATAAACCTTTCGTGCCAAAATGACACATATTGCAGAGATCGCTGCTTCTAAAATCTATGGTTATGTTGCCATAACAATACTTTTTATAATGACAGCTTGTCGATCCTTAGTCGCCTCTTACGACATGCTTGGAAGGACACAGTGTCACTATTCTTTACTCATAATGAGGCCCCGGTAACACACAGGAAGCTTTAGCTATAGTCTTACTTTAATTGTAGAAACTTTGTAATTTAATATGAAATATTGCTTTAGCTGAAAAGTCTGAATTTTTTTATTTAAAAAAAAAAATATGCTAAAACGAAACAAAAACGGTGCAGTAAATTGTTCAAGTATGATCATCATAAAGATCGTCTGAGTAATTGCACGCATGAAAATAGGCAATACTACTATTAAAAAAAAATAATGCTGAAACGAAACAAAAACGGTGCAGTAAATTGTTCAAGTATGATCATCATAAAGATCGTCTGAGTAATTGCACGCATGAAAATAGGCAATACTACTATTAAAAAAAAATAATGCTGGAACGAAGATTTACCGTCCTTAGCACTGATGGCATCTATTGTCATTAAGGAAAAAAAAGTGTTGGCTAAAACTCTAAGAGGCTGGCACAAAAAATTAGCTCCTAAAATACACCAGAAATAAATAATCGACATTGTTCGGGCACATCATGAGAAGAGATTTGGAATACTTGGCTTGTTATCATCATGTGCCATACCGGTTGGCGTAAGCGATCATGTCGTTCCACAAACTTCTTTCCGCCGTACATCGTATCTATTCTGTGGACTGTTTTCCATGCCATGACACCAGGCTATCTAATATTTCCTCTCTTTGTCGTCCGCGATCTCTCGTTCCCTGTCTTTAGAATACTTGGCTACAAAATAGAAAATACAGGGAAGGAGAGATCGTGGACGACAAAGAGAGATGATACTAGATAGCCTGGTGTCATGGTTCGGTAAACAGTCATCACCTTCTACGCTAACCAGTATGGCACATTTTAAGTTGATAAAACAGTAAAATATTTATAAAATGCTAAGATGGAAATGAATAAAATAATTAGTATCAAGATAAAGTAATATAGGTGTTTTTAGTCCAACAAAAGAGTGTTTCGTTGTTGCCCTAAGCCATATTTCTAGCCGAGTGAAAGTCATCATGAACTAATTCAAACAATTCAAACAAGACATTTTGGGGCATGTTAAAAGACGCAGGAGCCTACTGAAAGTAATCATGGAAGGGAAAATACAAGGCAAAATAGGCAGAAGCAAACCAGGACTAACATGGACGAGTAACATCAAAAGATGGACAAGTCAGCCTATGACAATCTGCACCATTAAAGCAAGAGGTAGAGTGGAATGGCGCTCCATGGTAGCCAACATTTGATGCGAAGACGGCTCTCAATGGATGAAAGCGAAAGTCATCATCATCACGGAGTTGAGTGTCTTGTGCAGACCGTTACATTCATCACAGCTCGTCGAAAATAATATTTATCTTTAACCAGACCTCCACTTCTTCTGTTGCTATGCTCAAGTTCGCTTTGATCGAAACCACCTTCTTCTTAGTCTGTCGCTGTCTTGTCTTCCTTTAACCGTACCTTCCATTATTATTGTTCTTTCCAGCCTACTGGTGTCTCTTGACATAGTTATTTAAATTTCTTCTGCAAGATGATAAATTTCTTATCTAAAATCTTGGTGGATTTCCAAATATTACTTTACTTTACTTTATTTCGCTTTGCTTTACTTTATTTTAATTTACTTTACTTTAAAATTAATTAAATGGGACACAAGCGAAACTAGACAAATGATAAGTTAACGTTATTGTAAAGAATTAATTATTCACACGCTGTACAATTATTGAGTTGAAAGCTATTAACAACAGAGGTGATTACTGGTGACGTGATCAGAAATCAACTTATTTAACTCCTGCTTCATCTTCCAGTTGTGTCCCTTTCAGTAGACTAACCAAGCTGGTCCAGTAGGTAGAGATGAAGTAAAGAAATCAAACTGACTAAATTGAAGGTCATGGCTGGTCTTTAGGCAAAGCTAAATAAGCTATAAGCTACAGCTTAGGACCTCACATTTATTTATATTGTAATCAGTGATAGAGACCTTCTGGTTTTAAGTTTTTATGAGAGAGCATCAACGTTTCATCTAGTTTAGCCAACTTAGACCTCACCAAGGCTTGCTTGCGTTCGCCCGATGACTTAAGGAGTGTACCTCGTCATCATCCGCCCTTAAAAGGACGTTAAGTGGGCGTGTCTGCGTTGCGTCGTGGTTTGCAGTATAACTGGTATATTTGCACCTTTCGGCCCAACACATCCGACTTCAGCATGACATTTTTGAGTACCGGGTTGTCTTCCCTCTTCGATCCCTACTCGCTTGGCCAGACTAGACAGATTAGTCTGTTACTAGAGGCACCACGGAGAGGTGGAGCAGGGTCTGGATGTTTCTGGTTCACCGATCCTGGCGCAAGCCATCAGCTATCAATTGCTGACAATTTCCAGCTCTGGTGCTGTGAGGCGCGCCTCCCCTCCTTACCAAGGCTAAATTCGGCCCTGCTGAAGTCCGTTAATGAGGACTGAGAATTAATCTTCTGTCTGCACGAACAAAACAAAACAAACTAATTAACATAATGGATAAGCAGCACCTAGAGTCTTTGATAGACGGTATTGCTGTGATAAAGAGGCCCTTTCGGGTATAGGGAATATTTCAGGTGGAAATTTTTGCGAAATCATCTGAAAAACTTTAGCCCAATTTGATCAATAATTACCGCTTTCAAATATCGTATTCTTTTCATCCTCATTTATTTTTTAGCACTGGGTGTGGGGGGGGGGGGGGGGGGGGAAGAAGGATAGTTTGCACTCTCTCTGTTTAGCCTCTTTTGCCGCTGCGTTTTCTGTTTTGTTTTTTTTATTCCGTCGATTTTCCCTTTGAAAAGATCGCCTCTCAGTCTGCAGCGATGAATGATACCTGCTGTGTAGATTATGTTTAGCTGTCTCTGTCTTGTCACGTAGCCTAATCATTAAATTGTTCTTTATAAAATATTATTATGCGGGGATGATATATTATATTCTAACCCAGATTCTCCCTGATTATATTCTAACCCAGATTCTCCCTGATTATATTCTAACCCAGATTCTCCCTGATTATATTCTAACCCAGATTCTCCCTGATTATATTCTAACCCAGATTCTCCCTGATTATATTCTAACCCAGATTCTCCCTGATTATATTCTAACCCAGAACTTACGAACTAGCAGCAAATAATTGATTCTTATCGTTCCTCAGTGGTACCCCGAAGTCAAAGAACAGTGCTCTAGCGTCCCCATAATGCTGGTTGGCTGCAAGTCTGACATGCGTAATGAGATCAAGGCAATGCCCCTGACAAGCAGAAACCTGCATTTGTCACCTATGACCAGGTATATTTATTTGTTTGGTCTACATCTACAATATTTATTTATTGATAAAAGCTCTATGTACACTATTTAATTGTTGAATAAAAGTTATATATCAACAATATTTAATTGTTGAAAAATGCACTATATGTACAATATTTTAAAAGCTCTACATCTGCAATATTTAATTGTTGAAGAAAGCTCTACATCTATAAAATCTAATAGCTGAAAAGCTCAACTTCAGAGCAAAAGACATAATTTAAGAGGGAGAGTTGAAGAAATAAACGTACAGTTGTTTACGCTTTGGTTTCAGTGAGTAGAGACATCATATCCTGAAGTGGAAGGTTCTCAAGGCTCACGAAGCATCTATAAATGATACTAGAGATATTTTATGGGAGGGAAAAGCAACGAGGAAGGGAACTGACCACACCATCTCATGGACGAGTACAATGAAGTCACTAACACTTCATTACACAAAGGGAATTGCTATGGGACTACCTTTAATGAGTAAAATAACTAAAATATCTGAGACATACAGCTGTGTATGATACAAGTAAAAACATGTTGCAACATACATTGGTGGCGATCAATAATAAATATAATTTAATTATTAGTTATTCAGTTACTGTATATGTTTATTATGAACTACTATAGTAATGTTTTTTTCTTCATTAACTTTTATTGCAGGGTTTGAAAACAGCCAAACATATTGGAGCGCTTGTGTATTCAGAAACATCTTCTAAGAGCTCCCAAAGAAGTGTGAATGATGTTATGGAAGTAGCAGCACTCTCATCAGCAGGCTCCAAGAGTGGTTGTTCTTTCACTGCCAATGACAGTAGTGGAACAACCACAACTGCAAGCAACAGCAGCACAGAGAGCAGTGCCACTAGCAACAGCAGTAGTGACAGCCCAAATTTCCGACGACAGCGGTCATTTATTCGTCGCAAAAGATTCAGTGGGATGAATGAAGCCAAAGTGCATTTAAGAAAGGAAGCTGCCAAGAGTTGTGTGCTGATGTGATAGATTCAGGGAAACTTGAGGACAAACAACAGAATGTTGAATCTCACTTTTATTCCACTGTATCTTATTCTATTTATTTTTTATGACTTTTAAGATATTACTTACCTACTTAATTAGTCACTTTCCTCTGCTTTAGATAAATTCTTATTTTGATTTCACACAAAGAATGCTCTGTCACTCTCTTCATTGTCCGCCCTTAGAGGGACACTAAATGGGTGTAGATGCATTGCATTGTCATTTACAGCAAGCTGTGATATTCTGCACCTTTCAGCCCAGTATATCCAACTTCAGCATGACATTTTTGGGTACCAGGTTGCCTTCCCTCTTGTTTGCTTGGTCGAACAGCTTGATTGACACAGCCATCTAAAAAGTAAGGCCAGCAGACAGAGAGGTAACTTTAAGAAAACGCCCACAGTCTTCAACTATGTGAACTATAGACAGCTTTAGTGAATTTATCGACATCCACCCTGCTTGCAAAGCTGAAAATGTAACAAAATTTCAGTAATTCCTTTCTGCCTGCAGGCCTTATTTCTATAGATGGTTGTGGTTAATCTATATCAGAAGCAGAGCAGGGATATGAAATAAGATATTGATCAGATACTGCTGCCAATGCTGATGAATAGGTCAGCTATGAGTTGCTGACCACTTTCAGCCACAGATGTTGTTGGGTGTCATGTCCCCTGCTTTGGATGTAATAATTAAAAGAAGCATGCAGCCCTTTCAACTGCCTTTTCTCAGAACTCAGCTACAGCAGATTCTTAATCTTTTATAGATAAATTTATATTATTCTCTAATGTGATCATTATCCAGTCTTAACATATGGATGTGAATCATGGACAATAGGACAACAGACAAGAAAATCACTGGAGGCTGTAGAAATGTGGTTTTACAGAAGAATGCTGAGAATACCATGGACAGCTAAGAAGAGTAATGAAAACCTTCTGACAGAGGCCAAAAGAGAGCTAATTTCCAATATTAGGAAGAAATAATCAACATTTTTAGGCCATGTCATGAGAAGGGAACAGCTGGAATATATTGTAACAACTGGAAAAATCAAGGGACGAAGAGAATAGAGGGAAGCAAAGAGAAAAGATACCAGACAGCTTAAGAGAATTTAAGAGAATGGCATGGCAGAAGGTCAACAACGGAAATGATAAATAACTGTCGAGATCGAAAGTTGTAGAGAGACATGATCACCTACGCCAACAGGCACGGTACTTGATGATGATGATGAATGTGATCATATTTTTGCCCAGTAAAACCATAATTGCTGGCTTCCCATTTTATTCATACATTTTATAGTTATTCTCTTCTCAACGTACAGATGTCGTCAGGATAGAACTTGTCATTCTCAAATCAGGTTGGCCTGACTCAATTACTGACAATGTCATTTAGTGTTTTTGTTTGTCAGTGAGATAGAAACTCTGGCCTCTCTATGCCACATGGTGACTGCACAGGGGCACACATCCTTTATCCTGTAACCTTCACAGAATCACACGTCCCCTCCCGTACAGACACCAGGCAATTGAATAAATGTATTACAAATAGTTTTCTTAACAGCTACATTATACGAATAAACCAGTTCACACGTTTTATGTGTTAAATATGAAAGTACCAGTACTGGTTATGAATAATTTGTTCTACTTGACATGTATGCTGTAGAGGTTCAGATTGATGTATCATCTAGTTGTGAACACTGTTTCTTTGTGTTATGTACATTAAAATTAGCAATTGTTGTTTATTGGTCCATAATTATGAATATGATACTTGTCACTCATATCTCACAGCATATGCTTGCTTATGTTTGTCCGATGACTAAAGTATTCTAGAGTATTCGTAGACTGTAGCATTGCTCTTCGTCATCCGCCCTTAAAAGGACGTTAAGTGGACGTATCTGCGTTGTGTTGTGGTTTGCAGTATAACTGTTATATTTGCGCCTTTCGGCCCAACTCATCCGACTTCAGCACTCACAGCATATGAATATGGACATTATTTTTAATTTCCACTTTTTAAAGTGTGCTCCATGTAAAAAAAAAAAAACAGTATTATTAAATGAAGGTTGTGTTTGTAAACATAAGTATTTCAAATGTGTGTGTGTATGTATGTGTAGTATACACAATTTCTTGATTGACATCCTATGGTATGTAAAGTATATGGAAAAATATATTGTGTGTAAGGTAACTCAACATTGTTAATTCTTTGTGATACATGTTGGTGTGTAAGGCTATGTACATTTTTGCTTGCTTGAAGTATGCTGTTATACTGATAAATATATTGTGCACAGATGATGGTAATATGAAATATTTGTAGGTGTAAAGTAACGAAAGATTTGTATGTACAAAGGAATGTACATTTTTGAATGATTGTCTTCTTGTAAGCAGTTATATAATCTAAATGTATGTGTGTAGGTTAAATTGAACTGCTATATGCAGGTACAGTAGTGTGAACCATTGTCAACATAGTCTAATTTAGACTCCTATTATAGTGCCATTTTAGCAATTTCTGTTCATTTTTGTAAATCTCAACACGGTTGTCGGAAAACTTATAAATAATGAGAAAATGACATTTGTATGTAGATTTTATTACAGCTTAGCTTAATGATGCTTTATGTTCAAGTTTTAGCAGAGGAGAATATAGAACATACAATCTGTAGCAAAGTTATACCAATTTTGTATATATATTTTTTAGAATTCAGGAGATATATTTATTCATTAGAAATAAAAAATGTAGAATACAACAAAATCCAACTCTTCTGTGAAAAGTTTCATGGGGAAGTTAGGAAACTTGAGATAATATCAGCTTTTTTGCATTAGTGTGGATTTTTGGAAAGAGATAATATCTGTTTTTTTTGCATTAGCGTGCATGTTTGGAAATGAGTTAAATATCAGCTTTTTTGCATTAGTGTAGATGTTTGATAACAAGTTAATATCAGCTTTTTTGCATTAGTGTGGATGTTAGGAAACTAGTTAACATCAGCTTTTTTTTGCATTAGTGTGGGTATTTGGAAGCTTGAGTTAATATCAGCTTTTTTACATTAGTGTGGATGTTTGGAAGCTAATTTATAAAATAGATAGTATAGAAATATCTTATCAGTCTTGCAAAGACAATAATTTAGTGCTTATGTGAGACTTTTGTTTCAAACTGTTTCTTTATCAAGTGTCAGCAGTCTTAACTTTAATTCACCAGTTTGCAGGCCCTCGTTTATTGTATGCCTTGAACTGAATCTGTCATTGACAATCTCCTATCTGTCGATTAAGCTTATGTCAAGCCACTTGACAATTGGGCTTGTCTGCATTGTGCTGTAGTTTGCAGTAAAACTGTGATATTTCCACCTTTTGGCCCAACACATCTGACTTCAGCAAAACATTTTTCAGTACCGGGTTGTCTTCCCTCTTCAATCCCTACTCACTTGTTTAATAGACAGGTTAGTCTGTTACTGGAGGCACCATGGAGAGTTGGAGCAGGATCTGGATGGTTCTGGTTCACCAATCCTGGAACAAGCCATCAGCTGTGTATCCTGACAACTTTCAACTCTGCTGCTGTGAGGCACGCCTTCACCTCCATTACTCAGGTTTAAATTCTATGGCAGATAACTCAGAAGAAAAAAAATATACCTGTTTGATCATTTAATTCCCTTGGGAACCTCCAGGATGACAATATGATGTTTTGTATACAAATAATTTTCTCCACTCTTCCCTGTTATGTGCCAGTTTTTCATAAAAAAAATGTTTTACCTTTACTTAATATAGTACTTAGTTATCTTCTTTTTCTTCTGTGTGCACTTCGTTTGTCTATCTGATTCAGTTTAAAGAAAACATTAGTCAGCTCAAGGTTGGTGATATCCCTTGCTTGTCCAGGTATGGTATTGCTAATGGCTACAAGAGACTTCTCTATTTATCACATTTAGAGTATGATTGCTGCAATTGTTTTTTGCCTGTGCCACAGTCACATTCATTAGATGTTCCTATCCTCAGGATGTTGAAAAGATCATTCTTTCATCTGTTTGGCCTGTTCTGAGTCTAATAACAATAATTATTACTTGTTCTTTTCTATTGAGCTGGTGTTAGGAAAAATGTTTCTAGTAGCCCTTGATTTTATAAATCCATGTTATCTTTTTGTTTGTTTCTATGTCTTCCACCTTTCACTGTTCCTTGTAGTTATGTTTTGGCCTGACCTTTAGTTATTGCTTGAAATCCAAAGCTGACTGATATAAATTATAATAATTTTACTATTTGGTAAACAATAAGACTAGGCCATAAGTATCGTGAGTAGGTACAGGGTGCCCTTGCTCATGCCGTTGGCGTGTGAAGAGTATTGTATTTGTGTCCATATTATTTCACGATCCTATGTGTGGGTAATGAAGAGCCTACAAACATTGGCAGACACAAAAAAAGTTTGTGTGTGTCTGCCAACGGCAAATGGTGGGTTGAGGAGGCCAGGACATGATGAGTGTTTGCATTACGTAAGTGGTAAACTTACATTAACCTGTTACTTGAACAGAAAATTCACTCATCTATCCTTTTTCGTTGCTATAGACTTTCCTTCAGACAGCAATTTGTATTGATTGTAGCACTTAGATTTAAATGTTCTTGCTGCAATATAATTCTTCTTTCAAGGTCATTTCATCTTGAAAAGAGAGTATCCAATTTAAAAAAAATAAATAACAATATCATTTGTAATAATCAGTCACTTCTTTTCTAAGGTTATTTCTAACAACTCACACAGATTTTGTTTTCATACGACCATTCAGATTTTTTTTCCCCCATGTGTTACCGGGGCCTTATTATGAGGGAAGTAAAGAATAGTGACACTGTGACCTTCCAGGCATGTCGTAAGAGGCGACTAAGGAGGTTGATTGATGGCTTGACAAGCTGTCATTGTAAATAGTATTGTTATGGAAACAGACCATAGATTTTAGAAGCAGTGATCTCTGCAATATATGCCATTTTGGCACGCAAGGTTTCTGTTTTTGAGATTGTGGTTCTGCCCTATGTGCCGTCTTTGGCTCGAAAGGACAATAGATAGATGGATAGATTCAAATTTTTAGGTTGATCTTTCACCTGATAATATGTGACAAAATAATATGGCTGTTTACACTATGTAAAATAGTTCCTTCAATTATTGCCCTAAATTATCACAATTATAATTACATCAAAGTATCTTAGTTAATTGTATTGTAAGTTATGAAAAGCACATGGTTTTGATGCATTTCCTACCACTTTGTTTACATGTTATAAAAATGTAGTGCAGTGATCTAACGGGATGATTTGTATTGTTTTCATCCAGTCCTGTCTAAACCTGTGTACTTTATGATAAAAAGAAAGTAAGCTATTTTATTAGTTTAAATCACCATTGCTGAAGCAACTTCTGAAATGGCATATCTATAGTTTTCAAACACATTGTAAGGTTGAGAGATGTTTTTGTACGGTTGAAATAGGTTTGATTTTCAGACATTGAAGCTTATCTATTAGTAACATGTTGAAATACATGACCATATAATGGCTGAGTGGATACGGTGACTGGTTGTGCACAGGCATTTAAATTTAACTCATGGAGCTGAAATGTGATTGTGTTAGGTGGTATTCTGATAAAATATTACAGGAGTTGTGGCCTCTGTTGCTTCTTCTCAATATCCACTGCTAGTGTGTGTATGCTTTCATAAGATACAGTATGTAAAATTGTGTTTATGTAACATCATTACTGTTGTATTGGTTACTTTGGGAGAATAAGATCAGAACGTTTGTGTAATGACTGGAAGCTGCAACTTTATTTATTTTGTAAGTAACAAACCTAGTCATGACATTATTGTTCAACTTTCATTTTGGTTATTTTACCATTCCTAATTGTGCTTTTTTCTCCTTGATCATCGAACAACACCATTAGATTCTATAAACTGTGTTTTGTTTCAGAGTTCGTCACTTATGTAGTAAAGCATTCTTTGCCACTAAGCTAAGATAAACTGTTGCATATTGGGGAACAAGTGATGGGGTGGCTCCTTTTTTGTAAAGCTGTCACCATAGTTTATAGGAGTGTATGTTACACCTCACCACTTGTTCCCTGCTATCAGCTTTACCACAGCATTGCATTTATTTGCCTGTTTCCCTATTGCATATTGAGAATGTTGCAGAGGAAGGTAACGGGGAAATAAATTTGAAGATATTCGAACCTCAGTAGCAAACATTTAACAGTAGAGAACTGCAATGGTATTTCACAGAAATTATAAGATTGTAAGAAACAATTTGGTAAATAGAATAGCAGAGAACAAAAAAGAGAAAGTGAACTATTTTCGTGATAAAAAAAAAGTAAAGAGCCCCCGTTCACGCCAAGTAGCATATAGGGAATATGGTGTTTCTATCTATCTATCTATCTATTGACCTTTCGAGCCGTAACCGGCCCATAGGGCGTAGACCAAGATACACCTTCTCCTATATGAATTTTTGTTCTAACAGTTTTCTTTTAAAGATATTTTATCAAATCTCGCCATCTGTCTCTGTTCTGTGCAAGCAGTTCTATCTCATTGAGGGAGCCGATTCCTGCTGCTCTTGCCTCTCTCATCAATGTTCTTCTCAGTGTCTCCCTGGGTCTTCCTCTTTTTCTTTTACCTGTTGTTTCCCATATGAGGGCTTGCTTTGCTATTCGATTATTATCTCTTCTCATCACATGTCCAACGTATGACCATCGTCTTTTCTTTATTACTGAAGATATTAGTGGTTGATTGGCGATTTCTCTAATTTCCTCGTTTGTTTTGAATTCGTTCCATTCTATACCAAGTATTTTCCTTAGACATTTATTTTCGAATGCGTTCAACTTTGTTTCTATATCTCTTGTTGTTTTCCAGCTTTCACACGCATACGTAAGGGTTGATAGTACATTTGATTTGAATAGCCTAAGTTTTGTGTTTGTGCTAATGAGTTTTGATTTCCACAACTTTTCAAGGCTTCTGAAAGACATTGCTGCTTTAGCCAGTCTGATTCTAATTTCTTTGCTCGTATCCCCTTCTCGATCAATGTGACTTCCAAGATAGATGAAGTGATCGATCTCTTCTACTGGTTTGTTTTCCATGTATATTTTGTCACTTGTTGGAATTAAACTTTTCATGACTTTAGACTTTTCATGATTGACCTCAAGCCCAATTTTGCTGGCTATTGATGATAGTTCATTTGTGTTTTCCTGCATCGTTTTTATCTGATTGCTGATGAGAACTATGTCATCAGCAAAGTCCATGTCCTCCAAATGGTCTCCTTGTATCCATTCGATGCCTTTATTACCAGTGCAGCATTTCTTCATTATGAAGTCCATAACAATTCCAAATAACAAGGGCGATAAAATACATCCTTGTTTAACCCCAGTTTCTATTGGGAAACATTCGCTCAGTCCTTCCTCTGTTCGAACTGCACATGTGTAACCATCATACATGTCTTTGATAATATTTATGATTTTTGATGGTAAGCCATATTGCTTCAGAATTTTCCACAAAGAATCTCTATGAATACTATCAAATGCTTTTTTGAAGTCGATGAAGTTAAGTACAAAAGGTTTTTGCTTTTCAATGTGTTCCTCCAATATAAGTCGTAGAGTGAAAATGTGGTCAAGACAGCTTCTCCCTTTTCTAAACCCAGCCTGTTCTTCACGCATTACTGTATCTATTGAATCCTTTATTCTATTTAGGATGATTTTACAGAATAATTTTGAGGCAACTGACAAAAGTGTCACGCCTCTCCAATTGTTACAATCTCTAAGATTGCCCTTTTTTGGGATCTTAACAATGATTCCTTTTTTCCATTTATGAGGTGTCTTCTCTGTTTTCCAAATGATGTTGAACATTTTTTGGAGATGTATTAAATTATGGCTATCAATTGCCTTGAGGATCTCAGCTGTTAACTTATCCTCTCCAGCAGCCTTGTTATTGGTCATTAGCTTTAAGGTGGTTTCTATTTCACTCAAGGTGAAGTCATCTAAATTTACATCTAATTCTGCTGCTGGTGTTTCAGCTTCAAAATCTATTAAACTGTGAGGTAGTGGACGGTTAAGAATTTCTTTGAAGTGTTCCGCCCAACGGGCTTTTATGTCTGCGCTTGTTGTTAGCATTAATCCAGATTTGTCTAGAATTGGTGTTCCACTGGATGTATAGGTGTTTGTCAGCATCTTTTGTACAGTATAAAGAGTTCTGCTGTCTCCTGCAATTGCAGCTGTCTCTGCTTTCTCTGCCAAGTTGTCTATATAAGCTCTTGTATCTCTTCTTGCCGAACTTTTCACTTTGTTGTCTAATTCTTTGTATGTTGCTTTTGCCAGAACCTTTCCAAGATCTGTCTTTACATTAGTCATGGCTCTCTTCGCTTCTCTTCTTTCTTTGATGTATTTCCATGTGGTGTCTGAGATCCAAGCTCGTTTTTCCATTTTCTTCAGTCCAGCACTTGCTTCTGCTGCTGTCATTAGTATTTTGCTCTGTGAGTCCCACATTTCATTGATATCTAAGTCTATTTCACCAAATGCTGAATAACAATTACTTAGCTCTATGTTAAACTTTTCCTTTATTGCTTCATCTTTCAGTTTATGACTATCAATTTTATGTGTAATTGACCTCTTCTGTTGGTTTCTAAATTTTAATCTTATTTTCCCAATGCACAGGTTGTGGTCACTATTAACATCAGCACCTCTGTATGCTCTTACATCTATTAATGATGATCTGAATTGTTGTTTAATACATAGGTGGTCAATTTGATTTGATGTTCTATCATCAGGAGATATCCATGTTGTTTTGTGGATATTTTTATGTGGAAATAATGTCCCACCTATAACTAAATTTTCTATTAAACATAATTCTATTAATCTTTCTCCATTCTGACTTGTTGTATTACAGCCTTCTCTCCCCATCACATGTTCCACTCCTGCGTTATCTTGTCCTACTTTGGCGTTGAAGTCTCCCATTACAATTAAAAGATCGTGTTTTGGTATTTTGTTTATAAGTTGTTGCAGTTGGTTATAAAAATCATCCTTAACTTCATCATCAGCTTCGTTAGTAGGCGCATAACATTGAATAATTGAAAGTCTTCCATGTTTTGTTTTGTATCGTGTTCGTATCAGACGGCTATTTACCGGTTCCCATTCTAATAAACTTCTTGCAGCTTTGTCTGTCATCATTATGCCTACTCCTTCACGGTGTTTTCCATCTTCCCTTCCAGAAAAAACTACTATTTTATTATCAATAGATCTCCTACCTGTTCCAGGCCAGCGCATTTCGCTTAATCCTAAAATATCTAGATCGTATCTGTCCATCTCGCTCGCGACCTGTGCATGTTTCGTCGGAGCGGCCATTGTTCGCACATTCCAGAATCCTATTTTTGTTGTTGTTTTAGGGCCGAAAAAACTATCTACTGCTAATTTACACATTCTGTATCAGGTCTACGTTTCATTAACAACATCGTTTTTACGATAGCGGCTTGTTAAACCTCTGATCAACGGTTCTATACCAAGCCGGAGAAAAATAATTCCTCCATTTTGGAAACAACCGGAAACCGGAAATATGGTGTTTAGTGACCATAAATTTTACAGACCTTCAGCACATGATTTTTGGGGTAATATGGTCGGTATTACGCCCGTGCCGCTTTACTTTCCCAGAAAAAATCCGGTACCCATTTGAGGCTGGATGAACCCATAAGCTATCGGTTGGGTTCAAACCCTACCTCTTGTCCTTTGTAGTTCAGTTCACTAACCACTGAGCTATCACGGCTCCTTTCATGACAAAGAACCACATAATTTATGGTAGCTAGAAGTTGTGGAGGGACTTGATCACCTTCACTAGTCAGTGTAACACTTGAGAGAAAGGGAGAATCATTATCACTAGTCTTTTGACAAAGTTAATGTCTTCATATATTTTTTGTTTATTTGTTATTTATAAAAGCATTTTTACTTATATACGTAGGAAAAGAGCAATTCATACATCTTTCCTCGAAATAGTGAAATATAAATTGTAAAGTTTTCAAATTATCATTCGGGGAACTGAGTGGTCCAGAGGTAAGACATTGTCTAATGACAGAAAGATCCCAGGTTTGAATCCCACTGCAGTCTGTGGGAATTTTCACTTCAACTCTGTGGTTTATTCCTGACTTTATTTTTCCCTGATCTCTGGGCAGTGAAATCCAATGTTATTCCTCTTGGATAGTGACAAAAAAAAAACTGGAGATCTGATGTGCACTTTGCACATGTTAAAGAACCCTTAGCAAGTCAAAAAGAGTAGACCAAAGTGGTTGCACCCGTGTAAAAATTGTTAAGCATAATTTACCCATGCCAAATATGGATGTTGTGTCAAAAGGCCAACAGGCTTTGCCATAAACTAGTGACACAATGCAGCCACGCTCACTATTGCATAAACGCTAAGAGCAAAAAAATAAATTATCATTGTTGAATTACTTTTTTTTTTAACTTCTTTGTTCTTGCACAAATTCAAGAGAGCTGTTGAAAACATATGTTTATATAGAATAATGGGACTAAAAGAAGAAAGATCATTAATACGTTAAATATCACCAAAAGAAAATGTGTCAAACCCATGAATGGAGTTCAGGACGGAGATAGACAAAATTATAGGTGAAGATTTGAGAGTATACGATACTCACACACACAAATTTTTAAAAATGTATATAGAACGCCATGATCCTCAAAGTTATCCACATGAAAAAAAACAGACCAAGGGGGCACTTTTAAAAAAGATGGATATATGAATACTAGAAATACTTGAAAATTTGATAATTGATGATGGCAACCAAAGAGCAAAATATTACAAGCTACCTATTCCCTTGGTGCTTGAAGTCAAATAAAAGAAAAGAGAAATGAAGCATAATTGCTTATAACTAAGAGATAATGGCAGTTGACTTAACATAATGGGTTAATACAAACAAAAGTTCTTGGGCCCAAGATGGTTGGTAGTGGGCTGTAATGACTTTCTTGAATTCCTTTCTTTTACTGAAGAAGATGGAATTTGTCCAGCCTAGAGGTACTGCATTAATAGGTCTTCTATATCTGTAAATGGCCGCTGCAGTGAACATGCGATCCTTTGCTTACATTATCAAGCCTGTTTTGAAGCAGGATGTTTCCCAGGGAGACTGACTTAGATGTCAAGTCAATGTCTTGGTCATAAGATGGCCACCAACTCTGCTGTTGCAGCCACCCATGCTTGAGCTTGTCAAGTCAAGGTCTTGGTCATGTGATGGCCACCAACCCTGCTGTTGCAGCCACACATGCTTGAGCTTGTCAAGTCAAGGTCTTGGTCATGTGATGGCCACCAACCCTGCTGTTGCAGCCACACATGCTTGAGCTTGTCAAGTCAAGGTCTTGGTCATGTGATGGCCACCAACACTGCTGTTGCAGCCACACATGCTTGAGCTTGTCAAGTCAAGGTCTTGGTCATGTGATGGCCACCAACCCTGCTGTTGCAGCCACACATGCTTGAGCTTGTCAAGTCAAGGTCTTGGTCATGTGAAGGCCACCAACCCTGCTGTTGCAGCCACACATGCTTGAGCTTGTCAAGTCAAGGTCTTGGTCATGTGATGGCCACCAACCCTGCTGTTGCAGCCACACATGCTTGAGCTTGTCAAGTCAAGGTCTTGGTCATGTGATGGCCACCAACCCTGCTGTTGCAGCCGCACATGCTTGAGCTTGTCAAGTCAAGGTCTTGGTCATGTGATGGCCACCAACCCTGCTGTTGCAGCCGCACATGCTTGAGCTTGTCAAGTCAAGGTCTTGGTCATGTGATGGCCACCAACCCTGCTGTTGCAGCCACACATGCTTGAGCTTGTCAAGTCAAGGTCTTGGTCATGTGATGGCCACCAACCCTGCTGTTGCAGCCGCACATGCTTGAGCTTGTCAAGTCAAGGTCTTGGTCATGTGATGGCCACCAACCCTGCTGTTGCAGCCGCACATGCTTGAGCTTGTCAAGTCAAGGTCTTGGTCATGTGATGGCCACCAACCCTGCTGTTGCAGCCGCACATGCTTGAGCTTGTCAAGTCAAGGTCTTGGTCATGTGATGGCCACCAACCCTGCTGTTGCAGCCGCACATGCTTGAGCTTGTCAAGTCAAGGTCTTGGTCATGCGATGGCCACCAACCCTGCTGTTGCAGCCACACATGCTTGAGCTTGTCAAGTCAAGGTCTTGGTCATGTGATGGCCACCAACCCTGCTGTTGCAGCCACACATGCTTGAGCTTGTCAAGTCAAGGTCTTGGTCATGTGATGGCCACCAACCCTGCTGTTGCAGCCACACATGCTTGAGCTTGTCAAGTCAAGGTCTTGGTCATGTGATGGCCACCAACCCTGCTGTTGCAGCCACACATGCTTGAGCTTGTCAAGTCAAGGTCTTGGTCATGTGATGGCCACCAACCCTGCTGTTGCAGCCACACATGCTTGAGCTTGTCAAGTCAAGGTCTTGGTCATGTGATGGCCACCAACCCTGCTGTTGCAGCCACACATGCTTGATCTTGTCAAGTCAAGGTCTTGGTCATGTGATGGCCACCAACACTGATGTTGCAGCCACACATGCTTGAGCTTGTCAAGTCAAGGTCTTGGTCATGTGATGGCCACCAACCCTGCTGTTTCAGCCACACATGCTTGAGCTTGTCAAGTCAAGGTCTTGGTCATGTGATGGCCACCAACCCTGCTGTTGCAGCCACACATGCTTGAGCTTGTCAAGTCAAGGTCTTGGTCATGCGATGGCCACCAACCCTGCTGTTGCAGCCACACATGCTTGAGCTTGTCAAGTCAAGGTCTTGGTCATGTGAAGGCCACTAACCCTGCTGTTGCAGCCACACATGCTTGAGCTTGTCAAGTCAAGGTCTTGGTCATGTGATGGCCACCAACCCTGCTGTTGCAGCCGCACATGCTTGAGCTTGTCAAGTCAAGGTCTTGGTCATGTGATGGCCACCAACCCTGCTGTTGCAGCCACACATGCTTGAGCTTGTCAAGTCAAGGTCTTGGTCATGTGATGGCCACCAACCCTGCTGTTGCAGCCACACATGCTTGAGCTTGTCAAGTCAAGGTCTTGGTCATGTGATGGCCACCAACCCTGCTGTTGCAGCCACACATGCTTGAGCTTGTCAAGTCAAGGTCTTGGTCATGTGATGGCCACCAACCCTGCTGTTGCAGCCACACATGCTTGAGCTTGTCAAGTCAAGGTCTTGGTCATGTGATGGCCACCAACCCTGCTACTGCAGCCACACATGCTTGAGCTTGCCACAATAATGTCTGAAATTTAATAACAGAAATTTGCTGAAGTGTTCAGTTATGCTGCTCTTAGAGATAACACTATTCAGCCTTATACACTATTCACATTAAGTTACCATTCACTAGTATTTTATTAATTAATATTTTGTATCAGATTTTTTTAATTGTGGAACTTTATTTAGATAAGTTCTATATTTTAAAATTTGTAAAGGACAATTATGTCCAAAGTCTTTCATTGTAAAGATGTACTGTAAAGCAGATTTGTTCATTACATTGTAGGATAAATTCTGTAAATATTATAGCTAATTTGTTGTGTGATTTATTTTTAAGTGTCAAGAAAATAAAAATCTGATTGACAATAAATTGTTTTTTTTTTAAATTTTTATTTATTTATATTAGTCTGCTTTTTTTTATATTAGTCTGCTTTTTTTTTAAACATTGATACAGTGTTTCAATATTTTCATAGTTATTTTACACATAGATCACAACACAGTGTTGGCAGAGGCAGACCAAGACTAACATGAACGAGTAACATCAAAAGATGGACAAGTCAGCCCATGACAACCTGCACTATCAAAGCAAGAGACAGGGAGGAATAGCGCTCCATAGTAGCCAACCTTCGATGCGGAGACGGTACTCAATGATGATAGTGATTATATATATATAATCGAACTGTGCACTTTTTTTAATATAAGAGAAATTCAAAGCAGACTTTAAATGGGAATCAGTGGGTAAAAGATAAAGAGGCCGATATAGAGAGAACGCTGAAACAAATACTTAAATGTGAAGCAACAATAAATCAGCCTATGACAACCTGCACCATCAAAGCAAGAGACAAAGCAGAAAGGCGCTCCATGGTAGCCAACCTTCGTTGCGGAGATGGCACCCGTTGATGATGATGAAGTAGAAACAATAGTAGGCATCAGCTCCCTTAATGAGGTTGAGAGACTCACCCGGAACAGATACGTATGGCGAGATACAATGCGGGTCATGTGCAAAGCCTGGCACCTAACCAAAGATCGTTGGACATAAGGTGTCTAAAATTTCCGCTCTATGTGGCGTCTTCGACTAGAAAAAGGAGAATAAATCTTCTTTTCTGCTTGCAACTTTAGACGTCAAAATTAATAAGTTCGAAGAAAGAAGAAAGTTCGCCATCTCAAGGCTGGTGACCTACAACTTGTCCGACGTGGTGACAGCGATGGATACAAGAGTTTTCTCTGTTCATCAGATGTTGGGCATGCTTGTAGCAGATGTTCAGCAATTATTTTACCCATGCCACAGGTGACATTCAACAGAGGTTTCTATCCATATGGTGTTGGAAAGGTAATACTTCAATCTGTCGCGGCCTGTAATGAGTTTCTTATGGTGTTGGAAAGGTGATACTTCAATCTGTTGCGGCCTGTAAGGAGTTCCTTGTGGTGTTGGAAAGGTTACCCTTCAATCTTTTGCGGCCTGTAATGAGTTCCTTATGATGTTGGGAAGGTGATACTTCAATCTGTTGCGGCCTGTAAGGAGTTCCTTGTGGTGTTGGAAAGGTTATACTTCAATCTTTTGCGGCCTGTAATGAGTTCCTTATGGTGTTGGAAAGGTGATACGTCAATCTGTTGCGGCCTGTAAGGAGTTCCTTATGGTGTTGGAAAGGTTACACTTCAATCTGTTAGGGCCTGTAAGGAGTTCCTTATGGTGTTGGAAAGGTTACACTTCAATCTGTTAGGGCCTGTAAGGAGTTCCTTATAGTGTTGGAAAGGTTACACTTCAATCTGTTGCGGCCTGTAAGGAGTTCCTTATGGTGTTGGAAAGGTTACACTTCAATCTGTTGCGGCCTGTAAGGAGTTCCTTATGGTGTTGGAAAAGGTTACACTTCAATCTGTTGCGGCCTGTAAGGAGTTCCTTGTGGTGTTGGAAAGGTGATACTTCAATCTGTTGCGGCCTGTAAGGAGTTCCTTATGGTGTTGGAAAGGTTACACTTCAATCTGTTGCGGCCTGTAAGGAGTTCCTTATGGTGTTGGAAAGGTTACACTTCAATCTGTTTCGGCCTATTCAGTCCAAAAATTGTTAATTTCTCTTCTCTGTTGAGTTGGCAGTAAGCCTAATTTTTACTGGCAGTGCTGATGTTTTGTATTCTATGCGTTAATGACAAGCCTCTTTGATTCCTCATAAGTTGTACGTGTAATCTGTCTGGTATAACTCGCCACGTTCCTTTGTCAACCTTTCTGCCTCGTCGTTTTTAGGGATGAATCGCAGTTCTGCATCCCTGGCAAAGCTTGTAGAGTGGTTGACTTAAATATTTCAGTTATTAGTTTCAATGACTCATCAGTGATGTAACTTCTGACAGAGCATCTGTGAGTGAGGAATACAATGTTATCTCCTTTAATTTTCTACTTCAAGAGAATTTCAACTGAAGTTTTCAGAGCTTCTGCCTTTACCTTACGGTTACTTGAATATTTGTATGCAGCAAGAGTGACTCTTTTCTGTGCTCCATTTTAAAGGTATTTATGAAAATTCCTGCTTCTCCGTTTCATTGATTACTGATCAATCTGTGTAGGCATGTGTCCAGAGGAAGTTTGGGTAGTGTTTCTCTATGTAGATAATGTTAGTTTTCTTCTTTGTTCTCCATTCTGGCTTCTTTTTTTTTAACATTATATCGAGAATGCTCAGTGGTTAGTGAACTGGACTACCACGGACAAGGGGTAGGGTTCAATCCCAACCGACGGCTTCTGGGTTCACCCAGCCTTAAATGTGTACCGGATTTTTTCTGGGAAAGTAAATCAGCACGGGTGTAATACTGACCACATTACCCAAAAATCATGCGCTGAAGGTCTGTAAAATTTATGGTCACTAACACCATATTTCCCTATACGCCACTTGGCGTGACGGGGGTACTTTACTTTACTTTTTTATATCGAGAATGCTCTCTATCAAGTAGGAATATGCCGTTTAGTTAGGATATAAGAGTTCAGATAGAATAGAAAAGTTTAGATTTTGTTCTCGGTTCATACCAAGTCCAATCTGTCTCAAAATTGTTCATACTCGACTGGTCTGCTATTTCATTGGATGTTGTTTGTAAGGTAGGAATGTTAAATAAATGATAAATCCGAACTTCGAGCCTTGTTCATTAAATTCCCTTCCTTCTCTGTATTGTAATGTGTATTTTCATCATCATCATGTGCCATACCGGTTGGCGTAGGTGATCATGTCCCTCCACAATCTTCTATCCACAGTGCATCGTATCAGTTCTGTTGTTGACTGTTTTCCATGCCATGACACCAAGCTATCCAGTATCTTCTCTCTATGTCGCCCGCGATATCTCTTTCCTTTTATTTTGCCAGTTGTAACCAAGTATTCCAACTTTCCTCTTCTCATGATGTGCCCGAAAAATGTTGATTGCTTCTTTCTGATGTTTTTTAAGAGCTCCCTTTTTGTGTTGCCCTCTTTGAGAACTTCCTCATTGTATTTTACGTCTACAATAAATTTCCCTCATGATTATTGTTACTATTAATCTTGATGGACACTATACCTCGTGTGGGCTGAATGCTGGCAGCGACTCATAGCTTTGGCTACTTGCGCTAGGGTTAGGGAATGAGAGAAGATTCTACGCGGTGACCATGGAAACAGACAAACCAGTCTGACCAAACGAGTCGGGATAAAGGATGGAAGGCAATCCGGTGTCTAAAAATGCATGCTGAAGTAGGAAAAGCTGGATCGAAAAGCGCATTTATCACCTGCTGCTGGCTATGTACTACAACAAAACGCACCCAAGCCCTTTTAATATCTGTTTATGGGTGGAAAACGAAGAGTGGTATTTGCATGTTGAACTCAAGACACAAGGAAAAGAAAAAAGTATCGATCGAGCATTTAAACATTTTATGTTTGTTCATATCTTGTTATTTTGTCCAGTCTTTCCTCTTTGTTTTTATGTGCTTCTTGTGTATATGAACATATAAAGAAATATTGTTTTTAATTTCCTTCTATGAAGTGACAAATAATTATTAATGACCTTATTTTCAATTGTTTGTCACATAAATTGTGAACATTTTCTTATAGCAAACAACAGGTCAGGTCAAAACTCAGAATTGTCTAGTAAAATGTAATATCCACCCCTTACTTATGCATGCGAGAGCTTGAAAACAACAAAAGAAATAGAAAATAAATTAAATGCATTTGAAAACAAATGCCCCAGGAAAGTACTTTGTATACCTTGGAATGAATTCAAGACTAGTGCAGAAATAAGAGAAATCGCAAAGCATAAAAAATATCAATTATAATCAAGAGAAGTAGGTGGCCATGTGATGAGAAGAGACAACAAGAGAATGTCAAAGGCCTTTAAAATGGGAACCAGAAATGTCCACCTGAAGAAACACTAAAAATAACGATGAGGCGAAAGGAAACAACAGCAGGCATAAGCTCCTTAGACGAATTTTAGCAAATCGCCCAGAACAGAGCAATGTGGCGAGATGCAAGGTCCTTATCATGGTCTGACACTGGATAACAAAGAGCGTCGAACACATGAATCTGGAATTGCTGCTCTATGTGCTGTCTTCGGCTCGAAAGGACAAAAGACAGACAGATAGGCAGGCAGATAGGCAGACAGGCAGGCAGACAGACAGACAGATAGGCAGGCAGGCAGACAGACAGACAGACAGGCAGGCAGGCAGGCAGGCAGGCAGGCAGACAGACAAGCAGGCAGACAGGCAGGCAGACAGACATGCAGGCAGGCAGACAGACAGACAGGCAGGCAGGCAGACAGGCAGACAGACAAGCAGGCAGACAGACAGGAAGTCAGACAAGCAGGCAGACAGGCAGGCAGACAGACAGACAGACAGACAGACAGGCAGGCAGGCAGACAGACAGGCAGGCAGACAGACAGACACAGACATATACATTAGTGCATTCAGAAAGTAATGCACCACATCGATTTTCCCAGGAACCGCTATTTCAAAAAGTATGATATTTGTGCACAGTAGATATGGATATGTCAAGTAAACATCGGTATCATTCAACGTAACCACATCCACTTGTACAGCTTTACGCCAGCGCGCAAACAAGTGCGTGTATTCCTAGCCTGTACTTGTCTTTGTCTTGATGTGTAGCCATTTCTTCGCTGCATGAATCTCTTTCATCATCTTCAAACCTTGTTCCACGGAGGGCATCTTTAAGTGGACCAAAAATATGGATAGCATAGGGTGCCAAATCAGGGCTGTATGGTGGATGGAGTAGCACAGCCCAACCCAATCTGGGGATTGCTTTTCACGTTGCCAGACTTGGTGATGGCGCGCATTGTCGTGAAGGAGAAACAGGTCTGCTGGATTCTTGAACTCTGTGAAAACGTTGATTGAGTTTTTTGTCCCCTTCAATGTCATAATGTAAGCTTGCAAATTGACTGTCTCTCCTCTTGGCATAACATCTACAAGAATAGCACCTTCAATGTCCCAATAGACAGTGACCATGACCCTTTTCAGCTGAAGATGTCTTGAATTTCCTTCTTCGTGGTGTGAGTGGATGATGCCACTCCATTGAGTGAATCATAGAGGAAAGGAAGTCTGTTTACAGCACTCGGAACAAAAATACAAATAATCAACAACAGAAAAAAATCAATAAAAAGATAAAAAAAATCGGGACGTCTGGTCACCTTACAAATAATCAACAACAGGAAAAAGAACAAAGAATAATATAAACAGATATTATAAATATATTTTATATTGTTCTTTGTTTTTTTCTGTTGCTGATTATTTGTAAGGTGAACAGACGTCCCGATTTTTCAGGGACAGTACCGATTTTTACTGTTTTTTTTTCAACCTTTGTCCCGGATTTGTTACTGTCCCGAATTTGTCCCGATTTTGTAGCTTTTGTCCCCGATTTGTTAACATACATTAGGGACACAAACGTTTACCAATTTTGCCAATATGGTAAACATCGCTTCGACTTAACAATTTTTCATATATATATATATATATATATATATATATGAATATATATATGAAATATATATATTTCATATTCTTGCATATTCATTATGTTACTTTCGTTTACCGACGAACTAATTTCATTGTGTTGTTTAGGGATAGAGGTTATTGCATTCATAGGATTTTATTGACACTGTGTGACTATAAGCTACCCTTTAAATTTGTTCAAATATTCTGTATCACGTAACTTTGATAAATCGCTGAATGTGTAATAGGGAAAATGAGAGATGGGGAGAGAGATGGAGAGGAGAGGAGATTCAATTTGAAGAAGAATGCTGTTTGGAACCTCCAATTTATTGATAAATTATTAGCCTGGCCTGTATAAAAAGGAAAACACTTGAAGATAAAACATTTCCTCAATTCGATATAATCTTATCACCCTTTACATTGGACTAAATGTGATAGACATTTTAAACAATTAATTAAAAAAAAAATAATTTTGTAAGTGTTAATTTTTAAAATATGTTTTATTTATATTATTTATATGTTATTACTATATTAATGTTTTTTTAATTTATATTTTTTATTATATTAAAAAAAATATATGTATTATTTTTTTTTAAATGATGATTGTTTCTTCCTAATATTGGAAATTAGCTCTCTTTCTGCTTTAACCTCTCTCAGAACATCTTCATTATTCTTCTTAGCTGTCCATGGTACTCTCAACATTCTTCTGTAAAACCACATTTCTACAGACTCCAGTGATATATATATATATATATATATATATATATATATATATATATATATATATATATATAAATTCTTAAAATATTTTTAAAATTAACTTTTAAAATATTTTTTTCGTATTTTTAAAAATTAATTATTTTATTATTTTTCTATTTTTTAAATAATTTTTTATTTATATATTTTTTTTAGTTCTTACTTTTTTCTCTCCTTAGAGAGCAACTATTTTTTTTACTGTCTAGAGTTGATCTGCGGTTTACGTCAACGCATTGAGTGTTGTTCAATGGCCGTCGTTGGAATTGTTTGACGCAAGTTATTTACATGTTACAACACATTAATGTGCATTGCTCTGTCAAGTCAACCGATTTTTTTTTTCTTTAAGGAATTTGCACCATGTATCGTTCGTTGAAGGCTGCATTCACTAGAGTAATCGGGAATCTATGGGCGCAGCCATTGTTGTGTGTGCTATGTCATCATAATGGCTCATAGTATATCCCTTGACCAGCCATACGCTAATCTTACGGTCTGTTGTTTGATGTGCGACGGGGATAATCCGATGACTAACTGTTCGGAATTGGAGTAAAAAACAATGTCCTAACATCATCAAGCGCTATACATTTTAAAATATACGACGATCATCATTTTCGGTAGGACGTGAACATCCGGTCAATATGGCGGATAGGCAGCAGGATCCATTGAAGGCTATGTATGAGAAGCATTCCTTGTTGCAGTTTCCTCATATTCCAAGTCCGGCTTGTTGCAGGAGCTACTGAGTCTGTGCACGCCGTGAGCTGTGTGTCTCATCCGTTTTGATCATGTTTCAATATTCCCTTTGTTTACGATGAATGATGATATTGTATGATAAGGAACAGTTGGCTGTATTCACTTTCTGTGCGGTTTCGTCTTATGTCTTTTGACGTGTGCTGAGACTGCTATGATGGGGACTACAGTTACCTTTCTTTATTTGGGAGATGAGTTAGTAATTTGGACGATTCCACTGGCACGGGCGGTTGAGCAATTATGGATTTTAATTCGTTTGCAGTGACATTGGAGTCTTCCATAACCATAACCATATTTTTTTTTTAAGTTTAAAATCAAATTCTCCTGAAAAAGTAGCAAATTTAAATAGGGTCAAAACCGGTCTCCAAGAACCCATGTGCACCGAAATGTTCCGGGAGACTATACTCGATAATAAAATCCCGCAAAGGATTAGCAGCCTTGAGGGTCATGGCAGCTGCCAACATCGAGCAGAGGCTACTTGCCCTTCTGTTCCAAGGACTAGTCCTCGCACCAATCGGGTATGCCCTAGCAATTCTTACTGTCACGTAAGACGCAAATTGACAAGCTGGAGAAAATACAGAATGGAGCTATGCGCATTATCATGGGGTGTACGAGGGACACTCCCTGTGTAGCAATAAGGTATGTACTCGACTTTCCAACCATGAATGACATGATCAAGATCTGGAGGGCACGAGCATACCTGAAGATTAGTGCAGATAAAGAGCATCCATTGCATCATGAGCTCAAAACAGGGAAGGGTGTCAGGCTAAAAAGAGGCAAATCATAGGTGGGCCGAGCAGAAGATGTCATCAAACAGATCTGTGGGCTTACCAACATCAACGCTGGCGAGGAGTGGATACCGGTGCCTACGTCATTCAGGGGGACATCCTCGTGTATTGTCACACTCGACAGGAAATGTAGCGAACAGAACTCAGTCGTGGTCAATGCGGAGGTCAACGGTCTCATCTAAGATAACACCGATGAGAAAGATGCAGTCATCTATACAGACGGATCTGTAATACGACACGAAAGAAGTGCATGGGCATTTACAGCACGCTCGGCAGGCAGAATAGTGAAGGAAGACAGTGGTGCATACGTTATGACCACGAGTAGCATGACGATGGAGGTGATGGCAGTGACCAAGGCATTCATCTGCCTAGAGTCACAAGACTACACCCACGCCTGTATACTGAGTGATTCGATGAGCATGATATGAAAAGTGTAGGCGGGATCTGTATGTAGGCAATGGGTAGAGTCATTGCAGAAGTAAAAAATACGTAAGGTCACATTTGTCTACGTCCCAGGACATGCTGGAGTACGGGGAAATGAAAGGGCGGACAGGTTGGCTAGCTGCGCTATTGTTGAGGACGGTCAACCAATGGATCGGGCGGACATCATCAATGCCCTCCGGGAAGTGGGAAGGACACAGGACTTCGACAACCATGAGTCCACGTCACTCCTTCGGATGAAAGAGATGGGAGTTAAGATGGACACAGCCAGAAACGAGAAACTTAGTGGGCGTGTAAGAAGACTAATCAACCTACACAGAACTGGAGTCGTCAGTCGTTGGACACTTCAAGACTTGCTTAGGAGGGGACCTGAGCACCTATGGACATGTTCGGAGTGCAACGATGATGACCCGCTAATAACTCAATAACTCAATACTCGACTCTGGAGAGAGGATCTTGTAGATGATGACCCGCTAATAACTCAATAACTCAATACTCGACTCTGGAGAGAGGATCTTGTAGATGATGACCCGCTAATAACTCAATAACTCAATACTCGACTCTGGAGAGAGGATCTTGTAGATGATGACCCGCTAATAACTCAATAACTCAATACTCGACTCTGGAGAGAGGATCTTGTAGATGATGACCCGCTAATAACTCAATAACTCAATACTCGACTCTGGAGAGAGGATCTTGTAGATGATGACCCGCTAATAACTCAATAACTCAATACTCGACTCTGGAGAGAGGATCTTGTAGATGATGACCCGCTAATAACTCAATAACTCAATACTCGACTCTGGAGAGAGGATCTTGTAGATGATGACCCGCTAATAACTCAATAACTCAATACTCGACTCTGGAGAGAGGATCTTGTAGATGATGACCCGCTAATAACTCAATAACTCAATACTCGACTCTGGAGAGAGGATCTTGTAGATGATGACCCGCTAATAACTCAATAACTCAATACTCGACTCTGGAGAGAGGATCTTGTAGATGATGACCCGCTAATAACTCAATAACTCAATACTCGACTCTGGAGAGAGGATCTTGTAGATGATGACCCGCTAATAACTCAATAACTCAATACTCGACTCTGGAGAGAGGATCTTGTAGATGATGACCCGCTAATAACTCAATAACTCAATACTCGACTCTGGAGAGAGGATCTTGTAGATGATGACCATCCACTCTTGTAGCACGAGGTTCATCCGGACATCAGGAAGGACAGCGGAACGTTCATACGGTCTTAAGCTCCTTCTGCCCAGCGACTCGTGTTAAGCCAGTGCCGGCAACCGGCAGTCAACTGCTACATCACAACCGGCAGTCAACTGCTACATCACAACCGGCAGTCAACTGCTACATCACAACCGGCAGTCAACTGCTACATCACAACCGGCAGTCAACTGCTACATCACAACCGGCAGTCAACTGCTACATCACAACCGGCAGTCAACTGCTACATCACAACCGGCAGTCAACTGCTACATCACAATTGCCGCGTTCTTGTACTTCTGGCGACGTGCAAGTAATCCACCATTGGCGAGGGCCAAACACGAAGAACTCTTTTTCTTGTTTCTATTGTCAAAAATGGATTGCATAGTATCTTCCTCATTTTTAGGAAAGCTGCTTTTGCCTGAGCCATTCTGCATCTCAACTCTGTTGTACATCTTCCGTCTGACGTTAACAAAGTTCCCAAATATTTAAACTCATTTACCTGTTTTAATATTGTTCCACTTGTCTTTATTTTGCACTGAGGCGATGTCTTTTTCTTTGTTGTTACCATTACTTCTGTCTTTCTGCTAATAAGACTGAGTCCTTTATTTTTGCTTTCTTTCACTATAATGTCCAATATTTCTTGTAACTCATTTTCACTCTTAGCGATTAAGAATGTATCATCATCATACCGTAGATTATTAATATTATGACCTCCGATTGTTATTCCAGGCATGCCCCTTAAGGATCTTAAAATAATCTCACTTTAATAATTAGACAAATTTGGTGACATCACACAACCTTGCCTAGCACCCTGTTACATTCCCAATTGATTTCCAGTTCTTATGGCTGCTGTTTGTTGCCAGTACATGTTCTTTATTATTCTTAGATCTTTGCTGTCTACATTTATGCTTTCTAAAATTTTGATTATTTCTTGGTGCTTTATTTTGTCAAAAGCTTTGGTATAATCTATGAAACATAGGTATAGATTTGTTTTCACCTCTATGGCTCTTTCTACTGAAGATCTTATGATGTATATGGCATTGCTTGTTCTTTTATCTCTAACAAAACCACACTGTTCACTAATTTCTGGACTGATTTTGTTTCGCACTCTATGCATGATGATTCGTAGTAATATCACAGTCATGTGACTCATAAGGCTTATTGAGCGACGATCATCGCATTCAATCGCACCAGATTTCTTTGGTAGGACTCTGAATATTGGTTTGAGCAGGTCGCCTGGTATATATCTGGTGTTATAGATATCATTCAATATTTTTGTTATTATTTCTATTCCAAAATCACCTATGGCTTCAATCTCTTCTTTAGTTATATTATCTGGTCCAGGAGCTTTTCCTGCTTTCATATTGCGCAAGGCGTCTTCCACTTCTTCTTTGAGTATTTCTGGTCCTTCTCCATTATCCTTAATATTTACTTCTGTTCGTCCGTTATTATAAAGATATTTAATGTATCTGTCCACCGTTCCCTTATGCTTTCTTGTTCAATCAACAGTTCTCCTTCCTTTGATTTTAAACATCCAGTTTTTTTATAGCGTTTTTCTTCTTGTTAATTCTTCAATTTGTTTGTATATAGCTTTGGCATCTCCTTTTTGTTGCACTTCAATCTCTTTGCGTCTCTGTTTTAGCCATACTTCTCTTGCTTCATTGCATTTTAATTCAATTTCTTTATTTAATCTCTTATATTCATCTTTATTTTCTTTATTTCTTCTTCTTGTATCCATTAGCTGCAAAATGTCATCTGTCATCCATTTATTTCTTGAATTTGTCCTCACTGGTGGTATGAACTCTTTTGATGTTTGTTGCATTGATTCTTTTAGCATTTCCCACTGATCATCAATGCTTTGTATATTCTCTATTGCATTGTCTTATTCTTCTACCTTTCAGCTCCCTGTGGAGCATAGGTCTTCAAGAAACACTTTCCAAGTCGTTTTGTTTCTTCCCATTCTTGTAAGATCATTCCATGTCTTCCCCATCATCTTCATCTCTGCTTCTATCTGTCTTCTCTAAGAATTCCTTTGTCTTCCTCTTTGCCTTTTCCCATGAGGATTCCAAAAAAGGGCCTGGTGTGTAATACTTTCAGTTGGCTTCCGCAGTGTGTGTCCTATCCAGCGCCATTGTCTTCGCTGTATCTCTTTATCCACTCTTATTTGACTGGTACATTTCCATTTCCCAATAACATAAGATATGCTGATGATACTGTTCTACTAGCAGAAAATCTTAAAGACCTACAACAATTGCTTAATGTGATAAAAATAACAAGCAAAAAATATGGACTAGAAATGAATATCAAAAAGACTAAAACTATTATCATAAACAAAGAAAATTCTCAAGACCTACAATTAAATATCACAGTTGAGGGAATACATCTGGAGACAGTCCAGAGTTACAACTACCTGGGACATACTATAACCAATGATGGAAAATGCAAAATTGAAATAAACAAAAGAATAGGTATGGCAAAAAGTAATTTTAATGGCATGAAAAATATACTAACAACAAAACAAATATCAACAGGGCTGAAACTAAGAAGGCAAAATGTTACATCTTCTCAATATTCCTGTATGGTGCAGAAACATGGACCTTAGACAAGAAAACAGAACAGAAAATTGACGCCTTTGAAATGTGGATTTATAGAAGAATCGGTAGAATTGGATGGAAACAAAAGATAACAAACGATGAAGTTTAAAAACAACTGAAAATAAAAAGAGAACTACTAAATACAATTAAGACAAGACAAATGAAATTTTTGGGGCATGTTAAAAGACACAACAGCCTACTAAAAGTAATATTGGAAGGAAAAATACAAGGTAAAAGAGGCAGAGGCAGACCAAGACTAACATGGACGAGTAACATCAAAAGATGGACAAGTCAACCTATGACAGCCTGCACCATCAAAGCAAGAAACAGAGTAGAATGGCGATCCATGGTAGCCAACCTTCGTTGCGGAGAAGGCACTCGATGATTATGATGATTTCCATAATTCTATGTTAGTAATTCTGTCCTGCCATTTCCATCCTTTTATTCTGCGTAAGCATACATTAATGAAAGTCTGTATCTTCATGATTGTCAATTTTGTTGTTCTCCATGTTTCACATCCATATAATTGGACTGACTTAATATTGGAGTTTATTTTTTTTATTGTTGTATTTAACCTAATTTCTTTGGACTTCCATATGTTTCTCAGTGCAAAAAAAGCTCCTCTTGCTTTTGATATCCTTATTTTGATGTCATTTTCTGTTCCTTCCTCTTTATCTATATTACTACCCAGATATATGTATTATTGTACGTCTAGTAGAGGTATTTCTCCTAATTTTATTTGGTTATCGCCAACGGTATTAATTCTCATAACGTTGGTCTTATCTCTATTAATCTTCAGTCCTAGCTGTTGTGATTTTTCATCACGTATGCTCACTTTATCCTGCATCTGTTGATGGCTGTGTGGTAGGAGAGCTATGTCATCAGCAAAGTCTAAATCATCAAGTTGCTTGGTCAGTGAGATCTGGATTCCATTTCTGTTGTTTTGAGTTATTTTCATAATCCAATCTATGACCAGTAGAAAGAGAAATGGAGACAGAAGGCATCCCTGCCTTACTCCTGTTCTTATTTCAAAAGCTTCTGTAAGCAAGTTTCTAGTGTGGCTTCATGCAACACTCTAGATTTCATTCCGTCATACATTGTTTTTATCAGGTTAATAAACTTTATGGGAGCCGCGATAGTTCAGTGGTTAGTGAACTGGACTACAAAGGACAAAGGGTAGTGTTCGATCCCAACCGACAGCTACCGGGTTCACCCAGCCTTAAATGGGTACCGGATTTTTTTCTGGGAAAGTAAAGCAGCACGGGCGTAATACCGACCACATTACCCCAAAAATCATGTGCTGAAGGACTGTAACATATAGGGTCACTAACACCATATTTCCCTATACGCCACTTGGCGTGATGGAGGTACTTTACTTTTACTAATAAACTTTATGGGACACTTAGAAACTTCCAAAGCATTCCTTTGTCTAAACTATAAAATGCCTTTTCGTAATCTATGAATCCAATATAAAGTGGGGACTATAGTTATAAACTGTGTTCAACTATTATACGTAGAGTTGTTATTTGATCAGCACATGATCTGTTCTTCCTAAAACCTGCTTGTTCATCTCTTAAATGTTTCTCTAGGGCCTCTTTTAGTCTCTCCATAATGATTTTGCTTAATATTTTTCCTGGCACTGATAGTAGCATAATTCCCTTATAATTTGTGCTGTCCTGTAAATTTTCTTTCTTTGGTAGTTTCATCATATAATCTGCTTTCCAATCTTTAGGTATTTCTTCCCTCTCCCAAATTTTATCTAATAGATCATGTAATATCTTCGTAGAGGTGTTAATATCTGCTTTGATGGCTTCCGAGGGAATTTCATCTGGTCCTGTGGCTTTACCATTTTTTAATAGTTTGATGGCTTTCATTATTTCTTCTTTGCTTTGGTTTTCCACAGTTAACGTGTAACTCTTCTTCTGCTGGTAGTATATCTGGAGGATTATTTGAGCCGGGTCTGTTCAAAAGTTCTTCAAAGTACTCTTTCCATCACTCCATTTGTTCCCTTATATTACAAAGCAGATTTCCTTCCTTATCTTTAATAAAGGCATTGATCTGTTTGTATTTTCCACTTAATTTCTTTGTGCTGTTTGTACTGTACAGTTCTTTCCTATTCCCTTTATTTGCTGCTTCTTCTGCCTCTTTAGCTAGTTCATCTATATAATTCCTCTAATCCCTTTTAATGACTCTTCTCACTTCTTTGCTCACCTCTGTGTAAGCTCCCTAGTCTTGGCTTTATTACTTCTCGTTTTGCTTTTATTTATGTCTGCTTTCTTGTTCTTTCTTTATTTAATTTTATCCGGGGTCTCTGCTGTCATCCATGCCTTATTCTGGCGTTCTCTTTTCCCCAGCGTTTCTTCGCAGGTCTCTTTCCATATATCCTTTACCTGTTTCCAATGATCTTCTATATTTATTGTTTTTTCTAGTTGTTGGAGGACTTGGTATTTGTTTGATATTGTGACTGCGAATTTATCTTTAATTCCTTGTTCTTTAATAAACCCTATATTGAAATACTTTCTACCTTTATTCGTTGTAGTAGGCCCCTATATCTTTTTAGTTTAAGTTTGGCTATCAGAAGATGATGATCTGAAGCTACATCTGCCCCTCTATATACTTTTACATCCTGTCAGGATACCTTAAACGTATTATTAATACATATGTGATCGATTTTATTTTCCGTTCTATGATCCGGTGACACCCATGTAGCTTTGTGTATTATTTTATGTTGGAATATTGTTCCTCCTCTATTGCATTGTACCGGTTCTGAATTGTGATTTTATATTTGTCTTGCACTTCTTGTCTGATTTGAGTAAATCTAAATTTAATTTGATGTTAATTGAGGCTCGTTTTGCTGCTTTTAATTTTACTCTAAGCTTTCCCACAACTAGTACATGATCACTATTGCAATCTGTCCCTGGCCTAGTTTTCACACACACTAGACTGTTTCTAAATCTATTGCTTATCATTATGTAATCAATTTGATTAAGTGCGTTAACTCCTGGGCTTTTCCATGTTCACAGATGTCTTGGATGTTGCTCAAACCAGGTGTTTCTATCATCATGTTGTTTGTTCTTGCCCAGTCAATAAGTTTGTCACTTCTTTCATTCCTCTCGCCTAAGCCATAATAACCAACTACTTCCTCAACTCTTTCCTTTCCTACTTTTGCGTTAAGATCCTCTAGAACTATGATGTTGTCACGTGGTTTGCATTCACGAAGTGCCTTATTTAACTCATCGTAAAATGTATCAATTGTTTCCTCTAAGCTGTCTGCTGTTGGTGCATCAACTGTATAAGATTTATATCTATTGGCTTTCTATTCAATTTCACTAAAAGGACTCAGTCAGATATTTGGTAAAAGCCATTCACTATTCTTGCTCTTTCTGCATCCAAGATGATACCTACTCCTCTTTGGTGTTCAGTACCTCCAGAATAGATTATTTTATGTTCATCAGAATATATCTCCCCTGGCCCAGTGTATCTCATTTCGCAAAGTCCCAGTAAATGTAAAACCATACTTTTCATTTTCTGTTTGATATTTTCCAGTTTACTCTTCTGCATGAGTGTTCTCACATTCCAAGTACCTATCTTTAGAGTCTGTTTTATCTTTATTTTGCTTACAGTAGATTGACGACGATCGGGTATCACCTGTAGCACATGATGTCCCCTACCGTACGAAGGTTTTCCGTTGGAATCCCCTTAACGTTGTTGCTGCTACAGAAGGTGCATTTGCTTATCATACATTGATACACAATCATACATTTAGATCTATGGACTGCACACCAAAATTACCTCAGGTTACTTTACAACTAAAATTTGCGTGTGCACGTACGAAAACAGAAGCCATTATTGGAAATGAGTTCACACCCCATGTTCAAAACGAGTTGAGATGTGACCAAGAAAACTCAACATTTATTTCCATACTAACAGATGCCTCCAACCACAAGGAAATCAAGATTTTTCCTTGGCTTGTCAGATACTTTGATCACAATAAGGGGCTGAAAATTAAAATATTAGAATTGAAGTCATTGCCAGGAGAAACATCTGCTGTTGTTAGTAGTTGTTATTAATGACTGTCTAACGGAAAAAAAAGGTTTAGAAAGGAAAGTAGTTGCATTATGTGCAGACAACACAAATTCTAATTTTTGGGGCACTGAAAGGAAAGGAAAGAACAAAGTTTTCATAAAGCTGAAAGAAAACCTTGGACATGGTTTGATAGGTGCTGGTTGTGCATGCCATATTTTCCACAACACTGTTCGAGCAGCTGCAGATGTATTGCCTGTTGATGTTGAGATGATTATTGCTAAAATTTATCTGCACTTCAAATCATACACAATTAGAGTTGAAAATCTCAAGGAGTTTTGCCAGTTTGTGGACACAGACTTCCAGATGATTTTAGGTTATGCACAGATTAGATGGCTTGCACTGCTGCCTGCTGTTGAAAGGGTTCTTCACATGTTCCTGTCTTTAAAATCCTATTTTCAGTCTCAAGACAGATGCCCAGTCATTATACAGAAATTCTTTGAACACCACCTGTCTGAAGCATGGCTTATTTTTGTTCACAGTCAGGCATCCTCTTTCCACGAAGCAGGGCAGAAAGTAGAGGTGGTCACTGTTTTTGAAATAATTGACATCAATGGGTTGATAATTATCTTGGAGTCCAAACTGGAAGATGGTTTCTTGCCATCAAGAGTTAAGCTAATTCCTGACAAGCTGGAAATGGAAGGAATTCCAAAGTATGATGTGAACAAGTTTAAAGCCAGTGTTTCTTCATTCTATAAAACAGCTCTAAGTTATTTGAAGAAATGGGCTGCAAATAATTTTCAAAATAGAGGCCTACAGCTGGATAATGTTGAACAGAACACCAACTTGGGAAGATATTCAAAAGTCTTCATCATTAGTGAGTCAAAAAAGTACATTTTTAGTCGACTTTCCAGAAAATGAAATGAATGACGAATATGTTTACATGAAGCAGTTTGTTACGTCTCAGAAAATTAATTAATGGAGTATTAATAAAACATTACCAGGACAGCGTTGGATTGAAATGGCTTCCCACTTCAAAAACAGGCATGTGCCAATTTCACACATTCTGAAGCTGGCGGAGTTCTTTTTGTGTCTACCTGGAACAAATGCTGCAACGGAAAGATTGTTTTCACTGATGAACAGCTTGTGGACAAATGATAAAACACATCTAAGTGTGGACACTTTAAAGGCCATGTTGATCACCAAAATGAACAATGAGCAAACATGTGTTGAATTTTTTAAGATGCTCCAAACAAAGAAAGATCTTTAAAAAACCCTCATCAGAAAAGTACAGCAACTCTGCTTCACCTTCCATTTAAGTGAGTATCACTGATGTTTTTGTTTATCTCCTGATAACGTTTTGCAAGCCTATACTGTTAGGTGTTTTAATTATTTTTAAAATATATGTATTATTCACCTGAAAAAGACGGAAGAAATTTAATTTTATTGATGGAAAATTTGTGTCAAATTTATGGTTTCAAAAATATGGTCACCTTATTATTTGCCATTTTTTTACGAGTGCTGTAAATATACTATGTCCCACGATTCGATGAATTATCGTCTCGAACGTTTCCCTCTATAATAATATTCATTTATTATTATTTGTCTCCACTCCATTGACTGTCTTTTCATCTCAGGTTCAAAATGATTTGCCCAGGTTACGTCCCCTGTAACAATCTTAGCCAAAAAGTTCTCTCCATCAACATTGAAACGCTCCAACAGTTCAGAAAAAATTGATTTTCTTTGCAATCGGTGCTCATTTGTGAGATTTCGTGGAACCCATCTTGTACAAACCAACTCAGAGAGTTTTATAATTGCATTTGTACTATAAATGCTGACTGACAACTTTAAGGCTAATTGTTAAGTAGTGATGCGCCTATCAACAAGAACAATGCTCTCAGAGTATTTCAGCATCTCTGCATTGGTGGCTGTGGCAGACCGTCCACAGCGCGGCCGATCAAGAAGCTCCATATCTCCGCTTTCCGATTCTTTTATTCTCTGAACCCAGCGACTTACTGTGCGTCTGTCGACTGCAAACTTCCGTACACATCACATAGGCGTTTGTGAATGTTCACAATAGTTTCTTCTCTAAAACGAGAAATCCTATCACAACTGGCTGCTTATAACGCAAGTTGCTAACATGTTCAATTTCAACGGTTTACTGCAGTCGTTTTATTTGGCCGAATGCGTTGCAATATGGTGCATACATTCGACACGTATCATATTTAAAGTGTGCAAAACTTCATGCTTCAATCTTTATTATTAGCTGAGAAAACCGATGTGGTGCATTACTATTTGAAAGACCCTCATAGATAGATAGACAAATAACAGGTGTACAATAACAACCTTGCATGACAGAACGTTGGATGTCAACATATGTTAAGCTGCAACTGAAGACCCAGCTTTTGATGCGGAGACGTCATTTAATCTGATTCCTTTTAAAAGGGCGTAGTCAAAATTTAACATTGACCTTGGATATTAGTGACAACATTTTCTTCTAGGTGCTGTCAATCATGAATGTACTTTGTATACCTGTAAGAATCACGACGACCGAATTTGTGACAAGCAGGTATAGGTAAGCTATTTTCAGTAACCGGAAACCTACCTGTAAAATCACACCCCTGCTCTGCGCATGTCCACAGCAGTGAAAATGGCGATCGTCTTGTAATTTTATGGGAGGGACAAAGTCGTCAACAAGGGATGGAAACGTTACAGTATTATTGCTGTGTCGGCTGAAAAGCTTTTATGTGAACAAAATTTTCTGATTATTTTAACATTTGTTTGAAAAGTGGAGTGTACCTATGAATACGAAGAAAGAAGTAACTTCATCAGCACTGAACTCACTGACTGTCGCTACAAAAAAACTGTCTCTACTCACTGTTGTGTTGGGTTGGTGTCGATGTCGCCGTGCCTGTCGTTGTCAATGTCTCTGTCGTCCTGTCATTGAATAAGTAAATTGACCGAGTCAGTGCAGTCAATCAAGATACTAGTTAGTGCCACATTCACGGTCTCAGACTGACTGAGTGTTTAACTTTACATTCAGTAAGTTGAGTAAGCACCTGTCACGACTGTGTTGTTACCGTCTGTTACGACTGTATGATAATTAATAATTAATAATGCAAAAATAATGATAAAAAAAGATAATGATAATGAATGATATTTTGTTAGTGTGCAACTTCACTTCACTAAGATAGATGAGATTGCTAAGAATACTGAATAGTATAAGTATAAGATAGCAATTATAGTCAAATATGCACGGTGTGTCTGGAGTGAACAAAAAAAAATTAATACAGTTAACATGGTAACGGTTAGCACTTGAGTTGAGTACGCTAGTTCTACACTATATAGACTTATAGAACAAACGACTGATAGTATACTACATATAAATGATATTTATTGCAAGCAGAGTAGAGGATAGTAGATTAGTAAAGTAAGTAAAGATAGAGTTGACAGAGACAAGTTTTGCAAGGCAGCCACTTCTTGTTTTAATCCTGGACTAATAATTTTTAAATTAGCAGCAGGTGCAGTGTGATAAGATTGTAATCATTGTTGGTTTGTCGTGATAAAGACACAATCATGGCATTTATTAGCAACTTCAAGAAACTGTTCAGGTTTGGATCAGATGATTCCCAATTAAAGAAAAAAGGGCAATGGAATATGAACATCAAGAAGGATCAAGATCCATTACAACTTTGGGATATTATTGGGGAAATTGGAGAAGGTGCATTTGGTGCTGTTTACAAGGTATGAATATACTAAATTAATAAATGTTGAATGAGTTAATTATTAAACAACAATAATAATTTTTGTAGTGTTTTTTTTTTATCTCTTTAATTTCATAATTATTTTGTTGTTTTGGTCATAACTATCTTGCTTGCATCTCTTATGAAGCATTTAATGTCTCATTAAATAGAATGTGTTGTACAAGTTATTAGTAATTACTGTATTGAGTATATGAGTTCAGTATGAAAATAATGTTAATGGAATATCATTATTTGGACATAATACTTTAAAATAGCTAGAAACATTGGTCCAAGTTTAAGGGCTTAACATTAACAGCTAGGAAGAGTCTGAAGAGTGATGGCCCACTCACAACACATTTGATTTAAATAAATGCTTTATGATTTATCTTTCATTTGCCTATTCATTTTAGTCTATATCTGCAATGTCATTTCTTGTATAGATATTACTGTTTTTTATAGTTCTTGCCAAGGCCAATATAGTTTTGCCTGTATTGTGTATCTATGGGTCAATGGGTTTTCCTCAGTGTTCTCAATACTGTCTTGAAGCATGTGTCTAGCAGTCTGGGGCGTCAGTTCACATATACACTTAATTGAAGTGTCAATCTCTTTATTTCTTTCTGCCGTTCACCTGATGACTGCTAAAGGAATGGATAGTCCCTTTCACCATCTGTGCTAAAATGGATGTTATATGGGTATGGAGATGCTGTGTTGTGCTTATTTGTGCCTTCCAGCACAATGTATCCGACTTTTGTCCCTACTTGCTTGGTCAGATTGGAAAGTATGTTTCCAATTAGCACCACTGGAAGGTAGAGCAGGGTCTTGATCTACTCTGTATATCGCTGATCCTGATGCAATCAGTCAGCTGTGGGTCACTGACCTCACTCAGCTCAATTGCTGGATAGGCATCTTGGTTCCCAGTATTTTCAATGATTTCAGTGCATACTTTACTTCTTAATCTTATTAGCTGTTTATGGGATCATTGTTGTCAATGTGCTGTTATCTTGATATTGTTTGACTGCTTGGGGACTGTCTGCAAAGTTATGCAACTAGTGTTTTCTTCCTTTCATTTGATACCAGAATGAACAGGTTTGCATAGGTATGGGTTATACTTTTTTTCTCTCTTCTACCTTCTTTCACTTCAGCTTGGGGTTTCAAATATTTAAGAAATATACTTCACAGTGATCTATACTCCTGAAACGAACACAAAATCTGGTCTTTCAGAGCCAACTCTGAATGACCTAAATTCTCTTGAGCTGAATTATATGGCTTGCAAGGTTCTGAATTATAGGATTGTTAGACTGAGCTGAATTATATAGGCTGCAAGGTTCTGAATTATAGGATTGTTAGACTGAGCTGAATTATATGGCTTGCAAGGTTCTGAATTATAGGATTGTTAGACTGAGCTGAATTATAGGATTGTTAGACTGAGCTGAATTATATGGCTTGCAAGGTTCTGAATTATAGGATTGTTAGACTGAGCTGAATTATATGGCTTGCAAGGTTCTGAATTATAGGATTGTTAGACTGAGCTGAATTATATGGCTTGCAAGGTTTTGAATTATAGGATTGTTAGACTGAACTGAATTATATGGGTTTGCAAGACTGAGCTGAATTATATGGGTTTGCAACACTGAGCTGAATTATACTGGTTGCAAGACTGAGCTGAATTATATTGGTTGCAAGACTGAGCTGAATTATACTAATTGCAACACTGAGCTGAATTATACTGATTGCAACACTGAGCTGAATTATACTGATTGCAACACTGCGCTGAATTATACTGGTTGCAACACTGAGCTGAATTATATTGGTTGCAAGACTGGAGAATGTACTCTGATTATCTGGAGATTGACCAAATGGACAAATATTGTTATCTCCAAGTCTGAATTTGATAAACTTGTCAGATTCTGTTGTGTCTATATCTCAGTTTTAGTGTAACTGATTGACCTTTGTTAGAAATGTTGTAGATATGTTCCTAACAATCAATATATGGGTGGTACAGAGAGCAGCACAGAAAAAACAGCACAGGCTTCTTTCTACCTTGGGAGATGAAACATAAAATTAAAAACCCTATCAATATAGAGAAACAAATTTTGGAAGTAACAAACTCAAATTGTATAGTTTGGTCTACATGTTCTATATATTGCATCTGATGTAACTGACAGTAGTGGAGGCTCAGGCACCTCCCAGCAGCAGAGCTGGAAGTTGTCAGCGACTCACAGCTTACAGCTTCCGGTGAACCAGAACCATCCAGACTAGATGCTCCACCTCTCAGTGGTGCCTCTAGTAACAGACTAACCTGTCTAATCTGGCCAAGCGAGTAGGGATCAAAGAGGGACAACAACCCTTTGCTCAAAAATGTTGTGTTGAAGTCGGATGTGTTGGACCGAAAGGTGCAAATATCACAGTTATACTGCAAACCACAACACAGACATGCCCACTTAACATTAAGGCCTAGGATGAAGAGGTGTATTCCTTTATCAGGTGAACGCAAGCACTGACAATAGTGAGACATCAAGAAAGCATTCATTTGAAAGAGATGGGAACAGGATGTCCACCATCAACTGTGCTGAGATTGGTCTGTGTGCAATGAGGATAGTTGAACAAAAAAGCTGGTCAAGACCTATTCTACCTCCCAGTGGTGCTCCTGGAAGCTGACTAACCAGTCTCGCCAGGAAGTTGGGATCAAAGAGCGAAGGAAACTCTCAGTACTCAGTAAAAGTGCCATGCTGAAAATTGATATGTTAAACTGAAAAGTGCATATTTCTCAGATATACTGCCAACCACAATACAGCACATCTATGCCCACTCAGTGTCTTTTATGTGTGGACAATGAAGAATAGTAGTTATTTAGTGATTGCAGAGGAAGAAAGCAGATTCCCTAACTGTTAAACACAAACCAGATAACATTTCTGGAATTTGAACTAAGAATGAAAGAATGAAAAATATAGTGTGAGAAATGAAAAGCCTATATAAACAACATGCAAGGAATAAGTTAAAGCAGATGGACCACAAGGAAAATCATAACTGGAATTGGAGACACAGTACTCTGCAATTAAAGATAAGCAACGCAATGAAGAAGTTTCAATAATTCTGTTGAGAAGAAAAGAATTATGTTACAAAAATAGAAACCAGTTAGTGACAAGTTGATAAATGAAGTGCAGCAAGATCACTAAGCTTAGTACAGGGTTATGCATTAACAAATAGCAATGACAATTAGACAAATATTAAATTCTCCCAACACTTGCTAAAGGAAATAGACAAAGAAGACATGAAGTAGTCAGAGTTATGAGAGACCTTAAGGATAAAGTATGATCAGATAATGTACACAAAAATAAAGTTATGGGGAAATTGGCATAGTAAACAAGAATATGAGTAAAGTGATAAACCTTTGTTGTATAAATAACACTGTGATTGGAGATGAATTTTTCCTGATCATCATCATGTGCCATACCGGTTGGCGTAGGCGATCATGTCCTTCCACGATCTTCTATCCACTGTGCATCTTATCAATTCTGCTGTTGACTGTTTTCCATGCCATGGCACCAAGCTATCTAGTATTTTCTCCATCTGATCCATGATCTCTCTTTCCCTGTATTTTGCTGGTTGTAACCAAGTATTCCAACTTGCAACCTCTTATCATGATGTGCCTGAAAAATGTTGTTTCTTTCTGATGTTTTTTAGGATCTTCCTTTTTTGTGTTGGCCACTTTGAGAATTTCTTCATTGATCTTTTTAGCTGTCCAAGGAACTTTCAATATTCTTCTGAGAAATCCCATCTCTGTGTCTCTAATTGTCTTTTTATTTGTTTGCTTACTGTCCATGATTTGCTTACATAGGTCACAATTGGCTCTATATAGCACAGATGGACTCTCTTTCTCATTTCTATTAACATAGATTTGCAATTTAATTAGATTCAGTAATAATAAAATTACACATAATGTTTGTATTATTAATCCCAGGCAAGAAATAAAGAGACAAATGATTTTGCTGCTTTAAAACAAGTTGAGATCAAGTCAGAGGAAGACTTGGAGGACTTTGCAGTTGAAATCAACATCCTGGCAGAATGTCAGCATAAAAATATTGTCAGTCTCCATGAAGCTTACTTCTTTGACAGCAAACTATGGGTAATTATTAATTAATGTTTATTATTTATCTTTGTAACAGCATGTATACAAATATTGAGAATGCCATGGACAGGTATGAAGAGTAATGAAAAAGTTCTGAAAGAGGCCAAAGCAATAAAGAGCTTATTTCCTATATTAGGATGAAATAATCATAATTTTTTGGTCATGTAATGAGAAGGGAACAGCTGGAATATATTGCGACAACTGGGAAAATTGAGGGACGAAGAGATAGCGGGAAGCAAAGAGAAAAGATACCAGACAGCTTAAGAGAATGGCTTGGAAGAATATCAACAACAGAAATAATCAATAACTGTTGAGATCGAAAATTGTGGAGAGACATGGTCACCTACACCAGCAGGCTCGGTGCTTCATAATGATTTCTCTTTGTTAAAACTGACAGTTTTTCAGTTCTCTGCTTCCACATACTTACAAATATACTTTTAAAAATGAAATCAACACCAATATTGGAGATGGAGAAATTGTGGAGGATACCAGCACTGAGAGAACGGAGGGACACAATGGTGCTGATACAGGCAGAAAAATTTGCTTGCATGCCGAGACATCCAATGAAGGACCGATTCCAAAATCTTGCATTGGGACGACTTAAGAGAAGCAGTTTTATCCACCAAGTCAAGCGTATTAGTAGACAAACAGCAGACATGCCAAGAGTTCTTAACCCCCTACTGCCTATACCAGAACAGACTCCCTGGACAGAAGAATCAGGATTATCAATACAAATACAGACAGAAGTGAAAGGAATAGTTGACAAAGAGGAACAGAATAGTCTACAGCGAAAAACAATAACTCTCAGTTTCCTGGTTGAAGAATACCCACAAGACCTATGGATTCATGTGTACACAGATGGATCAGCACAGAATGCAGTAAAGAATTGGGGAGCAGATGCATATATAAAGTACCCAAATAACACTAGGGATATGAATAAAATAGCAACAGGGAAATATTGTCACAATTATGATGCAGAAATACAAGCAATAAAGTTGGCAATAGAAAAACTGCTGAACAGTAATCTAACCCCACAGCCTGTATTGTTTTTGACAGATGCAAGATCAGTACTCCAGGCACTACAATCCAGAAAATTACCACATCTGCAGACCTTATTGACTGAACTCTGCAAGCACCACAGGGTTGCCCTGCAGTGGATCTCATCTCACTGTGGAATACCAGGAAATGAGAAAGCAGATCAGTTGGCAAAGGAAGGTTCAACAGGTACACAACTAGATACACCGGTTACATACCATCATAAGAAACAGATAATCAAATCAATCAGAGGGCCGCAAGCCCAAATCAGGAAGCCTTTCATAATATGAATAGATATGAACAAGTTATCATTATACGCCTCAGAACAGGACACAATCGACTCCATAGTCATATGTATGCAAAACTCAAGGTCGGCACATCAACTACTTGTACATGTGGACAGGTGCCCCAAACTTCTGAACACATACTTCAAGACTGCACTGAATATAGTAGACTGAGGAAAATCCATTGGCTCATAGATACAACACTACCGACAAAACTATATGGACCACTGCAAGAATTACAAAAGACAGTAAAATTTATACAGGAAATGACATTGCAGATATAGACAATACTTCAGGCGAACAAAAGATAGATAGATACTTTTAAAGTTAAGAGCTTGCAACAGCAAAGACATTCACTTTCTTGTAAAACATAGCAACACCAGATAGGAAACCTGTAAAGATATTGGTGAAAAAGATAAATAGAATCAAAAATAGGTTTTTCCAAATTAAATAATGTGTGATGATACACAGCATAACACAAAAACTAAAGGATATTTGAGAGCTGTGCACCTGCAATGTTTTTATATTGATCATAATGCTGGAGAAAAATTAAAATGGAAACATTAACTCTTCATGTGGAGGTTCAGTTGTCATTTGCATTGGCCTGCTATATATCTCTAATGAAGTTGAATTTTGCATGAATATCACTTTACCCTATTTCTCACACAGGCAGCCATGTGCTCAGGTTCTCCTGCCATGCAGGCAGATATTCTCTGACTTAGAGGTACTCTCATCAATTATTATCTATTAATCTTTCCTGGGTGGAGGTAATTTTTGGCCGACTCTTTTAGATTTCCAATTGTCAAGGGTTCTTTAACATGTGCAGAATGCACACGGGACCTCCTGTTTTTCACTATCTTCCAAAAGGGCTGGACATTGGATCTCACTACCCAGATAAGGGGTGGGTAAAGCCATGGATTCGATTTTTGTTTCTTTTTTAAAAATATATTTTCCACAGCCTGTGGTGGGAATTGAACTGAGGTTCTTCTTGTCCAGAGGCCTCTTGACCACCCAGCCCCCTGCAGAGATTCAGTGATTCCTTCTGTCCTTCCTCTCATCTCATGGCCCTGTGGATAATTTGGGCACTACTGACATAAGTATGTAGTATTGGGCTGTAGTACTTATTTTTTCCCCCACCATCTTTCGTCACCTTAGCTTTCATTCTGGCAATTAGGGTACAGCCATGATGGAACCCACTATATCACCGCCCTTCTGGATACTTGACACCAGGTTTGTGAAAGGTTTTGCATAGATTACTAAAATCAACAATACAAAAATTTCTTCTGATGTAACTGATAAAAGTGTTTCCATAAAAACATGCTTATATCTATATTATATACTTTTTCATAAGACTTAATTCTGCAACTTTTAATTGTTTTATTCTTTTTAAGTTACATGCATATTTTCCAATTAGTGCTGGTAACACTATCTGTACATCATTTCAGTGAGGTTCATCCTTCATTTTCTGTTTTAATTATTGCAGATTGTACTCTAATCTTTGTAGCATTTTATACATTTTATCAAGTGTTAATGGATATAAAAAAATAGAAGAAAGAAACAAAGGAAGAAAGAATGAGCACAAGAAAGATGAGGGAGGAAGGAATCTACTTTGCTTCAAGTGTAGTATATAGGGAACGAATATGGGTCTTAGTGTCCATATTTCTTTACCATTTTTTGGGATGTGGTCAGAATATAAAAAAACAATCACTTCAGCACCCATTTATGGGTGGGCAAACATATGTAAAATAAACACAAAATGGTATATAAAACAGGTAAACCAAAAGAGAGATGAGCGAACCTAGAAGCCGCTGACTGGGATGAGACTTCATCTCTTGTCCTCATAAGTCCAGATCATTAACCTCTGCTCACCTGCAGCCCCAATTGTTAATAATAGTCTGTTATTTGTGTTGATTTTATTTTAAATTGTCAATATCAAATCATCATCATCATAATGTACCCTGCCGGTTGGCGTAGGCGATCATGTCCCTCCACAATTTTCTATCTACAGTGCATCGTATCAGTTCTCTTGTTGACTGTTTTCCATGCCATGACACCAAGCTATCCAGTATTTTCTCTCTTTGTCATCCGCGATCTCTCTTTCCTTTATTTTGCCAGTTGTAACCAAGTATTCCAACTTTCCTCTTATCATGATGTGCCCGAAAAATGTTGATTTTTAACAAATATCAAATGAACTTTCTATAATAATTGATTGAGTTCGTTGTTACAGATGTTTATTGAATTTTGTGGCGGAGGAGCTCTGGATTCAATAATGGTAGATCTCGAAAAGCCCCTGACTGAGCCTATGATTCGCTATGTTGCTCATGAGATGTGTGTAGCTTTAACTTTTTTACATGAGCATAAAGTCATTCACCGGGACATCAAGGCAGGCAATGTCTTGCTCACTCTGGATGGTATTGTCAAATTGGGTAAGAAACATGTTACTATTGTCATGTTCTACAAACTTTCTTTAAGTTTTTGATCATGTGAATTTGTCTCTTTGTCTTGTTTCATGGTGAATGTAGGAACAACATCATGACACAAGATGTGCTAGTCACATGGTTGATACTTGTATGTATGTTTATGTCCTGATTTTTCCTCTTAAGCTTGCGCTATGGCTAACATACTCTGTCTTCACCAGGCTGGATCTTAGTTTGACGTAGAAGTTTTTACTTCTAGTAGAGTGGATGCCGGCAGGACCGTTTAGTCTACTCTGCCCGTGGTTTCTGTCTGGGTGTTCTCCCACAGCCTTTCCTCTTCCCGATTGCAAGAAGAATGAAAGAGATATTAAACAACTAATTTGTAACTGTGGCTGTAAGAAAAAGAGTTCTTCAGTAAAATCAGTCTTCTCATAGAAGTGAATCCTGACCAGTCAGACATAACATTTATTCTATCCTTCTGTTGTCCATTCAAGCTGAAGACAGCCCAGAGAGGAAAAGTTTTAGACTCACTATGTCTGACGATCTTTGTTATTAATGTGATTACCTCACTCAGGACCCACATTATATCTCACCACACATTACTGTGGGAGCAGTGATAGATCAGTGGTTAGTGAACTGGACTACAAAGGACAAGAGGTAGAGTTCGATCCCAACCGGCAGCTTCCGGTTCACCCAGCCTTTAATGGGTACCGGATTTTTTTTCTGGGAAAGTAAAGCGGCACGGACGTAATACCGACCACGTTACCCCAAAAATCATGTGCTGTGGATCTGTAAAATTTATGGTCACTATAACACCATTTGTCTTTTTTTTTTTTTTTTTTTTTTTTTTTATAAACAACACATTACTGTTCTGGGTGAGCTACTCAATCTCAGCAAGGGAGCTAATGCCTGCTGTTGTTGCTTTTTGGCTAAGTTTTTGTGTTATGGTGCCTGCTTCAAGATTAAGAAAATTATTGGAGGCTACAAACAAGATAAAAGAGGGAATGAGGAGGCACTAAAATATGCTTATGGAGAAAATGCTTATTGCGAACATCAAGAGGAAATAGGTATTGTTTGGCTATATAATGAAAAGGAAATAACATAACAGACATATATTGTGCAGGAAAAATTAAGGGAAAAAGATTATTATGGAAACAGAGAAGTAACACCAGACAGGTTATAGAGAATGGTTTTATAGGAGGTCAACAATAGAATTGAAAAACAACAGTAGAGATAGAAAGTTGTGGAAAGACATGTTCATCTACAACACCAGGCATATTACTTTGATGATGATTATATTTGTTATACCTTATTATTATATAACTGCAGTGATTTAAAACATTTGTTATTTATTATATGCAGTATATATATATATATACTACATATCATCATCATCATCAAGTAGCTGGCGTAGGTGATCATGTCTCTCCACAACTTTCGATCTCGGCAGCTATTTATCATTTCTGTTGTTGACCTTTTGCCAAGCCATTCTCTTAAGCTGTCTGTTATTTTTTCTCTTCGCTTCCCTCCATCTCTTCATCCCTCAATTTTTCCAGTTGCTACAATATATTCCAGTTGTTCTCTTCTCATTCTATCTATTGACTTTTCGAGCCGTAACCGGCCCATAGGGCGTAGACCAAGATACACCTTCTCCTATATGAATTTTTTGTTCTAGCAGTTTTCTTTTAAAGATATTTTATCAAATCTCGCCATCTGTCTCTGTTCTGTGCAAGCAGTTCTATCTCATTTAGGGAGCCGACTCCTGCTGCTCTTGCCTCTCTCATCAATGTTCTTCTCAGTGTCTCCCTGGGTCTTCCTCTTTTTCTTTTACCTGTTGTTTCCCATATGAGGGCTTGCTTTGCTATTCGATTATTATCTCTTCTCATCACATGTCCAACGTATGACCATCGTCTTTTCTTTATTACTGAAGATATTAGTGGTTGATTGGCGATTTCTCTAATTTCCTTGTTTGTTTTGAATTCGTTCCATGCTATACCAAGTATTTTCCTTAGACATTTATTTTCGAATGCGTTCAACTTTGTTTCTATATCTCTTGTTGTTTTCCAGCTTTTACGCGCATACGTAAGGGTTGATAGTACATTTGATTTGAATAGTCTAAGTTTTGTGTTTGTGTTGATTAGTTTTGATTTCCACAACTTTTCAAGGCTTCTGAAAGACATTGCTGCTTTAGCTATTCTGATTCTAATTTCTTTGCTCGTATCCCCTTCTCGATCAATGTGACTTCCAAGATAGATAAAGTGATTGATCTCTTCTACTGGTTTGTGTTCCATGTATATTTTGTCACTTATTGGAATTAAACTTTTCATGATTTTAGTCTTTTCATGATTGACCTCAAGCCCAATTTTGCTGGCTATTGATGATAGTTCATTTGTGTTTTCCTGCATCGTTTTTATCTGACTGCTGATGAGAACTATGTCATCAGCAAAGTCCAGGTCCTCCAAATGGTCTCTCTTCTCATTACATGGCCAAAAAATGATGATTGTTTCTTCCTAACATTGGAAATTAGCTCTCTTTTTGCTTTGACCTCTCTCAGAACCTCTTCATTACTCTTCTTAGCTGTCCATGGTATTCTTAACATTCTTCTGTAAAACCACATTTCTACAAACTCCAGTGATTTTCTTGTCTGTTGTCCTATTGTCCATGATTCGCATCCATATGTTAAGACTGGCTCTACATAACATTTAAGAACTCTTTTCTTGTTTCTATTGTCAAAAATGGATTGCATCATATCTTCCTCATTTTTTGGATAGCTGCTTTTGCCTGAGCCATTCTGCATCTCACCTCTTTTGTACATCTTCTGTTTGAGGTTAACAAAGTTCCCAAATATTTAAATTCATTTACCTGTTTTAATATTGTTCCACTTGTCTTTATTTTGCACTGAGGTGATGTCTTTTTCTTTGTTGTTACCACTCCTTCTGTCTTTTTGCTATTAAGGCTATTTTTTTGCTATAATGTCTAACATTTCTTGTAACTCATTTTCACTCTTAGTGATTAATACTGTATCATCAGCATACCGTAGATTATTTATATTATGACCTCCAATTGTTATTCCAGGCATGCCCCTTATGGATCTTAAAATAATCTCAATATAAATGTTAAACAAATATATAGTTGTGTAAAGTATAAAGATCTCAATTCACATGAAATTTTTACAATTATTGAAAAATACACTTTGAATCACTTCTATCTGCAGTATCATGTTAATAAGACAGGCATAGTATTCTTATTTATATAATTTCTTTATACAAGTAATGTGCACCTCAGTGTGTTTCATCTCTTTACATAGCTGATTTTGGAGTATCTGCAAAGAACACCAAGACACAGCAGAAGAGGGACACTTTCATAGGAACTCCTTACTGGTTAGTAGTATTTGTGTATAAAGTAATTAACTCTATATGATTTTACAAAGTTGTAATTCTATAAATGAGAAAATAATTTTATATTGTCTTTTATTTTATTAATATTGTTGTTCACTATTGTAATTATAAAATAACTAGATTGCTACACATTTTTCAGGATGGCACCAGAAGTGATATTGTGTGAGACTCTGAAAGACACACCTTATGACAGCAAGGCAGACATTTGGTCTCTGGGTGAGTGGTTTTATTTTATTGTTTTTATCTTTGGTTTATAACAAAACAGGTTGAATAATTTATAACTCTTGTCTGGGTAGGTTGGCGTAGTTTCAGTTTTATATTTTTCTAAGTACTGTCAGTCTCTTGTAAACCATATTCCCTGGTGGAGGATTGATGTGTGTTACATAGAAATAGAGTATGTTGTATGCCATTTTTCCCACTGGAAACTTGATGATGTGTATCATTATTTCAAAATAAAGTATGTTGTGTGCTATTTTTCGCGCTGGAAACTTGACATTATCTCAAAAGAAGTCTGGTATATATTCCTCAGTTTGTTGTTATGGTATATATTCCCCAGTTTTCTCTGCGTTGTTGCAACGACACCCCTCCCCCCAAAAAAAAAATACACACACTCAACTTTACAATTGTTTTTTAACTTGGTATATCTAACCCTAGATGACGATACAGTCGTATATAAATAAATATAACAATTTCCATATCAAAATACATATTCTTCAAAATGTAACAGTTGGCCATGGTCAAACATTCACCCCTCCGTGTACCTTCCTAATTCTATTTCCATTGACCCGTGAGTGTTGGATTTGTTTCTATTGATGTAGGATTGTTTTTTTCCCATTTCGTGTGATACGTGCTCGTATAATACGGATAAAAAAAATCGCCAATTTTAAAGAAATTGATTGTGATTCCTTTTTTTATATTTTTTTTTGCTGTGACCAGGGAAATGTCCTTGGTTGTTGGCTGGCATCAAACAAGCCTTTGTAACTTGGGAAACACAATGAATAACGCTATGAGGTAGCCGAACATACTGACAGACTTATGGCACTCAAACATCAAATACAGAATTCCCTCATATGTCAAATACAGAATTCCCTCCCGCAAAGTTTGTCTAGCCCGCCACTCCAAGAAAAGTTACAACATGACTATATATATTTTATATTACGTTTCACCTAATTCAAATTTAATCTCTTTTATTAACATTGAACAGTCATATTTGTTTATACAGAAATACAATTTCATAATTTCTATGAGTAAAAGTGAAAGTAATAATTTTTTTAATGGTTTCAATTTTTGTAAAATTTGTCTTGGAAGTTGAACTATATTTTTGTGATCATGACACTGGTAAAAGCGACAGTTATAAACACTGGACTATAATGATGAAATTGTTATTTTAGCAAATTTGCAAGATGAACTGAAACAATAGACACTTCAATATCGGCGGTGTTACATAAACAATAACTATTTTTATAGCAGAAAGGTAGGAAAAGATAATGAAAGCTGCTTAGACCGCTATCCTGAATGTACATCACAAACATCTGAATTTTTATCAGGGGAAGGGTTTCATGTGCATCATCATTACTTAGGTCATTTCAACTAAAGAACAGGTCCTGAACGGGCGTGAGATAGGTATCGTAATTAAGGGTTAATTCACTGGTTAGCAAAAATACTAAAAGTAAACCAGAATTATCATTAGTCATTATTATGTGCTATCAGCTGATTTATTAGGAGCTATGTTGTAATTTGAACTGAAAATCTCAAACTACTCTCCAGGTATTACCCTCATTGAGTTTGCCCAGATTGAGCCACCAAATAAAGAGATGCATCCCATGAGAGTGTTGATCAAAATTCAGAAATCTGATCCTCCAACGTTTGACAGACCTACAAAGTGGTGAGGGATTGTGTCATATGGCTTATCTTAATTTCAGTTGATTTTTTTAATTAAAAAAAAAAAATTTTTTTTTTGCTTTCCCTGGCTTTAATTATGCTTTAATCTCTAAAATTTTGCGTTTTGTTTGATTCGTTGTTAGGATTGCTATACCGAATGTAATGAGATGGTACATAATATTTACTGCAGGAGTGACGTGAAATTAAATTTTATATGTTGTTCATATTCATTAATGATTGGTTTGGGACATGTTAAGCAAACAGTGTTGTAGAGTTTCAGATTAATACAGACTAAACAACAGTATGAAGAAAAATAACCACTATCAAGATGAAATGTGTAAAACAAAGGACAGAAAACAGCCCGAGAGATAAGATCAGAAATGAAGAACAAACAAAAGATAGGAATAATTCCTGTCATTGTGCTGAAATTGGATGTGTTGGGCCGAAAGGCGCAGATACCACAGTTATACCGCAAACCATAACACAACACAGACACGCCCACTTAATGTCCTTTTATGGGCAGAAGATAAAGCGGTGCACTCCTTTAGTCATCTGGTGAATGCAAGCAAGCAAGTAGCATTCCTGCCATAAAGTACATAAAAAACAATAGATGAAATGATATGGCCTTGTGATACAACAGAAAGATCAAAACACAACACAATGAGCCTTTAATAAACATGAGAACACCAGACTCTAGGGTTGAGCATAAAAAAGATGGATAATGGATTATTAGAAACACTAGGAAACATAAAAGTAGCAGAAGCCAACAGAACAGCAAAAGACCACAATTGTTATCTTCCCTTGGCACTGAAAGACAAATAAGGAAGGAAAGAAGAAACAAGAGTAATTCTTTTTTATTTCTAAAATGATTCTTTTTAGACCAATATTCTGTGCAACTGAATACTTTAAAATATCATGTGAATTATAACTGACATCTGATTGTAAAAAAAAAAAGTAAAGTACCCCTATCACGCCAATGGCGTATAAGGAAATATGGTGTTAGTGACCCTATATTTTACAGACCTTCAGCACATGATTTTTGGAGTAATGTGGTCAGTATTATGCCCATGCTGCTTTACTTTCCCAGAAAAAATCTGGTACCCATTTAAGGCTGGATGAACCCGGAAGCCGTCGGTTGGGATCGAACCCTACCCCTTGTCCTTTGTAGTCCAGTTTACTAACCACTGAGCTATCGTGGCTCCCTGACATCTGATTTTACTGCAAATAAAAATCTAAATCCAAAATGCCTTTAATTTCAACTTAGTTTTTAACAATTTCTGTGACACTACCACTTGTGCTCTAGATAACAGACATCATATGTAGATGGTCTTGGATATGCATTCTTTCTGATACTTAACTATAAATGTGGGCAACTTGTAAGTCAAACACTAATCCACTGACCACCTCAGTAACAACTGAAGCACCTTCATTTTGAGAAGAAATAGTTTGAGAGTGATATTTGTAAGATGGGTAAGACCAAATCTTCCATTCTCCCACGTACAAGCTTCTATTGTTGAACAGTCTGGATTTGAACAACAATATTCCATCTCAATCATGTCTGCCTCATCCTCTGCTCTTCTCTCCTCTTATTAATGTTGCTGTGTATGACATAGAATGACAGTGCATTTCTCTCCAGGTGAGCAAACCATTTTACTGGTTACCTGTGTCTAGTTCATGATTGGTTCCATGCTAGTTCTTTCTTGTTTTGTCTAAAATCAAATTATCTCTTCTATTCACCCTGACCTCTTTATTCATTTCTGCTGTGACTAATTTCTGGCTCTGACCTGTTGTGAGGGACCACACTTGGTGATGGTAGTATAAAATTGGCCCCTATTTACTAGTAAGGGTACATATGCATACACGCATCTGTGTGTGTGTATACATGTATTTATGGGCCCTTAGATACTTTCAGATATTGCCTGTGCCTTTGTAGTCGACGTACCTAGATAGCGTTCCCCCCACTCGTGTATTTTTAAAACCTTTCACCTCTGACCACAGGGTATAAATTAAAGCTACACCCGTGAGAAATTCCTTTCATAGCCTGACCACTGTCCACGACACACAGGGAAGTCAACATATTTCTATTATTTTGTTTTTGATGTTTCATTACTAGTTAGCTATGTAGGATTAGTTTTATTTATTCACATATCTGTGTGTGTATGTTGTTTGTTTGTTCCTGCTGAAGGCCTATTGAGCTGAAACGTCGTTCGAATCTGTGTCGTCTACTAATCACGTAAAGCTTCTAACATACCATTTTTTCTTTTTTTTCAATTTTTCCCCTATTTACCAGCTTGCTCTGTTTTATATTGTAGGGCATAAGGCAGCTGTCGCCGTATTTGGTTTGGTTTACTGCATCAGATGTCAGGTTTATTAACCGGCTTCAGAGAATATTGTTAAAAAAATTGTCACTATATTATCACAAATGGAGAAACCAATGAGGAAGTTCTCAAAGAAGCCAACACAAAAAGGGAGCTCTTAAAAAAACATCAGAAAGAAGCAATCAACATTTTGCGGGCACATCATGAGAAGAGGAAAGTTGGAATACTTGGTTACAACTGGCAAAATAAAAGGAAAGAGAGATCGCGGACGACAAAGAGAGAAAATACTAGATAGCTTGGTGTCATGGCATGGGAAAACAGTCAACAAGAGAACTGATACGATGCACTGTAGATAGAAGATTGTGGAGGGACATGATCGCCTACGCCAACCGGCAGGGTACATGATGATGATAATGAATGGAGAAATTATGGAAATTAACAACTTCAGTAATGAGAGGATTGAAGTGTGAATGATTGTGCAGGATATGACATAACTTTAAATACATAACTACTTGAAGCATTACTTTGAAATTTACAAGAAAAATGAACAGTAGAAGATTGAGAAATATATTTTTTTCTGCTTCCACTGGCTCTGCTTCCACTGGCTCTACTTTTTGCTTTGTTCTCTTCATGTTAGCTGCTGTAGGTTATTCCTGGAAGGGCAAAGTGAGAAATTCTTGGTATTGATTGAGGATTGTACTATTTTAGTAATTTCAATAATTGTTTTGCTGTTGCTTTATTTTTACACAATTATCTTTGTAATGATGTTCGGATTGAATAAGATCCAATTGTTAATTGTCAGATCAATGTCACTGCACAATTTGTCCACAAATGCTCAGACATCCTCTTCAGCAAATCCTGAAGCCTGAAATGACTGAGAACACTGGTTTTATTTTGATTGATCAATCTTCTTATGCCACCTACGTTGCTCTTATTTCTGGCAATGCCTCTCTGCACAGGCACTTCTTGTAATCTGCTTAAGGTTACTAATTCACCATCAGCTGCAGAGTAATTTATTGCCCTGTTTCTGTTAGGTAGGACATTGAGAATGTCAGCTCGGATCATTGCTTGGCTGCATCAAATAAGGTGCCTTTATCCATATATCAAAGTGCTAGTTCTGTTATTACTATGTGAACATTATTGGTAACAATTGTCTTCATTTTTCTGTTAATATTTTACACTCCCAGGTCTAACAACTTCAGGGATTTTGTACAGAAATGTTTGGTTAAAAATCCAGAACAGCGGCCCTCATCCCGTGAACTTCTTCAGGTACATATTGCATTGTTAAATAGAATAACAAATTGAAATGCATGGAGAATTTTCTGAATATCTGTGTTAGATTGTGTGATTAAATCTAGTATTTGCATTTGACCACCCACCCTGCATTATGAAATTTCAAATGGCTGAAATTGATGTTTGAAATGCCCATATGGTTTTTACAATTTACAGTCCTTTTTTATCTTCATACTCTGTGATGAAATTGTTACATTGTGTATATTCATTTATTCTTTTTGTTCTTTAGCTGTCTCACTTGCTTATTTAAGATTTTATTGTACTGTGTTTTGTATCTTGTGGCCTATTACATTTGTCTTCAGCAATCATTTGTTCAGGACTACTTCCCTAGCATTTGCTTTCAGATTTTCACTAACTTTTCTTTAACCCTAGATTATGATACCTTAGTAAATTATACAGCAAAAAAAACACAAATTCCTCAAAATTTTATATTTTTCTGTATTAAAAAAATACCCCTCTCCATGTACCTTCCTAATTACCACTTTCAATGACTCCTGAGTGTTTAATTTGCTTTCATTGCTGTTCGAATTTTTTTTTTTTAAGAGATCTTGAGATACATTGTTTAATGTGAAAAAAATTCCCAATTTTCAAGAAATTGTCTGTTTTCCTGGTCAACAGCAGACATTAAGCAACCCTTTGTGACTCGAGAAACAGCAAATAACTATGCTATGCGGCCGCCGAAAATCCTGATGGACTTACAGCGACTGTACCGATAGACTTTGTATCACGTCTGGTCCATAAAGTGAAACTCAGGTCATAAACCAGCCTGGCCAGGAATTTTTAGTCCCTGTGTTTTGTCTAGTGTGAACACATGGGACCGTGTCAAGAGTTAAGAGAAATTACTATTTTTAGAACACCTAATGTTACATTTAAGTGGTGGTAATGTGTACTATGGTATCTTAACTGGGAGAGTTACAGATACATATCGTAATATTAAGGGTTAAGTCAGCTGTCATTTGCAGTCACTGTTGCATCACATAGAAAAGGAGCTTCATCTACAAATGCAGCTTACCAGACAGAATATGAATATTACCAAGCCTATCATTCTGCATGCTACAAAGGATGCATGCAACAGTTGCTGTTCAGCACTTTTGTTCAGCAATTCTGTATTATCTTCAGCTCCATCCAGAGATTTTTTTGTCTTCACACTTCAAAACACTTTTTCTGTGACATTCCAATACAAATTATGAAGAAGACGTCTGTTGCAATAAAACTACAAGAATACTGACAGATGATTTCCATTCTTGCTCATATGCTGTCAGTCTGTAACTGCTGAAGAATTAGGTGTAAAGCACATTGCAGATTTGTTGTAAAAGAATCCATCATTGTAAAAAAGAATTTAGATCAACAACAAATTTTTATGCTTTCTTTTTATTTCCACATTTAGCATCCCTTTATTAGAGACTATGAGGACAAGAAAGCACTGGTGGATCTTATAAGTGAAGCAAAGGCTGATGTGGTTGAAATTGTAGAAGATCTTACAGAGGAAGAAGACATTTTGGCTATGAAAGTAGGTTTTGTTTGTCCACTTTGTATCTACCTGTATTTAAAAAATATATTTGTAGTTGAATTCTTTCAAAGGTATATGTAATGGCAAACATTTCATGGTTTTCACAGAAGTAGTAGGTGATATAAATAATAAATGGAAAGTGGAACACATTCAAAGTTGTATTGTGATCAGTGAATACAAAATGTCCAAGAGAAATAAATTAAGGCCAGACATATAGTAGAAAGAATTCTTTTATAGTTTAATAATTGGTATACAACAATCTAAAGAAGAATTACGAACAAATAAGATAATTTAAATAGTAAAATACAAAAATAAATACATGATGATTTTATATCATACTGAATTGCAAGAAGATATATGAAGCTTGTCAACAAAAAAATTACTTGTGAAGTAAATACAGGAAACAGTTAACAATCCTGTGTGAACGAAGAATTCTTAAGAGATAATTTAAAAGCTTCAGAGCCATTAATGTGAGATGAACATTCAATCCCACCATAGATGTTGGCAATAGAAAAGAAGCATTGTTATTTAATGCCAACAAAAATAATACAATTTATATTTCAGAGTGGGGAACTGTGATATCTAGAGGTCAGCTGATGAACTCTAAACAGGAAGATCCCCTGGTTCAAATCTCACCAGAGACTAGGAATTTTTCACTTCAAATCTATGGCTTCTTGGTGGTTTTACCCTCTCTTGGTTACTTGGTAGTAGTGAGATATGATATCTAGACCTCCCAGAAAACGGTGACAAATTGGAGAACAATAAGGGCATTTGTGCACATTACAGAACTCTTGACAGTTAAAAAGTCATAGTGGGCAAAATTGTTAAGCACATCTCTCTCACTGCTTCTCTCTTCTATCTTTCAATTTCCTGTGGAGTATAGGTCTTCAGCAAAAACATTCCAAGCTGCTCTGTTTTTTGCCTTTCTTTTAAGATCAGTCCATGTCCTCCCCATCATCATCATCCCTGTCTCCATCTGTCTTCTCAAGAATATTTTGATCTTCCTCTTTGTCTTTTTCCTTGGGGATTCCAAAAAAGAGTCTGTTGTGTAATACTCTCAGTTGGCTTCTGCAGTGTGTGTCCTGTCTAATGCCATCATCTTTGCTGATCCTCCATCAGTCGTAGTTGACTGGATTTTCCAGCGCCCTCGAAATATTATTTTTTTCTTTTCTTTCCTCATGTATTCTCTTTTTCTATGAAACTGTCTACTTCTTGTTTGAGTTGGGGCTTTAGAGTGTATTTCCAATGATTGTGGTCTTCAGCTATTCCTTCCCAGACTGCAGGGTTTATGTTCAGAGTCTTCATGTCGTGTTTATGCATGTCTACAAATCGAAGTTTCGGGCACCCCCTAGTCCTTTTGCCATCTGCCAGTTGTCTGTAGTGTATATCTTTTGGTATGTGGCCATCTTTCATATGGTGTACATGGCCAAACCAGCATAAACTACGTTGTTTGAGCAGTGTATAGATGTTCGAGACGCCTGTGTGAGTCATGGCCTCCACATTTGTCACTTTATCCTTCCAGGTGATACCAAGAATATGGCACAGACATCGTATATGGAATGTATTTAGCCTTCTCTCCTGCTTTGTATAAATTGTCCAAGATGCACTGCCATATAGGAGGATACGAATTTTGCAGTCATTGTAAACTGTGGCCTTTGTTTTAATTGTCAGTTTGTTGTTTAGCCAGACACGCCTAGAAAGACGGACGAAGGTGGTAGCAACTTTACTAATGTGGGTGTCAATTTCTGTATCTAGAGATAGTTTGTCATTGATAATAAACCCCAGGTTGTAATACTGCTGTACGACATTGAGTTTGTAGTTGTCAATAGAGATTACAGGTGTTGCTTCGATGTTCTGACCGAGTATATTAGCTTTCTGCAAACTTATTGTTAGACCGAAGTTTCTGCAGGCATGCGAAAAGTGATGTACCATGTTGTTGAGTTCTTCCTGACTTTGCATGACAAGTGCTGCATCGTCAGCAAATAACAGGTCTCTAATAATGATTAAATTCCACAAAGATCCATATTTACAAAGAGCTTTAAATATTAATTCAAGAGAATTAATAATAGATTTGTATCCATTTTTGGAATTTGTCACCCGAGTGTAGAAGCAGTAGTAACAAAACAGGTACTGGTGTTCAACACCTGTAATGCAGACAGGTTGTCAGTCATCATGACTACTGGCATCCAGCACACAAGTTCAGACTTGTAGGTTACCAGTTATAGCAGTTCAAGTTTTCTGATAAGATGCATAGGGAACCAAAAGGGTTTCTATTCTATTCAGCGAACCAGTTTCATTGCAGTTGAAAAATCACCACATTTGTTCCACTGTTTGTCACAGCATCTCCTAATTTTGGTAAATTCCACCTGCAAAGTCTTCGACTACACAGCTGACAATTCCAAATGACTAAACAGGGTTTGGTTCCAGCAGTAAAGGGCCAGTTTGTGTGATTCTGTTATAGGTTTTCTTACTCATTATTTTTGCAGCTGTGTGCATTTTAAAACTCTATTTACAATTTCTATTACTTTCCCACCTTAACACTTACTTTTACTATAGTCCTCAAGGAAAATAAATGCAAGTGCTAAAACATTTAAATGCTCATATCAAATGCAGGAACATGTGTGATTGTTAGAGAAACCATAATTCCAAGTCTTTCATTTTTCTTCCAGAGAAACATGAGTGCAGATTCTCATTCAATAGACCTTGACACCGTCTCCCAAGGAAGCAGTGACAAGGACAAGGTACAGAAAGAGAATTGGTTTATATGGATTAAAATATGACTATATTGTAAATGGTGTGATGTCAGTAGCCAGTATAGTTTTGTACCTGCAGAAAAATAAAAGAAGAAAAATTCCCAACACTCCTCAAATATATAATATAAGTAATATGGTGATAATGCCAATACTTTTCTTGAATAAAAGCATATTTTTGGGTAACTGGTCAGCACTATGCCAGACCATCTTTTCCTGAGAAATATCTTCACCTATCTAAGGCTGAGTGAACCTAGAAGCTTGTTAGTCAGTGAAATGAGCTTGGATTATTTTCACTTTGCTAATGATTACTCTATTGTAGTAGTAGGGTGCAGAATGCATTTTGAAAACCTGGTTTGAAAGTGGAGTTATTTGAGGTCTCACAGTATCAAGTGGCCTGCCCAGGCTAGAGCATTGCCTTTTTAACCCAAGAGTGAATGTGATCTGTAGGGAGTTCTTGATGTCTTGGTTCTTTTAACATCTAGGTTGGACCCCTCTGTCCAGGAACTAAACGCACCATTAGCACAGAAGTGAGTGATGGTTTTAATATTTTGTTGACGAGATAGCCAGTCCTGACAGACAATTCTTAAGTTATACATTTCTGTGGCTAAATAATAGATATAACCAGCTGTATTTACTTGTATGTGTTTTAAATTATTGTTGGCTGAAGATCCAAGCATTTCATCTTTTATTACTTTGCTCACAATTCTGGCAAAAGTATTATTCCTTATAAACACATTTCTTAATTTGCACAGGGTGACTATTTAGTCATGAATATGTTGTAGACCAATAAAGCAATATCACCTCTGTATTCTAAATTTTGCAACCATGAGAAGAATACATATTCTTCATTATTTCATACATTTTGTCATTTACATTATTTATCCTTTTAGAATAATTTTTCCACTGCACTTATTTTTTTATGGAGCCATGGCTACTCAGTGGTTAATGAACTGGACTATAAAGGACAAGAGGTTGAGTTCAATTTTGATCAACGGCTTCCAAGTTCATCCAACCTTAAATTGGTATCAGAATTTCCTGGAATAGAAAGTCAACTTGATAATGATCATGTGACCCTAAAAAGTAATGTTCCTAAGGTCTATAAAAATATGGGCATAACACCATACTCCCAATACAATTCAAACATGGTGTTATAGGGCTCTTTTTTCTTGTTTCTTTTATATTTTTTATATAAAAGCAGCTCTATCATTAATCTTTTTTATTTCATGTCTTGCTATAACTCATCTGCAAAACTTATCTATATCATCCTTTTCTTCACTGCATCTCTTTTTCTGTAAAAAACTGAAATTTAAAAAAAGTGTTCTGTCAGTCACAATATTACCATGCATTTGATTATTGTTCCTTGACATTTTCACCTTTTTTCCCTCATAATTAGTTTAATTCAGTGACAAACCATGTTTTTAAAAAGTAGTTCCCAGAGTAAGCCTCATTCAGGCCAGTCATTAAAAGACTAATTAAGAATTACAGTGAATTTCTAACAATATTAAAAACAATAGTTTGAAACACCGTGGAACCTCATAACTCATATAACCCTAACTTTGACATTTCCAGAGTTTGAATGTTAAGTTCAACAGAATTTTGATCAGGTATTGGAATGATGCTTCTACATTTGAACTATGTGTGTACAGGTGCAATGAAAAATGTTGTCTCTAGATGTATTTTGTTGTGCGCAAGTTATCTCTGCATTACACTTGTATGCTTTAACTACTTTTTTAGAAGATGCTTCTCTCTTATTAAATCTATCAATTATCACTTGAAGGATACCCACTTCTTCTCACCACATAGCTATTTTAATTAGCCAGCACTTCTTCTCACCACATAGCTATTTTAATTAGCCAGTTGGGTATTCCATTACACATTCCTCCTGTTGAGCTGACAGTAATTGCTCATGCTATATAACCTACTTTTAAAAAATTGTACCAATGTTTGTTAATTCCATTGACTAAATTTGGATATCTTCTGCCTGAACATATAGAATGAAGAACCAGAGGAAAAGACGAAATCTCAGAAGCAGAGCCCAGCACCATTGCCACCAGTCAATAAAATTCTTGCTCCTTCTGCTACTGGGGACGATAAATCTCTTACATCATTGGTGAGTTTGGCCATTATTTTGCTCTGCAGAAATGTGTGATCAAACTCTGGGAGTTTATAGTTTTTATTGTTATTCTAATAAGCTTCATTACTTATTCAAAGTAAAATATTTTTGTGCACAGCAGTTTTTCCATTCATGAAAGGAAAAGGAGTTACATAGCTGTATGGAATATTCAATGCAGAATGGCAAAAACTGAAAGATTAAGATTAGCAACAGGCCGTCATCATACTAATATGGAAAAAGAAAGGTAGCAAGAGAGATTGTAATCAATATAGAGGTATCTCCCTTCTCAGCCATGTAGGGAAGTTATACGCCAAAATTCTGGAGGGAAAAAAGTCTCAGGCCAATTATAGAGAACAGTTAAACAATTCTCAAATGGGGTTCTGAAAAAATAGAGGATGTACTGACACATTTTTCACACTAAAACAGCTGGCAGAGAAGATAACAGTACACATTCAAAATTTGTATATATCTTTCATAGACCAAGAACAGCATTTGACTGAGTAAACTAGGAACAACTATGAGAGGTACTAATAGCATATGGAGTAACCCAACATCTAACCAACCGATGCTAAAGTCTCTACATTAAAAACAGCTACACAAACCACTTCAAAGTTAGAGTAGGAGTAAGACAGGCGTGCTTATTGTCTCCTCTACATTGAGCAAGCGCCCAATGCAACAAGAAAATAAACACCAGGAAGATAAGTTATGTACATCATAAAAGAAAAACAGAATATTAACATAATGATAAATAGCTGACAATTAAAACAAGTTGAGAAATTTAAATACCTGGGAAGTGTAGTGATAAACGACAATTCTCTAGCAGCAGAAATAGACTGAAGATGCAACTGAGCTTGTTTAATCATCAGAAAACTATCACCACTATTGTTCTACAAGGATATTACACAAAACGGGCACTCTACAACATAATCATCATCCCAATGTGTTATCAATACCAGATTTGGTCCCTGGATTCAAGAACAAGAAAAAAAAAACATTTTTTCACTGAAATGAAACACTTTAAACGAATAATAGGAAATTAGCCCAAGAGATAAGATTTCTTTTTTTTTTTAGTTTATAGAACTGAGAACAAAGTTAGTAACACTTCCCACCATAGAATGCATAAAGAAACAACATAAAATGGTTTGGCCAAGTGAAAAGACCAAAACACAATACAATGAGCCTTTAATAAAAGTTGTGAGAACACAAGACTCAATGGCTGACTGCGAAAAAAATGGATTGGTGGAATATTAGAAACACTAGGAAACATAACAGCAGCAGAGGCCAACAGAAGAGAAAAAAACAGCAAACTGTATCTAGCCTCAATGCTGAAAGACAAATGAGGAAGGAAAGAAGAAAGGAAGGTGTAGTAATATATAATTTGTTATTGTTGTGTAAAGTGATGAAACCTATGTACCTCTATAAGCTGGAGTGCCATCAGTAGCTACACCCACAAGTTTTGTATTAGTATTTTTACAGACAAGATCTAATTTATTATCTCTGAGTAAATGTTCTCACTCATTATTTGATCTTGTAATGGAATATATTTATAAGCCCTTATTTTACAGTATATTTGTTTGTGGCCATAGATTGGACTGAGAAATAGATTCATCTGTGCCCAAATCATATTTTCACTGTTAAAATCCACATCTTGGTGGGGGATACTAGAGCGTTTGCTTAGTTCTATCTATCTATTGTCCTTTCCAAAATCTTAGAAGGCATAAACATAGACAGCAAAGATCTAAGAATAATAAAGAACATGTACTGGCAATAAACATAGGCAATAAGAACTGGAAATCAATTGGGAATGTTTCAACAAATAAAACAGGGTGTTAGGCAAGGTTGTGTGCTGTCACCAAATTTGTTTAACTCTTTCCTGACTATTATCCGACATCTCGGTTCTATGAAATGATCAGTTCTAACCACTCACCGACACGTTGGTTATTTCGGGTGTTGCTGAATATTTGATTCGTTTTCACTGATTTTTGTTTTTATTTCAACCAATACTTGATTTCCGGAAGTAGGAGAGTTCTCTCTCTTGATCTTTCTGTTTATACCGGCATGGTTGAAGTTTCGAACGTTGGAAAATTTTTAATTTATATTTATTGTTTATTTCTCAAATTTTTGTCACATAATGGCCACGCCCACTGTTGATACTTCTAGCAGTCGACCAAAACGATATAGTGCAGAACAAGCTAGATCTATGTTCGAAACCTTATTATTGAGTGATTCAGAAATAGAGTATTCATAGTATTTAGACTTTGACAATAATTTTGTTGTGATAATAGGTCGGAATATTGGTAAAGGTTACGATAAAAAAGTAAGACGATCTGGCTTATGTTTAGCTAGTGGATGCCTTCTATTCCAGCAATATCAGTGTCTCAGAGGAATCGAGTGGTAGTTATTCTGATAACGAAACTGGTACTTTAGGGACATATCACACAAAATAAGTCCAGTTGTGTAAATAAAAATAATAAACTTGACTTGTAAATAATATTGTTCTGACGTCACATAAATCTATAATATTTTTCATTCTGGGATCATTTACAAAATGTACATAACTTCGTTATTTGTGGACATAAATTAATCAAATAAACTGTATTTTGGAGGAATTTGGATTATGTTGTGTAATATTTCAAGACAAATGGATAGCAACACATTTAAATATGGAAAAGGGTAAGTGAATTACAATATTTTAAATTAAAAATTATCTACCTTGAATATTTTATATTTAAAAAATATTTTATTCCTTTAAATAATCACATATCATAAATATATTGCTATTTCATTTTCTGTATCCATTTCCTTTTCCGGTGATGTAAAACATATGCCACATTTATCTAAATTATTGTGTGAAGTAGTCAAATGAAAAAGGTATATGGTAAAATTTCTGGAAACAGGAAAATTAACCTGATCCAAATCTGAAAATTCCTGTTTTCTGTTCTGGTCCTGAAAGAATTAATATGTATAGTGAGATTATTTTAAGATCCATAAGGGGCATGCCTTGAATAACAATTGGAGGTCATAATATAAATAATCTAAGGTATGCTGATGATACAGTCTTAATCGCTAAGAGTGAAAATGAGTTACAAGAAATGTTAGACATTATAGTGAAAGAAAGCAAAAATAAAGGACTCAGCCTTAATAGCAAAAAGACAGGAGTGGTAACAACAAAGAAAAAGACATTACCTCAGTGCAAAATAAAGACAAGTGGAACAATATTAAAACAGGTAAATGAATTTAAATATTTGGGAACTTTGTTAACCTCAGACGGAAAATGTACAATAGAGGTGAGGTGCAGAATGGCTCAGGCAAAATCAGCTTTCCAAAAAATGAGGAAGATACTATGCAATCCATTTTTGACAATATAAACAAGAAGAAGATTTCTTAAATGTTATGTAGAGCTAGTCTTAAAATATAGATGTGAATCATGGACAATAGGACAACAGACAAGAAAATCACGGGAGTCTGTAGAAATGTGGTTTTACAGAAGAATGTTGAGAGTACCATGGACAGCTAAGAAGACTAATGAAAATGTTCTGATTTTTTGTTTGTTTTTGCTTGCCTAATGTTCACCCAATGATTAAAGGAATAGCCTCTTTGTCATCTGCCCTTAAAGGGACGCTAAGTGAGCATGGATTTGTTGTTGTTTGCAGTAGAACTGTGATTTTTGAGTTCCGGATTGCCTTCACTCTTGATCCCTACTCACTTGGCTAGACTAGACTGATTGGTCTGTTTCTTGGGACACCGCAAAGAGATGGAGTAGGATTTAGATATTTCTGGCTCACTGATCCTGGTGCAAGCTATCAGTTAGTTATGATTTGCTGACAATTTTCGTCTTCGTTGCTGAATAGCATCTTAGTTCCTCCCCCCCCCACCCCCACCCCCACCCCCTTCAAAACCAGTATCATTTTGAAAAACTTGGGGTTGTCTGTTTTGTGAATGTTACAACACTAAATGTGTGCAGGAAATGTGTTCCCAGCTACTTGCTCTGAGATGAAATAATTACAACTTCTTTCAGGCTAAATAACCTTTTTTACAGACAGGCATTGCTGCTAAAAAGTGAATAACTCACAGCACCTGACGAAGAAGAATTGTTAAAGAAAAAAAAAAAAGTATAGCTATGTATAACCTCAACTCAAAAGCATATGTGCTTTTTAACCAAAGCCTTTTTTTTGGGGACTCAATGAAGATATCCCCGATGGAAGAATAAATTGTACTATTAGTCCCATAAATGATTCCCTTCCAGAGGTTTATGATGTAAACAAAGCAGTTTTGTCATTGCAAGTGAATAATGTCCACACCTATAATTGGTCAGGATTGTGTAGCAGAAGCAGCTTTATAGCGAACACAGAAAACATCACAGGATTGTGATGTTCTGAAACAGCTATGTCATGCTACCCTAGAATTGCCTTTAATGGGATTACTGTGACCACAAACCACTCTCCATGTGTGTGCCACATATTTACACCCCAGAAAGAAACACTGAATATAACAACATTATGTGCCGTCTGTGATATTAATGACCACAGACCAGGAGCCTCCATTATGATTGATACAACTGTTGCACCAAGCACTTCATCAGCAGAGCCATATCTATGGAATGTTAATCTGACATTGTTCTTGAATGATGTCCAGGTTAATGAGACATCAGAATCATGTGGCGGCAGCTACAAGAAGGGAGCGGAGAACATCAAGTTCTGCTGCTATAAAGGAGACTTGCCTTGCTATCCCAGAATTGCCTTAAATGGGATCACTGTAGTTGAAAACTTCTCCTCTTGTGTAAACTACACATTCACATCTAAGAGTGAATCAGTGAAGGTCACAAAATCATATTCTCTCTGTGGTTTTACTAACTACAGGTCATGTGGCTTCTGTTGGATTGGAAATGATAACTTACCACCACTGTGTGTCTATATGTTTGGAATTGGAGTCATCAATGATGGCCTAACATAATCAAGTGCTATGACGATCATCATTTTCGGGAGGACGTGAACTCCCATGGTATATGGTGGATAGGCGGCAGGAACCATTGAAGGCTATGTCTGAAAAGTGTTCCTTCTTGCAGTTTCCTCATATTCCAAGTCCGGCTTGTTGCAGGAGCTACTGAGTTAAGTGCTCTGTGCACACCGTGAGCTGTGTGTCTCATCCGTTTTGATCCTGCTTCGATATCCCGCTTGTTTACGATGAATGATGATATCGTATGACAGGGAACAGTTGGCTGTGTTCACTTTCTGCGCGGTTTCGCCTTATGTCTTTTGGCGTGTGCTGAGACTGCTACGATGGGGACTACAGTTACCTTTCTTTGTTTGGGAGATGAGTTAGTAATTTGGATGATTCCACTGGCACGGCCGGTTGAGCAATTATGGATTTTAATTCGTTTGCTGTGATACCGAGGCCTTCCATAACCAATAACCTCAACTCACTCATCATACTATTGGCAGAAAATCTTATCAATTTAATTCTGTATGCTATATTTTTTAAGCTATCTAATGCATCTGCTGCCTCCTTCTTTTATCATTTCACTATTTTCATAAGATTATATTTTTTACTATGGGAGATAAATAAAATACATTTATGGCACATATATATGCTACATGAAATAAAGAAGGAAATAGATAGCAGGTCATGAGTATTCATATTGATGATGATGCTTCAGTTTTTCTGCTGTTTGTCTGGAGCCTCTTATTTTATTGCTGTATTGACTTAGTGTGAAGATCTTCACAGTGGTGACTAACATACACTTGAATGGATCATAACAGGTGAATAAACATGTGTACACATTGTGCATAACTAGATTAAATTCTCAAAACAGTGGAGCATAAACTACTGTTTTTTAGTAAAATGGCCAACCAAGAATGATGCAACAACTTAGCACTACAATCAAAGCTGTATGGAGCTAAAGAGGAACTCCAGAAAACTGTCAACTCTAGAAAGCAATTGTCTCATGGGTAATCAAGTACTCGTAGAAAAAGAATAGGAAGATGAATCAATTTGGCAAAGGCATTTATTCCACTGCAACTGTTGCCAGCAACACACTGTGAGCTTATAATTTCTGACACAGTTTAGTGTATCTTGTGTTGCAATTTAAAACTCAAAGCTCTCTATCATCTTTGATTAGGTGTGGGTCTGTTGTCATGTTAAAAGTTTCTTTGATGTCTTGGAACCGCCTTCTTCTTGGTCTCTCCCTGTTTTGTCCTTTGACATGAGTGTAGAATTACATTTCCTCTGTAAGATGCTGTTTACAAGCCAGTTGTTTTCAATGTTTAGATTTAATATGCATTCCAAGGTATCTTAAGGATTTTTCTGTAGCATTTTGTTTTGAATAAACCAATTTTCTTTATTGTTGTTTGTGAGATTGTCCAAGATCTACAAACATATGTTACTATTGGGAAGATGTGCCCTCAGTAGTTTTAATTTTACTGCCTTTTTGGTATTATGCCATATGCTCTTCATGGTGATTAATTTTTGTGCTGCTATGTCTTCTTCTTTTGATCTCCTCCTGGCAGTCTCCATCATTAGTTGGAGATAAGCACAAATATATGTTACATTGATTGAATACAAACATTATGGAAGGCCCGCAAGTAGGGCTGCAGAAAATATGTAGAATAACAAAATATAATATGATATTGAGCAGCTGAACCTAAGGACAGACAAGACAAACTACAACATTTTCACAAAAGTCTTCATTGGATACACTATAACAAATATAAATACAAAAACATACACACAAGGCAAGTACTTAACTATTTGAAAATGGCAGTGTGAAGGAATGACCGGAAGAGGGAGTGACCAAACTAAAGAATTCTGTTGGTCACATGATTAAGTAGTCAATAGGCCAAAAAAAGAAAGGGTCACCTGAAAAAGAGAAAGCAGAGGTGGCAAGGGGGAAGAAAGGCAGGAGATACAAGAGTAAAAGAGGTCAGTAATTAAAGAAAAGAGTGAAAAGAGAAAAGAGTTTAACCCCCTTGTGTGGAGAGTGCCAACGTGGGCTATCAGCTAGTTCTCCAAGACAAACAGACTGTGTGTTTCTGAGGAGCAGAAGAAGATTCCATTGACCCGGAAGTCTTCAGAGGAGTCATGGCCTGGAGACCTGAAATGGGAGAAGACAGGTGTGCCAGAATCACATTTGATGTTGTACAGGTGTTCACTGACCCTGTCTCCTAAAAGTCTACCTATTTTGGCCAATGTAATATGTTTTAAGACAGCACTGACAGATAATAGCATATGTAAGATTCCTATATATGCAAGTGAAGCTTTTCCAAATCTCAAAGCCATATGGGAAAAGGAACTGATGAATTTGTAGTACAGATGGGTATGTACTACATGACCTGTCACAACAGGATGTGTCCTACAGGCCCTGGCAATGATTGTGGAGGCAGCTCCTAATCAAAATGTCCCGTAGGTTCTTGTTATGCTTAAAGGCCACCAGAGGGGGATCAGTGAATAGAAGGCAAGTGGTGGGATCTGAGTGTAGGATAGGTAGTGTTGTTTCAAAATATGGAGTGCAGCCAGATTATGAGGGAGAGAACAGTTCTGTTAGAAGGGGGGTGGGTCATTATTAGTTATTACAGACCCCAGATACTCATAGTTTGTTAGAATTTCAAGTTCTTTATTGTTGGTGATTTTGGGTTGGCTTTTTGCTTTGTCAATGAACATTACTTTTGGCCTTATGTATAATTATACAGAGATTTTGCTCTTCACTGTGTTTTTTTTGTGTGCCACATTCAATTGTCTCTTGTATTATCTTTTCTTTATTGTAGAGGAGAGTTAAGTCATCAATTTATCTGAGTTCTGATATTGTGTTTCCATTTATCATGAAATTTGTCATCATTTCTGACATTTCTCATGATGTTCTCAGCATAGATGTTGAACAGTTATGGATAGAGAATGCACCCATCCTTACCCCTTTTTGAACCAATTTGATGGTTCACACGCTATCCTGACAGTTGCTTGATAAGGTGTATTAGGTGTGTTTGAGAGCTCAAATCTTTCATGATGTTCTGTAGTTTTTGATGTTGATGCAATCAAAGGCCTTGCTGTAATTTATGAAGCATGTATGCAGTTCAGTGTTGTATTCCCTATGCTTCTCAGGGATATTTCTCACAGAGTTCAGTAATGTGAGGTAAATTTTAAAGAAAATATTACTTATACACATTACTTCAGATATTGTTGCAGTTTTACAAATGCTGTTCTAGAGTATAAAGTCAGGCACTGCGTCTGTAAAAATTTTCGGCTGATCCTAAAAGTACTAAAGATTCAGTAAGTAAACTTAACAATTAATTTTATATTGTTTATAATCAATTTTGTTTTTGAAAATTAAGTCTTATGGCATTATATACATATTTAAGTGTGCTGTTACTTTAATAGCAAATAACAGTTTTCAATACAATTATCTATTTATGATATGTGACTGTGCTAGTATACGATTATATCTATTATAGTTTTCTGTATATTTGTTATATTTAATGATTCCTCAGGAAACAAACACAACCAAAACTGCAGTTGCAGCTCAGGGAGAAGTCGCCTCAGAAATTGTTGTAGACATAATTGAAGATGTTCTCAATTCTACCACAAAGGAACCTTCAATTGCCAGTGTTGTGTTCGATACATTTAAAGACTATGTGGTTTCAGAAGAAACAAATGCAACGGATACATTTGGAGGTGTGGAGAATACTTCCAATGATGTTGCAACAGATCTAGACAAAATACTTGACACAAGTAATGAAACTGGCACTGTTGTTGTAAATGGCTTTGTTGTTACATCAGATGCAGACTCAAACAGAGATGGGAATAAAGTTGTCATTCCCAGTGTGCAAGAGAAAAATGAAATAAACAAAAACATAAAATCTCATGAAAGTGTTCCAGAGCCCAAGATAACCAAGAAGAAGGAGCCTGCTCCACCAATTCCTATTTCTGTAACTGCTCCAGAAGCAGTGCCCACCTCTATACCTCAGACAGATCTAGATACATTTGAGACCCGAATTGGAAACGAGGTTTCAAACCTTGATGATGATACTGAAAAAAGATCAGACTCTGGCAGTGTGAACACCACGGACAGCCTTGGCGACATTCCAGATCAAGACAATGACTCTGATGCTGCACGGCAGAAAAAAATTCGTGCACGTAAGGTGAGCTTGTGTTCTTATTTTCTTTTAATTCACGCTTTTAACTATTTTAAATGTATCTTCTTCTTCTTAGCATTCACCTGTTAAGTGGGCGTGGATATGTTGAGTCACTAGTTTAGCCATGATGTCTGCATCTTTTGACCTGACACATCTGTTTTCAGCATGGGTAGATTTCTAATTTAGCAATTCTTGCAGCAACCATATTTAGCTTACTCTTTTTTACCTTTAATTGCACGGGTTCTTTGACATGTGCAAAGTGCACACTGGACCTCAAGTTTTTCACCTATTTCAGAGACATTGGATTTCACCACCCATAGATCAGGGGAGACTAAAGCTATAAATTATGAATTTCTAAAGAAATATCCCACTACCTGTGGCAGTATTTGGAACTGGGACTTTCCTGTCCAGGGGCTGACTTCATACCTGTAGACCACCTTGGGCCGTGTGTTATTCAGATGTTTCTAAAAGTTACATATAAAAAAAATGTCTGGCTTTAAAAGTGGTGTGCCTTGTCTAGGCAGTTTTCCTTTTCGTTATGTTTGATTTAGATCATTTCATTATTTAAAACCATATTTTAATGTGTTGGGTGTATACTTGCCTATTCTCTCTCTGTCTGTGTGCGTGCCTGCGATATATATATATCAATTAGATACATTACAGTCATTGCAGTACATAACTAAAGTATAATTTAGGATCAAAACGTTCAACAAGTTGGATTAAATATGCATCCCAAAATGTTACTTGAAGCCATTAAATCAGTTATACATGATTAAATACACGAGAATGGAAAACCCTGTACTTAAAAACCCTGTTGCCAAAAATGGCAAACAACACACTGAACAGACTAAAGTGGACTAATGCAACCGAAAGTTAAAAGTTGGAGAAGCTGACTTGTTTCCCTGTGGACAATCTCCAGGAAGTACAAAACATATACTACAAAACTACCACCGTTACATTTTGGAGAGGTAGAAATTCTGGCTTTCACAGACTTCACTAATAGGAAAACTTTTTGGCAGTGAACTCTGGTTCAATCAATAAATGAGGTCTACATAAATGTTTAACATCCCAAACAGAACACAAAAAAGGGAAAGAAATATTCTGAAATTTATAAACTAGAAACATGGGAGAGTCAATGAGAATATCAACCAAAGGGTTAAGAGAGTCATTAAAGCTTTTGTAATTAGAACATTTGTAGACAAACTAATGATATTTGAGAGGAGTGCACATACAGTGCATTTTTATGAAGCTGGAGAAAGCAGAAAAGAAAACATTTAGATTGTCAGCATTCCAAACAACCTGTCTGTAGAAAGTTCTAGGATATTTGGAATAAAAAATTAAATCAGCACTTAGGAACTCTTCAGTAGATGCAACCAAGTAGAAATGCTCCAGAAATTGCAAGCAGACACCTACAAGACAGACACCTGAAGCTGGTCGGACTACATACTCAAAAGAGATGAAGAAATCTTTATTAGAACTTCAATTCAATGGATCTTGAGGGAAAAGAGAGAGAGAGAGAAACAAAACACAATCTGTGGTGAATAATAGTGTTGAGGCTGAGATGCAGAATCTGGGTCAGGTTGTGACCGCTCACTCCTTTCTTTCTTAGATGTACTCAGTCGTTAGGTGTAAACTGTCAATCTTGGTACTTCGCATTGTGTTCTGGTTTGTCTGTTGGGTCGGAATACGTCACACACCTGTCTACATTATATTGACTGCACACACAAGTCTCTTGTACATAAGAATAGAAATACTTTCAAAATAGGTACAACTAGCCAATGCCACTGTACACTGGACAACATGACAACAAAACAACTTTTACAGGATTGCCCCCAGTACACAGACCTGAGAAGAGCAATTTGGTCCACACCCATCTCCCTGGAAGAAAAACTATATGGAGCAATCGAATCGCTTAAACAGACAGTTAACTTCATAAGAGAGTCTGGAATCCTACTCTGATTGAGACTTGATCGCAGACAGAGCAAGAGAAATACTTTATTTACACAGTCCACTGAACAATAGTTGTCAATACAACATCCCGGCTGTGTGGATCACCACTTTAGTATCAAAGTAAATGCTAAGGAAGTTCCAGTTACTTCATTTCTGTAATTAATCTCAGGGCTCTCTCTCTCACATTGAATCAATTATCTCTGTCCACATTCCCTGAACAGTGTACAGAACTTAACAACCAACATAATGCCCATGTCATAAACCCATCTCATGGAACATATCATTACAGACACGTCCTCACTAGTCTGCTCATTGTCACTCCACAGTATGATTACAGAACATTCATCTTCCTAAACTAAGGATCTAGTTTCACTTGTTCCTTTAAACTACATTAACTTCTCCTTAAGCAAAATGTCCACTGTCTGGTTGTTCTACACACAGCTAGCTAATATGGGCAATCGCCCTGTTACTGCAAAAATAGATCCACTTCTCAAATAACTTAGCTCACATATAACTGCCCTGCCTTTCTCTATGAATCTCTCTGGAAACTTCATCCTACCCACTTATAACTAAAAAGAGTGTTTGCCCTGTTACTACCAAAATGGATCCATGCCCTAATGGTGCGGTCCGGTTTCTCCTTAGCTTACATATGATCTCTTACTGTTTTCTATCTGCACAGCCCTTTAAATATCTCATAGCTCAACCAATGGATATCTCCCTACGTCATTCCCCCAGCCAATGAAATAACTTCCCTTTCTTAACTCTACTTACTCTTCGTATTTCCCACTCCCCTTGACATTCCCGAGAACCACCTGCATCTCACTCTACTCACCTGTCACTCAGAACACCTGACCACTCCCCCCGACTCGCTCATTCCAAATCTTCATGCAAGACTCTTGCTCGTACACTATCTCGTACATCTCACTTTCTCTCAACACACCATGATTATCTCCACCTCCTTACACCCTTACACTCCCTCTTACAAGGTGATGCATGTTACACAAAATAGCCACAGACTGATCAGTATGGAGATATTTAGTTGTTTCCCTACAAGTTTAGTCATCCAGTGACTGTTTCATCACCAAAGACAAGAAGTTTACTGTCTGCTTCTACATGTTACTGTCTGCTTCTACATGCCACTGTCTACTTCAACCAAGTCTGAAAACCAGAATCACATCTTTTGCTGCAATGATCACCAGTATTGAAAAATGCACATTATTGTTGAAAGTGATGTAGATTGTACAGATGACTCTCTTATTTGTCAGGAGACCAAGAGTCACTATCGAACAATTGCTAAGACCCGTACCTATCTGAAAGATGGGCAAGTGGTGACATCTACAACAACAAAAGTTATTGCTACTGGGGAGGAGAATCGGGTTAGGGAGGACCACCTGCACAGGTTAGTCATTGATTTGTATTGCTGCCCATTTGGTCTACTAATCTTTCATCTTCCCTCAGTAATCCATCCATTCTGGCAGATCGTGTGATTGTTTCTGGATCTCTATCCAACTGCACTATCTGCCTCTAGCCACTATGTGTATCTCTTGTCATGTGACCTATCCAACTGCACTGTCTGCCTTTAGCCACTGTGTGTATCTCTTGTCATGTGACCTATCCAACTGCATTGTCTGTCTCTAGCCACTGTGTGTATCTCTTGTCATGTGACCTATCCAACTGTATTGTCTGTCTCAAGCCACTGTGTGTATCTCTTGTTTGCAGCTCTTAAGCACTTATTGGTTATTGTTATTGGTTATGGAAGGCCTCGGTATTACTGCAAACGAATAAAAATCCATAATTGCTCAACCGCCTGTGCCAGTGGAATCATCCGAATTACTAACTCATCTCCCAAACAAAGAAAGGTAACTGTAGTCCCCATCGTAGCAGTCTCAGCACACGCCAAAAGACATAAGGCGAAACCGCGCAGAAAGTGAACACAGTCAACTGTTCCCTGTCATACGATATCATCCTTCATCGTAAACAATTGGGACATCGAAACATGATCAAAACGGATGAAACACACAGCTCACAGTGTGCACAGAGCACTTAACTCAGTAGCTCCTGCAACAAGCCGGACTTGGAATATGAGGAAACTGCAACAAGGAACACCCTTCAGACATAGCCTTCAATGGTTCCTGCCGCCTATCCACCATATACCATGGAAGTTCACGTCCTCCCGAAAATGATGATCGTCATATTGAGAACAAAAAATGTATAGCGCTTGATGATGTTAGGACATCGTTCTTGACAGTACACCAACCGAACATATAAACACACAGTTAGTCGTCGAATTATCACCGTCACACATCAAACAACAGACCCTGCGGTTAGCGTACAACGAACGAAACACGGTGCAAATTCCCAAAGATGAAAATCTTCGGTCGACTTGACGGAGATATCCATTAATGCATTTCAGCATGTAAATAACTTGCGTCCAAAATCCCAAAGTCGGCCATTGAATAGCACTCATTGTGACGTAAACCGCATGTCAACACTAGACGGTGAAGGTTGCCGTTACAATACTTGACTTGTCAAAAAGAAACATTGCTGTATGTACATCGCCGGTGCAGATTTGTCCACTTTGTTGCGCAGATTTGCTAAGTAGAACATCATTTTGATTTCAACACAGAAAATTGCAATCAGAGAGCCGAAATTAATCAAACCCCCGATGCATTGTCTGCAGCGGTCGAGAGAACGTGAAACGTTCCACCATTTTGAAACGGAAGTTTCTTAAGCACTTCTTGGTATGTTCTGTTCTTGATGAAGTTACGTCTCTCCTGTACCTCTCTATGACAGAGACAAATAAAAAAATTGTGGCAGTTCCATTCAAGTGGTACAGTCAATCCTTTTGTACACTACAGTAACCAATCAAACTACCAGCATGTAATTGAAACAATCCAATTCATATTCTAGAGTGTAAAAACAAAATGGAATAAAATGAGAGTAATATTCATTCATAATTCTATCAGTAACAATTCTAACACTGGGTTGATAAATATAAATATCTTTCTTTTACATTTCTATATTGTGTGTCCACTTTATATATTATAACAGTTTTTTTATTATTACTTTAAAAAATATACAGGTTTCTGTAATAACTGTATTATTCTAGTGCAGTATTTTAGTTGGTGATGCTACGAATAACCCTTAACTTGGTAAAATTTCTAGTTTTGAAGTCAAATGTTTGCAATTGAAATTTGAATTGTATGCGCTCACTTTCATTTTTCTTTTTTGTAAAGACATAAGTTGATTGATCAGATAGTATTATTTAATTGTAGGGCTGTGTTTCATAAAAAAAATATAGTTAGGGCCTTTTGGGATGTCTGGGGTGTTTTCCTTGAGATTATGTTTGTCATTATGTATTTGTCAAGAGTTGTTATCATTCACATTTTCTTTTAATGCAGCTATTTAATTAGACACAATTCAACTCACAGATTTATAGACAGTTAATTTTTAACTTATCAAACACAACTCTTCACCAACTTTAAATAAGTCATCCTTTTATTTCTTCTCTCCCTCTTATTATTCCCCCTCATCATAATCTTCCTATCCAACAAAAAGTACATGATGAGTCACTCTCTGTGAATGAAATTGTTGGCTGGAGGTTGTCATCGCTGCCCCATTGTTTGATCTCTGTGAAGTTTATTTTTTCTAGGGGCCATGTTTTGAATATCATGTCATGTAGCAGCCAACAGTTTTGTGAAATGTGTTTTGGAGTTTGGGGATTCCCTTGACACTTGCTTTCTGGCTCAGGAGTTTCTTTCATTCTTTCCTGTTGTGAGTCTAAATATTCTAGTTAATTTTCATCTGCTCAGCTTTAGTTTGGGGTCTCGTGGGTAGTTGTTGTGTTATTTGTGTCCATACATTTTTTCATTCCTCTTTTATTAGTACTTTGGCTTCTTTTAGAGATACTTTGTTTCCAAATTGTTCTTTTTTTTAGTGCCTTTCTTTGTAAGTTTGTCAGTTTTTTTCATGTCCTGCTTTGATGGGGGAGAGATACACTGATTGTTGTGACTAGCTTATTCATTTGTCTTCCTTGTTAGATAATCTTCCTGTTCACCTGAGTGAATAAATAACCTGAGAAATGATATACAGTTACAGACAATGTTAATGCTTGTCAGTGATCATTATGTCCTCTAGAATTACTTGAATTTTTCTCTGTAGTTTGTTGATATCTCTTATACTTAAAAAAAAAATGTCAATATTTCATATTAAGATTCAGCACTGATCATATGACCAACTCATCTTGTATCAAGATATTATTCCTACCTTTCCATCATGGTACAATACAAAGAGTCAAGTTTGCATGATTAAAAAACTTGAATACTGAAGACGAATATTATTAGGATTCCTGAATCTACTTTTTACTGCATTTTCTGAAGACTGGTTTTTATTTTGTCAGTTGTGTTTGTTAGATACTTTTTATTTCATTATACAAGTAGTCAGGGACTTTGCTCTTAATGCCTAGTGTGTTCTTTACACATTACAGTTAAGCTTTTGTTCAGATTATTAGTTATGCTCATGATCTTGCCAAACATTTGTTGTTGTTTCTCATCTATTATTTATTGTAGTATGTTATAGTTTTTTAATAGATTTCATGACAATAAACATTCTTCTTATTTTCTTCTTCTACCCTTCCTCCATTGCTGTTGGCGTCAAGGGGAGATACAATCTGCGATTCTTTGCTCTTCTGTTGGCCTCTTCTGGTGTTATCCCTCCTAGTGACTCTAGTATTCCCTTTATCCATCTCTTTCTCAGTCTTCTTCTTAATCTGGCGTTTTCGTAGCGTTTGTTTATGACTCTTTGAGTCATTGTTAGTTCTTTTTGCCTTGTTATGTGGCCGAACCAATTTATCTGTTGTTTCTTTATGTATTCAATGGCTGGTTCAATTTCGAGTTTCTTCCTCAGGTCTGTGTTTTTTACACTGTCCCTTAAGCTGTTTCCTGTCATTCTTCTGACACATTTAATTTCGGTGGTCGTTATCTTTCTTATTGTTCTAGAGTCCAGCGTCCAATTCTGGCACTGATAGCACAGGGTTGGTAGAAAAATTGATTTGTATATTGCCCTTTTTGCTTCCGTATTTATTGCTTTGTTTTTCAATAGTATTGATACTTGGCCTATAACTTGGCATGCTTTGTTACACCTTATATCTATCTCTGTCTCTTGGTTATTGTCTTGTGTTAACGTGCTACCCAGATATTTAAAATTGTCTACTTGCTTTAGAGTCGTATTATCTATTATGATGTTTAGTTTTTCTTTCTTTCTCGCTATTGCCATTACTTCGGTTTTGTAACAATAAACAATAAACATTGTTTCCTTATTTGTCTTAATCATTATGATAAATCATTGGTTCACAAGTGAGTTCCCCTGTATCGAAGTTCAGAATATCAAGATAGTTCAGCAAGGTTCATATCTGGCTCATTATTGTTCTGTGAATGCTCTACCATTTCAGGTTATATCTGACAGCACCAGGTTATTGTATACTTAGGGACATGTCCTTTCCGTCTTAGTTTTTATTTTCACACAATTTTAGATTTCCCAGGACACTTAGTTAAACTTTTGTTAATTTATTATATTTGTGCATTTGAAAGTGAGGTTACTTTGAGTAATGCTGAATAATGTCCATGAAGGAGGGAAACCATTTGATATTTCAAAGATCTAGCACATCATACTCTTTTTAAACATTACAAAATTAGATTTTAAAATATCTTCTTAACTGCATTGCTGATTAGTTCTTTTATTGTTCTTTGAAATATATTTTAAACCACAGGACTTGTTTTCTCCTTCGTTGCCAGTTATCTGAAATTAAAAGTAGATAGCTTTTAAATTTATATCAAAGCACATTAAAATGTTTTTTTTTAATTAACTTTGTATAAAAGCAGATTTGTGCATTAATTTTGTTTGAAGAACCAGTCTATGCAGGATACTGCTGCCTGTTTGCAGTTGTGACACATCCATGGCCGCCTTCACACTTGCACTAAAGTGTCCACTTATCCTCTTCATGTTATATAGACACTGTTTCTCACGCGGTTAATCTGAAGCTTGCAAGTAGAAATTTCAACCGGTAATGCAATTAAAAGTGGGAGAAAAACAAATATGATTTGTGGGTGGGTGGGGGTGTGTGTGAGCGTCTGTCACTGTTGAGTTATATTTTCTTTGATTTGCCTGTCTCATTTATTTGTCTATCCATCCATGTTTCTGTATTTGTTTTAAATGTACTGTAAATATTTGGTCAAATTTAAGTGCTAAAATCTCTGACTGCCACTCTTTTCAACTTTCTATTTTGGGTTGCATTAGCCTTCTGGTATTCTTCTGGTTTTCATCTCGTCTTTTTTTTTTAATGTGACTTTCCCAGTTAATTTGCAGTGAGCTGCCAAAGGTGGATTTGCTGTATTTTTTTTCTGAACTGTTGCTGTCATATTGAGGAGTCTTCTCTTGTCAAGCCGCATGATTGCTTAATAATTTAATTACAGGAGTATTTGGCAGTTTCTGTGCTGAAATCTTGAGTGCTTCTCTGAAGTTTTCAATCTTGTTTTTCTTGTGTTTTATTATTGCCATGATAATAAATGCTCCCCAATTTTCTTTTTCCTTTGTGCTGTTTCCTCTTCACCTTTCTCTGATGACTTTTGTTTTGTATTTACTGTTTATTGTTGATTACTATACACCATTTCTTCTGCTGTCTTGTGATGTCTTCTGTGGATTTCTTAAATTTCACTAGATATTGTTTCTCTATATTAAGCTTGTAACATGGTTCTAATCAATGGGACTTTGCCTCCCTGTTTTTTTTTTTTTTCTCTTCCTGGTGACCTTGAGAATTTCTGTTGTTGTCCAAATTTCGAGTTGTCCTTTTGAGGCTCCAAACTGTTTTTTTTTTTTTTAAATATTGCTACTCATTCTCCATGTAGTAATATATCCTTTTAACTTTGTTAAGATCAGATCTCTCCTTATGTCTGATATAGTAATGAACTCATCTGCTGGGAACAAGAGGTTGGATTTGGTCCTGATCAACTGCTTTTAGGTTAACCCAGGGGATTCTGGAGTGTTTCTCTGGGAAAGAAAAACAGCACTGGTGTAGCGCTGGCCACATAGAAAAAAATAGTCCTAGTGTTCGAAAAAAATATTGGCACTAACACCTTATTCCACATGCTAATGAGTGTGATGGTGTTCTTTGTTCATTTCTTTCTTTCTTCTTTTTTTTTAGTTCATTTCTTTGTTAATTTCTTTCCTTTTAATAAAAACAGTTTTAGTAGACGGGCACTCCGGTTATATAGTCTCTGTTTCATCCATCCCTGTTGTTATCTATGGGCCACTGATTATCATCAGCTTCATTGTTAATCTATTACTAGATGATGATCATTTCCTACGTCTGCTGTACTTTATTTTAACGGTTACATCTTTCAGTTTTTTCATCTCCCTGTAATCATTAAATGATTTCTCTCACTCTCTCCATCTCTCTCTCACCCTCTCACCCTCTCTCTCTCTCTCTATATATATATATATATATATATATATTCAATGATCACAACATAAATAATTTTGCGATATGCGGATGACACAGTCTTAATAACAGAGACAGAGAATGAACCACAAGAAATGATAGACATAATAGTCAAAGTAAAAAGAAAGCAAACAAAAAAGTCTCAGTCTGAATAGTAAGAAAACAGAAGTAATAGTCATATCGAAGAAACAATCATCACCATCATGCAGCATAAAAATAAACAGGACAAATCTGAAACAAGTGCAATGCATCAAATACTTGAGCACAATAATATCAGATGTAAGATGCACCACAGAAATAAAAAGCAGAATAGCTCAGGCCAAAATAGCATTTCAGAAAATAAAAAATATCTAATCAACAAATCTATGTCAATAGAAATGAGAAAGAGAGTTCATCGGTGCTATATAGAACCAATTCTGACCTATGGAAGCGAATCATGGATAGTAGACAAACAAATGAAAAGACGATTAGAGGCCACAGAGATGGGATTTCTCGGAAGAATGTCGAAAGTTCCCTAGACAGCTAAAAAGACCAATGAAGAAATTCTCAAAGAGGCCAACACAAAAAGGTAGCTCCTAAAAACATCAGAAAGAAACAATCAACATTTTTCGGGCACATCATGAGAAGAGGAAAGTTGGAATACTTGGTTGCAACTGGCAAAATAAAAGGAAAGAGAGATCGCGAACGACAAAGAGAGAAAATACTAGATAGCTCAGTGTCATGGCATGGAAAACGGTCAACAACAGAACTGATACGGCGCACTGTGGATAGAAGATTGTTGAAGAACATGATCGCCTACACAAACTGGTATGGCACATGATGATATATATATGTTACCCCCAACATGCATTTTTTAAGTCAAACCGTTAACTTACGACTGATTCAGCAGGTCGGTAAGGGATAAATGTTTTATGCTCAAGAAATCACTGGAAAATGTATTTAGACGACAATTATAAAGTAGCAACCTTCAATATATGCAGAATAAAAAGCAAATAAGTTGGACTTATAGAAGAAGTGACAAACAAGAAAATTGAAATACTAAAATTAGTGGACACTGGAGTAAAAGGACAACAGATAAAGAAATCACACATGAGCTACACAATAATATTCTCAGGATTTGGCAATACAGAAAGAGCAACACATGGAGTAGACTTTATCATCGACCCAGAACATGCACAGAATATTCTAGAAATAAAATACTGCTCAGAAAGAATAATCACAACCAGACTACAAGAAGACAACCGAAAAACAACTTACAAACAGATTTATGCACCATGTAACGATAATGAAAAAGACAGCGAAGAATTCTATGAGACACTAAATGAAATTTTCAACAAGACTTGAACCCATGTTAGTGATGGAAGATTTTAATGGAAGGCTTCGGAAACGCAAAAATGAGAACAGAAATATCCTGGGACTTTTTAAGACAGCTGAAATAAATGAAAATGAAAGCAGACTGCTGGAATTATGTAATCAAAATTATTTGCTTGCAGATAATCCAGCACTAATACATGGAAAAATAGAAGACCCACAAGAACACTTAAATAGACTTAACAGCACAGGCAAAAAATACAACATGAAAATAACATCAGCAAAACAGAAGTCATAACTATCGCAAAAGAGAAACAGAACATCAGCATAACTATTGAAAGCAGACAACTAAAACAAGTAGTGGAATTTAAATTCCTAGGAAGTCTAGTGACAAACGACATGTCACAAACAGCAGAAATAAACTTGAGATGCAACAAAGCTTGTCAAATCATTGGACAGCTATCACCAATATTGTCCAACAAGGAAATAACTATAGAGGCAAAAGGGACACTGTACAATACAACCTTCATCCCAACGTTGTGCTACCAATGAATCCTGGGCCCTAGATGCAAGAACAATAAGAAATATAACCTCTACTGAAATTAAATGTGTTAGACGAATGACAGGAAACAGTCTGAGAGATCAAATCAGAAATGAAGAATTGAGAAAAAAAGCTGGGAATAATCCCGCCATAGAAAATATAAAGAAACAGCAGATAAAATGGTTAGCCGAGTGACAAGGCTTAAAGATCATTACTCAACACAACGAGCCTTCAATAAATGTTGCGAGAACACCAGACCCAAGGGTGTTGACCATGAAAAAGATGGATTGACAGAATATTAGCAGCACTATGAAACATAACAACAGAGGCGAACAGAAGAGCAAAAGACAGAACATTATATCGCTGAAAGGTTAATGAGAAAGGAAAGAAGAAGATGTATATATATATATATAGTTAGATACGGTTGACTATGGATTTTGCAGCGTCACTAGGAAATGTTATTTTTCTCTTTTCCTTCGCTGTGTATTTTCTTTTTCTATGCGTCTGTCTGCTTCTTGCTTGAGTTGGAACTTTAGTGTTTCCAAAAATTACGGTCTGCAGCTATTTTTTTCTCCGACTGCAGGGTTTATGTGCAGAGTCTTCATGCCACTTATCACACGTCTATAAATCGAAGTTTGGGCGTCCTCTAGTACTTTTGCCATCTGCTGGTTGCCCATTTATATATAATATATATTTTGGTATGCGGCCATCTTTCATTTGATGTAAGTGGTCAATCCAGCGTAACCTTGCAGCCGAACAGAGAGAGAGATGAGAAACACCACATAATATTATATATATATATATATATATATATATATATATATATATATATATATATATATATATATATATATATATATATGGGAAGCCGCGATAGCTCAGTAGTTAATGAACTGGACTACAAAGGACAAGAGGTAGGGTTCGATCCCAACCGACAGCTCCAGTTCACCCAGCCTTTAATACCGACCACATTACCCCAAAAATCATGCGCCGAAGGTCTGTTAAATTGATGGTCACTAACACCATATTCCCTATACACCACTTGGCGTGACGGGGTTCTTTACTTTACTTATATATGTATATGGCCTTTGTCATTGTGGCAAACAGCAACAAGCAAGCAATCATCAGGTTTTTGTTTTGTTTTCTTCACCTTTGTTGTAAGTGATTATGAATCACCACAATGTTTTGTATACAGTTTTGTTTATCACATCTGTTAATCGTGCTGAAGTCGGATATCTTGGGTCGAAGGCACAGATACCACTTATCGCCACGTGAAGTTTATTTATTTATTTTTTTTTAATCTAGCGATGTTTGATCTCCAGATACAATGAGAATGAATCTTATTGAAGACAAATAATAAAACGTAGCTTCCATGTTTCGATTGAGTACCAGTGATACTTGAAAGTCAAAAATAGCTGCGTGCCACTGCCAGGGCAAAGTTTCAAAACTAATAATAATTCATAGCAGATTCTCCTCAGTTAAAAAAAATATTTACAATATTGACTCTGTGATAAACACAAGGGAGTTGGAAGTCTTCGGACTGCTCACAAAGGCAGTACAATAGGCTAAAAAAAAATAGAGAACAGGCAAATAAATGTAGTGCTGCGGTAAAGCTGGTGGCAAGGCGGGCGGATTCTGCCTACATGTTAAGTCTCATTTTCATATATAATCGTTTTTTCTTTATATACTTATACTTTCATATTTCCACATTTCACCTGTCCTCCAACATGTAGCACATCTCTCTCTCATTTCATCACTTCATCTCTTATCCCTCTGTCTAGTTCTCCTTAACTCACCTGTTCCAATCTTCCTAGATGTAGCAATATTTATCTGTGCCTCATCGTTTGTCGTCGTTGTTCTCGTTTTCTGGAGAAAGCCCCATGTTGGCGGAAACGCCAGTATTCTGTTGTGTTTACCTTACCCATCCTACCTCCCCTCATGTAGCACATATCTCTCTCTCTCTCTGTTTTCTTATCGTACCTCCCACCCCAACTTTTCTCCTTTTTTTAATATATGCATTGGGATCTGAAACTATAAAAGATTGTTGATAATAAGGCTGTGGAGGGTGTTGTATGATTTAATGTTTGGGCTGAGCACGCGAAGAAACGTCAAAGCAAGCAACGGCAGCTGTTTTTAGCGACTGTTAGACCGAACACGTAGGTTTGCAAAAAGAACTTAGAATTAACGGGGGAAGGGGGGGGGAACAGACATCACCGAGAACAGTTCGTTGCCTGTGACGTCGTGGGCAGGCTTACCCTTAACAATAAGAGACAACAGTAAGTGTGTTAATTCGTGGTCAGGGTATTTGTGAAAGGCAGCTGGTGACGACATCTTCCTCGTGTTAGAGATGGTTTGAAACAGGCTGTTGCCAATCTTCGGTAGTCACTGGCTGACATAGTTCTTTTGAGAAATTGGCCTCTTTACTAACGGAATCATATGGTAAATCATAATGTTCGTGCCAGTTTTTTTTGTGTGTGACCACCATCATCATCAGGTCGCAGAACATTGCATTTACCACAGCCCGCCTGAAAGAATCTCTGTCTCTAGCCAGGTTTCCCACTTCTTTTGTTGTTTAATGACCATTAACACATTTGTGTTCGTTATCACACCAGGCCGCCCTACTATCCCAAACAGTATATTTTAAATTTATTTTCGAAGCCGCATCAATCCAGAAAAAGAAATCGTTACATTTAGAAATTGAACCTCGGCCATTATGAACAAAGCCAAATGCACAAACTGCTCAGCCATCGCTGTTTCTGGGAAAGCGGAAAACGACACTGAATCGGTACAAAAGATGTTGAGGAAGGCAGGGAGATTTAGATGGGACAAAAGGAAGTTACCAGAGTGAAGAAAAGGTTTGATCGATGAGATGTGTTAGAAATGGGAACATATTGACGACTAGATATGACTCATGACAATGAACATGTTTTTAGTTATGCCATAGTGGTCGAGATGCACTGTTGATAGAAGATTGTGGAAGGACTTGATCGCCTACGCCAACCGGTTTGGCACATGATGATGATAGTGGTCGAGTGGGTAATACGCTCGCTGTTGATCTGAAGAATTCAGGTTTCATTCCCAAGCGTGACTTTCTATGTTTTTTAATCCACACGCTTGGGGGTTCACCCAGTCTTTGAAAATGGGTACCATAGATTTATTATACTTGTTATCTGGGAAAGTAACGCGGCCTGGCGTGATGCGACCACACCGTCCATTAAATATACCGCTGGCCATTGAAAAATATGGGAACTAGCACCGTTATTTCCCATACGCATAAAGGCGTGGAGGGAACATACACAAATAACAGAGAGCTAATAGAAGCTAAATGAGGTGAAGGGGTGTGTATATAGAGGTCCAGATCCATTATCTTTCTAGCCATTTTGGCTAACACGGACAGCAAACAATGGCACATGTCCAGGAAATCGTACATTCTTCTTTTTGTGTGAATGCTTTCGCTGGAGAACCCGTGAGAGCGGCAATGCTCTCACTCCAGTGTCTTTGCACTCTAGGTAGAAGAGCCCCCAAGTGTTGAGCTCTGGCACTACAGGATAAAATGCTATTACCGGCAGAGGAGGAAATTGAATTACAAGGACACAAGGAGAGACAGACTGGGGAGGAAGAAAAAGAGTGATGGGGAGGGAGAGAGACAAGCCATGCTCTGGGCACCGATGCCAAGGTCGAAGTATGTCTACAGACATGCACAGCACTTTTGAAAAACTCTGGTTCTTAGGTTGTTTTGTTTTTCCTTATCGTGAAATACAATAAATAATCGTGAATATACAAAAGACTGCCTGGCAATAAGAACACGCTAGGCCATATTAATATGAGTCAATTAGCACAAAAACACAATAAATAATAATGTGTGTGTGCTTACAGCTTAAAACTAAATAATATAATAAATGCCGCTTGTCCTGAACAGTCGTCACGAGATAATGGGGTCTGAGTTTTTATTTCACCCCGATAGAAAAAAAAGACCAAACACTTTTGATTCCGGGGGCGTCGGTAGCCACGTTGAGCAAACCCGACTGGACTACCGACGTTTGGACAACCCGTGTTCGATTCCCGCTGGGAGCAGTGCGAGTTGTGCTCGTGGTTAGAAAAAAAAAATTAAATACCCCCACGGTCGACCCAGCCGTTGGCAGAAATGGGTACCAGGGTATTACCATGGGAAGGTGAGAAATGTCGCCTCGCATCTGAGTTTCGATGCTTGAGGCGACACTATACAGAAATTTCCGAACATTTCTGGATAGGCGGCCGAGCACATATGAGTGTAAACTCGCGTGCTAAGACTCCGGTTCAAGTCTCGTACTTTACCTTTACCTTTTGATCCTATCTATCTATTTTATTGATCTTTCGAGCCGTAGCCGGCCCATAGGGCGTAGACCAAGATACTCCTCTCCCAAGATTCTCTTATCTGAATTTTTGTTCTGGCAGTTTTCATTTCTTTTAAAGATATTTTATCAAATCTCGCCATTTGTCTCTGTTCTGTGCAAGCAGCTCTATCTCATTGAGGGAGCCGAACCCTGTTGCTCTTGCCTCTCTCATCAATGTTCTTCTCAGTGTTTCCCTGGGTCTCTTTTTCTCTTACCTGTTGTTTCCCATATGAGGGCTTGCTTTGCAATTCGGTTATTATCTCTTCTCATCACATGTCCAACATATGACCATCGTCCTTTCTTTATTACTGAAGATATTAGTGGATGATTGGCGATTTCTCTAATTTCCTCGTTTGTTTTGAATTCGTTCCACGCTATACCTAGTATTTTCCTTTGACATTTATTTTCGAATGCGTTCAACTTTGTTTCTATACCTCTTGTTGTTTTCCAGCTTTCACACGCATACGTAAGGGTTGATAGTACATTTGATTTGAATAGTGTAAGTTTTGTGTTTGTGCTGATGAGTTTTGATTTCCACAACTTTTCAAGGCTTCTGAAAGACATTGCTGCTTTAGCTATTCTGATTCTAATTTCTTTGCTTGTATCCCCTTCTCGATCAATGTGACTTCCAAGATAGGTAAAGTAATCGATCTCTTCTACTGGTTTGTTTTCCAAGTATATTTTGTCGTCTGTTGGAATTAAACTTTTCATGACTTTAGTCTTTTTAATGATTGATCTCAAGTCCAATTTTGGTGGCTATTGATGATAGTTCATTTGTGTTTTCCTGCATCGTTTTTATCTGGCTGTTGATGAGAGCTATGTCATCAGCAAAGTCGAGGTCCTCCAAACGGTCTCCTTGTATCCATTCGATGCCTTTATTGCCAGTGCAGCATTTCTTCATTATGAAGTCCATAACAATTCCAAATAACAAGGGCGATAAAATACATCCTTGTTTAACCCCAGTTACATTTTATCCTACCGGGATTCAAACCCGCGTTCTCATGGTTCGAAGCACGACGAGTTATCGATTCGGCCATCCGCTCAACTTTGCGAGTAAGCAACGGACGAAATGATAAAGTTTCGATCTAGTCATCAACAGCACATTAAAGAAGTAGAAAAAAAAGACAATATGTTATCTAAAAACATTAGTTATAGTTCCAGGTTTTTATTATTTTTCTCTAGCCGATAATACCAAATATGTATTGGTTTCTTTTCCCCCTGTTTATTTTGTTCAATATCCTGATAAAGACTTATTTCGAAACTTTCAGTTTTCTTCCATGAAGCTTCAATTTACACTTTTGTATTATTTATCTTTGCTTCTTATTAACCTTTTTTCCCACCCTCATCTTCATTTCCATCCTCTTCCCTCTTTCCATCTTGCTTCTTTTTCATCGTCACCATCGTCTTCTTTTTCACCTTCTTCACTTCATGTGTATGCTCTTATTGTTTGTTATATCTTCTTCTTTGACTTTTTTTGTCGCCTCTTAAGTATATAAAATTTTTTTATCATATTTTTTTCTAAAAAAAAAAAAAAATCAAATCAAACAAGCGGCAAACAGTTAATAGTTAATATTTTCTATCTATTGCTGATACATCATTCTACAATTAGAGATTTGTTAGTACAAACAAATACAGAAAGAAACCAATTTTCATTATAACGAACTATATGGTCATTTCAACACTGAGATCATATAAAAGTTGAAACGGAATCACTGGGAAATGAGTAACATGCTTACACCAGCCTGCTGGGACCTCAGCTGTTTTAGATCTTATTGAAGCCTGCTGTTATTTTATTTAAAATATCAACAGCTTTGAGGCAACCAAGCTTATTGAACCAGTTCGCTTGAAATCTACACATTCGAGCGCTGTGATTGACGTCTTGAGGCGAGGATTTGCTTATACCGGCTGTATTTTTCTAACATCTGAGGGGTGTGGAGGGGAATTGTGCTCCAGGCTTCCACACTTCCGATCCGAACCCTGACGTCACTCGGCCTGCACACATAACACAAGGAAGGCTGAATCGCTGTCAAGACGGGATATCCTTCGTCCTGTTGAACCCACTGCTTCTAATTAAACCGTTTTCAACACTGTCATCTTGTCGACAGTATATTTCTTCCTCTTTTCACCGATTCAATTTCTTCTTTGAAAGTAAGATTGAGCCATCAGGAGTATCTCACAGTTGTTTGTCACTGATACATTAGTTGAGTTGCTTATTTGTGTCTATTCAGAAAGATTAAAATACACACACTTCTTCTGTCACACATTTAGAGTGACTAGAAAAAGCTGTAATTAAAAACGTATGTGGTTAAAAGTCGAACACACTCCATCACCGGAAACTCATATTTACGAATCTTTAATTTATGGACGCAACGGAAATTTCAGAGACAAAATTGTTCATGGTTTTAAGAATCAATCTACATATTTATATTTATCTAACATATTATATATGAATGTTTAGATAATTGAACAAGGTATTAGATTTCACCAATATCAAGATGATTCAAAACATGTAAAAAGAATTTGGTTTGATGACGTTCACACTAATTAAATTGAGCGTGGCGCACAGTGCGGCGAGACGAACAGAAAGAGTTAATATATTTAGGAGCATTAACAACTAAAATGTTTGTTGATAAATATTTAGTTTAGCTAAAAGTCGTGTTATGTGTGGTGTCACGAATTAAAACCACCCATAAAATAGCAATTTTAAGAACGGCTCGAATGTACTTGCCTCAATACATCTTCTTCATCTGTAGCTGCTTTCAAAATGTGCGATATTGTAACTAAAACGCTACTCTGAAGTGAAAACAAACAGCCGTGATCTGTGCATAAACCCACCATCATCATCATCATCATGTGCCACGCCGGTTGGCGTAGGCGATGATGTCCTTCCACAGTCTTCTATCTGCATCGCATCGTATCAGTTCTGTTGTTAACTTGTTTTTCATGCCATGACACCAAGCTATCTAGTATTTTTCTCTCTTTGTCGTCCGCGATCTCTCTTTCATTTTATCTTGCCAGTGGCAACCAAGTATTCCAACTTTCCTCTTCTCACGATGTGCCCAAAAAATGTTGATTGTTTCTTTCTGATGTTTTTTAGGAGTTCCCCTTTTGTGTTGGCCTCTTTGAGAATGTCCTCATTGGTCTTTTTTGAGCTGTCCAGGGAACTTTCAACATTCTTCTGAGAAATGTCATCGCATCTAATCTTTTCATTTGTTTGTCTACTGTCAATGTTTCGCTTCTATAGGTCAAAATTGGTTCTATATAGCACCGATGAACTCTCTTTCTCACTTCTATTGACATATATTTGTTGCATAAGATATTTTTGTCATTTTATAAACCCATAGCCTTATATAAATAATATAACTCTTGAGATATTACAATCGTTATTTACAAAACTTACATTTTGCCACACACACACACACTACAAAGACACATTTCTACATTTTAAAAAAAATCCTGTCACTTATTATCTGCAATTTGTTTTTTGTAGATCATAATTTCTCTTGTGATCTATAATTTCTCCTGTGATCTGTAATTTTTCTTGTCCTCTATAATTTATCTTGTCATCAGTAATTTCTCGTGTCATATGTAAATTGTTTTGCCCTCGGCAATTTCTATTATCATTTATAATTTTTCCTGGCATCTGTCATTTCTATGGCTACATATTTACTGAATGATAAGTATTTACTGAATGATAAGTATTTACTGAATGATAAGTATTTACTGAATGATAAGTATTTACTGAACGTTAAGAGTAATCGTCAGAAAACGCCGTGGAATTTATTTCTGACATATTTCACACTTTGCTCTCTTAACTCTCACTTTCATGATCTATCTGTCTGAATGTCATCTGTCTGTCTGTTCGTGTCTGACTACCTGTCTGTCTGAATGTCGCCTGTCTGTCTGTTCGTGTCTGACTGAATGTCGTATGTCTGTCTGTTCGTGTCAGACTGTCCGTCTGTCTGAATGTCACCTGTATATTCATGCCTGATTGCCCATCTGTCCGCTCGTCCATCTATCCTATTTGTCCGAATGTGGCATGTCTGTCTATTCATATCTGATTGCCGTATGTCTGCTTCGCGTTCATCCATCCATTAATCTGTCTGAATGTCGTCTGTTCATGTGTGACTGCCCGTCTGTCTGCTCGTCCATCCACCCTTCTGTTTGAATGTGGTCTGTCTATCTGCTTGTCCATCTATCCTTCTGTTTGAATGTGGTCTGTCTATCTGCTTGTCCATCTATCCTTCTGTTTGAATGTGGTCTGTCTGTCTATTCATGTCTGACTACCCGTCTGTCTGCTCGTCCATCTATCCTTCTGTCTGAATGTGGTCTGTCTGTTCACGTCTGTCTGTCTGCACGTCCGTCCATCTATCTGACTACTGTCTGTCTGCTTCGCGTCCATCCATTCATCTGTCTAAATGTGATCTGTCTGTTCATGTCTGTCTGTCTGCACGTCCGTCCATCTATCTGACTACTGTCTGTCTGCTTCGCGTCCATCCATTCATCTGTCTGAATGTCGCCTGTCTGTTTATACCTCCCTACCTCACCATCATCAATGTCTCCCCTCCCTCACCTCCCCATCCCACTTCCAACACCTACCAAAACGGTGGCTTTTCCAACCATTGAAACAAGGTGGAGGGACGGGAAAGCTACATTTTTCCCGAACATTTATGTTCTCATTGTTTGTATTCCCCCAAGCGGTCTCACCTCCCCACAGAGCCTATTCCGGTGGACACTGTCAGACTAAATTTACTCAATCCCTCTGACCAATCAGACACGTTGTGTCCAGAGCAGCATGATCTTTGAGGTCTGATTAATGACATTTAATGGCTGGCAGTTCGTTTTGATTCAGCTCAAACAGGCGGGTTTGTGAGTAGCGGAAATGTTAGGGGAGGAGAAAAAAAGACATTGATTATATCTTGACACTGTACTTTCATTTTTACTTTAAAGGATTTAAAAAAAAAAAATTGACATGCTGACAAAGCAGTTTTGTATGTGCAACATTATTGTGTCAGTATAATTCAGGATTTAATGTATTTAATATGTGAACATATATTCATGAATTTGTCAGTGATTTTAAGTTAACCGGTACGATTCTGAAATATGATTGCGTGTGACGATTATATGGATATCATCATCATCATTGAGTGCCATCTCCGCAACGAAGGTTGGCTACCATGGAGCGCCATTCTGCTCTATCTCTTGCTTTGATGGTGCAGGTTGTCATCGGTTGATTTGTCCATCTTTTGATGTTACTCGTCCATGTTAATCTTGGTCTGCCTCTGCCTCTTTTACCTTGTATTATTCCCTCCAGGATTACTTTCAGTAGGTTGTTGTGTCTTTTAACATGGCCCAAGAATCGCATTTGTCTTGTTCTAATTGTGTTCAGAAGTTCTCTTTTCATTTTTAGTTGTTTTAAGACTTCATCGTTAGTTTTCTTTTCCTTCCATCCAATTCTACCTATTCTTCTATAAATCCACATTTCGAAGGCTTCAATCCTCTGTTCTGTTTTCTTGTCTAATGTCCATGTTTCAGCACCATATAGGAATATTGAGAAGATGTAACATTTTGCTATTCTTAGTTTTAGCTTTGGTGTTATTTGTTTTGATGTTAGTATGTCCTTCATAACATTAAAATTACTTTTTGCCATTCCTATTCTTTTGTTTATTTCAGTTGTACATTTTCCATCACTGGTTATAGTATGTCCAAGGTAGTTATAGTTCTACAGCCAACAATATGGATATAGGGAGATTATCATAGATAATCTGTTTGGGCTTTTTGGTTTTAAAAAGATAAGGTTTTTTTTCTCCCTGATCGACTGGATTTTGGGATTAACTCAGTCGCTGAAAATGAGCATCATTGATTTGTTTATAAAGGGCATAGCGGCTGGGCGTTGTACTTACCACATCACTCATAAATATACCGATAGTCGTTGGAAAAAAATAACACCATACATATAATCAATAGTCTGTAAAGCAGGGCAGGTACTTAAAAAGATAAATACAAGATAATACAAAGATTTGAAGTTGGTGAGTCATTACGGAATCCCCATAAAGTTTATTAACCTGATAAGAACAATGTATGAAAGAATGAAATGTAGTGTGGTGAATGAAGGGTAGCTTACAGAAGAATTTGAAATAGAACAGAAGTAAGCCAGGGATGCCTTCTATCCCCATTCCTCTTTCTACTGGCCATAGATTAGGTTATTAAAATAACTCAAAACAACAGAAATGGAATCCAATGGTCACTGACCAAGCAACTTGGTGATTTAGACTTTGCTGATAACATAGTTCTCCTATCAGATAATCATCAACAGGTGCAGTGTAAAATGAGTATACTTTATGAGAGATCACAACAGCTGGGACTGAAAATAAATAGAGATAAGACCAAGGTTATGAGAATTAATGCAGTTGACAATAAACAAATAAAATTAGGAGAAATACCTCTGCAAGACGTACATTTTTCATATATCTAGGCAGTAATATAGACAAAAAAAAGGGGGTGGGGCGGGGTGCAGAAAATGATACCATTATAAGGATATCAAAAGCAAGAGGAGCATTCGTTGAACTAGGAAACATATGGAAATCCAAAGAAATTAGGTTAAATGCAAAAATAAACATTTTCAACTCCAATGTTAAGGTAGTCTTATCATGTATTATATGGTCGTGAAACATGGAGAAAATCAAAAATGACAATCATGAAGACACAGACCTTCATTAATGGAAGCTTACGCATAATTAAAGGATGGAAATGGCAGGACAAAAACAAAGGATTATGGAAATGTACCAGTCAAATACCAGTGGATAAAGAGATACAGCGTAGACGATGGCGCTGGATAAGACACACACTGTGGAAGCCAACTGAGAGTAATACACAACATTCCCTTTTTTGGAATCCCCAAGTAAAAAGACAAAGAGGAAGACCAAAGTATTCTTGGAGAAGACAGATATAAGCAGAGATGAAGATGATGGGGGAATACATGTAATGATCTTAAAAGAATGGCAAGAAACAGAACGGCTTGGAAAGTGTTTGTTGAAGACCTATGCTCCAGAGGGAACTGAAAGGTAGAAGAAGTATACGTTCTTTGTGCAACTTCCCTTAGTATTAGGAGGAACAATGAGACGATAGTCAAGTTGCTGCCACACCAATGATGAGATGACAGGACTTGGTACCAGCCAGATATAGTTAGCACACCCTGTTCGGCACTGCAAGCGTATACTTCTTGTTATACTATATGTACATTTCACATTATATGGATGTGCATTACACATTATATGGGATGTACATTACAAATTATATGGGATGTACATTACAAATTATATGGGGATGTACAATTTTGTTCGCGTGCCAGATCGTCAAGCAAAGAAGTTTTTTATTTTTTATTTTTTTTTATTGAACTGCCGGTTACGTAGTAGACAAAAGAGGTGACTCAGTGACATACTAATGATGTCATTGTCAATTTAAAATAAAATGTCTAACCGATCTTGTTGCTTAGGATATATAGTCCGTTCATATTCTTGGGAGGGATTCGCGTGAGAGAACTTCAACATCACACATGATAAACGTCCTTACTTGTTCTACAACTTGTTGATATACTTTAGCCCACACAAGCTCGATTGGACTGAGGTGCGCATGATATGCAGGGAGTGGCAGAGAAGTGTGGCCATATTCTTCAATGATTTTGTCAATATGAAACTTTTTTTTTCTTATTTGTATTCCTCACAAGCTGCGACAACTCGGGTTTTAAATATGTATCGCTGTTTTGAAATTTTCCTTAATAAGCCGTGCCCTAATTTGATCTTTTGTATTTGATGCAGTTTTTGTCTTTGTCATTATCTATTACTAGGCATGAAGTTCTATCCTGGATTGGAAGAAGATCGTTCTCCATTCAGGGCCTGAAAATGTGTCCATTCATTTCTGCGTGGTAGTGCCTACCGTCGGTACTTTTTGGTTTGAAAATAAGTCCAGCGTCAAGGGCAAAGCCGTTTTCACTGCTTCCAGCTTGCGTTAGTATGATGCGCTGGCCTTTGCTGAGGGGAATTGTTCTTTTCTGTTCATCGTCTACTGATTGCTGTTCTTTATGATAAGTGTGGTGAGCATTGACCCAGGTTTCGCGGAAGTGCCGATTTAATACAAGGTTAACCTTCTGCGCCTTTAACATGACTGGCTGCGTTGCATTATAACGTTACTTGTTTACCGATTTCTACTGAAAGTCGAGTCAAGAATTTTTATTTCCTCGACCTATTTCAATTTGAAAAGAAAATTATATTTAGAATAACACGACTGAGTACCGTATATCTGTTAAAGTTATGTCCAATTGCGTGAAGTTGATTTTAATTTAGCTTAAAGAAGAAATCTTGCAAACTATTTGAAATGTCTAAAAGCAAAAAAAAAAAAAACGTGATGGATATTCTAAGGCTGCATGCACAAAATCAATGTGATCAAACAGGCAGTTTTCACGCAAAACGAAAGCAAACGTGTTCATAATTTATGAACGAGCATAGGAGTACATTGTTGCTGCTATAGACTATCTACCATGCAGCTACTAGTCTATCAGCGTAACGAAGCAATATTGCCAAGAAGAAAGTGTACGGCATTGCATTGAGATCAAAATACGAATGAATGACGCAACCATTGAATGGAATGGTTATCCGCATTTGCAAGTTAGAATTTAACAAAACACTTATCTTTCTGTATAGTCAACACACAGCACGTCCGTGTCCTCACTGCAACCGAAACTTAAGGGCTCGTACTAACCTCATCATCAGCAATCTCATTAATGTAGAGCGATGATAACATGACACTCGTGGACAGTGTTAGAAGAACATCGTGAAACACTAGAAGTGTTCCATTATTTTGATGCACTTTCCATTTTGGCTTTATGAAATCAAAATGTATGGCCATTTAAACTAGAATGGATCATTTTGAATTACCTCTTGTATATATATATATATATATATATATATATATATATATATATATATATATATATATATATATAAAGGCCGGAGATAAGGATAAAATGAAATTTAAGCAGATGTATGAAAGCATATCTATATATGAATGTATTTATATGAATCTGTAGCTTGTCTGAGTATGTAGGAAGCGTGGGCATCAGTGTATGCTCGAATAATTTCTATTTGCTGTTTCTATATACATCTGCGACGTCCATAATGAAGCAGATATCATTATGTGGCTTGATCGACTCGTGGGGATATAGGAGTTGGAAGCTGGCCAGTCTGTGAGAAATTTGTTGCGGCGGATATAAAATATTGACGGGGTGGAAATATGACAAAAGTGAACCTGCAAACAGTGGTGAATATATTTGTAAATATTCCATGCTGGATGCTTTATTATTGTTGTCTTTGTGTCGACGGGGCACAGTAAGGGGTGGAGGGTAGTGACACGACAAGAGTGATGGTGTGTAGAGAACGGGGGGGGGGGGGAGGGGGATGTGCTTACAAATTTGGCTCGGCACCAGAGTGAGCAAGTGCTTGTCCTAAGCTTGTGGTATCGTCGTCCCGTCCGCGGCCCTCAACCCCCAAATTCCCTTACTTGAGGAACATCAGCGGTACGTGTTCGGTAGAGACTACTGAGGAATGATCGAGAGGGGGAGGGCTGTGTGAGTAAGCTTGGCGATGAAATCATCAATGCCGGCGTGCGTGGGTGTGTGTGTGTTTGTCTGTGGGAAGGAAGTAGCGAGGACCAGAACGATGTAATAGGAGCCAACAGTTGACTGCGTGTGGGAACGAAGCGATAAGTGTCGGCAATACCAGTCGTGGCAGTAGTCGTTCTTGAAGTGGAGTTGGACGCCTTCTGGTGAGATGTACTAGGCGAATTTTTGATTCGAGCTTGAAAGTTGGCCACTTTCAATGAACGATGGGGAAATCCACATTCTAATTACCCTCCGAGTTGTTGCGTCCGTAATTTCAGATCTCCTGTTTGTCATTCGAAATAATTTTCTATGTCACGTGTTGGTTATACAGCTCCTGACGATTGTTAGTTGCTAATATTTGTAAAGTGAGAACCCGGATTAAGTGGGTATTACTTTCTTCGTAATTGTTAATGTGACGAATATACTTAAGACTATGTGTTTCCTATTTTTCTTTATTCGCTTGTGTATACGTGCCCGTTCTCCTATTTGTGCTATCACTTTGTGGTGGTAACGCAGTATTTTGCTAATCAGAACAGGTTTAAGTAATGGTCAGTATATTTTTTCCCTGGCTAGATTTGTGAATTGTGTACACAATAATTTTTTTTTTTTTTTTTTTTTTGGTTGCTTAAAATATAAAGATTGGTTTACAAATTAGATTAAATATTAAATATCTAATAATTAACTGTGAAGCACGTGACCAGGTCAAGTAGTCTACATTGATGATATCACGTTGCAATGCCGAGAAACAGAACATTTTAATACTTGTTTTCCTATTTGTATTGATCTTTGCTTACGTTTTAACATTTGTACACAAATTGGTGGGAGGGGAAACATCCCATTACAAATATTAATAATTGACTTCGTTCCCTTGTTCGCGTGTATTATTTCTGGCGTCCCTTGTGGAAGGGTAGATTGCGTATTATCAAACATATTTTAAAAAAGTCAACTGATAAGAACAATGTTTCATACATTTAGTAAACGCGTTGTGTAATACAGTTAGCTGTATCGGAAAACACAGCGAGAGTCCACTCTTGCTTTAGTGCAGGAAACATTCTTCTACTTTGCATGGGTGCGTCATGTCGCTAGTTAACAACAAGTCGTGTTTTATGCGCTGACATATCATCATCATGGATGCGTTATGTCGCTAGTTAACAACAAGTCGTGTTTTATGCGCTGACATATCATCATCATGGGTGCGTCATGTCGCTAGTTAACGACAAGTCGTGTTTTATGCGCTGACATATCATCATCATGGATGCGTTATGTCACTAGTTAACGACAAGTGATGTATTCGCTGACACATCATCATCATGGATGCGTTATGTCGCTAGTTAACGACAAGTCGTGTTTTATGCGCTGACATATCATCATCATGGATGCGTTATGTCACTAGTTAACGACAAGTGATGTATTCGCTGACACATCATCATCATGGATGCGTCATGTCGCTAGTTAACGACAAGTCGTGTTTTATGCGCTGACATATCATCATCATGGATGCGTTATGTCACTAGTTAACGACAAGTGATGTATTCGCTGACATATCATCATCATGGATGCGTTATGTCGCTAGTTAACAACAAGTCGTGTTTTATGCGCTGACATATCATCATCATGGGTGCGTCATGTCGCTAGTTAACGACAAGTCGTGTTTTATGCGCTGACATATCATCATCATGGATGCGTTATGTCACTAGTTAACGACAAGTGATGTATTCGCTGACACATCATCATCATGGGTGCGTCATGTCGCTAGTTAACAACAAGTCGTGTTTTATGCGCTGACATATCATCATCATGGATGCGTTATGTCGCTAGTTAACAACAAGTCGTGTTTTATGCGCTGACATATCATCATCATGGATGCGTTATGTCGCTAGTTAACAACAAGTCGTGTTTTATGCGCTGACATATCATCATCATGGATGCGTTATGTCACTAGTTAACGACAAGTGATGTATTCGCTGACACATCATCACCATGGATGCGTTATGTCGCCAGTTAACGACAAGTCGTGATGTATTCGCTGACACATCATCATCATCGTGGATGCGTTATGTCGCTAGTTAATGACAAGTCGTGATGTATTCGCTGACACATCATCACCATGGATGCGTTATGTCGCTAGTTAACGACAAGTCGTGATGTATTCGCTGACACATCACCATGGATGCGTTATGTCGCTAGTTAACGACAAGTCGTGATGTGTTCGCTGACACATCATCAGCATGGATGCGTTATGTCGCTAGTTAACGACAAGTCGTGATGTGTTCTCTGACACATCATCATCATGGATGCGTTATGTCGCTAGTTAACGACAAGTCGTGATGTATTCGCTGACACATCACCATGGATGCGTTATATCGCTAGTTAACGACAAGTGATGTATTCACTGACACATCATCATCATGGATGCGTTATGTCACTAGTTAACGACAAGTCGTGATGTATTCACTGACACATCATCACCATGGATGCGTTATGTCGCTAGTTAACGACAAGTCGTGATGTATTCGCAGACACATCATCACGATGGATGCGTTATGTCGCTAGTTAACGACAAGTCGTGATGTATTCGCTGACACATCATCACCATGGATGCATACAAATGTATATATCATCATCTTTATCAGGTCGCGTGTCCTTTGCAGAACGTTGCATTCACGACAGCATGTCTGAAAAAAACTGTCTCTAGCCAGATCTCCCGCTTCACTTGTTATGATCGAGGTCTCCTTGATGTCTTGAAACCACCACCTTCTTAGCCTGCCCCTGACGCGTCGTCTAGGAACCATGCCTTTCATTATTGTTCTTTCAGGCTCGCTGTGTCTTTTGACGTGCTCATATTTGAATTTCATCGGTAGTATGGTGTTTATAATGTCTTCGTTGCACTTTTCCATTATCTAAACATATCTCAAAGGTTTTTCTGCATCATTTTATTTTAAAGATGAAACTTTTTTTTCCTTGCTGTTTGCGATATTGTCCATGATTCACAACCATATACTGCTATCGGGAAGTTACAGCCGTCAGTAATTTTAATTGTCCTACCATGCTGGTATTGTGTCACATGTTTTTTTTTTAAGGTGTTGAATGTTTGTGTTGCTATTGCTAATCTTTTGACCTCTTTCTGGCAGCCTCCACTGTAAGTTACTACATATCCAAGGCATCAATAGTTTGTTACAATTTCAAGTTCTTCACTGTTGATTATGATTTTTGGTTGGCTTTTTGTTTTGTCGTCGATGGTCATCATTTTGGTTTTCAGTATATCTTAATAGGGGTTTTGCTTTTCGCTGTGTCTTTTGACACACGAATCTCTCTCTCTCTCTCTCTCTCTATATATATATATATATATATATATATATATATATATATATATATATATATATATATATATATATATATATAATTTTGTTAACCTCAGACGGAAGATGCACAACAGAGGTGAGATGCAGAATGGCTCACGCAAAAGCAGCTTTCCAAAAAACGAGGAAGATACTATGCAATCAATTTTTGACAATAGAAACAAGAAAAAGAGTTCTTAAATGTTATGTTGAGTCAGTCTTAACATATGGATGTGAATCATGGACAATAGGACAACAGACAAGAATATCACCGGAAGCTGTAGAAATGTGGTTTTACAGAAGAATATTAAGAATACCATTGGCAGCTAAGAAGAGTAATGAAAACGTTCTGAAAGAGGCCAAAGCAAAATGAGAGCTAATTTCCAATATTAGGAAGAAACAATCATCATTTTTGGCCTAAAAATGAGAAGAGAACAGCTGTAATATAATGTAACAAAACGAAGAGATAGAGGGAAGCAAAGAGAAAAGATACTAGACAGCTTAAGAGAATGGCTTGGCAGAAGGTCAACAACAGAAATGATAAATAACTGTCGAGCTCGAAAGTCGTGGAGAGACATGATCACCTACGTCAGCAATCCCGGTACTTGATGATATATATCATAATATGATATATATGTGTGTATATATATATATATATATATATATATATATATATATATATATATATATATATCAGCCAGTCAGCGTCGTATCGAAATGAGTTTGAACAAACGACTTATTTACAAGACTTAAACATAGCTCCAGGCATAGTGCTCGACATTCTGCCACGTTTCACCCTGCACCCATTGTTGAATAAGCTGCCTGCGGTGTGCCAGACAAGATGAGATTGCTGCATCTTTGCAACATTTGTTCCTGTCGTTAATCAATACTCATTTTGTTGGCCGCAAACACGTTCCAACAGTCTGGCGATCGTCCTGAGGACCTTCTCATTTGATTTTATTGTTCTCGAGTGGTTTTAAATTATTCCGTAGTGTACATGTAATTTAATGAGTGTTTATGGTCCTGCGGGATGCATGTCGTATCAAATCGCCATCACTTAACTCACCACCCCATGAACTGTATTTGATACGTCGCATAAAACAATTGTATTTGATGATTGCATTTGAGACATCGACACTCAAATTAATCATCACGTGACTGTTATATAATGTTCTTTGCTGACTGGCTTGAGCGATCATGTCGCTAAACTCTGGGTCCCAAGATTATTATTTTTTTTGCATTCCATATCATTAGTAACTGCCCAGTAGTTTTCCTTCACAGCAGTGACCATTTGTATCACCTTTGTCTTCTGAACAATATTATTTTTCATTTTAGTATTTGCTTGCTTATTCCTAGCTTTTCATTTATGAGCAAAGTTTCCTATCCGATACCAAAGCTGAAAGCGATTGGTGACTCATATCTGACTACATGCGCTTGATCGGTGAGCAAGAGCTATCCAGATCCAACTCTACCTCTTCGCAGTGCGCCTAATAACAGACTTTAACAGTCTGACCGAGCGATTAGGAATCACGAGAGAAGGCAATACGGTACCCATAACTTGCCTTGTTGAAGTTGGATGTTATGTGCCGAGAGGCGCAGTTATCACAGATCTTTGTAAACTACAAGATAGCACCTTTACGGCCCTTTCATTACCTACATGCAATGAAACAAAAGGGAGGGGAGGAGGTGATAGTCTTTGGGTGAACACATCAGAAACAGAATAAAATATGATTGTAATATTTATTTACAAGATGGTGGAATGAAGCAGTAAAATCAGCAGTGAAACACAAGAAAGAAAAGTATAAATGCGTGGCAGAAGACAACAACGACAGAAGACTACAATCACTATAGACAAGCCAGAAATGATAGCAAAAAGATCCTAGAACAAACAAAAGCAGACTCTTGGAAAGCATTTGGTGAAGAATTAGCAAAAACATGTAGAGAAGAACCAAGAGAATTTTTCAAAAGTGTAAAAGAAATGAGAGTAAGAAATAATGATTATAACCCAATCACTATAATAAACGACAAGAACGGTAGACCAATCAGCAACAGGAAAAACATAATAATCAGATGGAGAGAATTCTTTAAGGAACTATTAAATCAGGGTCAGGGAAATACAAACGGAAATACAGAGTTTAAACATAGGCAGTATGGTGAACAGGAACCGAATATACTTAAAGCAGAAGTAAAATGGGTATTGAAACAGAATAAAAAGAACAAAGCAGCTGGTATAGATGGAATAACAACAGAAATGCTACTAGCCTGTAAGGAAACAGCTATAGATTGGCTTAATATAACATTCAAAATGGCGTGGGAAGAAAGAAAAATCCCAGACGATTGGCAAAAAGCTGTCATTGTCCCATTTTGGAAGAATAAAGGAAGCAAAAGGGAGTGTGAAATGTACACAGGAATATCCCTGTTGAGTCAAGTTGGTAAAATGTATGCTAAAATTTTGGAGAGGAGAGTAAGATACATAATAGAACCTCAATTAAGTAATAATCAATTCTGATTCAGTAAAAACAAACGCTGTACTGATGCTATATTTACATTGAGACAACTATGTGAAAAAAACAATAGAATATGACAGAAACTTAAATATAGTATTTATAGATCAGGAAAAAGCATTTGATTGTATGGACTGGAACAAACTTTGGCAAACTCTTGAAACCTAAGGTGTAGCAGGACAATTACTAGATAATAAATATAATGGCATTATATAAAAACAATCAAAGTGCCGTTAGAACATCGGAAGGTCTGCCAGAATGGTTTCAGGTTACAACAGGAGTAAGACAAGGATGCGTCCTCTCACCACTCCTCTTCATCATATATATGGACAAAATAAATCAGGAAACAACCAACAATAAGGAAAAAGTAAATAATAACATTAAAAAAACTATCTTTACGACACATAGTACCATTGCTGGTGTATGTGGGGGGGGGGGCAACGATAGAACCAGAGGGATAAAGGCCGCTTGGTCAAGCAGTCGCCACAACCTGTGAGACTCAGGATTTTTATTTCACCCCCGATAGAAAAAATCCTTTTTGTCTACCGCGGGCTTCGAACACCGTACGCCGGCTTTTCAGCCAGCGGAACAGTGGTTTTAGCCGCAAACCCAGCGCACACCGATAACATATAGTAGTATAATAATAACATAGAGGTAGAAAACTCCAACATCATCTTCGCAGATGACCAATGCCTAATATATGAGGATGAAAACCTGCTACAACAGCATTTAACATCTCTAGATAAAAGCTGCACAAACTACAGTATGAAAATTAACACAGCAAAAACAGAGGCTATACGAATAAGCAAATTAAGACACCCATTAAACATTAAGATCAAAGATAAAGAAATAAAACAAGTAGAGGAATTCACGTATTTAGGCACAATGTTCACAGGAGATGGAAAACTAGACAGAGAAATTGACATGAGAATACAAAAAGCAAATGCTGTCACATACCAGCTTTCACCATTGCTAAGACATCCAAACATTTCTATGTCAGCTAAACAACAAATGATAAATAGCATTTTCATACCAACTTTGTGCTATGAAAGTAAAACATGGACCCTTTCTAAATCACATTTAAGAAAGATCAATACATGTGAGATTCGATGCTTGAGAAAAGTAACAAACAACACAAGAAGAGATAGAATACCAAATGAAACCATAAGAAAAATGGTAGGAACTAAACCCTGCCAAGAATATATAGAACAACAACTTAAATGGTTTGGCCACCTGGTCAGCATGAACCCTTACCAATCATAATCAAAGGCGTTCTTCTCGAGAATGCATGGAAAAAGACCAAGAGGAAGACCCAGAAGAAGATGGATAGATGCAGTGACAGAGACATGTAACAACAAAGGAAAATCACTAATTCAGACAGTTCGAGCAGCTCAAGAACGACAAATGATATAAACCACGGCACCTTTAAAGTATCAATGAAAAGAGAAAAGAAGAAGTAATATTTATATTGCTCTCATATGCTTCTATTTTTTTTTAGTTCTGTCTTGACAGTTGTTTTCCTATTAACCTGCAGTATGCTCTTAATAATAGTACATCTCTCAGACGTGAATACTGAGCTTCTGTATGCAAATACAGTGCTCACATTGCCCACACTAGCCTTTGTATCTCTTCGTTACTGGCTTCCCTCACAAGAGATCTTCTTTCTCTATATTGATTGCTTCTGATTTCAGTACACGCAGCATAATAGTTCTTCATAAACTTCGTTATTTCCATTGACAAATGTTTGTTTAAAAGGCCTGCTTACAATTTTATTATATTCTTTTCTCCAGTGGGCTGTTTTTTTCTCTCTGCGCCATTATCCCTCTTCCCCACCCAAAGAAACCATTTCTCGTGTAATTTCAATGATTATGTATCTCTGAAAGTTTCGAAATGGCTTGAGGATTGTTGCATTTTTGCCTTTTCCGCAAATGGTTGTAAAAAAATGAAATTGTTAAGGAATTTTAAATTGTTTTCGCCCTTTGGCTGTTTAGCCTGAGCTTTTTTTTTTTTTTTATTATTAAATGTACGTTCCTTATAGTTACCATAGCAACAATTTTCTGCAGGACGAACTTCATTTTGAACATTATGAATGTCTTATCATGGAAGTTGTGTATTGAGTCACTTGATGTTAGTTGAAGCCGTTGTTGTGACGTAGAGGTTAGCTGTCTCAATGACTGATCAGGTAGGTAGTTGACTTCTGATACCCAGCTGCAACTAGCCCCCCCCCCACCCCCAATCGATACGATTTTGGGGCTCTTCACGTCCCAGTAAATGGGTACCAGAGAGCATGTCTTGTGAAACTAGTGGATGCTGGCGCGGTGCTGACAATGTTATCCATAAATGCTCCGGTAACATTACAAAATTTCAGAAATAATATCGTATTTTTAGTAACACCGATGACGCATCTTGTCTGTATCATATTATTATTAAATGATGTTATTACTGTTATTACATATTATTATTAAATGATGTTATTACTGTTATTACATATTATTATTAAATGATGTTATTACTGTTATTACATATTATTATTAAATGGTGTTATTACTGTCATTAAATGTTATTACTAAATATTATTATTTCACGTCATTGTTAATTATTGTCAGTGATAAATATTATTATTGTGGTTAAATATTCGTACTAATATTAGAAAGGCATTCGACACAGTAAACAGAGATGGTCTCTACAAGGTGTTAGAAGGCATAGGCTGCCCTCCTAAATTACTTAGGCTGATAATTTCCTTCCATGAAGACATGAATGGCAAAGTCCATTTTGATGGGAGTCCATCAGAGAATTTCAAAGTCAACAAAGGAGTGAAACAGGGATGTGTCCTCGCCCCCACCCTTTTTGGTATATTTTTTGCTGCCCTCCTAAATTACACCTTCGAAAACAGCTCAGGAGATATTTACATTCGCACTAGACCAGATGGCTCACTGTTCAACCTAGCACGACTAAGAGCAAAAACCAAAACAAATGTTGCCCTACTTAAAGAATTTTTATTTGCTGACGATGCAGCCCTAGTCGCTCATAGTGAGGCCACCCTACAGTCGCTGATCAACAACCTGGATAAAGCATGCGACCTTTTTTCACTGTCAATTAATGTTCAGAAGACAGTAATACTAAATCAAGGTGACTTCAAACCTATATCTATTACTCTAAAAGACTGCCCACTAGAATCAGTACAGAAATTTACATATCTTGGATCCACAGTTACGCAAACCATCTCTCTTGATGAAGAAATAAACTGTCGAATTGGTAAGGCAGCTACGACCTTCGGCAAACTCACAAAAAGGGCATGGAACAACACGAAACTAACTCAAAAGACTAAACTCTTAATATATCAAACTTGTGTGCTTAGCACACTACTATATGGATCCGAAACCTGGACAACATACTCAAACCAGGAAAAAAGACTAAATGTCTTCCACATGCGATGTCTCCGCAAAATAATGCACATCAAATGGCAGGACAAAATAACCAACTTAACTGTCCTGCAACGTGCTAAGACCCTAACAATCATGTCGATGCTCAGAAGTCGAAGGCTAAGATGGCTGGGGCATGTCCAACGGATGGAAGAAAAACGCATTCCTAGGCAAATACTATATGGCGAGCTAAAACACGGAAAACGACAAATCGGCAGACCTAAACTACGATATAGAGATATCTGCAAATCATCTCTGAAAGACTTCTCCATCTGTGAAAACGACTGGCAACATCTGGCAAGTGATCGCACATCATGGAGAGCACGTATAAGGAACGGTATAACAACATTTGAGACTGTTCTAAGACAGGACTTAGAAGAGAAGAGACTCATGAAAAAGGATGGTAAACCCTGTGGACCAGCGAGCCTGACCTGTTCATTATGTGACCGCGTGTGTTTGTCAAACATTGGTAGAATTAGCCACGAGAGAAGCTGTTCGGCAAAAACAATACCTCAAAAAAATACGCAATAGCCTCCACTAGACCGTCTGACAAGACGAAAAGGGCCATATATATTAGTATAATTGCTAAACGTTTCCTCTAATGTAATATTATCCTCCTATTGGACTGTGTCGTGACATCTATTATTCATCTGACATACATCGTGATGATTTGAGAATAATGTAAATGTTTCTGGTTCATGTTAACCACCTGTTTTCTTCATTCTAACTTAAATAGGTATAATATTATATTGTCAAACTCATGACTTGCCAACCCATTAAATAATTGTTAGCTCTATTTTTGGGGTATTTATTGGCATAGTTTCGAAACATATTGCGCTCTGTTGTTGGACCCACTGGAGTAGTATTTTAAATTTAGGTTTCATGGGATTGACACAGAATGTCATTTTCTTCCTGTTGATTATGATGTATATGATCTAAGGTCTGCTTATGTTCATCGTCGACCAAAGAAAATATGTGAACTACAGAAGGGTATACCATCTTATGGTGAACAAAATAACATATAAGGGACCCATTTTTCCATGTATGAGTGCCTGATCGTCTGCAAATAGAAGCTGGTTAATCTTACCATAGGGATAATAGTACGTACTTCAGTCTTACTCCTGTTCTAACTTCGAAGTGGTCTTCGTAGCCTGCTGCTGTTGTGACTGTGCAGTTGCTGTTGATCCAGAGACTTTTTACATAGGTTGATTAAATGTTGGCTTACTCAATATGTTGTTTGTATCTCCCATAGTTTGTGTCTATTTTCTCGGTGGAATGCTTTTTCACGGTCTGTGAAAGCTATGTACACGTTTTGATTGCTTCAGGTCGAATTTTCTGCCAGCTGTTTTAGGGTGAAACATTCGATAGAGCATCCGCTATTTTTCCAGAACCCCATTTGGGAATCACTGATATGTTATTCTAATATATAATAGGTCAGGTCTTTTTCCATAATTTTGACGTGTAATATTTGTGCATGACTGAGAATGGAGATACCTCTATTTTGATTGCAGTATCTCTTGCTACGTTTCTTTTTCTATATTGGTACGCTTATCCCAAACCTCGATATTCCATATATTTGTTTACAATCTAATAAATGTATGTTTGCAGTAACACCTGTAGGTACTTGCGTATTGTAACCTTTAGCTGTCTAGAATTAGATAACTTTTTGTACCTTGCGCTAGCATTACATGCCCAAAGCCTAGAAAATTGTGTATGTTTTATTCTGTGTAATTTCCTTGATTATTGGTGTCTTTCACAACTCATTATTAATTCTGTATCACCACTATTCTATCCATGGAACTAGTTTCATTGCAGTCCAAATTTCCCCATATCAGTTGCACCACATATCACGGCATTTGCTATAAATTCTGTTGACAAAGTCGCTGCATGCGCGCCCTGCTCCCTGCACAGGCGATGATTCCAAATCTCCTTAGTCGCCTCCTACGACATGTGTGGCATGTAACAATGGCAGGTAATATTGATGTTATGTGCTATCACCTCATGACATCAATATTACATATTTCTTATATGAAGGAGACGTAATACCTTGTTCCATTCTAAACAACGTCTGTGGGCGAAACAAAGTATTTATTAAAGAAGTGTATCTGTCCTTTTATTTGGGTATGGATTCTGATAACGGAGATTATCGTCATCATCAGTCCCCTGACTAACTGTCGATTGAGCACTCATGACGACGTCTTCTAAGTGGAAGTACTTTATTGCTTCCCTATATGACACCAAATACACCCTGCTCGTTTTGTGGATGAATCTGTTTGTCCAGGATTGGCAAATTCAGCCACGAGACAAGATGTTCAGTAAAGCAGTACCAAGTATGAGACACTAATGCTTTACCAAACTACTGACTTATCGTGATTGCTTGCTACCAACCGTCTGTCAAGACGCCAAAGGCCATATATATATATATATATATATATATATATATATATATATATATATATGACACCAAAGACGTGCATGTGCCACGGACTGCTTTGATGGTGTGTACCTAAAAAATGCTAAAGAAATAGGCCTTTAATACAAAAACGAGCAGTTCATCAGTTACATTTTTATATATTTAACCGTGATAACTAAGCTATAAATCAACATTATACGGTTTTATAATGATATAACAATAGGTACGATGTGTTAGCAACGAACAGTATAAGTTGTATAAAACTGATCATTAAGGCTTTATTTCGGGCAAAGAGGGAATATATATTGCCAGTTTCCCTATCATTACTATCTTTATTGATCAGTGGGAAGGGTGTGGGGGCGCTTCTGTCTTCTGTCTGAGCGTGCAACATGAATAAAAAGTAACGTCTCGTGTGGGGGTTGCTTTAATGGAAGCTGCTGGAGGTCGCGGTGACTGCAGACCGTAGTTTGAGCTCTGGCGTCCGAGCTGGGCCCGTTTGAAGATTTGGATTTAAGGCAGAGCAGTTTTGTTTGGGAAGACTTCATTTGTCGATGTGATCTTCTATATATAGCTGCCAATAAGTACAGTTGTAGGGAAGTAATGAATAGATGTAATCAGATATAGCACCAAGCTATGCAAATTTTACGTTCTTGACGTAGGAGATCAATGCAGTGTGATTACTGTGCTTGTCACACGATTAGAAATGACCCGGTTCGGTTCCTACGGTACCAGATTTTTTTCTGGGAAAGTAAATCAGCACGGGCGTAATACTGACCACATTACCCCAAAAATCATGTGCTGAAGGTCTGTAAAATATAGGGTCACTAACACCATATTTCCCTATACGCCACTTGGCGTGACGGGGGTACTTTACTTACTTTATATATATATATATGAGACAATGTGATAAGAATAGAGACCGTAGTATTAAAAAAAGACACTGTTCCGAGTAAAACGACGATGCTTAGTGTTATAATTTAAAAAAAACCGGTACTTATTTAAGGCTGTATGAACCTGGAAGCCGTCGTTCAGGATCGAACCCGATCTCTTGTCCCTTAGTAGACCAGTTCACTAGCCACTGGATTATCGCAGCTCCCCAGTTATTAAAAGATATACGAGGACGTGCTAGTACTAATCTCATGTGGATAACCCCATGTACGTTCCATCTTAATTTCCATAATTCAGCCATGATCCAATTTATTGATATGTCGGCTTGAAACCCAATAACCCTTAGAATCAACACACATATACACCATTTGAAACAATTACATGAGAGATAAATATCAGTTACTTGCATTTCGTATATATTTACACATAAAATAAAACATTTGATACGATGTTTGTAGCAGAAGTGAATGATATTGCCGCCGCTGCTTTTGTTGTTATTGGTATAGGGCCGTGTTATGACAGAGAAGTTCGTGACCACACTGAGCTGTTGTTAATAAGAATACTTTCGTTAAATGATCTGAATTATAGTTGCGTTATTATTTAGTTCATTATTCTTTGCAGAACCTTGTACTGATCACAGCCTGTCTAAAGAAATCTCTTTCTCCACTCAGATCTCACATTTCCCCTGTTGTCAAGTTCAAGAACTCTGATATCTTGGAACCACCTTCTTCTATCTCAACCCTTGTCTCGTCTTCATGCCCTCCATTATTGTTTTTTCCAGCTGTCTGTGTCTGTTAACGTAGCTTTAATATTTGCATTTACCGTGTACGATGGTTTTTTTTAAAGTCATTTCTCTTCAATGTTCTGGTCCTTTTGCGTGTCCTCATTTCCTTCTTCATAATGTTTATATCTATATAGATATAGTTGCAAAGAATAATATTAACTATTATGCAATCGGAAGTAGAAACATTTGTTTAAAAGACACCAAAATACATCACCAGGAACAGATAGAATACCAAGAGAAATAATTCAAGCGGCGGGAGAGTTTGGCATCAGATTGTTACAAAGAATTCTCAGTGCTTCATGAGTACAACAAGAAACATATACTGATTAGTATCTTACAATTATAATTCCTCGTTGGAAGAATAAAAGAAATAAAAGATAATGCACACAGTTCCGAGGCACCTCATTACTGCGCCACGCAGGCAAAATGTATGCCGAGATTATAGAAACTAGTTTAAGACATTATTGAACCGCCATTTGGCAGAAGAACGTACGGAGTTTTTAAAGAAAAATAGAAGTTGCACAGATGCAATCTTTACACTTAATATTAACAAGCAGGTAATAAAGAAGAATATATAATATAAAACGAACCTCTTCTTCGAATTTGTTGTCCAAGAGAAAGCCTTTGACAGAGTGAATATAAATGTGTTGTGGTAACCATTGGCTCTGTATGGAATGAGTAGTCGCCTTATTAGATACTGTCAAAATGTATGCCGTGGTTGTAGAAGTGTAATTAGAAGGAATACAGGAACATATAAACCAAATGTAGTGACATCTGGAGATAAATAAAGATGCGTATTATCTCTGCTCTTGTTATCACTTACATGGACACCATGTGCAAAAATGCCAGGCCACAAAATGAAGATATCAATGAAGTGCTCTTTGTTGATGATCAAGTCTTAATAGCTTACAACGAAGCTTTAACATCGTCAATCATCCGTGAATAATATATGCAAATTGAATAACACAAAAATAAGCATTCATGAAACAGTAAGACGACAAAACAAGATGTTAAATATAGCTATTGATACTGCATTATAAAGTAAGTGACAGTCCTCAAATATCTCGGAACAGCATTCTCTGAAGATGACAAAATTGATAAAGAAATAGGCATTCGATGATGTAACAAGGCAAACCAAATATTGGGACAGTTAGCTCATATACTTCAGCACAAGACTGCACCTATCATCACAAAGAAGCATCTTTTACAGATTATATTCCTCTCCACCATGTGCTATCAGTGCTAACCATATGGTCGCTAACGAATAAACTTAAAAGGAAGCTAATCACCACAGATATGATCTTTGAGAAATGCGCTTTGTGTGATCAGTCTGTCTGTCTGCGATCAGGCCTCAGTCAGATTAGGATCCCAGACTCTCACATGAAGTCAGCTGTCAGGCCAGGTGTTTTGATCGCCCCCACAGACAGAACATCACAGTTAGAGTCAAGCCATATCCACTCCGACTGAACACCCGTTAAAACGTTGCACTGTGTTCTGCGCCATTGGCCCAGTGCATCCGACTTCAGCCAGCATTTTATTCAGGTGTGATCAGAAGAGACCATTAAAATTGATGTAAAAATGAGACTCGGCATTCAGTTATTTCTAAGCCATATACAGAGACAATAAATAAAATGATTTGCTCATCTGGAAAGAATGCCTAGAGATTATAAAAAATATAAAACATATATTATAAGAGGAGATGGAAAAAATCGTCCGTGATAGATGTAGAGTAAGTTGTGCCTGATATCATCTGAGTAACGCTACGACATAGATTGACAATTGCTGAGGCCACCAAGAGAGCTGGAACTAGAAACCCGAAGGGATATAAGAGGAAGGGGAGATAAGTAGAGAGAAGAGAGATGGATACAGCAGACAATAAGCCCGAAATAGTTGGTATATAATCTCAATTAACAGTATCAATCAAGAAGAGAACAGAAGATGTTGGAAATGGCTAGGTCACGTTCTACGAATGGAACGAGCCAGGCATTCACACCTAGCATTAACATGGCAAACGAAGAAAAGACAGACCATTGGGGACTTGGCGACGAACCATACATGATGAAATGATAAGCTGGCAAGTCCTGGTGAGAGTTGGCCATGCTTGCCCCAGACCGGATTGGGTGGGAGTCCCTTGTGAGTGTCCTATGCCCCAATCGGAGTTCAGAGGATTAAAGAGAAGTAGAATAATCTCAACATACATGCCAGTTTGAAACAACATACATATACCAGACATGAGCAACCTTCAAATATATCAAGCGCTAAATACGCGAAGGCTGTGAAACATGTAGAGCAAGAAAATTGACAATCACTAAGATACAGACTTTCATTAATGGATGCATACGCAGAATAAAAGGATGGAAATGGCAGGACAAAATCACTAACATAGAATTATGGAAATGTACCAGTCAAATACCAGTGGATAAAGAGATACAGCGAAGACGATGGCGCTGTATAGGACCCACACTACGGAAGCCAACTGAGAGTATTACACAACAGGCCCTTTTTTGGAATCCCCAGGGGAAAAGACAAAGAGGAAGACCAAGGAATTCTTTGAGAAGACAGATAGAAGCAGAGATGAAGAGGACGGGAAAGACATAAAATGATCTTAAAAGAATGGCAAAAAACAGAACGACTTGGAAAGTGTTTGTTGAAGACCTATGCTCCACTGGGAGCTAAAAAGGTAGAAGAAGAAGAAATACGCGAAGCTGAAAAGTAAATAATAAGAACAAATTAAAAAGGTTTTATTATGAAATGTTTTTCCGACACAAAATTTCATTGAACTTCTTCTTTCTATTTTCATGTACAATTGAGCGTTGAGGGTAGAGAGAGAGAGAGAGAGAGAGAGAGAGAGAGAGAGAGAGAGAGAGAGAGAGAGGAGAGAGAAAGAGGGGAGAGAGAGGGAGGGAGAGATGCTTTGACGTTTCCAAGGGTTTCTAGTGTCCCAAAGATCCATCTTTATCCAAGATGCCCGCTCACTCTGTTGTTTTCAAAGCGTTTGGTGATAATTGTGTGAATTGTATTTAGTTGTTTCTTGTCCTGTCATGTGGCCACACCATTTCATTCGTTTTTTAATATATATTCTACTGCGAAAGCAATCTTTAACTAAAAGTGCCGAACTAGACCTATAGATTAACCAGAAAACCTTCGTTGGAGACAAGTGAGAAGTAAAAAATAATAAAAAAAAACAACTTTCGTACAGAAAGGTACGACATGTATATAAAAGTTTATTGTGTGGTTCATTGATACTTGGCATTGCACACTCTGGCAGTCACGGAAAATTATTGCATATGTAAGTTTATTATGGATTTATATATATATATATATATATATATATATATATATATATATATATATATATATATATATATATATATATATTTTTTTTTTTTTTTTTTTTCGTTCACCAGCTTTCACCTCTGACGAAGTCCCTAGAGACTAGGAACTGAATTTTGCGTGTTAATACATTTTTCCCTGGCAGCTGTGTGCACAGGGATCCCTCGCCGCACAGGCAGATAACTCCGACTTCGGAGGTACTTATACTTTTTCCGTCGATGAGTAATTGACGTTTCAAGCCGGGTCTCGCTGCTGAGACCATTAGCACCTAATAACCTGTCCCCCATTATGGATTTTGAAAGCTGGAAATCCACCTAGACTTTGGATAGGAAAACAAATGCCATTGCAAAAAAAATGTCTACGTGGTATCTCAAACATTAGCAGTAAAGAATACATTTCAAACGAACTGATATAAGACGAATCTAAACAAGAATACGTGTCGAGTTTGATAAGAAGAAAGTGTTGGAAATACATAGGTCATGTGCTAAGAATGAAGAAATATTTTCCCTATCAGAATTCATGTGGAAATCGTCTGGTAAAAGAAAACAAGAAAGACCAAGTAAATCGTTACGCGGAAAAAAATTACAATGGAGAGCTCAACCATGGGACTAAGAAACAATCAAGGCTTACAAGAGCTAGTAAAGGGTTAAGGCATAAAAATGCGAAGCTGCAGTAAAGTTGAATATGAGGAAAAATAAAAAAATGGTATGTAATATCACACTCATACGCATCCTTTTGGTTGCTCCTTCCCTTTTGCATAGCCTTCTCTACTGCACATATTTGGGTTCTTTAGTCTACTTACTATGCCATGCTTTTTATAGTTCTTCTCCTCTAGTCCCTTATGAGACACTTCGGTTTTCTCCTCTATACCTTTTTTTTCTGTGCTCCTTACCTCCTTACCCCTCATTTGTTTTTATTGTACCCCACTCTCAGACATCTCACTCTTACCGCCTTTTTATACCTGTTAGTCTACTATTCGATTCTTTCTCCTTTGTGTTTGCACACTGACCCCTGTGTGAACTCCTCTGGTTCTGTGTACATTTACGCACATTTTTGCAGGTTTCTCGACGTTCACGACAGCCGCACTTGGTTACGATTTCCTTTTGGTTTTGACGGGATAGTTTTATTTATTTTGTTTTCTTTAACACATTTCGATTGTTTTTGTTTTGGTTGTTTCGTTATTAGTTTTGTGTGTTTTTTTTTGTTTGTTCCTGATGAAGGCCTATTGAGCCGAAACGTTGTTTAGTCTGTGTCGTCCTCTTATCACGTAAAGCTTCTTACATACCATTTTTTATTTTTTAATTTTTCCTTACAAGAGCTAACAGCAAATCATCATTTGTGGAGAACAATGACTTCCGTCCTTTGTGATGTCTTCGGCCCTAGAGGATAAAGAAGATGATGATGAAGTTTATGTAGCTGTTGAAATAGTACACGAATTATATTTTGGCTAATGCAATAGACAGAAATGAAGTACGATTATAGTGTTAAGGTGTCGTTAGTTTGTCTTTGGTCATTACATAAATTGCGACACCTCAGTTACAATCAGTGGAATGGTCTCTTACAGATGCTCAGTCTTCAGGACGTTCTTATGTGTGTTAAATTCGTTTATCTAAACTAAGGGTTCTTTGCTAGAGAACCTAAATTATTGATGTAGTAGACACGTAGGGACCTGCTGCAATAAACATATCACTCGCCATGGCTATATCTCGGTCGATGCTCTGTTCAAATCTTTTCTCCACTCAAATTCCTGACACATTTTCTGCAGTCCCTTATAACTTCAGTTATCACCCAGTTTAGTTCACTTACAACTCTATATGAGTAATAGAGAAGCAGCGTTCTCAACTGTAGGTAATACAATGGATCTAAGTCTGTTCACTTGAAGCTATTTAATCGCTCGTTTTTAATTCTAGAAGCTTGCGAGATTAATTGATTCTATCTTTATTTAGCTCAACTGTGGGTTGAAACGTGATGGGAGTCTCATGATAATGTTTGCTACACTACGATCTAAGTGTCTATGATTGAGCAGAAACTAATGTCTCCTAATAACAGTTTGTCAAGTTAAGCAGTGGGTAATTATCTTGTAATATACGAGCGCGTATTTGAAATATCTTGTTTAAATCCGTAATAAAAGTGCAACTATTTCTAAACGTTGATCTCATTATTGCGTTGCTGTAGATGCTTAGAGGTTATCGAGACATGAAACTCTGCACTCCAGTATCGTATTTTCTAAAAAGATAAAAGTATTAGGTATGGTAATCACATGTTCTGAACTGTAAGAAATAATAAACATTGAAGGACATAAAGAAATAACTACATGAAACAAGAGAAAAATAGCATACTAGCATAAGAAAGTTGTGTCGAATATGTGCCTCATTGTAATATTGAGTATAGTCTGATATTTAGTATTCATCTGTATTTGATTGCTGCCGCACTGATTAATGGTTGCACCTCTGTGGCTGTTTGGCACCTCTGTGTACTATAAGGCACCTATGTGGCTCTTGGGCACCTCTTGGCTGTTGGCACCTCTGTGTCCTTTGGAGACGTCTATGGTTGTTTGGCACAGATATGGCCTTTAGGCACCTCTGTGACCGTTAGGTATCTCTAAGGCCGCTAAGTACCTCTATGGCAGTTAGGTACATATGTGCCTGTTAAGTATATTTTGTGACCTTTAGATATCTCCATGGCCGTTAGGTTTCTCTAAGGCCGCTAGGTACCCCTGTGGCAGTTAGGTACTTCTGTGCCTGTTAAGTATCTCTGTGACCGTTATATATCTCCATGGCCGTTAGGTACCTCTGTGGCTGTTAGGTATCTGTGTGACTGTTAGGTATCTGTGTTACCGTTAGGTACCTGTGTGGCCGTTAGGTACCTCTGTTGCCGTTAGGAACCCCTCAGGTCGTTAGGTACCTCTGTGGAGGTTAGGTAACCTGTGTGGCTGTTAGGAAACTCTGTAATTGTTGGGTACCTCTGGGATTGTTGGACACCTGTGTGATTGTTGGTCACCTCTGTGATTGTTGGACACCTTTGTGATTTTTGGGCACCTCAGTGATTGTTAGTAACCTCTGTGATTGTTAGTTACGTCTGTGATTGTTAGTCACCTCTGTGATTGTTAGTCACCTCTGTGATTGTTAGTCACCTCTGTGATTGTTAGTTACGTCTGTGATTGTTAGTCACCTCTGTGATTGTTAGTTACCACGGTGATTGTTAGTCACCTCTGTGATTATTTGGCATCTCTATGATTGTTAGTCACCTCTGTGATTGTTCGGCACCTCTACGGCTGTTCGGAACCTCTGTGATTGTTAGTCACCTCTGTGATTGTTAGTTACCTCTGTGATTGTTAGTCACATCTGTGATTGTTAGTTATCTCTGTGATTGTTAGTCACATCTGTGATTGTTACTCACCTCTGTAATTGTTCAGTACCTCTATGGCTGTTCGGAACCTCTGTGATTGTTAGTCACCTCTGTGATTGTTAGTCACCTCTGGGATTGTTCGGCACCTCTATGGCTGTTCGGAACCTCTGTGATCGTTAGTCACCTCTGTGATTGTGTCACCCCTGTGATTGTTAGTTACCACTGTGATTGTTAGTCACCTCTGTGATTGTTAGTTACCTCTGTGATTGTTAGTTACCTCTGTGATTGTTAGTCACCTCTGTGATTGTTAATCACCTCTGTGATTGTTAGACACCTCTGTGATTGTTAGTTACCTCTGTAATTGTTAGTCACCTCTGTAATTGCTAGTCACCTCTGTGATTGTTAGTCACCTCTGTGATTGTTAGTCACCTCTGTGATTGTTAGTTACCACTGTGATTGTTAGTCACCACTGTGATTGTTAGTCACCTCTGTGATTGTTAGTCACCTCTGTGATTGTTAGTCACCTCTGTATTTGCTAGTCACCTCTGTGATTGTTAGTCACCTCTGTGATTGTTAGTCACCTCTGTGATTGCAAGTCACCTCTGTGATTGTTAATTACCTCTGTGATTGTTAGTCACCTCTGTAATTGCTAGTCACCTCTGTGATTGTTAGTCACCTCTGTGATTGTTCAGCACCTCTGTGATTGTTCAGCACCTCTGTGATTGTTAGTCACCTCTGTGATTGTTAGTCACCTCAGTGATTGTTCAGCACCTCTGTGATTGTTAGTCACCTCTGTGATTGTTAGTCACCCCTGTGATTGTTCAGCACCTCTATGGCTGTTCGGAACATCTGTTTCTGTTGAGCGTTAGAGTTAATATAACAATTGCTTCTTGGTTACCAATTACCACCAGCAGACACGGAATCTCGCAGTTAATTTAAGGGTAAAAAAAAAAGATTGCTTCCCGAGTAAAGGTATCGCCTCATCGCACTCAGGTCTCTTGTCTTTGTGTTAGGACGGTCACCACTATACTCAGACTATGTCCATTAGCGTTCCCCCTCTCATTCCTGATAACACAAGAAAATCTCAGGACAGTACACGAACTTAGTAACATTGAGAAGGGCCCTCGTAAATTCAGAAACGCCTCACTCACTACGGGCTCAGAGATTCAAAGTCCTTCCAAACATGTCGTAAACTATGGACGCTGATAAGTTCATGCAGCTTACCGGTTATCCATACATCTGATCGATCCTCTTACTGGCCTCATTCTGCGTGTACATAGACTGACTCCCTATTCTTAGAGTGTCTTGTCTGCATCGTCTTCACTCACTGTGAATACAATTTTTGCTTTATTTTGAAATCTCTTTATAGTAGGAAAAATGATCGAATTATAATGTTACAATTTTGTTGCGGTTTACAATTATTTTTTTGGCTGGGGAGGAAAAAAACAGAGGATGAGGCGGATTAATGGCGACATTTGTTATGCCGCTTCGTTGGTCATCTTTGTTTACATTTTTTTATCAAGGTTTTCGTCCTTTGCGGAAGTGCTCTCCAAGCACTTGAATTCTGGGACTTGCTTCAGCTTGATACAGTTGACATGCATGTGAAGTGTGCCAGATAATTTACGTTTCTTGGATTGTTAGTTCTTCTCCCTTGGATTGCTAATTATCTATCGTATTGTTAGTTCCCTCGTGGATTGTTAATTCTTTCTTGTATTATTAATTTTCTCTTGTATTGTTAATTCTCTCTTGTATTGTTAGTTTTCTCTTGGATTGTTAGTTCTCTCTTGTATTGTTAATTTTCTCTTGGATTGTTAATTCTCTCTTGGATTGTTAGTTCCCTTTTGAATTGTTAGTTCCCTCTTGAATTGTTAGTTCCCTCTTATATTGTTAGTTCCTTCTTGGATTATTAATTATTTCATGTATTGTTAATTTTCTCTTGGATTGCTAGTTCCCTCTTGTATTGTTAATTTTCTCATGGATTGTTAGTTTCCTTTTGTATTGTTAGTTCCCTCTTGGATTGTTAGTTCTCTCTTGTATTGTTAGTTCCCTCTTATATTGTTAGTTCCCTCTTATATTGATAGTTCCCTCTTATATTGTTAGTTCCCTCTTATATTGTTATTTCCCTCTTATATTGTTTGTTCCCTCTTGAATTGTTAGTTCCCTCTTATATTGTTAGTTCCCTCTTGGATTATTAATTATTTCATGTATTGTTAATTCTTTCTTGTATTGTTAATTTTCTCTTGGATTGCTAGTTCCCTCTTGTATTGTTAATTTTCTCATGGATTGTTAGTTTCCTTTTGTATTGTTAGTTCCCTCTTGGATTGTTAATTCTCTCTTGTATTGTTAATTTCCTCTGGTATTATTAGTTCCTTCTTGTATTGTTAATTCTTTCTTGTATTGTTAATTCTCTCGTGTATTGTTAATTCTCTATTGTATTGTTAATTCTCTCTTGATTGTTAATTCTCTCTTGGATTGTTAATTCTCTCGTGTATTGTTAATTCTCTCGGATATTTTTAGTTCTCCCTTGGATTATCTCTTCTCCCTTGAACGGTCAGATCCCTCATGGATTGTTAGTTCTCTCTTGTAATGTTAGTTCTCGCTTAGATTGCTAGTTTTCTCGTGGATTGTCTGTACTCTCTTGGATTGTCTGTTATCTCTTGGATTGCTAGCTCTCTCTTAGTGTGTTAGTTCTTTCTTGGATTGTCATTTCTATCTTGTATTGTTAATTCTCTCTTGGGTTGTTAATTCTCTCTTGGATTGTCATTTCTCTCTTGAAATGTTAGTTCCCGCTTGTATTGTTAATTTTCTCTTGTGTTGTTAGTTCTCTCTTGGATTGTCATTTCCCTCTTGGATTGTTAGTTCCCTCTTGGATTGATAGTTCCCTCTTGGATTGTTAGTTCCCTCTTGAAATATTAGTTCTCTCTTGGATTGTTAGTTCCCTCTCGGATTGTTAGTTCCCTCTTTTTTTGTTAGTTCCCTCTAGGATTGTTAATTCCCTCTAGGATTGTTAGTTCCCTCTAGGATTGTTAGTTCCCTCTTGGATTGTTAGTTCCCTCTAGGATTGTTAGTTCCTTCTAGGATTGTTAGTTCCCTTCTAGGATTGTTAGTTCCCTCTTGGATTGTTAGTTCCCTCTTGGATTGTTAGTTCCCTCTTGGATTGTTAGTTCCATCTAGGATTGTTAGTTCCATCTTGGATTGTTAGTTCCCTCTTGGATTGTTAGTTCCCTCTTAAATTCTTAGTTCCCTCTAGGATTGTTAGTTCCTCCTAGGATTGTTAGTTCCCTCTTGTATTGTTAGTTCCCTCTTGAAATATTAGTTCCCTCTTGGATTGTTAGTTACATGTTTTTTTTTTGTGTGAACTAGTTACATAGTGAGAAGCAAACTGACCAAGAACAAAGACAAACCCGGAGCTTGACTCATTCAGTAACATTATTATTATTTTTTTTTCGGAAAAAAGGGGAGGGGGAGATGTGAAAGTGATTAATTTTAAATGTCATAATTTTGCGCCAGTTGGTTATATCGAACATAAACAACCTGGTTCGGAACAGAACACCTGGAACTCAACCAATCTGTAGGAAATGACGGACTTGTTAAATATTGGTAGAAGGAATTAGTGTCACTAAATAATTTCAGTATGATAATCTCAAGCTAATCAGCCACTAAATAAACTCAATATGATAACCTTAAGCTAATCAGTCACTAAATAAATTCAATATGATAATCTCATGCTAATCAGTCACTAAATAAATTCAATATAATAAACTTAAGCTAATCAGTCACTAAAGAAACTCAATATGATAATCTTAAGCTAATCAGTCACTAAATAAACCCAATATGATAATCTCAAGGTAATAAGCCACTAAGTAAACAATATGATAATCTCAACGTAATAAGCCACTAAGTAAACAATATGATAATCTCAAGGTAATAAGCCACTAGGTAAACAATATGATAATCTCAAGGTAATAAGCCACTAGGTAAACAATATGATAATCTCAAAGTAATAAGCCACTAAGTAAACAATATGATAATCTCAGGCTAATCAGCCACTAAATAAACAATATGATAATCTCAAGGTAATAAGCCACTAAGTAAACAATATGATAATCTCAGGCTAATCAGCCACTAAATAAACAATATGATAATCTCAAGGTACTAATCCACTAAATAAACAATATGATATTCTCAAGGTAATCAGTCACTAAATAAACAATATGATAATCTCAAGGTAATCAGTCACTAAATAAACAATATGATAATCTCAAGCTAATCAGTCACTAAATAAACAATATGATAATCTCAAGGTAATCAGTCACTAAATAAACTCAGTATGATAATCTCAAGGTAATAAGCCACTAAGTAAACAATATGATAATCTCAAGGTAATAAGCCACTAAGTAAACAATATGATAATCTCAAAGTAATAAGTCACTAAATAAACAATATGATAATCTCAAGCTAATCAGTCACTAAATAAACTCAGTATGATAATCTCAAGCTAATCAGTCACTAAATAAACTCAGTATGATAATCTCAAGGTAATAAGCCACTAAATAAACAATATGATATTCTCAAGGTAATAAGCCACCACTAAATAAACTCAATATAATAATCTCAAGCTAATCAGTCACTAAATAAACTCAGTTTGATAATCTCAAGCTAATCTGTTACTAAATAAACTCAGTATGATAATCTCAAGCTAATCTGTCACTAAATAAACTTAATATGATAATCTCAAGGTAATAAGCCACTAAATACACTCAATATAATTATCTCAAGGTAATCAGTCACTAAATAAACTCAATATAATAATCTCAAGGTAATCAGTCACTAAATAAACTCAGTTTGATAATCTCAAGCTAATCTGTTACTAAATAAACTCAGTATGATAATCTCAAGCTAATCTGTCACTAAATAAACTTAATATGATAATCTCAAGGTAATAAGCCACTAAATAAACAATGTGATAATCTCAAGGTAATAAGCCACTAAATAAACTCAATATAATAATCTCAAGGTAATCAGTCACTAAATAAACTCAATATGATAATCTCAAGCTATGAGTTACTAAATAAATTCAATATGATAATCTGAAATCAGTCACTAAATAAACTCAGTATAATCTCAAGATAATAAGTCACTATGTAAATTCAGGATGATACCCTCGAGCTACACGACTAGTGATATCTAGAAAGCAGCAAATAACTTATTTGAGTAAAGTAAGGAAGAAATAAGAAAGAGGAAGAAGAAACAAGTTCAGCTCGTGTACTGGTGATAGATGAGGAAGTCCTGCTACAGCTATTATAGACCCAGTGAAGATTGACTAGCTGGCTCGTTCTTTATTCCAAATGGCTGGGTTTTTGCGTTGGCAAGACTTTGACGTTTTGTTTTGTTTTGTGCATGACGTCATGATACAGCACAGTTATTGTGAACTCATCAATCTGCCGGCTTACTCTGAAATCGGCTCCCTAAGATCGAGCCGGTCGCAGACACTGGTAATACATGCGCGTATCTGGTGCAAAGCGTTTCCCAATTTCTTTGTAATTGCTGACGTTGCTCGGAAATGTTTGGTGGTCGTTATGCCGAGTATTGATTTGTCTGAAACATTACAAGTAGATGGAATATATTTTCTTCTAGCTTTTCCTATCGATATCACGGCTGCCTGGAAAGAGTCCAGGTGATCATTTCTCACTGGGAAGATTTGATGGGAAGCTTGAACAGCAAGACATTAATGGATTTGTGGGCTAATTGCATGTCAGACATCTATAATGTCTGTAGTAGACAAAGGAATGGTCATTATTTTCCTGTCTTAAAATGAGCAGCTGGAATAAATTTTGACAGCTGGAATACATTATAATAGCTGGAATACAATGTGGCAACTGGAATACATTATAACAGTTGAAATACATTGTGGCAACTGAAATACTTTGTGACAAGCGGAATACATTGTAACAGCTTGATTACATTGTAACTGCTGAAATACACCCCGACAGCTGGAAAACATCCTGACAGCTAGAAGACATCATGGCAGCTGAATACATTATAACAGCCATCTATCTATCTATCTTTAGTTCGCCCGAAGTATTGTCTATATCTGCAATGTCGTATAAATGTTACTGTCTTTTGTAATTCTTGCAGTGGCCCATATAGTTTTGTCCGTAGTGTTGTATCTATGGGCCAGTGGATTTTCCTCAGTCTAATATATTCAGTGCAGTCTTGAAGTATGTGTTCAGCAGTCTGGGGCGCCTGTCCACATGTACAAGTAGTTGAGGTGCCGATCTTGAATTTTGTATACATGTGACTATGGAGTCGATTGTGTCATGTTCTGATGCGTATAATGATAACTTGTTCATATCTATTCATATTATGAAAGACATCCTGATTTAGGGTTTGTGGTCCTCTGATTGATTTGATTATTTGTTTCTTATGATGGTATGTAACTGGTGCATCTAGTTGTGTGCCTGTTAAACCTTCCTTTGCCAACTGATCTGCTTTCTCATCTCCTGGTATTCCACAGTGAGATGGGATCCACTGCAGGGCAACCCTGTGGTGCTTGCAACGTTCAGTCAATAAGATCTGCAGATGTGGTAATTTTCTGGATTGAAGTGCCTGGAGTACTGATCTTGCATCTGTCAAAAACACTACAGGCTGTGGGCTAGGATTACTGTCCAGCAGTTCTTCTATTGCCAACTTTATTGCTTGTATTTCTGCATCATAATTGTGACAATATTTCCCTGTTGATATTTTATTCATATCCCTAGTGTTATTTGGGTACTCTATGTATGCACCTGCTCCCCCATTCTTTACTGCATTCTGTGCTGATCCATCTGTGTACACACTAATCCATAGGTCTTGTGGGGATTCTTCATCCAGGAAACTGAGAGTTATTGTTTTTCGCTGTAGACTATTCTGTTCCTCTTTGTCAACTATTCCTTTCACTTCTGTCCGTATTTGTATTGATAATCCTGATTCCTCTGTACAGGGAGTCTGTTCTGGTATGGGCAGTAGGGGGTTAACAACTCTTGGCATGTCTGGTGTTTGTCTACTAATACGCTTGGCTTGGTGGATAAAACTGCTTCTCTTAAGTCGTCCCAATGCAAGATTTTGGAATCGTTCCTTCATTGGATGTCTCGGCATGCAAGCAAATGTTTCTGCCTGTATCAGCACCTTTGTGTCCCTCCGTTCTCTCAGTGCTGGTATCCTCCACAATTTCTCCATCTCCAATATTGGTATTGATTTCATTGCTCCTGTGATGACCCTAAGTGCTTGGTTGTGTACTTTATCCAGTTCTTGCAATGTGGTGTTTGATGCTGAGCACCATGCAGATGATCCATATTCTAAATGTGGGCGTATACTCTGTTGGTAAACTTTACTGAGTATTTTCCCACTCGCACCCCATGTGGTTCCACACAGCTTTCTTAGAATAGCCAATTTCCTCCTTGCTTTTTGGGTTACCTTATTTATCTACTGTTTCCAAGATAGTTTGTAACAGCCATAATACATCATAGTAAACTGGAATACATTTGCCAGCTATAATTCATCCTCGCCAGCTGGAATACTTCCTGACAGCTAGAATTCGTCGTGGCAGCTGGAATACTTCCTGACAGCTAGAATTCGTCGTGGCAGCTGGAATACTTCCTGACAGCTAGAATTCGTCGTGGCAGCTGGAATACTTCCTGACAGCTAGAATTCGTCGTGGCAGCTGGAATACTTCCTGACAACTAGAATTCGTCGTGGCAGCTGGAATACTTCCTGACAGCTAGAATTCGTCGTGGCAGCTGGAATACTTCCTGACAGCTAGAATTCGTCGTGGCAGCTGGAATGCTTTGCAACTGTTAAATACGTTGCAATAGTTGGAATTCATCGTGACTGCTGGAATACATTACTACATCTAGAATATATTGTGATGGCTGGAATATATCGTGAAGCTGGAATACATTGTGATGGCTAGAATATATCGTGAAACTGGAATACATTGTGCCACCTGGAGTATATTGTGAGCTGATATATATTATGACACCTGGAGTATGTTGTGAGCTGATATATATTAAAGGCACCTGGAGTATGTTGTTAGCTGAGATATAATATGGCACCTGGAGTAGATTGTGAGCTGAGATATATTATGGCACCTGGAGTATTTTGTGAGCTGATATATATATATATATATATATATATATATATATATATATATATATATATATATTTATATATATATATATATATATATATATATATATATATATATATATATTTATATATATATATATATATATATATATATATATATATATATATATATATATATATATATATATTATGGCACCTGAAGTAGATTGTGAGTTGATATATATATTATGGCACCTGGAGTAGATTGTGAGCTGATATATATTATGGCACCTGGAGTAAATTGTGAGCTGAGATATATTATGGCACCTGCAGTATGTTGTGAGCTGATATATATTATGGCACCTGGAGTAAATTGTGAGCTGAGATATATTATGGCACCTGCAGTATGTTGTGAGTTGATATATATGAAGGCACATGGAGTAGATTGTGAGCTGAGATATATTATGGCACCTGAAGTAAATTGTGAGCTGATATATATTATGGCACCTGGTGTAGATTGTGAGCTGATATATATTAAGGCACATGGAGTAGATTGTGAGCTGAGATATATTATGGCACCTGGAGTATGTTGTGAGCTGAGATATATTATGGCACCTGGAGTATGTTGTGAGCTGATATAAATGCACCTGTAGTATGTTGTGAGCTGAGATATATTATGACACCTGGAGTATGTTGTGAGCTGAGATATATTATGACACCTGGAGTAAATTTTGAGCTGAGATATATTATGGCACCTGGAGTATGTTGTGAGCTGATATAAATGCACCTGGAGTATGTTGTGAGCTGAGATATATTATGACACCTGGAGTATGTTGTGAGCTGATATAAATGCACCTGGAGTATGTTGTGAGCTGAGATATATTATGACACCTGGAGTATGTTGTGAGCTGATATAAATGCACCTGGAGTATGTTGTGAGCTGAGATATATTATGACACCTGGAGTAAATTTTGAGCTGAGATATATTATGGCACCTGGAGTATGTTGTGAGCTGATATAAATGCACCTGGAGTATGTTGTGAGCTGAGATATATTATGACACCTGGAGTATGTTGTGAGCTGATATAAATGCACCTGGAGTATGTTGTGAGCTGAGATATATTATGACACCTGGAGTATGTTGTGAGCTGATATAAATGCACCTGGAGTATGTTGTGAGCTGAGATATATTATGACACTTGGAGTAAATTTTGAGCTGAGATATATTATGGCACCTGGAGTATGTTGTGAGCTGATATAAATGCACCTGGAGTATGTTGTGAGCTGAGATATATTATGACACCTGGAGTATGTTGTGAGCTGATATAAATGCACCTGGAGTATGTTGTGAGCTGAGAAATATTATGGCACCTGGAGTAAATTTTGAGCTGAGATATATTATGACACCTGGAGTAAATTTTGAGCTGAGATATATTATGGTACCTGGAGTATGTTGTGAGGTGATATATATTATGGCACCTGGAGTATGTTGTGAGCTAAGATATATTATAGCACCTGGAGTATCTTGTGAGCTGATATATATTATAACAACTGGAGTATGTTGTGAGCTGAGATATATTATGTCATCTGGAGTATGTTGTGAGCTGATATATATATTATAACAACTGGAGTATGTTGTGAGCTGATATATATTATGGCACCTGGAGTATGTTGTAAGCTAAGATATATTATAGCACCTGGAGTATCTTGTGAGCTGATATATATTATAACAACTGGAGTATGTTGTGAGCTGAGATATATTATGTCATCTGGAGTATCTTGTGAGCTGATATATTTTATGGCACCTGTAGTATATTGTGAGCTTATATATATTATGGCACCTGTAGTAAATTGGGAGCTGAGATATATTATGGCACCTGGAGTAGATTGTAAGCTGAGATACATTGTGAGCTATGATACATTATGAGCTATGATACATTGTGAATTGAGATACATTTTGAGCTGAGATATATTGTGAGCTGAGATACATTGTGAGCTGTGATGCATTGTGGGCTGAGATACATTGTGAACTGTGATACATTATGAGCTGAGATACATTGTGAGTTGAGATACATTGTGAGCTATGATACATTGTGAGCTGAGATACATTATGAGCTGTGTTACATTATGAGCTGAGATACATTGTGAGCTGTGATACATTGTGAGCTGTGATACATTGTGAGCTGAGAGACATTATGAGCTGAGATACATTGTGAGCTGAGATACATTGTGAGCTGTGATACATTGTGAGCTGTGATACATTGTGAGCAGAGATACATTATGAGCTGTGATACATTGTGATCTGAGATATATTATGAGCTGAGATATATTATGAGCTGTGATACATTGCGAGCTGAGATATATTATAAGCTGTGATACATTGTGAGCTGAGATATATTATGAGCTGTGATACATTGTGAGCTGAAATATATTGTGAGATGTGATACATTGTGAGCTGAGATATATTATGATCTGTGATACATTATGAGCTGTGATACATTGTGAGCTGAGATATATTTTGAGCTGTGATACATTGTGAGCTGTGATACATTGTGAGCTGTGATACATTATGAGCTGTGATACATTATGAGCCGAGATACATTATGAGCCGAGATACATTGTGAGCTGTGATACATTATGAGCTGTGATACATTGTGAGCTGAAGTACATTATGAGCTGAGATACATTATGAGCTGAGATACATTATGAGCCGAGATACATTGTGAGCTGTGATACATTGTGAGCTGAAGTACATTATGAGCTGAGATAGATTGTGAGCTGAGATACATTATGAGCTGTGATACATTGTGAGCTGAGATACATTATGAGCTGTGATACATTATGAGCTCAGATACATTGTGAGCTCAGATACATTGTGAGCTGTGATACATTATGAGCTGTGATACATTGTGAGCTGTGATACATTGTGAGCTGTGATACATTATGAGCTGAGATACATTGTGAGCTGAGATTCATTATGAGCTGAGATACATTATGAGCTGAGATACATTGTGAGCTGAGATACATTGTGAGCTGAGATACATTATGAGCTGTGATACATTGTGAGTTGAGCTACATTATGAGCTGTAACATTGTGAGCTGAGGTACAATGTGAGCTGTGATACATTGTGAGCTGAGATACATTGTATCACCTGGAGTATGTTGTGAGCTGAGATACATTGTGGCACTTGGAGTATGTTGTGAGCTGAGATACATTATGAGCTGTGACATTGTGAGCTGAGGTACAATGTGAGCTGTGATACATTGTGAGCTGAGATACATTGTATCACCTGGAGTATGTTGTGAGCTGAGATACAATGTGAGCTGGAATACTTTATGAGCTGGCATATGTTGTGAGATGGAGTACTTTATGAGTTGAAATACATTGTGAACTGGAATACTTTATGAGCTGAAATACATTATGAGCTGGAATACTTTATGAGCTGAGATACATTGTGAGCTGGAATACTTTATGAGCTAGCATACGTTGTGTGCTGGAGTACTTTATGAGCTGGAATACCTTATGAGCTGAAATACATTAAGAGCTGAAATACTTTAATAGCTGGAATACATTGTGGCACAAGGAGTATGCACTGAACTAGAATACATTGCGACAGCTTCAAACATTAAGGGAAGAAGAGACAAACGGAAACAGAACAGACACCAGGCAATTTAAGAGAGAATAATAGAACAAAGAAGTATGTGTTAGCACTCGGAAAAATTGACAGACAAACAACAATAGAAAAAAACGAAGAACAATATATGGTCCGAAGTGGGATCGAACCCGTACTCAGTGGCACCGCGCCTTGCCACGAGAAGCCGAACGCTTGGTACACTGCCACGCAGCCAACTAAAAAATTGGCTATTGCAGTAGTGTCTTCCACGAAAAAGACACTACTGCAATAGCCAATTTTTAGTTGGCTGCGTGGCAGTGTACCAAGCGTTCGGCTTCTCGTGGCAAGGCGCGGTGCCACTGAGTACGGGTTCGATCCCACTTCGGACCATATATTGTTCTTCGTTTTTTTCTATTGTTGTTTGTCTGTCAATTTTTCCGAGTGCTAACACATACTTCTTTGTTCTATTATTCCCTATTATCGCCTCGGAAGTTCCCCATATAATAATATTTATGTATTATTATTTGTACGCAATTTAAGAGAGTTGTTTGGTGGAAAGCCAATATCAGAATTGATGAACTTATCGGATCGACAGAAAGTTGTGGGGAGTCATGACGCCAAGAGGCACAGTACCTTAAATGTTGGCGAAGTAGTTTGCTCGCTAGCCGTCTTATCACGTAGTCTGTATTCAATTCCCAACTCTCGCAATTGTTTTTATTGCCAATTCACGTGTCCCCGAGGATTACCAAATCTCTGAAAATGGAAATAAGTGAATTTCTTTAGAAAAATAGGGTGATTCTTGCTACACCTCCCAAATACATTCAGATTGCAATGGAAATTTGTTGTCAGTAACATTCTTTATTTACCTCAAACTTAGCTGTGTATATACTTTACTGTTATTTATTTTTGTGTATAATTATAATTTCCTGTGTGTTACCGGGGCCTCATTATGAGTAAAGAATAGTGACACTGTGTCCTTCCAAGCATGTCGTAAAAGGCGACTAAGGAGGTTGATCGATGGCTTGACAAGCTGTCATTGTAAAAAGTATTGTTATGGAAACAGAGCCATAGATTTTAGAAGCAGTGATCTCTGCAATATGTGCCACTTTGGCACGCGCGTTTTCTGTTTTTGAGATTGTGGTTCTGCCCTATGTGCCGTCTTCGGCTAGAAAGGACAATAGATAGAGATAGTGATAATTATAATAGGTAGAAATAGATAAAATAAGTGATTATCCGTAAATAAGCGATTATCCATCTCACTTTGGAATATATAAGAAATGTTACTGATAGTACATTTGAATAGTAGCTGGCATATGTTCTTTCCATTCACAATTATAGGAGAGCAAGTGGGTAAACTGATGCTGTTTGCGGTTACCAGCTTGATGAGTCTAGCGAAATTTCGAGGGACTGAATTTTGCATGAATATCACTTTTCCCATTTTTTTTTTTTTTGTGTGGTCACACTGGCAGCCAATTGTTCAGGTGTCCCTTGCCGCACACGCAAATATTCCCCGACGTCAGAGGAACACTGGTCTCCTTTTTTTTTATCGTCGCGAGATTTAACGTTTTTGTGTACATTTTCTTCCTACTAACCTTGCTCGGGCGGCGATCATTCTTGGACTACTATTTGGGATTTCCAACTGCACTGCCAATGATTCTTTAACGTGTGCAGAGTGAACGCGGAACCTCCTGTTTTTCGCTGTTATTCGAGAGGCTTAGACATCGAATCCCAGGGACCAGGAGGAGGGTAAAGCCACGATTAAACCACGAATTTATTTTTTTATTTTTTACCCAATCCGGAACCTTCTTGTCCAGAAAAGGGGGGGGGGGATGTCTCAGTGATACGGTCCATTTTTGCTCCTTATAAGACGAAGTAAAACATGACTAAAAAAAAAAACCAGGTAGCGGCTACACTGGGTATACGGCCATTATTATCCAACCCTATAGTTCCTCCTTTCCCGAACCCCGGACTGATCCTGGAAGTGAGATATATGTCGAAATGATAGTATTTTTTTTTTCTTTTCTAAAGTAGAAACGCATTCGCGAGTAATAGTTGATAGGAATATTTGTAACTAATGAAAGATCTGAAATAAAGTTTCTTAAAAAAAAAAACTATGCGAAAAGAAATGCTGATTTAAGAAAAAGTATAAACACATTATTCTATATTTTTGTAAAAATATGAAATAATTTGTTCAACACTGTTTTGTAGTTTCTTCCTGCACCACTAAGCCTAAAGCATACATTTTGATTCATTTTTGTTTTTACTTTACTTTTCAGTGCTGTTATGATTTGGTCGGAAAAAAAAAACCCGAAAATGCGTAAAGTTCAAATATGGTCTCAAACCGCTGGACACGGTTCTCTTATATTCTGAGATTTCTTGATTATCCTAATCACAAACAATCATATTTCCCACCAGTTTATCAAGCTGCAATAGCGTTTATTTATCAAGAGGTAATTACGTTGATTAGTTTTTCTTGCAGCGGCCTCGCCCTTCTCTTCCCCTTCCCTGCTTATGTCATGATGCATTTTATCAATGTAAGTGCAATAGCAACGACAGCCTCACGATTGTAATAGGAGACATGGCCAGTAGTTGAACGCTAACAGCTGCGACGTAGAGTGGTAACTAAGGAAGTCGTTGGACTGTCTGCCAGGACACTCGTAGCGAACGTCATTGAACTACTTGGCTCACTTAACTTGCAATAGAAATGAGCACCCTCTTGATAGGAGGTGTTATTTACCGAACGCAGTTGTCGCTGGCACCACGGAACCTGGTGTGGTTACATCGTCGAGGTTTTATTTCTATTATACTCGTATATAAACGTTGGCGTATGCAGTCATTCCGTGTCTGGGTAATGATAATGTTATAATTCGAATATCGTGGTGTGTTTGTTTTTTAGACTATAGTGTACATTTTTTTTTTTAGAATTTATTTTGTGCTGCGTATTCATATTTAACATTAATTATATCTTCTTCTTTTTAAGCACATGAAAAGGATGTTTGTTGCGATGTTTCCCTATTTACAACGAAGCTGTGATAATTCGCGCTTTTTATTCCAACATATTCGGCTTTGTCACGGCCTTAAAACAACCAAAACAGAACAAAACAAAACAACAGGGTTTTCGTTGTTTCAGTTTCTATTTCTTTGACTAAGCTAACTCGCATGTGTCCTTAGCCACAAATAAGGACGTAGTAGTAGGATCTTTGTCAGCTCTAATGTATCAGCTGTGAATCGCTGACTGCCATCAATTCATTCACTCTACTGCATCTGCTGGACCCAGCTGCTGAGGTCACCTATCCATAGATTGAATTAGTTATGTGCCATGCGTGACGGTCGCAATGTTGATTAGAGATTAGTTTAAAGAAAACTGTTAGCATTCGAAACGTGATTTATTTGTGATACACATGTTTGTCTGTACCTTAGTTCTTAAAAATTATTGTTTATATAGTCTTCGGTGTCACAGGAAGTTAGAAAAATGGTTTATATTTACAGCAAACATTCATGGAGTGTCACGGACAGTAGATATATGATTAAGTAAAATAAAGAGCGGGCGCAGAGTAAAATAGCACAGAATGCAGGCACTGCCAAGAGGAATAAATAATGAAAGTTCATTGCATTAAACAGTTCGGAAACTTGTCAATTCACAGATGGCAAAGGTATTGGTATTCCTATAGCAGCGTTGTTTGGTAGTGAAGTGTTAGTGACTTCATTGTACTAAGCCTCAGATTCATTAGGTAGGGTGGTCATTTACTTTCCTCGCTGCCTACCAACGTATATCTCTGGGTCCCATTAAAAAAGGCAGAGGTGGACATCGAGAGTTTTTTTTTATGCCGGAAAGTTTTTTGCGTTCTTTGTTATTCAAACCCCGAATCTTCAGGTCATTTGGTGAGTGCACTAACCATAACACCGCCAGGCTTTCTCGCAGATTGTAAACAAAGAAAAATGAATCAACTACGCGTTCCAGTTTTATCCGTTTTGTAAATGGGCATCTGATTCTTAGATTTAGCTTATAAGGTAGAGGAAGAATATTTGGACTTTCATACTGCGAGGTTTTGTTGAGTGAGAATTGAGTACTTCACGTCACTACTCGATTTTCTTCTTCATCTTCTTCTTCTTTTTTCTTCTTTCTTCTTCTTCTTCTTCTTTCTTATTCATCTTCTTCTTCTTCTTTTTTCTTCTTTCTTCTTCTTCTTCTTCTTTCTTATTCATCTTCTTCTTCTTCTTTTTTCTTCTTTCTTCTTCTTCTTCTTCTTTCTTATTCATCTTCTTCTTCTTCTTTTTTCTTCTTTCTTCTTCTTCTTCTTCTTTTTTCTCTTCTTTCTTCTTCTTCTTCTTCTTTTTTCTTCTTTCTTCTTCTTCTTCTTTCTTCTTCTTCTTCTTCTTCCTCTTCTTTCTTCTTCTTCAACTATTACTATGAATTTAGACGTTCAGGCCAGCATGGTCACGAACAAGAAGGTGCATTTGAGGTCATCACCGGTTCCCCATAGTTTGTCATGCAGTGTTGTTTCTGTGAGCCATATTTGTATTCTTGGGGCGTTATAGTGCTGCAGTTCTGTAGGAGGTGCTCTAGAGTTTGTCTGGATACTCCATAATCGCATGTTGCAAAGTCACTGAGTACTATCTTATGTAGGTGTGCTCTGAGGCCACAGTGACTTGTTATGAGTTTGGATATCTTGGTCTGCTCATGTATAGGGAGCTTGTTTAAGCTGTCGTTTTCTTGCTTATATTTTCCATATAACTCTTTCCATTCGGTTATTCAAGATTGTTTCAACATTGTCTTTACTTATTTGAGGCTCTTGGGTTAGTTGAACTGATTGAGGTTCCCACCTGCTTTTGCGAGTTTGTCTGCTTTCTCGTTTCCAGGGATGCCACAGTGTGCTGGTTGGTATCCACTGAAAGACTAGTTATAACTTTTCTGATAGTAAAAAAAAAAAAAGTTATGTACCCCTGTCACGTCCAGTGGCGTGTAGGGAATATGGTGTTAGTGACCATATATTTTACAGACCTTCGGCACATGATTTTTGGGGTAATGTGGTCGGTATTACGTCTGTGCCGCTTCACTTTCCCTGAAAAAAATCCGGTACCCATTAAGGCCGGGTGAATCCGGAAGCCGTAAGTTGGGATCGAACCCAACCTCTTGTATTTTGTAGTCCAGTTCACTAACCACTGAGCTATCGCGGCTCCCTAACTTTTCTGACAGCGTACGTATATTTTTTCCTTATTTCCCGAGTGAGTCTTTTACAGCACAAGCTATGACATGTTTTTTTTTATAAGCACAATATTTGTTATAATTAAGTCTTAAAACTAACAAAATAGGAATTATTAAGAGACACGTAGAAATACAAATAGAAGAAAATACTCCCCTCTATTCCCCCGTGTTGATCGAAAGATTGGGCTCTTCAGCTTGGCACACATTGAGTAGGAATCAAAGAGAAACCAGACCCAGCTCTAAAACATACATGACGAGAAGTCGTATTAAAACGCGTTTTAAACGTAGCAGTGTAATAGTTCAACGTAGAATGATTTTAATGAGAAAGAAAAGTAAATAATAAATATCACGCCATGTGGTGTATGGGGAATATGGTGTTCGTGCTCATATTTTGTTTCTATGGCTAAGGTGTTTAAAGCGATTTGGCCAGTATCACGTCAGACCTCCTTACTTTCCCCAAAAAACATCTGGTACCTATTTTCAAGGGCTTGGTAGTTCTCTCGTCGATCAAAAAATGTTAACCATATTTGGGAATTTAACTGGACCACATAGTCAGCAGACAAGTGCATTAACAACCTCGCTACCACGGTTCACACAAAACATGAAACTCATTGTCAAATCAAACGACGAAGATGTTGAAGAAAGGGTAGTACTTATTTTAAAACTTCGTGATTAACTGCGCAGGCTAAAAAAAATCTCATGATGTTTTCGTCATCTGTCAGACACTTTACCGAAGTCAGTTCCCACGATGTGAGCATCTCGACTATTTCCTCGCCGACCATCCCATGAACTCTAAATCGCAGCATGCAACAAGAGGCTATATTATTCTCTTTATGTGAGAGATTGTCTTCAACTATCATACCATGGATAGCCGCCATCCTAGTTTAGCAGTTTTCTACACTTTCTTGACCTCAATTTGACCTATATATGATTATTATTGCACGTCGCCGTGAAGAGGTCCCATTTGTTGACATAAAAATAAGTCACACCTAGCGGCCTGTACTATGGTAAACATATTGTTTTTTTTTGTACTTTATAAAATGCTGTCGCATTGTTTATTATTATTATTATATTATATATATACCATGGTGATATCTCTAATATACGAGTATATTCCCTGTGTTCTTTCTGTCACATATCTACGATATTGTCTCTGTTACACATCTACGATATTGTCTCTGCTACACGTCTACGATATTGTCTCTGTTACACGTCTACGATATTGTCTCTGTTACACGTCTACGATATTGTCTCTGTTACACATCTACGACATTATCTCTGTCACACATCTACGACATTGTCTCTGTCACACATCTACGATATTGTCTCTGTTACACATCTACGATATTGTCTCTGTTACACATCTACGATATTGTTTCTGTTACACGTCTACGATATTGTCTCTGTTACACATCTACGACATTATCTCTGTCACACATCTACGACATTGTCTATGTCACACATCTACGACATTGTCTCTGTCACACATCTACGACATTGTTTCTGTCACACATCTACGACATTATCTCTGTCACACATCTACGACATTGTCTCTGTTACACATCTACAACATTGTCTCTGTCACACATCTACGACATTGTCTCTGTCACACATCTACGACATTGTTTCTGTCACACATCTACGACATTATCTCTGTTACACATCTACGACATTGTCTCTGTTACACATCTACGACATTGTCTCTGTCACACATCTACGACATTGTCTCTGTCACACATCTACGACATTGTTTCTGTCACACATCTACGACATTGTCTCTGTCACACATCTACGACATTGTCTCTGTTACACATCTTCGGCGTTGTCTTTGCTACACATCTACGTACACATCTACGACATTATCTCTGTTACACATCTACGACATTGTCTCTGTCACATATCTACGACATTGTCTCTGTGTCTCTGTTACACATATCTACGACATTGTCTCTGTTACACATCTACGGCGTTGTCTTTGTTACACATCTACGTACACATCTACGACATTATCTCTGTTACACGTCTACAGCATTGTTTCTGTCACACATCTGCGGCATTGTCTCTGTCACACATCAACGACATCGTCTCTGTCACACATCTACGATATTGTCTCAGTCACACATCTACGACATTGTCTCTGTCACACATCTACGACATTGTCTCTGTTACACATCTAAGACATTGTCTCTGTTACACATCTACGACATTATCTCTGTTACACATCTACGACATTATCTCTGTTACACATATCTACGACATTGTTTCTGTCACACATCTGCGGCATTGTCTCTGTCACACATCTACGACATTGTCTCTGTCACACATCTACGACATTGTCTGTGTCACACATATATACGATATTGCCCCTGTCACACATCAACGACATTGTCTCTGTTACACATCTACGATATTGTCTCAGTCACACATCTACGACATTGTCTCTGGCACACATCTACGATATTGTCTCTGGCACACATCTACGACATTGTCTCTGTCACACATCTACGACATTGTCTCTGGCACACACCTACGACATTTTCTCTGGCACACATCTACGATATTGTCTCTGGCACACATCTACGACATTGTCTCTGTCACACATCTACGATATTTTCTCTGGCACACATCTACGATATTGTCTCTGGCACACATCTACGATATTGTCTCTGTCACACATCTACGATATTGTCTCTGGCACACATCTACGATATTGTCTCTGGCACACATCTACGATATTGTCTCTGTCACACATCTACGACATTGTCTGTCATACACCCACCGTATTGTCTATTATATATCTAGGGTATTATCTTATATACATCATCATTATCGAGTGTCATCTCCGCAATGAATGTTTCTACCATGGAGCGCCATTCTTCTATGTCTCTTGCTTTGATGGTGCAGGTTGTCGTAGGCTGGTTTGTCCAGCTTTTGATGTTACTCGTCCATGTTAGTCTTGGTCTGCCTCTGCCTCTTTTACCTTGTATTTTCCCCTCCAGGATTACTTTTGGTAGGCTGCTGTGTCTTTTAACATGGCCCAAAATCGCATTTGTTTTGTTCGAATTGTGTTTAGTAGTTCTCTTTTCATTTTTAGTTGTTTTAAAGCTTCGTCGTTTGTTTTCTTTTCTTTCCATCCAATTCTACCTATTCTTCTATATATCCACATTTCAAAGGCTTCAATTCTCTGTTCTGTTTTCTTGTCTAATATCCATGTTTCTGCACCATATATACTTATATACACATTACTGTAATATCTTTTTTTCGACAATTCAATTGCGGCAATTTACTTTGATGGAGCATGGCTTACTTTAAAAATAATGCTGGATGATAATGGACATATTCTCATGAAAAAAGGGCCTACGTCAGATTTTACTTTTTAAAAAGGATAATGTTCATGTGCATATTCAGCGAACAACAAAATATTGTCGTTAGGCATTTGTGTATTTTCAAACCATTTGGATGCCAAGTAGCAGCGAAACTTGAGGCTCAAGCTGGACGCGAGTTCATGTACTTTGTCAAACCTCAAACATCACGTGACTGACGCAAAATGTAGTACTCTCGTTTGTTGTCCCGGCTGCGGCAGTCGGAACGCCCCGCTAACAGATCTAGCGTGCTTGCGCATTTGATCACGTGTTGACAGTTTGCTGTTGAAGCCGTGGAGCAGCCGTATTGTTTCTGCTCGTTAAACGTGCGCTAGTGTGGCACGGCCGTGATTAGGTCATTATTTGATTCACCGAACTAGGAACTAACAATTAGACGCCCAATCTAAACATGGTGGGATTCATCTTCTAATCGCAAGTCTTCGTTGTTCCGAGGAGTAAGCATCGATTGCCATGGCATTAGTTAGTTGTGCCATTAGAACATACGCCACTCTTTCTTCATTTATGGATGTAATAACAAATTATGATACAGTGGATATAAGTTGTACCTGTAATTTTGTTGTGTGCTATAGATAAAATAAAGGAGAAATAAGCGGATCAGTGAAGAAAAGAAAATTAAAACACTAGAGATCCGTAGCCCAGAATTTAGTTAATTGTGACGGGCTAGGGGTAGTGTATCTTAAAAATGTGTATGAATGAACACTGCTAGGGTTTTTGTTGCGGTTTTTTTTCTCTCGATAAATCTGGGATATTTTGCATATTTCCTACATTTTCTGTTGTGCAGATGGTAGCTTTTTCCGTTGTGTTGATTTTTTAGTGCCTTTCACGTTCCGCCCATAATGTACTTTTACATGTGGTGTCTTCGCTTTCTTTTAAGGTGTTCTTTGGCAGTTAAGAATACAATTATTGTTTTTTAAAGTAACATCAGAATTGACTATCTTATCCCCTACCTGAGAGAGGTCATTATAGGAACAAAGGTCATCATTGCTGTTTAGAATGTTGAGTGTTGTATTTCTTGTAGTTTTCTACAACATTCATGTATCTTTCTTTATTCGAGACCGAACTGTTTAATTTATTTCAGCATATTTCCGAAAGAACAATTTTAAATAAACATTTTGAATTCTTTAACGGGCGTCGATTTACTATATATTAATTTGTCTTTGAGTATATTTAGTATATTTTCGCTATTTATTTTAAAATGCTTTTAAAAAAATATTTTATAAGGTTGTTTATTTAAAAAAAGAACACGCTAGAGACATGGAATGTGTTAATAGCCTATACTTTTCTCAAGACATTTCTATTGTATTTTTAAAAAAAGTCATATTGTTTAAATATATCTGTTCTCGTGATTCCCGTTTTATATTGCAATTTCCGCATTCTGTATTGGTGGCACACTTCATGACATATGTCATTACCTGAAGCAAAGTTTTAATCACATAACTGTTTTTTTTTAATTTTATTCGTTAAAACGTTCTTGTTTATCGATGAATACAATAAGTTAGTGGTGTTCTTGATTGTGATCAGTATCTCAAGAACCGCATGCTTTTAATGATTAATATTACTAATTTTAGCAAATGATACATACACAAACAGTGGTGCGCAGATTCATAGTTGTGGTTTGATAACATTTGTATTGCCCTAGGGACTTCCATTTGACAAAACTCATGTTAAATGTTTGTCAGATCGGATAGTTATGTGTGATTTCTAATTACTATTCAGCGTAGCCTTGACGGTCATTGTAGCTGACAACATCAGTGAGGTTATGGGTTGACCTATTGCAGGCTTCTAAACTCAAGACGGTCTTGCCGAAAATAGTGTCTCAGCAATTTTTACTGATGGCGCTGGATAGGACACACACTGTGGAAGCCAACTGAGAATATTACACCACAGACCCTTTTTTTTGGAATCCCCAGAGAAAAAGACAAAGAGTAAGATCAAGGTATTCTTGGAGAAGATAGATGGTAGCAGAGATGAAGATGATGGGGAAGACTTGGAATGATCTTAAAAAAAATGGTAAGACATAGTACGGCTTGGAAAGTGTGTGTTGAGGACATATGCTCCACAGGGAGCTGAAAGGTAGAAGAAGAAGAATTTTTACTGAAGTTTTTGTGAACAATTTCTTAGCGAAACGCCTGCGCTTACTATTATCAGTTCAGTGTGATACTAAAGTAAATGATATCATTATTAATATTACTACTATAAAAGTGCAATACGTTTATATTTTCCATCAAAACTAAACTAAATTGTGTAATTGTGTGTGAAATATTTATTAAGAGTAGTACAACTTTACAGATCTGGAGTACCCTTGTAACAAATGACTCGGGGGATCTGATTAAATCGTAAAATAATGTCACACTCCATCTTTGTCATCTGTCACTGTCGGGCGGCAACGTTGATTTTGCAGCAATTAAGGTCCAGTGGGAACGCATTTTTTTTCCGAGTTAGCCAGCTCTATCTGGCCAGGATTCTAAAATAAATAAGTGTATTCTTCTATTCTTTATGCTTTTGGTAGAGCATCACTTCCCACTGTAATGGTTCAATGTGTAAAGGGACACCCTCTGTATTGTAACGAAAACATTTAAGTGACAGCGCTAAAATTATTTAAGTAGATGTTGTGATTATATTTATTGATTATTGATTGCGGCATAAATGCATCCATTTATAACGCTTGTTCCGTATTTTTTTAAAAAGCCATGGAATAGTTCATCGATTTCATAAACTGAGCATTGTAGTTAAACGAGAAGCGGATTTTTGTAAACATTCACGTGACATAATGTGTATAACTAAGTGAGGTGTCTTCAGATCCTGACCTGTAACCTCGGATGAGATGCCCAGACCTGGTAAAATGTTTGATTGTGCAAACGACGAGGACGTTGAGAACATGGACGAGGCATGTTGGGAAAGCGCCCGCTCTAGCTGGATCTACATGGAGATGGAGCCCAGGCATCGAGCAAGTTGGCTGACCAATAATTTTACCTTTTCATCTGGTTCCGGCGACCAGGGACTAAATTGTAGTCGATGTTCAGACAATGTCTCTTTTGCTATGACATCATGTGACACGTCACGGACGTTTGAGGACACAGACACAAGCATAGAGTTCATTGAAGGTTTGACCTTCGGGTCTTTGGAAAAGAATGGGAACTATGAAGTAGATGAGGAAAAGAATAACGACGGCGCAGGTTATTGCTTCACAAACGCTGAACTCGTGAGCAATGATAACTTTATTTTGAGGAAAGAAATTAATATTGTTAATCCCTGCTCCGGGGCAGGTTGGACAAGGCCTAAGACTTCTAATCCCGACCGAGAAAAATCTGCAGTTGCTCGGCGTTCAGTATCCTTGGACAGTTATCCTCTTCAGAAAAAGCAAACCCAGTTGGTGAAACAGTCCGAAACCGTTAACTTCCCTCATCTCCTGCGGGCACTTCCCCCCCAAACTCAGTATCCTCAGAGATTGTCCAAATATTGTTTAACGTCGCCACAACTCACAAAGTTTGTTCCCAACTTCAATTGTCCGCCAACAAAAGGACCTTCGTTAAGTAGACCTGACTTTGATGCCGATCGAGAGTCAATGATGTCTGTGTGCACAATGGCTACATTGTCTACCACTGGTAGCTGCAACAGTCTCTACCGCATACCAGCTAAACTGCGCAAGCTGTCCACCTCGTCCAGCTCTGGGAACTCATCCTGGTCTGCCATCGCCAAAATAAAGATTGCACGGACCCTATTAAGTTCTCCACCGATTCTCCTGCATATCTGCTCCCCAAACTACTTCAGGACATGTTCTCGTATCTGTGGTGTGACAACCCTGACAGGGACCCCTTCAACACGTTCTCTGTGTCAGAGACAGACCTCACTGCTGCCATTGTACACTTGGAACAGCAACTAAGCTGCAGTACTCGCCAGAAGGACAAGCAGAGTCGGGCCAATTTGTTCTCTGACTTTGTGCACATAGATTCGTCTTCGACATTTTCGACTTGCAGAGATAGCGAATCTCCTCAGCCGTCAACGTCTGGGACTAGTAGTAACTTGTGTGAAGATGACGTCACAGAACCTTCCAAGAGCCTACCGTTTAGAGTGCAGTTTATCATGGAGAACTATTGCAACATTTACATGACCAGGTAGGTTGTAGTTGTCACTAGAAATATTAGCTTATATATATATATATATATATTTAATTACCGTGCAGCAAACATAACATCATTCAAATTCCAAAGTAGAAATGAGTATAATTTGCAACTTATAATGTTTTTGAAGGAGATTGCAATATTATATTTTATACACCGTTCAGGAGTCGCGACAGCCCAGTGGTTAGTGAACTGGACTACAAAAGACAAGAGGTTGGGTTCGGATCCAACCGACGGCTTCCGGGTTCACCCAGCCTTAAATGGGTACCGGGTTTTTTTCTGGGAAAGTAAAGCGGCACGGGTGTAATACCGACCACATTACATAAAAAATAATGTGCTGAAGGTCTGTAAAATTTACGGTCACTAACACCATATTCCCTATATTATACGTCACTTGGCGTGACGGGGTTCTTTACTTTACTTATATACACCATTCACTTTCATATTTTAGCAGTATAGTTTTAATTGTTCGTTGCTTCAACAGCACATGCAACTCTACTACTTATATTTACCATCTCATATTTCTTATGACCATTCGGCCAGCAATCCATTTTTTAAAAAATCGTTATAGGTTATCAACCTTACGCCTACAGTTTATTGGTAGTGGATGTCAATGTTTCAGTTCTCCATTTATGTTCAATTTTATCTCATGGGAAAAAGAAACAAACAGAACAATGAACATGTTAAAGTTATTCAGATCGCTAGAGTCCTGGTATTGTTTGACATGATTGTCTCATCTCGCTTTACCATTGTCAGAATTAATCAAAGAATGCTATGGGCTACGGGAACAGGAAACGACGGTTTTCATTTCATCTTAAACATGCTCGCAATGTTAACATCTTCAGATCAGGTTAGAAGAGCGGGTATGTGCTTGTTATCTTCAGCCGAGTGGAATAGCTGTATGTAATGATAACAGTAAATGATCATAGCAGTAAGTGATGATAGAAATAAGTGATGATAGAAGAAAGTGATGATAGAAGTAAGTGATGATAACAGTAAGTGATAATAACAGTAAGTGATGATAGAAGTAAGTGATGATTGATAGAAGTAAGTGATGATAACAGTAAGTAATGATAAAAGTAAGTGATAATAGCAGTAAGTGATGATAGAAGTAAGTGATGATAGAAGTAAGTGATAATAGCAGTAAGTGATGATAGAAGTAAGTGATAATAGCAGTAAGTGATGATAAAAGTAAGTGATAATAGCAGTAAGTGATGATAGAAGTAAGTGATAATAGCAGTAAGTGATGATAAGAGTAAGTGATAATAGCAGTAAGTAATGATAGAAGTGATGATAGAAGTAAGTGATAATAGCAGTAAGTGATGATAGAAGTAAGTGATGATAAAAGTAAGTGATGATAGAAGTAAGTGATGATAGAAGTAAGTGATAATAGCAGTAAGTGATGATAGAAGTAAGTGATGATAGCAGTAAGTGATGATAGCAGTAAGTGATGATAGCAGTAAGTGATGATAAAAGTAAGTGATGATAACAGTAAGTGATGATAAAAGTAAGTGATGATAGCAGTAAGTGATGATAGCAAGCAGTAAGTAATGATAACAGTAAATGATGTTAACAGTAAATGATGATAGTAGTAAGTGATGATAGAAGTAAGTGATGATAACAGTAACTGATGACGGCAACATTTGTTCTTAATGTATACAAATAGTTTTAACAAAGAAGCGGTGAAAGCGCGCGCAGATAGAAAGTTGATAAAGCACCTGAAATTGTTAGCCATACTTTATCTTAAAATATTAAATTACACTAATGCAATGAGAACATGTCTACTCAACCAAGCAGTTCTTTGCAAGGAATAAACTGACACTATTAGCTTGTTTCATAAGTCTTGCCCAACTTTAAAAATCAATATCTTTTAAACCGCTTTTTGTATTTTTTTCAAAATTTGCATGTAAAGTTATAATGATTAGAACCCAACAGGGAATTAATTTCATTAAAAACAAACATTTGGTTATTATTATTGCTTATTTGATTTATATAAATTTATAACGACCCATTGATGTAGTCAAAACTTAGTGTTTACAGTATTTAAGTTAAAAATAGCGATTACAAATCTATACACGCTGAAATTTACGATTTTTCACGCTTTCCGCGTGAGTTTTCTGACACAAATAGACACTTGTAGTAAACACGAGACATTGTGTGTTCCATTTCCGTTAATTCAGCGGCGTAACGTGGAACAATAACATTTATCATGAGTCTTAAAATGAAATTCTGCAGTTTACAAAACATCGCAATAAAAATGTATGACTATTTTTGCAAAGAGGCTAAACGAGGAAGATTATTTCATTCTTTAGAAAACCCTGAGAATAGGACAAGACACATTTTGGATTTATCTAAACGGTCATTTAATCGCTGGATTCAAGCACGTGACCGTCAATGTTCCAAATATTCAAAATCACAAGGAAGAGCAAAAATGTTGGATAATTTCGACAGTGAACTTATTAGAAGTGAAATTCGCAAAATGTTGGGCATGAATGAAACTGTTACAATAAGAAAATTAAAAGTATCGCTGAAAAAGAACAACAGTATTGAAATATCATAGTCTACATTATGGAGGAATGTGAGAGCTGCAGGCTTTACATTCAGAAAGTATCCCAATGGACGAAACATCATCTGTGAGAAGCCACATATAGTAGTCATGAGAAGCAAGTACTTACGTGAAGTAAAAGAGGTGCGCAAGCAAGGTTATGATATTGTGTACTTGGATGAAACATGGATCAATGCTCACCACACTAAACAAAGGGAATGGCAGTCATCAGATGGAAAGATTAAGAGATTAATACCTAGCAGCAAAGGACAGCGCTTGATAATTGCTCATGCAGGTAGTCGACAACATGGACTAATACAGAATGCAGAGCTCATTTTTCTTTCAAAATCCATAGACAATCGGGATTATCACTCTGAGATGAATGGTCACATATTTAGACATTGGATTGAAAATTCTGTTCTCCCAGCACTAGATCGACCATCTTGCCTAATAATGGACAATGCAGCGTACCACAACATTGTTGCACTTGAAGATAAAGTCCCGACGTCATCCAGTACAAAAGATGCTATTAAGATATGGCTCACAAAGGAGCACATACAATTTAATAACATGTACTTAAAACCTGAATTACTATCTCTAGTAAAGCAAAAACAGAGGACAAAGATTTTTCAAATAGATAAGATTATCCAAGAGCACGGTCATATATGTTTGAGGCTGCCACCTTACCATGCTCATTTAAATCCAATAGAACTAATCTGGGCAAAATTAAAAGGACAAGTGGCAGATGAAAATACAACATTCAAAATATGCGATGTAAAGACTCTTGCTAATCTCGCTTTATTAAATATAGACAAAGATTATTGGGCTAAATGTGAAGACCACGTCTTAAAACAGGAAGAGGAATATTGGAAAAATGATGGTTTGTGGAATGTTCAACCCCAAACAGTTATTAATCTTTTAGACTCGTCTGATTCAGAATGAAAGTATATAGCCCCCACAATGTTGGCCCCTATATTACCTTAAATTATTTCAACAAACGGTCCTTTTAAGGACCACACAACTATGAAAATTGGACTTACAGGTATACCTTGATATTATTATCGTCCGTCCTCGAACTGAGCAGACAATAATTCTCCTGGTGTTTTGTTTTATCCAGTTATTTCCCCATTACGGCCACGCCTTTACCTAGTGAAAATTAATCGTAGACCAGCAACTACGGTAATTTCTATTCTTTAGGGCTTCACAAATTACAATTTTGACAAACATCAAAGAAATATCGCCGCTTTAAGAAAACTGCAGCTGCAAGATATTTGTTAAATATACATTTAAAGGGTCTTTTGCATTCTAATAACATTTGGAAAATTTCAAAAGCATTTAACAAACGGTTAGAGAGTAATAGCGTTTTGAAGTTGGGCATATGTTTTGAAACGAGCTATAGATCTCGCTTATTAGACTACGCGCTTGCTTTGTTCTCTGTAATTAACTTGGGGGTCTTTCATCATCAGGGAATTTCCTGCCTGTTGGACAAAAGCCCTTGCAGATTTATTTTCAAAGATTTCTTGATACCTGAACCGGTTGTATGATTGGAATTCAATTAGTGAAACGTTGGTTAGCCTTTGTCTAGGTCGATGCAGAAGTAAGCGTGTTGTAAATGGAAACCTCAAGCAATGACCGCACATATGCTCTGAAAGAAGACTTCGTGACTCATACATTGAATTATTGACCAGGTTTCTAATCTGAAATTGTACGATTGTGGCAAAGTGTTATTGACTGTGCAGTATAATATTGATGGAATTTGACTAATTCGAGTAAATTAAAGCTATTACTAATCTGGTCGTAATCAGACAAGTATTTCACTTGGTTAACTTTTTGACCCTCAGGTTCCGTGATTCTAAATCCTTCAATGCCAAGATTTTAAGATACATTGTAGGTGATAAAGTATTCTTCTCTCTCTCTCTCTCTCTCTCTCTCTCTCTCTCTCTCTCTCTCTTTCTCTCTCTCTCTCTCTCTCTCTCTCTCCTCCCCCCCCCACCCGGCCCTTTCCTTGTCGCATACATAAATATCATGACATAATTCATATGTCCATTTGACTTCCACTTAAAAGTGGACGACGAGGAAGAGTATACGTAGGGCGAGCACGGAAAGTAAGAAGAAACGAAACAATAAGATAGTTTGTACGTTTAGCTTACTCATTTTCCCAATATCCTAATCCATGCAATTCTACATTTTCCATATCTCCAAATCCACTCAGTTAGACATTGTTCATATCTCCCAATCCACTCAGTTAGACATTGTTCATATCTACCAATCCACTCAGTTAGACTTTGTTCATATCTACCAATCCACTCAGTTAGACATTGTTCATATCTCCCAATCCACTCAGTTAGACATTGTTCATATCTACCAATCCACTCATTTTGACATTGTCCCTATCACCCAATGCAATCGGTTAGACATTGTCCCCATCTCCCAATCCACTCAGTTAGACATTGTTCATATCTACCAATCCACTCAGTTAGACATTGTTCATATCTCCCAATCCACTCAGTTAGACATATCTACCAATTCACTCAGTTAGACATTGTTCATATCTACCAATCCACTCAGTTAGACATTGTTCATATCTCCCAATCCACTCAGTTAGACATTGTTCATATCTCCCAATCCACTCAGTTAGACATTGTTCATATCTCCCAATCCACTCAGTTAGGCATTGTTCATATCTCCCAATCCACTCAGTTAGGCATTGTTCATATCTCCCAATCCACTCAGTTAGACATTGTTCATATCTCCCAATCCACTCAGTTAGACATTGTTCATATCAACCAATTCACTAATTTTGACATTGTCCCTATCACCCAATGTAATCGGTTAGACATTGTCCCCATCTCCCAATCCACTCAGTTAGACATTGTTCTTATCTACCAATCCACTCAGTTAGACATTGTTCATATCTCCCAATCCACTCAGTTTGACATATCTACCAATCCACTCAGTTAGACATTGTTCATATCTCCCAATCCACTCAGTTAGACATTGTTCATATCTACCAATCCACTCAGTTAGACATTGTTCATATCTCCCAATCCACTCAGCTAGACATTGTTCATATCTCCCAATCCACTCAGTTAGACATTGTTCATATCTCCCAATCCACTCAGTTAGACATTGTTCATATCTCCCAATGCACTCAGTTAGACATTGTTCATATCTCCCAATCCACTCAGTTAGACATTGTTCATATCTCCCAATCCACTCAGTTAGACATTGTTCATATCTACCAATCCACTCATTTTGACATTGTCCCTATCACCCAATGCAATCGGTTAGACATTGTCCCCATCTCCCAATCCACTCAGTTCCACATTGTCCCCATCTCCCAATCCACTCAGTTCCACATTGTCCCTATCGCCCAACCAACTCAGTTCCACACTGTCCATATCTACCAATTCACTCAGTTCCACATTGTCCCTATCTCCCAATCCACTCAGTTCCACATTGTCCCTATCTCCCAATGCACTCAGTTCCACATTGTCCCTATCTCCCAATCCACTCAGTTCCACATTGTCCCTATCTCCCAATTCACTCAGTTCCACATTGTCCCTATATCCCAATCCACTCAGTTCCACATTGTCCCTATCTCCCAATTCACTCAGTTCGAAATTGTCCATATCTACCAATTCACTCAGTTCCACATTGTCCCTATCTCCCAATCCACTCAGTTCCACATTGTTCCTCTCTCCCAATCCACTCAGTTCCACATTGTCCCTATCTCCCAATTCACTCAGTTCCACATTGTCCCTATCTCCCAATTCACTCAGTCCCACATTGTCCCTATATCCCAATCCACTCAGTTCCACATTGTCCCTATCTCCCAATCTACTCAGTTCCACATTGCCCCTATATCCCAATCCACTCAGTTACAGTGTCCATATCTCCCAATCTACTCAGTTACACAGTGTCCATATCTCCCAATCCACTCAGTTACACAGTGTCCATGTCTCCCAATCCACTCAGTTACACAGTGTCCATATCTCCCAATCCACTCAGTTACACAGTGTCCATATCTCCCAATCCACTCAGTTACAGTGTCCATATCTCCCAATCCACTCAGTTACACAGTGTCCATATCTCCCAATCCACTCAGTTACAGTGTCCATATCTCCCAAACCACTCAGTTACAGTGTCCATATCTCCCAATCCACTCAGTTACAGTGTCCATATCTCCCAATCCACTCAGTTACACAGTGTCCATATCTCCCAATCCACTCAGTTACAGTGTCCATATCTCCCAATCCACTCAGTTACACAGTGTCCATATCTCCCAATCCACGCAGTTACACAATGTCCATGTCTCCCAATCCACGCAGCTACACAGTGTCCATATCTCCCAATCCACTCAGTTACAGTGTCCATATCTCCCAATCCACGCAGTTACACAGTGTCCATATCTCCCAATCCACTCAGTTATACAGTGTCCATATCTCCCAATCCACGCAGTTACACAGTGTCCATATCTCCCAATCCACTCAGTTACAGTGTCCATATCTCCCAATCCACGTAGTTACACAATGTCCATGTCTCCCAATCCACGCAGTTACACAGTGTCCATATCTCCCAATCCACGCAGTTACACAGTGTCCATATCTCCCAATCCACGCAGTTACACAGTGTCCATATCTCCCAATCCACGCAGTTACACAGTGTCCATATCTCCCAATCCACGTAGTTACACAGTGTCCATATCTCCCAATCCACGCAGTTACACAGTGTCCATATCTCCCAATCCACGCAGTTACACAATGCTGTTTTCAACACGTATACATCTCTTCATACATCCACAAAGAAAGCAAGCACCCCATCACACAACTAGTGTGGCTTCTATGTTTCTATTTGTGACAATATTTGTATCCAACATTCGCAGTTTCAGGTAATGTGGTCAGTACTACATCAGGCTGTCACTTTCAAATAAACAGAAAATCTCTAGTATTTTCTTAAGTCTGGGAGAACCAAGAATCCGTCGATCAAGGCAGTAAAGTCGACCTCTTGTTCTCATTAGAACAATCCACTAACCATTGATCTACCCCAAAAAGATTGAAGTACATATAATTCATGGCTCTTCTCAGTACTCACATTTATGTTCCTGTAACTGTGTTCAGAAATTATATCCGGCTTGTATCAGTTGTTTGTTGGTGACACCATTAGTTGTGTTGTGTGCTTTGTTGACATGACCGGCTCACTGCATTCGGGTCATAGTTACTCAACTTCATTAGAAGATAAAAAGTAATCACGCTGATGGTTCCGGTAGCTCGTTGACTGAACACGCTATTTTTCCGTCCTGTCAACCTTCCCTTCCTATTCCTATTCGTGCCAATCTCATTCTTCAGATCAAGAATCATCGCGTCCTCAACCAAATTACAATAACTACAAAGTGCCTTCAAGTTTCTTTATGGTTATTGCCTCCATTTTAAATCACGTTGAGGCTCGTTCAATGCCTTAATTTCCGAAAGTCCAACTCATTGGATCAGTGCGAGTCCTTTAATATCAATTATAAGTAGTTTGATTTAAGTTCTACTCTGTGATACGCTCTATGTTCCTCGCCGAGAGTAATGATGACTTTTTTTGTAATTTGTTATTTTCCTTCCTGTCTTGTTGATTCATTCCCTTTCATACAATATCAGCTGTGAGTATTTGTTACTTTTTTGTTTCCTCGAATGACATTCATCCTATGGTTTTAGACAAGATCTAAGAACATCATAAGTTTCCTTGATTAACTATAATAATAGGTTTGCTAATACATATATCAGGAATTGAGAATAAGCTGAAGGTTGAAGTAGTCCTATATACTAGGACCACATTGCTTATTCGTGGCATTTGTTGATTAGCTCATCAATGCTTTCATCTACATTCTAACATGTCTGGATAGAAAGATCTCATGGAAAACACACATGTACAGCATAACGAATTAGAATAGAAGCAACCAAAACCGCAGAAAAAAAATAGCACAATATGACTGGGAAAACAAGGAAACTGAACTTCTGAAATTAGTTCCTAACAAACGTTTTGGGAGAATTGACCATACATTTTATGTACTTGACACGGCTCATGATAATATTGATATGGATACAAATGATGAGCATAGGTTAATTTTAGATTATTTTGGAATAAAAGAGAGTTATTAAACTTATACACATGATTTGTAAGTTGCCGTGGTGGCACAGAGTTCGTGATCTAGCTGATATTTTTTGGAGACATCAGACAAAGATTGAAGCACATAATGGACATTGTTCAGTTGCAGTGATAATGGTCCTTTAGAATAACAACACGAGGACAATCTATACGATTTTATATAACGTTTATACGTGACAGTGACTAGACATAGGGCAATCAGTGACTAGACATAGGGCAATCAGTGATTAGACATAGGGCAATCAGTGACTAGACATAGGGCAATCAGTGACTAGACATACGGCAATCAGTGACTAGACATACGGCAATCAGTGACTAGACATAGGGCAATCAGTGACTAGACATAGGGCAATCAGTGACTAGACATACGGCAATCAGTGACTAGACATAGGGCAATCAGTGACTAGACATAGGGCAATGTTTAAAGTTAGAATAACATTGACAAGACAAAGGTAGACGCGATTATGCAACAGAGAACGGTAGCAGAACAGCTACAAAATAGAAAGATAATAATGTCGCTTGGTAACCATGTGACAGAGTCTAGAAGCAAACATTGACTCTAACGTATGCCAACGAACGCATCAAAAACTTCATCTCTCCCCAACAAATATCATCGGTGTTCCAGCTCGTGACGACCTAGTTTTGCTACCTCGTTCGTGTGTTTCAACTTTTAGGTTTGGTTAGTTTTAGCCTTTTAAGAAAAATCGATCTGAGAATACAGTATTGTCCGAGATAATGAGGATCTTCTTCCAGTTTTTTGTGTAGAACCTCATCTTTCAGCCTCTCCTTCCTCATATTTGTTTGTGTAGCGCTATTGATTTATTTTTTTGTTAAGTCCTCGACTTCGTTTGTTCCGGAAGAGTATTTTGGGAAATTTGTGATTACGTTGTCTGATTTGCTTTGCAGAAGTCTAATTTTTATTTCTCTGACAGAAAATATCAATTCGGAATAGTTGATGGGCTGATTTCCCCATTTATACATAGGAACTGAAGATCCGACTAATGAGAGGCGAGGTGGATGTTAAGTACTGGCTAAATACTAAGCTTCAAGTTCTAATGATGTTTACACAATCGTTTGGCTTCCCTTCTTGTGGAATAAAAATAATGCAGCGATTATTCGTTGGATGTAGCACGCATCGTTTGTTAGTGCACAATTTCTAGCTTGTGGGCAGTTTGTGTACAATTGAGTGTAACGGGTGGAAGCTGTTGTGCTGTTTACCAATATCGGCAGTAAGAATTGACGCAGACATTAGTTATGCAACGTGTATCATCATTACCATCATGTGCCATGCCGGTTGGAGTAGGCGGTCATGTCCTTCCACAATTCTCTACCCAATGTGCATCATATTAATTCTGTTGGTTGTTTTCCGTGCCACGACACTAAGCTATCTAGTATCTTTTCATTTTGTTTTCCGCAATCTCTATTTCCTTGTAATTTTCCAACATGTATTTTCCAAGTATTATAACTTTCCTTTGTCACAAAAATGTGTCCTAAAACTGTCGATTATTTGTCTGCTGTTTTTATGACCTATCTTTTTGTGTTGGCCTCATTGGGAATTTCTTCGTTCGTCTTTTTAGCTATTTAATGAAGTCTGAACAAGATTCATTCGGTACATAGGAATGATCAACATAAGTAATAAGAGTGTGCTTGATGCATGCTTTTGTGACATTTAGACGATGTAGTGAGCATGTTCGTTTAGCCAGACAATCAACATAAGAGAGGAGATACTCGAAATGACAGCGCCCACAGTACTTTAAAGGCAGTGGGGGGGAAAAAAATCGCAAATAACAGAAAATAATAAACAGCTCCAAAGAGACGATCTACATAACCAGCCGCTTCTTTGTCTCTAAGAATCATTTCTTATACCTGAACATTGCTGTTGTTGTCGCTACAAACCTCATCATTAACATTTGTCATGCGTTGTAAGTTCTCTTCTCTCTTTAAATATTTATATTTTTCATATGTTTAAAAATAGCTGTCAATGATCATATTGTGCTGATCATACATGGAACCGTAAACGACAAAACTGAGATCATAATTACTGCTATGGGAATATTTAGTTTAGAGAAATATTGAATGTAGAAAAAAGAGATTAATTAAACAGTGAAGATATAGGAAGAATAGGCGGTGTACCATTTCTAAGATAAACCCACAAACAAGCAAGTACTCGTAGATAGTGGGAAATAGGGCTACAAGGCGTTAGGTGCAACGATAACAAGAAACTGAAAAGTTGATCTAACAATAATGAATGAAAAGATCATCATCATCATTGAGTGTCGTCTCCGCACCGAAGATTGGCAACCATGGAGCGCCATTCCACTCTGTCTCTTGCTTTGATGGTGCAGATTGTCATAGGTTAACTTCTCCATCTTTTGATGTTACTCGTCCATGTTAGTCTTGGTCTGCCTCTGCCACCCTGTATTTTCCCTTCCATATATTACTTTTATTAGGCTGTTGTGTCTTTTAACATGCCCCCAAAAATGAAAAGATAGATTAGTGAAACGTCAGGACACATTACTTTATGTGAAGCAGACCACACAACAGCCTGCCCCTTCAAGACATTTCAGTTCTCAGTGGATCTTGTAATGAACGACAAACCATAACATGGCAATTATCCGCGTTTCCGTTGAGCTAATTTTGACATATGATATCACTCAACGCTTTTATTGTCACTTTTCGTACTCACTCACTTGTTTTGATTTCCCTGTGCTGTTACTTGCTTTACACAAATAAGTGCGTGAAACATTGATGCGCCACTTTACAAAACCGGGTAATCGCGTAGCGTTGTGAACTGGTCTATTGTTCGGTCTCAGCCAGCTTCTTCTGTGCTCCTCTCATCTCAAAAAGGGTCATGCATTTTTTTTAGTTTTTGAATGGAGAGTAGAAGAAGAAATACAGCACTGGCATAGTAGTGTCCATATTACCCAAAAATGTGTGGACGGAACAAAATATAGGCACTAGCACGATATTTCCTATGCTGCACGACATGTCTCTTGATTTCTTTTGTACAAAGTCCAGTAATATATCTTTCTACTTGAGTTTTTGTTTTAACAAATAGTGAACACAAACAATAAATGGAGCAGAGACGTGATTGGCCACTTTCAAAGAATGGGAAAGCTGAGACGTGTGGGAACTGTATGTGTCATGGTTTATAAAGCTAATATTTTACATAATGGCATAGAGTGGTATTGATTGTCCACTGTCTGGCTGCTATAATGCATTCTTCCTTCTGCTGAAACATCCATATCAGTCCTTGTTTGATACCATCGATTACACGCCAGAACTGAGCCTCGGGATGCAGTTTTAATGTCCATGGGATGATCGGATCAGCTTTACGGTGCTTGCAGGTCATCCCTACATCAAAATGTAGACGCTGCCTTCGAGATGTGATAATGAAGACTTTGATTTAATCCGTTTCTGCTATGAGCTGCCTGCACTTTGCGGTACATGCCCTTCGTACAAAATCAGATGTTCTCGCTTATTCGGCTAACGAGAAGCGATTGTTGTCTACGGTGGGGTGTTTTGAAGAGGTTGACATGACATCAGTTAGGCTGAAGCAGTGAAGCTAGCAATAGATTATGCTATTTTCAATACGATATACTTAGATATCGTATACAAGGTGTGTGTATATATATATATATATATATATATATATATATATATATATAACCTAATAATACTAGGAGAAATACCTAAACAAGACGTAAAATCTCATATATAATCTTATCAGTAATGTGGACAAAGAAGAAGAAATAGGCAATGATGCCAAAATAGGAATACAAAAAGCAAGAGGAGCCTTCGTTGCACCGAGAACCATAGAAATCAAAAGAAACTAGGTTAAATATATAGCATTTTCAACGTCACTGCTAAATCAGTCTTATAATATGGCCGTGAAACATGGAAAACAACAAAATGAGAGTCACAAAGATACAGACTTTTCATTAATGGATGCTTGCACAGAATAAAAGGATGGAGATGGCAGGAAAGAATCACTAACTTAAATATGTGGGAACGCTGTGCCACTGAGTACGGGTTCGATCCTGCTTTAGTCCATATATTGCTCTTTTTTCTGTTGTTGATTATTTGTCATTTGTTCCGAGTGCTGTAAACATACCTCTTCATCTGAATTGATTCCATAACCATAACCAATCAAATACCAGTTGATAAAGAGATATGACAAAGACAATGTCGCTGGATAGGACACACACCGCGGAACACAACTGAGAGTGTTACATGAAGAGTTGTTTCCTCCCTGGAGGTGGAGACAAATGGGAAAGTCAACATTTACTTGGTGAAAGAAGACTGGCGAACCAAAGATGAAGAGGATGGAAAGGGCATGGAACGATCTTTAAAGAATGGCAAGAACAGGGCGGCATGGAAAGTGTTTCGAAACACATGTGCAGAGAGTTGAAGAAGAAAAAAGAATATAATATTTGCATATATAAAAGTTCTCAAATGAACAATGAGGGAAAACATGCGTTCACAAAATGTAGCAAGTTTAGCGAGAGACATGAATGAAACAAACGCTAATTTTCATCACAATTTGAGTGGATACTCTATAGACTGTACATGAACCATTGATAATAATTTGTGCCTCTCCGGAGTGGAGACGAGATGTTCTTGACAAGGAGGATTGGCCAGTCAAGTCAAGGCGACAATTAGTGGAGTGCTAGGATCTGGAAGCTTTGTCCACTAAGATATCAGGGGGAGAGAGAGAGAGAGAGAGTCAGAGTCAGCACTGATCATTTCACTAGACAGTCAAGACCGATTAAGAGCTTTTCTCGATTTTGATAGGTCAAGTCGAAATAGTTATGTCCATATTAAAAAATAGGCGTCTTGTAACACGTACTGGATGTACATTTACCGTTACAATAGTTGTATATGATGAATCTACACTTAACATGTCTAAGTGCAGTCCATCTGTACGTCAGCGAATTTAACTATCATCAGCATTGTTTATTGTCTTTTTTATATTGGCCAACATAATTATTGGCTAACATGTTGTACATAATTTACACATACAATTATTGCATGTCGATTTATATTTACAAACAGAATAGTTCTCAGCTGACTTATGTTCACCGCTGATTTACATTTACAACAATTGTTTACTGCTGATTTATATTTACACCAACTGTTTACTGCTGATTTACATTACAACGGTTGTTCACTGCTGATTGATATTTATAAACAGACTATTCGGCTGATTTAATCGACTAGTTAGTGTCTCGCGTGCATGCTTGCATTCGCAAGAAAAATGAGAGAGAGAGAGAGGGTGGGAGGGAGAATGGAGGAACGAATCGAAAGAAACATTATGACACTGGGTTTTTTAATTCGTAGAAGAAATATCAGAGATTCCCATTCAGACATACACCCACACGCATTTACCATTCTATCAACGTTAATTGGGGTGCCTGTACATTTCTGAAATGTCATGTTTTAAAAAAAAAAATATTTCAGAGAGAGAGTGAGTGAGTGAGAGCGAATCCAAAATCTTCGTTGGCGGAACGTGATAGATGTAATTCGAAGACGTAATATATGCTGCACTGTTATCTCGTCTTTCCTTTTTCATCCTTCAACGTGTACTATCGAGTTTTCAAATGTACCCCTCTGTCGTAGTTGATATAGATATAGCGTGATTTACTATAAACGGGACCCTACATTCGTGCGTCTACTATCGATCCCTCTTTGGTCCTAAATATGGAAAGTAGACTGATTACATACATTTGTTACGTAGCGCCTGCAGTATGTGCAATTCAATCGTAGACGTCCTGGGTCCGCGGCGTCATATAATGATAGATCAAATTTAAGGATAAATATCACAAAGCGATGGCCGGCTTCCCTGATTTTCTCTTCCTCTCAATAGACTTCTACATCTCCTTGATTTGCTATCTCTGTTAATTATCGTTGGCACCCAAGAGAGCGTCTATCCTCAGTTCTGTTGCCACGGTGAACTAAAACTTAAGCCTAGTTTGACGCAATCGGGGAAACGTGAGGGCGTTGAAAGGCGCCAGACGTTTTCTGTTTGTCAAGAAGGAAGTAAAGAGAGAAAATACGGCTTGCCAGCGGCTTACTGTGTTTAATGTGGAGGCCTTTTGGACACAATATTTACACACGAAGCTTCATCTATAACGCGACCCTCTCTACAAACATATCCAGCCTATTAAAAAAAACATTATCAGATAAACACCATTAGTGTAACACTACACACTAGAATTTGGGGCTGAATTCATGAAAATTCAGCTGATGAAGCGTTAAGGACACAAGTCAGCCAATGAAGACATCATCATGCGCCACACCGGTTGGCGTAGGCGATCATGTCCTTCCACAATCTTCTATCTAAAGTGCATTGTATCAGTTCTGTTGTTGGCTGTTTTCCATGCCATAACACCAAGCTATCCAGTATTTTCTCTCTTTGTCGTCCGCAATCTATATTTCCTTTTATTTTGCCAGTTGTAACCAAGTATTCCAACTTTCCTCTTCTCATGATGTGCCAAAAAAAAATGTTGATCCTTTCTTCCCGTTGTTTTTTAGGATCTCCCTTTTTGTGCTGGCCTCTGAGAGCTTATTCATTGGTCATTTTAGCTGTCCAGGGAACTTTCAACATTCTTCTGAAAGAAGAAAATGAAGACAAGGGATCGAGTTTTTTTTTTTTTTTTTTTGGGGGGGGGGGGGATTTAAAAAGCACCCAACGCTGCGGTCATTAGTCATGAATTAAAAAAAAAAAGATAAAAAAAAACAGACAACTTAGTAGAGAAAATAGAAAGGTTACTATTTCCCATATAATCCTAACGACATGTGTAAACCTAGAAACAGATTTAATAAAATGCCATCAATAAATAAATAAAAACAGAAGGGAGATAAACTGCAATATCACAGAAATGTATCCCCGCCTCTTTTGTTGCCAAATTACACCATGAACGTTTAACAAAGGCAGATGTTTTTTTTTTTTTTAAAACGATAAGTGACCGACCACCTGGTCCATACATGTGGAAGACAACAATCTGTAAACCTGATCTCAGAATTCAAGTGACTTGAAAACATTGTTGACTTTGGTGAAAAACTCCATATAAAAATTGAAGCAAGCAGACGAAGATCAGCATAATATCATGCCAGATATTATCGTGACTCTACCTCTTTTCACTGTCCTTGTCAAACATGGTTACTATCTAAAAGCAGAAGACATAATAGAAGTTGAGCGAGATGTTTGAAAAAAAAAACAAAAGAACATTTTTATTGGAGAAGGCACAGTAAGAAATTATATTTTTATATAAATGTGTGGAAACTACACCGTGAATCAAATACATAGGGTTGGGGCGAGGGAACAAAGTACATTGCTTGGTCACCTCATGAAATTGAAGCTTACTTGCCATGACACACCCGCAACAGCTTCAGGGCTCGACGAAGACTAAATAAATATCAAATAGATAGACAGTTTTATTTTATTTTATTTTTTTTTTCAAAGAAGTTCTTAATCGTCATTGTTAACATCTGCTAGTGTTATTAACTAGGGCAGGGTAGACAATAGCATGTTTGTAAAGTAATATATTTAGTGTTACGTACACCTTTTGTAAATGTGGGTATTATTTTCCAGTAATATGGTCAGCATCACGTCGGTACTGTATTCCTTTCCAAGAAAAATCCGGTAACCATTTACGAACCTAAAACCTGTCGGTTCGGATTGAACTCAACCACTTGTCCTCAACCACTTCACTGACCTCCCCGCTACCATTGTTATTGACGGTTGAAAACGCATTTGTGAAAACATTACTCAACTCATCCATCCTCGTCTCTCTCTCTCTCTCTCTCTCTCTCTCTCTCTCTGTCACTTTATGTCTCATTCTCTTTCAGTCTCTCCCAAACGACACACAAATACAATTTGGCAAACCATTCCCTACAACTATTGTTGATGTTAGGACACAGAAACCAAAAGCACACAGAAATGGGAAAGTCCTAGCGCAAAGGTCAAGAGCTTTTTGCCAGGTGCCTGAAGAAAAACACAGCCAAGACCACTAGAGATGCCAGCAATGCCCCGTACAGACCTCAAGACGTGAACATTCTCACTTACACCACCAACATGTCTGTTTGCACGCACTACAACACCGACAGTTGTTACTGACGTGAACTCTCAACTTGTCTCCCAGTGTTCAGGTGTTGATCTGAAGATGAAGGGTGCACACACTTTTTTTTTTTTGCAAGACATCAAAACATGTATAAGAGGAAATACGTACAACTGATGAAGATATAGTGGAAGTTTAATCCCGTATCGCAAGATATTCCGACATTAGTGTTGCTGCTGCTGCTGCTGCTGCCAGCAAATCTAGAATAGTTCGACTGGACATTTCAATATGTTCACATTAATTATTTATTTCATTCATCATTTTCGAGAACTATAATCGAACTAGTTCTCTGGACAACTCTCCTTGTAGCCAGGTGTTTTTCAGTGGCAATCTTGACACAATGACGTTCACACTAAAAAGGTGTCGGTCTTCTAACGATGTAGCTTTTATAGTTTTGTAATGACAATTACTGTCTAATGTCGCCCGGTTAAAGTATCGTGGCTCATTAAGAGAAAGCAAACATTGAAGACAAGAACAAGTTAACAGCTTGAGTCGGTCTTCTCCTGCAGTAGTATAATAAGGGTTATTTCGAGAGCCAAAGAGTTAAGATAAAAGAAAGGAAGTTCAAGGGTTAACTATAGTAGTGCGCTGTTGGGGGAGCAGAAGTGATACGCTAAAATAAAAGACAAAATAAGTAGTTTCTAGAAACGCAACGCGGGATAGGAATGCAATTTTTTTAAAAGTCATTTTGAAACTATTTGGCTAGCAGGAAGGATGAAACTATTTGACTATTAGAAGGATGAAACTATTTGACCATCCGAAGAATGAAACTATTTGACTATCAGAAACCTGTTATCAACAAAGGGAAACTGCAAACACTTGAAGAATTCGTTGTCGCTGAAATTGTTGTTGTTAGCAGAAAGTTAACTCCAGAAGACTAGTTCTCACCCGAAGAAGTTGCAGTTAGCTAAAGGAAACCCACCATTACCAAAAATGTATTATCATTATAATTGCTGCTGTTGAAATTTGAAATGTAAAAAAAAAAAAAACATAATTGAGCATAAAGAGCTGAACTTGAGTGAAGAATTACCCAGGAACCAAACAGTAAGAAATTGTTCCGGAGTAAATGAATAAATAGATGTTATATGTTTTTTTTAGCTTATCAAATTGATATCTGCACAAACCATCCAAGGATATATTTGGGAACCGTACTTTTGTGTTGAGCAATAGCACATTGCTTCGTAGCATGCCAGTCACGTTTGTGGTCCAACCAATAATAGTTCATTCATGCCGTGTCACGTGATAATGAAAAGGGAGAATTTGTGCTTTAGAAAGGTTTGTTGCACAGAAGTGACATCTATAGGAACATGGGGAATTTGTGGAATGTCGTTAACCTTTTATCTCTCCATGGGCCTTCATATCCCTTCCTTCTCTCTCTATCTATATCTCTCTCTTTCTGTCTCTCTATTCTTTGTCTTTTTCATCTTATATTTTTATTTGTCTGTCTCAATGTATTTTTCTGGCACCGTCTTTCTACGTTTCTCTCAATTTCGTCTGTTTCTTTCAATATTTCTTTCTCAATTACTTTCCGAATTCCCCTCACTATTCCTCACTCTGTCCTTGCTATCTCTAACGCATGCCACATGCACTTTCTCGCACAAAAACAGTTGCACGTAACTGTTCAGCTTCTTTCCTTCCTCAATTGCTTATATGTTTTGAGGTGACAATTGAGATTTGCACTCCTTTATTCTTACATTTACTTTTCACATTTGTGAGTGCTAGTATTTTATCTAATTATTATTTTTTTGTTTTTAGTATTCTCTCTCAATATGGTGTGTGTGTAGTTTATAGATAGCTTCATGGGCCACTGGTTTTCCCTTTTGACTAATTTACTGTGTTCATACTGCATCCAATTAACTATTTGATTTATATTTCCGTTTCCAAGTTTATCACTGATTTAATTCAACTATGAACACAAGAAATGTTCAGATTATTCAACGTAGATTACATATTTACTCAACTATTACTAATGTCGTGCAATAATTTTTTAAAGATGTGTATAACTAATCATCTGTGCACTATGGGTTGTCTACAGTGGATCATCAACATTCTCTATTTAATTACAGATTAGATAACATATTGTTACTGCATTATGGATTGGGTACAAGGAAATACCATTACTTTATAGTGTTCTTTAAATCACTATTATTTATATATCTCTTGATTGTTCATGCTTGTTTGCTGACTTGGCCATACCATTCTCCATCCATTCCAATTCTTATAGCTGTCAGCAGTGTTTCTGTATAGTATTTTAACAGCTCAAATGCTTTTACTTTGTTACATCATAAAAAAGGCAACTCCTAAAAGACATCAGAAAGAAACAATCAACATATTTTGGGCACATCATGAGAAGAGGAAAGTTGGAATACTTGGTTACAACTGGCAAAATAAAAGGAAAGAGAGATCACGGATGACAAAGAGAGAAAAAAACTGGATAGCTTGGTGTTATGGCATGGAAAACAGTCAACAACAGAACTGATACAATGCACTGTAGATAGAAGAATGTGGAATGACATGATCGCCTAGCCAACCAGTATGGCACATAATCTCTCTCTCTCTCTCTGTGATCAGGACTCAATCAGAGTAGGATTCCAGACTCTCACATGAAGTCAGTTGTCAGGTTAAGTGTGTTGATCGCCCCCACAGACAGAACATCACAATTAGAGTCTGCCAGGTCCACTCTGAACACCCGTTAAAACGTTGCACTGTGTGCTGCACCAGTGGCCCAGTGCATCCGATTTCAGCCAGCATTTTTTTTAGGTTTGCTTTCCTTAGCCTTTGATTGTCCCCAATCTTCCTGCAAGGCAGCAGATTGTCTTTTCTGTAGGGGGACTCTGCCCTTAGATGGTCGGCCCTCCCAGATTTACGAGCACCATCTGCCCGAGTCACTAGAGGTGACTAACACAGACATGCACACATAAAGATATGAGATGTGACTAACACAGACATGCACACAGCGATACGAGGCATGACTAACTAACACTGACACACATCAAGATATGAGATATGACTAACACAGACATAAACGCAAAGATATGACACATGACTAACATAGACATGCACACAAAGATATACATAAATAGATGAAAACTACTTCTTGATATTTGTACATCAACTTGTTCCAAAACAGATTAATGAATACTTAGCTGCATTAATTTTTCTATACAGAATTTAGCACATGGTTCATCAATTATTTTTGTTTTGTTTTTATAAAATTTCACTGTCTTGATCACTTTTCAAATATCTGACAAAAAATCTAATGCAGTCTCTAATGACTCAGGTTGATGATTTTCAATTTATTGTCTACATCATTAAAATAATTTCCTTCGATAAATAATTTAGAGTCTATTGATGCATTCAGACACACTGTTCATCTCTAATGATTCACTCAGACAGACTTCATCTCTAGTGATTAATTCAGACTGTTCATTTCTATTGATTCATTCAGACTGTTTATTTCTATTGATTCATTCAGACTGTTCATTTCTATTGATTCATTCAGACTGTTCATTTATATTGATTCATTCAGACAGAATGTTCATTTCTATTGATTCATTCAGACTGTTCATTTCTATTGATTCATTCAGACAGAATATTCATTTCTATTGATTCATTCAGACAGAATGTTCATTTCTATTGATTCATTCATACAGACTGTTCATCTCTATTGATTCATTCAGACAGACTTCATCTCTATTGATTCATTCAGACAGACTGTTCATCTCTAATGATTCATTCAGACAGACTGTTCATCTCTATTGATTCATTCAGACATTCTATCACTCTAGGAATGACTCAAGGCACGTACAACATACACATTATTGATATATCCAATAAGTACGCCAGTCATCGAAGCTCTAAACTATAATCTACTAATCAATCATTGATTTGGAAAGGACTGATGATAACTAACTATTAGTTTGTTCATTATTTTTATTTTTAATAAGATCTTTGACTTTGGGCCTAAGCTTCTCTAGAAAGAGATAGTGTAATTTGTTGTTTATTGTTGCCAGTAAGCCCCGCTCATTCTTTTGCTCAAGAAACGGAGAGTAATCTACGTAATCGCCATCAAGTGTTGTCATTTTTTCCTCCAAGTGCATTGAGGATTGCATTTCCTGCACAAATATCTTTTTTTTTTTATCAAATAGATGTGGACATAGGCATTCACTGTTCCTTTGATCACTTCAAGAGTCTTGTAGCCTGCTCCACCAGCAGGAATAATCTTGACGTCTTCACCCAGTGCACTTTTAGTAATTTCTTCCACTGCTCCACTGTGGCTGCAGGACACAATGATGCTGTGCTTCTCGGTCCTGGACTTCTCAGTAGCATCATCTAGCTTCAAATTCTTGGAGTGGCCATATCCAACCCAGGCCCAAAAAGTTTCACCCACAAAAGGTCTGTTGATGACACCAATTTTGGGCTCTCCATCCACAACAATGCACACCATTGTTCTAACATAATCTGTGTGACCCTCAGCATTTTCATGTGCTGCATCGATCCAAATAGCTATTGTGCTAACCGGAATGGACTGGTCACTTTTAATAATTTCCTCAACATCATCAAATTTGTTTTCAGCTGGTTATATTTGATTTAGGTCAACTGGCTTGTTGTCATGTTCTTCAGGTAATACCTTTATTCCTGGGCACATTTTAGAAAAGCCATAGAAAATAGCTCTATGAGATTCTAAATCGCTTTCAGTAAGAATTTCCTTAGCAACTTCGCTTTCATTAGACTTGGTCACAGACACTGTGAGAGACTGCCCTTTTTTCATAGGCAGCAGATTTGTTTGTTTGAGTTTGTGATGATCATGTTCGTAAACTTCTTTCGCTTTAATGCCTCCTCTATTTGCAAGCTTAATGCTAAATACTAAGAGTTCCTTCATGCTTACTCTTTGCTCTCTTTTGAATATATCTGACATGCCAAATAAATAGATTAGTGTCAAGAGAAATCCAACAATGAAGACTACAATTCCAACTGGATTCAGCCGAACGTTTACAGGTGCCATCACTCTGACACATAATGATGATCATCATTATTTTCAAGTGTCAACATTATTAGCAACAGCATCATCACTACCTGTCATACCCACTGTCTAAGGTGATCCTGTTCCTCCATAAATATTTTACTATCACTGATGTTCTTTTCTTCTAATTTAATATCTAAGTTCCTACTCTACACATGTTTTACCATAAGTTTATTTGCTTGTGTTTCGGTTTCTACAGAAAACAGGATTTGCGTGAGTTGAAGATGTTGCAGAAGCAGGAGAATAAACAGATCACAGATCTACAGTACAAGAATCTTGTTGCTCTTGAAGCCAAGGAGAAGAAATTTGAGACAGACAGTACAGTAAGGAAATAGATAATATTAGAATGTACTTATATTATCATCAAGTACTGGGCTTGCTGGCGTAGGTGATCATGTCTCTCCACAACTTTCGATCTCGACCGTTATTTATCATTTCTGTTGTTGACCTTCTGCCAAGCCATTCTCTTAAGCTGTCTGGGTATTTTTTTCTCTTTGCTTCCCTTTATCTCTTCGTCCCTCAATTTTTCCAGTTGTTACAATATATTCCTGTCGTTCTCTTCTCATTACATGGCCAAAAAATGATGATTGTTTCTTCCTAATATTGGAAATTAGCTCTCTTTTTGCTTTGACTTCTTTCAGAACATTTTCATTACTCTTCTTAGCTGTCCATGGTATTCTCAAGATTCTTCTGTAAAACCACATTTCTACAGACTCCAGTGATTTTCTTGTCTGTTATCATATTGTCCATGATTCACATCCATATTTTAAGACTGGCACTACATAACATATAAGAACTCTTTTTCTTATTTCTATTGTCAAAAATGGATTGCATAGTATCTTCCTCAATTTTTGGAAAGCTGCTGAGCCATTCTGCATCACACCTCTTTTGTACATCTTCCGTCTGAGGTTAACAAAGTTCCCAAATATTTAAATTCATTTACCTGTTTTAATATTGTTCCACTTGTACTTATATATGTAATGAAAATATATGTACATCTAATTCTTACTTACTTTTAGGGTGTTTGATGAATTGAGATTTTAAAAATAGATTTGTAACTCAGTAATTGTTCCCTGTTCATTGTACTTTGTCTAATAAGAGAGCAAAGAATAGCAAAGCATTAGTCATCAAGCACGTCTGAGTAGGTTTAGCTGTCTGGCTGGTTAACCTATTCTTTTAAAATAAAAGCCAGAATACTTAATGAAAAAAAAAAAGACCAGACAGAAAACATAATTCTCTTCCAAAACAACACTAGTGGTGTGAGAAAAAAATGCTGGCTCCGGTTACATTATTCATTAGGACAGCATTATGTTGAGGAGAGGCCTTGTTCTTGAATCCAAAGAGAAAATTAGCAAAGGGAGAAAAGAAAAAGGACATGAAGAGGAGATTTAGAAATAGACAAAAGAGTGACATTTAATGGAGAGAGGGGGACAAAAGAGTGACATTTTATGGAGAGAGGGGGACAAAATAGTGACATTTGATGGAGAGAGGGGAGCGGGGGATAAAACAAAGAAATGTGTGGATCGAGCTGGAAAGGTTTAAATAAGAACTACAAGATTTGATTAGATTTGTTGATGGCCTGTGTTTTACTTGTGAATAATTGATCTTTGCATTTTATTATATTACATTTTTTTTCTCTTTAAATATTCATATACTATTATACTATTTGTACTCCATGAAGTATTTTTTTTTTTTAACTTTAAACATTGGCCAATCACACTCTATTTTTACAACTTGTCTTTTTTTTTCACAGTTGGTGAACTGTAACAATTTTGTGTATTTTTCAAACACTTGTGCAAGTTTTATCATTAACTTTTATTTCTAGACACAGAAGAAAATATTTGAACAAGATCTTGATGTGCTGAACAAGCAGCAGAAGCAACTCATAGAGAAAGCTGAACAGGCTCAACAGGCAGACATGAAGACTGCTGCCAGGAAACTAAAAGCAGAACAGGTAAATCAGAAATTGTGGCTTGACATCAAAAAATTACATTGGCCATGACTGTTAAAGAGAGGAAAAGTATAAAAGTTAAATAATGCAATGAATTTAATGAAGCAGATGGTCTTGGAGGCTGTAGTAGCTCTATGTTTGATGAACGGAACTATTGCAGACAGAAGATTGAGTTCAGTTCCAATTAATGGCTCCTAGGTTTATCCAGTCTTAAATGGGTACTTAAATGGGTTACAACTGGCAAAATACAGGGAGATAGAAATCGCAGACGACAAAGAGAGAAAATACTGGATAGCTTGGTGTCATGACATGGAAAACGGTTGAAAACAGAATTGATTCAATGCACGGGAGATAGAAATTTGTAGAAGGACATGATCGCCTACGCTAACTAGTATGGCACATGATGATGATGAAATGAGTATCATATTTTTCTGGGAAAGTAGGACACTCTGACATGTTACTGACCACTTCACACGTAGAATATATAATTGATCATTTAAAATTTGGAAGCTAACACCATTGTTCTCATATGCTTTAAGATGTAAAGGGAACTCCCCTATAAGAGATGATTTTGGATGTTCTAGATGTATGTTTGTGCAGTCATCAAAGGGTTTTAATGATAATTGTTGCAAAAGGCATAACTTTCCTAACTGTACCAAGGTCACGAACAATTGAGTAAATGAAAATCTTTTGTTGGTGTAGATTAACCATAAGTATTAGAATGATGATTGTGTTTCAGAATTGATAGTTTTGGAAAAGTAGGGGGTAATTACATAGTAATCTATTTAAAAAAAATGTACATCTGAAGGCAGTTCTAAAAATAATTATTTAAAGAAAAATACGGATTAGTTTGGGAAGTGTAAATGGAGTGAAATTCAAATTTTCATGAATTCCTGTACGCTGCTAGTTCTTATTAAGACAGGTGCAAAAAAAAAAATATGTGAGCGAGTATAGAATCGTTGCTGAGAGTGAAAGACTTTATCTCTTAGTAACTGTTTAATTGTGATGAAACATTGTCACTCTTAATTAGAATTACCAAAGAGAACCTATTTTACTTCAGAATATTCAGCATACAAGTTGTTGAAAGGCCAGCTAATTTTTCTGGTTTGTGGGAATTCTGCTGCTGATTACATATTTACATTTTTTCCCCCTTGAGAACACAGGAGTATTTGAAAATAATATGACACAAGCTGCTAAATTTAGGGTTTTAAAGGTAAATTATGAGACTTGAATTGGCGTATTAGCATGCAAGTTTTTACCCACCATATGTGTTTGGATGCCTATCCAGAAATAGTCGGAGACTTCTGGATAGTGTCGCTTCAAGCATTAAAACTCACGATACGAGACAGCATTCCTCACTTTCCCAGAGTACTACTCTGGTACCCAATTCTGTCAGTGGCAGGGGTATTTTTTTCCCACCCACGAGTACATTCACACTGCCTCCAGCAGGAATCAAACACGGGTTATCCGAACGCCAGTAGCCTAGTCGGGTGGTTTTCCCTGACTAGGCCAAAGAGGCCCTCATTTTTTATATTTAGGGTCTTGAGCAGGGCTAATAGTTAGGTTTGACTATTGTAAGGAGATAGAAAAGAGACAAAACCACATCAGAGTGGGAGCTGCCTCCCCTTCCAAACCATATTCTCCATCCTCCAAACCCTCTCTTCCCTGCAACTTTCACTCGATTCAGTTAACTTTCTTAAAATAAAGGTCAAGTTCTATAGTACTTATGTCATTGTAATCATACATAATTGATTCTGAAAAAGTATGTTTAGGGAGACCCTTGGTCTGGCTGGAACTAGTTGTTTATATTTTTACAGGTATTTATTTCAATGAGAAAATTTGTTATGGACTAAAACATTTCAGTATTGGAGCAACCATAAAGATATTTGTGAACCAAAGTATTACTATGTATGTTTATGGAGTCATCACTAACTATGTATGTTTATGGAGTCATCACTAACTGTGTATGTTTATGGAGTCATCACTAACTGTGTATGTTTATGGAGTCATCACTAACTGTGTATGTTTATGGAGTCATCACTAACTGTGTATGTTTATGGAGTCATCACTAACTGTGTATGTTTATGGAGTCATCACTAACTGTGTATGTTTATGGAGTCATCACTAACTGTGTATGTTTATGGAGTCATCACTAACTGTGTATGTTTATGGAGTCATCACTAACTGTGTATGTTTATGGAGTCATCACTAACTGTGTATGTTTATGGAGTCATCACTAACTGTGTATGTTTATGGAGTCATCACTAACTGTGTATGTTTATGGAGTCATCACTAACTGTGTATGTTTATGGAGTCATCACTAACTGTGTATGTTTATGGAGTCATCACTAACTGTGTATGTTTATGGAGTCATCACTAACTGTGTATGTTTATGGAGTCATCACTAACTGTGTATGTTTATGGAGTCATCACTAACTGTGTATGTTTATGGAGTCATCACTAACTGTGTATGTTTATGGAGTCATCACTAACTGTGTATGTTTATGGAGTCATCAGTCACTTTTTATGTTTATGGAGTCATCAGTCATTTTTTATGTTTGTGGGGTCATCAGTCGCTATGTGTGTTTATGGAGTCATCAGTCACTTTTTATGTTTATGGAGTCATCAGTGATAGTATTGCATCTTCCAGATTTATCTTTGTGGAGTCATTGATGATGATATTGGATGTTCTAGATGTATTTTTATGAGGTCATCAGTGATGATATTGAATGTTCTGGATCATCATCATGTGCCATACCAGTTGGTGCAGGCAATCATGTCCTTCCACAATCTTCTATCCACAGTGCATCGTATCAGTTCTGTTGTTGACTGTTTTCCATGTCATGACACCAAGCTATCCAGTATTTTCTCTCTTTGTTGTCCGCGATCTCTCTTTCCTTTTATTTTGCCAGTTGTAACCAAGTATTCCAACTTTCCTCTTCTCATGATGTGCTCAAAAAATATTGATTGTTTCTTTCTGATGTTTTTTAGGAGCTGCTTTTTTGTGTTGGCCTCTTTGAGAACTTCCTCATTGGTCTTTTTAGCTGTCTAGGAAACTTTCAACATTTTTCTGAGAAATCCCATCTCTGTGGCCTCTAATTGTCTTTTCATTTGTTTGTCTACTGTCCATGATTCGCTTCCATAGGTCAGAATTGGTTCTATATAGCACTGATGAACTCTCTTTTTCATTTCTATTGACATAGATTTGTTGCATAAGATATTTTTAATTTTCTGAAATGCTATTTTGGCCTGAGCTATTCTGCTTTTTATTTCCGTGGTCCACCTTCCATCTGATGTTATTATTGTGCCCAAGTATTTCAGATGTTGCACTTGTTTCAAATTTGTCCTGTTTATTTTTATGCTGCATGCTGGTGATGATTGTTTCTTCGATATGACCATTACATCTGTTTTCTTTCTATTCATACTGAGACCTTTCTTGTTGCTTTCTTTTACTGTTATGTCTATCATTTCTTGTAGTTCATTCTCTGTCTCTGCTATTAAGACTGTGTCATCTGCATATCGCAAATTATTTATGTTGTGACCGTTGACTTCAATTCCTTTTTTGTCTACTATTGATCTCATAATATGTTCGCTGTAAAGTGAAAACAAATCCGGCGACAGAACACTGCCTTGTCTGACTCCTTGTTTTATAAGTTGAAATTGGCCTGTTTGGTTGTTAATTCGTATGGCTGCTGTTTGTTGGCAGTACATGATTTTTATGATTTGCAGATCCTTGCCATCAATGTTTAATTTCTCCAGCATATTGATTATTTCCACATGCTTTACTTTGTCAAATGCTTTTGTATAGTCTATAAAGCACATATATAGATCTTTCTATCAATGTTCTTAAGATGTATATTGCATTATTGGTGCCCTTTCCTTCCACAAATCCACATTGTTCCTCACTTATTTCTGCTTTTATTTTGTTTCTTACACGTCTCATGATTATTCTTAGTAATATTTTCATCATATGGCTCATGAGACTAATAGTGCGATAGTCTTCACAATCAGTGGCGCCTGACTTCTTCGGTATGGCTACAAAGATATATTTTAGTAGATCTTCGGGTATGTGTCCAGTGTTATATATGCCTTTAGTAGTTTTGTTATGACTTGTACTCCCAGCTCTCCTAATGCATTCATCTCTTCGATTGTTATATTGTCGGGACCTGGAGCTTTGCCTCTTTTCATGTGTTGAATTGTGTCCTCCACTTCACTCTGCATAATTGGTGGTCCTGTGTCTTTGTTTGAATTGTTTAACTCTGGTCTTTCATCATCATAGAGTTAACTGATATATTCTGTCCATCTTTCTATTGCCTTCTCCTGTCCCATTATTATATTTCCTTCCTCTGATTTAACACATCCTGAAACTTTGACTTCTCTTCCTGTTAATTCATTTAACTGATTGTGCATACATTTTTAGTCTTTCTTTTGTTGTGTTTCTATTTCTTCACATTTCTGTTTTAACCATCCTTCCTTTGCTTCTGGATATATAGTTATATAATATATAACAATAAAAGATTATATCTTCAAGGTATATATTTATGGAATGAAATCATTTAGGATGTTACAAAAATATGGTTGGAGAGCCTTCAAATTTGATAATAAAGCACTATTCAAGATATATGTTAAATAACTGACATATGGTTAATAATGAATTTTCAAGATTGTTGTCCAAAATAACATTTTGCATGTATTCTTTATCTATGACAGAATTAGTCATTTCTGAAATTCTAAGAAATAAAATGCAATGTCAGTTTTATCATGTATTCTATATATTTTTCTATAAAAAATGTTTTTATATGATGATGTGAAAGTAGCCAATTCTATAGTAATTTATCTTTCTCAGGATAAAGAGGTCAAGCTGTTTAGGGAGAAACAAAAGCAGGAAATGAAGCTGCTTAAGCAGGAATTGGATCATCTACCTCGTGACAGTAAGAAAGATATCCAGAAAATACGAGAGACCAGACAAATTGAAATGGAAGAAAAGGTAGGTATATTTTTAGTGAATATTATGTGTGTGTGTGCTCATGACTTTGATGATTTCAGGTGATATTTTCTTAACACATTTGCTGCAAAATGTTGTAACACGCTAAGGCCTGCTGTTTTGGGGAATTTTTTTTTTAATGTGAAATAACAGCAAAAAATTTATTGATTTAAAACAGACGGTTTGTTTCAGACATTTTGCTCAGGAAGTTGGGAAAAGGGTTAAATAAGAGAATTAGGAAATTTTGTGGAAGTAATTGAGAAAATTTCTGTAAATTAGAAGCTTCAAAACGCTGCTCCTGGATTTCTCATGTCGGTTACTAGAGCCGTGATTTGTGACTCATGGTATGGAATGTGTCACACCAGCTTGTGTTCTATTTACCACTAGCCAGCTACTGTATGTTGGCATTTTATTAGATTGCACAAACTTTTTAATTTTGACAGCAACTGAACCCTGTTGTGTTGTGTCTGAGCTGTGCTGTCAGCTATAACAGCAGTGAGTAATGCATATACGGCACAAGCACCATGACATTTGAACTTCTGTTGTAGACCTGCCAAACATACATTAGATAGAGACAGAAATAACATATGACAAAAAATCAATCAAAACCAAAAGACAAATGTTATATGAAAATTATATCACTAGGACGGTCGTACTCTAATCAGTGAAAGACGGAGTGGGGTTTCGTACATGACTTGTCAGCATCGGTAAGACTCCCGGAGGTTCGTGTTAGTTAGGAGGGACTTCACAATTCGCATTGCTGGAAGACCTTATAGTCTGTTGTGTGATGGTGATGGTCTAATGATCAACTAATAACTACATCAAGCTCAGGCAGATGGTGCTCGTAATACGTGGAAGGGCCGACCATCTAAGGGCAGAATCCCCCTACAGAAAAGACAATCTGCTGCCTTGCAGGAAGATTGGGGACAATCAAAGGCTAAGGAAAGCAAACCTGAATAAAATGCTGGCAGAAATCGGATGTACTGGGCTACTGGTGCAAAACAGTGCAACGTTTTAACAGGTATTCAATCAGAACTTAAACAGACAGCTGACTTCATGAGAGAGTCTGGAATCCTACTCTGATTGAGTCTTGATTGCAGAGAGAGAGAGATATGAAAATTGTAACCTTGAGCTGACTAATACTCTTGTCAGAGTGTTCAGTGTAATTTCTGTAATTCCTTCGTGGTCCAAAGTTTAGAAACGGACTTCCCACCCCTCCTTAACCCTCAATCTTATGTAACAGCTCCACAGTTGATCTTTTAAAATGCCGCACCGTCAAATCATCTAACATTTTTTCGCTTTGTCTACCTCTATCTCTCCCGTATTCTATTTTTTCAACCCACCTCTTCTCCACACATGCCCCACAAATCTGGACTGCCTTTTCCTAATTTATTTGTTTGTAATCATCCTCTGTTTTATTCGCCCTTTTTAGTAGGTCCTCTTTGGATTTATTTAGCTGTCCTTGGTACCTTTGGAATCCCTCTAAAAAACCACATCTCATCAGATTTTATCGGGCATTATATTTCTTTGTTTACTGTCCATGATTGACTACTATAATAATATAAGCTGATTACTTTTAAAATTTATTATTATTATTATTATATTATTAAAATAGATTATTAATATTATTAAAATAGATTATTAAAATTGATAACTATAAACAGCACTGGTTTGGTATTGCATTGTAAAACTCATTTTCTAACTTTTAGTGATAGTGCATGTCTGTAAACTAACAAGGAAAAAAACATCTTTGGAATGTGAGCTACATGTAAAGCTATTTCTATTTCTAGTACACATATTGGTTGTGTTCTATATTTTTCAATATAATAATGGTTGTTTTAATCAACGAGGTGTTTTTCTTTTTCATTACAATAAAAGCTTTTATTAATTTATCTGGACTTTTTCATTTCTATGATGTAATATTTACTGCTGTCATGTTCGCTGCTTACAAAAATGAATTTTCAAAAATATAAGGCATTCTTTGTAACATATGCTTTGATTGTCCCATAAACAAACATTGTTTAAAAAAATGTTGTTTATGTATGCCAGCTTTATATCTCTAGCAAAACTCCAAGAGACTGAATTTTATGTGAAAATCACATTTTCCTTTTTTTTCACACTGGCAGCCATGTGCTCAAGTGTCCTTCCCCATACAGATAGAAATTCTCAGACTTCTAAGGTACTCTCATTTTTCATCATTGAGCATTTTGATATTTTGAGTAGATTTGTTTCCCCTTATCAACTTTTCTCAGGCAGCTGCCATTTTTTTGGCCTACTCTTTTTGATATCCAACTGCCAAAGTTTCTTTAATGGAAAACAACTGAAGAAATAGACAATAAAGTGGATGCATTTGAAAATAAATACCTCTGTAAAATATTTCATATACCATGGAATGAATTCAACACTAGTGCAGAAATAGAAGAAATGATGACATCCAAAAATATCATCTATATTCAAGAGAAGAAGGTGATCATATGTTGGTCATTTGATGAGAAGAGACAACAAGAGAATCTCAAAGCAGACCCTCAAACGGGAACTAGAGGGTAAAAGAAAAAGAGACAGACCTAGAGAAACACTGAAAAGAATTGTGAGGTGAGAGGCAACAATAGCAGGTATCAGCTCCCCCTCCATGATTGAAGAAAGCACTCGGAAGAGAGTCATGTGGTGAAATACAATATCAGTCCTGTGCAGGGTCTGATGTTTAATAACAAAGATTGTCAAACATAGTCTAGAATTTCTTCCCTACGTGTGCTTTCTTTGGCTCGAAAGTACAATAGATAGAAGAGTTTAAATGTGCTCAGAATGCCCCCTCTCCCCCAAATGTTAATTTTAATGTTCCTTTTTCATTATAATCACAGGAGCGCACTTTCTTGATGAGCCAGATGGAAAAAACAGAGAGCCACATGAGACAGTTAGCAGCTCAGCACAGACAGAAGATAGCTCTCTTGGAAAGTCAGTGCCTGCAACAGAAGCAAATGTTGTTAAGAAGTATGTAACAACAGTCTTGTTATTTTCTCTGTAATATTTTGTTTATTTTTGCATACTACAACTGGGGAAGGGTTACTGGATGGTGTCATCAGCATCATCATTGAGTGCCGTCTCCGCATCGAACGTTGGCTTCCATGTAGCGCCATTCCACTCTGCCTCTTGCTTTGATGGTGCAGACTGTCATAGGTTGACTTGTCCATCTTTTGATGTTACTCGTCCATGTTAGTCTTGGTCTGCCTCTGCCTATTTTACCTTGTTTTCCCTTCCAATATTACTTTTATTAGGCTGTTGTGTTTTATAACATGCCCCATAAATTTAATTTGTTTTCTTTCCATCCAGTTCTACTTATTCTACAATCCACATTTCAAAGGCTTCAACTTTCTGTTCTATTTTCTTACTGAATGGTGTAGATCATTTACACTTTAAATTTAAGTTTAGTGCTAGTTACAGTGAATATTGATGATGCTGTGATGCATGATATGGGTCTCTTAAAATGTTTTTGGCCTGTGAGGTCATTAGATTTAATATCAGTTTAATCCCAACCGCATGCCACTGCATGAATTTCAATTGTGGTCCTTTACATTGCTATAGATGTAGACACATCCATGATGACTTTGTTCAGTGGATCATGGTTTTTGAACAGAGCACTTTTAGAGGTAGAGGGAAGACAAGACTAAATAACAAATGAATATATATTTTTCCTAGTAAGAGATAAAGGTATAAAAATGCTTTAAAAATGTGAAGCTGCTGTAAAGCTGATAAAAATGAGAAATGAAAATTTAAAAAAAAAGAGAAAAGGGATATGGTTCTTCGTAAAGCATAACCGTACACCTTTTTTTTTTTTTTTTAAATTTTGATTGTAGTAGTCCTACATGTTTTTCTTGTCTACTCACATGAACTATAGACTTGCTTTTAATGTTAGAAAGAGATAGACCAAAAATAGCTTGGCAGATGACAGTGAAAACAGCCTGCGGTATCTGTGAGGGTAGCTACTGCTAACGCTCTGTGGTGAAACCTTATGTTGTTGTCTTGCAAGATACCACAGGTCATACAGGAATGTTGGTCTGTGACAAGAAGTCAGTTACTAAAATTGATCAAGCATAAGTCACTGAGCTGCCATCCAGGATCAGGAAGAGTTAAGTCTTTATCTGTGGTCAATAAAGCCTATAGCATAGAAGGACAACAAAATAAAATACAATAGCCCACTATTGCCACACAAGCTATGGAGATGAAATCTTATCTTACAGTAAAATCATATGGAGATGAAATCTTATGATTTTTGGCATCTCTTGCTTGGATCATATCATTAGTAAAAAAGTTTGCAAAAGGATACAAGAACCATTTGGAGTCGTCATCATCATGTGCCATACCGGTTGGTGTAGGCGATCATGTCCTTCCACAATCTTCTATATACAGTGCATCGTATCAGTTCTGTTGTTGACTGCTTTCCATGCCATGACACCAAGCTATCCAGTATTTTCTCTCTTTGTCGTCCGCGATCTCTCTTTCCTTTTATTTTGTCAGTTGTAACCAAGTATTCCAACTTTCCTCTTCTCATGATGTGCCCGAAAAATGTTGATTGTTTCTTTCTGATGTTTTTAGGAGCTACCTTTTTGTGTTGGCCTCTTTGAGGCTTCCTCATTGGTCATTTTAGCTGTCCAGGGAACTTTCAACATTCTTCTGAGAAATCCCATCTCTGTGGCCTCTAATCATCTTTTCATTTGTTTGTCTACTGTCCATGATTCGCTTCCTTAGGTCAGAATTGGTTCTATATAGCACCGATGAACTCTCTTTCTCATTTCTATTGACATAGATTTGTTGCATAAGATATTTTTCATTTTCTGAAATTCTATTTTGGCCTGAGCTATTCTGCTTTTTGTTTCTGTGGTGCATATTCCATCTGATGTTATTATTGTGCCCAGGTATTTGACGCGTTGCACTTGTTTCAAATTTGTCCTGTTTATTTTTATGCTGCATGCTGGTGATGATCGTGCACTTGGAGTACATGATGATTTCTTGTCTATTGTGAGGAGAAGCACAGAATGAAATGTTTTTTTTCATGTAGCTTGATCATCTGGCCTGACAAAGATCATTCCTTGCAGGGAACTGTGAAGAGAGGAAGAAGGAGAGGTAGACAGGAAATAAAGATGGGAAGATAACATGAAAGAATGTACAGGCTTGGCTTGCAGAGTCCCAAAAAGTGACTGTAAATAGGGATCAGTGAAGAAGGTTGATGAAGTCTGTCTGTTGTACCCCAACGACCCCCAGTATTAAGGTATAAGGAAAGAAGAAAGCTTGTCAATATCCTATATAGTCTGTATATATTTTTTAATGTGTCATGAATGTCACAGACAGAGAATATTGGATGGGTATTTTCAGTTGATGCTGGGGAAAGTTGATGAAAGGGAAGAAATAAGAGAAATTTGTTGAACTATCAAGAAAAACAAAAAGTCTTCCTTACTCTTTGGAGAATGTGTAAATAATGGTGCTACAATAGAACAGGTCTTGAAATTAATTATCTGTTTAATGTGAAGTTAAGAAGATGCATTCAAGCTTATTCTGTGAGGTCACAACTTGCTCTGATATGTTTCTATATCAATCACCTTCACTAATGACAGTTATTTTAAATGATTCATTAGGTCGTGAATCTAATGTTTGGGAGATGGAAAAAGCCCAGTTACATGAGCGACACCAGCTGATGAAGACACAGCTCAAAGATATGTTTTTCGTCAAACGTCATCAAATGCTTACAAGACACCAGAAGGTGATATATTTGTGCTCTTGCTTATTGATCCTTGCTTTTTTTAAAAAAAATATTTATATCAATATTTGTTATCATGTGCCATACCAGTTTGGTGTAGGCGATCATGTCCTTTCACAATTTGTTATCCATATTGCATCATATCAATTCTTTTGTTGACCATTTTCTGTAACATGACACCAAGCTATCTAGTATCTTCTTTCTTTGTCATCTGTGATCTCTCTTTCCCTGTATTTTGCCATTTGTAACCAAATATTCCAACTTTCCTCTTCTCATGATGTACCCGAAAATGGAGTCCATTGAATCCTATTCCTACTGTGTCCATGGATTCCATTTAATCCTATTCTTACTTTCTCCATGAAGTCCATTGAATCCTATTCCTGCTGTGTCCACAGAGTCCAGTTAATCCTATTCCTACTGTGTCCATGGATTCCATTTATTCCTATTCCTACTGTGTCCATGGAGTACATTGAATCCTATTCCTACTGTGTCCATGGATTCCATTTAATCCTATTCCTACTGTGTCCATGGATTCCATTTAATCCTATTCTTACTGTGTCCATGGATTCCATTTAATCCTATTCTTACTGTGTCCATGGATTCCATTTAATCCTATTCCTACTGTGTCCATTGAATCCTATTCCTACTGTGTCCATGGATTCCATTTAATTCTATTCTTACTGTGTCCATGGATTCCATTTAATCCTATTCTTACTGTGTCCATGGATTCCATTTAATCCTATTCTTACTGTGTCCATGGATTCCATTTAATCCTATTCTTACTGTGTCCATGGATTCCATTTAATCCTATTCTTACTGTGTCCATGGATTCCATTTAATCCTATTCTTACTGTGTCCATGGATTCCATTGCATCCTATTCTTACTGTGTCCATGGAGTCCATTGAATCCTATTCCTACTGTGTCCATGGAGTCCATTTAATCCTATTCCTATTGAGTCTTTGGAATCCATTTAATCCTATTTATACTGTGTCCATGGACTCCATTGAATCCTATTCCTATTGTGTCCTATTCCTATTGTGTCCTGTGTCTGCTTTAATAAGTCATTCTTTTGCCAGCAGAAGTAGGAAGGGTGATAGTAGATATCTCTGTCTAACCATGGTCTTTAACTCATACTTATCTCTTTGTTGTCCCCCAGAACTATTCTGTATGTCATTTCTTCGTATGAATTTTAAGAAGTTCACTAGCTTGTTTGATATTTCATAGTGTACACAACTTCAGTTTATAGAAAAATATCTACTGAATTTTGCTGCAGAATGGTGCGAGTTCTGGCAAATCTGATTTTTTGGTCTGGTTTCACAAGGTAGAATAAGTGTGGTCAGGATTTTTCTGTATCAGATTATTTTTGTTGTAATTTTACCTTTTTAAGTTCTTCATTTCCATCAGGTAAAATGAGATCTGGTTCATGCCTTAAGTTATGTGTTAACATATAAAACAATACAGGTGTACAATTGTGAGTGCATTTGATATATAATTTGAGGGGGAATGTGAACAACATTTCTCTCTCTCCTCATGTGCTCATTTTGTCTCTTATTTTGTGGTCTCTCCTTAATCCATACACACATATTTTACCAGTATGCGCTAATGACATACTTATGAAACTGAGGTCTTATCCATTTATTTTACTTGTATTTTTTAAATGTTCATAGTATGTGTGGTTGTGTTTTTGTAATCCTTGAGCATTCATTAAATATTTTTGTTTATAAAGAAAAACAGAGAGCAAAAAAAAAGAAATGGGTGTGGTAAATGATTTTTATGTGCTTATGCACGTATATAATAAAAAATATAATTTTGGTGTCTTTATAAATCTCTACGTTGTTCTATAATTAACGGTGTGCAGGAAATGGAGAACTTAAAGAGGTACAATCAGTCCAAGGAGGAAGAGATGTTGAATAGACATGCAATGGAGAAGCGACGTCTGCCAAAGATTCTCAAAAGTGAAGCCAAGACCAGGGCCCAGATGTTCAAACAGAGCCTGAGATTGAGTAACATTTCCACACCAGAGGATGACAAAACTAAAATCAAACAAGTGAGAGAAACTTAATACCTTTTTGTGTATGTGTGCGTTTGTTTGAGTTATTGTTATTGAGTTATTTGCGGGTCATCATCATTGCACTCCGAACATGTCCATAGGTGCTCAGATCCCCTCCTCAGCAATTCCCTCAGTGTCCAGCCACTGACGACTCCAGTTCTATGTTGGTTGATAAGTCTTCTTACACGGCCACCAAGTTTCTCATTTCTGGCTGTGCCCATCTTAACTCCCATTTCCATCATCCGAAGAAGCGACGTTGATCTGTGTTTGTCGATGTTCTGTGCTCTTCCCACATCTCGGAGTGCATTGATGACGTCCGCCCGATCCATCGGTTGCCCGTCCTCAACGACAGCGCAGCTAGCCAACCTGTCCGCTCTCTCATTTCCCCGTACTCCCGCATGTCCAGGGACATAGACAAAGGTGACCTTACGTATTTTGGATTTCTGTAACGACTCTACCCATTGCATGCGTACAAAGCCCGCCTCCACTTTTTTTATCATGCTCATCGAATCACTCAGTATACATGCGTGGATGTAGTCTTGTGACTCTAACCATTTGAATGCCTTGGTCACTGCCATCACCTCCATTGTCATGCTACTCGTGGTCATGGCGTATGCACCACTGTCTTCCTTGGCTATTCCTTGGCAATTGTTTATTGCACATAAGTTAGAAAGCTTCAAATGTGTAGTTAGATCACATAAAAGTTTGTGAAAAGATATGAATAAAGTATACTAGCCAGATTTATTTTACTTCAAATGAATAAATTTAAGTTTTTTTTTTTTCAGTTTACATGTTGGATCTGTTGTTGTTATTGTTCTTCTACCTTTTTAGCTCCCAGTGGAGCATAGGTCTTCAACAAACACTTTCCAAGTCGTTCTGTTTTTTGCCATTCTTTTAAGATCATTTCTTCCTCATCATCTTCATCTCTGCTTCTATCTGTCTTCTCCAAGAATTCCTTGGTCTTCCTCTTTGTTTTTTTCCCCTGGGGATTCCAAAAAAGGGCCTGTTGTGTAATACTCTCATTTGGCTTCCGTAGTGTGTGCCCTATCCAGCGCCATCGTCTTCACTGTATTTTTACTGTATTTGACTTGTCCATGTTTGTGAAGTCTTTTCGGCTTATTTTTTTACAGTATGGGATAGCCAGTTCCATGCCCAACCCTCCTTTCTCGCCTCTTACGAACATCCTGGTAGGGTACAGCACCGCTATTCTTTACTCCCCTTTCTGGCCCCAGCAGCGCACAGGCGGTTGTTAGTTCTAATCTATTGTTAGTTGGCGATAAATTTGTCTTCTATGTATAGTAATATAAATATTGCTTTTGTAAATTGCTAATTAAAAACACAATAAAATCATTTTCAATAGTTTCTACTCTTGTAGTGATTTATGCAATTTGATTCATTTTCCTCTCTGGTCAAAGTCGGTACATAAGGCAGAAGTCATAGTTCTCCATGATTGACCTTTTGCTCTTAGTTCTTGTAGGTTTTTGTTGTTTCCTAGTCCCAATGTTAAACATTCTTTAGTAATTGTTAACTTGTGCATATTGTAGAATATGTCATTCTATATCTTATATACTTACAAAATGACCTGTTTGCACCAACTACTTTGCTACATCATTGTTGTTTTTCTTGCTTGAAGTCTCCTTCAATAAGATTTACTTATTTTACTTCTTCAAAGTTTGAGGAAAGTGAGAAAAAGCGTGTCAAATCTGAGCAACTAAGACAGGAAGAGAAGCATAAGAGACAGCTAAAAGCTCTAAGGGACAAAAATGAAGCAACAGTAAAAGAATTGGAACAGCTGCAGGTAATATATATATATATATATATATATATACACATATTTATCTATATTTGTAACATTTTGAACAGATTATTTCCTCATTTTGATCAAGCAGTTTTTAACTAATTTATAAATATATTTATAATCAATTAAAGCAGCAAAAATAACTACCTGGCATTGACAAGGTTTCCTACTTTTTTTTGGGTGTATTGTTTTAAAAAAAAATAATGTAAATTACATACACTTATTTTCATGTATATTTCTGCAACTTTGGGGTGTTACAATGATTTGTCTTTCTGTAACTTTCGGGTATTACAATGATTGGTCTTTCTGTAACTTTAGGGTGTTACAATGATTGGTCTTTCTGTAACTTTGGGGTGTTACAATGATTGGTCTTTCTGTAACTTTGGGGTGTTACAATGATTTGTCTTTCTGCAACTTTGGGGTGTTACAATGATTTGTCTTTCTGCAACTTTGGGTTGTACAATGATTTGTCTTTCTGTAACTTTGGGGTGTTACAATGATTGGTCTTTCTGTAACTTTGGGGTGTTACAATGATTTGTCTTTCTGCAACTTTGGGTTGTACAATGATTTGTCTTTCTGTAACTTTGGGTGTTACAATGATTGGTCTTTCTGTAACTTTGGGGTGTTACAATGATTTGTCTTTCTGCAACTTTGGGGTGTTACAATGATTTGTCTTTCTGCAACTTTGGGTTGTACAATGATTTGTCTTTCTGCAACATTGGGGTGTTACAATGATTTGTCTTTCTGCAACTTTGGGGTGTTAAATGATTTGTCTTTCTGCAACTTTGGGGTGTTAAATGATTTGTCTTTCTGCAACTTTGGGGTGTTAAATGATTTGTCTTTCTGCAACTTTGGGGTGTTAAATGATTGGTCTTTCTGCAACTTTGGGGTGTTAAATGATTTGTCTTTCTGCAACTTTGGGGTGTTAAATGATTGGTCTTTTTGCAACTTTGGGGTGTTAAATGATTTGTCTTTCTGCAACTTTGGGGTGTACAATGATTTGTCTTTCTAATACTTTGGGGTGTTACTATGATTTATCTTTCTAGTGGAGTGTTATAACGATTTATCTTTGTAATACTTTAGGGTGTTATACTATGATTTATCTTTGTAATAATTTAAAGTGTTATAATGATTTACCTTTCTAATACTTTAGAGCAAATCTTTAAAAACATCACAGAGATGCCAGACCTAAACATTAATGGAAAGATATCAATAACCTAAGATTGCTGATGTGTAATGTCCCTATTATATCTCTACTATATTTCTCTTCATGGGGTTGTTGATGTTCAGTTGTTCGCCCCCTTTTGATGCGCATTCGCTGCCGTCACTCACTTCCAGCACACTGCACTGGCCTGTACACTACCGCCAGTCACCATGACTGTCAGACCCTGTCGGACACACTGAATCCGACACAGGCCCTCTGATCGTTGCTCCGTGATCTATCCGCAATAATGCGACTTGATGCCACAGACCACTTGCTGTGACTGCTGAGTTGAACTTGACAACCCCGTCCGTCGAACCGCCGCCTCTGCCACGTTGTCTGGACTCACTCACGGAGCCCAGCCATGCCTGAGTTGGCCAGCCTCCTGTTGATTCTCTGACTTGCTGAGTGACAGGTAGGGGATCAATGGCGTATTAGTCTCCCACCAAACCAAAGACAGCCTTGCTACTGTCCTTGAGCTGGCTGAGTTGTTTCCCCAGCTTGCGCATATCATATTGATGGTTAGAGTGCCCTGATTCAGCACTCACTCTTTGAGGTGAAAGCTCACAATGGCCGAGCCTCACCAGTTGGCCTTCATGAAGGATTGATGGCCCTATTCCTGGCCCCGCATCCCTCACTTGCACATGATCAATTCTTCGCTGACTTCACGTTGTGATATTTGTTTGTACCGCGACCCCTGCATTCGTTCAATCACTAGGGTTTATCAAGACAGCTAATATGATGTAATGTACTCTCAACACCTTTAATTTGCACATATAACAGTTTAATTGACACAAGAACATTTCCGGATCATACATCACGATGCACAAAGATACAATATACAAGTTGACATTATTTAGCTCCTGCCTTGCTCCACTAACCTCAGAGCTAAAAGGCAGTGTGGTCTGCCTCCCACACTAATGTCAGATTCAGCTGACACATAGCCTCATGTTGGCACCGAATCCCTTACGATGCTACTTGAGTTGCACTAACTTCCACTATAATATTCTATAAATGTCTATCCAGACTTGCACGACAGCTCCGTCTGTTTACGATCCCCTAGGATCTGACTATTATTTCTACACATGTGTTTGAGCTCTCCAAGCTCCGCTAATTGTCTCTTGTGGGACAACTTGTCTCAAGTCTCCCTCTGTAGGCGATCACACAGGCTCAGAAAATGTCTGTACATACAATACCTATACATGGTATAAGCTATTCAAGCTATGCGAATGTCTCTGTGGAACGACTTATCTTAAGTCTTCCGGTGTGGGCGATCACACAGGATCGGAAAATGTCTCTATACATGGTATAAGCTATTCAAGCTATGCAACTGTCTCTGTGGAACGACTTATCTTAAGTCTTCCAGTGTGGGCGATCACACAGGATCAGAAAATGTCTCTATACATGGTATAAGCTATTCAAGCTATGCAATGTCTCTGTGGAACACTTATCTCAAGTCTTCCACTGTGGCGATCACACATGATCTCCAAAAATCTCCAAAATGCTGTACCCACCTGATTCACAAAAAGTTCTGATTCACAATCAAGTTCTTGCAAATAAAGTAACATGAACATTTATCTGCCGGTCATTGTACAGCCCTACTGTACCTAGTTAAACCTAGTATCACAACTAATCAGAAATAACTGATACATCTCCAGGAAATTCACACAAATAATCTACATGGCTGTCGCCCTACAACTAACTTAACTTTCAAACCAACTTCTCCAGTTCACGGTACCGATCTGTATTTCTACAGACGTCCGCATTGAATTACTGCTAGCTTGCAGCTGAGCTGATCTCTTCCTTTGTCTGCTCACTCTAACCTTTGTTTCTCGCTTCTCCCGGTTTCTCATGCCCTTAGAGCCGTTCACCTATTTCACGCACACCTGAACACTTATCACTTAGCCCCATCTTATCTCCCCATTTTGTTTACTATTCTAGTTCGCACCTAACTTATCGCTTCTACACTCTGTTTCAAACTTCTCACTGCTATACCCTGTTTCACATGAAACTATATTACTAGCAGAAAATCCTAAAGATCTACAATTACTTAATGAAATAAACATGACAAGCAAAAAAGGTGGATTAGATATGAATATCAAAAAGACTAAAACTATGATCATAAACTAAGATAATACTCAAAACCTACAATTGGATATCAAAGTTGAAGGAATAGACCTGAAGACAGTTTGGCGTTGCATCTGCCTTGGATATACTATAACTAATGATGGAAAATGGAAAACTTAAATAAACAAAAGAACAGGAATGGCAACAAGTAATCTTAATGCCATGAAAAATATGCAAACATCAAAACAAATAACACCAGGGCTAAAACTAAGAATAGCAAAATGTAATATCTCCTCAACATTCCTATGTGGTGCAGAAACATGGGCATTAGACAAGATAACAGAACACAAAATTGAAGTCATTGAAATGTGGATTTATAGAAGAATAGGTATAAGTGGATGGAAAGAAAAGAAAACAAATGATGAAGTCTTAAAAGAAATAAAAATGAAAAGAGAACTACTAACCACAACTCAAACAAGACAAATAAGATTTTTGGGGTATGTTAAAAGACACAGCAGATTACTAAAAGTAGTCTTGGAAAGGAACATACAAGGTAAAAAAAGCAGAGGCAGACCAAAACTAACATGAGCGAGTAACATAAAAAAATGGACAAGTCAGCCTATGACTGACTACCTGCACCATCAAAGCAAGAGACAGAGCAGAATAGCGGTCAATGGTAGACAAGGGAATTCAGAAATACCTGCAGATATTACATGGCATACTTCTGGTTCCATAACAACAACTAATGCATATGATCACCTGCTCTCATGTAAAATAATCAGTTTAGTAACAACTTCTCCTCTACAAAATAGCAGCACTAAAATAACATCAGAAAATATCAGAAAATAATCGTACCTGTTGTGAATTCATTATCATTTCTATTGTATATCATAATATTTGTCTAATTATCTAAGGCTGAGAAACGCAAGATGTTGATGGAGCAGGAAACTCAGAGAATCAAAGAGCTAGATGATCAGTTTGCTAGTGATATGAATAAATGGAAAGCCTTGCTGATACCAAGGAAACAGGTATTGTTTTTAATGTGCCATCTCTGTCCTTATGTGAATAAATGATAATGAAGTAAGAGTAATAATGTATTTCTGTCTATATTTTTCTTATTCTTTGTTTCTTTCACTCATGTGCTTATGAATGTGTATGCCTGTCTGTCTTCTTGTGCCTCTGTTATGTATGTGAACAATAACTCCATGAGTAGATTTAAAGATAGCAGAGAGGAAAATTGAGCATATAACTTAGAGTTTTACAAGTATGAAGTCAATAGTGGAAGTGATGGTCATCTGTAGAGAATTAGAACTAAGAAGGCAGGAATCACCAAAACAGTAGAATATGTAAAGAAATAACAAATTAAATAGTTAGGCCTTGTGACTAGGCAGTAACAACACAATCCACACAGCATTCAACAAATTGCTATGAAGAAGAAAGATGAATGGAATATGAAAAACTTTAAAATATGACAGCAAAATGGAACAAAATTCACCAAGTTGCACATCCTGCCTCTGCTTCCTTTACCACCAAAAAAAGCAGATGTAGATGAAAAGTATATAGAGACACTTGAAGTCAGATTATTTCATTGAAGCCAGCGTCTTGAGGTCAAGAGTTGATTTCAAATTTCACTAAATGACTGCATTACAGAGGGAGCCGCGATAGCTCAGTGGTTAGTGAACTGGACTACAAAGGACAAGGGGTAGGGTTCGATCCCAACCAACGACTTCCGGGTTCACCCACCCTTAAATGGGTACCGGATTTTTTTTGGGGAAAGTAAAGCAGCACGGACGTAATACCGACCACATTACCCCAAAAATCATGTGCTGAAGGTCTGTAAAATATAGGGTCACTAACACCATATTTCCCTATATGTCACTTGGCGTGACGGGGGTACTTTACTTACTTTTTTTTACTGCATTACAGAAATTCTTTAAAAATTGTAAATGAAGATTTACTATTTGCTTATCGGGTACTATGTGATTTAGATAGAAAATAAAGGAGTAGAATTTTATGATTCTATCAACTTTCATTTAATGTGTTCTTATTGAATGCTGGATGTAGTTTTGTTTTGAATATTTTATGTCTATCCTTGAGTGTCTTGTCTGTTATAGATGCCTTAAAGTTAACATACCTCTATTATCTATCACTTTCTGCTTTATAGTCTGTTCAGTTGTTGTCACATTTGATTCACAATGAATCTCATTCATATCTCTTCCTTTGTCGTTATAATTATTTTCATTTCTGTTTCATGTTTCAAAGGCATTAGAAGACCAATTTCAGCGAGAGACAGAGGAGCAACAGTCCTTCTATGCTGATGTGATCTCTAAAGAAGGTGATATCCCATCACTTCCTACCATACGTTCTAACACGGTAAAAAGCAAAGACAAAAACAGCGCTGTGAACACACGCCACTCAACGATTATTTGATCATTTAAAAAAAAAAATCCTGATTTGTGTTCAGAAGAGCCTTAACTTGATAATTTAGACTATGTCAGGCTGTGATATTTGAAAATGTGAACACTTCAAAGTTTTGTCATAAATTATTTTTTTGTTTTCAAGTATTCCAGACTTTGTACAGAGAAAATAGTGATAACATTGTAATGTGATTGTTAAAAATTTGTTTAATTATGCACCAGAGTGCTTCAAGGAGAAACATATTGCGCTTATTATTGTATGTTATCATGCTTTATACAATTTTGTCTTTTATGTATGTAATGTTCTATACAATCACAATCATTTATGTATGCAAAGTTCTATACAATCACTAAATTTTATGTAATATGTACACTCATAATAATTTATGTATGTAATGTTCATCATAAGCTTATTTTATTTTCTACTTAAATACGAGCCTCCCTTATTGAGAATTATTTGTAAGAACTGAAATCTGAGATATGGACTTTGCTTATTTATGTTTGAGTATGTGCAGAAGCAAATTACAATCCACATACACAAACCATACAAATGTCAGTCAAAAACAAAAGGAGCATCAGAAGAGAGGCATAGCTTTTGTTTGTTTTATCTAATTTGAATCAAAGTTGTAAACACAATATCTAAAGAAATAAATTCAATGTCATGGATGTGTTGATAACAATTTTATTCTTCACTGTGTTCAGGTTAATATTTGTATTTTGAAACAGGCAGGTGTGTATTTCCCCGAGAAATTTTTTTTTTTTCATCGGTTAAAACTAAAGTAGACAAAGTAAATTGGATAGAATTCCCAAAATATCATCTTCTCTGAAGAATAAATCCATTTGTTGATGTTCAGACACATGCTGTAAAGATGTGAATTGCCAAAGATAAGCTACATCGAAGTGAAAACACCAAGTGACTTTAAAACCAGTCTTCAGACTGCTTGATCTGATGATATTTACTACCAAATCTTAACTGATGCAGAACCATTCCTTTGTTTATAAAATTTAGTTTGGATTCTCTTGAATTTGTCATCATAGCTTGTATAACGTAACTTCTATACTCATATTTTTAGGGGACCATTTTTTTCCCCCAGTGATTAAAGTTATAAAAGACATGTTGACTGTAAGTAAATTTATATTCAGATAAGTCTTTTATTGTTCATTTGTTCATGTCAATAACTGATAAAGTGGGACAGTGGGCTAGAGATCAGATTTTGTGTTGTGTCATTGGTGGATTGTTTTTTTTAAATATATGTACCGATGTTAACAGTTGGTGTAAATTTCACACTGTATTTTGTGTCACAGGGTGTTTTTAAATTGAAATAATGATATTAAATGTTTTTTTTACGGCTAGCTATTTATATTCAGACAAACCATATTCTTGCTCAAATGTCTTGCTAATGAGGCATGTGAGTTTTTTTTTTTCTTTAAAGAAATGTGTTTGAAATATATTAAATGTGATATTTTAAATATGCTTTTTGGCAAAACGGTTTCTTTTTAAAATGTAGTGAAATTGTGATTATCACTAGAGCCCAAAAGTGACAGACAAAATATGCTATTTTTGCTGATTATGTAATTTTATTTCTCCCACATTACAAACATAACAACAGATAGTAACCTTGCAAAGTTGTGTGTTATCTGTCTTTATGCAAAAGTCAGTTTCTGTTATTTGCTTGTGTTATCAAAGACTGATTTTTGTATGTGTGTGATATAAATGTTAGCTGTTTATATAAAATTATAAAAGAAAATATTTGTTCTGAAGGTATGAACAACTAATTGATGTTTGTTCTTCAACGTTCACACCTAATTTAAATCAAATGTTCAAACTGGCACATCATCAAATGTCATCACACACACAAGAAAAAACAGTTGGTGTCAAATTTGTTGTCACTTTTATCTGAACATCGTTGTCTTCATTCATGATTAACTGAATAAATTTTAAGCTTAATGACTTCGCTATTATAACTTTGCTATGACGCCAAGCAGAACAGAACTAATCATTTCTAGAGAGACAATTAGGCACTAAACTTTCAATTGAAAGCACATTTTATCGATTGGATTATTTAAATATGTAAATGCTTCAGCACAAAATATAATTTATACTTCCGTTAATAGTGTCTAACAGTTGCATTTGATTAGTCCCAGTTACTGAAAGAGTTATAGAACTATCACAATTTATCATCGTTTTCTAACTTCTCTGTATCCCATTTTTTGAAAGAGTTATAGAACTATCACAATTTATGATCATTTCCCAAGTTCTGTGTCACAATTTCTAAAAAAAAAAAAAAAATTGTATACAGTTTGTGTCACACTTTCGAAACCTTTCATACTTTCTTAACAATGTTATTTTTTTGTAAGCCATGTTAGGTCTCATGTGAATAATTTTGGAAGTTGCAAAAAATTAAAACATTAACACAACTGTAAAAATTGTTTCAGAACTTTTTAGGATAAAAATAAACTATTCAGGTGTTTTTGAGGTGAGAGTGTAATTAGGGCAGTTTTCATACATAAGTAGATGTTTAAAATATATACATTATTATTGATTGTTACACGTGGATATTACACATGCTTTTCTTGCCAGAGTGTTTTATTAAAACAGAAAAGTAGAGAGGAGGTTTGAAGTCATTTTGATGTTTGTTCATAAAAAAATGTGAAGTACTTACTAATAATGTATAAAAGGATAAATGGTGCTGCAATAATGATGTAAGCAGCTGCTAGAAAGTTGCTATTCTGTTGAAAGTATTTTCTTTGTCAAATGACGTATGTAGTAATGGCAGAAAGGGAAATAACAAAAGTGATGAGCATGCACTAATGTGACTCATAGAATTGGAAGCAAGTAAGATGGTAACCACTAAAAGGATAGACCATTAGTAAGAGTGTATAACCAGCATTCTACATAAGCTATCAAATACGTATTTTGTATAATCAATTGAGAAAGATTTGAGTGTTTTTTAATTTGCCGTTACTGCCACAAATCAGTGTTAAAAAATAATATAAGACTTCTTAAAGAAAAGAGACCATTATTAAAAGCATATTTAGAATAAGAAAAAATATTTGCATTTTTTACAGTCTCAATACATTTTTCCTCTGAAACCTTTCAGAGGAAGAAAAGCCAAAGCATATTTGTAGAGAAACAATCCAGAATAAATAAAAGCTCAAGACTTGAGTTAAAAGAAAATCCCAAATGAGAAATTGTGTGGAAAGTAGCATGCTCATCTTTATTTAGTACAAAACAAGTCTTTAAGACTTCTACTCAAAACTAAGAGTTGTAACTTACATTAATTTAATCCATATCCACAGATAAACATATCATTCCAGTGTCACACTTAAATATCTGTGATTACTTGTTTTTTTATCATTTGTTCACTGCTGAAGTCAAATGTGGACCACTTTTATCAATATGTATGTATTTTAACTCTGTCAATACTAATGTCAGCCTAGAATAAGCTGGTTATAATGAGATTGTAACTTCTAAATCAGTCAAACAAAGCCAATGAGACCCTTTTTGGAAGCATACACTATAGATAAGGTCCCTTGATACAGTCCTTTATTAATGGATGCTTGCACAGAATAAAAGGATGGAAATGGCAGAACAAAATCACTAACATAGAATTATGGAAAAGTGCCAGTCAAATACCAATGGATAAAGAGATACAGTGATATTCTTATGGTGCTGGATAGGACACACACCGTGGAAGCCAACTGTGAATATTACACAACAGGCCCTTTTTTTGAATCTCCAAGGAAAAAGACAAAGAAGAAGGCCAGAATATTCTTGGAGAGGACAGATGGAAGCAGAGATGAAGATGATGGGGAAGACATGGAATGATTTTAAAAAGAATGGCAAGAAACAGAATGGCTTGGAAAGTATTTGTTGAAGAGCTATGCTCCACAGGGAGTTGAAAGGTAGGAGAAAGTCCTATCCATCCTTATTCTTGGCCATTTTTTATCTATTTCCTTTCAGTCAAGGCAAGTCTCCTTGAGGGTTTTCAATACTTCTCTTCTCCATATAATCATTTGGCTCCCATTATATCCTCCACCTTTGACTACATGATATCTCTTACCAATGTAATAGTTAGGATATTGGTCCCATAGTGTCCACTACATTTGACTACATATCTCTTCCCCATGTAATCAGTTAGGATATTGGTCCTATAGTGCCCTCCACCTTTGACTACATGATATCTCTTCCCCATGTAATCAGTTAGGATATTGGTCCCATAGTGCCCTCCACCTTTGACTGCATGATATCTCTTCCCCATGTAATCTGTTAGGATATTGGTCCCATAGTGCCCTCCACCTTTGACTACATGATATCTCTTCCCCATGTAATCAGTTAGGATATTGGTCCCAGTGTCCACCAGCTTTGACTGCATGATATCTCTTCCCCATGTAATCTGTTAGGATATTGGTCCTATAGTGCCCTCCACCTTTGACTACATGATATCTCTTCCCCATGTAATCAGTTAGGATATTGGTCCCATAGTGCCCTCCACCTTTGACTGCATGATATCTCTTCCCCATGTAATCTGTTAGGATATTGGTCCCATAGTGCCCTCCACCTTTGACTGCATGATATCTCTTCCCCATGTAATCTGTTAGGATATTGGTCCCATAGTGCCCTCCACCTTTGACTACATGATATCTCTTCCCCATGCAATCAGTTAGGATAGTGGTCCCAGTGTCCACCAGCTTTGACTGCTTGACTTCATACTCTGTTTACAATCCCTGTGTATTCCAAGAATGAGTTAGTTGGTTTTCTTGCTTATAGCTTGTGAAATTTTTTAACAAGTTACATATCAATAGCTATCCTTCCACCTTATTAGTTGTATCATATGATGTGCATGGAAGGTGATGGTGGATCTAAAATAGCTCCTCCTCTGACCATAAGTATGAGTTCCTATAGCAGTATAGGTCAATTGTACTAGAGCTAACAGTAATATCTTCTTTAAAATGTAAGGGTATCTAAAACATTACAGCTGATCATGGCCTACACTTCTCAATCTCTTTATAACACATACAAGGCATAGCAGAGTTTACATAATAAAGTGATTACATGTAACACATTTTTAAATGACCAATCAACTGTTAAAACTTTGCAGACAGTTCAAAAGCTGTGATTCATTGTTTACTTTCTGCTTTTTTAGAGAAGCCAGAATCTGTTTAATTATTTATAGGGCTTAAGAAAAAGGATAAGCAATTATTTATATCTGTTTTTATATAGCATCACGAAAGAACAAAAAAAAAACAACAAAAAACAAACATGATTTAGTCAGATGGAGATTGTGTATGTGTGCAAATCTGTGTAGAATCTTAACTACCTCTCTCAACAATATCATGTGCTAGAAGAAAACAAAGAAATGGATGTTTATTAAATGAGGTTCTAAATAATTTGTTTTGGAACCAAAGAATTGGTGAAACTAAGACCTGATAGATTGATGATTCTGACAATGCATAAAGAAACAGTAACAACTTCCAGCAAAGTCCCCACTTTGAAATAAATCCACTGTCTAACAGAATAGCATCAAAGTGTTTATTTGCTTCTATTATTTAATTGTTAGTTTATTGAAATAGTAGGTACTAAATATATTTGTTGCATTTGTCAGTAGAGGTTCTCTACAAGACCTTTCAGTAAAAATGATATTGTGAAATAATAATGGTCACAGCAGTTATGGTAGTTATCATTGGGTGTCAATACAATTTAATCTTTATTTTACTACAGAAAATAGGCAGTCACCAGCACAGTTATGACACAATTAAGAAAAGGGTTAGGTAATTTTAATTTTCATGATTTGTTTTGTAAAAGCAAACAATTAATATGGTTCCCTCCACACCTTAATATATATGGGGAAATACAATGTTAATGCCCATATTTTTCAGTGATCAGCAGCAAATTAAAAAAGAAAACTGATGATGTAGTCAGTATAACTCCACGCCACCCTACATTTCTAGAATAATCTGGCACTCATTTAAAGGCTGGGTGAACCCGGAAACCATCAATCTGGATTTATTCTAAAACCTTTTGTTCTTAGTAATCAAGTTCACTAACCACTGAACTACCACAGCTCCCCCTATCTGTTTTGTAAATGTAGAAATATAAAGCTTATTTACAGCTTTAAAAAATTCAGCTTTCATAATTGAAATGTTGATTTTAGTATTGTTTTTATATGGGTGTCCCTTTTGATTGCACCAATGTGAAGTCATACCTGTTTATGTAAATACCAGGGTTTATTCCACATACTGTCATGTAATTTACTTGAGTTCATTTAGAAACATTCCCACTAACTTTGTAATGGTTCCAGTGTTAAAAGAGAATGCTGTTCTATGTACTTTCTAAACAGTTTTGTATACTGTGGTGGCGATTCCAGTGTTATAATTCTTGTAACTTTTGTATTCACTTTATATATGAACAGTTCATCAGCAGATAAGTGATTATAACATTATCTGACATCAGGGATGTCTTTCACTCATTTTATGCTTCATTTTTGTGTGCAGAATTGTTGAGCAAAATTGTGGTGTTTCTTTAAAGATGTACATAGATTGATATAAACCTTTAGGAAAATGTCTGAGTATGGCAGTAATGATCATTATATTTTATTATGGTTCAGAGAAAGCAGATATGTGTCTAAATATCATTAGAATGTATAACTTAATAAATAAATATCACATATTCATAATATCATGCATAATCTAATTAAGATACTCAACAGTGAGTTGAAGCAAATTATGAAATATTCAGAAATGTGAGTCAAGTTTCAGTTATGTGTCATCCATACTTTTTAACATGATGTTCTGCAATGGAAAATCTAAAGTAATAAAAGGCACAAACTATTCAGTTCTTGTTCCTTGTTACAAATTGTATACATTCTTTTGGGATGTCAAATGTATTAAAATAACGATGGAATAAGCATACATTATTATGCAAGGTCTTTGAAATGTGGATTTATAGAAGAATAGGTAGAATTGGATGGAAAGAAAAGATAACAAACGATGAAGTTTTAAAACAACTGAAAATAAAAAGAGAACTACTAAATACAATTAAGACAAGACAAATGAAATTTTTGGGGCATGTTAAAAGACACAACAGCCTACTAAAAGTAATATTGGAAGGAAAATACAAGGTAAAAGAGGCAGAGGCAGACAGACCAAGACTAACATGGACGAGTAACATCAAAAGATGGACAAGTCAATCTATGTCAGCCTGCACCATCAAAGCAAGAAACAGTGGAATGGCTATCCATGGTAGCCAACCTTCGTTGCGGAGAAGGCACGCGATGATGATGATGATGATGATTATGCAAGGATGTGTTAGAGCTTCTTGTAGTAAGGAGAAGATAGAGTAGAAAGAAAATTGTGTCTACACTATCATTATGTGGTAATGACAATACCAGAATGCCATATGTACTTTCTTGTGTTGTCTTATCATACCATAGTGCTGTAACCATATTCTGTTTTTCTTTCAGATTTTAAAAATTAAAATAAAATGTTAGAACATATTGCTTTGTCATATCAGTACTTCGATAAGATATATCACATTTGATATGTCTTTTTTTTCTTCATTTGTACACACTACAACAACCTTAATTTGATATTCTATGTAACAATATACTCTGTGTGTGTGTCAAATATTTCCCATCATGTTACATTTCATGCAGTCTCACATGGAACTTTTTGACACCTGTTTTTCTCAACTTATGTTCAGATTGAGGTTGTAATGTTGTTGCTCACAGATTGCAGTGATTGATATTTGTCATGTGTTACTTTTGTGTGACAACAAATATGGCTTCCACTTTTGAATAAATTGTAGTGACTTGAAAGAAGCGACTGTTTATATAACTTGTAAGTGAAAATTGTAATTACTTTTAGTATAGTTGTTTATCTTCTAGACTTCTGTATTTATTGCTGTAAGCAGAAATTAGCCAATAGTTTATGTTGTACTCAGATTTTTTTTTTACTTCAGTTCTGTGTATTCATTTTATTGTAAAGGGACATAATTATTAGTTTAGTCTTAATATTTGCAATAATGTGTTTGTTTATTATTTTCCTTTTAGATTCTTTGTACTTCTTTTGTTTATGCTTGTTGAAACGCTGATTTCATGAAATATGTATTGTTTATATATTTGACAAGTATATGAACAAAAGTCATTAATCCCAATCATGGTTCCATTAATCCCAGATATAGTGCATCATGATACAATGTTCTATCAAGACCATTTTACAGAGAACTGTAAAAGGTGGAAGATAGAGAGGAAAGCAAAGGAGGGAATGGATTAATGGCGTCATTGAATGGACATGAAATACATTCCAAAAAGTGCAGATATTGTCACACAGTATGGATGAAATATATTTTCTCCCTAAGAAATAGAAAGATTGTGAACAAATCATGGTGTAGAAAGACCTCCAAGAATGTGAACAACTTATGGTGTTGAAAGACTTCCAAGATTGTGAACAACTTATGATGTAGAAAGACTTCCAAGATTGTGAACAACTTATGATGTAGAAAGACTTACAAGATTGTGAACAACTTATGATGTAGAAAGACTTACAACATTGTGAACAACTTATGATGTAGAAAGACTTACAAGATTGTGAACAACTCATTGTGTTGAAAGACTTACAAGATTGTGAACAACTCATTGTGTTGAAAGACTTCCAAGATTGTGAACAACTCATTGTGTTGAAAGACTTCCAAGATTATGAACAACTCATTGTGTTGAAAGACTTCCAAGATTATGAACAACTCATTGTGTTGAAAAACTTACAAGATTGTGAACAACTCATTGTGTTGAAAGACCTCCAAGATTGTGAACAACTCATCGTGTTGAAAGACCTCCAAGATTGTGAACAACTCATTGTGTTGAAAGACCTCCAAGATTGTGAACAACTCATTGTGTTGAAAGACTTCCAAGATTATGAACAACTCATTGTGTTGAAAAACTTAGAAGATTGTGAACAACTCATTGTGTTGAAAGACCTCCAAGATTGTGAACAACTCATGGTGTTGAAAGACCTCCAAGATTGTGAACAACTCATTGTGTTAAAAGACCAAGATTGACCTCAACTCATGGTGTTGAAAGACTTCCAATATTGTGAACAACTTTTATGGGGACAATGCAAGGCAAGTCTTTATAAAGGAGCATTGCACTCTATTTTTATTTTCTCTAGACATTAACAATATATAAACAGGCCTTAGCTTTTATGATTTATATTTAAAGGGTAATTTTAGGTGAAATGTGTATCAGGACAGAAGCTTGAAGAACTACTAATTGGAACTTAGTCAATAGTGAATAGAAAAACCCAGAAACATGACAAATAAAATAATTATTGTAGGGGCTGGGTTTCTAGACAGGAATGACCCGTATTCACACCCCACCACATGTGGTGGTGCTTTTAAAAAATAGAAAAAAAAAAATTAATCAGTGGTTTTTTTTCGTGGTGCTACCCTCTTCCCTGGTAGTGAGTTCTGATGTCTAATCCTCTCAGGTAATGATAACAAACAGGATGTCCCATGTGCACTCACCTGTGAGTGTTATAGAACCTCTGGAATTGAAAATAAAAAATTAATTTGGCTGCTCTCTGGAAAAACTGTTATCTCCAACGTAGATAGAAGGCAGTGCTACAGAGTTTGTGGAGATGTTCTCAAGATGAACCTATGGATTCATTCAGTTTCACAGAGTTTGTGGAGATGTTCTCAAGGTGAACCTATGGATTCATTCAGTTTCACAGAGTTTGTGGAGATGTTCTCAGGATGAACATATGGATTCATTCAGTTTCAGAGCTTGTGGAGATGTTCTCAAGGTGAACCTATGGATTCATTCAGTTTCAGAGTTTGTGGAGATGTTCTCAAGATGAACCTATGGATTCATTCAGTTTCACAGAGTTTGTGGAGATGTTCTCAAGGTGAACCTATGGATTCATTCAGTTTCACAGAGTTTGTGGAGATGTTCTCAGGATGAACCTATGGATTCATTCAGTTTCACAGAGTTTGTGGAGATGTTCTCAAGGTGAACCTATGGATTCATTCAGTTTCACAGAGTTTGTGGAGATGTTCTCAAGATGAACCTATGGATTCATTCAGTTTCAGAGTTTGTGGAGATGTTCTCAAGGTGAACCTATGGATTCATTCAGTTTCAGAGTTTGTGGAGATGTTCTCAAGGTGAACCTATGGATTCATTCAGTTTCACAGAGTTTGTGGAGATGTTCTCAAGGTGAACCTATGGATTCATTCAGTTTCACAGAGTTTGTGGAGATGTTCTCAAGGTGAACCTATGGATTCATTCAGTTTCAGAGTTTGTGGAGATGTTCTCAAGGTGAACCTATGGATTCATTCAGTTTCAGAGTTTGTGGAGATGTTCTCAAGGTGAACCTATGGATTCATTCAGTTTCACAGAGTTTGTGGAGATGTTCTCAAGGTGAACCTATGCATTCATTCAGTTTCACAGAATTTGTGGAGATGTTCTCAGGATGAACATATAGATTCATTCAGTTTCAGAGTTTGTGGAGATGTTCTCAAGGTGAACCTATGGATTCATTCAGTTTCACAGAGTTTGTGGAGATGTTCTCAAGGTGAACCTATGGATTCATTCAGTTTCACAGAGTTTGTGGAGATGTTCTCAAGATGAACCTATGGATTCATTCAGTTTCAGAGTTTGTGGAGATGTTCTCAAGATGAACCTATGGATTCATTCAGTTTCACAGAGTTAGTGGAGATGTTCTCAATTCCTATGGATTCATTCAGTTTCACAGAGTTTATGGAGATGTTCTCAATTCCTATGGATTCATTCAGTTTCACAGAGTTTATGGAGATGTTCTCAATTCCTATGGATTCATTCAGTTTCACAGAGTTTGTGGAGATGTTCTCAAGATGAACCTATGGATTCATTCAGTTTCACAGAGTTTGTGGAGATGTTCTCAAGATGAACCTATGGATTCATTCAGTTTCACAGAGTTAGTGGAGATGTTCTCAAGATGAACCTATGGATTCATTCAGTTTCACAGAGTTTGTGGAGATGTTCTCAAGGTGAACCTATGGATTCATTCAGTTTCAGAGTTTGTGGAGATGTTCGTTCTCAAGGTGAACCTATGGATTCATTCAGTTTCACAGAGTTTGTGGAGATGTTCTCAAGATGAACCTATGGATTCATTCAGTTTCACAGAGTTTGTGGAGATGTTCTCAAGATGAACCTACGGATTCATTCAGTTTCACAAAGTTTGTGGAGATGTTCTCAAGATGAACCTATGGATTCATTCAGTTTCACAGAGTTTGTGGAGATGCTCTCAAGGTGAACCTATGGATTCATTCAGTTTCAGAGTTTGTGGAGATGTTCGTTCTCAAGGTGAACCTATGGATTCATTCAGTTTCAGAGTTTGTGGAGATGTTCTCAAGATGAACCTATGAATTCATTCAGTTTCACAGAGTTTATGGAGATGTTCTCAATTCCTATGGATTCATTCAGTTTCACAGAGTTTGTGGAGATGTTCTCAAGATGAACCTATGGATTCATTCAGTTTCACAGAGTTTGTGGAGATGTTCTCAAGATGAACCTATGGATTCATTCAGTTTCACAGAGTTTGTGGAGATGTTCTCAAGATGAACCTATGGATTCATTCAGTTTCACAGAGTTTGTGGAGATGTTCTCAACCTATTGATTCATTCAGTTTCACAGAGTTTGTGGAGATGTTCATTTTGCTTAAAACAAAATTCTGTTAGATCTGAAATTATTGAAAGAACATAGTATTTTTTAACTACAACGATCTTTCACATAAAATTATAGTTGTTTAACTATGATTCACTTATGTGAGTGTGTGTGAAGATAGTCTAGTGATCAATCTGCTACAGAATTAGAATTGTCTACTTTAATTCACCTTTTTGTGACATGCTTTCTCTATTTATCAATATATGTTTATCTAATGCAGCAGACATGTTCACAACATAATGCAAACACTGACAATCATAGTGACAGTATTTCCACTATATCAATCTTGATGTAACCAAAGTTGATGGAAATAATTGATGTTTGGAGAGGATTTTCTTCATAAAATATTGAAAATGTTACATCATTCTATCCAGTGTAAGTAAAATACAAGCTTGATTTCTGTGACCAGTATTCATACATCATTTTACATATCAAGACTTCAGATATTACAATAGTAACTCTTGTCAGAGCCACAGGTCGGAGTAACAGATTTTCTAAAAACTTTATCTCTCATTTATTTCAAGTGTGAGCCAACATGTTTACATTGTTGTCCATTTACTGGCAGGGGCACATAACAAATTTGAGTGCTTTCACATATTAGCATTAACAAAACACATTTAGTCTGACACATCCCTGTTAAGTTGTCAATGGTTGTTGTCAGCACAGGAGAAAGTGTATTGATGTTGACACTGATTACATATTATTAAATGGAGAATCTGAAAATCTTCATGTCTGTGGTATTAAGAAGCAGCCTATGTCTTAAAGCATGAATCTTGATTTTATTGTTAATGTTATATGGGGATGTTGAGAGAGAGCTCAGTGGGGTTGTGGTTAGTGCACTTACCTGAAGGTTCAGGTGCAAGTACCAGTTGAGGTAAATTGTGTTTCTCTCCCAGCCTCTGGGTACCAGAGATATAAAGAAAAAGCAGGCAGGAAGGGAATTAACCCTTGAACTCATGAAGCTGAGGTTTTGTACATTGAAGTCACTAACACTTCATTACCCAATGGTAATTAATGTGGGACCACCTTTATCTTTTTTTATGGAGATGATGAACAACCAGTTATAGTAGGGTTGCTGTAAAGCAGGCCATATAGAAATATATTTATACACATAAATACAGTATATAGGCCTACAATATTTTTAGTAGGAAAGTGAAGAAAGTTGATTTTTTTGTTTGCAAGGTTTATTGAAACATATTGAGGGGTATCTTGTTTCAAGAAATAGCTATTCCATATAGTAAATATTATGTTTGTGCATGACAGTATTTAGTGGATATGTTAGCTTTGTTTGTTTGTTTATTTGCTTGCCTGGCTGTTGAATTGTTCCTGTATATTAAAGTACTTATTATGAGAGCCCAAGATGAATAACATTACAGAATTTGTCATGGAGTTTATACTTAACTAACCTAGATACTGGAGAATTTTGAAACTTTTATCCTGTAAGCTTCCTGCTTTCTTATATCTTTTGTCACTGTTCATGTTTTTTTTTTCTAAAGTTTGTCTTTCTTGGTTCTAGTATATTTTATATAACTTGCATAATTTCATTCATGTTTTTATCATAACTTTGGTATGAGCCAAATAAGGGTTAATAATTACTGCCACATTGTCCCAGAAATCCCAGTTTAGGAAATTCAAGGTTTCTTATTTGAGATTATCTGGACGTGATGGAGCAGAGATATTGATTCAACTAGGGCTGACTGTTTCATTTAATGAACAGCTTCCTGTGTTTAAACAGTTACATATCATTGTTTTTGCTTTCTCTTGCTCATTTCTTTTAAAACTTACAAAGAACACTCACAGTTTATTTCAGAATCATTATCTTAAGCACCCACCTGAATATGTCACATTTCTAAACCATTCTGTCAACTTGACTTATCACTGACTTCAGATTTGGAACTAACCAGTGTATTTTCTTGATGTTCAGCACTGTGTGTTTCACATTTAGATTGTCATCTACAAACTGTTGTGAGAGTGTACATTTTGGAAACTGTTCACCACCTCTTGTATTACTGGATCATTAAAATATATTTATTTTGAAATATTATTTTTGTTCTGTTGTTTTCTTCTTTTAAATCTGTAAAGACCATGTGTCAAAAATCGAACATTGTTAACCTCAAATGATAGAGGTACAATAGAGGGGAGGTGCAAAATGGCTCAGGTGGGAGCAGCTTTGCAAAAAATGAGGAAGATACTGTACAATCCATTTTTGACAATAGAAACAAGAAAAAGAGTTCTTAAATATTATGTAGAGCCAGACTGGACATAAGGATGTGGATCAGGGACAATAGGACAACAAACAAGACAATCACTGGAGGCTGTAGAAATTTAGTTTTCAAAAGTTGTGGAGAGACATGATCACCTACGCAAGCAGGCCCAGTACTTGATGATGATGATGTTTTTTATTGTCAATGCGGACATGATATTGCCAATGACCAAGGACTGAAATAAAACGGAACAGGCGAGCTCACCATTCACATATCGGCAAAGGATCAGTAAATGACAAGAAATTCCAAACCCCAACAGATCGGTTATAAACTATTTGATCGAAAGAAGTAGTAGGGGAGTAAAGAAATCAAGATGCCCTATGATGCATAGAGATGCGAAGCTGCTGTAAAGCTGATGATAATGACAATTTTTTAAAAAAGACGATTAGTGGTATGTTAACAGCTTTAATTGTGTAATTTAAAAATTAAAAGTGGTAATTAACAAAACAAAAGTCGACATTTCAGCCAAGTACGCCTTCAGTTGGAACAACAAACAACAACACAGAAATATATATAAGGATATGTACACAAATCTAACTACATAGCGATAATATGCTAGATACTCAAGAAAGAAAATTAAAAAAAAGGTCTTTTCCCTGTTGCCCAGAGCGTGGTCAGCTTCTGAATGAACTAAAATGGGAGAGCGGGATACCCAACTATATATTTCACTGACCAGGCGAGAAGACGGGTTCTAAAAATATGGGGAGGTGGGCACAAGATATGTATAAACTGTGTATATCTAACTGTGTGCGTGTACAACGAACCGATGTGTAAAAAAAACATGTTTACATAACCATACATGCGTCCAAGCATAAATCCGTATATATTACCACAAAGCACACAAAAGAAAACCCAAAGGTGCCAATACATATGTAGACAAATATATATACATGTTCGGTAGCTCATAGGGGTAAGAAATGTGTAGTGGGTGTCCTATGTGTATGAGAGCAATATGTTCATACCTTGGGGGGGAGGGGGAGACAGCGAACCCAACTGGGCAATGAGGTGATTCTCAATGGCGAATCGGCTGCGATTGCTGGAGTGACATGAGACAATGCCAGTAACTTGCATGTCAGGTCACTATGGCCAGAGGAGTTGAAACGAGCAGACACCGGGCTGCCAGTCATTTGCTCAACATCACGAAGATGCTCGCAAAATCTGTCACTCGGCGTCGTCCACTCTCCCACATACGTCATCTGGCAAAGTTTACATATTATGGCGTAGATGATATTCCGTGACAAACAAGTAAACCCCTCCTTGATGTCGAATCGCCTATTAGGGAACAAGACCGAATCAGTGCAAAACACGTAGTGACAAGTTCTGCAAACTCGACGTCCACAGCGGACAGTACCAAGGTGCTTGTGATTTGCGCGGGCGAGGTGGCTCGTGACAAGAATGTCTCTCAGACTCCTGTCGCATTTGAAGGCTGTCAATGGAGCCACAGGACGGGAAATATCGAGAGCTCGCTGGAAGGCAGATTGGAGAACTGAGTCAGGTAAGAGACAACGCCTAAAGAAATTTAATATCAGATGGGCCTGTTGGAGAAAATCTTGATCATCCTGGCAGATACAACGAAGTCGTAATAATTGAGAATATGGAAAGGAATCTCTGCAGTGAGATGGGTGAAACGAGGTAGAGAAGATAACAATGGGCCTCTGTGGGTTTATAAAAGACGGAAGTGTGGAGGCTGGAGTTACCAAGGGAGACGATCAGACCAAGAAAGGTGACGGACGAGGTAGAGATATATGATGTAATTTTGATGGGTTTATGAAAGTTGCCAATGTAGTCGATGAACCTGGAGATTCATCTTCCGGCAAGTCAGTCAGTCCAAAACTGTCATCGATGTACCGGAGGTGTTTAAGGGGAAGGAGGCCACGGTACAAGTCCAGTATTTGATGTTCAAGGTAACCCATGAACAGGCGAGCATAACTAGGGCCCATCTTGGTTCCCATAGCTACACATCGAAAGAACAACCTCAATATACCTCATGTCATTATCTTCCAACTAAGAACAGGACACAATCTACTTTAAGCTACATGTAAACAAAGTTCAATATTGGGAACACAAACATCCCAGACTGAATCACACACGCACACTACAAGACTACAGCAGTCAGCGCAGTCATAGCAATGTATTGACTTGAGAGATGCACACTGGTCAAATGGAACTATATTCAACACAACTTCACGGTCCCTTACAGGAGCTGTTTAAGACGCCATATTCATGAAAAGACAACTTTGCTTTGCAGATATAGTGTAACCATTTTAGGCCGACCATAGTGAACGAAAAAGGGAGAAAATACCATCCATTACTATATACTGATTTATTAGACACAAATTTCCTTTTGTTTTGGACAAAAGAAAATGTATTTTTTAAACAAAAGAATAGGTATGGCAAAAAGTAATTTTAATGCCATGAAAAATATACCAACATCAAAACAAATAACACTAGGGCTAAAACTAAGAATAGCAAAATGTTACATCTTCTCAATATTCATGTATGCTGCAGAAACATGGACATTAGACTAGAAAACAGAACAGAAAATTGAAGCCTTTGAAGTATGGATTTACAGAAGAATAGGTAGAATTGGATGGGGGTGGGGGTGGGGGGGGGGGGGAACAAACGATGAAGTTTTAAAACAACTAAAAATGAAAAGAGAAATACTAAACACAATTAGAACAAGACAAATGACATTTTTTGGAGCATGTTAAAAGACACAACAGCCTAATAAAAGTAATATTGGAAGGGAAAATACACGGTAAAAGAGGCAGACCAAGACTAACATGGACGAGTAACACCAAAAGATAAACAAGTCAGCCCTATGACAATCTGCACCATCAAAACAAGAGACAGAGTGGAATGGCGCTCCATGGTAGCCAACCTTCGATGCGGAGACGACACTCAATGGTGATGATGATGTTGTTTCCCACTTGAGGGCTTGCTTTGCTATTCGGTTATTATCTCAACAAAAACATTAGACAAGACTAAAATGGACCGACAATATCAAGGTATGGGTATGAGAACACACGACACTGTGGACCATCAAATATCAAAACAACCGGCTAGTGAAACGGTGCTCTAACATAGGAATCCAACCTTTGATTAGTATCTGTCCTTTATGTGAGGGAAAATCCGGAAAATGCCTACAATGTAAACGTCCTGGCTACACCTGTAGTGACACTTGTCCCGATGGTAATTTGGGGCTACAGTGCAAACAGACGTGTTCTGATGGCTTTGACATCATATGTGACCCGGAAAGTACAGACTGTACGTGCAAGGAAACGTACTACGGATCAGACTGCACTCTCAATTGTCCGGACAACCGTTTCAACGACACCTGTGAACAGTCAACCGGGAACTGTACATGCAAGGGAACGTTCTACGGGTCAGACTGCACTCTCAAATCTCCGGACAACTGTTTGAACGAAACCTGTGAACAGTTAATCGGGGCCTGCTTCTCGTATGTCGATGATTCCCACATTAAGAAGAGTCTGCCGACTACAACAAACCCAAGCATATGGATACCTTAATGTGTTTCTGTGCTGTACATGGTTCATGTCTTGGTGTTTTTTTCCGTGAAGCCATGGCTCATATCTTGATCTGTTTCTGTGCTAGACATGGCTGATATCTTGATGTGTTTCTGTGCTAGCCATAGCTCATATCTTAGCTTGTGTGTGTGTGCTGGCCATGGCTCATATCTTGGTGTGTGTCATGTTAGTCATATCTCATATCTTGGTGTGTCCGTGTTTATCATGTCTCATATCTTTATGTGTGTATGTGTTTAGTCATATCTTAGTATATATCTGTGTTGGTCATGTGTCATATCTTTGTGTGTGCATGTTTGGGTTAGTGATATCTCATATCTTTATGTGCATGTTTATGTTGGTCATATCTCATATCTTTGTGTGTGCATGTCTGTGTATGTCACATCTCATATCCCTGTGTGTGCATGGCTATGTTAGTCACATCTCATGTCTTTGTGTGTGCATGTCTCATATCTTTGTGTGCATGTCTATGTTAGGCATGTGTCATATCTTTGTGTGTGCATGTCTATGCCAGTCACATCTCATATATTTATGTGCATGTTTGTGTTAGTCATGTGTCATATATCTTGATGTGTGTTAGCGTTAGTCATGCCTCGTATCGCTGTGTGCATGTCTGTGTTAGTCACATCTCATATCTTTATGTGCATGTTTGTGTTAGTCATGTGTCATATATCTTGATGTGTGTTAGCGTTAGTCATGCCTCGTATCGTTGTGTGCATGTCTGTGTTAGTCACATCTCATATCTTTATGTGCATGTTTGTGTTAGTCATGTGTCATATATCTTGATGTGTGTTAGCGTTAGTCATGCCTCATATCGTTGTGTACATGTCTGTGTTGGTCACATCTCATATCTTTGTGTGTGCATGTCTGTGTTAGTCACCTCTAGTGACTCGGGCAGATGGTGCTCGTAAACCTGGGAGGGCCGATCATTTAAGGGCAGAATCCCCCTACAGAAAAGATCATCTGCTGCCTTGTAGGAAGATTGGGGACAATCAAAGGCTAAGGAATGCAAACCTGAATAAAATGCTGGCTGAAATCGGATGCACTGGGCCACTTGCGCAGAACACAGTGCAACGTTTTAACGGGTGTTCAATCAGAGTGGATCTGGCAGACTCTAATTGTGATGTTCTGTCTGTGGGGGCGATCAACACCCTTAACCTGACAGCTGACTTCATGTGAAAGTCTGGAATCCTACTCTGATTGAGTCCTGATCGCAGAGAGAGAGAGAGAGAGAGAGAGAGAGAGAGAGAGAGAGAGAGAGAGATCGGCACAAGATGATGATGACGAAGCGAGGCCAGGGAGCAAAAACAGGAAGGGGCATAACTGCAAGTTCAGACATTATTTCGGTAGCAACACGGAGCGTCAAAATGGCGGACGACGATAAGTTGTTACAAAATCTGCAGATGGAGTTACAGCATATTAGACATTCTAGTAAAGTTGTATCAACTTTATCATGTTATGGGTGCGATGAGGTATGCATACTAATAGCAGATTTACGTTCCTATTTTATTTACAATCAATGTTAATAAAGAAGTAAATAATATAAAATAATAGATTATAATTTTAAATTTGTAAGTTTAAGTTTTTAAGTGAAGAAGTAAGTTTAGTAAGTCAGAAACTTAGAAAAAAAGTTGTTAGTTTAGTTTAGTACTTCACTAATAATTAACTCAACTGACAAAAATTACTGAATCATCTAGTTACCCAGCTGAAACTGATTGTGTTGTGTAGTGTTTGATAAATTGCTTTGATTTTATTAATATAATTCAATATTCCTATCCCCTTCTCTTTTCCATGCCGTTTGACCTTTTGGGAGTTTATATCATTATATATGTTATGTAAAGTAAAGAGCCGAGAGCCCCGTCACACCAAGTGGCTTATAGGGATAATAGTGTTATAAATAATTTGTATAGACCTTCAGCACATGATTTTTAGATAATACACGGTATTACAGCCGTGCCACTTTACTTTCCCAGGAAAAAATCTGGCACTCATTTAAGGCTGGGTGAACCCGGATGCCATCGATCAGGATTGAACCCAACCTCTTGTTCTTTGTTGTCCAGTTCATTAACCACTGAGCTATTGTGGCTCCCATTTTCTCTAAGATATTGAGTTATTTGTGAGTTATCAATCCCTTCTGAACATATTCATAAGGTGCACAGATCCGCTCCTCAGCACTGCTGCGTCTAACAATTAACTTCATTTCTGCATTGGTTGATAAATCCTCTTATGCATCAACTAAGCATCTCTCAGTTTTGGCTGTACCTATTTCTTCTCCCATCTCTTTCATCCGAAGGAGTGATGTGGGCTCATGGTCATTGAAGTTCTATGCCCTTCCTGCATCTTGGAGGGCATTATTAATGACATCTGCCTGATCCATTGGTTAACCTTCTTTAACGACAGCACAGCTAGCCAGCCTGTCTTCTATTTCATTTCCTCATAATACCTCATGTCCAAGGACATATACAAAGGTGAATGTATATTGTTGACTTCTGTAATGACTCAACCTATTGCCTGCATCCACTTTTCTTATCATACTTATCGAATAACTTAGTAGGCATGGGTGTAGTTTTGTGATTTCAACCAGATAAATGCTATCACCTCCATTGTCATGTTACTCGTAGTCATAAAATATGCACCGCCATAATTTTAGACTGTTCTGCCTGCAGAACATGCTCTAAATAAATGCCCATGCACTTCTTTGGTGCCGTATTACGGATCCATCTGTATAGATGACTGCATCTTACTCATCGATGTTGTCCAAAATGAGGACACTGACCTTCGCATCGACCATGACTGGATTTTGCTCCCTGTACTTCCTGTCAGGTATACACAACAATGTGCCCCTGAATGATATTGGCGCTGGTATCCAATGTTATATACCTGTTTTAAATACCTGTTTTTAAATACCTGTTTTGTTATTGGTTAGCCTTCATACCTGTTTGATGACATCTTCTGCATGGCTCACCCATGATTTGCCTCTATTTAGCCTGTTACTTTTCCCTGTTGGTGCAATGGATGCACTTTATCTATGCTTTTCTAAAGTATGTGATTATCGAGTAAAGTGACAAAATTTTTTTCCCTGATTAATTTGTGTCAGGTTATTTTCTTGGTTGATCTGGTGGTTTTCCTTTAGATGATGTTCTGTACCTTAACAAAAGATTTAATGGAATTTATAGACATGAACTTAACATTATGACTCTTGTTCTTCAGGAAAATTAGAATGTACAGATTGTTCAACAATTTTACTTTCAAATGATAATTTAACAGAAATCTCTGTTTGGGTTCACCAGTTTTTAATTTCTGGCGAAGTGCCTGTAGGCATGTGGACTTACTGAATTTTGTGATAATACCTGTTTTTTTTTCCAGCACACACTGGCATTCTCAATACTCAGTTGGGAGTGTCTTAAGTGTGAGCAAATGTCCTTTACAATGCAGACTGAGTCAGGCATTCTCAAACTTAGAGGTACTCATATTCTTATTGTCAAAAGTCTGATAACTGGGGCAGATTTTCTTTCTTTAACAGTTTTTCCCAGGCATTCTTTTTAACTTTTAACTGCTGAAGGTTCTTTAATTTGCACTGAGGGCTTGTAGGATTTCTTGTTTTAGCATTTATCTGAGAGGGCTAGACATTGTACTCACTACCTCAAGACCATGGAGGGATAAAGCTGCAAAGGAACAATAGTTTGAAACAGAAAAATTCCCACTGGCAGGATTCAAAGCTAGAACCTTCTTGTCCAGAGGCCAACTTTCTATCTCTAGACCAACCAGACCCTATTGTATATCTCTTTTGTTGCCAGGGATCTATAACTGTTGCTGGTAATTCTCGTTGGAATGTTGATGTAAGCTTCATTTGCTTTCAGAGTCCAAATTAATCAATATTTTTAACCTATCCATCTATCTATTGACCTTTCGAGCCGTAGCCAGCCCATAGGGCGTAGACCAAGATACTCCTTCTCTTATCTGAATTTTTGTTCTAACAGTTTTCAATTCTTTTAAAGATATTTTATCAAATCTCGCCATTTGTCTCTGTTCTGTGCAAGCAGCTCTATCTCATTTAGGGAGCCGATTCCTGCTGCTCTTGCCTCTCTGATCAATGTTCTTCTCAGTGTCTCTCTGGGTCTTCCTCTTTTCCTCTTACCTGTTGTTTCCCACATGAGGGCTTGCTTTGATATTTGGTTATTATCTCTTCTCATCACATGTCCAACATATGACCATCGTTTTTTCTTTATTACTGAAGATATTAGTGGTTGATTGGTGATTTCTCTAATTTCCTTGTTTGTTTTGAATTCGTTCCATGCTATACCAAGAATTTTCTTAGAAATTTATTTTCGATTGCGATCAACTTTGTTTCTATGTCTCTTGTTGTTTTCCAGCTTTCACATGTATACGTAAGGGTTGATAGTACATTTGATTTGAATAGTCTAAATTTTGTGCTTGTGCTGATGAGTTTTGATTTCCACAACTTTTCAAGGCTTCTGAAAGACATTGCTGCTTTAGCTATTCTGATTCTAATTTCTTTGCTTGTATCCCCTTTTCGATCAATTTGACTTCCAAGATAGATAAAGTGATCAATCTCTTCCACTGGTTTGTTTTCCATGTATATTTTGTCATCTTTTGGAATTAAGCTTTTCATGACTTTAGTCTTTTCATGATTCATCTCAAGCCCAATTTTCCTGGCTATTGATGATAGTTCATTTGTGTTTTCCTGCATTGTTTTTATCTGACTGCTAATGAGAACTATGTCATCAGCTAAGTCGAGGTCCTCCAAACGGTCTCCTTGTATCCATTCAATACCTTTATTACCAGTGCAGCATTTCTTCATTATGAAGTCCATAACAACTCAAAATAACAAGGGCGATAAAACACATCCTTGTTTAACACCAGTTCCTATTGGAAAACATTCGCTCAGCCCTTCCTCTGTTTGAAATGGCACATGTGTAACTATCATACATGTCTTTAATAATATTTATGATTTTTTATAGTAAGCCATATTGCTTCAGAATTTTCCACAAAGAATCTCTATGAATACTGTCAAATGCTTTTTTGAAGTCGATGAGGTTAAGTACAAAAGGTTTTTGCTTTTCAATGTGTTCCTCCAATATAAGTCGTATAGTGAAAATGTGGTCAAGACAGCTTCTTCCTTTTCTAAACCCAGCCTGTTCTTCACGCATTACTGTAACTATTGAATCCTTTATTCTATTTAGGATGATTTTGCAGACTAACTTTGAGGCAACTGACAAAAGTGTCACGCCTCTCCAGTTGTTACAACCTCTAAGATTGCCCTTTTTTGAATCTTAAGAATGATTCCTTTTTTCCATTTATGAGGCGTCTTCTTTGCTTTCCAGATGATGTTGAACATTTTCTGGAGATGTATTAAATTATGGCTATCAATTGCCTTGAGGATCTCAGCTGTTAACTTATCCTCTCCAGCAGCCTTGTTGTTGGCCATACGCTTTAAGGTGGTTTCTATTTCGCTCAAGGTGAAATCATCTAAATTTACATCTAATTCTGCTGCTGGTGTTTCAGCTTCAAAATCTATTAAACTGTGTGGTAATGGACGGTTAAGAATTTCTTTGAAGTGTTCCGCCCAACGGGCTTTTATAGCTGCACTTGTTGTTAGCATTAATCCAGATTTGTCTAGAATTGGTGTTCCACTGAATGTATAGGTGTTTGTCAGCATCTTTTGTACAGTATAGAGAGTTCTGCTGTCTCCTGTAATTGCAGCTGTCTCTGCTTTCTCTGTTAAATTGTCTATATAAGCTCTTGTATCTCTTCTTGCATTGTTGAACTTTTTACTTTGTTGTCTAATTCATTGTATGTTGCTTTTGCCAGGACCTTTCCAAGGTCTGTCTTTACATTAGTCATGGCTCTCTTCGCTTCATTTCTTTCTTTGATGTATTTCCATGTAGTGTCTGAAATCCAAGCTCATTTTTCCATTTTCTTCAGTCTGGCACTTGCTTCTGCTGCTGTCATTAGTATTTTGCTCTGTGAGTCCCATATTTCATTGATATCTAAGTCTGTTTTCAACCTTTATGGCTCATTTTTCCCTAACACATCATAATTTAAATTCATTAATTAAAATAAATGTGAGATGCGATGCTTGAGAAAAGTAACAAACAACACAAGAAGAGATAGAATACCAAATGAAACTGTGAGAAAAATGGTAGGAACAAAACCCTGCCAAGAATATATAGAACAACAACAACTTAAATGGTTTGGCCACCTGGTCAGAATGAATCCTTACCAATCACCATCAAGGACATTCTTCTTGAGAATGCATGGAAAAAGACCAAGAGGAAGACCCAGAAGAAGATGGATAGATGCAGTGATAGAGACATGTAACAACAAAGGAAAATCACTAATTCAGACAGTTTGAGCAGCTCAAGAACGATGACACCTTTTAGGTATCAGTGCAAAGAAAAAAAGAAGAGAGAAGAAGAATTTAAAAAAAATTAAATTCTTAAAACATGTGGTTTTGAGTGTTTGGTGGCAGTCACACAGATAGCTTACTTACATTAAGTAGCCTTACTTGTTGGTAAAAATCATTAATTTTTTTTACATAAACATAATGTTAATTTGAATAATTGTTTTCATATGTCATTCATAATTTACTTGAAACTTGGATTGACTATTAGTAATTACCTTTAACAGCTTGTACAAAAGTTCCTGGAAGATAATGTGAAGATTCAAAGCACTGGGCCCACAGCAAGAAGATCACAACTTTATGTTGGTAAGAAAGATATTTTAGGGCCTTCCACATCTTTTAGATCAAATCTGCACACCAGACCAAAGAACTCCCTGCAGAGCCAAAACCATTCTAACATGAATTTTTAGGGTGTTAAGACTATAATACTTTTATTACTGTTTAATAGTAGAAAATGAGAGCCAAGTGGCATTGTGGTAAGTGTACTCACCTGCTGACCTGAAGGCTCAAAGTTCAAATACTAGTTCAAGCAACATTTTATTTTACCTAAAGTGCTCCCGGGGTTTTTCAGCTTCTTTAATCCTAGATTATGATGACGCAGTAAAATTTACTGCACCAAAACACAAATTCTTCAAAATTTGATATTTTTCTGTATTCAAACATTACCCTCCCCACTTCCATGTACCTTCCTAATTACCACTTTCGGCGACCCCTGAGTGTTTGATTTGTTTCCATTGCTGTTAGAATTTTTTTTTTTTGAGATCGTGAGATACATTGTTTAATGTGAAAAAAAATCGGCAATTTTCCAGAAATTTCCCATTTTTCTTTTTTTATTTGCTGTGACCATGGAAATTCCCTCATCATCTGCAACATCAAACTATCCTTAATGACTAGAAACATGGTGAATAATGCTATAAACTTCCGCTCTGTGATAGTTTGATTATATAACCTTCTTTTAAGTCTTTAGGTATTTCTTCCTTTCCCATATTTTATCTAGTAGATTATGTAACAACATCTTGATAGTAAAAAAAGTAAAGAGCCCCGTCACGCCAAGTGGCATATAGTGAATATGGTGTTAGTGACCATACAGACCTTCTGCACATTTTCGGGGTAATGTGGTTGGTATTACGCCCTTGCCGCTTTACTTTCCCCCCAAAAAATCTGGTATCCATTAAAGTCTAGGTGAACTCAGAAGCCATCGGTTGGGATCGAACCCTACCTCTTGTCCTTTGTAGTCCAGTCCACTGAGCTATCACGGCTCAAACATCTTGGTAGAGGGGTTAATATTTGATTTGATGGCTTCTGAAGGAATTTCTTCTAGTCCTGTGACTTTACTATTTTTTAAAAGCTTATGGCTTTCATTATTTCTTTCTTGCTTTCCACAGTTAATGTGTAACCCTTCTTCTGCTGGTAGTATATCTAGAGGGTTATTTGGGCCAGGTCTGTTCAAGAAATGTTTAATATGCTCCTTTCATCTTTTCATTTGTTCTCTTATATTACTAAGCAAATTTTCTTTCTTATCTTTAATAAAATATTGATCTGTTTGTAATGTTACAGATAGCTATCATAATCTAGGGTTAAATAAGTACAGGAGATATTCTCTGGAAAGTAAAGGTAGCAAGGAAGGAACTGGCCACCTAAGCTCATGAAGCTGAGGCTTAAAACAGTGAAGTAACTAACATTTCAATTGCTATGGGACTACCTTACCTTTAATTGGGTATATGTATATGTTTATATGATTATTAATATGTTAATCATAAAAAAACACTTTTACATAAGTTCCACTTTTTGAAAATGTATAGAAGAGTTGAGGTGAGCAAATCTTTAAAAACATCACAGAGATGCCAGGCCTACAAATTATTGGAAAGATAATCAAATACCTAAGATTTGCTGACAATACTGTACTACTAGCAGAAAATCCTAAAGATCTACAACAATTACTTAATGAAATAAATATGACAAGCAAAAAATATGGACTAGATATGAATATCAAAAAGACTTAAACTATGATCGTAAACAAAGGAAATACTCAAAACCCACAAGTGTATATCAAAATTGAAGGAATAGACCTGGAGACAGTTCAGAACTACAACTACCTTGGACATACTATAACTAGTGATGGAAAATGTACAACTGAAATAAACAAAAGAATAGGAATGGCAAAAAGTAATTTTAATGTCTAAAAGAACATACTAACATAAAGACAAATAACACCAGGGCTAAAACTAAGAATAGCAAATTGTTATGTCTTCTCAACACTCCTACATGGTGCAGAAACATGGACATTAGACAAAAAAAACAGAACAAAGAATTGAAGCCTTTGAAATGTGGATATATAGAAGAATAGGTAGAATTGGATGGAAGGAAAAGAAAACAAACGATGAAGTCTTAAAACAACTAAAAATGAAAAGAGAACTACTAAACACAATTCAAACAAGACAAATGTGATTTTTGGGCCATATTAAAAGGCACATCATCATCATCATGTGCCGTACCGGTTGGCATTGGCAATCATGTCCTTCCACAATCTTCTATCCACAGTGCATCATATCAGTTCTGTTGTTGACTGTTTTCCATGCCATGACACCAAGCTATCCAGTATTTTCTCTCTTTGTCATCCGCGATCTCTCTTTCCTTTTATTTTGCCAGTTGTAATCAAGTATTCCAACTTTCCTTTCCTCATGATGTGCCCAAAAAATGTTGATTGCTTCTTTCTGATGTTTGTTAAGAGCTCCCTTTTTGTGTTGGCCTCTTTGAGAACTTCCTCACTGGTCTTTTTAGCTGTCCAGGGAACTTTCAACATTCTTCTGAGAAATCCCGTCTCTGTGGCCTCTAATCGTCTTTTCATTTGTTTGTTAAAAGACACAAAAGCCCACTAAAAGTAATCCTGGAGGGGAAAATACAAGGTAAAAGAGGCAGAAGCAGACCAAGACTAACATGGACAAGTAACATCAAAAGATGGACAAACCAGCCTATGACAACCTGCACCCTCAAAGCAAGAGACAGAGCAGAATGGCGTTCCATGGTAGCCAACCTTCATTGCAGAGATGGCACTCGATGATTATGATAGAAGAGTTATAGATACATTTTAAAAAGGAAACAAATTCAGAGGAGAAATTGTTCAATGCCTTAATTAATTACTGAGTCTTATCTTATCATGTTTTTCACCATATATCATATCATCATCAAGTACCATGCCTGCTGGTGTAGGTGATCATGTCTTTCCACAACTTCCTTTCTCTACAGCTGTTTATCACTTTTATTGTCAACTTCCTATCCAACCCTTCTCTTAAACTGTCTTGAATATTTTCTCTCTGTTTCCTTCTATCTCTTCATCCCTCAGTTTTACAAGTTGTCACAATATATTCTAGCTGTTCTTCTTGCAAATCACAAATATATTCCACTTCAGCAAATTATGCATGCATTGGCAATCTTTCTTAAAGATTTTATACATATGTTACATATGGTGTCATCAATCAAAGTGCAGTACAAAAGTTTCTGTTACAACTCATATATACAATTAAATATTACAGGATATTTGTTTTTGTGCTAATGACTTCCTGATACTTTGTCAGTTATGTAATCTTCAAATATTCAACCTTTGTCATTGTTTTATTTGTTCTTTTTTTCTACCATTGTTTCTGTAACTTCTTTTTTTTTTTAATGTAGGTGAGGCTGTTGTTTCTATTTGCAACCTCCAACTTGAAAGACCAGGATATCTTCTCCTCTCTTGTTCATCATTCACAAAGAAATGTATTCGACATGTCTGCCTGTATCCTGCTGATGTATCTCTCTTCATTGTGGTCAGGGTACTCAATCTACCAAACTGTATCCAGATAAAAGCACCTTTTTTGACAGTTCTCACCAACAATTGCTATATTTTATTAATATAATTCATTTTATTTATTTTGCAGCAAGCTTTTGGGGACTAAAGGATAGTGTCAAACAGTTGCTGGAGTCTGGAACAAGTTAGTTTGAGTTTATTGCTGGATTGTTATATTATTTTTAACTGTTGATATATTATATTACCAATTTATATATTGATGTTGTGGGTTGATATCTTGTTATGGGTTGATGCTTTCCTCGTTCAAATCAATATTTTGTTTCTTCTTTCGGCGATCACCCGACAACTACTCCTCCTGCTCGTCTGCTCTTTGAGGAATGTTAAGTGGACATTAATGCATCGCGTTTTGTTTTTCAATATAACTGTGATATATGGCCCTGAAGCGTCACGTTTTATTTTTCAATATAACTGTGATATATGGCCCTAAAACATCCAACTTGAGCACAGAATTTTTTTAAATACTGGGTTGTCTTTTCTCTTTCATCTCTACTCACTTGGCCAAACTCATTAGTCTGCTTCCAGGAGCACTTTTGGGAGGTGAAGTAGGGTGTTGATCAGCTCGGTTGTTAACTGATCCTCTTGCAGTCAGTCAGCTCTGGGTCACTGATCACTCTCAACCCATTTCATTTTCTGGTGAGTATCTTGGTCTCCATTCAAATTAATAAAAACTTTCAGGCTCCTTTTTGGAGAAAATGTCATGACAAGGTATCTCCATCCATCATTATTTCTGGACTTTAAACAATTTTCCTCTGGTCAAGAACAATTCTTGGAGAATTTTCAAGGTTTCTCTTCTCCATGTTTTCATGGGCATTTCATTATTTTCTCTTTCCCTAATGGTTCCAAGACAAAGCCTGTCTTACTCTCAGGTGTTCTTAATCTCTCTTCTGTCAATCTTCATTTGTTTGGCCTTTGTTCAGCTCTTTCTCAGATAATTTATATTCTGATCTTCTCATACCATGATGTTCAGAATTTTCCTCAAGCAATTACAGCTTGTTGGTAAATGTTTGTATCCTTTGATTCTATTACTCATCATCCATGTCTTTGAGTCATATCATTGTTTATTTTTGTCATTTATTGAAAATTTGTTGCTTTGTGTTTATATATTGTTAAGCTGGATTCACAGTTGTATTTAACTTTTTTTCCCCCTAATGTTCACATGAGTTGACATTTTATTTTGCTATGGGTTGACATATCATTATTATATGTTGACATATTTTTGCTATCAGTTAACATATTGTTGTTATGTATAAATATATTTTTGCTGTGGGTTGCCATTATATTCAAACTGAATGACATACCAACAAAGAAGAAAAGAAAGAGGCAAGTCTGGTTCTTATGCTGATTAGACAGCACATTTAAGACATTATTCCTATTCTTAGTCTTCTTCAGCGTTCAACCAGTGACTACTGCTGTTCATTGTCCGCCCATAAAAAAGATGTTAAGTAGGCGAAGATGTGTTATATCTCTAGTTTACAGCATTGCCGTGATATTTGTGCCTTTCAGCCTAACACATATGTCACCTGTATGGCAATTACTGGTACTGGTTTGTCTTCTCACTTTGACTACAAATTGCTTGGCCAGACTGGTTAGACTATTTTCAGGGGCACCATTGGGAGGTGGAGTAGGGTCTGAATCACTCCTGATGCACACAGTCAGCTGTGAGTTGCTGACCAGTTGGTGGTGGTCGTCTTAGTTCCAATTAATCATATTAAACTCAAAGAGATCATAGGTTAACCCAAGGCTGGTAACACCTCCACACAGCTTATCCAGGTATGGTACTAATGATAGTCTCAAGAGCGTTCTTTGTTCAACATGAGTTGAGGTACTACTGTAGTAGATCCTTGGCAGCCATTGTGTCTGTGCAAGAGGCACATTCATCAGAGGTTTGTATCTTTAGGGTGTCGAAAAGAGTGTGCAAGTAACATTGCATATATTATATAATGTATTCATTATTTTCATAACCTGGTCAGATGTAAGCGCTCTTGATGTCTTCAATATTTCTTCCATACTTTATGATTAAGTCTGTTTTATAAATATTATAAAGAATAGCTTATATTGTCTACCCACCTCTTTCTCTGTCTACTTTGTTGTTATTTTGCCAGTACTGTGTTCTGTAGAATGGTCTTAGCAGGAACTGTAACGTGTCTGTACAGTTTTAATTTTTGTTCTTTTACAGTAAATTTGTTAATGGTCCTATGGATTGTTGGATCTTGTTGTACACAGCCTTGTTGGATAATGACACTGGAACTTGGTACTTTTTGGCATGTTGCGATGATTCGTCTTCTATTTATTTAATATGCATAAACATTAATGGACATTGAGCAGCGTTGTTATTTTGTTACAACTGGTAAAATACAAGGAAAGAGAGATTGCAAATGATAGAGAGAGAAGATACTAGATAGGTTGGTGTCATGGCACTGTAAACAATCAAGAATCAAATTGATATGATGCACTGAGGACAGAGAATTGTGGAAGGCCATGATTGCCTACACCAACCGGTATAGCACATGATGGTGAGCAATGTTGCTAGGTAGCTAACATTATAACCAGTACTTAACTACCCATTTTGTTGTTTGGAAGTCATCATATCATGACAGGCTTTGGTAGTTTAGTTTGAAAAACCACCCCTCAAGCTACCAACATTCGGACATCCTGTGTTCGATTCCCCCTGGAAACAGTGTGAACTGTACTCATGGTTGGAAAAAATACCCTCATGGTCGACCCAGCTGATGGCAGAAATAGTACCTGGTAGCACTTTGGGAGGGTGAGGAATAGTGTCTGCTCGTGAGTTAAGATCCTTGAGGTGACACTAGACAGGAGTCTCCAAACACTTCTGGCTGAGCACATATGGGTAAAAACTCACATGCTGAGATGCCGATTCAAATCTCGTACCTTTACCTTTTTTATATCATGCAACTCTAGGATCATTTTATTATGGCTTTTTTGCTTCATCAGACTAAACAAAATAGTACCGTATAAATAATTTTGCTATAGAAACTTTTACTGCTTGCAGAATTTTGGCCAAATAAATCTGAATTGCACCATGTCTGGAATATTTATATGAACTACAAATGGAATGGTATGCATTTAGAAAGAAACCAGATCAGATGTCATCAAGAGCATTCTATCTAAGAACATCAAAACAGAGGGTAAGAGGAAGACCAAGGAAAAGATGGATAGATGGAATAAAAGACTATTGCAGAGACCAAAACTGTTCCTTTTTAACAGCAACCAGGTACATCAAAGAACGGTGTTCTATTTATAAAAAGAGAGAATCAAACAACAAACAAACAAATATCCAGAGACACTATAGTGTAATGAAAACAACCTCCTTTCTCTGTGATGCTTAAAGGATTCAGCAGCTAGATAAAAACGAAAGAAGGAAATTATATGTATTATAGTAAAAGTAAAGTACCCCTTGTCACGCTAAGTGGCATATAGGGAATATGGTGATAGTGACCATGATTTTTGGGGTAATGTGGTCGGTGTTACGCCCGCGCTGCTTTACTTTCCCAGAAAAAATCCGGTACCCATTAAAGGCTGGGTGAACCTGGAAGCTGTCGGTTGGGATCGAACCCTACCTCTTGTCCTTTGTAGTCCAGTTTACTAACTACTGAGTTATCACGGTTCCCATATGTATTATATATACCAATTATTTTTAGAGTTAATATTTCTGTGCTGTTTAGTCATTAATTTTGTATTCAGTTATAGTTTAAACAAGGGGAATGTTAAAGTGCACTTCAGCACTATTGAAGCAATCAAACTAAATGGTTAACGTTTTCAAATACAGATCCAAACCAACAAAATGAACGAACCCTTTGGACACCTCTGCATGCTGCAACATTTCAAGAGCATGGGCCAGTGAGTTTATCTTTAAGTGATTTATTCATAAATTATTTCTCTGCTATTAACAAAATGCATTTATTTCATCATCATCATCATGTGCCATACTGGTTGGCATAGGCGATCATGTCCTCCCACAATCTTCTATCCACAGTGCATCGTATCAGTTCTGTTGTTGACTGTTTTCCATAGCATGACACTATACAAACATTTTTCTATCATCATCATCACCATCAGGTACCGTGCCTGCTGGCGTAGGTGGTCATGTCTCTCCACAACTTTCGATCTCGTCAGTTATTTATCATTTCTGTTGTTGACCTTCTACCAAGCCATTCTTTTAAGTTGTCTGGTATTTTTTCTCTTTACTTCCCTCTATCTCTTCATCCCTCAATTTTTCCAGTTGTTACAATATATTCCAGTTGTTCTCTTCTCGTTACATGGCCAAAAAATAGGAAAAGCCCTGGCTCCCTCACCTGCAAATGAAAGAAGAGGAGGAAGAAGAAGATGTTTCTGAGGTTGTATTACAGCTATCTTTACATATACACATTACATTTATGCTAAAAAAAACTGTAAAAATCAATGATCAGTAGAACAAAACTATAACATAAGTTAGAAAAATAATTAGTCATGTGCCAGACTGGAACTTACAAGACATATGTGAATAAATTAAGCTAAAATAACTACATCCTTAAGAGAAGGATCTCAAGTAGAGAGAACGTAATACAGATTAGTTGAGCATGACAAACTTTTAATATTTAAAAAAAAATTATCTTATTTTTGTCAAGATACATATTTTCTGTTGCACAGAACGTTTGATAAACCTTGCATTACTATTTGAAATATTTGTATTTATACTTCAAAAATGTGTAGATTATCTGTAATATCATTGATTCAACCCAGGGTGTTTGGGAGTTTGCAGATTTTCTTCAATTTAGTTGTTACTTGATGATGATGATATAAGTGGCATAATTAGACTGACTACATTTCCTTAATTTCCAATATTAGGAAGAAACAATCATCATTTTTTGGCCATGTAATGAGAAGAGAACAACTGGAATATATTGTAACAACTGGGAAAATCAAGGGACGAAGAGGAAGAGGGAAGCAAAGAGAAAAGATATCAGACAGCATAAGAGAATGGCTTGGCAGTAGGTCAACAACAGAAATGATAAATAACTGTCGTGATTGAAAGTTGTGGAGAGACATGATCACCTACGCCAGCAGGCTTGGTACTTGATGATGATGATGGTGACATTTCCTTAAGACAAAAACAGGATGAACAAGGGTTATAAAACATTATAGACAGGTGGACTATATTTCACCTCACACATATCATGAACATTATAGACAGGTGGACTATATTTCACCTCACACATATCATGAACATTATAGACAGGTGGACTATATTTCACCTCACACATATCATGAACATTATAGACAGGTGGACTATATTTCACCTCACACATATCATGAACATTATAGACAGGTGGACTATATTTCACCTCACACATATCATGAACATTATAGACAGGTGGACTATATTTCACCTCACACATATCATGAACATTATAGACAGGTGGACTATATTTCACCTCACACATATCATGAATATTATAGACAGGTGGACTATATTTCACCTCACACATATCATGAACATTATAGACAGGTGGACTATATTTCACCTCACACATATCATGAATATTTCGCTGATGAAGTCATCTTACGCAGACAATTTTGGTCGTTCAACACATTATTGTAAAACTTCTCACACTCCACGACTGTCTTACAATTAGCACATATTGCCTCAATAGTAAAAAAAAAGTAAAGTACCCCCCTCACGCCAAGTGGCGTATAGGGAATATGGTGTTAGTGACCATATATTTTACAGACCTTTGGCACATGATTTTTGGGGTAATGTGGTCGTATTATGCCCGTGCCGCTTCACTTTCCCTGAAAAAAATCAGGTACCCATTAAAGGCTGGGTGAACCCGGAAACCATCAGTTGGGATCGAACCCTACCTCTTGTCTTTTGTAGTCCAGTTCACTAACCACTGAGCTATCGCGGCTCCGTATTGTCTCAATGTTTATCTAGATTTATCCATTGACCACATATTGTTCACAACAGAAAATATTGTCTCGTAGGTGTGGTATTTTCTAGCAGACAAAGAATAAACAATTGTCTTGAAAGTCTCAATGTTTTTTCCTCATTTCATAAAATAATCTGGTCACCTCAATAAACAGGAATGTTTTATCTTTTATTAAAAGTGGGACAGAACTATAATTTGTATTAAAATGATTAGGAAATAGGGGAATAAAAAACTGTATTAAAAACTATTAGGAATGGTAAACATGGTCATCCCAGACACAATATATTCTCAGTCATATTTAAAATTTACGAGATCATCTTCTATTTTGTAGGTAATAATGTTGTTGTTAGAGTATGGTGCTCAGCCTGAACTAAAAGACTCGGAGCTAAGGTAAAGTCACTTTTGGTATTTCAACATGTAATTTTATATTTTAAATTTTCATTGCTGATGACATGACCAGTCTTAACATATGGATACGAGTCATGGACAATAGGACAACAGACAAGAAAATCACTGGAATCTGTAGAAATGTGGTTTTACGGAAGAATGTTGAGAATACCATGGACAGCTAAGAAGAGTAATGAAGAGGTTCTGAGAGAGGTCAAAGCAAAAAGAGAGCTAATTTCCAATATTAGGAAGAGACAATCATCATTTTTTGGCCATGTAATAAGAAGAGAACAACTTGAATATATTGTAACAACTGGAAAAATTGAGGGACGAGGAGATAGAGGGAAGCAAAGAGAAAAAATAACAGACAGCTTAAGAGAATGGATTGGCAGAAGGTCAACAACAGAAATGATAAATAGCTGCCGAGATCGAAAGTTGTGGAGAGACATGATCATCTACGCCACTAGGCCCGGTACTTGATGATGATGATGACATGCTCTGGTAGAATTTTTAAAGAGATGCCAGAAATTGACCAACCAATAAAAAATAGAAGATATATAGATTCAAATGCCAATAGTCTTTCACTTACTGGAAGGATGGGATAACTTAAAGCAAAGATGTATGTTTAAAAAAAATGTTAAGAGCTCTGTCATGGCAAGTGGTGTATAGGCAGTATGGTGTTTGTGACCATAATTGTTATAGATCTTCGACACATGATTTTATGGGTAATAAGGTTGGTATTATGCCTGTGCTGCTTTACTTTCCTAGAAACAATCCAGTTTTTTTTTAAGGCTGGGTGAACCCAGAAGCCCTCAATCAGGATCAAACCTGACCTCTTGTCCTTTGTAGTCGAGTTCACTAACTACTGAGTTATTGCTGCTCCCAAAGATGTATGTGCCCTGGGCTTAAACTTGACTAGGTTTAGTGTTGGGTTTCTAATGAAAATCACAATAGATAAGACAAACAAATAGTTTCCTGTACTAATCATGATTTGCTGTTTCTCAACAAAGCAAACACAGTGGACACAAGTTCTCCTTTAAATATAAGTGTTCCCTCTGAACTTTGTGCATGCTAAAGAACTCTTGGCTATGCCCTGGCCACAACAGAATGAGAAATCACATGTTTACCAAACTCAAGATAGGAACTAACAGCCAATACCACTGTACCCTGTATATCATGACAACAAACACATTCTACAGGATTGCCCCTAGTACACAAACCTGAGGAGGACAATGTGGTCCACACCCACCTCCCTGGAAGAGAAACTCTACGAGGTAATCAAATCACTGAAACAGACAGCTGCCATCATAAGAGAGTCCGGAGTCCTAGTCTGAATGAGCCATGAACACAGAAGAAGAAAAATAATTCTTGGCAATTGGAAACTGAAAAGAGTAGACCAAAAATAGCTGCTATCCAGACAAAATTGATATGAAAAAATCTACCCAAAACATAACAATTCTCAACAAAAAAAAAGAGCACCTTTGAAGTCTAAGAATATCAGCCTTGTATGGCAAGAAACACTTGGTGTGAAAAAAGGGGAAAAAGTGATATTCACACAAAATTCCATAATTAGGACTTTGCTAGAGATATAAAGCTGGTTCACACAAAGAAACAAAAAAACAACACTTTTAAAACACTAAAATGCTTAACAAATGAACACATGTATGCTTAACACATACATAATAATGAGTCACTAAGAAATAACAAATGAACAGCGTATTAACAGATGGCAAATAAAATTTATCATGAGAAATGTTCTTTAGGAAAACAAAAATCTGTTGACACAAACTTAGTGGACATCACATTTTATTAAAAGAATGCGCATGATCAGTATTCTTCTTCTTCTATCTACAATGATCAGCATTGGAGTAGAAAATTTAAGCATTTCCAATGCTCTGCAATGAAAAGTAACATCTAAAATACATGTGAAAGATATAAAACCATCTTCTACCTTTCAACTCCCTGTGGAGCATAGGTCTTCAACAAACACTTTCCAAGCCGTTCTGTTGCATGCATTCTTTTATATATAAAACCATAACAGTAGGAAAATAGCTGGCAGTAACAGGCCTAGTATAGCCTCAGAATTGAAAGCCATTACGTTATGTTGTCTGTGTATGAGTGAAATACATCAGAAAATCCCTACCAGCTTCAGAATTGGATATTGCAGCAAAAAATCACTAAATGAACTAGAAATAAAATGAACCTACAAAAGGACAACTCAGAATGTTCATCTACATACACTGTAAGTCCATATATCAATAGTGATATATATGCATTGTTATAAATCTATATGTGATAATATTTCATGATTAAAGTATAAATGACTTGCTCTCAATCAACTAAGCCTAGACAGCTTGTTGGAACATATCTATGAATAGTCTAGACATATGTATTTGATGTTCCTTTTGTTATGTCTAAATCATTAAGAATTTCTTTTCTAGAACCCCTGCAGACTTTGCATCAGCTTCAAATAAGATATGGTCTTTCTTTGCTGCACTTGATATTCCAAGAACATCACGGCCTGTGCTTGTGGAGAAAGGAATCTTGCGACCGGTAAGTAATAATAAAATAAATAATACAATCTTTCCTTTCTTACTTTATCCATCCACTGTTGCCTTGAAGCATCACAGGAATTATAATAATAAATTAAAAATTAAAATTCTAAAGTTTGGAAGGAACTTGTAAAAATCATGAGTGTTCCAACTGCAGCCAAGTTTACAGGACTAATGATAATGATTTGATACGCAACTGCGTTGTTGATTGTCTGTAATTTAATCAGTTAATAAATAAGCTTTAAACACCTAGACAGGAAAATAAGGCAAAGACAGGAAACTTGTTGAAATAAAGAATATGAGTTAGTAAAGAAATGAGCATCATATATATATATATATATATATATATATATATATATATATATATATATATATATATATATATATATATGACACAATTATATGTAATTATTGTCAATAAGTATAACATTTTAAATCTATTAAATACAGAGCAATTGAATGAGAATCAATTCATGCTTCTTCTGCTTATCTCTTTCAGGATAGTGGTACAATGCAGCTAAAAGATGCAAGCTCTGGAATTGAAATGGTATATTTATGCCAAATATGTGTTTGTTGAATGAGAGAGAAAGAGACAGAGAGAGAAAAAGAGAGAGAGAGAGAGATGAAGTTAAATTGATTTTTTATTGTTACTTCTTCATCTTGTCATGGACAGAAAGACAGTCTGCTGCCAACATGCCTTGTGACCATAGAGAGCAGCAACAAATTCTCTCCATTTTGTTTGAGCTGTAGCAATTATCTGCAAGGTGTCCATAGTCTGGCTCACTGAATATATTTCTGCTATCATTTGTTCTGCTGTTGTCTTTAGTCTGTTTTTCTTTCAATTTCCTTTCAACAACAACATTCTTGTGATACATACTTCTGATTATGCAACTTACCCACCTTTAGTGTCTACCTGTTATCACTATGTACATTCATTGATTGTTTAATTACAGCATAAATGATCCTTTATTTCGCTGATGTTCACCAATAGTTATTTTTTTATGTTTGATATTATTCGCTTAATAAAATATCTCATGTCATCAATACTGAACTCCAGAAGAAACTAATCACAATATATATATCTGGCCTGTGGTACTATCTGTCTCTGAAGCATGAGTACAAGGAAGGTAAAGAAATATATCAAGATCTTTTAAATGTGATGTACTTTCAAGATTAGAAGAATGAAAGAAAATAAAGAACCCTGCCACTTCTTGACCATATTTATATATATATAAAAAAGTAAAGTATCCCCATCATGCCAAGTGGCGTATAGGGAATATGGTGTTAGTGACCATAACTTTTACAGACCTTCAGCACATGATTTTTGGGGTAATGTGGTCGGTATTACGCCCCTGCCGCTTTACTTTCCCAGAAAAAAATCCAGTACCCATTAAAGGCTGGGTGAAATGTAAACCGTCGGTTGGGATCGAACCCTACCTCTTGTCCTTTGTAGTCCAGTTCACTAACCACTGAGCTATCGCGGCTCCCATTTATATATATATATATACTTGTCGTCAAGAAATCAATAAGCCACTGGACCATTACTACCTCCATGAAAGAAGAACTGGGCAGAGAAAAAATATGAAAGTATTGAAAGACATAGCAGCTAATTTGAGAGACAACCAGTGCTATCCTGATAATGGTAATTTAGAGAAATAGTTCAAACAAGGGTGTCTTCTATTACCTCTCTTTTTCAGTAACATCTTAATTATGAATGAAAAAAATAAAACAACGAATGCACAAATAAATTAATAAACAAAATTGGGTGCCAAGAAAACATCTAAACTGTGCAAACGTCCAAAGAATCAGGGTTCAGAGATAGAGGGGTTCTAGCAAGCATATATGAGTGTAGTTGATCTGGTTTATCTTTTTCTTATTACAACTGATTAAATTTTGATTATAAAAAAGTAGCCAATTTTGTGACTCATGTTCTGAATTGGGAGCTGCGATAGCTCAGTGATTAGTGAATTGGACTACAAAGGACAAGTGGTTGGGTTTGATCCTGATTGACAGCTTCCAGGTTCACCCAGCCTTAAAAATGGGTACCAGATTTTTTCTGGAAAAGAAAAACGGCATAGGCATAATACCGACCATATTACCCCAAAAAAACTAAAAGTAATCCTGGAGGGGAAAATACAAGGTAAAAGAGGCAGACCAAGACTAACATGGATGAGTAACATCAAAAGATGGACAAATCAGCCTATGACAACCTGCATCATCAAAGCAAGAGACAAAACAGAATGGCGCTCCATGGTAGCCAACCTTCGTTGCGGAGACGGCACTCTGATGATGATGATGATTACCCCAAAAATCATGTGCCGAAGGTCTATAAAAATTATGGTAACTAACACCATATTCCCTATACACCACTTGGCGTGAGAGGCTCTTTACTTACTTTATGTTCTGCATTTTCTGGAATTACCTTGTCCCCACTGGTTATTTTATGATGTTATTCTGACTATTTTTACATTAACTAGCAATTGTGGTGGCCCACAAGAAGAAGCAAGGAAGACCTTGAGATACATGAAAACACAAATTGGGACAACGATCACATTAATAGAATACAATGAAACCTTACCCAATCCAACATATCTGCTCTGTGCACACACACATATGAAACAGTAGAACATCAACTGTTTGACTGTCTAAAGCTCACTGATATCAGAGAAACTCTACTTCCTCAATGACTTGATAAATGGAATACCTTATACAGAACTACAAGGAAATTCAAAAACATCTGCAAATATCATTACACGGTGCTGGTGATCCATAACAACAACAGACATATCTCAAATATAAAAAAAATACATCCAGAGAAGATTAGAAGAGGCAGGAAAAGTCAGAAAGGGATTGGGGAGCTCTTGCTGATGCCTTAAGGCACAACAGAGGGCAAAAATTGGCAAGAACAGGACAGCAGCATTACAATTATTTGTCTGTTCCCCAAAATATCCTTCTTGGAGGGGACAGTAGTCATGAAGGCTGACACATTTCACTATATACAGGTACTATCTAATCTGGCTCTGGTGCTAATGCAACTGGTCTGTGAATCTGACAGCTGGCATATTAATTACAACAAAAGGAGTCAAATTGAACAGATCAATTCATGAAAAAAGAAATGGAAAAAGAAGCATCAAAATAATAATAATTGTGTAAATGATATTTGTAAATAATACCTGTATTTTGAAAATGTATAATATTAATAATTGCTCTTACCTGTCGACAGGGTCAGGTTTAGACACGATGAAGCCTTAAGGTAGATAAACCAAATGAAACTTTGAAGCCCTCTGTTAAAAAGTTAACATTAGAAGGTCTCTATCATTGATTACAATATAAACAAATTTGAGGCCCTAAGCTGTAGCTTATTTAGCCTATACCTAAATCCAGTCCCTGCCTGTCAATATGCTCAGAAAACTTTTAGACTGAAAGATCACATGTATCCATGCTTTCAGCATGTAATATGCTGGTTAATTTTATTTTTAATTAATGTCAAACAGAAGAATTACCTGACCTTAGTGGGGACTTGAAACTTGTAAAACTGGTGTTTTTCCTGATGGATCACTCATTGTTTAAAATATACATACAAATTGTTTATACTAATTATTATTAAAAGAGCAATTGCAATGTAAATGAGAATTTCAAAAAAAAAGTAAAAAATATTCATTGAACTAATCACTCCCAGGCTGATTACAACACAAGTACTTATAAAGACAGTCGTGACAACAATTACTTGGCTGCAATGTCTGGTGATGTCCTAGCTAATGAGCAAGAGCACATACATCCTTATGACACCAGATCTGGCACTCATCCTAATTTTTCATTTTGGAAATAATCAGTTCATCTGTAACATAGACCACAATTATTGATAATGTAAATTGAATTTTTAGCATATTTGATTGAATTTACATATAAATGTGTATTTAATTTCATCAGTAATCATTGGTTTCTTCATCTAAAGTTTCTGTTCACAAATAAAATAAAACACACAACTGATTCTGGCTGTTTTTCTCCATCTCTGATTTATATTTTAATTTATGAAGCTTCCTTGTTGTAATTTTCTTATTTTGTCCAGGCTGTAAAGAATTTTGTCTTGGCACATAATTGTTTTTAACCTAGTCAGTCATGTACTTTGACTATTACGGCACATGCAAGTTTAACATACAAGTTTTTTTTTTATAGTCATTTTTATTTTGCTACATATCCAGTAAATTCAGTATTTTTCCACAAGCCATCTGTTTATTGTCGAAAATATTTTTTTAAATCGGCAGAATGTATGCACTCAGAGCTTCTTAAGCATGTCTTACTTGTAACTTCATTTTGAGTCATCTGATTTTATTTGTCGTTACTGCCATGTGAAAATATCCACACAAATCTCTCTCTTTATGTGAAAATATCCACACAAATCTCTCTCTTTATGTGAAAATATCCACACAAATCTCTCTCTTTATGTGAAAATATCCACACAAATCTCTCTCTTTATGTGAAAATATCCACACAAATCTCTCTCTTTATGTGAAAATATCCACACAAATCTCTCTCTTTATGTGAAAATATCCACACAAATCTCTCTCTTTATGTGAAAATATCCACACAAATCTCTCTCTTTATGTGAAAATATCCACACAAATCTCTCTCTTTATGTGAAAATATCCACACAAATCTCTCTCTTTATGTGAAAATATCCACACAAATCTCTCTCTTTATGTGAAAATATCCACACAAATCTCTCTCTTTATGTGAAAATATCCACACAAATCTCTCTCTTTATGTGAAAATATCCACACAAATCTCTCTCTTTATGTGAAAATATCCACACAAATCTCTCTCTTTATGTGAAAATATCCACACAAATCTCTCTCTCTGTTTATTCATTAAGCTATTTACCACTTTACTACAGATTGTGCATGTTGTGTTCACAAAATGATATTCCTGAGATACATTTTATGAATCTGAATAAATACATAATGAGCAGACTCTCCATAGCAGGAAGTGATATACAATCTTTAATACTGCCCTGATTTGTCTCCTTGATGTTATTGATATAACTCATGGATTGCATTTTCATGTATTTTTACTAGAATTCAAAATGAAAGACTGAGACTAACTTACAAAGAGAGCACCAAGTATACACCACAATGGAGCAATCCAACTTTATGGGCTGTGTTATGTAGAGAGGGAAATAGGAATAGAGACTAATGATATATTGCAGAGAAAGGGGGAACATGAAACATAGAGAGAAGATACTGGACAGCTTGGCAATATTAAACAGCATATAGTCACCAGTGGAGTATTGTACATATCTGTGGATAAAAAAAATTGCGTAATAACATAATCACTTTTTTCAACATCTGGTACATGAAGAAGAAGATATATAAGGAGCATCCAGTGGAAAACTGTATATTTTGTTGACAGAGTATTTATTGCAAACATTGAAGTAATGACACTATTACTGTTGAACATAGTCCACCTCCAGTTCATGTGCTTACACCATGCTTGACAAGCATGTCAATACGGCAGGAACAGAATTCTTTTGCATGGGTGAGCAGGCACTAAACTGCTGCTTGGATACCAATCTTATATCATTTTGGAACTTGAGCTCGTCATGAATGATGTCTTTTTCTTCTTTACTTCCTCATCTGCCTTTCAGCATCAAGGGGAGATATAATTTGCGGTCTTTTGTTTTTCTGTTCGCCTCTGCTGCTGTTATGTTTCCTAGTGCTTCTAATATTCCATCGATCCATCTTTTTCGTGGTCGACCCTTGTGTCTGGAGTTCTCACAATGTTTGTTGAAGGCTCATTGTGTTGTGTTTTGATCTTTCTGCCTTGTCACGTGACCAAACCATTTTATCTGTTGTTTCCTTACATATTCTATGGTGGGGGCTATTCCCTATGAATGACGTCATGTGATCCAATAGTATCCATGCTACCTTCTTGACTGTGATGTGCTGGTTTTCACATATCACATTTTTGAAGGCTGCAATGTTTACTTCTGGTGCATCCCCCCAAATGATTAAGGATAGTTCTCAACACTAGTGATGCCATTCTTGAACTTCTCCGTCCATCGCATACAACTTGGCCACTCGTTGTACTCGTGTACAACTTGACTTGTCATCATAAAGTAAAAATTAAAAAAAAGTAAAGAGCCCCATCATGCCAAGTGGCATATATGTTGTTAGTGACCATAAATTTTATAGACCTTCGGCGCATGATTTTTGGGGTAATGTGGTCGGTATTACGCCTGTGCCACTTTACTTTCCCAGAAAAAAATCTGGTACCCATTAAAGGCTGGGTGAACTTAGAAGCCGTTGATCAGGATCGAACCTGATCTCTTGTCCTTTGTTACCGAGTTCACTAACCACTGAGCAATCGCATGTCCCATCTGTCACCCCATACTGAATTCTTATTAAATGATCTCATAACACTTTGATACTCTAGCTCAGTGTACTGCTGCAAGTGTGCTACCATTTTGTTGTCATACAGTTTCCCACATCCCAACACATGCCACAAGCATGCCAATGCCATCTATTGGTAGCTCAAGGTCTCCACCACCACTCATCATCATCATCATGTGCCATACTGGTTGGTGTAGGTGATCATGTCCTTCCACAATCTTCTATCTACAGTGCATCATATCAGTTCTGTTGTTGACTGTTTTCCATGCCATGACACTAAGCTATCCAGTATTTTCTATCTTTGTCATCCGTGACCCCTCTTTCCTTTTATTTTGCCAGTTGTAACCAAGTATTCCAACTTTCCTCTTCTCATGATGTGCCTGAACAATATTGATTGCTTCTTTCTGATGTTTTTTAAGAGCTCCCTTTTTGTGTTGGCCTCTTTGAGAACTTCCTCATTGGTCTTTTTATCTGTCCAGAGAACTTTCAACATTTTTCTGAGAAATCCCATCTTTGAGGCCTCTAATCATCTTTTCATTTTTTTGTCTACTGTCCATGATTCGCTTCCATAGGTCAGAATTGGTTCTATATAGCACAGATGAACTCTCTTTCTCATATCTATTGACATAGATTTGTTGCATAAGACATTTTTCCACCACACACCAGACACACAATAACATTGGTCATACTCATGATTTTTAATACAACTTAACCAGCTTCCCACTGAATGACCCGTGTACACTTGGAGGTTTTCAATCTTCATGTTTCTTCCATGCCATCACTCTCTGGAACATTCAAGTGCCCAGGGCAGTGAAAGAGATGTCAGGTTAGCTTGGTGGTGAGCACCTGGCAATTTAAACATTAATTATGGATAAGGTTCACATAGCAAAGTCATTACGTGATTGTGAAAAACATAACACAGCTGTCATTGTCACTTGTATATAACATGCAGGAGTTTCTAATTATGCTTGCACTAGTATATATGTGGGTGTATGTGTATAAGGTCCTGTAACATATGTCCTAGGGGAATGAAGTACTGAACTTCACCTTTTCAGATCACAGTATTTCAGGCTATGGGGTGGGGGGGGCACTCTTCCCAATTGCTAGTATTTGACATATCTGGAAAGGTTTGATTAGGAGAGTGGAAGTGAAGTGGTTGTAATTAGTGAGAAATACGAACCATCCTCATTGTCTATGGTATATATATATATATATATCTTTGTCAATATCAATGTCATAGACATTGTCTATGTCTATATATATATATGGAGTTCAGTAAAATGTCTCTTCTGCTATTTAATGTCAAATAAATTCTTACTTTGCAAACATTAACTTTTAAACAATTTTGTTCAGGTCATTAAGTCTCATAAGCTTTTCAATTCAGAAAAAAGGTGTATTTACAGCACTCAGAAAAAAATGACAAACAACAGAAAAAAAAACAAAGAATAATATATGATCCTAAGAAGGATCAAACCCGTACTCCTTAGCACAGCGCCTTGCAACGAAAAGCCAAACGCTAGGGAACACTGCCAACTCGGCGAACTCAATACCTCTTCCTCTGAATTGATTCGCTGACCTTGGAAGTTTCCCTCTATAATAATATTAATTTATTATTATTTGTCTCCTTTTATAAGCTATGTTGTAAATCATTGAAGTCTCTTAAGCTATGTTGTAAGTCATTGAAGTCTCATAAGCTATGTTGTAAGTAATTTAAGTCTCATAAGCTATGTTGTAAGTCATTGAAGTCTCATAACCTATGTTGTAAGTCACTGATGTCTCATAAGCTATGTTGTAAGTCATTGAAGTCTCATAAGCTATGTTGTAAATCATTGAAGTCTTATAAGCTATGTTGTAAATCATTGAAGTCTCATAAGCTATGTTGTAAGTCATTGAAGTTTCATAAGCTATGCTGTAAATCATTGAAGTCTTATAAGCTATGTTGTAAATCATTGAAGTCTCATAAGCTATGTTGTAAGTCATTGAAGTCTCATAAGCTATGTTGTAAATCATTGAAGTCTTATAAGCTATGTTGTAAATCATTGAAGTCTCATAAGCTATGTTGTAAGTCATTGAAGTCTCATAAGCTATGTTGTAAATCATTGAAGTCTTTTAAGCTATGTTGTAAGTCTGTGATGTATCTTAACCTAACAGTACCAATCTGCAGAACCTGTAGGTAAGAGAGGGTAGGCAAGGAGAAATGCACTACCTCTTTGTTGCTGTCTTACCAAACTGTTAGTCAGGTGCCCATTTTCACAGCTGAGTCAGCTAAATTAATAAGCCTAAACTTTTATTTACTTATACCTGGGACTATTCACCTCCTTTTTTAAGCTGTATATACCATAACATACAGAACATATTTCTGAGAGTTCCTCTGCCACTGAGAGTTCCACTATATATATATATATATACATTAGAAAAATGTTAGCATTTTTTACCAGTTTGACCTACTAGTCTTAAGTTACACATTTGTTGTTTTCATAAAATGACAATTTATTTGTTTATTCTTTTGTATTAGGCCCAAGTGGCATTGCAATTATTTCACTGAGGGCAAGAGGTTAGGGGGTTCCATCTTGATCGACGGTTTCTACGTTCACCTAACCTTGTGGGTACCGGGTATTTTTTCCTGGAAAAGAAAGACAACATTGGCATAGTGTTGATCACATTGCCCAAAAATATGTAGATAGTAAACAAAATATGTAGATAGTAAACAAAATATGTAGATAGTAAACAAAATATGTAGATAGTAAACAAAATATGTAGATAGTAAACAAAATATGGGCACCACCCTCCATAACCCTACATGCTATAGTTCTTGACAAGATTCTTTTGTTTTTTTTTTCTTTCTAAATGGCATTGACTCTCAAGCTTAGGCCTAGTGCTCAAAGTTTGGACAAAATGCTTATGTTGTATTGACAAATCATTGTTGTGTCAATATTTTTGATAAACTTAATTTATGGTTAGCCAATGAACTAGTGAACTTAAAAATGAGTACAAATTTTATTCAAATAGGTATCGTTGAAATAACAGTGATATTTATGTTATATGTTCAAAAGGGAGAAAAATAAAATATATGTTAATTGTTGTTTTACTCCTACACAAAATTAAAGACCAGTTCATTTATAACATATCGTTCGTACAAATGACTTCCTTTTATATCAATTAAAGTGTGTAACAACTACTTATAAATTTTAATAGAAGGTTATGCAGCACATCCTGCATGAAGCCATCGAGGTATTGCCATGTATATAAAATAATGTTAAAGTCTGCCAGACTTGTTTGACATACTTATTGTTTATTATATATAATTTGTTTCAAATTCATTTACTTGCATTTTGTTAATAAAAATTATTGTTGCATTTCATCTTAGTGTACATTAATGCTTTATATAAATGTGTATGAGATATGTCAGTGCTCATGCAGATTCTATATTTATTACATTGTTTCACTGTTTTTTTAAGTCCTCGCTTACCAAGTCTAACTACAAGATCCACTGAAACCGGGGTCCATCTGTTGTCATTTGCTCTGACCTTCAAGTGGTCAGGGTCACCTAAATCCACTTACTGTGCCATTAATTTGGTACCAAACTTAGATAGATTAACTCATTGCTATATTTACCTTGTTACTTTTGTTACTATACTCACATACATCTAGTGATTCCAAGCTCCTTAGATCTACTCATTGCCAAACAGTTTGAAGACCACTTATTCCCAAGAACACCTAGATCCACCCATTTCCAAGCTCACTGGCTCTAGGAGTATTCATTACCAAACAGTTAAGGCTACTCGTAACCAAACTCACTATTTATTACCAAACACAGTTTTAAGTCCTCTTATTTCCAAGCTCACTACTTATTACCAAACACTATCTAAGCCCACTGATTCCCAAGACAACTACTCATTACCAAACACAGTTTTAAGCCCACCTATTTTCAAGCTCCAAGTGCAACGTTTCAAATACTTGGGCACAATAATAACATCAGATGGGAGATGCACCACAGAAATAAAAAGCAGAATAGCTCAGGCCAAAATGGCATTTCAGAAAATGAAAAATATTTTATGCAACAAATCTATGTCAATAAAAATGAGAAAGAGAGTTCATCGGTGCTATATAGAACCAATTCTGACCTATGGAAGCGAATCATGGACAGTAGACAAACAAATGAAAAGGACGATTAGAGGCTCACTATTCATTACCAAACACATCTGTGGCAGTTCATTCCCAAGCTCTCTACTCATTACTATACCTAAATGGATCTACTCATTACTATACTTAAATGGATCTACTCATTACTATACCTAAATGGATCTACTCATTACTATACTTAAATGGATCAACTCATCACCACTCTCACCTACATGCAGTGGCTCCGCAGGATGATATTTTATATTTGTGCTTTTCGACATCCACTCAGTTCCTGGCTCAACCTGATCAACAGGTAATTCTCACCATGCAACATTTTAAACAATTCTCACCATGCAACATTTTAAACAATTCTCACCGTGCAACATTTTAAACAATTCTCACAACTCTTTAAATGCTCAAATCTTCTCCTCAGTAAATACCTCAACACGTATCAACTTACGATTCAAGCTCTGTGTTGGTTTACCAGTCTTCTTTGACTCAGCCTACTAAAAGTAATCTTGAAAGGGAAAATACAAGGTAAAAGAGGCAGAGGCAGACCAAGACTAACATGAATGAGTAACATCAAAAGATGGACAAGTTAGCCTATGACAACTTGCACTATGAAAGCTTGAGAAAGAGCGGAATGGCGCTTTATTGTTACCAAACTTAGATGCAAAGAGGCACTCAATGATGATGATGAGTCTCTTCAAGGTTGTAGATTGGCAATCATTGATTGAATCATTTACTCGTCTTGTCTCCTGGAGACAACTTGCAAGGGTTCTCCTTAATTTGTAAGGGATGTAAGCACTACATGGCAATTTGTAAGGGATGTAAGCAGTACATGGCAATCTGTAAGGGATGTAAGCAGTACATGGCAATCTGTAAGGGATTTAAGCAGTACATGGTATTATGTAAGGGATTTAAGCAGTACATGGCAATCTGTAAGGGATTTAAGCAGTACATGGCAATCTGTAAGGGATGTAAGCAGTACATGGCAATCTGTAAGGGATTTAAGCAGTACATGGCAATTTGTAAGGGATTTGAGCAGTACATGGTAATCTGTAAGGGATGTAAGCAGTACATGGTAATCTGTAAGGGATGTAATCACGACATGGCAATTTGTAAGGAATGTAAGCACTACACAGCAATTTGTAAGGGATGTAATCACTACATGACAATTTGTAAGCGGAAATAGATCGTTTGAGCAACTTTCCACATTTTTTTTAAAAGTTAAAATAAATCTACGGATAACAATTTACCAAGAAAAGTGTTGCTTATACATTTACTAACCGAAGAAATTGTTTTATTTGAAATGGATTATAAATACTGAGGACAATCAACCATTTTAAGTGGATACACATAAACAATGGCAAGTGATCGCGCATCACGGAGAGCATGTATAAAGAACGGTATAACATCATTTGAGACTGTGCTAAGGCAAAACTTAGAAGAGAAAAGACTATTGAAAAAGGATGGAAAACCCTGTGGACCAGTGGGCCTGACTTGTTCATTCTGTGACCGCGTGTGTTTGTCAAACATTGGTAGAATTAGCCACGAGAGAGGCTGTTCGACAAAAACAAAACATAAAAAAAAATACACAATAGCCTCCACTAGACCGTCTGACAAGACGAAAAGGGCCATACTATACATATTACATAAACAATAAAAATGTTTTTTTTTTTTCCATTACAGTTTTTACAATTACGGTCCCAGAAGACATTGTATGATGTTGAACGGATTATGTCTCGCCAAGAAGAAGAAAACGAAATTGTCTGATAAAGTTTCTTGTTTTATTTTTTCATTTGTAAGACTTTTTTTCTTGTTTTAAGATTAGCCGTTAAAAAAGATTAAAGATATGAATTAGATAAATGAGAAAGCAGGGAATCATAGAAGGAAGAGGTATGTGTTAGCACTCAGAAAAAAATGGCAAATAAACAACAACAGAAAAAAACAAAGAACATTTTTTTTTTTTTTTAGCTGAGTGGCAGTGCACTAAGCGTTCGGCTTCTCGTGGCAAGGCGCAGTGCCATGGAGTACGGGTTCGATCCTGCTTCGGACCATATATTGTTCTTTGTTTTTTTTCTGTTGTTGTTTATTTGTAATTTTTTCTGAGCGCTAACACATATGTCTTCCTCCTATGATTCCCTGAATTATCGCATCGGAAGTTTCCCTCTATAATAATATTAATTTATTATTATTTGTCTCCAATATAAAAACCACTGGAAACTACTATTCGTGCAGTTTTGTCCAATAAATGCTTGTCTGCAACACAAGTATTCAGCCATACTGGGAGATACTTGATTAATAGGAAAGTACAGATATACAATTTATTTCCGATCTGTGATCGTGACCCTATGCTATAGTCATGAGAACGCCTTCGTGTAAGACACTGCTCACAATAGCTATTTTTTTTTAGCTGTTGGCAGTGTACCAAGCGTTCGGCTTCTCGTGGCAAGGCGCAGTGCCATGGAGTACGGGTTCGATCCTGCTTCGGACCATATATTGTTCTTTGTTTTTTTCTGTTGTTGTTTATTTGTCATTTTTTTCTGAGTGCTAGCACATACCTCTTCCTTCTATTATTCCCTATTATCGCCTCGGGGGTTTCCCTATATTATAATATCTATTTATTATTATTTGTCTCCAAATGAGAAAGCATACGCGGGTAAAAGTCTGTGTATTCAGCAAAGATATTGCCTTATCTACTGTCAAGACCTAATGGTGATGCAGTCATATAAGGCGAAAAGGTCTCTTTGTTCGGCACGAGCAGTAGCATGGGCTGTTATAACTCAGGTCAAAGAGTAAATTATAAATGAAGACAGCGGCAACGCTGGCTACAAGTATGTTGGTAAGGCTCAATAGCGTTCTCCTATTATCACGCCAAATAATATCCATACATTAATACAACCACGGATCCTAGAACGTGCCAATGTGTGTCAAGGTTCTTCGAGGATGTTCTCAGTATTTTGAAAAGATCGGAGCACCGTTAGATATGTATCTAATTAGTCCTAACATAACATACTACACTTACTTATATTATATATCCGTTCATTACCACATTTACCTTTATCTCAGTATTTTGAAAAGATCGGAGCACCGTTAGATATGTCTCTAATTAGTCCTAAAATAACATAACATACTACACTTACTTATTTTATATATCCATATATATATGATATATATATATATATATGAGTGTGTGTGTGTGTGTGTGTGTGTGTGTACATATATATATATATATATATATATTTATATATATATTTCTAATATGTTTGGGTGGGTGTGTGAATGTGTGTGCGCAAGATATTTTGTAGAGGCAAAAAAAAGATAACTTTAAATTTCATAATAACTGTGTTTATTTGCTGTTTGATTTTATTTTTGTTAATATTCACGGTACTTATACGATACACGCACTTAATGAAATTACAATAGCTAGTTTTGTTTCTCAATAACAAAAAAAAAGTTTTTAAAAAAAATGTAACAACATATAGATATCAATTGCAATATTAAAGCAATGTTTACAGTACCTTATTTCTACTGAATAGGTTGTTGCCTCGGCGTGGTACTTGTTTTTTGAGTGTATCTTTCTCAAGATCTCATGATTTTAAGCAAGTTTTTCACTGAAGCTTTCACAAGATAAATTAATGTTAGTTTTTACTGTTAACATGGCTTGCACCGTGCTCACATTAATCCGTGATTTCTCTTCGGACCAGACGTAGTTCATTTGAGAAAATAGTCTTTCTACGGATCATTGCTGCCAGGTAAGCAAATACAAAGTTCAAGAATTCTCTTCACATTTAAGTGGTACATTATTTTCTTTCAAGTACCTGAGTACTTCATTCCATTTTCTACATTGGGGCTTGTTACAGAACCACTCACATTCTTTTTGCAACAGATGGCCTCGCAAATAAGTAAATTCATCAAAGAGCTCATCACAAATGACGTTTACAACTTCATAACACTTTGAAGATATCTGTTCTACTGCATTCTCAAAATTGTTCCTTTCAGGCACATTATCCAAAAGAAGGCAGCTCAGTTGTGGTAAGTCCTCATTGTGCTTGTTCCAAGACTGCAAGTAATGTACAACAGTATTATAGAATTCTTTACTTATTTGGAAATACCTTTCCATTTGGATGTCACCACTTTCTACTAAATCAGTTAGCAAACTCTTTACCATGTGTGGGATGAAATTTTCATCGCGTCGAGTTTATAATTTTATGAGATTGTTCACAGCTAGTGCTGATTCTGTTGCATTCTTGTCGTCCCTTCAATCGCCTTAATTGTTTCATGGAAGACTGATGCGTGAGAATGAGCAAAGCTAAGCCAAAGCTCTGATTCACTGTTTTCAAAGAATTGTTTCAATATTGTAGGACAGTGTGTTTCTGACAAGAAGAAAGATATCAGTGATTGATACAGTTTCAATATTCTTTCCAAGACTGGAAGTAATGACAACCACCTTATATTCAAATAACCTAATAATTGCTTAAACTCCTGTCCAGGAAATTCACAGAAGTCTTTTAGGCGTTCTACACGAACCGTGTAAATGTGAAAGTATCCAAATATTTTTGTTACAATCACTTCCATATCCATAGGCATGGTTATGTTTTTGCACAATTGTGAATTATGTGTGCGTCGCAACTAAGACCCATTATGTGTCTGTTTAACTTGTACTTTATTTTAGTAATGACATTATCTCTCCCTTTCCTCAACAAGCCTCCAAAGTTTGTATTTGTATTGTCTGCTGAGAGTCCAACAATCTTTTTGTTTAAGTCAAAATTATCAATTGCTTTCTACAATTGTTCAGATATTATGTCGGACGTTTCTCCTGGGATATCTATGAAAGCAATCAGTTTGGTCTTTACTGGAGTTTCCAGCTCATAAGCCTGAAAAGGCAGGCATCAGCTCCTTCTTCGAGGTTGAACGACTTGCCGAGAACAGGGACATATGGTGATATATAATGCGGGGCCTGTGCAAAGTCTGAAAGGTGATAACAAAGATCGTTGGGCATAGAATATAGAATTTCTGCCCTATGTGCTGTGTTCCGGCTCGAAAGAACTATAGACAGACAGACGGACGGACGGACGGACGAACAGACGGACAGATAGACAGGCAGCCAAGTTGGCAGGTGATACCTTGTGAACAACAATTGAAGATTCCTTTCCCATTTCTATTGTATTTTTATTTGCTCCAGATATTATTAAATTTCCAATACTAGAAAAAAACAATCCTCATTTTTTGGTCATGTAATGAGAAAGGAAAGGCTGGGATATATTGTAATAACTGGGAAAATTGAGTGATGAAGAGGTAGAGGGAAACAAAAAAAGAAGATACTAGACAGCTTAATAAGACAATGGCTTGGCAAAAGGTCAACAACAGAAATGATAAATAACTGTCGACATTGAAAGTTGTGAAAAGACATGATCACCTACACCAGTAGGCCCGGTACTTGATGATGATTATTATTAACTTAAAGCATAATAGATTAAAATGGGGGGGGGGACGGGGGAATAATAAATGTTTTCTAAATACCATATCTTGTACGTCCCATTTATCAACACAATATGTTATCTTGAAGCATATGCAAGACACAGGCACTAATATTTTACGAGCATAAGTGCGCTTTGTTTCAACTGTAAACAAATCATTTGTTGGAAGTTAGATCTATTTAAACCCTCGTTATTTTATTTGATTTGTCTAGTGACTAGACGCTTAACCATTTGTCTGAAGAGCCAAACAATAATAAATAATAACCATATTTGCTATGCTAAGTTTAACTTTATTGGAGGAAGTTAAAAATACGAATCTTTCGTCCCACCACCTATTGAAGAAAGCTAATATCCTTTGTATTACCGACTTGGCTGCTTCATTGGACCGCCCATTGCGCTAACGATATAGGGCGCGCGAAACAGCTCGGGCCACCTGTCATATGTTGGTTCGATGGGGACGGAATAACGGGACGCAGACACCACCCAGTCGATGAAGAAGGTCGACTATGGACCGAGGTTATATGCCTTTACTTTTCTTTTATTCAAATGCTGTTTTTTGTTGTTGCTTACTTTAAACATCTGCTTGTTTCAGATTTAACTACTGGAGAAAACGAGTGTTATTTAACGGTGATGATACGACATGGTGGCTTGGGGATAAAATAACAGAATGCTTTATTTGGGTGTTAAATTGTCAGCTGATCTAAAATCAAACGTCATGTCTTGTAAAGTGGTAGTGAAAGCTGGAAAGGGCTAACAAATTAAAAAAAAAATGTGTCAGGCTAGACAGGGGCGTAAACTTGAAGAAAAGACGATGGGGTTGGAGTGTTTAGAACTTAAACCATCTTTACTGCCTCCACACTTTCGTTTATTATGATGTTATCGTATACTGCTGGAGAACGCGGGTTCAAATCCCGGTAGAGTCATAGTTTTTTTTTTCTATCGGGGGTGAAATAAAAATAAAACTGTCGAAAAAAAACTCGAAAACCTCATTGGCGACTGCACTGGACAAGTGGCCTTTATTTTCAGGTACCCACAACCATCGTATTCTGGAAACAGGGTGGTCTAGAGGTGAGACGTCGACTTCTGGATAAGAAGGTCCCATATTCGAATCCCAACACAGGCGATGAGAATTTTTCTTTTAGAATCCGTGACTTCTTCGTGACTTTACTCATCTCCAGTCTATGTGTTGTGAATGACTTCTTCGTGACTTTACTCACCTCCAGTCTATGTGTTGTGAATGACTTCTTCATGACTTTACTCACCTCCAGTCTATGTGTTGTGAATGACTTCTTCGTGACTTTACTCACCTCCAGTCTATGTGTTGTGAATGACTTCTTCATGACTTTACTCACCTCCAGTCTATGTGTTGTGAATGACTTCTTCGTGACTTTACTCATCTCCAGTCTATGTGTTGTGAATGACTTCTTCATGACTTTACTCACCTCCAGTCTATGTGTTGTGAATGACTTCTTCGTGACTTTACTCACCTCCAGTCTATGTGTTGTGAATGACTTCTTCGTGACTTTACTCACCTCCAGTCTATGTGTTGTGAATGACTTCTTCGTGACTTTACTCATCTCCAGTCTATGTGTTGTGAATGACTTCTTCGTGACTTTACTCATCTCCAGTCTATGTGTTGTGAATGACTTCTTCGTGACTTTACTCATCTCCAGTCTATGTGTTGTGAATGACTTCTTCGTGACTTTACTCACCTCCAGTCTATGTGTTGTGAATGACTTCTTCGTGACTTTACTCACCTCCAGTCTATGTGTTGTGAATGACTTCTTCGTGACTTTACTCACCTCCAGTCTATGTGTTGTGAATGACTTCTTCGTGACTTTATTCACCTCCAGTCTATGTGTTGTGAATGACTTCTTCGTGACTTTACTCACCTCCAGTCTATGTGTTGTGAAGTCCAATGTCTAGCCCTCTCCGATTACAGCGAATAAAGGTGGTTCTTTGTGCATTATGCGCACGTTAAATAATCTTTGGTCGTTAAAAGTCGGATCTTCAACGAGCGTGACGTTTTCAGCTATGCGTACACGGGTGGTTGAGAGTACAGTGACACCAGCCGTCTGTAGCTCCTATAGCTGAAAACGTCACACTACTTGATGAGTTCTGTGGTTTCATTTTCTGCCCGAGAAAAAAAAAAAAAAAAAAAAAACTATCTTTACGTCACATAGTACCATTGCTGGTGTATGACGAGGGGCAACCTCGACCAGAGAAATAAAGGCCGCTTGGTCAAGCAGTCGCCACGACGTGTGAGACTCAGAATTTTTATTTCACCCCCGATAGAAAAAATCCTTTCTGTCTACCGCGGGCTTCGAACACCGAACGTCGGCTTTTCAGCTAGCGGAACAGTGGTTTTAGCCGCACGGACACACACACGCACACATAACTACCCGTGTTATCTTTGCCCTTTCTCTTATATTCACTCTTTGTGAGGTGTGGATGTCACGCTAAATCAATTATTGTGCGTGGTAAAGCACAGTTGTCCATTTGAATAAATCGCCTTTATAATTTTATTTATTTACTTATTTTAAGCTGTCTTTCCTTGATAGAGAATTCACTTGCGAAAGCCCTGCAAACATCTTTATATATCAGCACTGGTCTGCACTTTGGTCTCTTTCCGTCCTTAAGTTCGCCATACAATATTTGTTTGGGAATACGAAAGTATGTCATTCTTCTTACATGACCCAGCCACCTTAGTCTACGACTCCTAAGTGTTGCCATGATGGATATGGATTTGGCTCGGTGCAAAACATTAGAGCCAAATTACTCTGTCCCTGCCATTTGATGTTCATTTTCTTTCTAAGGCAACGCACATGAAAGCTGTTGAACTCTCGAATTAATCGTAAGGAAACCAGGCGATTTGTAAAGAGGTATTGCCGTTATACAATTAATAATTCCATGCTGTATACTGTATTATTATAGCGAGGAGCACATGTTAGCAGGGTCAGAGACACAAAGCTGATCAAGACATCAATTGATCTCTTAGTGAGGCTTCATCTCAAAAACAAGCCTCAACTTGTCAAGCATAACCCAGGAAATCATGAAAGCCAATACAGTCTTCAACATCACTAATAGGAACATGAGAGCCAAAATCTCGCACGGAAATTTCCCTGTACTCTACCACTTTTATCATATTTGCCTATTTTCTTTCTATTCAATTTTCCTAAGTATTTTAATCTTATTTTCCGAATTTAAAAAATCATATTTTCCGACTTTTAAAAATAAAAATTGCCGACTTTCTTTTTATCCATTTTTCTCACTCTTTTTATATCCTATTTGCGACTTAGAAAAAAAATCCTAATTGCTGACTTTATTTTTATCCTATTTTCCGACTTTATTTTTATCATATTAGCTGACTTTTTAAAAATCAAATTTGCTGCCTTTCTATTTAATCCAATTTGCAAGTTTATTTTTGTCCAATTTGCGATTTTCTTTTTATCCGTTTAGCCGACTTTTTTTTTACAATCAAATTTGCCACTTTCTTTTATCCAATGTACTAATTTTCTTTTTATCCAACTTGTCGGTTTTCTTTTTATCCATTTAGCCGACTTTTTTTTTTACAATCAAATTTGCCACTTTCTTTTATCCAATGTACTAATTTTCTTTTTATCCAATTTGTCGACTTTCTTTTATCCAATGTACTGATTTTCTTTTTATCCAACTTGTCGACTTTCTTTTATCCAATGTACTGATTTTCTTTTTATCCAATTTGTCGACTTTCTTTTATCCAATGTACTGATTTTCTTTTTATCCAACTTGTCGACTTTCTTTTTATCCAATGTACTGATTTTCTTTTTATCCAACTTGTCGACTTTCTTTTATCCAATGTACTGATTTTCTTTTATCCAATTTGTCGACTTTCTTTTATCCAATGTACTGATTTTCTTTTTATCCAACTTGTCGACTTTCTTTTATCCAATGTACTGATTTTCTTTTTATCCAACTTGTCGACTTTTTTTTATCCAATGTACTGATTTTCTTTTTATCCAACTTGTCGACTTTCTTTTATCCAATGTACTGACTTTCTTTTATCCAATGTACTAATTTTCTTTTTATCCAACTTGTCGACTTTCTTTTATCCAATGTACTGATTTTCGTTTTATCCAATTTGTCGACTTTCTTTTATCCAATGTACTGATTTTCTTTTTATCCAATTTGTCGACTTTCTTTTATCCTCTTTACATATTTTCTAGCGTAGATGGTAATCTCTTATTTTTATATTTAGAAAAGTCTGTCCTAATTTACCTAACATTTCTCGCGTTGTTTAGTTCCTGTTAGAGGCATTTATTTATTTTTTATTTGGACACGAACAAAGTGCTTTTAATGTTGAAATAGTTTTAGTGCGGTTTTTCCTATTCGCTGTAAAATATGTTGACGAGGTAATTCTCTACATTTTTTGCAACCGCCAGACAAGTAGGCGTTATTTGGTTGATTATGTGTTGGTAAATACAGAAATTGATCTTTCCGCGATATCGTGAGTGGAGGAGAAGATGGGGTGGGGGGTCGCGCGAATGAGGGAAGGGGAGACGAACACTTGAACCGACAAAGTGCTCCGATATCAGACGGAAATGACGCAATAGACGAGCCTCTTTTTGATTCCGTGTCCGGTTCCCCCCTGCTAGTTCTGGCAAATTTGATTACTTAAGGTCAGTCGTGGCGCTTAGGAGATTAATGCGTGCGCAATGCAATCAAATCTCGTATCCATGCTGATTGCTGATGACTGATCGCGAGATAGGACCCAGTCGTTGTTTTACTGCTCCTTCGCTTTGTTGACGCGAGTGAGGACGGCGAGCCGCTGCCATCTGTCCAGAAATTTGTCGCCGTGCACCACGGAACCAAGGATGAATTCCTGGAACAAAAAAGTAACAGACTTTAAACTTTTGTTAAAGTAAAAGCAAGGAATAGAGAGTATGCTATCACATCAGCCTTTTCACTCGTTTGAGAAAAAAAATAAGACTAAATATCATCTACAGCATAGATCAAATATATTTTTTTCTGTTGTTGATTATTTGTCATTTTTTCCGAGTGCTGTAAACATACCTCTTCCTCTGAATTGATTCACTGATTATCGCCTCGGAAGTTTCCGTCTATAATAATATTCATTTATTATTATTTGTCTCTAAATCAAACCAGCCTGTGTTTGCGCAACTCTATAAATGTTCCATATAATACAAATTGAACAATCCAAATGAAAATCAGTTATTACATTTAACCTTTTGATTTGATTGTAAGATTAAGATCGTGACGCAGATAAGAAAAGAAAGATCATAATAAAGAGTGTGTCTTTTTCAGGTGAACGATCTTTCCTATGCCACTGTACTGCTTGTACAATTATTACATTATATTACACTACATTATGGGAGCCCCGATAGCTCAGTGATTATTAAACGGGACTGTAAAGAACAAGAAGTAGGGTTCGATCCAAAGCGACGGATTCCGGGTTCACCCAGCCTTTAATGGGTACCGGATTTTTTCTGGGATAGTAAAGCGGCACGGGCGTAATACCGACCACATTGCCCCCAAAAATCATGTGCTGGAGGTCTATAAAATTTATGGTCACTAACACCATATTCCCTATACGCCACTTGGCTCTTTACTTTTTTTTTTACTTACTTTACATTATAATTATATCACATTACGTTGCGTTACATTATGTTATACATTATATTTGTCATATTATTTACTATCCTGTGCTGTTTTACACCATATTACAGGACATTAAACTCAATGTTAGTATCCATGCAATTGTTCATATCAAATTATTTCTGTTTTCTTTCTGTTGGCAAAGAATCAGGTATGTGAACAGGAAAGATATCCACTAAAAATGTCTAAGCGACTGAAAATGAAGGAACACTACTAAGCGTATTTAGAGCATGACGTATACCATACTCTTGATAAATGAGGCATAATAGTAACTTGTAGTAGCTTTATGCAGAAAAATACGGGGCAAAAGAAGTCAGGGAAGGCAAAAACTAAAGTGGATAGACAGCATCAATATGTGGACGGTGAAATCAGTCATCAAGTAACCTTTGGAGTAATATAAAATAATGGATGTAAAGGTAAAGTACAAGACTTGAACCGGCGTTAGCACGCGAGTTTACACCCATATGTGCTCGGCCGCATTTCCAGAAATGTTCGGAGATATCTGTATAGTGTCGCCTCAAGCATCGAAACTCAGATGCGAGGCGACATTCCTCACCTTCCCAGGGTAATACCTTGGTACCCATTTCTGCCAACGGCTGGGTCGACCGTGGGGGTATTTTTTTTTTCTCCAACCACAAGTACAATTCACACTGCTCCCAGCGGGAATCGAACACGGGTTGTCCGAACGTCGGTAGTCCAGTCGGGTGGTTTTCCCAACTTGGCTATCGAGGTCCCCAAATGGATGTTTCTTAGCTTACGGTGTGCGGAAGTGACGTTTTAAGCTTAACTGAACTAGGCTACACGTTTAAAAAGTACGGTAACCTGTACTGTCATTTGCTCTTATTATCTTCCCAATTCAACAGAACATAAATACAGTGTTTTGTTTCAGTTTGATCAACCGAAGGGTTTCAGGACGGAATTGAACCACGACCGTTCCCACTGCCAAACCAGCCCGTCAACTACTATACCACTGACAATCTCATGATCAGATAAAAGATCGTAAATAGGCATCCCATGAAAACCAACCATGACAGTTTAATAAGGAAATGTTGTTACTTGAGCAGGCAGTGTTTTACAAGCACAAATCAATCTTACAAACAGCACACTGTATTATTTATTACTTGAGCAGGCAGTGTTTTACAAGCACAAATCAATCTTACAAACAGCACACTGTATTATTTATTACTTGAGCAGGCAGTGTTTTACAAGCACAAATCAATCTTACAAACAGCACACTGTATTATTTATTACTTGAGCAGGCAGTGTTTTACAAGCACAAATCAATCTTACAAACAGCACACTGTATTATTTATTACTTGAGCAGGCAGTGTTTTACAAGCACAAATCAATCTTACAAACAGCACACTGTATTATTTATTACTTGAGCAGGCAGTGTTTTACAAGCACAAATCAATCTTACAAACAGCACACTGTATTATTTATTACTTGAGCAGGCAGTGTTTTGCAAGCACAAATCAATCTTACAAACAGCACACTGTATTATTTATTACTTGAGCAGGCAGTGTTTTACAAGCACAAATCAATCTTACAAACAGCACACTGTATTATTTATTACTTGAGCAGGCAGTGTTTTACAAGCACAAATCAATCTTACAAACAGCACACTGTATTATTTATTACTTGAGCAGGCAGTGTTTTACAAGCACAAATCAATCTTACAAACAGCACACTGTATTATTTATTACTTGAGCAGGCAGTGTTTTACAAGCACAAATCAATCTTACAAACAGCACACTGTATTATTTATTACTTGAGCAGGCAGTGTTTTACAAGCACAAATCAATCTTACAAACAGCACACTGTATTATTTATTACTTGAGCAGGCAGTGTTTTACAAGCACAAATCAATCTTACAAACAGCACACTGTATTATTTATTACTTGAGCAGGCAGTGTTTTACAAGCACAAATCAATCTTACAAACAGCACACTGTATTATTTATTACTTGAGCAGGCAGTGTTTTACAAGCACAAATCAATCTTACAAACAGCACACTGTATTATTTATTACTTGAGCAGGCAGTGTTTTACAAGCACAAATCAATCTTACAAACAGCACACTGTATTATTTATTACTTGAGCAGGCAGTGTTTTACAAGCACAAATCAATCTTACAAACAGCACACTGTATTATTTATTACTTGATCATCACCTGGTCGCATATCCTTTGTTGAACGTTGCACTCACCACCGTCTGTCGGAAAGAATCTGCCTCTAGTCAGATCTCCCACTTTTTATGTTGTCATGTTCAAGGTTTATTAGATGTCTTGAAATTACCTTTTTTGTCTATCCCCGTCTCATCTTTCTGAAACCACTCCTTCCAGTATTGTTCTTTACAGACTCCTGTGTCTTTTCACTTGGTTTCAGTATTTTAATTTTGACAGTAATATTTTGTTTATAAATCAATTTTTTTCAATGTTTATTTTTCTTTTTTAAATATCTGCATTTACTCCTTTTCACTGTGAAAGAATACTGAGGATCTTTCTGTAGCATTTTGTATTCTTCTTTTACTTCTTTCCTTCCTCATCTGCCTTTCAGCGTCGAGGGGAGATATAATTTGCGGTCTTTTGCTCTTCTGTTCGCCTCTGCTGCTGTTATGTTTCCTAGTGCTTCTAATATTCCATCGACCCATCTTTTTTGTGGTCGACCCTTGGGTCTGGTGTTCTCACAAAGTTTGTTGAAGGCTCGTTGTGTTGTGTTTTGTTCTTTCTGCCTTGTCACGTAGCCAAACCATTTTATCTGTTGTTTCCTTATATATTCTATGGCGGGGACTATTCCTAGCTTTTTTCTCAGTTCTTCATTTCTGATCTTATCTCTCAGAATGTTTCCTGTCATTTGTCTAACACATTTCATCTCTGTAGAGGTTATTTTTTTTTATTGTTCTTGCATCTAGGGTTCATGGTCTGGCATTGGTAGCACAATGTTGGGATGAAGATTGTATTGTATAGTGCTCGTTTTGCCTCCAGAGTTATTTCCTTGTTGGACAATAGTGGTGATAACTGTCCGATGATTTGACAAGCTTTGTTGCATCTTGATTCTGTCTCTGCTGTTTGAGAATTATCGTTTATCATTATACTTCCTAGATATTTGACTTCCTCTACTTGTTTTAGTTGTCTGCCTTCTATAGTTATGTTGATGTTCTGTTTATTTTTGGCGACATTCATGACTTCTGTTTTGTTAATGTTGATTTTCATGTTGTATTTTGTGCATTTTGTTTATAATGAAACAATTTCTTCATTGTTGTTTGAGAGATAGTCCATGACTCACAGCCATAATTGGCCATTTTATTTGTTAAATATTATATTTCATATTATGTAAAATACATTAACAGTTACCTTCTATCTAGCAAATTTATCTTTAATAACCAAGAGAAAGATTAAATGAACGAAACGAAAACTACACCGTTCTTTTTTGAAAAAAAATCCAGGACTGCAAATTTTCAATTCTCAAAGACCTCTTTAAAAGTCAACTGAATTCTGATCAATGTGCCTGCTGGATAACACTGAATTGTTTCAATTTCTCTTCAAAAAGTTGAATAAATCTCAATCTAATTTCTTTCGTTTCGTGCGGTCTTGGCTAAAATAACAAAGCTTAACTCCAGGTCGACCTAAAAAATTGCAAAAGTTGTATTGGGTTAAAAATAAATGAAATAACCTTATAAAAATATATTACGAAACAATTTCATGACTTATTAATTATATTTTTTTTCTTTGCAAAGAGGCATATTTAATAACTAGACCAATATACTCTGTTTTCATAACTTCTGCTGGTATATTGGATGAAATATAAATGTTAAGGCGGCGTTCTATTTTGACTGGCTATGAATAGGTTTTAGATTAATGAAATAAAAATCTGCGGTTCAATAAACCAGCAAGCATTTCCCTTGTCCAAAAATAGCACAGATGGCGGGTGGAAAGACCTTCAATTGTTTTTTGCTTTCCTCGAGCTGTCCCGGACAACTTTGCACAGTTGTGTCCCTAGTGAATTCCCCCCGCACTGCTCACCCGTGCATCCTTGATATGGCTGGCTTAAGTCAGGTACGCCCTCCCACTCCCGCACGCGGCGTGAGTCAAATAGTTACAACTTCTCCTCACTAATTCCATTAAGTCCGATCCATTTTTTTTCCGATATAATTTAATGGCAACTTTCTTTTTAATTGTCATCTTTTCAAATGCTTTCAATCTATTACATCGGTTCTCGTTTGATGTGTAGCCTGTCACATACATCTTTCAATAATCGACAGGACTACTGTCTTCAACTATTGAGGCTACAGCAGTACGGTGACAATATGCATGTACTTACATACACATTATACGCACATACACATGTACTTACACACCTTACATACGCACATGTACTTACACACTCATTATACACACATACACACACGTACACATGTACTTACACACATTATACCTACATGTACACACATGTACTTACACGCACACATTATATATACATATGTACTTACACACATTTTAAACTCACACAGGTATTTACAAAGACATTGTTCTCACACACACACTCATATATATATATATATATATATATATATATATATATATATATATATATATGTATATATATATATATATCATAATCATCATCATCAAGTACCGGGCCTGCTGGCGTAGGTGATATGTCTCTCCACAATTTTCAATCTCGACAGTTGTTTATCATTTCTGTTGTTGACCTTCTGCCAAGCCATTCTCTTAAGCTGTCTGGTATTTTCTCTCTTTGCTTCCCTCTATCTCTTCGTCCCTCAATTTTCCCAGTTGTTACAATATATTCCAGCTGTTCTCTTCTCATTACATCGCCACAAAATGATGAATGTTTCTTCCTAATATTGGAAATTAGCTCTGTTCTTGCTTTGGCCTCTTTCAGAACGTTTTCATTACTTTTCTTAGCTGTCTATGGTATTCTCAACATTCTTCTGTAAAACCACATTTCTAGAGACTCCAGTGATTTCCTTGGCTGTTGTCCTATTGTCCATAATTCACAGCCATATGTTAAGACTGGCTCTACGTAACATTTAAGAACTCTTTCTCCCGTTTCTATTGCTAAAAATGGATTGCACAGTATCTTCCCCATTTTTTGGAAAACTGCTTTTGCATGAGCCATTCTGTATCTCACTTCTGTTGTACATCTTCCGACTGTTACCATTACTTCTTATATATATATATATAGGTCAAGGAAACACTAAGGACCAGGAGACTGTTCGTGTGATAATCACCATTTATTGTAGTTCACTTTTAAAGAAAATGTCAGCGCTAAGTAGTTAGAGTAATTTCGCCACATAGGGCACAGAAACAACATGGCACTTTTCCAAGTTGTATATCTGGGTCTGGCTATCGTCTTTGCTATACCCCACTTTATCGACTCCTTATTAGAAAACCCGTACAAATATTTCATTTGAGCATGATGGAGCTGGAAATGTGGAACAACTATATGCTTGCAGGTGACTGGAGTACAACTCTGCCGACACCTCAGGTGGCCTGTTCTGTGATATTAAGTCAGAATGTTGCCTTTACGGCGACGATATTCTAGCCCTATATCTCCAGGTTGAGCCGCGATAGCTCAGTGGTTAGTGAACTGGACTACAAAGGACAAGAGGTAGGGTTCGATCCCAACCGACGGCTTCCGGGTTCACCCAGCCTTTACTCGGTACCGGATTTTTTTCTGGGAAAGTGAAGCGGCACGGGCGTAATACCGACCACATTACCTCAAAAATTATATGCCGAAGATCTGTAAAATTTATGGTCACTAACGCCATATTCCCTATACGCCACTTGGCGTGACGGGGGTACTTTACTTTTTTTTTTTTATTAGAATTGAAAACAAACAAGGAGAATATCAGCAGATAAGAAAATGAGTGCGACAGGTACGCGTATTGTTACCACATCTATTTTCTGTGTACAGCGACAATATTATTAGAACATTTGTAAAACAAGTCTGGAGTTAAAGTTGGGGGATCTCCAGGTTGCTGTCAAGCGCGTGCGTAGCGATTCTCCCTCCAAGAATGAAGATACCCATGGCAGGGAGTGGATGCAATCATCAGATCTGGGGTCCTTTTGGGGGTCCTAGGCAATAGTCATGAGTTGCCACTGGAGGCCAGTCTGATCGAGTACACGTTTTCGACAGCTCCTGATGAGTCAGTCACGTTTGATGAGCTTGTTGTAAAACATGGCTCACAGAAAGGCTCTGCAAATTCTGGGGAGTATATACGTCAGAACATATTTTTGTGCCTACACCTTTGGTTTGCCAGGTCACAACTGAAACATTTGAAGCATCGCTGTCACCACCCAGTTCACACGAACAGGTCGCTCCTGTCGTTAAAATCGAACCTGTCAGCATCGTTGAATGTTCTCAATCTGCATCACTCAGTTTGAAGGACACATCCCTAGATTTGTTTGGTGACAGTACATTTGGACCTGCAGACACTGAAGCCTTATCTTTTATGGCCTTGACTTTTCCAATGCTGTCGACACAGAGACTTCTGTGGTCACATTTGATGACGCCAGCGAGTTTATCAGTTCTTCTCTCTCGTCTGCTGATGTTGAGCTCCAGTCCAAGCACACGTCAAAGCAGTATCACGAATCAAGTCCTGAACAAAGTCATCTTGACTTCCTCAGTTGAGACCACCAACAGATTTTCACCGTAGACAAAAACCAAGCCACGGAAGCAATTGAAGGCATCAGACAGAACTCTGGCATTAGAAGTCTCTTGTCCGCAAGATGGCATTAACAACCTGGATGTCATTGGGGCACATCAAAACAAGAAATGATAGAAAGTCATTACTGAACACAAATGCAGCTTGTAGATATCGGATGAAAGAAGAGCTCCTTGGCATAAAGTCTGAGGAATAGATTTGAGAAGAGAAGAATCCTGAACTGAAGACAAAAGTTGATGATTTACCGAAAGAAATCAAATACATGAAGAATTTGATGGAAGATGTTTGTAGAGCTAAAAGATTAAGATTGAATTAGGGATAATGAATTCATCTTCTCTCTCTCTCTCTCTCTCTCTTTCTCCCCCCACACACACACAATAAAATAATTTATGTTTGCTGTGAAGATTCACAAATATCTTATCACTTCATGTCGTATATATTGGCTCTATAAATCATTGTTTCTGGTGTTTCATTGTCACTTTTCAGATGTAGATTATATTCAAGTTCTACGTTTTAGCTCCTTGTTGACACCTACACACACGCCACTTAGTTTTTGTTAGATTTGAGAAAAAGAAACATATTAGTGTCATATTTTGTATGTTCAAAATAAAAAAAAATTCTGAGCACTAAAAAAAAAACATTATTGTAGTTCTTTTGAAAGAGGTCAATGCAAAAAGAGAGCAAATTTCCAATATTAGGAAGAAACAATCAATATTTTTTTGCAATGTAATGAGAAGGGAATAGCTGAAATATATTGTGACAACTGGGAAAATTGAGGGACGGAGAGATAGAGGGAAGCAAAGAGAAAAGATATCAGACAGCTTAAGAAAATGGCTTGGCAGATTGTCAACAATAGAAATAATAAATAACTGTCGAGATCGAAAGTTGTGGAGAGACACGATCACCTACGCCACCAGGAATGGTACTTAATGATGATTATTGAAGCTCAATGTTATTGTTGACATCAGATCATTCCAGGAAAGTCTATTGTTTCTCTGTAACTTTCAGCAAATGATGGATTGTGTACACGGTTAGTTTTACTAATAATTTAAAGGACCAAGTTTAAAACTTCACAATTTCCTTTCTGTTTTTTTTTTTGTGTGGAACATTATCATATGTGAATTTGTCTATAACAAACACAATATAAAATTCAGACATATAATACGTGTTTACGAACACGGCTTAATTGAGATGCTTCTACGCAGTGAAAATAAAAATAAATTAGACAATTTGGCTGAAGATCTTAGCACATTGAAAAGAAATTTAAGAAACGACACATTCGAAAATAAAATAAAAATTGTCAGATAAATGACGAATAACAATACAGGCGAAAATCAATAGCATAAATTTGATTGATTTATTTTGCTTAAGCAAACCGTGGAGACAGAAGTATAGGCTGCAGGATGGACGTGGGTTCATTTGGAGAAGATAGCACAGAACAGGGTCCGTTGGCAGAGTGTGGTTGCTGCCCTTTGCTCCACGAGGAGCTGCAAAGCATTTGTGGTCTGTGATATGATTCTGCTTTAGGCAGTGGCGTATACTGGTTTTGGGGTCTGGGCTACCGCTGACATAATAAATAAAAACATACATTATATTCAGTAGGCCAACATAAAGTAATATTTTCTAATGACTTCACGACATTTTAAATTACATGTACATGTACTTACTTATTTACATGTAAACTCTTTCCGTCTTGTTTGGGACGAAAATGTCTTGATGACTTTGTCATAGAAAGACAGGACAACCAGAAAGATAAGTGCCTAACTGTGGATATTGAGGCAGATCTTTCAACTACAGGACAACCGGAAATTACACAGATAAGCTACAGCAAGCTGTAACCTCACAGAAGAAACACATGAGGACATTTTCTCAGCAGTAGCTTTTGTCATGATGACTAGTTCGGCACATAAAGTTGTTTTAATGGAAACTATTTATTTTGTCCTAAATGTGTTTGCACTTTTCTTGTAGTCAATTAGGTTGTTCATTAACCATGTGTGTAAACAGTATAACGAACTGTTTGGTAATTATTACCAGGCCTTGGATCACTACATTAATGTCACCTCACGTGAGATACAACAACTGTGCCCTAGAAAACTTCACCGCTCTAATTTATCTCCCTCTGAGCTTCGGGCTCTCTCTAATCTCCGCCGCCGAGAAGACATTATCATCAAACCGGCCGATAAAGGGGGGGGGGGGGGCGGTGGTAGTTTGGCGCGGAGACTTATACATTTCAGAGGGCAACAAACAACTATCTAATACCATGTTTTATAAACCCCGTCCTGACGACGCTACTGTCCCCCGCAATAAGCAGGTCCAATCTACCATCAAGGAACTGATCCGTGACCACCTCCTTCCCCCTAGCGCGTCTCGCCTTATTATCCCGAATAGTGGTCTTGGAAAACCATCTTTCTATATGCTCCCCAAAATTCACAAAATCGACTATCTAGGACGCCCCATCGTGTCTGCGTGTGCTTGCCCGACTGAACACATATCTGACTATCTAGACAGTGTCTTCCAGGACGCCCCATCGTGTCTGCGTGTGCTTGCCCGACTGAACACATATCTGACTATCTAGACAGTGTCTTCCAGCCCATGGTTGCCAGTCTTCCTTCATATGTCAAGGACACAAACCATGCACTTAATATCTTCTCTTCTATCTCTCTCTCCCATGGTCGCTCATACCGACTTTTTAGCCTTGATGTTTGCTCCCTCTACACCTCTATTCCTCACTCCGACGGCCTCTTAGCTCTACGTTTCTTTCTTGACCAGAGACAACACCCCTCTGTGGATACTGCCACTCTTCTCCGCCTTACTGAGCTTGTACTCAACCTTAATACCTTTGAGTTCGATGGTGACTTCTATGACCAGGTTAGTGGAGTAGTCATGAGCACCAAGATGGGCCCCAGCTATGCTTGCCTGTTTATGGGCTACCTTGAGTACCAAATTCTCAATTCATATCAAGGTCCCCTTCCCATCATATACCTTCGGTACATTGATGACTGCTTCGGACTTACCGATTTACCTGAGGATGCCCTCTCCAGGTTAATCGACCACATTAGTGGCTATCACAAAGCTATTAAGTTCACATCTTGTACATCCACTTCCTCTGTCACCTTCCTAGATCTTATCGTTTCTTTGGGTACTTCTGGCCTCCATACCTCGGTTTTCTATAAACCCTCAGACGCCCATTGCTATCTTCTCTACACTTCATCCCATTCACCTTCTTGTCGTGATTCTATTCCGTTCTCTCAGTTACTGCGTCTCCGTCGCATCTGCCAGGATGACCAAGATTTTCTCCTACAGGCTCACCTCATGTTAGGTTTCTTCAGCCGCCGGCTTTATCCAGACTCGATCCTCCAGTCTGCCCTCAAGCGGGTCCTCCTTATCTCCCGTCCCGAGGCATTCACCCATTCCAACCGCCCCCCTTCTGAGAGAACTATACTCACCCTCACATATCATCCTCACAACTTAGCTGCTGTGAGGATACTCAACCGCTACCGTTCCATTCTCCTCTCTGATCCCACTACCCGTCTACTTTTTAGTGATCCCCCGATGATCGCGTTTAAGCGTGACAGGAATCTGAGAGATATTTTGGTTAGGAGCCATCTCCCTCGCTCCCACCCTCAACACTTCGGTACGGCCCCTTGTGGTCGTAACTGTATCACCTGTGCCTATGTGCTCCCTGCTGACTCGGTCTTGTTCTCTAATGGACGGTTCGAGATCAAGCATAGCTTCACATGTGTGTCCCGCAACATCATTTATGCCATCATATGCCAACGATGCCACATGACCTATATTGGTGAGTCTGGGAGAAGATTAGCGGAACGATTTTGTGAACATCTACGTGATGTCCAACAAAATACTGGTACTCCGGTGTCTTCCCACTTCAACTCCCCTGATCACAAGGGCAAAGACGACATCCGTGTCACTGGTATTGTCCTTTGTCACTCTGGCGACCGCAGCCGCTATACTTTGGAAAATCGCCTTATAGTCCAGTATGGTTCGCTGACCCCGAGAGGTATGAATGTATCACACTCATACGCATAGTTTCCTTTTGGTTGCTCCTTCCCTTTTGCATGGCCTTCTCTACTACACATATTTGGGTTCTTTGGTCTACTTACTATGCCATGCTTTTTATAGTTCTTCTCCTCTAGTCCCTTATGAGACACTTCGGTTTTCTCCTCTATACCTTTTTTTTCTGTGCTCCTTACCTCCTTACCCCTCATTTGTTTTTATTGTACCCCACTCTCAGACATCTCACTCTTACCGTCTTTTTACACCTGTTAGTCTACTATTCGATTATTTCTCCTTTGTGTTTGCACACTGACCCCTGTGCGTACTCCTCTGGTTCTGTGTACATTTACGCACTTTTTTGCACGTTTCTCGACGTTCACGACAGCCGCACTTGGTTACGATTTCATTTTGGATTTGACAGGATAGTTTTATTTATTTTGTTTTCTTTAACACATTTCGATTGTTTTTGTTTTGGTTGTTTCGTTATTAGTTTTGTGTGTGTGTTTTTTTGTTTGTTCCTGATGAAGGCCTATTGAGCCGAAACGTTGTTTAGTGTGTGTCGACCACTTGTCACGTAAAGCTTCTTACATACCATTTTTTTATTTTTTTATTTTTCCTTGGTAATTATTAGTTTGTTTTTATATTGTGCCGTGATCTCTGCCAATAGTCTGTTCTTTAGAGTTCACTATTACATCTATATACGGATTTAAAACACAAGAACTATTTACAATTTGTTTGTCCTTTGTTGGATCTCTGTGCATTCTGGCAGAAAGGATTCAATTAAAGGTAGGCTGAAATTACATTTATAATTATGTTACAAAAATAACATCCAATATTAAATATTGTATATTAGTGTATGTACAGTAGACAAACAGAAAAAAAAAGACCAGACAAAACAGACTTTAGACAAACAAATACCCTGTTTTAATGTAATGCATTTCGCATACTGACTGCTAGAAATTGTAGACCTCCCTCGTGACGTTATGAGGTAATATGGTGACGCGCGCTCGGGCCTGTGTACAGAGGACCTTGTTCGGACAATGAACAATTGATGTACACATTCCCAGATAATCTTCATAGGTCTGCACAAATGTCGACGTCAGCATTTTCTTGTGAACGAGACTGAGAGACAGAATTTGAGATAGCGACGCTGCACAAGCAAACTGGAGCTGCCAGGAAAAGTGAAATACGATGAGACTATCACCTTTCGGAAATAGCTAGGAGCCACCACGAAACCATGCATATTTACATACGAAATAGACTTTGCCATTATCCAACGAGTTGATGAAATGTGATTGTCTGTGACATAGTTATTATTCTTGTTTACTGTGTACAATTGTTGTATACATTTTATCTCTGTAGTCTTTTTGTTTTGAATTCCAACATTATCTAAGTGATTTTCGACTAAATAAAAACAGAAACAAAACATGCAATTCTAAAGACATTGCATGAACTGAAATGGCCCAACACTCCTCATCACTCACACTCTTCTTCTTATCTTCTTCTTCACTTCTTCTACTTCCTCCTCTTCTTCATCTCCTTCTTTTTCGTATTCGTCCTCTTCTTTTTTCTTCTCTTCCTACTCTTCCTCTTATTCTTCTTCCTCTTATTCTACTTCCACTTCCTCCGACACTTCTTCCTCTTATTCTACTTCCACTTCCTCCGACACTTCTTCCTCTTATTCTACTTCCACTTCCTCCGACACTTCTTCCTCTTATTCTACTTCCACTTCCTCCGACACTTCTTCCTCTTATTCTACTTCCACTTCCTCCGACACTTCTTCCTCTTATTCTACTTCCACTTCCTCCGACACTTCTTCCTCTTATTCTACTTCCACTTCCTCCGACACTTCTTCCTCTTATTCTACTTCCACTTCCTCCGACACTTCTTCCTCTTATTCTACTTCCACTTCCTCCGACACTTCTTCCTCTTATTCTACTTCCACTTCCTCCGACACTTCTTCCTCTTATTCTACTTCCACTTCCTCCGACACTTCTACCTCTTATTCTACTTCCACTTCCTCCGACACTTCTACCTCTTATTCTACTTCCACTTCCTCCGACACTTCTTCCTCTTATTCTACTTCCACTTCCTCCGACACTTCTACCTCTTATTCTACTTCCACTTCCTCCGACACTTCTTCCTCTTATTCTACTTCCACTTCCTCCGACACTTCTTCATCTTCTCTTTCTTCCTCTTTCTCCTCTTCTCACTACTCTTCTTCAATTTCTTTATCTTCTTTTATTCTTCTTCAGCGATCAATTTATGTTTTACAAATACTTCGCCTCAAAACTGCAAGGATCACGAACAGGATAGTGTATGCACTTATAACTTATGATGTTGTACAGCACGTTTTGCACTGAGCAGATGTGAGCTTCAACACTCTTGGCAGAAAGCCTGCTTCAGAATCGGTGAGCCGGAACTTATAAGGATCCAGCTCAACTTTCTCACTTTAGCCATAAACAGTCTGTTGAAACGAGTACAGATCAAAGCCGAAGAGTAAGAGCGAGATTAAAAAAAAAAACTATTGTGCTGAAGTCGAATACGCTGATTTGAAAAGTGTAACCATTGCAGCTTGCTGTTGGTCAACCATGGCACAAAGCAATTGTGAGCATTTAATCTTTTAATGGACTGCTTTTCATTCTAAGCATGTTTGAAAGAAAGTGTTTATAATTTAACATTTATTACTTCCAAGATGCAGTCAATTGTAGATAAAATGTAGGTCCGTATTCTACCTAGTATTCCTATATTCTACAGGCAATCTGTGCAACCGTCAAGGGATACCAGAGATCGGAGGCAACGTCCAAGGAAAGTTCAAAGTTGAAATAAAAGCTGATAATTAGCCCACCCGGCTACAAAATAATTATGGTTAAACAAAGTTATTGAATATAGTTTTATGTACAGTTTATGAAGTTTTTATTAACTTAATTGAATTTGCTGCATAACTGGTTGAACTTATATATAACTACTTCTGTTCTGTTCTGTTCATAGAAAAAGTTTCACTGCATTCGAGAATTCCAATATCCGCTCCATTCACGTCACAGCTCCTGCCAAAGACAGTCGACTACCGTCCAACCCGGGTCGTTTGCACAAACAACGATTCCAAAACAATTACTGCGGTCTTGCACATATACTTGAAATATAGACATTAGTTATAAAACAACATAATAAAAGATCGACATTCTCTATTTCTTGTAGTTGTTACTATTAACGTTATTCATGCCATCCTTCATATATTTCAGCCAATTGGCTCACGCCAGTAGACAATATAATGCGGACAGCATTAAGCAAACAATTGTACACTGTATACATAACGAACACATAAAATGACACACTGTATACATAACGAACACATAAAATGACACACTGTATACATAACGAACACATAAAATTACACACTGTATTCATAACGAACACATAACATTACACAATATATTCATAACGAATACAGTTTTTTTCCAGGTGTCATGGCGGCTGCGTGTAGGTAATTTTTCTTTCCCGGCTCTTGCTAACGTGTTTAAATGATTTACGCGACAGTCTAGTAGTGAAATTATGTGCTGCTATTCGCCGTTGTAGTTATGTTTACTTCTGACGAGCGGAGGGACTATGAACTTCATCTACATTTCAGTGGAATATGATTTATTCTTCTTGTGCAGCGTGTTACTAATCACCGATAGGCCAACGTGTGTTCGCGGTAACAAAGGCAAACATCTATTTTGACAACAATACACCTAGCGAGAATGTTAATCCCGAATGTACAAAGTCTGTGACGGTAGATGGGGAGGAAGAATCAGAAATGATCAACGACTCAGAAAGCGAAAACAACAAGTGTGTGATACACAAGAGGCACGAAAGACGAATGTAGCTGATCATCGTGAAAGAGAGCCATATCACGTACTATTCCAAAGAAAACCATGGAGAGAGCTACAACTACCTTGGACATACTATAACCAGTGATGGAAAATGTAAATCTGAAATAAACAAAAGAATAGGAATGACAAAAAGTAATTTAAATCTCATGAAAAATATACTAACATCAAAACATATAACATCAGGGTTAAAACAAAGAATAGCAAAATGTTATATCTCCTCAGCATTCCTGTATAGTGCAGAAACATGGACATTAGACTAGAAAACTGAACAGAAAATTGAAGTCTTTGAAATGTGAATAGGTAGAATTGGATGACAAGAAAAGAAAACAAACAATGAAGTATCAAAACAATTTAAAATTATAAGAAAATTTCTAAACACAATTCAGACATTACAATTGAGAATTATGGGGCATGTTAAAAGACACAACAGCCTACTAAAAGTAATCTTGGAAGGGACAATACAAGGTAAAAGAGACAGACCAAGACTAACATGGATGAGTAGTATTAAAAGATGAACAAGTCAGACTTTGACAACGTGCCACATCAAAGCAAGAGACAGAGCGGAATGGCGCTCCATGGTAGCCAACCTTCGATGCGGAACTCAATAAATGAATTCATAACGAACAGAGATAAGTAAACACACATCAAATATCATGCGTGGACGTGAGTAAAGCGTAGAGAATATAAAAAAATAAACATGAAAATTGTCTCCACTTGTTTAGCTTCTTGATACCATTTTACGTTCATTTTTTCATACATAGAGAACACATAAGAGCAATGAAGACATGTTAAAAGATGTAAACATTAAAAAAGAAATGGCTTACAAACACCATTCTACAGAGGAAATTAAAACACTATGATCACGCCAAAAGATACAGCGTGCTGGAAAGAATAATAATGGAAGACACGGTTCCTGAGCTACTCATCAGGGACAGAACAAGAACAAGTTTTTTTTTTCAAGAAATCAAGGAGATCGTGAACATGACAACAGAAGAAATGGGAGATCTGGCTACAGACAGAAATTCCTTCAGACTGGCAGTGGTGAATGCAACGTTCTGCAATACACATGTGACGTGATGATGATGAACGAGCTTGTAACATTAATCATTGATAAATAACGAAAACATAACTTAACAATCAGCGTCCATATTTATTAAATAACCTGTAATTAATTTTGAAGTAAGAGGTGGGCTGGCTAAGGTCGTTTTGTTCAGGTATGTTAGGGTGGGTATCTAAATACCGCTCTGACCAGATGGAAATCTTTCTCATTCTGTGCAGGGTTCTAGTGGTCACAGACGGAGAATTATCAGCATCCATCGATTTTTATCGACAAATCTCTCCGATCTGAAGTGGCCAGATAAAAAGTCTTAAAGAGCAGCTCTGTTGTGGACCACTTCCGACCTCCAAGCATGGATACGTTCAGCATTGTAGTGATTTGTACACAACATGACGAATGGAAGTTTTACAAATTATCTACTAATTCTAAACCGGACCCAAACCGAATAAAAAAATGAATTTTATAGCAAAAATGCTATCACCTGTCATTTGTAATAGTAGTGAAATATTACTTTTAGGACAGCATCAAAACATGATAGCTGAATAGTAAACCTACATTATTTACATATTTATTTTTATGAATTTAAGATGTAATGGGGAGAAACTTTACATCAAATGAAACCATAAGAGAAGATATCAACCAAGATTATATTCTAAGGAGGAGGTACTGGAAGTATATCGGCCATGTGCTCAGAATAGATAAAAGAAAGGCTCTTATACCATGCTTTCAAGCAGACACGTGGGGACAAAAGAAAGCATAGAAGTAAACTAACAAAACTAACATTAACTAACTAAACTGACTAAACCAACCAACAAACAAACATACCAACCAACCAACCAAGTAGCTAACTAACTGAACTGAATTGAACTGAACTGAACTGAGCTGAACTGACTAACTGACAGCTAACTAGCTAACTAATGACTGATGACTGACTGACTTAAATATTTCTAATTAAAGTTTAAACTAATGAAACAATGTGAGCTTTTTGGTACTCAAACACAATATGTGAAATCAGAACTCCAAACCTGAAATACAGCTTCTCTCGATTTCTACTATCCTTTCCAAACACTAGTTTAGTTTAGTCGACAGATTATCTTCATTGCATAACGTACAATTTCATAATGCGCAGAGATTGTGAAAACACTGAAGATGGTTTCAACTCAGATGCACGAACTCTGCAGCACCCATGAAAGCAGTGAAAATGGACGGGATGATTGGGTAGAATAACAAATTTGGTCTGAGCAGCGGCCACATTTTGTCTATTCTTTTCGACTTTACACAGTCAAAGGTTGATTCATTAACGTGCGCAGACCGCACACAGGACCTCCAGTTTTTCGCCTTTATTCTAGAGTACTAGACATTGGACTTCACTACCCAGAGACGAAGACGGGTAAAGTCAAGACAAAATCTACGGATTTGAATTCGCTAATTCTCAACGCCTTCAGCAGGATTCAAATTTGAAGCCTGGGACAATCTCTGACACCTTCCATTTTATTCTTTATAAAAGGATACTCACTTTGTTATGAAATTAAAGGAAGACAGAACCGGCAATAGTAATGAAGAAAATGAAGAAATAAACATGATTTTCTTTAAAGCAGCAAATAAACTAATAATAGTGATCTAGAATTTACTGCTGGTGTCAAGGTTAAGAAGAATGTTGAGAATACCATGGACAGCTAAGAACAGTAATGAAAATATTATGGGCCAACGCAAAAAGAGAGTTAATATTCAATATTAAGAAGAAACAATCATCATTTTTTTGGCCACATAATGAGAAGGGAAAAGGTGGAATATACTGTGACATCTGGAAAAATTGAGGGACAAAAATATAGAAGGAAGCACAGAGACAAGACACCAGACAATTTAGGAGAATGGCTTGGCTGAATGTCAACAACAGAAAAGATAAATAACTGTCGAGATCGAAAGTTGCGGAGAGACATGACCACCTACGCCAACAGGCATGGTACCTGATGATGATGTCAAAGTTAGCAAACTATAAGAGACCTGATAAACCAGCTAGAGATAAGTGTGACTCAACAATTTACAGCCAGTATGGATAAAGAGGGAAGGGAAACTAGATTCCAAAATATGGGGCGAAGAGGTCGAGTGAATCAGGTCGAATAACACAAGATACTGGACTTTTGACGAATATCATGTTGAGGTGGGAGATGCCAGATAGGAGCGTCACGCTGGAGTCTAAAAAAAAGACTTATCATCCAACACAACACCGGTGTCATTAGTTGCTACACGTTGTAAGGGCATAAAAAACCGTAAAGAGCCCCCGTCACGCCAAGTGGCGTATAGGGAATATGGTGTTAGTGACCATAAAGTTTACAGACCTTCAGCAAATGATTTTTGGGGTAATGTGGTTGGTATTACTCCCGTGCCGCTTTACTTTCCCAGAAAAAAATCCGGTACCCATTTAAGGCTGGGTGAACCCTGAAGTCGTCTGTTGGGATCGAACCCCACCTCTTGTCCTTTGTAGTCCAGTTCACTAACCACTGAGCTATCGCGGCTCCCACGTTGAAGGACATACTTTGGAGGAAATCTGAGCACTTATGGCCTTGTCCGATATGCAATGATAATGACCTGTCGACTAAACTAAACTAAACTAAACTAAACCAAAGTAAATTAAACTAAACCAAACTAAATTAAACCAAAATGAACTAAAGTAAATTAAACTAAACCAAAATAAATTAAAACAAACTAAACCAAACTAAATTAAACTAAATAAAACTTAACTAAATTAAACCAAACTAAACTAAACTAGATTAAACTAAACTAAATCAAACTAAACTAAATGAAATAAAACTAAACAAAACTAAACTAAATTATTGCACCTTACTTTACATTTCGATACAATGCAACAAAAGAGCGAAAAAAACAAAAACAAAAACAAAACATTTCTCATGTACTTAACAGAATAAGAATATCTATTTTTTATTTGCGAAAAAAAGAAATGGACATGTCTCGCAAAAAGAGCACGTTGTTACCAGATTATTCTGGTTTTTCTTTTACTTTGTTGGACTCCATTATCATAAATAGTTGACGGCATAGCGCTTCATTTGAAACATGTCGGACCTCTTGCCATTCTCACCGATTTAATTAGATAAACGTTTTCTTAAACGAGAAGGATTCGATTGTAAACGTTTCATCGTGAATTCTAAAGTTCGTCCCAGGAATAGATTACCGAAGTTTTATTTGAGTATTTTTTAGCTGCTCGCAACATCTCGCAAGGTGCGAGATTAGAACTCATTTGCCGATCTTGATCTACGCGCCGCCGTGAAGTGATTGGTCTCTCGTGTTCGGCACGTGCTTGCATAGCAACGCCAGACCGCTGCAATCTGTCGTCTGGAAGCAATTCTTAAATTCGGGGGGAAAAAAAGGTTATCGAAAGGTGGTGTAAGCGATTGAAGATAAGTGGTGGGGCAGACCTGGACAGGGTTTTTGTAAACCTACAAGAAGCTTCGAAAGTGTAAAATACACTTCAAATAACATTAATGACGCTGTAAATTCCACTCCATATACCTGGGAGTCAAGTTACAAGCAATAATAAATAAACCAGTGTTATTTTATTTGTGAGTTTTTCTGAGTGCTGTAAAAGTACCTGTGTTTCTGTGTAAAGTCAAGTAGCAGGTTTAGCTTAAAAGATGTAAACAAACAGCAGGTACTTCATTTTTTAACTTTGGATTTATTTTGTTGTTTTAAAACAAGACTATCTGAAATGAAAGTGTGAACTTTCTAACATGTAAATCGAGAGATTATATATATATATCTATATTACTATCATATCCCATCTTCATCGAGCCAGGCAAGACTTCCTTTTTTCCTTTCCTTTCCTTCCTTTTCTTTGCATTCCTTTCTTCCTTCCTTCCTTCCTTTTTTTTTTCTTTCTTTCTCAGTCTGAGATTTTTCGCTACTTTCGACCCAAAACTTTCAACTTTATTAAGATATACTTGTGAGAGTGAATTGATTTTTCTGCGAGCAAGACAACCTAAATGTGTAAGGCATGTGAAGAGACACAATATCCTAGTAAAAGTCATCTTGGAAGGGAAAGTACACGGTAGATGAGGTAGAGGCAGACCAAGACTAAAGTAAACTGAAAACATCAAAAGATGGACAGATGAACCTATAACAACGTGCTCTATCAAAGCAAGAGAGAGAGAGAGAGAGAGAGAGAGAGAGAGAGAGAGAGAGTAAAATGGCTCTGTATGGTAGCCAACTTTCGGTGTGGAGGCGGCACCCAATGAATAAATAAATAAATACTTAACCAAAATGTTCTCACAACGTTTGTTGAAGGCTCGTTGTGTTGTGTTTTGTTCTTTCTGCCTTGTCACGTGGCCAAACCATTTTATCTGTTGTTTTCTTATATATTCTATGGTGGGGGCTATTCCTAGCTTTTTTCTCAGTTCTTCATTTCTGATCTTATCTCTCAGACTGTTTACTGTCATTCGTCTAACACATTTCATCTCTGTAGAGGTTATTTTACTTATTGTTCTTGCATCTAGGGTCCAGGTCTGGCATTGGTAGCACAACGTTGGGATGAAGATTGTATTGTATAGTGCTCGTTTGCCTCCAGAGCTCTTTCCTTGTTGGACAATAGTGGTGATAACAGTCCAATGATTTGACAAGCTTTGTTGCATCTTGATTCTATCTCTGCTGTTTGAGAATTATCGTTTGTCATTAGACTTCCTAGGTATTTTAATTCATCTACTTGTTTTAGTTGTCTGCCTTCTATAGTTATGTTGATGTTCTGTTTATTTTTGGCGACGTTCATGACTTCTGTTTTGTTGATGTTGATTTTCATGTTGTATTTTGTGTCTGAGATGTTGAGTTTGTTTAAGTGTTCTTGTAGGTCTTCTATTGTTTCATGTATTAGTGCCTGGTCGTCTACAATTAAAAGCTCGTTGATCTCCTATATTAGAAACACTAGTAAACATAACAGCATCAGAGGCGAACAGAAGAGCAAACGACCGCAAATTATATCTCCTCTCGACACTGAAAGGCAGATGAGGAAGGAAAGAAGAACCAAAATGTGTATTCTACTCCTATGACCATCGCGTATCTTCTTCTTCTTTTCTCTTTTCACTGATACCGAAAAGGTGTCGTGGTTTAATCATTTGTCGATCTTGAGCTGCTCGAATTGTCTGAATTAGTGATTTTCCTTTGTTGTTACATGTCTCTGTCACCGCATCTATCCATCTTCTTCTGGGTCTTCCTCTTGGTCTTTTTCCATGCATTCTCGAGAAGAACGCACTTGATGGTGATTGATAAGGATTCATTCTGACCAGGTGGCCAAACCATTTAAGTTGTTGTTGTTCTATATACTCTTGGCAGGGTTTTGTTCCTACCATTTTTCTTTTGGTTTCATTTGGTATTCTATCTCTTCTTGTGTTGTTTGTTACTTTTCTCAAGCATCGCATCTCACATGTATTGATCTTTCTTAAATGTGATTTAGAAAGGGTCCATGTTTGACTTTCATAGCACAAAGTTGGTATGAAAATGCTATTTATCATTTGTTGTTTAGCTGGCATAGAAATGTTTGGATGTCTTAGCAATGGTGAAAGCTGGTATGTGACAGCATTTGCTTTTTGTAATCTCATGTCAATTTCTCTGTCCAGTTTTCCATCTTCTGTGAACATTGTGCCTAAATACTTGAATTCCTCTACTTGTCTACACATAAGGATGAAAAATAGATTATAAAGAGGAAGAACAATCTACGATTAGCAAATTACACCTCGCTCAGTGTTGACAGAACAAAAAAATGAAGAACAGAATGAAGTGCTAGAGTAAATTAACTGTTGAACATTTGATCCTGTTTTTATAATAGTTATGATAAGATGCGATAACACTGATACTGGAAATGGATAAGCAAAGTATTTAAAAGAAATCTAGAAAGCATCGCCAGAATTATCTACAATGTTGACCCCACAATGTAGACTTGTCTTGTGTACACTTTATGTGTCAATGAATTGCAAGAAAGAAATAGTTAGTTCATCTCCCTACGGAATGTCCAGGTGTGTCACCGGTGATGGCCACAAGAGCAATTTCGTTTAATTATATGCTGGGCATCTCTGTAACAATGTCCGGTAGTCATTTTGCACGTGTCACAGTTACATTTATTACAAGTGTCTGCCTACCCATCTGCCTGTCTGTCTGTCTATCTATTTATCATCATTAACATCGCCGCCGCCGCCGCCACCAAGACCACCACCACCATCATCATCATCATCATCATAATCATCATCATCATCATCAAGTGCTATATCGGTTGGCGGTGGCCATCACGTCCTTCCACAAACGTCTATCCACAGTGCATCGTATCAATTCTGTTCTTGACTGTTTCCCCATGCCATGTTTTCTATCTACACTTGTGTTTACAAGATATTATACTTTAGTCTGTTTTGGCCTTGTTGGAGCAAACTCTTAATATTCTTTTCTCATGACTTGTAGTAAGGCATTGCTTTCTGATAACGCAGATGTGTTATATTTTATTTCTTCATATATTTATTCTTGACAAACCTCTTGGATTCCTCACAAATTACACTTACATCTGAATGGTACAGCTTATCATCTTCATCTGCTAACTTATCAGTTTCATCACTTCTATGAATATTGCAATAAGATGGAGTCTGCTGAAACAGAGTTCTTTAGCATTACTGATAAAGCTTGTAGTCTATTGCTGTAACTTGGAAATACTGAGAGTCTAGCCATCAAATCTACTAAAGAAATCTGTGCTCAAGGTTGTGAACACAAAGGTAGTGGGATTCTGAGTGAAGAAACCTACTGCTTTGACCTGCTGAATATCCCTGGCAACAGCTGTGATTGCACCGGTTACTTTGAAATGCCAGAATGTATTTTGGGGGTCTCGGTAGCCTAGTTGGGAAAACCACTCGACTGGACTACCGATGTTCGGACAACCCGTGTTCGATTCCCGCTGGGAGCAGTGTGAAATGTACTCGTGGTTTAAAAAAAAAAAATACCCCCACGGTCGGATCAGCCGTTGGCAGAAATGGGTACCAGGGTATTACCCTGGAAAGGTGAGGAATGTCGCTTCTCATCTGAGTTTCGATGCTTGAAGCAACACTATACATAAATATCCGAACATTTCTGGATAGGCGGCCGAGCACATATGGTATAAACTAGCGTGCTAAGACGCCGGTTCAAATCTCGTACTTTACCTTTACCTGTACCAGAATGCGTTATGGATACCTACCTTCTGGCAATCGACGGAGTAGAAATCATTCAGCAGGTAGACATTGTGGTGACAGGTGACGAACACAAAGCGGAGAACAGTGGAAGTTGAATGTGCTGTAATGTTGAGAAGTGAGCAAGATGCAACAATTGGATACAAACTAAGTAAGGTGGAGAGATATTGTTGTTGCGGTATCAGATATCGCAAGACTTGTCGGTCGTCGAATGTTTCGTTGATCTGTGGTGACAAGAGGAATCATAATGTTTCGTTGATCTGTGGTGACAAGAGGAATCATAATGTTTCGTTGATCTGTGGTGACAAGAGGAATCATAATGTTTCGTTGATCTGTGGTGACAAGAGGAATCATAATGTTTCGTTGATCTGTGGTGACAAGAGGAATCATAATGTTTCGTTGATCTGTGGTGACAAGAGGAATCATAATGTTTCGTTGATCTGTGGTGACAAGAGGAATCATAATGTTTCGTTGATCTGTGGTGACAAGAGGAATCATAATGTTTCGTTGATCTGTGGTGACAAGAGGAATCATAATGTTTCGTTGATCTGTGGTGACAAGAGGAATCATAATGGATTGGCGATTCGCTGGAACAAGAAAATATTTCTTTGCAACTTTCGATTATGAAGCCGCAGTGGCTTAAGCAAATTAAATATACAAATAAAAGGTGATTCTGTATATAAATAAAAGGTGATTCTTTATATAAACAAAAGGTGATTTTGTATACAACTAAAAATGTGATTCTGTATATAAATAAAAGATGATTCTGTATATAAATAAAAGGTGATTCTGTATATAAACAAAAGGTGGTTCTGTATATAAATAAAAGCTGATTCTGTATACAAATAAAGGGTGATTCTGTATACAAATAAAGGGTGACTCTGTATACAAATAAAAATGTGATTCTGTATACAAATAAAAATGTGATTCTGTATACAAATAAGAGGTGATTCTGTATACAAATAACAATGTGCTTCTGTATACAAATAAAAATGTGATTCTGTATACAAATAAAAATGTCATTCTGTATACAAATAAAAATGTGATTCTGTATACAAATAAAAATGTGATTCTGTATACAAATAAAAATGTGATTCTGTATACAAATAAGAGGTGATTCTGTATACAAATAACAATGTGCTTCTGTATACAAATAAAAATGTGATTCTGTATACAAATAAAAATGTCATTCTGTATACAAATAAAAATGTGATTCTGTATACAAATAAAAATGTGATTCTGTATACAAATAAAAATGTGATTCTGTATACAAATAAAATATGATTCTGTATACAAATAAAAGGTAATTCTGAAACAAAGTGAAATACGTTGACATTTAATGTGCTATAGCTAAAAAACGTCCAGCTACAGGAACCCGTTATGAGACCGTGATGACAATATCAACCGCTTAAAGAACGGGCGTCTTGGAACTTCTAGTTGCATTTTTTTTTTTTTTTTTTTTTTTTTTTTTTTTTGCGTTCGCCAGCTTTGACCTCTGACGAAGTCCGTAGAGACTAGCTATGGACTGAATTTTGCGTGTTAATCCATTTATCCCTGGCAGCCGTGTGCACAGGGGTCCCTCGCCGTACAGGCAGATAAGTCCGTCTTCGGAGGTACTCATATGTTTTTCCGTCGATGAGTAAATGACGTTTCAAGCCGGGCCTCGCTGCTGAGACCAGGGGTGGTTGCCGCAGAGAGAAATCATAGATAAAAATCACAACTGGTGCAGCCAGGATTTGAACCCACAACCTCTCTTTTTTCGAGGCCGGCGTCTTGCCTCGAGACCAACTAGTCCCTTGATTGACTTTCAAGACCGAGCTAATCGCGATCAGCGGCAATGTCATCGACTGATCCTGACCTCAATGTCACTATCGACTGATCTTTCTAGAAGCCTTCTCAGTTAATATATACTGGCTACCGAGCGAGATGTGGAGCACACCAACTACGTTGTGTATGGGAACTGCTACTACAAAAGAACTATTTTCGCGTTACAAGTCAGAACAAGTGCCAATTTCCCAAGCAAAATTGAGAAAAGACAAAAAGTTCATGGCTTCTCACTACATCAATAAGATCCTAAAGCTCATGGCTTATGTGGACTGTGTCAAGAATCAATTTATTGGACTTGCTGTGAAGCGAGAAGAGAAGAAAGATGTCGGTAGACATGGCGATAAAGGGAAAAAATAGAGGCAAACAGAAATAGAGTAAGATCATGAGAGTTGAATCTTGTCATGTTGATGAGAAAAAACACTGAAACAATAGACTGGAACATAATGATGTTAGTGAGAGAGAGAGAGAGAGAGAGAGAGAGAGAGAGAGATGTAGAGCTTTGTCGCAACAGGGTAGTGACCTCTACGTATATGTACATATGTATGCGTATTGTGTACGCATGTGTTGTAAGCATGTATGTGTGATCTGCAGAAGAATGACATAATTTTGTTCAGAAAAGCTAGGGTAAACAAGTACTTTATTAACTTGATGACTCGGGCCAAAGCCACCACATAGAGCAGAAATAATAACTCGCTATGTCTGACTATTCACTGCTAAGTTTTGAAGGTTTTGTTCTTAAGCCCACAGTTGAGCATTCTCGATCAATTGTTCCATATATATGTTTTTTCTTATCGTCCTTGTTTTCTTTGCCAGCCAGTGACACAGAGCTCTGGCCATTGGGTCTTTTTTTGTTCATTCTGAGCGCATGACCGATGCATTTGCGGTGCCTTCTCCTCAATTAGCTTGATTGACAAGCATTCTTGATAGTTTCACTTCATGTAAAGTCTCTCCAACGCACGTTATCAGCGCAAAACAGTCCTCATAAACTTTGACTTTGTCCATTTGCAAAACACTTCGTGTTAAACATATTTTTTCTACTAATAGCAACCGTCTTAGCTGCCCAAATGTAAATAATTATCTTAATGTCAAGAAAATATTAACTTATTCTACTAACTAAACAATTTTCTTGACAAATCGACTTCTGTAGCAATTAAAAACAAGTACGGATAGTGTCTACTTGAGGTCCAAGTTGACATGTTTTGTCCAGTCTATGAACGATGACCTCAAACTGCTTGTAAAATACATGTCCTGGTCACTTTGTCAACACGTCCCCACATAATCATGGGTTTTGAGGAAGCCTCCACAAAGTGGGCGTATCCTTCGACCAGCGAGCCTAATTGTTGTGACCGGTGAAGACCTTAATTTTTCATTCAAGTTAATTTTTCCAAGAAGCAGGGCAGGTAGTTTCCAATATCAATGGGGGCTGGTCAGCTTATGGGTGACCACAAACCACGCACACGACCCCAGTTGAATCTCACTCCACACCCGTTGGTCAGACAGCGTGTACAACAGCCAGTCTAACAATAGCTTAACAAAGTATAGTCCGACTCCCTTGACACTCGGTCTAAAGCGGGACGTTGTGAAACCTGATTTCTTGAGCTTCATGGTTTTTTTTTTTTAATTCTTAGACTCATTCATTCAATTGCCCCGCTTTCATCTTCATTTTTTTTTCTTTTTAGACTTATTCATCCAATTTTTTCTCTTTCATCTTCTTCTTTTTTCTTTATTTCATCACTTCAAACATCTGTACACACAATTCTTTCCTGACACATGCGATCACAATTTCTTGACCTGCATGTTTCAAGTTTAAGCTTTTATCAAAGAGCAGTGACGTAAGACCGGTAGTATCGGACTGGCTTCACCACATTCCCCTCATACTTTGAAGAAAAAAAATCAGTAGTATAGATATTCCAAAATTTCAGGAACTGAAAAAAAGTAAGTAGTAAAATTAATGTTCTGACTTCACTATTTAAAGATCAGTGGTAACAATAATGTCGGGACCCAGAGATCAATAGACAACAAAGTGCATGTTTCACAAAGATAACTAATGCGAGGCTTCAGGTAACACATATTTTGAGAACAAATAATGAATTGATCTCAATAAGAAAAAGAATAAACAGCATCAGCAACAGTTGTAATAGTGGCAGTAGCAGTAGTAGTAGTCACAGCAATAGTAGTAGCCACAGAAATAGTAGTAGCCACAGCAATAGTAGTAGCCACAGAAATAGTAGTAGCCACAGCAATAGTAGTAGCCACAGCAATAGTAGTAGTCACAGCAATAGTAGTAGTCACAGCAATAGTAGTAGCCACAGCAATAGTACTAGCCACAGCAATAGTAGTAGTCACAGCAATAGTAGTAGCCACAGAAATAGTAGTAGCCACAGCAATAGTAGTAGTCACAGCAATAGTAGTAGCCACAGAAATAGTACTAGCCACAGCAATAGTAGTAGCCACAGCAATAGTAGTAGCCACAGCAATAGTAGTAGCATTTGTAGCAGCAATAGTGGGGACAGTAGTAGCAACAAAAGTAGTACTAGTGCAGTAGCAGTAGCTAGCAGTAGTTGTAGCAGTAGTAGTATTAACAGCAATAGTAGTAGCCACAGCAATAGTAGTAGCCACAGCAATAGTAGTAGCATTTGTAGCAGCAATAGTGGGGATAGTAGTAGCAACAAAAGTAGTACTAGTGCAGTAGCAGTAGCTAGCAGTAGTTGTAGCAGTAGTAGTTTTAACAGCAATAGTATTAGCCACAGTAATAGTAGTAGCATTTGTAGCAGCAATAGTGGGGATAGTAGTAGCAACAAAAGTAGTACTAGTGCAGTAGCAGCAGTAGTTGTAGCAGTAGTACTAGCAGAAGTTGCAGCAATTTGCTTTTCAGTGGCAATAGATCAAAACATAACATTAGCATTAACAACATATTCCACGGACTTCCGGTCAATATGGCGGATAGGCGACAGGAGCCGCTGAGGCTCTGTTTGAAAAGTGTCCCTTGTTGCAGTTACCTCATATTCAAGTCCGGCTTGCTGCAGGAGCTACTTAGTTTAGTGCTCTGTGTACACCGTGAGCTGTGTATTTCATCCGGATCCTGTTCTGATATTCCGATTATTTACAATGAATGATGATATCATATGACGAAGGACAGTTTGGCTGTGTTCACGTTCGGTGTGGTTACGCCTTATGTCTTTTGGCGTGTGCTGCAGCGCACTGATGGGGACTGCAGCTGCCTTTCTTTGTTTGGATCCTTCAATGCGATGAGATGTTAATTTGACTAACTCCTCTGGCACGGACGGTTGAACAATTATGGATTTTTAATTCGTTTGCAGTTGCCGGGGCCTTCGACTAACTACAACCTACTCCACATACGCCAAAAGAGTAGCAGGAACCATATAAATTACTTATAAATATTAACAACATACGAGTACACTCATATCTAAATGTGGGGGATTAGTTGGTTTCGATGCAAGACGCAGGTCTCGAGACAGAGAGGGAGGTTGTGAGATCAAATCTCGACTGCACCAGCTGAGATTTTTATGTGTGATTTATTCCTGCGGTAACCAGGGGTCTCAGCAGCGAGGCCCGGCTTGAAACGTCAATTACTCATCGACGGAAGAAATATGAGTACCTCCGAAGACTGAGTTATCTGCATGTGAGGCGAAGGACCCTTGAGCACACGGCTACCAGGGAAAACGGATTAACATGCAAAATTCAGTTCCTAGTCTCTAGGGACTTCGCCTGCAGTAAAAGCTGGCGAACACAATATATATATATATATATATATATATATATATATATATATATATATATATATATATATATATATATATATATGTTTTTTCTTTATTTGTTTCTTAATATTGCCACACTTTCGTGAGATGTTCTCATCTAATGTAACTACTGAATTGCTATGGGAACACATTTACCATTACATTTAAACAATAAATTTTATTAGCTCCAAATTCGCTTACATAATACATACTTTTACACAATTACATTAAGTAAATAGAAAATTCGATCCCAACAGACGGCTTCCAGATTCACCCAGCGTTAAATGGGTACTGGATTTTTTTCTTGGAAAGTAAAGCGGCACGGGCGTAATACTGACAACATTACCCCAAAAATCATGTGCTCAAGGTCGGTAAAGTTTATGATAACTAACACCATATTCCCTATACGCCATTTAGCGTGACGGGGCTCTTTACTTTTTTACTTTAATAGAAAACTAGAATCACCATTTAAAGACCAGTATTAATGCACAGAAGAATGTTGAGAATACCATGGACAGCTTTGAAGAGTAATGAAAACGTTCTGAAAGAGGCCAGAGCAAAAAGAGAGCTAATTTCCAATATTAGGAAGAATCAATCATCATTTTTTGGCCATGTAATGAGAAGAGAACAACTGGAATATATTGTAACATCTGGGAACATTGATGGACGAAGAGATAGAGGGACGCAAAGAGAAAAAATACCAGACATCTTAAGAGAATGGCTTGGTAGAAGGTCAACAACAGAAATTAAAAACAATTGTCGAGATCGAAGTTGTGGAGAGATATGATCACCTACGCCAGCAGGCCTGGTACTTGATGATGATTAATGCATTGATATATGACTAAGATGCTACGCAATACAAATAAACCGCGAACCTCATTGCCCCCAAAGAATCAATGGCAGAGACAGTAGAAGCAGTAGCAGTAGTTGTATTGGCTGTTGTAAATGGTAGTAGTTGTAGTAGTATTACTATTAGTAATAGTGGTAAATGGTAGTAGACGTGGTAGTAGTTGTAGAAGTGAAAATAACAGTTGTAGTAGTAGTGGTAAATGGTAGTAGAGGTGGTAGTAGTTGTAGAAGTGAAATTAACAGTTGTAGTAGTAGTGGTGGTAGCAGTTGTAGTAGCAGCATTACTATTAGTGACGGTGGTAAATGGTAGTAGAGGTTGTAGAAGTTGTATAAGTGAAAATAACAGTTGTAGTAGTAGTGGTAAATGGTAGTAGGGGCGGTAGTAGTTTCTAGTAGTAGTAGTAGTACTAATTGTAGTGGTAAATGGTAGCAATGGTGGTAGTATTAGTAGCAGCAGTATTAGTAGTAGTATGTAGGTAAACAGTAGCCGTGGTGGTAGTAGTAGCAGTAGTACTAGTAATACTAGTAATACTAGTAGTAGTAGAGGTAAATGGTAGCGGTGGTGACGGTAGTATAGTAGCAGCAGCAGTATTACTAGTAATAGTAGAGGTAAATGGTATAGTATAGTAGCAACTAGTATATACTAGTAGTACTAAGTGTTGGGGGGGGGAGTGAGGAAGGGGGGTAACGAAATACAAAGTATCGTGACAGCTTTACAAAAAGGCCGTTTATGTAACACTCCATCACTTGCTCATTGCTCCACGCTGTACCGCACCACTGAAATTATTAGTCTGTTCCCCCCGTAGTAGTAACAGTAGTGGTAAGTGGTATCAGTGGTGGTATTTATTTGTAGCAATAGTACTAGTACAAAGAAGTTACGACGGTGGTTTTCTGTTGCCTTCCGTCAGTTTGTTTACGGATGGCTCCGCTAGCCTTTGACAAAAAAAGTCTCACCCACAAGGCAGTGGTAATTGTTGCAACAACTGGAGAAATTGAGGGACGAAGAGATAGAGGGAAGCAAAGAGAAAAGATACCAGACAGCTTAAGAGAATGGCTTGGCAGAAGGTCAACAACAGAAATGCTAAATAACTTTCGTGATCGAAAGTTGTGGAGAGACATGATCACCTACGCCAACAGGCCCGGTACTTGATGATGATGATGAATAGTACTAGTAGTGGTAAATGGTAGTAGTGGTGGTAGTAGTAGTAGCAGTAGTACTAGTAGTAGTGGTAAATGGTAGTAGTGGTGGTAGTAGTAGTAGCAGTAGTACTAGTAGTAGTGGTAAATGGTAGTAGTGGTGGTAGTAGTAGTAGCAGTAGTACTAGTAGTAGTGGTAAATGGTAGTAGTGGTGGTAGTAGTAGTAGCAGTAGTACTAGTAGTAGTGGTAAATGGTAGTAGTGGTGGTAGTAGTAGTAGAACCAGACCTTGTTTCAGCGCGTTCAGGTACACTATCAAGACTTTAATGGTCAAATGACACGTGCTCATTTCATTAAATAAATCAATGTAATGTAAATATAATAATAATTTGATAAAATATGATATCCACTGTAATGTATATATATATATATATATATTTTTTTTTTAAACATATCAGAGACGAGATGGAAATAATGCGGCTACATAGCAGGAGAAAATTATGCATTTATATACTCAGACACTACTGAACATCATAGATGTATAGAAATACTAATAAAAGAGAATTACAAAAATACATAAGTACTCATTGTACATACAACGACAGAATCATATTACTAAATATGAAAGCAAAACCTTTAGACATAGCAACAATACAGGCATATGCACCGACCCAGGATGTCTACACAGATGCACCAATGAAGAATAGTATGAAGATCTAAGGAAAGATATAGTACACGTGAAATCATATGACATTTAAATTGTAATCTTCTACCTTTTAGCTCCCAGTGGAGCATAGGTCTTCAACAAACACTTTCCAAGTCGTTCTGTTTTTTGCAATTCTTTTAAGATCATTCCATGTCTTCCCCATCATCTTCATCTCTGCTTCAATCTGTCTTCTCCAAGAATTCCTTGGTCTTCCTCTTTGTCTTTTCCCCTGGGGATTCCAAAAAAGGGCCTGTTGTGTAATACTCTCAGTTGGTTTCCGTAGTGTGTGTCCTATCCATCGCCATCGTCTTCGCTGTATTTCTTTATCCACTGGTATTTGACCGGTACATTTCCATAATTCCACGTTTGTGACTTTGTCCTGCCATTTCCATCCCTTTATTCTGCGCAAGCATCCATTAATGAAAGTCTGTACCTTCGTGATTGTCAATTTTGTTATTCTCCATGTTTCACAGCCATATAATAGAACCGACTTAACATTGGAGTTGAAAATTTGTATTTTTGTATTTAGCCTAATTTCTTTGGATTTCCATATGTTTCCCAGTGCAATGAAAGCTCCTCTTGCTTTTGATATCCTTATTTTGGTATCGTTTTCTGTTCCTCCCTCTTTATCTATATTACTGCCCAGATATATATAAGATTGTACGTCTAGTAGAGGTATTTCTCCTAGTTTTATTTGGTTATTGCCAACTGCATTAATTCTCATAATGTTGGTCTTATCTCTATTAATCTTTAGTCCTAGCTGTTGTGATCTCTCATCTAATATACTCATTTTATCTTGCATCTGTTGGTGGCTGTGTGATAGGAGAGCTATGTCATCAGCAAAGTCTAAATCATCAAGTTGTTTGGTCAGTGACCACTGGATCCCATTTCTGTTGTTTTGAGTTATTTTCATAATCCAATCTATGGCCAGTAGAAAGAGAAATGGAGACAGAAGGCATCCTTGCCTTACTCCTGTTCTTATTTCAAATGCTTCTGTAAGCTGTCCTTCATGCACCACACTACATTTTGTTCCTTCATACATTGTTTTTATCAGGTTAATAAACTTTATGGGGATTCCATAATGACTCAGCAACTTCCAAAGCATTCTTCTGTCTAAACTATCAAATGCCTTTTCGTAATCTATGAATCCAATATAAAGTGGGGATTTTAGTTCTAAACTTTGTTCAACTATTATACGTAGAGTAGTTATTTGATCAGCACATGATCTGTTCTTCCTAAAACCTGCTTGTTCATCTCTCAAGTGTTTCTCTATAGCCTCTTTTAGTCTCTCCAGAATGATTCTGCCTAATATTTTTCCTGGCACTGATAGTAGCATAATTCCCCTATAATTTGTGCACTCCTGTAAACTTCCTTTCTTTGGTAGTTTGATCATATAACCTTCTCTCCAGTCTTTAGGTATTTCTTCCCTCTCCCAAATTTTATCCAATAGATTATGTAACATCTTGGTAGAGGTGATAATATCTGCTTTGATGGCTTCCGAAGGAATTTCATCTGGTCCTGTGGCTTTACCATCTTTTAACAGTTTGATGGCTTTCATTATTTCTTCTTTGCTTGGTTTTCCGCAGTTAACGTGTAATTCTTCTTCTGCTGGTAGTATATCTGGAGGATTATTTGCGCCAGGTCTGTTCAAAAGTTCTTCAAAGTGCTCCTTCCATCTCTCCATTTGTTCCTTTATATTACTAAGCAGATTTCCTTTCTTATCTTTGATAAAGGCGTTGATCTGTTTGTATTTTCCACCTAATTTCTTTGTGCTGTTGTACAGTTCTTTCATATTCCCTTTATTTGCTGCTTCTTCTGCCTCTTTAGCTAATTCATCTATATATTTCCTCTTATCCCTTTTAATGCATCTTCTCACTTCTTTGTTCACCTCTGTGTAAGCTTCCTGTGTCTTGGCTTTATTACTTCTTGTTTTGCTTTTATTTATGTCTGCTTTCTTGTTCTTTCTTTCTTTAATTTTATCCAGGGTCTCTGCTGTCATCCATGCCTTATTCTGGCGTTCTCTTTTCCCCAGTGTTTCTTCGCATGTCTCTTTCCATATATTTTTTACCTGTTTCCAATGATCTTCTATATTTATTGTATTTTCTAGTTGTTGGAGGACTTGGTATTTGTTTGATATTGTGACTGCGAATTTATCTTTAATTCCTTGTTCTTTAAGAAACCCTACATTGAAATACGTTCTGCCCTTATTCGTTGTAGTATACCTTTTTAATTTAATTTTAAGTTTGGCTAACAGAAGATGATGATCAGAAGCTATATCTGCCCCTCTATATACTTTTACATCCTGTAAGGATGACTTAAACTTATTATTAATACATATGTGATCAATTTGATTTTCCGTTCTATGATCTGGTGACACCCATGTAGCTTTGTGTATTCTTTTATGTTGGAATATTGTTCCTCCTAGGCTCATTTGATTAAGGGCGCAGAAATTCACAAATATCTCTCCATTCTCGTTTATATCTCCAAGTCCATGTTTTCCCATAATCTCTTCAAAGCCTCTGTTGTCTGATCCTACCTTAGCATTTAGGTCTCCCATCAAGATTATAATATCCTTGGCTCGTCTTGCATCCATCTGGCATTGTAGCTGTTTATAAAAATCATCTTTAACTGAGTCATCTTTATCGTTGGTTGGTGCATAGCATTGTATAATGTGTAATTTTATTTTGTTTTTGGTTGTTCTAAATGTTGCTCTCACCAGTCTTGGTCCCACTGCCTCCCATTCTATTAGTGTCTTCTGTGCATTCTTTGATAGCATTATAGCTACCCCTTCGCTATATTGTGCTCCTGGTTCCTGGTGTCCTGATGATAAAATCATCTCCCCTGTATTCAATTTTATTCTCTCCGCTCCCAGCCATCTTGTTTCACACATTCCCAGAATATCTATCCTGTAGTTGTTCATTTCTGCTGCCACTTGTGCCGCTTTTCCCTGTTCGTTAAGGGTACGAACATTCCAGGTGCCAATTCTGGATGATTTCCTGGTAGACAAAGGGTAAGTCTGCAACCCGGACTCCTTATGGCTTTCTCCGGATTGCGTCATACGTCTCTTAGACAGAGAGCCCTTCTCTTTCCTGGTTGACAGATTTACTTTATCTTTCTTTGACTTGTTCATGTTTGTGAAGTTTTTTCGGCTTATTTTTTTACAGTATGGGATAGCCAGTCCCATGCCTAACCCTCCTTTCTCGCCTCTTACGAACATGCCTTTTAAATTGTAATGGTTGACATGAATTCCAAAGTAGGAAAAGAAAGATATAAGAACATTATAGAAAGCATGGCATTGGAGAGCGAAAATAAAAGAGGGAAAAAGGCTAAAGCAATTTTATGAAGAAAATACGTTAGAAATATGTAACACCTATTTTGAGCAAACGAAAAAAAGATATATACGTGGAAAAGTCCTGACCATAATACGAGAAACTATATAGTCTACATAATGATCAAAAACAGAATTTGAAAGAGGGTCATATAAGCCAAGACATACACAGGAGCACAGATCACATCCCTGTTATGATCATAATGACAAGAACACTCAAGAAAAACAGACAGAAGAATAACACACAAATAATATCACTGGACGTAAGCTCCAAGTCAAAGAGAAATTAAACATACATGGTAATGGAACCATACATATACAATCATCATCATCATTGAGTGCTGTCTCCGCATCGAAGGTTGGCTACCATGTAGCGCCATCCACTCTATCTCTTGCTTTCATGCTGCAGACTGTCATAGGCTGTTTTGTCCATCTTTTGAAGTTACTCGTCCATGTTAATCTTGGTCTGCCTTTGCTTCTTATACATTGTATTTTTTCTTCGAATATTACCTTTTTTTAGGCTGTTGTGTCTTTTAATACATGCCCCCCCCCCCCCAAAAAAAAAAAAAAAAAAAAAATCATTTGTCTTGTTTTATTTGTGTTTAGTAGTTCTCTTTTCATTTTTATTTGTTTTAAAGCTTCATCGTTTGTTTTATTTTCTTTCCATCCAATTCTACCTATTCTTCTATAAATCCACATTACAAAGGCTTCAATTTTCTTTTCTGTTTTCTTGTCTAATGTCCATGTTTCTGCACCATACAGGAATATTGAGAAGATATAACATTTTGCTATTCTTAGTTTTTGCCCTGGTGTTATTTGTTTTCATGTTAGTTCATTTTTTTCATTAAAATTACTTTTTGCCATACTTATTCTTTTGTTTATTTTAGTTTTATATTTTCCATCACTGGTTATAGTATGTCCCACGTAGTTGTAGTTCTGAACTGTCTCCAGATGTATTCCTTCAACTTTGATATTTATTTGTAGGACTTGAGAATTTTCTTTGTTTATGATCATAGTTTTAGTCTTTTTGATATTCATATCTGGTCCATATTTTTTGCTTGTAATGTTTATTACATTAAGTAATTGTTGTAGATCTTTAGGATGTTCTGCTAGTAGTACAGTATCGTCTGCATATCTTAGGTTATTGATTATCTTTCCATTAATTTGTAGGCCTGGCATCTCTATGATGTTTTTAAAGATTTTCTCAGTGTATAGATTGAACAAGCTTGATGATAGGATGCATCCTTGTCTTACTCCTCTTTTTATATCAATGGGTGTAGAGTTCTCCTTGTTATATTTTATTAATGCTGTTTGCTCCCAGTACAAATTACATATTTGTCGTATGTCTAAGTCGTCTAGATTTATAATTTTTAGGCAGTCTATAAGTTGAATATAGGGAGCCGCGATAGCTCAATGGTTGGTGAACTGGACTACAAAGGACAAGAGGTAGGGTTCGATCCCAACCGACGGCTTCCGGGCTCACCCAACCTTTAATGGGTACCGGATTTTTTACTGGTCAAGTAAGGCGGCAAGGACCACATTACCCCAAAAATCATGTGCCGAAGGTCTGTAAAATGTATGGTCACTAACACCATATTCCCTATACGCCACTTGGCGTGACGGGGGCACTTTACTTTTTTTTATTGTAAGTTGATTATGGTGTATTCTATCAAAAGCTCTGGTGTAGTCTATGAAGCAGGCATATATTGGTTTGTTTACTTCTATGTATTTTTCAATGTCCTCATGCTGATTTACAATACAAGTAGGAAATTTATACCAAAAATTGTTAGAGAAGGGAAAATTCTGATGAAAAAGTTGCAACCAAGTGATAGTGCATAAAGGAAAGCAAACACGAAGTCAACAACATCTTACCTAAAAAGGAAAAGATCACGAAATAAAAATGGATGACTGAAGCCCTATTGGAAAAATAGATACAAGAAGACAGGCAAAGAACACTAGCCATTACACCAAAATAGTGAAATCCGCAATACTCGCAGACAGGTAAAAGAGGTCTAGCTCAATCAAAAATATATAGAAATAGAAACCATGGAACAGAAACTAGATTTATATAGGTTGCACAAGAAATAAAAAGAACGATCAACAAGATTAAAAACGTCATAGATGGGAGATGTATTGTAACCAAACAAGAAGAAATGCGAACATCTAATAGCAGAACTGTTTCAAGATGAGATAAGAAACCAACCGTAAGGTGTATGTCATGTTACAAAGTCGTAAAATCTGAAGTAGAGAAAGCTATAAACAGAATGGAAAATGGAAAAAAAGCTGTAGGGCTAGACAATACACAGTTTGAGAAGATAAAAGGCCTAGAAGTTTTTGGCAAATAAATTATCACAGACCTGTGTAATGATGTATACAACTCATAATATATTTATCATATGAACTCAAACCATCAGTATGTATTGCCTTGCCCAAGAAGACCGGTGCTGTCTTTGGAGCTATACTTTTGAAGAGCCATATAATACAAATCTTAATATCCAGGGAACAATTCAAAATAAAATCAAAATAGAATTAACAGAATAGCAATTTGGATTAAAGAAAGAACAATGGGACAAGAGAAGCAATTTTTTGTATGAGAATATTAATAGAAAAATGCATAGAAGTAAAGAAACCAATATATGCATGCTTCATAGACTACACCAACGCTTTTGACAGAGTACACCATAAACAACTAATAAAATGCATTAAATATATACATTTGGATGTTGCTGACGTAAGACTGATATATAATGTATACTGGGAACAAACAGGTAATAAAATACACCAATGAGAACTCTGCACCTATTGATATAAAAAGAGGAGTAAGACATAGCTGCAAGGTATCGAAATGTCTATTTGACTAATACATTGAGCAGATCTTTAAAGACACCACGGGAATGCCAGGACGAAACATCAATAGGTATATAATCAATAATCTAAGATATGCTGATGATACCGTATTAATGGCAGAGAAAATCCAGAAGACCTACAAAAACTAATGAACACAATAAATAAGACTGGCAAAGAATATGGATAAGAAATAAAAAGTAAAACGACTAAAGAAATTGCCATTAGCAGAGAAAAGACACAAAGTATAAAAGGAAACGTTGAAATAGATGGAAATAACTTAGAAAGAGTTCAATAATAGAACTTTCTTAAACATATTATAACACACGATGGAACATGTAAGACAAAAATAAACAACAAAATAGGATTTGCATAAAACCAATTTTAACAACATGAAAAATATACTCACATTAAAGCAAATAACATCAGAAATAAAACTACGAATAGTTAAATGCTATATTTACTTAACATTCTTTTATAGTGCAGAAACATGTTAAAGAAATACGAAAACAGCAGAAAGTTGAAATCTTTGAAATGTGGATCTATAGGAAAATGGGAATGAATATAAATTTAAAAAAAAATATATAAGAATTGGGTGGAGGGAAACAAAGGCAAACAAGAAAGTTCTGAATCAGCTGAACGTACAAAAAAGAACTACATAAACACAATTAGAAAAAGACAACTGAAGTATTTTGGGCATGCGAAGAGACAATACACTTCTTAAAGTCATCATGGAAAGGGAACGTACAAGGTAGACGACGGAGAGGCAGAACAAGACTAAAGTGGACTGGTAACATCAAACGATGGACACGCGAACCTGTGACAACGTGCACTATCAAGACAAGTTTCTATGTTTTCTATTTTAGCCAACCTTCGATGTGGAGACGGCAGCCAATGAATGAATTAATTGTATTGTAAGTACATAGTAGCTCTAGTGGCCTGGTATATGACAATTTGCCTGTTTTGATGTGGTGCATTTTTTCTCATAAAAAGGAATTAAGCAGCAGCTGTAGTAGTAGTAGTAGTAGTAGTAGTAGTAGTAGTAGTAGTAGAGGTAGCAGCTGTAGTAGTAGTAATAGTAGTAGTAGTAGTAGCAGCAGTTGTAGTAATAGTAGAAATGGCAGTAGAAGTTATCGGCAGCAGTAGTAGTATCAGTAAAAGTAGTAATGGCGGTAGTAGTATTAGTAATAGTATTAGTATTAACACTAGTAGTAATAGTAGTAGTCGTTGTGGTGGTAGCAATAGTGGTAGCAATAGTAGCTGTAATAATATTGACAGTAGTAGTAATGGAAGCAGTAGTGTTATCAGTAGTAGTATTACTAGTTGTGGTAGGAGCAGTAGTTGCAATAGTATAAACTGTAGCATTGGTGGTAGTAGTAGTATTAATCATCATAATAGCGGAAAAGTAGTATTAGTAGTAGTAATAGTAGTAGGAATAGTGGTGGTAGTAATAGTGGTAGTAATAGTGGTAATAGTAGTAATGGTAGTAGCAGCAGTAATGGTCGAGTTGTAGTAGTAGTAGTGTCAGTAATAGTAATGGTAGCAGTATTAATCTGTACAAGTAATAGTAGTAGTAATGGTAGTAGTGGTAGTAATGGTAACAGTACTAGTAGAAACAGTATTAGTCCGCGAACATCACAATTCAGTAGCAGTAGTGTTAAACACATAAAACACATTTTTTTAAACGACACGATTTCCGAATAAAGTGATTGGGATATTGCCAAATTTGTAAATCTCAGACTATAATAAAAAATCAATTGTAAACATTTTATTGCAACACTGGAAAAAGAAGTCCAAGTGGTGGATGAGAGATGACTGTGGGTGCCATGAAAGGATAGAACAGGACAAATACTGACAGATGGGAGCAGACGTGTCTCCTGCGACTTGACTGGCTACTACAACTATTTGCATAATAACCAGCCACTCGGCGCATGCGCGCGTGAGCAAAAATGACAGAAGTTGAAGTTGTAAAAAGTTGATAATGCCGTGTGCTATAATATAATGACTTTCTAACAACGGGGCACTAAGACAAAAACAGGCTTGCAACTAAGACGTGGATCTGCCACTGACTTCTAAAACCGTTAGTTATCAAAAAGGTTGTTTCCTCTATGTTATTAATTTCGTGCGCTGAAATAACAAAAAGAGTCAACTCTTTCATAGTAAACAAAGTCACTGTTACCAAACACATTTGAATGACAACCGGAAATTGTTTAGATTTCCTTGTAAGTAAACATAATTTTGTTTATATTGTTAATTGCCTTTGAAATAGTTTTATTTCTTGTTTATTTGGTTTTTGCTATAATTTTATTTGTTGTTTTTTTTCCCCAACGATCGCCGCACTACCCTGTAAACAATTTAATTTTAGTTCATATGTGATGTTGCTGAATACGATACTGGGCGCTGATTGATACGTTACTTTTGGCAATAATTATATTCGGCTAGGAAGATTTTTGACAAATTTATTATTTTATGAAACCTCGCTTATTTACATTAACAAACTGGTTAAAATGCATATTTCATAATTATCATGTGTACCTATTGTTTGAGCAGAGTTTGTAACTTTATACTGAATTAGATCCAATCAAATAAGATAAATGAGTACAGAGTTTGTAACTTTATACTGAATTAGATCCAATCAAATAAGATAAATGAGTACAGAGTTTTTAACTTTATACTGAACTAGATCTAATCAAATAAGATAAATGAGTACAGAGCTTACAACTTTATATTCAACTAGATTTAATCAAATACGGTAAATGATTATGGAAATTTTGATACTTCGGTTCTAAAAACAAGAAGAGAATTCATTTAATAAAAAAAGGGATTATCTTTCTGTTCTGCAGAATTTCTATTTTTTTTTTTTTTTTTAAGAAAACGTGTGCAAATTTATAATTAGAAAAGATACTTACATTTATTTTACGAAAGTTTCTCTAAATTGATATTTAAATAATTTTGTTCTTTTTTATTTTAAATTGTAAAAATAATAAATGTTTCTACTGAAAACACTAAGGGATGTTTGTTTTGAAAGATTTAATGCATATAATTATTTTGAAAGATATGATAGATACGCTTGTTTAGAAAGATTGTATACATGTTTATATTGAATGATTTTATAATTGTTTGTATTGAAAGATTTGATAAATGTTTGTGTTGAAAATATTTTAAAAATGTTATTATTAACAGATTTGATTAATGCGTGTATTGAAATATTGGAGCATTTTCAAGTAAAAAGTTAAGTCTTTGGTTTTGATAAAACACGACAATAACAGAAAAAAGGGCCAAATGAGCGCAATAACTAAAACATTCTTTATTGAAGAAGTGATCAGAGGCTTTAGACAAACATAACTTAAACAGGAAAAGAGATATTTAAACATCGCTTGTAAAAATCAAGAAATAACAATATAAAATAGGAACAAATTGACGTTCTGAACGAAATATCAATATTCAAATCATGGTTTTGACATAGCGCCTTGCCGCTGACAATAAGCGCCCGATATGACGTTTGAGCCACTAACCTCTGATCTAATGGTAGTATAAACCCAATACCTGGATATGTAAAGACTGAAACTAATAATAATAATAGAACGTATCACGTTTAAGTTGAGCACGAAAAAGAACATATGTTAATAGCGAATTGAAGTTGGGTAGTTAGGGTGTTCGTGCACTGTCTGTAGCATTAAAAAAAAAATGAGGTAGATACTATGCAATCCATTACTGACAATAGAACACCCCCCCCCCCCCCCCCCCCTTAAAAAAAAAAACATGGAAAAAAAGAGTTTTTAAATGTTATGTAGAACCAGTATTTAACATAAGGATGTGAATCATAGATAATAGGACAACAGGCAAGGCAATCACTGGAGGCTGTAGAAATGTGGTTTTACAGAAGAATGTTGAGAATACCATGGACAGCTTTATAAGAGTAATAAAACGTTCTGAAAAAGACCACAGCAAAAACAGAGCTAATATCCAATATTAGGAAGCAGCAATCATCATTTGTTGGCCATGCAATGAAAAGGGAACGGCTGGAATATATTTAACAACTGCAAACATTGAGGGACGAAGAGATAGAGGGAAGCAAAGAGAAAAGATACCAGACAGCTTAAGAGAATGGTTTGGTAGATGGTCAACAGCATATATAACATTTTAAAAATCGCAGTCAAAGGCAGCATTACAAAAATAAAAAGAACTTTATGCAATACGGCTGTGTAAAATAATCATCAACATGTGCCATACCGGTTGGGGAGGCGATCACATTCTTCCATATGTTCTGTCTACAGTGCATCTTATCAATTCTGTTGTTGACAGTTTACCATGCAACAACACCAAGTTATCTAGTGTCTACTCTATTTGTAGTCCGCGATATATCTTTCCCTGTATTTTGTCAGTTGTAACCAAGTATTTCAGCTTTCCTCTTCTCATGATTTGCCCGAAAATAGTCGATACTTTTTTTCTGTTTTGTTTTTTTAGCTTTCTTTTTGTGTTGGCCTCTTTAACAATTTCTTCGCTGGTATGTATAGCTGTCCAGGGAACTCTCAACATTCTTCTGAGAAATTCCACCTCTGTTGCCTCTAATCGTCCTTTCATTTATTTGTCTGCTGTCCATGACTCCCTTACATAGGTCAGAATTGGCCTTATATAACACCGATGATCCCTCTTTGACATTTATATTGACATTGATGTTATGCAGATGTTTTTCCTATATAAAAAAAGACGTGAGAAATTTGGGTCCTCACTGAAACAGATTATTTCATCTGCGGAAGTTTGGAAGGGGAATTAATTAACAAACAACAGAATAAATGTGCTTCCACAGAAGAATGTCAAGAACTCCATAAACCGCTTAAAGAAATAAAAAAATATATTTTGAATGAAATCAGCGTGAATTTAGTCTTTCAATGTTCTTTAGGAGAAAAAAAATAATTTCACGAAATGAGAAAGACTAATAAATATGCATTACCGCTTAAGATACAAGAAAATATATATCATCATTGAGTGCTGTCTCCGCATAGAAGGTTGGCTACCATCGAGCGCCAATCTGCTCTGAATCTTGCTTTGATAGTGCAGGCTGTCATAGACTGACTTGTCCATCTTTTGATGTTGCTCGTCCATGTTAGTCTTGGTCTTCCTCTGCTTCTTTTACCTTGTATTTTCCCTTCAAAAATTATTTTTAGTAGGCTACTGTGTTTTGTGACATGCCCCACAAATATCAATTGTATTGTCTGAATTGTTTTTAGAATAGTTCTCCTTTCATTTTTAGCTGTTTTAGGACTTTATCGTTTGCTTTTTTTTTCTTTTCTTTTCATCCAATTCTTCCTATTCATCTTTAAATCCACATTTCAGAGACTTCAATTTTCTATTCGTGTTCTTGTCTAATGTCCATGTTTCTGCACCATACAGGAATGTTAAGAAGATATACTATTTTGCTAATCGTAGTTTTCCACGTTATTCTCAACATTCTTCTGTAAAACCACATTTCTACAGACTCCAGTGATTTTCTTGTCTGTTGTCCTATTGTCCATGAATCACATCCATATGTTCAGACTGGCTCTACATAATATTTAAGAACTCTTTTTTCTTGTTTCTAATGTCAAAAATGGATTGCATAGTATCTTCCTCATTTTTTGGAAAGCTGCTTTTGTCTGAGTCATTCTGCATCTCACCTCTATTGTACATGGGGTGATGTCTTTTTCTTTGTTGTTACCATTACTTCTGTCTTTTGCTATTAAGGCTGAATCTTTTATTTTTGCTTTCTTTCACTATAATGTCTAACATTTCTTGTAACTCAGTTTCAGTCTTAGCGATTAAGACTGTATTATCAGCATATCTTAGATTATTTATATTATGACCTCCGATTGTTATTCCATTCATGTCCCTTATGGATCTTAAAATAATCTCACTATACATGTTAACCAAATCTGGTGACAGCACACAACCTTGCCTAACACTCTGTTTTATTTGTTGAAACATTCCAAATTGATTTCCTGTACTTATGGCTGCCTTCTGTTGCCAGTACATGTTCTTTATTATTCTTAGATCTTTGCTGTCTACGTTTATGCCTTCTAAAACTTTGATTATTTCTTGGTGCTTTACTTTGTCAAATACTTTGGTATAATCTATGTAATGTAGGTATAGATCTATTTTCAACTCAATGGCTCTTTCTACTAAAGATCTTTTGATGTATATAGCATTTTTCGTTCCTTTACCTCTAAAAAAACTACACTCTTCATTACTAATTTCTGGACTGATTTTATTTCGCACTCTTCACATGAGGATTCTTAGTAATATCTTAGTCATGAAAACGTTCTGAAAGAAAGATGCTAAATCAAAAAGAGAGCTAATTTCCAATATTAGGCAGAAACAATCATCATTTTTTTGATGTAATGAGAAGAGAACAGCTGGAGTATATTGTAACAACTGGGAAAATTGAGGGACAAAGAGATAGAGGGAAGCAAAGAGAAAAGATACCAGACAGCTTAAAAGAATGGCTTGGCAGAAAGTCAACAACAGAAAGGATAAATAACTGTCGAGATTGAAAGTTGTGGAGAGACATGATCACCTACGCCAGCAGGCTCGGTGCTTGATGATGATGATTTTTAGTTTTAGCGCTGGTGTTATTTGTCTTGATGTTAGTATGTTCTTCATGACATTAAAATTACTTTTTGCCATTCCTATTCTTTTATTTATTTCAGTTTTACATTTTCCATCACTGGTTATAGTATGGCCAAGGTAGTTGATATATATATATATCATATCCAGTTTTGTTAAGGCGGTCCTATTATATGGATGTAAAACATGGAGAACAACAAAATTGACAATCACGAAGATACAGACTTTCATTAATGGATGCTTACGCAGAATAGATGGATGGAAATGGCAGGACAAAATCATTAACATAGAATTATGGAAATGTACCAGTCAAACACCAGTGGATAAAGAGATACGGCGAAGACGATGGCGCTGGATAGGACACACACTACGGAAGCCAACTGAGAGTATTACACAGCAGGCCCTTTTTTGGAATCCCCAGGAGAAAAGACAAAGAGGAAGACCAAGGAATTCTTGGAGAAGACAGATAGAAGCAGAGATGAAGATGATGGGGAACACATGGAATGATCTTAAAAGAATGGTAAAAAACAGAACGATTAGAAAGTGTGTGTTGAAGACCTATGCTCCACTGGGAGCTGAAAGGTAGAAGAAGAAGAAGATCATATCAAGTTATCTCCTTCCATATCGAGTGTGTGGGTATTTATATATATATATATATATATATATATATATATATATATATATATATATATATATATATATATATCCTGCAGTGTCCAGCGACTGACGACTCCAGTTCTATGTTGGTTGATAAGTTTTCTTTTACGGCCACTATCATTTCTGTCTGTGCCCATCTTAACTCCAATTTCCATCATCCGAAGAAGTGACGTGGATCTGTGTTTGTTGAAGTCCCGTGCTCTTCTCACATCACGGAGGGCATTGATGATGTCTGCTCGATCTGCCCGTCTTCAACGACAGCACAGCTAGCCAACCTGTCCGCTCTTTCATTTCCCCGTACTCCCGCACATCCAGGGACATAGACAAAGGTGACCTTACGTATTTTGGATTTCTGCAACGACTCTACCCATTACATGCGTACAGAGCCCGCCTCCACTTTTTTTTATCATGCTCTTCGAATCACTCAGTATACATGCGTGGGTGTAGTCTTGTGACTCTAACCATTTGAATGCCTTGGTCACTGCCATCACCTCTATTGTCATACTACTCGTGGTCATGACGTATGCACCACTGTCTTCTTCGACTATTCTGCCTGCCGAGCGTGCTGTAAATTCCCATGCACTTCTTTGGTGTCGTCTTACAGATCCGTCTGTATATGTGACTGCATCTTTCTGATCGGTGTTATCGCAGATGAGACCGTTGACCTCAGCATTAACTACGACCGGGTTCTGTTCCCTACTTTTCCTGTCGAGTGTGACAATACAGGAGAAAGTCCCCTTGAACAACGTAGGCACCGGTATCCACTCCTCACCAACACTGGTATTGGTAAGCCCACAAACCTGTTTGATGACATCTTCTGCTCGGCCCACTCATGATTTGCCTCTTTTTTAGCCTGGCACATTTCCCTGTGATGAGCACGTGGTGCAATGGATGCTCTTTATCTGTACTAAACTTCAGGTATGCTCGTGCTCTCCAGATCTTGATTCTGTCATCCATGGTTGGAAAGTCAAGAAGATACCTCATTGCTACACAGGGAGTGTCCCTTGTACATCCCAAGATAATGCGCATGGCTTCATTTTGTATTTTCTCCAGCCTATCAATTTGAGTCGCACTGTCAGTAAGAATTGCCAGGGCATACTCGATTGGTGCAAGGACTAATCCCTGGAACAGAAGAGTAAGTAGCCTGTGCTCGATGTTGGCAGCTGCCATGACCTTCAAGGCTAATTCTTTGCGGGATTTTGATATCACATGGTCGACGTGGTCCCGAAAACACAGGCTGCGATCAAACTTAACTCCGGGGTATGTCATCAACTCGTCCCTGGTCACATCATCAGCTCCCATTCGTACTAGCGGTGAGGTCGTATTAACGATATGATTGATAAGGGAGAAAATGAAACTGATGCTTTATTAGGATTAACCAAGGCACCTGAAACCCCACACCAGGAAGAAATGCGATCGAGTTCGTCTTGCATTGTGGAGGCGATTCCCGTCTGTCTCTCCCTGTCGGTATACCAGAATATCATCAGCAAAAGTCATAGTTCTTCCCCTCCCATCCAGCTCTTGTTCCGAGATCGTTATTGTGTACACGTTAAATAGAACCGGGGACAATGGTGAACCTTGTGGCAGCCCTGGACAAATGGATGTTGGCTCGGAAGACCAACTTCCACATCTGAGTATCACCTTCCTCTGAAACAGTGCCGCGGCGATCCATCTAATGAGGAAGGGGTGCACCGCCAGTTTGAGGAGCATATACATGTGATATTCAAATGGTACTTTGTTGTATGCATCCTCCAGATCTATAGCAGCAGCACATGTCTCCTCTCGTCTGTGGAGGCCTTCGAAGACGTCATAGGCAAAGACTGCCGCATTGAGTCATGTCTCTTTGTTATATCTATAACCTCAGAGTGTGGGTGTGAATGCACGTTTCTGTTCATGGTGACAGGTGAGGACACGGGCAACTATTTTCTCCAGCAACTTGCCCGCAGTGTTCTGCATTGTGATGATTCTGTAGGCACTGATCTGAGAACGGTCCTTGTTTGGCTTCGGAAGCGATAGTAAGTAACTGTGTATCCACTCCTCCTTAATCTGGCCACTCCGAATGCTGGCATTAAACTCATTGGCCAGTTTTGTCAAGTCGTCGTCAGCTAAATCGCCTATGTCATAGTACCGAACACCATCTGGACCAGGAGCAGTGTTGTGTGACCTTTTAAGTGTCGTGCGAATGGTATCGGTTGTGATTGTGAGATCTTCTTCCAGCACTACATCCTTACACAATTTTGACAGCGATCCCCGTATCCTCATTCTTACAGCCTCATTTCTTTGGTCCGTCTGCTCAATGTAGCGGGCAAGCAGGGCCTTCCCTTTGCTCTCATCAGATTTGTGCCATATCCGGCCTGTGCTCTGAAAGTCTGGTATGCCTCTGTGTCGTGTTGTGCTATTCATGCTCTGATGAAGGCGCCAGAATGTGGCTACCGATTTTTCTGAGCCCACTTTTTTACAGAAGTCATCGCATTTGGCATCCTTAGCCTGCGTAGCACATAGTTTAAAAGTGCATCAATTTTTGGTCGACATCTACTTTCCGACGCTTCAACAGCTCAGGTTGTGTTCTTCCATTCTTTCTGGCTTTCTGCCAATGTCTTGGCCGTTTGTCTCTTGCTCCGCCAAGCTTCCTCGACTTCTACGTTCCACCAGGGTGGCTGCGTCCATCTCTCCTGCCTCCTACGAGGAGCGCTCTGTTTCTTACGTCTGATTTTGCTAATGACGGCCTGGTCTGTTTTCTCGTAGTGGAATGTGTGGAGCTTTCTTCTCTGGCTTCTATTTCTGCTTTTCTCAATTAGGAGGACACATGGATAGCGATCACTTCCGTGGAACCACAGTGGAATCCACCTGCAAACCGGTGCGACGGTAGAAGACACCAGTGCAAGGTCTATGACACTATCAGAGTCCCCTGTTCGAGTGGCCATTCTTGTTGCCCTTCCATCATTCAAGCACACTAAATCGACCGACATTAGTGCGTTCTCTAGGTCTTCTCCTTGCTTGTTGGTTATGACGTTACCCCACTGGTTTCCTCTAGCATTAAAGTCTGCGCAGAAAATGACGTTCTCTTCAGTGAACTCGAAGAGATTATGCCATGGTTGTGTGTTCACCTTCCCATTACAGGCATACACATTTACAATCACGAAATAAACTGCGGTCTCCACCCTAACCGCATGTACCTGCAATTCTGCACTGCCCCACGCAGACATATCAACCTCAGCTGCCACCATATTGTTACGCACAAGGATGGCCTGCCCAAGGTGTCTCCTATTGTAGATGATGACCCGCAAATAACTCTCTCTCTCTCTTTCTATATATATATATATATATATATATATATATATATATATATATATATATATATCTATATAAATACATACCCACACAGCTCGATATGGAAGGAGATAACTGATATATAATATTAGCAATATGAAACGTGAAGAAACATAGCCACCACGTTCGTGGACATTGCAAGATATAATACACCCCTAGACCTTGCTTCCCTTAACTAGTACAAAATCTGATCTGTTTTTATTTATATAACAGACTGCATTATTCTTCTGCTTAAATAAAGAATCTCTTGTAAAATTATTTATAAAATAGCATTTGTTTTTGTCGTAATTAGTCTTCAAGAAAAACTGCATTTTTATTTGTTCTCATTTAACCCATTATATGTACATACGGGTATTAGAATAAAAAAAAAAATAAGTAAAGTACCTCCGTCACGGCAAGTGGCGTATAGGGAATATGGTGTTAGTGATCATAAATTTTACAGACCTTCAGCACATGATTTTAGGGGTAATGTGGTCGGTATTACGTCCGCGTCGCTTTATTGTCCCAGAAAAAAATCCGGTACCCATTAAAGGCTAGGTGAACCTGAAGCCGTCGGTTAGGATTGAACCTTACCTCTGATGTCCTTTGTAGTCCAGTTCACTAACCACTGAGCTATCGCCGCTCCTATTATTGCAAGTATTCATTCATTATCCTCGCGGGCCGAAGACAACACAAGGAAAGAGGGGGAAGGAAGGAGTCATATCTCTCCACGACTGACGATTTGCTGCTAGCTCTTCGATGTTTCTACGTCATGCGGTCGAGCCTTCTCGATTTTTGTGTGTTGTCTTCCTTGTTTTCTTTCACCAGATGGTTTCCACGCCTAATGGGGAAGTCTTCCTTCATTGATTCCGGGCACACGATCCATGTATTCCAACGTCTTCTTCTTATAAAGCTCAAAGCGTATTCTTGTTTAGTTTCATTTCTCGTCAGCTCGTTTGAAATATATTCTCTCCAACCTATTTTTGAGATTATTCGGAGACACTTGTTCTCAAAGGCATTTAGTTTTGTGTCTAAAGTCTGGGTGGATTTCCAGCTTTCACACCAATATGTTAGCACATCCTCCAGAAGTTGAAAAAATCTTAGTTTTGTAAGTTCACTGAGTACTTTGTATCTCCAGATGTTAGTCAATTTGTTGCAAGTATTTGCAACTAAATAATTTCATTCTTAAAACAAAAGTACAGAAGTAAAATTTATTACAATTTTAAAAAGTAGATGAAGATTCATATCATAAAATGAAAATTATAGGCAATAAATCTTTGTCAATTACAACAATTACGGAAGGATAAAAAAACACAGCATATGAATAAAGCTATCGACACAAGGTAGTCACGGAAATCTGAATGCTAGTGAGGCGTGATAGCAAATGAATATGAATAACCCCATGGACAGAATAGAAAGCGTATGACAATGTAACGAGAAAAGTCAATTTTATTTTTAAAAAGACTTGTCATAAATATAATCTTTATCATTTTGGCACGATCAAAAGAAACAGACAATCAAATCAATCAGAAGACCACAAGCCATATATCAGGATTCCTTTTATATTATGAACAGATTGGAACAAGTTATCATTATACGCCTCAAACAGGGCACAATCGACTCCACAGTCTTATGTATACACAATTCAAGATTGGCACCTCAACTACATGTGGACACGCGCCATAGGCTGCTGAACACATACTTCAAGACTATACTGAATATAGTAGACTGAAAAATGCATTGGTCCATATATACAACACTTCAGACGAAATTATATGGGCCACTGCAAGAATTACAAAAGACAGTAAAAGTTATAATACAGGAAACGACATTACAGATAAAGGCAATACTTGAGGTGAACGAAAGATGGATGGATAGATAGATAGATAGATAGATAGATAGATAGATAGATAGATAGATAGATAGATAGATAGGTAGATAGATAGATAGATAGATAGATAGATAGATATAGATAGATAGATAGATAGACAGATAGATAGATAGATAGACAGATAGATAGATAGATAGATAGATAGATAGATAGATAGATAGATAGATAGCTAAATAGATAGATATATAGATAGATAGATAGATAGATAGATAGATAGATAGATAGATAGATAGATAGATAGATAGATAGATAGATAGATAGATAGATAGATAGATAGATAGATAGATAGATAGATAGATAGATAGATAGATAGATAGATAGATAGATAGATAGATTGGTTGATTTTGGCACTGATTTAGTAACATATATTTAAATATGCTAGGGGCCTCGGTGGCCTAGTTGGGAAAACCACTCGAGTGGGCTACCGACGTTCGGGACAACCCGTATTCGATTCTCGCTGGAAGCAGTGTGAGTTATACTCGTGGTTGGAAAAAAAATACCCCGCGGTCGACCCAGCCTCTGGAAGAAATGGGTACCAGGGTAGTGCGCTGGGAAGGTGAGGAATACCGCCTCGCATCGTGAGTTTCGATGCATGAAGCGACACAGTCCAGAAGTCTCCGAACACTTCTGGATAGGCCACCGAGCACGTATGGGTGAAAATTCGCGTGCTAAAACGCCGATTTCAAGATTTGAAAGATTTACATTTATCTTAAAAGTAAGACTTTACCTTTAAATATGCTTAAACACCAGTACACTTGAGTGAAATGCAGATACCAATATTTAAAAGTCAATAATGTGATGAGAATCATTATCATGAGAATTCAAACTTTGATGAGATAAACAAATTCGCGATTAAATACCAGAAAATGTAAAATGTAAAAAGTAGTCTCCAGTGTTGCAAATTGCACATCAGTTTTCTACTTTCCTTTTTCACTTCCTCTTGTAATCACTATAGTTCAGGTGTCGAGGGAGGTAGAATGTTTGGTTCTTGCCTTTTTGGTGGCTTCACTCATTGTCAGCTGATGTTGTAGCATTCCTTTGAAGTTCTCTGTCCAACTTATTCTGGGTCTGCTTCTTGATCTTCTCCCTTCTCATCTTTTGATATATGCCTTGTATGGTTAGGAATCACGTTGCATTCTTTCTAGATGGGAAAACAAATTTATTTGTTGTTTCTGTATGTAGCTTGGAATTGGTCCAATCTTGGCTCTTTCGTACATCTCAGTACATTACCAATTCTAGCCTTCTCGTGACTGCACTAATTAACGTAACCTTTAGTTGTTTGGAGGACCCGTTGCCCACACTGATGTGTATATCGTTAAAGTCGGCACGAATGTCTACAGTCCCCAGCTAAATAAAACGTGGAAGAAGAAATGTCTTCTTTGATTGTACAACTTATGTAGAGGGAGGCGTATTACTGTCAAAGACAGATCGCATAATGATTGGGACGTCACGATAATGATTAATGTCTCTTGTTTAAGGAGATGTCTATTCTCTTTGATTGTACTGTTTTATGCAGCTGAGGTTTTAATGATGAAATTGACATAGTAATTCTTTTGTATTTCATTTGTGTGGTACCTTAAATTATACAATGGTGTCTCGTAATTCGAACTTAATTCGTTACAAAAGATCGTTCGACTATTAATTTACTATTAATATACTTTCATTCCATTGCCTAAAAAGAATGGTGCAGATGAATGCAGTGACTTTAGAACAATAAGCCTAATGAGCAATGTTACAAAAATCTTGCTAAAAGTTAAAGAAGGAAGGATTCAGAATAAAATCAATACTGAATTAGATGAGCAGCAATTTGGATTTAGGAAAAATAGCGGGACAAAAGAAGTCATATTCTGCATGAGAACATTAATCGAAAAATACACAGAAGTAAACAAACCAATATATGCCTGCTTCATAGACTACACCAAAGCTTTTGATATAGTACACCACAAACAACTTATAGAATGCCTAAAAGAGATACATCTAGATGACATGGACATACGACTAATATGCAATCTATACTGGGAGCAAACAGCAATAATAAAATATAACAAAAAAAAACTCTACACCCATTGATATAAAAAGAGGAGTAAGACAGGGATGCGTCCTATCACCAAGCTTTTTTAATCTATACACTGAGCAAATCTTTAAAAACATTATATAGATGCCAGGCCTACAAATTAATAGAAAGATAATCAATAACCTAATATATGCTGACGATACTGTACTACTAGCAGAAAATCCTAAAGATCTACAACAATTACTTAATGAAATAAACATGACAAGCAACAATTATGGACTAGATATGAATATAAAAAAAGACTAAAACTATGATCATAAACAAAGAAGATACTCATACCCACAAGTGGATATCAAAATAGAAAGAATAGACCTGGAGACAGTTCAGAACTACAGCTACCATGGACATACTATAACCAGTTATGGAAATTTTACAACTGAAATAAACACAAGAATAGGAATGGCGAGAAGTAATTTTAATGTCATGAAGAACATACTAACATCAAAACAAATAACACCAGGGCTAAAACTAAGAATAGCAAATTGTTATGTCTTCTCAATATTCCTATGTGGTGCAGAAACTGGACATTAGACAAGAAAACAGAAGAGAGAATTGAAGCCTTTGAAATGTGGATATATAGAAGAATAGGTTGAGTTGGATGGAAGGAAAAGAAAACAAACGATGAAGTTTTAAAACAACTAAAAATGAAAAGGGAACTACTAAGCACAATTCAAACAAGACAAATGCGATTTTTTGGCCATGTTAAAAGACACAACAGCCTACTAAAAGTAATCCTGGAGGGGAAAATACAAGGTAAAAGAGGCAGAGGCAGACCAAGACTAACATAGATGAGTAACATCAAAAGATGGACAAATCAGCCTATGACAACCTGCACCGTCAAAGCAAGAGACAGAGCAAAATGGCGCTCCATGGTAGCCAACCTTCGTTGCGGAGAAGGCACTCAATGATAATGATGATGATTAATATACCATTAATTTTTCGAGGCCCGAACCATTTTTCAAGAAATAATAGAAAGTGAATTATTTGTTCACAAATCATACACAACACCGTTTTTATAAAATGAAACAGATAATGCACTAAACGAACACTGGAGTAATTTGGGAAAGTGTCATGGTCATCTGACCTGTCAAATACCACTGTGTAAAGAACTATAAATGGAGTAATCAGTGAAGGTCACAAAATCATATTCTCTCTGTGGTTTTACTAACTACAGGTCATGTGGCTTCTGTTGGATTGAAATGATAACTTACCACCACTGTGTGTCTATATGTTTGGAATTGGAGTCATCAGCGATGGCCTAACATCATCGAGTGCTACGACGATCATCGTTTTCGGGAGGACGCGAACTTCCATGGTATATGGTGGATAGGCGGCGGGAACCATTGAAGGCTATGTCTGAAAAGTGTTCCTTTTTGCAGTTTCCTCATATTCCAAGTCCGGCTTGTTGCAGGAGCTACTGAGTAAGTGCTCTATGCACAACGTGAGCTGTGTGTCTCATCCGTTTTGATCCTGTTTCGATATCCCGCTTGTTACGATGAATGATGATATCGTACGACAGGGAACAGTTGACTGTGCTCACTTTCTGCGCGGTTTCGCCTTATGTCTTTTGGCGTGTGCAGAGACTGCTACGATGGGGACTACAGCTACCTTTCTTTGTTTGGGAGATGTGTTAGTAATTCGGATGATTCCACTGGCACGGGCGGTTGAGCAATTATGGATTTTAATTCGTTTTTAGTGATGCCGAGGCCTTCCATAACCAATAACCAATAACCAAATGGAGTAAGAAGGAGAAGTAGATTGAGAAAGCTATGGGAAGATAATAGCAAAGAATAGAAGGAAAAAAAAAGGGGGGGGGGGGTAAGGGAACATTAAAGAACTGATTGATCAAAACTTTTACAAAAAAAAAAAAGAATTATGATTTTTTATGTAGACAAATAGACACTTCAAAAATAGTTATAAAAATAGACAGTATTGTATTTGTTTAAAACAAGGAGTCGGACAAGGCTGTGTTCAGTCACCGGATTTGTTTTCACTTTACAGTGAATTTATTATGAGATCAATAGTAGACAAAAAAGGAATTGAAGTCAACGGTCACAACATAAATAATTTGCGATATGCGGATGACACAGTCTTAATAGCAGAGACAGAGAACGAACTACAAGAAATGATAGACATAATAGTAAAAGAAAGCAACAAGAAAGGTCTCAGTCTGAATAGTAAGAAAACAGAAGTAATGGTTATATCGAAGAAACAACCATCACCATCATGCAGCATAAAAATAAACGAGACAAATCTGAAACAAGTGCAACGTTTCAAATACTTGGGCACAATAATAACATCAGATGGGAGATGCACCACAGAAATAAAAAGCAGAATAGCTCAGGCCAAAATAGCATTTCAGAAAATGAAAAATATCTTATGCAACAAATCTATGTCAATAGAAATGAGAAAGAGAGTTCATCGGTGCTATATAGAACCAATTCTGACCTATGGAAGCGAATCATGGACAGTAGACAAACAAATGAAAAGACGATTAGGGGCCACAGAGATGGGATTTCTCAGAAGAATGTTGAAAGTTCCCTGGACAGCTAAAAAGACCAATGAGGAAGCTCTCAAAGAGGTCAACACAAAAAGGGTGCTCTTAAAAAAAACATCAGAAAGAAGCAATCAACATTTTTCGGGCACATCATGAGAAGAGGAAAGTTGGAATACTTGGTTACAACTGGAAAAATAAAAGGAAAGAGAGATCGCGGACGACAAAGAGAGAAAATACTGGATAGCTTGGTGTCATGGCATGGAAAACAGTCAACAACAGAACTGATACGATGCACTGTAGATAGAAGATTGTGGAAGGACATGATCACCTACGCCAACCGGTAAGGCACACGATGATGATGATGACTGTATTTGTATTAGTCAGGAGAGGCGTTGATATCAGTCAAGGAGAACTGAAATGGTGATATATTTATATAAGGAAACAAATAATGGCCAACTCCAATCCTCTAGTGTTTTCTCTTTTCCTTTTCTGTCTTTATTCTTGTTGTTGATTGCACCAATGTTTTCCCATGTACTGCCCATGAATGTCACGAAGAGTTATTAAAAGATCCATTTTGGATTATCCAGGCACAAATGTGCCGTTCTGGCAACTGGAAGTTCGTGCTACTGTAGGTTATTTGTGAAAAACATTTCCCTGGGAATTCAATTGTGTAACCTGTGTAAGCTTGGTTCCTTTAGCATGAACATGTTTAAAGTACCCGGCAATGTACTTGCTTGTTTACATGTAAATCAATTCAGAGCAAGAGGTATGTTTACAGCACTCGGATAAAATGACAAATATTCAACAACAGAAAAAAAAAACAAAGTACAATATATGGACCGAAGTTCTTTGTTTTTTCTGTATTTGATTATTTGTCATTTTTTCCGAGTGCTGTAAACATACCTCTTCCTCTGAATTGATTCGCTGATTATCGCCTCGGAAGTTTCCCTCTATAATAATATTCATTTATTATTACTTGTCTCTTGTTTACATGTAGCATCTTTCATTTGTATTTTCTGGTGCGATGTACAACTGTGTGGCACTGTCCTAAGTTTTGAAACAGGGATGATAAAGCACATACAAACAATAATAGCAAGGGGACTGGTTGGTCTGGAGGCAAGACGCCGGTCTCTAGACAGAGAGTTTGTGAGTTTAAATCCCGGCTGCACCATTTTTGATTTTTATTTATTAATTCTCTCTGCGGCAACCACCCCTGGTCTCAGCAGCGAGGCCGGCTTGAAGAGTCAATTACCTATTGACGGAAAAATATGAGTACCTCCGAAGACTCTGCCTGTGCGGAGAAGGACCCGTGTGTACACGGCTGCCAGGAAAAAACGGATTAATACGCAAAATTCAGTTGTCTAGTCTTTAGTCTCTATGGACTTTGCCACGGGTGAAAGCTGGCGAAAGCTTAAAAAAAAACAAAATATTGTATTATTCCTATTTATAAAGAGAGTTAATTTCTATTCTGAGTCTTATGTATCCACTCACTTAATATCACATTCTGGAATTATATTATCGTTTAGGCTTGCTTTTTGTGTTATGTGAGCGTACACTAAGTATGAATTTGGATTGTTTTATTTTCACCATCAAGGATTGTGTATTAACTATAGAACAGCGTATCACAACTATTTGACTTCACTTTTTGCATTTTATTGTGAAGCTGGACGCTTGACACGTCGCTGGTCATTAACCGTATTTTCGATCGCTCTCGTTAGCCCAGTCAAAATTGAACAGACCAGATCCACTTTTTCTTCTAAAACTTGAGAATGTATTCTCCACACTTGTCACTTTCCTTATAAATTCTATTTAATCGTGTGTTATATTATTTGAATATTTCTGATAGTATTTACCATCTATCTACTCTGAAAACTACAGTTAGATTGCATATGTTTTTGCCTTTCTCCACAGAAATGTATTTACTATAATTTTCATTTCTAAGATACACTCGTTTGCTAACGCATGAACATGCATTTATATGCCGATGAATGAGCACTTTGGGCGCTCCACCATACTGCCGTGTTAGGTTTATCATTCCCAGTATTGGCCCCGTGGTTTGACATGAAGGGCTCTACGTAGTTTTCACTATAAATATCTTAAAATATGACCGCCGTGGTCTAAATTAATCTTGAAGACTGAGTATGAGGTAGAATGGGTCATTTATCACCAGGAAGAAAGCAAAGACATCTGGGTTAATTAACTTGAGGCATGAAAAGAAAAACGGTACACAGTTTCATACCAGGCTTTGAGAACAACTATTTGGTGATGATATTTTAGTAGTCTTGCTATTTTTTTCAGTTCTGAAACATGGCTTGAATATAATTCTGCTACGTTACATTACAACCGATCATAAGATACGCTGTAACTTACATTTTTACAATATTTGTGGTTAAAATATTATTATTTTATACCAGAAAGGTTCAAATTTATTTGTCAAATTTTGTTATTTTTCTTTACATAAACATTACGGAACTAAAATATCAATTAAAAAAAGTTAAGAGGCCCGTCACGCCAAGTGACGTGAAGGGAATATGGTGTTGGTGACCATAATTTTTATAGACCTTCAGCACATTCTTTTTGGGGTAATGTGGTTGTATAACGCCTGTGCCGTTTTACTTTCCCAGAAGGAATATCCGGTGCCCATTTAAGGCTGGTGAACCTGGAAGCCGTCGATCAGGATCGAACCCGACCTCTTGTCCCTTGTAGTCCAATTCACTAACCACTGAGCTATCGCGGCTGCCTAAAAGGTCAATAGCACACACATTAATAAAGTTGGAATATTAATGTGCTGTGTCACAAATTGGAACCAATCGAGCATTGTATCCATCTCAAGAATGAGTATAATGTCGTTTCCTCAGAGTATCTTCAGTCAGAAATATTGTAACATTCTTGGGATTAAAACAAAAATCTCATTTTTAGATTAAAAACAGAAAGCTGCGTACTTGTCAATGCAGGATTAGTTCACATTTTATTTTGACATTTTTTTTAAACAACTATTTCATATACAGATATCGATCTATCTACAAACTGTTCATATACAACTATCGATCTATGTAAACATAGTTTATATACAACTATCGATCTATCTACAAATAGTTTATATACAACTATCGATCTATCTACAAATAGTTTATATACAACTATCGATCTATGTAAAAATAGTTTATATACAACTATCGATCTATCTAAAATAGTTCATATACAACTATCGATCTATCTACAAATAGTTTATATACAACTATCGATCTATCTACAAATAGTTTATATACAACTATCTATCTATCTACAAATAGTTTATATATAAATATCGATCTATCTAAAATAGTTCATATACAACTATCGATCTATCTAAAATAGTTTATATACAACTATCGATCTATCTAACAATAGTTTATATACAACTATCGCTCTATCTAAAATAGTTCATGTACAACTATCGATCTATCTAAAATAGTTCATATACAACTATCGATCTATCTAAAATAGTTCATATACAACTATCGAGCTATCTAAAATAGTTCATATACAACTATCGATCTATCTAAAATAGTTCATATACAACTATCGCTCTATCTACAAATAGTTCATATATACTATCGATCTATCTAAAATAGTTCATATACAACTATCGATCTATCTACAAATAGTTTATATACAACTATCGATCTATCTACAAATAGTTCATATATAACTATCGATCTATCTACAAATAGTTCATATACAACTATCGATCTATCTACAAATAGTTCGTATACAACTATCGATCTATCTAAAATAGTTCATATATAACTATCGATCTATCTACAAATAGTTCATATACAACTATCGATCTATCTACACATAGTTTATATACAACTATCGATCTATCTACAAATAGTTCATATATAACTATCGATCTATCTATAAATAGTTCATATTTTTACTTCGCAAAATGTGTCCCTGGTACAGAGAACGCTTCTCTTATTACGCACCCGCTGTTATCAATTTCACAAAGAACGGCTGTGGCTGTCGTAGACGATTATGAGCCTTCACATCTCAGTGTTTCCAGCGTTGTAAGCTGTGTAATTCACTTGACTTATCATTGTTGAGAACGTACTCTCACTGATCACATAGCCTGCTATGAGTTTGTGTTTATTGTCGTATTTCCTTCTAAACGTCTTCTTGTCACTATGTCAATTAAAAAGTGATACTTTTCCCCCATGAATTGCGCCTTCTTGAGCAAGTATAGATCCTTTTATGCATAATGTTAATTAACAAAAATTTAAATTACAATGATGTGTTTATATAATTTTTTTGTTCCCGTGCACGGACTATGTTGATATTAGTTTTGTCAACACAGGCAAACATATCTAGTCGTCATTTGAAATACATTATTGTGGATGAAATATATTATTGTGGATGAAATACATTATTGTGGAGGAAATACATTATTGTGGATGAAATACATTATTGTGGATGAAATACATTATTGTGGATGAAATACATTATTGTGGAGGAAATACATTATTGTGGATGAAATACATTATTTTGGAGGAAATACGTGATGTGTTTATTAACCAGAAGATCAATGGAATCGTGGCTATTGTTCGCTGTTTGCTGAAAATGATAGAATATTGTTGGAGTTGTCCATCTTGTTCGTTGAGGTCGATCGGTTCTTTAAATAATCAGCCAATTAAAAGCAAGAGGAGAAAAGAGGAGATAATAATAAATGTCTACGTCTTCCTTTGTCCATGATTACTCTTTCTTTGTCGACCACTTGAAATGGGGCGTGGACATAATGTAGCTGCGTTTTATCAACAAACTGTGATCTAAGAACTTTCGTCCCAATACATCCGACTACATCACGCCACTGTCTTTGTACCAGTCTTGTCTTTCTCCTTAATATATTCTCGCATGGCCAGATTAAATTCTTGTTTCCAGGGTTATACCACGGAGATTATAGTATGGTCTAAGCCAATTCTAGTTCACTGTTCACTGATCATGACGCAAGTAGTCAACTATGAATGTTGACTACTTTCTGTTCGAGCGTTCATTTGTATTTAGCCACATATTTGATGTCATAGATATTCTATTGTGTAAATAGAGTTCTCCTAAAACGTCTTCTCCTTTCCTTTCTCATTTGCCTTTCAGCGTCAAAGGGAGATATCATTTGTGGTCTCTTGCTCTTCTGTTCGTCTCTGCTTCTGTTATGTTTCCTAGAGCTTCTAATATTCCGTCAATCCATTGTTTTGTGTGATCGACCATTAGGTCTGGTGTTCTCGCAACGTTATTGAGGGCTTGTTGTGTTCTGTTTTGATCTGGCTGCCTTGTTACGCGGCCAAACAATACTATCTGTTGTTTCTTTATATATTCTATAGCGTGGGTTCTTTATTTGTGATCTATTTTTCTTGTTGTTTTTGCATCTAGGGTCCATGACTGGCATTGGTTGCACAACGTTGGGATTAAGACTGTATTGTAGAGTTCTCGTTTGGCCTCTAGAGTTATTTTCTTGTTGGACAATAGTGGTGATATGTGTCCAAAGATTTGACACGCTTTGATGCATCTTGAGTCTATCTCTGCTGTTTGTGAATTTTTGTTGTCACCGAACTTCCTAGGTATTTGAATTCCTCTACTACTTTTAGTTACCTGCCTTCTAAAGTTATGTTGATGTTCTGTTTCTCTTTAGCGAAATTCATGACTTCTGTTTTGTTGACGTTGATTTTCATGTTGTATTTTGTGCATAAGCTGTTGAGCCTAAAACACGAGAAAGAAAAAAAAAACAAGTTAATAGGAAAACAGAATGGAGATAGTTGTATGGAAAATATGAACCAGAACACAGCTTAAACAAACTCAGCCGATATGTGCAGACCAATATATTCAGATTCAGAGCAGATCACTGTGGCCTCAGAATACGCACACACAAGAGAGGACTCAGTGACTTTACAACATACGACTGCGGATCATCCAGACAAACTCCAGAGCATATACTACAGGACTGCAGCAAGCGCACCTCACTAAGAAAACATATATAGCCAACAGAAACGTCCCTGCCTAACAAATTGTGGGGATCAGTGAAGACTTCATATGCACAGCGTTGTTCGTGAACCATGCTGCTCTAAATGTTGACAGCATCGCATCAGTTGACAGCTGAAGATGGTCCCAAAGAAGGAAGCGACATTTTTCGGGCACATCATAATAAGAGACAGGTTTAAATACATAGTCATAAATGGCAAAATGCAGGGAGAAAGAGATCACGGACGACACAGAGAGAAGATACTAGATAATTAGTCGTGACAGGGTAAAAAGTCAACATCAGAATTGATACCATGCGCTGTGGACATAGACTTGTAGAAGGACAAGATCACCTACGCCGACCAATATGGCACACGATAATGTTAGCTTTACTTAAGTACAGAACATAAAGACAGTTATGACTAAGCTGTGCTAATTATTTGTACGAAGTTCTGTTTCCAGAAAAATCTCACCATCTTTTCTCGCCAAGTCTTCATAATGAAAAGCAGTCTACAAACTGACTCATCTATTCATTGTTCCTTTGAAATTTATCACGTGACTGCTTGTGGCGCGTGAGGGTGATTCCGGGGAACTGGTCTGAAATTAACTCTCTCCCAAGAGAATTTCTATCTTGATTGTGTCCCTTTGCATGTTGACATGGTGGCCTGGCCGTTACGACAATTAGATTTTCGGGAAGAAATTAGTGCGGGGCGGGAAGGCTATGGTGGATTAGTATTTAAATTAAACATCTTTCGGGTTGTCTTTGTTGAGTGAACTTTTTTGTCCAGTTCGTTGACATAAAAAAAAATATTTTTATTATGAATTAACGAAGTTCTTTCACTAAAAGAAATATTTTTATACAGCTTGCATTGATTTACTTACTTTCTTCTCTGCACCGAGGGACTGCTTGATCAGGTCAATGCTCTGTGGTGTGTCTCCTATATGGTTCTTGTTATAACTGTCATTGTATTAACCCATGGTCTTTTAGACTCATCTTTCCTCTCTGTTGTTTTACTGTACAGCTTTCTGAGAGATGCTGTCTGGCGATGGCCATGTTGTAACGAGTAGATCCCAAGAGAGAGAGAAATATCGCTTACATATAGTGTAAGATAGATTGAGTGAATACACTTGTTTGCCTTGACAAGTAGGCACTTAAGATACACCTAGAAAAAAAAGGTTGAGTTATGTTAGATGTAGGTCAAGTACGATAGAGGCTTGGCACACAGTCGAAAACGATAAAGAAACTGCATGGAAACATATCAAGGCCTGACAATGAGTTTTTCGTGAAGAAAGGATTGGTCAGAAGATGATCTGGATAGTATATAAATGACCAATGGTTGATTAGCAAAACCGCTAAACAACAATTGAGAGTGACAAAAACCAAAGACACTGGGTGAAGTTGTTCTCATAAAAGTGATTTTCACTTTCATTTTTACATGAACGAGCACTATACAATACAATCTTCATCCCAACGTTGTGCTACCAATGCCAGACCTGGACTCTAGATGCAAGAACAATAAGAAAAATAACCTCTACAGAGATGAAATGTGTTAGACGAATGACAGGAAACAGTCTGAGAGATAAGATCAGAAATGAAGAACTGAGAAAAAAGCTAGGAATAGCCCCAGCCATAGAATATATAAGGAAACAACAGATAAAATGGTTCGGCCACGTGACAAGGCAGAAAGAACAAAACACAACACAACGAGCCTTCAACAAACGTTGTGAGAACAACAGACCCAAGGGTCGACCACGAAAAAGATGGATCGATGGAATATTAGAAGCAATAGGAAACATAACAGCAGCAGAGGCGAACAGAAGAGCAAAAGACCGCAAATTATATCTCCCCTCGACGCTGAAAGGCAGATGAGGAAGGAAAGAAGAAGAAGAAGAAGATTTTTACATGAAATTTGTGATCAAATAAAACCTAGAGGAATGAGATGAGGTTAAAAGGATTGAGCATTGCTAAAAAGTAGGCAGAACCCTTAAGACAACAACAAACTGAAAGTTGATCTCAGATGTCCTCGTTTCATGTCGAGACCATCGGAGAATAGCGAGGACATAATTAGACCAGACAGACAGTTCCACTCAACGATACACTTAGAATTCAAAGACAATATTTTGTAGAGAGCTATGAAGTAATTGTAGACAGTTATGAAGTAATCTAGCTAGAAACTGCCTCGCACGGACATTGTCATGGAGTGTAACTGTTGTTAGCGTATATGTGAACTTTCCAATAGACGGATATCTAGTCTGAAAGTAAATTTCATTCAAGGAGTTTCACTAGTTAAAGAGAACAGCTGCCTTGATCCTCAGATGATAGTTAAAAAAGATCGTTGAACTAGTAAAGGCTTTACAAGGGCATTTAACAACCATTCAGCTATAGCCTAGAGTGAAGCATAAGGAAAGAATAATGAAACTATGGGAGGAAGTGTGTAGTAGGGATTGACAAGATATATTAACTGGACTTTGTTAATAAGTTAACATTCCGGGACTTTGTTAATAAGTTAACAGTCCAGGACTTTGTTAATAAGTTAACATTCCAGGACTTTGTTAATAAGTTAACATTTCAGGACTTAATAACAGTCCAGAACTTTGTTAATAAGTTAACATTCCATAACTTTGTTAATAAGTTAACAGCCCAGAACTTTGTTAATAATTTAACATTGCAGGACTTAATAACAGTCCAGAACTTTGTTAATAAGTTAACAGCCCAGAACTTTGTTAATAATTTAACATTGCAGGACTTAATAACAGTCCAGAACTTTGTTAATAAGTTAACAGCCCAAAACTTTGTTAATAATTTAACATTGCAGGACTTAATAACAGTCTAGAACTTTGTTAATAAGTTAACAGCCCAGAACTTTGTTAATAATTTAACATTGCAGGACTTAATAACAGTCCAGAACTTTGTTAATAAGTTAACATTCTAGTAGTTTGCTCAATGTTGTAAGAATGGTGACCGTAAGAGGTGCTAGAATTGTAACCACTAGACCAACTCAACAAACAAACATATCGGCACAGCTAATTGTTGTTATATGTATGTGTGTGTGTGAGTATTGCATGCATGTGTGTGTTGTAAAGATGTCAAATTCAATCTCCCAGCCAACACAATAATTATCCTGTTTTCGATGCGAGTTACATTTAGCGTCATAGATAACACTATGTACATATGGCAGTACTTATTTGGTGCCGGGGAGTGTTACACGCACAAGGCATTTAACTTGTTTATTAAGATGATAAACACTGGTGTACTATAACTCTTCTCTTTATATCCTCATTCCTTATGTTTATGTTCATTGTTAACTATATTGAGATGGAACTTCTTTGTTAACTATATTAAGATAGCACTTCATTGCTAACTATATTGAGATAAAACATCATTGTTAACTATATTGAGATAAAACATCATTGTTAACTATATTGAGATGGAACTTCTTTGTTAACTATATTAAGATAGCACTTCATTGCTAACTATATTGAGATAAAACATCATTGTTAACTATATTGAGATGGAACTTCTTTGTTAACTATATTAAGATAGCACTTCATTGCTAACTATATTGAGATAAAACATCATTGTTAATTATACATAATTTTTCTACCAACTCTGTGCTATCAGTGCCAGAATTGGACGCTGGACTCTAGAACAATAAGAAAGATAACGATCACCGAAATGAAATGTGTCAGAAGATTGACAGGAAACAGCTTAAGGGACAGAGTAAGAAACACTGACCTGAGGAAGAAACTCGAAATTGAACCAGCCATCGAATACATAAAAGAAACAACAGATAAATTGGTTCGGCAACATAACAAGACAAAAAGAACTAACAATGACTCAAAGAGCCATAAACAAACGCTACGAAAACGCCAGATTAAGAGGAAGACCGAGAAAGAGATGGATAAAGGGAATACTAGAGTCACTAGGAGGAATAACATCAGAAGAGGTCAACAGAAGAGAAAAGAATGCACATTGTTTCTCCCCTCGACGCCAACGGCAGCAGAGGAAGGATAGAAGAAGAAGAAGAAGTTAACTATACTGAGATGGAACTTAAACATATGCAAACAATTTTAAATATGGTTTCTAAGTCAAATATATTATAAGTGCAATTAAAACTGGTGTCCTCAAGCTAAACATGCCGTAGAAACGATGTCCCGTAACATATAACGCCATCCGTCTGTTCACGTCATGATCCATTGAGTAAAATCAGGACACTGTATAATCTGGTGAGCAAAGACAACAGAACGCAGGCGTAAAATATATAATGCAGTAGAGACTTAAAATTGTAAATGTAGTGTGCCTGTAGGGAAAGGTACGGGAAGACAATATTAAATAGTGAACAGGCCTCGAGCTTACAGAGTTCCAAAGGATGACTGAAGATAGAGAGAAATAGAGAAAGTTGACCAAGTCTGTCAGTGCCAACGACCACCATGTGTTTAATGGGATAATGAATCAAACTATGCTTGATCATTTGAAGGAAAATAGGCAGTAATTGTCTTCTCTCTTAACACTTTATTATTCTAAGTGAGACAAGTATCTTCATTTTCAGTTGTGTCGATTGAGAGAGCATCATACTGAGAATGAAGCAACGGTCACTATATCGCGAAACCAACGAGTTAACTAATAGAAGCATTTTCTGTTTTTAACCAGATGTTTTTGACAATATGAAACTTATCTGTTTTGTAAGTGTTTATCTTCCACTGAAGATAATTAAGAGTCGAAACGTTAGATTTTTTAGTTCTGTTTCTTCTGCAGAGCGGAAACAGCTACATTCTCGCTATTTTATTGCATTAGATCGACATATCATATTGACAGATCATATCGACAGATCATATTGACAGATCAGATCGACAGATCATATCGACAGATCGACAAAAAGACCGACTTTTGGAGATATAATTTTACCACAAAAAACTGACCAAAAAAAATACATTGTCCAAATTGGAAAAATAGAAAGAATAGAAAAAAAGAAGAAAAAATAAATATAATATGCAATACAAAAAACGTGTAAAGTGGTGATCTTGAAAGGGGTCTTTCTTAAAACTATAAGAAAAGGTTGAGTCTAACATTCAACGAAAAACTTCTTTATAGATGATAAATCAACACTATCACAAGTCTGTCAAATTATGTAATTTAGAAAGACACAGGAAAATGGGCAAATAAACTGAAAACAATACACGCCGGTTCTTAACACATTTAGTTCTTTGTTTTGTGTGCCTCTCTATTCATCAAGGTAAAATGTTATTTCATCAAGTACCGTGCCTGCTGGCGTAAGTGATCACATCTATTCTCAGCTTTCTATCTCTACAGCAATATTAAAATGTTGTTTTTTGACTTCCTACCAAACTGTTCTCTAGAACTATCTCGCATGTTTCCTCTCTGTTTCTTTCAGTCTCTTCTTTTTGGTCCGACACATGAGACTTCGAATGACATTTATGTGTACCGTGTTTGTCTTTCTTCTTAGATACCAACTTGCTTATCCAGACTGGTTCATCTGTTTTCTGAGTCACCAATGGAAGGTAGCGTACAGTCACCGCGGGGAAGGTAGAGTAGAGTCACCACTGGAAGGTAGAGTAGAGTCACCGCTGGAAGGTAGAGTAGAGTCACAACTGGAAGGTAGAGTAGAGTCACCGCTGGAAGGTAGAGTAGAGTCACAACTGGAAGGTAGAGTAGAGTCACCGCGGGGAAGGTAGAGTAGAGTCACCGCGGGGAAGGTAGAGTAGAGTCACCGCTGGAAGGTAGAGTAGAGTCACAACTGGAAGGTAGAGTAGAGTCACCGCGGGGAAGGTAGAGTAGAGTCACCGCGGGGAAGGTAGAGTAGAGTCACCGCGGGGAAGGTAGAGTAGAGTCACCGCGGGGAAGGTAGAGTAGAGTCACCGCGGGGAAGGTAGAGTAGAGTCACCGCGGGGAAGGTAGAGTAGAGTCACCGCTGGAAGGTAGAGTAGAGTCACAACTGGAAGGTAGAGTAGAGTCACCGCGGGGAAGGTAGAGTAGAGTCACCGCGGGAAAGGTAGGGTAGAGTCACCGCGGAAAAGGTAGAGTAGAGTCACCGCGGGGAAGGTAGAGTAGAGTCACCGCGGGAAAGGTAGGGTAGAGTCACCACGGGGAAGGTAGAGTAGAGTCACCGCGGGGAAGGTAAAGTAGAGTCACAGCGGGGAAAGTAGAGTAGAGTCACAGCGGGAAAGGTAGAGTAGAGTCGCCACTGGAAGGTAGAGTAGAGTCACCGCGGGGAAGGTAGAGTAGAGTCACCGCGGGGAAGGTAGAGTAGAGTCACCGCGGAAAAGGTAGAGTAGAGTCACCGCGGGGAAGGTAGAGTAGAGTCACCGCGGGAAAGGTAGGGTAGAGTCACCGCGGGGAGGGTAGAGTAGAGTCACTGCAGGGAAGGTAGAGTAGAGTCACCGCGGGGAAAGTAGAGTAGAGTCACCACTGGAAGGTAGAGTAGAGTCAACACTGGAAAGTAAAGTAAAGTCACCGCGGGGAAGGTAGAGTAGCGTCACCAGTTGAAGGTAGAGTAGAGTCACCACTGTAAGGTAGAGTAGAGTCACCGCGGGGAAGGTAGAGTAGAGTCACCACTGGAAGGTAGAGTAGAGTTACCACGGGGAAGGTAGGGTAGAGTCACTACTGGAAGGTAGAGTAGAGTCACCGCGGGGAAGGTAGATTAGAGTCACCGCTGGAAGGTAGAGTAGTCTCACCACTGGGAAGGTAGAGTAGTGTCACCACTGGAAGGTATCTCTAGTCACCGCGGGGAAGGTAGAGTAGAGTCACCGCGGGGAAGGTAGAGTAGAGTCACCGCTGGAAGGTAGAGTAGTCTCACCGCTGGGAAGGTAGAGTAGAGTCACCACTGGAAGGTAGAGTAGTGTCACCACTGGAAGGTAGAGTAGAGTTACCGCGGGGAAGGTAGAGTAGAGTCACCACTGTAAGTTAGAGTAGAGTCACCACTGGAAGGTAGAGTGGAGTCACCACTGGAAGGTAGAATAGAGTCACCACTGGAAGGTAGAGTAGAGTCACCGCTGGAAGGTAGAGTAGAGTCAACCCTGGAAGGTAGAGTAGAGTCACCGCGGGGAAGGTAGAGTAGAGTCACCGCGGGTAATGTAGAGTAGAGTCACCGCGGGGAAGGTAGAGGAGAGTCACCACTGGAAAGTAGAGTAGAGTCACAACTGGAAGGTAGAGCAGAGTCACCACTGGATGGTAGAGTAGCGTCACCACTGGAAGGTAGAGTAGAGTCACTACTGGAAAGTAGAGTAGAGTCACTGCGGGGAAGGTAGAGTAGAGTCACCACTGGAAGGTATAGTAGAGTCACCACTGGAAGGTAGAGTAGAGTCACCGCGGGGAAGGTAGAGTAGAGAAACCACTGGAAGGTAGAGTAGAGTCACCACTGGAAGGTAGAGTAGAGTCACCGCGGGGGAGGTAGAGTAGAGTCACCTCTGGAAGGTAGAGTAGAGTCACCGCGGGGGAGGTAGAATAGAGTCACCGCTGGAAGGTAGAGTAGAGTCGCCGCTGGAAGGTAGAGTAGAGTCACCGCGGGGGAGGTAGAGTAGAGTCATCGCTGGAAGGTAGAGTCACCACGGGGAAGGTAGAGTAGAGTCACCGCGGGGAAGGTAAAGTAGAGTCACAGCGGGGAAAGTAGAGTAGAGTCACAGCGGGAAAGGTAGAGTAGAGTCACCACTGGAAGGTAGAGTAGAGTCACAACTGGAAGGTAGAGTAGAGTCACCGCGGGGAAGGTAGAGTAGAGTCACCGCGGGGAAGGTAGAGTAGAGTCACCGCGGAAAAGGTAGAGTAGAGTCACCGCGGGGAAGGTAGAGTAGAGTCACCGCGGGAAAGGTAGGGTAGAGTCACCGCGGGGAGGGTAGAGTAGAGTCACTGCGGGGAAGGTAGAGTAGAGTCACCGCGGGGAAAGTAGAGTAGAGTCACCACTGGAAGGTAGAGTAAAGTCAACACTGGAAAGTAAAGTAAAGTCACCGCGGGGAAGGTAGAGTAGCGTCACCAGTTGAAGGTAGAGTAGAGTCACCACTGTAAGGTAGAGTAGAGTCACCGCGGGGAAGGTAGAGTAGAGTCACCACTGGAAGGTAGAGTAGAGTTACCACGGGGAAGGTAGTGTAGAGTCACCACTGGAAGGTAGAGTAGAGTCACCGCGGGGAAGGTAGATTAGAGTCACCGCTGGAAGGTAGAGTAGTCTCACCACTGGGAAGGTAGAGTAGTGTCACCACTGGAAGGTATCTCTAGTCACCGCGGAGAAGGTAGAGTAGAGTCACCACTGGAAGGTAGAGTAGAGTCACCGCGGGGAAGGTAGAATAGAGTCACCGCTGGAAGGTAGAGTAGTCTCACCGCTGGGAAGGTATAGTAGAGTCACCACTGGAAGGTAGAGTAGAGTCACCACTGGAAGGTAGAGTAGAGTTACCGCGGGGAAGGTAGAGTAGAGTCACCACTGAAAGTTAGAGTAGAGTCACCACTGGAAGGTAGAGTGGAGTCACCACTGGAAGGTAGAATAGAGTCACCGCGGGGAAGGTAGATTAGAGTCACCGCAGGAAGGTAGAGTAGTCTCACCGCTGGGAAGGTAGAGTAGTGTCACCACTGGAAGGTAGAGTAGTCTCACCGCTGGGAATGTAGAGTAGAGTCACCACTGGAAGGTAGAGTAGAGTAACCGCGGGGAAGGTAGAGTAGAGTCACCGCTGGAAGGTAGAGTAGTCTCACCGCTGGGAAGGTAGAGTAGAGTCACCACTGGAAGGTAGAGTAGAGTCACCGCGGGGCAGGTAGAGTAGAGTCACCGCTGGAATGTAAAGTAGTCACCGCGGGAAAGTTAGTGTAGAGTCACCGCGGGGAAGGTAGAGTAGAGTCACCGCGGGGAAGGTAGAGTAGAATCACCCCGGGGAAGGTAAAGTAGAATCACCGCTGGAAGGTAGAGTAGAGTCATCGCGGGGAAGGTAGAGTAGAGTCATCACAGGAAGATAGAGTAGAGTCACCGTTGGAAAGTAGAGTCGAGCCACCATTGGAAGGTAGAGTAAAGCCACCATTAGAAGCTAGAGTACAGCCACCGTTGGAAAGTATGGTACAGCCACCGTTGGAAAGTAGAGTCGAGCCACCATTGGAAGGCAGAGAAGAGCCTGCATTAGAAGCTAGAGTAGAGTCACCGTTGGAAAGGTAGAGTCGAGCCACCATTGGAAGGTAGAGTAGAGCCACCATTAGAAGGTAGAGTACAGCCACCGTTGGAAAGTAGAGTTGACCCACCATTGGAAGGTAGAGTAGAGCCACCATTGGAAGGTAGAGTAGAGCCACCATTGGAAGGTAGAGTAGAGCCACCGTTGGAAGGTAGAGTAGAGCCACCATTGGAAAGGTAGAGTAGAGCCACCATTGGAAGGTAGAGTAGAGCCACCGTTGGAAAGTAGAGTTGACCCACCATTGGAAGGTAGAGTAGAGCCACCATTGGAAAGGTAGAGTAGAGCCACCATTGGAAGGTAGAGTAGAGCCACCTCAGAAAGGTCAAATAAAGTCAGCACTGGAAAGTAGTTTTTCATGTCCGTGTTTTTTCGATCATGCCAAAAGTGTTTAGACGTAATTAATCTTCATGAAAAAATTGTTCTTGCACTAAATCTTTCATATTTTCACTATAACAAGTCATAGACATGTGTATTAGGCGTCAGTTTAAAGGAAAAAGGGCACAGTTCATAATCAGCAACAATATTTTAAAGAAAAAAATAAAGGATAAGAATTTAAGCAATTAATATTCAAAATTTTTGAAAAAAAAAATGTATGTAAAAATGATACTCACCTACCTAAAATGGAGGTCCATTTTAATCCGACAGTGCTACTAAAACTAATCACACTGGCGATCACATTCAAAGTTCTCAGAACATAATTCTTAGTTTTTTCTGCTGTTAATAATAATTCACGTTTAGGAGCGATAAACTTCACTGCTGCTAGTCATTTTTCACTCCTAAACATGAATCAACTGATTAAAGACTAGAAAACAACACACATTTTGACGATTTTGTGAACAAATTAAACCCATGTTTAACGATTGAAGAGTGTCTAAAGACAGGGCTATTAGAGTTAAATCCCTTGCGGATGTGGTAGCTTAAAATGTGTAGTATTTACTATAACGAAACAAAATGAAAGTAACAATGTCAGCGTTCACTTGACAAGATGTAAGTAACCATGACAGCGTTCCCACGGACATCAGGAGGTAGAGCAGAGCCACCCCCCAGATAGGTCAAATAAAGTCAGCACTGGAAGGTAGAGTAAAGCCACTCCAGAAAGGTTAAAAAAAAAAAGTTAGCACTGGAAAGTAGAGTAGAACCACCGTGGGGAATTCAAGTAAAGCCACCGCTGGAGTCAGAGTACACTCATCGCGAGGAAGGTGGAGTGGAATCATAATCATTTCTGGTTCATTATTTATGGCGCAAATAGTGATCTATGAATTGCTAGCCGTTTCCAACATCAGCTCTTTCAAACGTCTTGGCCCCTACCCACCAGAAACAGTGTGTTGTGAATGCACCGTTACGGCAGATATGCTCCTTCATATACCCTTTACAAGCTTAGCAATAATTAATGTAGCAAAAGTAACAATGTATTCTTTAATGTCCAATATTGTCTTATTTACAAATTTAATTACTATACTAAGTGCTTGATGTTTTAACAAATGATATTTTTAAAAATCTTAATACATTTTCTTCCTCTTCTTCTTCCTCTTCTTCTTCCTCTTCCTCTTCTTCTTCCTCTTCTTCTTCTCCTCCTTCTTCTTTTTCTTTTCTTCTACATCTTCTTCCTTTCATCTTAAAAAAAAAACACTTTCCAAACCGCCATGTTTGGTGCCATTCTCTTAAGATTGCTCTATGTTTTCCACTTTCCCTTCGTCTCTGCTTCCATCTGTCAGCTCCAAGTATATTTTGGCTTTACTCTATCTACTTTAACCTTTTGGGATTCAAGAAAAGGGACTGTCGTGTAATACTCTCTGTTGGTTTCCGCAGAGTATGTCCTATACAACGCCATCGTCTTTGTCCTATCTCTTTGTCTACTGGTATTAGGACATTTCAAAAATGATTTTGTTTCATGGGCTATTATAATAGCAAACCATTAATTCAATAACTGGACATGTTAAAAAAAATAGACGTGATTAGTTTATAGCCTGTAAAATATGACATCCTGCCACGTTCTCGTTGCCTTCATTTCGTTTTTGCTTGGTTGCATTATCAATTCTCCATCTCCAATCATGCCGCTGACATCACGCGGTCGTTTCGAAGATGACAAGAGATGGGTAGAACAACTAAAGCTGGCTGATTTATTTCATTTTTATTATTTAAAAAAAAAGTCGATTTCTCAATATCGAAGTGTCATCTATGGAAAGATTCCAGAAATCGTGTGCCAAATCTCCAGGCAACGGACGCTGGAACACAGCGCGTGCATCTGCCATGCGTGTAGGATATCCAATGAAAAGACAACTGTTCTCACTAAGCCCCAAGCTGCTGTAGTTTATATTTTAAACAAATCAAAACAAAACAAATGGACTGAAGCTGTTAGTGTCGCATGTCCTTCACCTCTTCCAGTAAACACAGACATCCATGGATTTGCAGCCGTGAAAAATGTTAGCGCAGATAAGAAATAAAAAAAAAACAACGTTATATTTGCAAATCCTAGCTGGGTGGATTGTGTTTTATCTCCCCTTATTTGCAGAAAATGGACCATCTTTTCTCTCCCCTGGTTGTGGACTCGCTAGGAGAAATGAGCCCTCCACAGAGTTACCGATCTTGGAGACAGCAATGTCGGTTTCAATCACATGCCCCACAAGCCTGAAGTTTTGTGTTTCCACGACAGAAGTTCAAACAGCTCGAAAATTATGAAGACATTTATCTTGTCGCATGCGTCTGTACGAGTGTGTCCGCATAAAAACATTGACTAGGACTGTATGTTCATGTCCGCGTGAAAAGTCGAACATTCAATATGGCACTGAATGACAATGCTTATCGCTGAAGCAAATGAAGATGTGACAAAAACGTGGGGGGAAGAGATTTCTTTTCAAGATCTGGTTATCGCAATATGACATAAAGTTACGTATTATATAGAATTGTTTTTCTTGGAAAGAAAAGATTCGTGATGCATCCAAAATGTTTGATAATCAATTCGGTAGAGAAAGTATATTTGCTGATTGTAGGTTGCAGCAGGGGGGATAAAGTAATGTTGTTGTAGGTTGAAGAGTTGTATTATGATTTGTTATATATCACAAAGAGTTAGTACATTGTTTTGTTATGTTTGTCACCAGTATCTAAGAGTTTGTGTGATTTGTTATCTTTGTCCTCACAACGAGTTAGTACATTGTTTTGTTATGTTTGTCCTCACAAAGAGTTAGTACATTGTTTTGTTATGTTTGTCACCAGTATCTAAGAGTTTGTGTGATTTGTTATCTTTGTCCTCACAACGAGTTAGTACATTGTTTTGTTATGTTTGTCCTCACAAAGAGTTAGTACATTGTTTTGTTATGTTTGTCACCAGTATCTAAGAGTTTGTGTGATTTGTTATGTGTTTTTAAAGTCGCAGTGCAGTGAATATTTCTAATATTCAGTAAATGACGTAATCATCATCTACGTACCACAATTTTGTAAACCAAATTTATGAACAAACCGCTGCTTCCTTTAAGGTTTTATTTACGTAAAGGACGGGCACTACGCTACTTTCACTGTCTCATTGCTTGAATGAAATGGTGTTGACGATTGAAAACAGGGTATTTCTGGTTGATCATGTCTTTCGTAATGGCGGTAAATATACGGATGAGGTCATTAGACAATTCGTGAGGAAATTTCCAGACTCACAAGACCCTCACCGAAATTCTGTTACAAAATTGATCAAAAAGTTTCGTGAAACCGGTAGTGTGGTAGATGCATACCGATCTGGAAGACCTTCAATTTCACAAGACCAAATTATGGAACTCCAAGACAGAATTGCAATGAGTCCAAATGCATCTTTAAACCACTTGTCTCAACAGGTGCAAATATCTAAGAGCTCTGTTCACAAAGTTTTAAGAAGTGAACTACACTATCGTCCATACAAATTAACTGAAGTGTTTCAACTCCAAGAAAGAGATTATGAATCCCGTTTAAACTACTGCATGTGGTTTCAGAATTTTATTTATGAACATGGCGCTGCCATCCTTGACGTCACTTTTTTCACTGATGAGGCCTGGTTTCATTTATCCGGTTATGTGAACAGTCAGAACAATCGGCTGTGGAGCAGTGAAAACCCCCATGAATTTCATCAAGTGCCGCTTTACGATCAAAAAGTCGGAGTGTGGTGCGCTATAAGTCGTATGCGGATAATAGGACCTATATTTTTTAATGAAACAATAAATGCAGAACGTTACCGTACTTTAATTCTGGAACCGTTCATAGCACACCTTACAGAACGGGAAATTATGGAATCCTGGTTTCAGCAGGATGGGGCAACAGCACACACAGCCACAACAACACTCAATTATTTAGAAAGCATATTTGCAAATCGCATTATTTCACGTGGAATCTGGCCTGCTCGTTCACCAGATCTAACACCCCCAGATTATTATCTGTGGGGGGCATTGAAGAGGAAAGTTTATGAAAATAATCCGCAGACAATTAATGACTTAAAGACTGAAATAGTAGACAAGATTAAACAAATATCACCAGACATTATTCTGAAGGTTTTCGCAAATATGGAAAGACGAATCACGACATGTCTTGAGGCCCGTGGTGGACATTTTCAACATATGCTTTAGGCACAAACTTTATTGTGTTAATACCAACATTACCCATTATAAGCTCGCCGATAGCAGTCAAGTATATTTGAATAATACCATTTATTTTACAATTTGTGTGACGCATTAGTTAACCGCATTTCTGGTGACGTTTTTCTTCCGAGAGTAGAAATTCACTGCACTGCAACTTTAAAAACACCCTGTATTTGCCATCGTGAATAGTTAAGAGTATGTTTTGTCATGTTTGTTATCACGATTAGTTAATGTTTTGTTATATCTGTAATAACAAAGAGCCATATCGCTTAGCAAGACTGTGAGCATGTCAGAACTGCTTGCTTGTAATCAAAATGATACTTTTTAACTCACGTCCAATAAACAATTCTGCAATAATGAATAAAGATACCAGAGTCGACAACATTCCTCTCGTCCTTAAACTTAATGGAAAGATTTAAATCTGTGACATCACAAACAAAAGTATACCTTTATTGATGTCTGTGTTAAAGATTTCATAGTACTTCAATGACGATTATTTTAAGCTCTGAAAGATGGATAAATTAGTTCTAATGAATCATAGTAGATCTGCAAACAGGTACGGTTTGGCATTTCAGAATAAGAACTATAATATCGATGAAAAACAGCTTAGCTGTGATATCCTTAAATGTTTTAAATATCTTTGTCATGAACTTATACTTAACAACAACAACAACAACAACAACAACAACAACAACAACAACAACAACAACAACAACAACAACAACAACAACAACAACAAAATGAGCCCCGTCACGCCACGTGGAGTATAGGGATTATGGTGTTTTTATTTTTATTTAGCTTTTTATTTACCTTCTGCACATGATTTGTGGGGTAATGTGGTCGGCATTATGCCCGTACCGCTTTACTTTCCAAGAAAAAAATCAGGTACATATTTAGGGCTGGGTGAACCTGGAAACCGTCGATAAGGCTCGAGCTTGACCTCTTGCTGTTAGTAGTTAATTCACTTATCGCGGCTTCTCTGTAAGCACTTATTCACTGTAAAAAAATATATGTAAAACATCTCATGACAGCAATTATAATCCATCAATAATTTACAACAGTGATTCCCAAAGTGTGCAACATGGCACCCAAGGGCTTTAGCAAGGGCGCTCCGTTGTTGATATTGACTCAGTGTTTAAAAATCAATAAAGTGGCTACATTAACATAGGCTTTCCTCTATTAGTAGATATACGAGTTTCAACAAGGCAATGTTAATTCTATCCTCATTTGTCGTCTTATATATCTTATCGGGGTCAGCGTTTACCCGATCTAAACGATCTAACTGACTTGAGGGTGCTGCCGGTATATAACCAGTAAGGAAAGGGAGCCGATTGGAACTGTTGCTTAAAGGATTGGAAAATGTTCTCGATATAATAGATACTCTTTTGAAGACAGTAAACTTTTACTAAATATATGTGTAAATACATGAAGTATGTATATTTATTAAGTATTGCTTAAATAGAAATAATTTCTACAAAATCATAAAATGGAAGTAATTAATATATCAGTAAAACACGTTCTCACTTTTCATTTTGATCAAAAGCACAGAAAAAGGTAATCTATTTGACCTTTAAAAATAGGGATCTGGCCTATGGCCAGGGAAGGAAAGGAGTCCAGAAAGAGGAAGAGAAAGAGAGAGAGAGAGAGAGAGAGAGAGAGAGAGAGAGAGAGAGAGTTGGGTCACGCACTTCCAAAACATGTGGCAGTAAGTAGAGATGGCGGTAAACTCTACTAACTGAAGCAGCAAAGTTATTGAATACCTTTACTTTGCAAATGTTGTTACACAATTTAACATTTTCCAAATATTTAATCTTGAAAATTTAGAACAATAACAATGCACAGTGTCGCTAACAAATAAAACTATTGATATAATTGTTTGTACTATTATCTCTCTGCAGGAATCAGCATGCCTATAAAAAGTGACAGCGATAATGACTCTCATTCTGACACAAACAAGTTCAATGACGGTTATGACGATGAAGATGAATACGATGAAGATGATGATGATGATGAAATATTTTCTTCTGAAAATGATGACCTGCCGGATTCAACAACTGGAGAAGATGGAAATAGAGGACTTGAAGGTGCCGACGCTAAAGACAGAGGAGCTGTGAGCAACAATAAGAAGTCAAGAAGACATGACGAGGGAGACAGCTGGGAGAACAAGAAACGAGGACCAAAGAAGAAAGCTTTGACGAAAACAAGAAAAGTGAAACTTCGAGTGAGAAGAGTGAAAGCTAATGCCAGAGAGAGGAATCGCATGCATGGACTAAACTCTGCTCTGGATGAGCTAAGGAATCACGTGCCGTGCCATTCCAAAACCCAGAAACTGTCCAAGATTGAAACACTCAGGCTGGCCAGGAATTACATACATGTTCTTGCCGAGATCCTCAAATCTGGCGTCCGCCCTGACAGCGTGAGCTTTGCCAAAGCTCTCTCCCGAGGACTGTCACAGAACACTATGAACATGGTGGCTGCATGTTTACATTTAAATCCCCGGACGCTGCTCCCAGAGTCATCTTACACCAAACCCTATCAGTTCATGTATGACAAATCAATCGATTTCGATGAAAGATACGTTCACGATCCGTATTCAATGTTAGCTTTTCAACCTCTGGGCTGCAATACTGATCTGCCTTTCATTGGACCTCATCCAGGCTTCGGCAGCTGCCAGCAAATTATGCCTTACACGTCTGTACAGAACGTATGCTCGCCTAATTATTGCCTCCCATATCAGTACCAAATCCCTCATGAGCACGCAGAAACTTCTTATACCGGAAACAACAGCGTCTATAAAGGACTTTGCACAAGTAACACTATATCTCCACCACACTTACTAGCGTGTGATGGGCATGACAATGATACAACTAATAGCGTCAACTACGCACATGGAATCGTAAACAAACCAGAACATTATCGTCACAGACATCATTTAGCTAAATCCAGTTCATGCTTCTCCGTGCCGACTTCAGCCCAGCAAGATCGCGCCAGAGAGAGCCACACGTTTGCACATGCCGAGTTTGCTAACAACAACAACAACAACTGTGTTGCCAGCTCTCAACTGGTACAGAAGAGACTCATTTCTCCAACAACTGGACCGGCACTGCCTTGCTATGTTAACAATATACTAGGCCCGCATCAGAGCAATACTTCTATTGCAGCCAGTACATCGTGCAGCCAGACCTTGAAGCCAGAATCCTTCCGGCAGCCATCAATTGCTCCTGACCTGTCAGTTGCCAGCTGCTCACAGTCATCAGATTTAAGGATGCCTGGCGAACTTGTTAACCTGGACCCAGAATCGTCGTTGGAAGATGAGCTTGTTATGATCACACCCCCGGACAGCATCTATCAACTAAATCTACCTTGTTAAGCACTTTTTAATAAGTGAAGCACAATACGGCCGGCGTGGCCTGATACTGACCACATTACCAATACATGTAACAAGAGGGTCAGGGATAAATTATGAACATTATCATCATATTTCTTATGAGCCACAATGCGTGACGAGTAATTAAAATGAGCCATGTAAAATATAACAGATTTAAGAATTGTAGCATACAAAAATATATATTAAGTTCGCGTCGTGTATAATTAAATGAGAGGGACGTATTATAACTTAGGGACGGTTTGATTAAATTGGTTGATGAACTAGTCTACTGAGGAGGGGAGGAGTTCCTTTTGGAGCGACAGTTTCTACGTTGACTCAGCTTTAAATTGGCACTAGAGATTTTTTATCGGAAAAATACAGCATTGGCGTAGTGTTGTTCATAAACATGTGCTACGGTAAAGCAATATGGGATTTAATTAACACCATATGCTGTATACACCAAAGGGCCGAGATGGTTCTTTCTTCGTTCTATCTGTAACATCTTGACATTGAGCACAATGCATCATCTTTGTTGATGAAAGCTAAACAAAGATTGAACCTGTTATGAAAAGGTGCAGACACAAGCAAGCGATTTGATACGCAAAAGGCTTCAGATGAATTACGAAGTCAAAGATGACCACACATTAGTTCACAGAGAGTCACTGATGCGTAATTGTGTAGATCTACATGATTGTCGATGATATACATCTAAATATAGCGCGGCCGTTCATTGTGGTGTACACTGAAGAAGGAAAAGAGGAAGAACAAGAGGAAGAAAACTGTCAAAATCCAAGCAGCAAGTTTGATATTTAATAATTTTATTTAGTTACAAGAAAAACATTTAGGAAATTCTGTAACAATTTAACTGCATGCCTGCTGATTCTTGAATTTCTTTGAAAACCTTCAATACATCAACAAAATGAGTGATTTACCAGTTTAGTAAACACATCTTAAAGGAAAGGATTGAAAGATTCGCATTTAATCTTTAACTGTCCCTAGAAAGTTTATATTTCCCTACAAAAATAGCTATATATTTAGTCTTTTTATTGAATAACAAAAGTAATCGTTGGACTGCAGCCTTTCACGTGATATAATATTCTTGTGCTTGAAATATTTAGAGAGATATATACATGTTTTTTAAATCATCTTTTATTTTGAAAATATTTAATTTTAATATGACTCCTTAAGAAGTGCAATATATTTTGTTTTCCATGTTTACGTTGCAAGCAATAACTCAATAGCTCTTTATTTTCATTGTTATCAAGTGCCCTCCATAATGATAATTGCCTATACTCCAGTGTGCCTGCATTAGTTTTCTTAATGAGTTGATTCGATTCTTGATACTCGCTTATTCATTTTACCATTTTAGAAAGTGTTGATCGAGAATTAAAATAATAAAGAAGATTTTGTTCTTAAAATGGAGTGTTTCTGTTTTCAATATTGGTCGTCTTTATGTATAATGATTCTCTCTCTCTCTCTCTCTCTACGATCAAGACTCAATCAGAGTAGGATTCCAGACTCTCTCATGAAGTCAGCTGTCTTTTTAAGCGATTCGATTGTCACATATAGTCTGTTCTGATTGAATACCTGTTAAAACGTTGCACTGTGTTCTGCGCCAGTGGCCCAGTGCATCCGATTCCAGCCAGCATTTTATTCAGGTTTGCTTTCCTTAGCCTTGTATAATGATTTAAAATAACTGAAACTCAGTTGAAAATTGAGTTTAACTCGCTATCTACACAAATGACATCCACTGTTGTAATTTGTGAAGAGATTTTGCTTAGCGCGTGGCAGCAATGATGACAGTTCTAATAAGCATTCGATTTCTCCTGGATTAAAAGTGACACTGCAATCAACTAAGCAGTAAATGTGTACATAACCTGAAAATTTGTGAGAACATTATAATTTATTGCAAGAACTACAGTATTCGGAGCCTTACACAATTTTGGAGATGATTTTGTTAGGATGGATCATCATCATCATCATCATGTACCATGCCTGCTGGTGTATATGATCATGTCTCTCCACAACTTTCGATCTCGGCAGTTATTTATCATTTCTGTTATTGACCTTCTGCCAAGCCATTCTCTTAGCTGTCTGCTCTCTATCTCTTCGTTTCTCAATTTTCCCACTTGTCGCAATATATTCCAGCTTTTCCTTTCTCATTACATGGCCAGAAAATTATAATTATTTTTTCCTAATTTTGGAAATTAGCTCTCTTTTTGATGTGGCCTCTTTCAGAACGTTTTCATTACTATAGCAAAGATAAACAGACACACAAAAACCATAGGACAAAGGACATCAGTGAAATAACTTCAATGCCTAAACAAAAACATTAGGATTACATTTACTGACCCGAAGGGGGTTAGACGTTGTCCTCTAAACAAGAAGGCTCGGGTTCCAATCACGCTTTAGGAAATGGATGGCTCTTAGGATGAGAATTTCTTTCATGGCCTTGCCCTGCCTGAACCTTTGGGTAGTGAAATCCGATGCCTAGCCCTATAGGACAGCGGCGAAAAAGAGGAGGTTTTGTGTGGAGGTCCACTGTTCACTCTAAGCATTTTAAAGAACTTTGGGGGAGGCGAAGGCGCGCCTCACAGCACCAGAGCTGGAAGTTGTCAGCGGCCCACAGCTGATGGCTTGCACCAGAATCGGTGAACCAGAACCATCCAGACCCTGCTCCACCTCTCCGCGGTGCCTCTAGTAACAGACTAACCGGTCTAGTCTGGCCAACCGAGTAGGGATCGAAGAGGGAAGACAACCCGGTACTCAAAAATTTAAAATTTCATGTTAGGTCGGATGGGTTGGGCCGAAAGGCACAAATATCACAGTTATACTACAAACCCCAACTCAACGCAGACACGCCCACTGAGCGTCCTTTTAAAGGCGGCTAATGAAGACATGACCTCCTTCGTCATCGGTCGAACGCAAGCAAAGAACTTTGGCAGTTAAAAGTCGAAAAGAGAAGGCCAAAAAATGGATACTGCAACTGCATACAATAAATTAAAATCTGCCCATGCCGAAGACATGTTTGTAGCCGTCAGGTGCAGGTATCATGGCTTGCCGCACACTAATGACAACACGCACTCACACTCAAATAGCCAATACAAGCTTAAGAACAGACATGAAAAAGAGGTGCATTTCCTTCACCCAACTAGTACGAGGTCTTCTATATATCCATGTATTAGTGCCTGATCGTCTGCAAATACAAGCTCGTTGATCGCCTCTGTCTTTCATGGGGTGGCTCAGTTGCATATATAGTATATGGTTCATATATGTAATAAACAGTTTAAAAAAGGGGGGGAGGGGGGTCGCACGCACTCCTGTCTTATTCCTGATCTAACTTCAAAAGTGGTCAGTGTAACCTGTTGCAGTGCTGACTGTGCAGCTGCTGCTGATGTTGAGACTTTTAATTAGATTGGTTAGATGTTCTAACCCAGCAGAAACGAACGACCAAATAACAACAATATCTTCTCTTGATAAAGTAAGAAGTAAAGAGCTCTGTCACGTCATATGGCGTTTAGGGAATATGGTGTAAGTGACCATAATTTTTTACTGACCTTTGGCACATGATTTTTGGGATAATGTGGTCAGTATTATGCCAGCGCCGCTTTGCTTTCCTAGAAAAAAATCCGGTACCCACTTAAGGCTGAGTGAACCCGGAGGCCGTCGATCAGGTACCCATATTCTCCTGATGCTGAAATGCAAATGAGGACGGAGAGACCATCACTTTATTGAGTTATAATTTTTGGGTGCTAAACCTATACAAACGTTATAGACGTCCACACTTTGAAACCACTATTATTAATCTGTTGAATACACTTTTAAGGACATTAAGCTGAGAGTGTTAGGAACGCGTTCCAATAAGCGTTGATGACTTTAACCGTCGCTCATATTTTACAAGTAATTGTAAGTTAAAGTTGTGGTTCCATTACATTCTCATATTATTGTCCTTCATAACGATAATACACAAATAAGGTCACTTAAACTTAAAAGGCCTGACATATTACGATGTTTTCGCTTTGTGTAATTGAATAATAGAGCCCCAATAAATCTTTGGTTAAAAAAAGCAATAGATACATTTAAATTACACAGTTTGATCATTTCTTTTAATACAAATAGCTACCAAGTTACCATTTGTTCTAATTAATAATCACGACAAGCTGATACATCTAAAACAATCATCGAGGAAAGCAAATATAAACATGTATTATCCTTTTCAACACAATACAGTCTATAACTTTTAGTATACACTTATATTTTATTTGTTCTTTATCTTCATCAAGTTACACTTTGTCCCTTTTAAACTCATTATCATCATCAAGTACCGGGCCTGTTGCCGTAGGTGATCATGTCTCACCACAACTTTCGATCTCGATAGTTATTTATCATTTCAGTTGTTGACGGTCTGCCAAGCCATTCTCTTAAGCTGTCTGGTATTTTTTTCTTTTTGCTTCCCTCTATCTCTTCGTCCCTCAATTTTTCCAGTTGTTACAATATATTCCAGTTGTTCTCTTCTCATTACATGGCCAAAAAATGATGATTGTCTCTTCCTAATATTTGAAATTAGTTCTCTTTTTGCTTTGACCTCTTTCAGAACATTTTCAATACTCTTCTTCTTAGCTGTCCATGGTATTCTCAACATTCTTCTGTAAAACAACACTTCAACAGACTCCAGTGATTTTCTTGTTTGTTGTCCTATTGTGCATGATTCACATTCATATGCTAAGACTGGCTCTACATAATATTTAAGAACTTTCCTTTTAAACTAGTCTCGACATAAGACATTAATGGGGTAAACCGTGCCTCGGAGAAGCTATGATATCAGTTGATATATTTATATTGCATGGACAGAGATACATTATTTATCTAACAGATCTACGACATACTGGCTACATAAACCAACTTGAACATCTACTCTAATGCTGTAATGCAGACGCAGCAGATAAGTTTATTAATGTTTTAACCAACACTAATGCACAATGTTGTAATATTGCTAATAATGTTTTAACCAACACTAATGCACAATGTTGTAATATTGCTAATAATGTTTTAACCAACACTAATGCAAAATGTTGTAATATTGCTAATAATGTTTTAACCAACACTAATGCACAATGTTGTAATATTGCTAATAATGTTTTAACCAACACTAATGCACAATGTTGTAATATTGCTAATAATGTTTTAACCAACACTAATGCACAATGTTGTAATATTGCTAATAATGTTTTAACCAACACTAATGCAAAATGTTGTAATATTGCTAATAATGTTTTAACCAACACTAATGCAAAATGTTGTAATATTGCTAATAATGTTTTAACCAACACTAATGCAAAATGTTGTAATATTGCTAATAATGTTTTAACCAACACTAATGCAAAATGTTGTAATATTGCTAATAATGATCGGATAAACACCAGCGTTCTTCGTTCGTTCAAAGTGTCAGTGAAGATAAACTAATCGTCATTCTCGGTCGTTGTGTGATGCCAAAGCGACACCAGAAGTGTCAGTGAAGATAAACTAATCGTCATTCTCGGTCGTTGTGTGATGCCAAAGCGACACCAGAAGTGTCAGTGAAGATAAACTAATCGTCATTCTCGGTCGTTGTGTGATGCCAAAGCGACACCAGAAGTGTCAGTGAAGATAAACTAATCGTCATTCTCGGTCGTTGTGTGATGCCAAAGCGACACCAGAAGTGTCAGTGAAGATAAACTAATCGTCATTCTCGGTCGTTGTGTGATGCCAAAGCGACACCGGAAGTGTCAGTGAAGATAAACTAATCGTCATTCTCGGTCGTTGTGTGATGCCAAAGCGACACCGGAAGTGTCAGTGAAGATAAACTAATCGTCATTCTCGGTCGTTGTGTGATGCCAAAGCGACACCGGAAGTGTCAGTGAAGATAAACTAATCGTCATTCTCGGTCGTTGTGTGATGCCAAAGCGACACCGGAAGTGTCAGTGAAGATAAACTAATCGTCATTCTCGGTCGTTGTGTGATGCCAAAGCGACACCGGAAGTGTCAGTGAAGATAAACTAATCGTCATTCTCGGTCGTTGTGTGATGCCAAAGCGACACCAGAAGTGTCAGTGAAGATAAACTAATCGTCATTCTCGGTCGTTGTGTGATGCCAAAGCGACACCAGAAGTGTCAGTGAAGATAAACTAATCGTCATTCTCGGTCGTTGTGTGATGCCAAAGCGACACCAGAAGTGTCAGTGAAGATAAACTAATCGTCATTCTCGGTCGTTGTGTGATGCCAAAGCGACACCAGAAGTGTCAGTGAAGATAAACTAATCGTCATTCTCGGTCGTTGTGTGATGCCAAAGCGACACCAGAAGTGTCAGTGAAGATAAACTAATCGTCATTCTCGGTCGTTGTGTGATGCCAAAGCGACACCAGAAGTGTCAGTGAAGATAAACTAATCGTCATTCTCGGTCGTTGTGTGATGCCAAAGCGACACCAGAAGTGTCAGTGAAGATAAACTAATCGTCATTCTCGGTCGTTGTGTGATGCCAAAGCGACACCAGAAGTGTCAGTGAAGATAAACTAATCGTCATTCTCGGTCGTTGTGTGATGCCAAAGCGACACCGGAAGTGTCAGTGAAGATAAACTAATCGTCATTCTCGGTCGTTGTGTGATGCCAAAGCGACACCGGAAGTGTCAGTGAAGATAAACTAATCGTCATTCTCGGTCGTTGTGTGATGCCAAAGCGACACCGGAAGTGTCAGTGAAGATAAACTAATCGTCATTCTCGGTCGTTGTGTGATGCCAAAGCGACACCGGAAGTGTCAGTGAAGATAAACTAATCGTCATTCTCGGTCGTTGTGTGATGCCAAAGCGACACCGGAAGTGTCAGTGAAGATAAACTAATCGTCATTCTCGGTCGTTGTGTGATGCCAAAGCGACACCGGAAGTGTCAGTGAAGATAAACTAATCGTCATTCTCGGTCGTTGTGTGATGCCAAAGCGACACCGGAAGTGTCAGTGAAGATAAACTAATCGTCATTCTCGGTCGTTGTGTGATGCCAAAGCGACACCGGAAGTGTCAGTGAAGATAAACTAATCGTCATTCTCGGTCGTTGTGTGATGCCAAAGCGACACCGGAAGTGTCAGTGAAGATAAACTAATCGTCATTCTCGGTCGTTGTGTGATGCCAAAGCGACACCGGAAGTGTCAGTGAAGATAAACTAATCGTCATTCTCGGTCGTTGTGTGATGCCAAAGCGACACCGGAAGTGTCAGTGAAGATAAACTAATCGTCATTCTCGGTCGTTGTGTGATGCCAAAGCGACACCGGAAGTGTCAGTGAAGATAAACTAATCGTCATTCTCGGTCGTTGTGTGATGCCAAAGCGACACCGGAAGTGTCAGTGAAGATAAACTAATCGTCATTCTCGGTCGTTGTGTGATGCCAAAGCGACACCGGAAGTGTCAGTGAAGATAAACTAATCGTCATTCTCGGTCGTTGTGTGATGCCAAAGCGACACCGGAAGTGTCAGTGAAGATAAACTAATCGTCATTCTCGGTCGTTGTGTGATGCCAAAGCGACACCGGAAGTGTCAGTGAAGATAAACTAATCGTCATTCTCGGTCGTTGTGTGATGCCAAAGCGACACCGGAAGTGTCAGTGAAGATAAACTAATCGTCATTCTCGGTCGTTGTGTGATGCCAAAGCGACACCGGAAGTGTCAGTGAAGATAAACTAATCGTCATTCTCGGTCGTTGTGTGATGCCAAAGCGACACCGGAAGTGTCAGTGAAGATAAACTAATCGTCATTCTCGGTCGTTGTGTGATGCCAAAGCGACACCGGAAGTGTCAGTGAAGATAAACTAATCGTCATTCTCGGTCGTTGTGTGATGCCAAAGCGACACCAGAAGTGTCAGTGAAGATAAACTAATCGTCATTCTCGGTCGTTGTGTGATGCCAAAGCGACACCAGAAGTGTCAGTGAAGATAAACTAATCGTCATTCTCGGTCGTTGTGTGATGCCAAAGCGACACCAGAAGTGTCAGTGAAGATAAACTAATCGTCATTCTCGGTCGTTGTGTGATGCCAAAGCGACACCAGAAGTGTCAGTGAAGATAAACTAATCGTCATTCTCGGTCGTTGTGTGATGCCAAAGCGACACCAGAAGTGTCAGTGAAGATAAACTAATCGTCATTCTCGGTCGTTGTGTGATGCCAAAGCGACACCAGAAGTGTCAGTGAAGATAAACTAATCGTCATTCTCGGTCGTTGTGTGATGCCAAAGCGACACCAGAAGTGTCAGTGAAGATAAACTAATCGTCATTCTCGGTCGTTGTGTGATGCCAAAGCGACACCAGAAGTGTCAGTGAAGATAAACTAATCGTCATTCTCGGTCGTTGTGTGATGCCAAAGCGACACCAGAAGTGTCAGTGAAGATAAACTAATCGTCATTCTCGGTCGTTGTGTGATGCCAAAGCGACACCAGAAGTGTCAGTGAAGATAAACTAATCGTCATTCTCGGTCGTTGTGTGATGCCAAAGCGACACCAGAAGTGTCAGTGAAGATAAACTAATCGTCATTCTCGGTCGTTGTGTGATGCCAAAGCGACACCGGAAGTGTCAGTGAAGATAAACTAATCGTCATTCTCGGTCGTTGTGTGATGCCAAAGCGACACCAGAAGTGTCAGTGAAGATAAACTAATCGTCATTCTCGGTCGTTGTGTGATGCCAAAGCGACACCGGAAGTGTCAGTGAAGATAAACTAATCGTCATTCTCGGTCGTTGTGTGATGCCAAAGCGACACCAGAAGTGTCAGTGAAGATAAACTAATCGTCATTCTCGGTCGTTGTGTGATGCCAAAGCGACACCAGAAGTGTCAGTGAAGATAAACTAATCGTCATTCTCGGTCGTTGTGTGATGCCAAAGCGACACCAGAAGTGTCAGTGAAGATAAACTAATCGTCATTCTCGGTCGTTGTGTGATGCCAAAGCGACACCAGAAGTGTCAGTGAAGATAAACTAATCGTCATTCTCGGTCGTTGTGTGATGCCAAAGCGACACCAGAAGTGTCAGTGAAGATAAACTAATCGTCATTCTCGGTCGTTGTGTGATGCCAAAGCGACACCAGAAGTGTCAGTGAAGATAAACTAATCGTCATTCTCGGTCGTTGTGTGATGCCAAAGCGACACCAGAAGTGTCAGTGAAGATAAACTAATCGTCATTCTCGGTCGTTGTGTGATGCCAAAGCGACACCAGAAGTGTCAGTGAAGATAAACTAATCGTCATTCTCGGTCGTTGTGTGATGCCAAAGCGACACCAGAAGTGTCAGTGAAGATAAACTAATCGTCATTCTCGGTCGTTGTGTGATGCCAAAGCGACACCAGAAGTGTCAGTGAAGATAAACTAATCGTCATTCTCGGTCGTTGTGTGATGCCAAAGCGACACCAGAAGTGTCAGTGAAGATAAACTAATCGTCATTCTCGGTCGTTGTGTGATGCCAAAGCGACACCAGAAGTGTCAGTGAAGATAAACTAATCGTCATTCTCGGTCGTTGTGTGATGCCAAAGCGACACCAGAAGTGTCAGTGAAGATAAACTAATCGTCATTCTCGGTCGTTGTGTGATGCCAAAGCGACACCAGAAGTGTCAGTGAAGATAAACTAATCGTCATTCTCGGTCGTTGTGTGATGCCAAAGCGACACCAGAAGTGTCAGTGAAGATAAACTAATCGTCATTCTCGGTCGTTGTGTGATGCCAAAGCGACACCAGAAGTGTCAGTGAAGATAAACTAATCGTCATTCTCGGTCGTTGTGTGATGCCAAAGCGACACCAGAAGTGTCAGTGAAGATAAACTAATCGTCATTCTCGGTCGTTGTGTGATGCCAAAGCGACACCAGAAGTGTCAGTGAAGATAAACTAATCGTCATTCTCGGTCGTTGTGTGATGCCAAAGCGACACCAGAAGTGTCAGTGAAGATAAACTAATCGTCATTCTCGGTCGTTGTGTGATGCCAAAGCGACACCAGAAGTGTCAGTGAAGATAAACTAATCGTCATTCTCGGTCGTTGTGTGATGCCAAAGCGACACCAGAAGTGTCAGTGAAGATAAACTAATCGTCATTCTCGGTCGTTGTGTGATGCCAAAGCGACACCAGAAGTGTCAGTGAAGATAAACTAATCGTCATTCTCGGTCGTTGTGTGATGCCAAAGCGACACCAGAAGTGTCAGTGAAGATAAACTAATCGTCATTCTCGGTCGTTGTGTGATGCCAAAGCGACACCAGAAGTGTCAGTGAAGATAAACTAATCGTCATTCTCGGTCGTTGTGTGATGCCAAAGCGACACCAGAAGTGTCAGTGAAGATAAACTAATCGTCATTCTCGGTCGTTGTGTGATGCCAAAGCGACACCAGAAGTGTCAGTGAAGATAAACTAATCGTCATTCTCGGTCGTTGTGTGATGCCAAAGCGACACCAGAAGTGTCAGTGAAGATAAACTAATCGTCATTCTCGGTCGTTGTGTGATGCCAAAGCGACACCAGAAGTGTCAGTGAAGATAAACTAATCGTCATTCTCGGTCGTTGTGTGATGCCAAAGCGACACCAGAAGTGTCAGTGAAGATAAACTAATCGTCATTCTCGGTCGTTGTGTGATGCCAAAGCGACACCAGAAGTGTCAGTGAAGATAAACTAATCGTCATTCTCGGTCGTTGTGTGATGCCAAAGCGACACCAGAAGTGTCAGTGAAGATAAACTAATCGTCATTCTCGGTCGTTGTGTGATGCCAAAGCGACACCAGAAGTGTCAGTGAAGATAAACTAATCGTCATTCTCGGTCGTTGTGTGATGCCAAAGCGACACCAGAAGTGTCAGTGAAGATAAACTAATCGTCATTCTCGGTCGTTGTGTGATGCCAAAGCGACACCAGAAGTGTCAGTGAAGATAAACTAATCGTCATTCTCGGTCGTTGTGTGATGCCAAAGCGACACCAGAAGTGTCAGTGAAGATAAACTAATCGTCATTCTCGGTCGTTGTGTGATGCCAAAGCGACACCAGAAGTGTCAGTGAAGATAAACTAATCGTCATTCTCGGTCGTTGTGTGATGCCAAAGCGACACCAGAAGTGTCAGTGAAGATAAACTAATCGTCATTCTCGGTCGTTGTGTGATGCCAAAGCGACACCAGAAGTGTCAGTGAAGATAAACTAATCGTCATTCTCGGTCGTTGTGTGATGCCAAAGCGACACCAGAAGTGTCAGTGAAGATAAACTAATCGTCATTCTCGGTCGTTGTGTGATGCCAAAGCGACACCAGAAGTGTCAGTGAAGATAAACTAATCGTCATTCTCGGTCGTTGTGTGATGCCAAAGCGACACCAGAAGTGTCAGTGAAGATAAACTAATCGTCATTCTCGGTCGTTGTGTGATGCCAAAGCGACACCAGAAGTGTCAGTGAAGATAAACTAATCGTCATTCTCGGTCGTTGTGTGATGCCAAAGCGACACCAGAAGTGTCAGTGAAGATAAACTAATCGTCATTCTCGGTCGTTGTGTGATGCCAAAGCGACACCAGAAGTGTCAGTGAAGATAAACTAATCGTCATTCTCGGTCGTTGTGTGATGCCAAAGCGACACCAGAAGTGTCAGTGAAGATAAACTAATCGTCATTCTCGGTCGTTGTGTGATGCCAAAGCGACACCAGAAGTGTCAGTGAAGATAAACTAATCGTCATTCTCGGTCGTTGTGTGATGCCAAAGCGACACCAGAAGTGTCAGTGAAGATAAACTAATCGTCATTCTCGGTCGTTGTGTGATGCCAAAGCGACACCAGAAGTGTCAGTGAAGATAAACTAATCGTCATTCTCGGTCGTTGTGTGATGCCAAAGCGACACCAGAAGTGTCAGTGAAGATAAACTAATCGTCATTCTCGGTCGTTGTGTGATGCCAAAGCGACACCAGAAGTGTCAGTGAAGATAAACTAATCGTCATTCTCGGTCGTTGTGTGATGCCAAAGCGACACCAGAAGTGTCAGTGAAGATAAACTAATCGTCATTCTCGGTCGTTGTGTGATGCCAAAGCGACACCAGAAGTGTCAGTGAAGATAAACTAATCGTCATTCTCGGTCGTTGTGTGATGCCAAAGCGACACCAGAAGTGTCAGTGAAGATAAACTAATCGTCATTCTCGGTCGTTGTGTGATGCCAAAGCGACACCAGAAGTGTCAGTGAAGATAAACTAATCGTCATTCTCGGTCGTTGTGTGATGCCAAAGCGACACCAGAAGTGTCAGTGAAGATAAACTAATCGTCATTCTCGGTCGTTGTGTGATGCCAAAGCGACACCAGAAGTGTCAGTGAAGATAAACTAATCGTCATTCTCGGTCGTTGTGTGATGCCAAAGCGACACCAGAAGTGTCAGTGAAGATAAACTAATCGTCATTCTCGGTCGTTGTGTGATGCCAAAGCGACACCAGAAGTGTCAGTGAAGATAAACTAATCGTCATTCTCGGTCGTTGTGTGATGCCAAAGCGACACCAGAAGTGTCAACTAAAGTGAGTACCCGGATGCATTGACCAGCCCAATAATAATCATGTTGTAATAATTTTTTTTTAAAATATGGAGACTTTCCTGTGGAGTAAAGGTGGCCTGGCGTGATACCGACCACATCACCCAAAAATGTGCAGTGGTATTGGAAAAATATTGGCACTATATTTCCCATAATGACTAGTAAAGGCAGGGGAAGGAACCTTTGCCTGAACTACTTCACTGTGATTTATCTTGTGTGATGCTCAACAGCTTCTCAATGAAATCTGTTATTCTGTTGTTTTTTTTTATCTAACAGTTTACAGACCCTCGACAGTCTAGCTGCGCCAGACAAAGATTAGCAGCAACACAGGTGCAACCAGCGAATCATAGGGAGAGGAGGAGGTATTTTTACAGCACTCGGAAAAAATGACAAATAATCAACAACAGAAAGAAAAAAAAACAAAGAACAATATATGGTCCGAAGCAGGTTTGAACCCGTACTCCATGGCACAGCGCCTTGCCACGAAAAGCCAAACGCTAGGGAACACTGAAAGTTGTCGTCACATTACATTCTCATATTACTGTCGTTGACAACGATAATATATACATCATCATCATGTACCATACCGGTTGGCGTTGGCGATCATGTCCTTCCACAATCTTCTATCCACAGTGCATTGTATCAGGTCTGTTGTTGACTGCTTTCCATGCCACGACACCAAGCTATCCAGTATTTTCTCTCTTTGTCGTCCGCGATCTCTCTTTCCTTTTGTTGTGCCAGTTGTAACCAAGTATTCCAAATTTCCTCTTCTCATGATGTGCCCAAAAGATGTTGATTGTTTCTTTCTGATGTTTTTTTAGGCGCTACCTTTTTGTGTTGGCCTCTTTGAGAACTTCCTCATTGGTCTTTTTAGCTGTCAAGGAAACTTTCAACATTCTTCTGAGAAATCTCATCTCTGTGGCCTCTAATCGTCTTTTCATTTCTTTGTCTACTGTCCATGATTCGCTTTCATAGGTCAGAATTGGTTCTATATAGCACCGATGAACTCTCTTTCTCATTTCTATTGACATAGATTTGTTGCATAAGATATTTTTCATTTTCTGAAATGCTATTTTGGCCTGAGCTAATCTGCTTTTTATTTCCGTGGTGCATCTTCCATCCGATGTTATTATTGTGCCCTAGTATTTGACGCGTTGCACTTGTTTCAAATTTGTCCTGTTTATTTTTCTGTTGCATGCTGGTGATGATTGTTTCTTTGATATGACCATTACTTCTGTTTTCTTACTGTTCAGACTGAGACCTTTCTTGATGCTTTCCTTTACTATTATGTCTATAATTTCTTGTAGTTCATTCTCTGCCTCTGCTATTAAGACTGTGTCATCCGCATATCGCAAATTATTTATGTTGTGACCGTTCACTTCAATTCCTTTTTTGTCTACTATTGATCTCATAATATGTTCGCTGTAAAGTGAAAACAAATCCGGTGATAGAACACAGCCTTGTCTGACTCCTTGTTTTATAAGTTGAAATTGGCCTGTTTGGTTGTTAATTCGTATTGCTGCTGTTTGTTGTCAGTACATGTTTTTTATGATTCGCAGATCCTTGCCATCAATGTTTAATTTCTCCAGCATATTTATTATTTCCACATGCTTCACTTTGTCAAATGCCTTTGTGTAATCTATAAATCACATATATAGATCTTTCTTTACCTCTATATATCTTTCTATCAATGTTCTTAAGATGTATATTGCATTATTAGTGCCCTTTCCTTCCACAAATCCACATTGTTCCTTACTTATTTCTGGCTTTATTTTGTTTCTTACACGTCTCATGATGATTCTTAAATACACACATAAGGTCACTAAAACTTCAAAGACATGACATAATACCATGTTCTGGCTTTATGTAATTGAATAATAGAGTCCTAGTCAATTTTTGGTTAAAACAAGCAATGGATACATTGCTGTGACAAAACACATACAAACACTAGGCTTGTCGTGAATGTGTATGTGTGTGTCCTGGAACATTTTCTTCTGTTCATCTCTTCATCTTCTGCATCATTTACGGTTAGCCAGACAATATTTTTTTTATTTTTAAAAAAATCAATTAACATTGATCCAACATACACGATTAAAGCGAATACAAAATACAAGCGCTGAAACATAAGTTTATTTAAAGTTCAATGAATGCAGCGCACACCAGCGGAAGAAAGAGCGACCGTTTACTATTAATGTAAACATTAGTTTAAAAATGTGGAAAGAGTGAATAATGGATGAATAATGTCGCCATGATACAACTAATGAAGACTGAATGAAGTTCAAGTAAATATGGCTCAGTATTGAACAATTAACTGGAAAATGGAAAGATAATCAATAACCTAAGATATGCTGATGATACTGTACTACTAGCAGAAAATCCTACAGATTTACAACAATTACTTGATGTAATAAACATGACAATCAAAAAAATATGGACTAAATATGAATATCAAAAAGACTAAAACTATGATCATAAACAAAAACAATTCTCAAGACCTACAAATAAATATCAAAGTTGAAGGAGTTATTGAGTTATTAGCGGGTCATAATCTTTGCACTCCGAACATGTAACTAGGTGCCCAGATCCCCTCCTCAGCAAGTCCCGCAGTGTCCAGCGACTGACGATTCCAGTTCCGTGTTGGTTAATAAGTCTTCTTACACGCCCACTAAGTTTCTCACTTCTGGTTGTGCCCATCTTAACTCCCATCTCTATCATCCGAAGGAGTGACGTGGATTTGTGGTTGTCGAAGTCCTGTGCTCTTCCCACATCTCGGAGGGCATTGAATGTTGAATGAATACATCTGGAGACAGTTCAGAGCTACAACTACCTGGGACATATTATAACCAGTGATGAAAAATGTATAACTGAAATAAACAAAAGAATAGGTATAGCAAAATATAATTTTAATGCCATGAAAAATATACTAACATCAAAACAAATAAAAACCAGGGCTAAAACTAAGAATAGCAAAATGTTACATCTTCTCAATATTCCTGTATGGTGCATAAAGATGGACATTAGACAAGAAAACAGAACAGAAAATTGTAGCCTTTGAAATGTGGATTTATAGAAGAATAGGTAGAACTGGATGGAAAGAAAAGAAAACAAACAATGACGTTTTAAAACAGCTAAAAATAAAAAGAGAACTACTAAACACGATTAGAACAAGACAAATGAAAATATTTGGGACATGTTAAAAGACACAACAGCTTAATAAAAGTAATATTGGAAGGGAAAATACAATGTAAAAGAGGCAGAGGCAAACCAAGATTAACATGGACGAGTAACATCAAAAGATGGACAAGTCAACCTATGACAATCTGCACCATCAAAGCAAGATACAATGTGGAATGGCGCTCCATGGTAGCCAACCTTCTATGCGGAGACGGTACTCAATGATGATGAATGATGAATTGGAAAAATGGATAACACAAATTTTGGTTAACACTTCATTAGAAATATATTTGATCATATATGTGCGCAATTAACAGAACATGGGAATTTTAAATAGTTCGAGAAATTTGTTAAGAAAGATATATACCACAACTAATAAAGCAACAATGTTTGATAAAATCACTTCACAGATGTCATCATGAGATAAGCATGACTCAAACACGTTGTAATAATTACTGTCATCCTGAACATTTGTGATACAGCCACATATTGGGTCGATGAGAAGGCGAATGAAGAACGATTACAAACCTTTCCAGACAACATCGGTGTAATAGTATAAATAGATCTAATAAGTCTATGTGTAATGGAGTCATTTGAGAAAATATCAAGCTTTTGGAATGTGCATCAGCACTAAGAGAAATCAAGAAATGCGCTCCATCACTCACGACTCGTAGCGTTTAAGGAATGTGAAGCTAGTGCCCATATTAAAAAAAAAAAAAATACCCTCAACACATTATTTTTAAGGTATGTGGCCAGTATTACGCCCGTGCCGCTTTTCATTTCCAGAAAAAAAATCTGCTGCCCATATTAAGGTCAGTTGAGCATCGAATCCGACCGACTCTTGTCATTTGTAGTCTACTTCACTAACCACTGAGCTATTGCGGTTCCATTATGAGGATTAATGGGTGCCTAGAACTCAGTTCTAGGGCGATAGAGTGATTATAGTGCTTGCTATTAACATGAATAGTCAATATTCAGTTCCAAAAGTGGTCACATGTTATTGTTGTACAGAGAAAGCTTTGGTTCAAGAGTGGTCATATTTTGTTGCTGTAGAAAGCTTTGGTTCAAGAGTGGTCATATTTTGTTGTTGTACAGAGAAAGCTTTGGTTCAAGAGTGGTCACATTTTGTTGTTGTACAGAGAAAGCTTTGGTTCAAGAGTGGTCATATTTTGTTGTTGTACAGAGAAAGCTTTGGTTCAAGAGTGGTCATATTTTGTTGCTGTAGAAAGCTTTGGTTCAAGAGTGGTCATATTTTGTTGTTGTACAGAGAAAGCTTTGGTTCAAGAGTGGTCACATTTTGTTGTTGTACAGAGAAAGCTTTGGTTCAAGAGTGGTCACATTTTGTTGTTGTAGAAAGCTTTGGTTCAAGAGTGGTCATATTTTGTTGTTGTACAGAGAAAGCTTTGGTTCAAGAGTGGTCACATTTTGTTGTTGTACAGAGAAAGCTTTGGTTCAAGAGTGGTCACATTTTGTTGTTGTACAGAGAAAGCTTTGGTTCAAGAGTGGTCATATTTTGTTGTTGTACAGAGAAAGCTTTGGTTCAAGAGTGGTCATATTTTGTTGTTGTACAGAGAAAACTTATGTCCAAGAGTGGTCACATTTTGTTGTTGTACAGAGAAAACTTATGTCCAAGAGTGGTCACATTTTGTTGTTGTACAGAGAAAACGTATGTCCAAGAGTGGTCACATTTTGTTGTTGTACAGAGAAAGCTTATGTCCAAGAGTGGTCACATTTTGTTGTACAGAGAAAACGTATGCCCAAGAGTGGTCACATTTTGTTGTCGTACAGAGAAAACTTATGTCCAAGAGTGGTCACATTTTGTTGTTGTACAGAGAAAACTTATGTCCAAGAGTGGTCACATTTTGTTGTTGTACAGAGAAAACGTATGTCCAAGAGTGGTCACATTGTGTTGTTGTACAGAGACAACTTATGTCCAAGAGTGGTCACATTTTGTTGTTGTACAGAGAAAACTTATGTCCAAGAGTGGTCACATTTTGTTGTTGTACAGACGCAGTTTCGGAATTTTCTTAGCCTCCTAAAAATGGCACCAGTTTTTTCTCGGAACAAGCAGGTCTACCGACTACATTACCATAAAATGTGCCTTTGGTCATAAAAAAATAGGCACCGAAACAACAATCTTGATACACTTTGGATTAAATGTAAATAGAAATGTTGCTTAATTTGAGTTTCCAATGCATTATAAAAAAGGGATACAAATTTCATTTACTTTTTGAATCATAGTAGCACAAAATGGGAAAAAAACAGCAAATACATAAACAACATGAAAATGAAGCCAAAGTATGCTTTTGTCAATCTATGAAACTTTACAGACATATGCTGTACAACACAAAACACAAGCAATCGATATATGAGAGTTGTTTGTTGGGTTTTTTTCATGGATATGAATGCTGAAGATCAGCATTAATGAAAACAGCAACTATTTAGAAAGTGTTCCCATGCTTCTGGTTGTTAGAAAATATAGAAAGTTAAAGAGACAGGATCTCAATAATGTGCTTTTAGCTTTCATTTATTGTGCACCGAGCAAATCTTTAAAAACGTCACAGAGATGCCAGGCCTAAACATTAAAGGAAAGATAATCAACACTCTAAGATATGCTGATGATACTGTGCTACTAGCAGAAGATCATAAAGACTACAATAATTACTTAATGAAATAAACATCATCATCATCATCATCACCATGCGCCATACCGGTTGGCGTAGGCGACCATGTCCTTCCACAATCTTCTATCCACAGTGCATCGTATCAGTTCTGTTGTTGACTGTTTTCCATGCCATGACACCAATTTATCCAGTATTTTCTTTCTTTGTCGTCCGCGATCTCTCTTTCCTTTTATTTTGCCAGTTGTAACCAAGTATTCCAACTTTCTTCTTCTTATGATGTGCCCGAAAAATGTTGATTGTTTCTATTTGATGTTTTTTAGGAGCTGCCTTTTAGCGTTGGCCTCTATGCGAATTTCCTCATTGGTCTTTTTAGCTGTCCAGGGAACTTTCAACATTCTTCTGAGAAATCCCACCCATCTCCATGGCCGCTAATCGTCTTTTCATTTGTTTGTCTACTGTCCATGATTCGCTTCCATAGGTCAGAATTGGTTCTATATAGCACCGATGAACTTTCTTTCTAATTTCAATTGACATAGATTTGTCGCATACGATATTTTCCATTTTCTGAAATGCTATTTTGGCCTGAGCTATTCTGCTTTTTATTTCTGCTGTGCATCTTCCATCTGATATTATTATTGTGCCCAAGTATTTGAAAAGATGCACTTGTTTCAGGTTTGTCCTGTTTATTTTTATGCTGCATGATGCTGATGAAATAAACATGGTAAGCAAAAATATGGATTAGATATGAATATCAAAAAGACTAAAACTATGATCATAAAGAAAGATAATACTGAAAACATAAAGGTGGATATCAAAGTTGAAGGAATAGACCTGGAGACAGTTACAAGTTACAACTACCTTGGACATACTATAACCGGTGATGGAAAATGTACAACTGAAATAAATAACAAAAAAAAAAAAATGATTGGCAAAGAGTAATTTCAAAGCCCTGAAAAATATTCTAATATTCTAACATCAAAACAAACAACACCAGGGCTAAAACTAAGAATAACAAAATGTTATATATTCTCAATATTCCTGTATGGTGCAGAAACATGGACATTAGACAAGAAAACGGAACACCAAATTGAACCCTATGAAATGTGGATATATAAAAGAATACAGAAGATGAAGTCTTACAACAACTAAAAATGAAAAGAAAACTACTAAACACAATTCAAACAAGACAAATGAGATTTGTGTGGCATGATAAAGGACACAGCAGCCTACTAAAAGTAAACTTGGAAGGGAAAATACATGGTAAAAGAGGCAGAGGGTGGCCAGGACCAACATAGGCAAGTAACATCAAAATATGGACAAGCCAGCCTTTGGCAATCTGCACTATCGAAGCAAAAGTCAGTGCGGAATATCACTCTATGGTAGTCAACTTTGAAGCGGAGACCGCACTCAATGAGAATGATGATGATGAGCTTTCATTTATTTATTGTTAATTAAAAGCTATTTTTTTCCCCTGAGAAATCCGGTCTCTAAATTTTGTGATCAACTATAGATCGATACAATTAGTTATAAATGTGAAACAAACAATAATAGATTGCTAACTTTTGTATTGATAAATGTCCAGCAAATCGGAGCAAGAGAAACAACTAAAATAATAATCTCAGAGTAAAAAGTGTTGAGTTATCTAAGGGAGATAACTTTAGGGAAAAGTTATTCTCGTAAGGGTTTTATTAACACCCTTTACGGCCACCGGTTTAACACATTTTTTTAATGAAGTACAATGAGTAAGGAAAAAAGAGCATGCAAAAAAGTTATTATAAATGTAATAATGTATCTATTATAAAACAAATAATTTAAATTTCAGGTTTAAAATGCTTAACTCGGAACCACCTGTTGTATAGATGTGATAGCATTATGTCCAATTATTACACGTATTTTGTGCAATAGCTTTTAAATAATTATTTTTATCAATACAAATTGTAATTTTGAATAAAACTATGCAGGTATGTGATTTAGTTGTGTATGTTTCACCAATTTACGTCAGAGTACGTTGATGAAACGTGAAGAATAATTCCGGGATTTAAAATTCTAATTTTGTGAAAGAGAGAGAGAGAGAGAGAGAGAGAGAGAGAGAGAGAGAGAGAGAGAAGAGAAAGAGAGAGAGAGAGAGAGTGAGAGAAAGAGAGAGAGAGAGAGAGAAAGAGAGCATTATCTATACACTAAATCATATTGACTTGCCTCACGAATTACACGAAGATTGATGTTTCAAACAACCTACGGAAATGTCATGGAAGACTTCTGAACTCTGAACCTTCACAAATGATCAAATCAAATCGCGAGACTGTACACCAAACAATTCCCTACACTTAATGGTGACTCATTTTACTCTCCTTATATGTTTACTGTTGTCAGTGCTTTTTCATAACAGTACGCCATACTGACTCATTATTATTTCCTTTTAGCGCCTCATTTGAAGTAAAGGAAAAAAAAACCTACCTATCACATGATGCCAATGGTGTATTTATTTGAGATGAGTAAATTAAACTTTGGTGATGAGTACCGGAAACCTATTCTTTTTTTTTTTTAGAAAAAAAAAGGACTGGCTGCTGTTCAAAGTTAACATTAAGTTTTTATTGTTAAAACCATTTCAATACCGGTCAATATGACGGATAGGCGGCAAGAACCATTAAGGTTCAGTCTTAAAAGTGTTCCTTGTTGCAGTTTCCTCATATTCCAAGTCCATCTTGCTACCGGAGCTACTGAGTTTAGTGCTCTGTGCACACCGTGTGCTGTGTTTTTCATCCGGATCGTGTTTCGATATTCCGATTGCTTACGATGAATGATGACATCGTATGACGAAGGACAGTTCAGTTACGGTCACTTTCAGTGCCGCTTGGCCTTATGTCTTTTGGCGTGTGCTGTAGTGCTATGATGTTTCTTTCTTTGGATTCTTCAATGAGATTAATTTTAATTCGGATGATTCCACTGGCACGGGCGGTTGAGCAATTATGCATTTTAACTCTTTAGCAGCGATAGCCTTCGACTAACCCTAACCATTTACTTATCTTTACACCGTGAGCTTTTCTATGCGAGAGAAGGGTTAGTGCTTATTTATTAACATGGGTTAATCCAAAAGTAGCACTCGTCTCTAAAAACTGAAATAAACAACCTGACCTCTTAACCTTTAGGATTGTGTAATCTTATGTGCTAATAAAAGGAACCATGAGGCTAGGACATAACATTTTCGGAATGTATTAAGTTAATATTCCAAAACTTACAGCACAAAAATATCAACATTGTTATATAACTGCCTCTCTCAAAACCACTCCATTATATTTTATTTTCCTTTAACGGTTTAATGATGAAATCTTTCAAAGTAAATTATAATGAATTAATAAACGTTAACTCGCTTCATTAACATAATCCACAATGAACGGTGTCATTTACCAATAATTAATGAAAGCCACAATGTTGTTGAACTGTTATTGCTAGAATGTCGTGATGGACAACGCGATATTCTATCGTTAGCATCTTGTCTAGTGTTTTGTCGTATTTATTATCATGCCACATAGTACGTTCATCATTAATAAGTGCCGTCTCCGCATCAAAGGTTGACTGCCATAGAGTGATATTCCACTCTGACTCTTGTTTCGATTGTGCAGGTTGTCATAGGCTGATTTGTCCATTTTTTTATGTTACTTGTCTATGTTAGTCTTGGTCTGCCTCTGCCTATTGTACCTTGTATTTTCCTTTCCAAGATTAAGTTTAGTAGGCTGCTGTATCTTTTAAAATGCCCAAAAAGTCTCATTTGTCTTGTTGGAATTGTGTTTAGTAGGTCTCATTTCAATTTTAGTTGATTTAAGATTTCGCACATATGTTATATGATTTAAGATTTCGCACATATGTTCTATGATTTAAGATTTCGCACATATACTCTATGATTTAAGATTTCGCACATATATTCTATGATTTAAGATTTCTTCCATACAGAGGGATGTACAGATATCTATATGTAGGCGTTGACAGGCGATGTAAACCGCGGCCTTTGTTTTAGTAGTCAGTTTGCTGTTTTGCCAAACACGCATTGAAAGACATGCGAAGGTGGTAGCAGCTTTACCAATGCGATTGTAAATTTCTGTGTCTGAAGATAGTTTGTCGTTTTCGATGGACCCCAGGCAGCTATACCGCTGCATGACATCAAGTTTGTAGCTGTTGATCAAGACGGCAGGTGCTGCTTCCACGTCCTAATTGAGCATATTAGTTTTCTACAAACTTATTGTTAATCTGAAGTCTCAGCAGGCATGCGAAAAACCATGTATCCTGCTCTGGAGTTCTTCTTGACTTGCGTGGCAAGTGCAGGATCGTCAGCTAATAATATGTCGCTGATGTGTCTGATTGTGGACCTTGCTTTTAAACTTGCGAGATTGAGAACAGCCGACCATCAGATCAAGTATGAAGATAGACTCCTTCGTTCGCATTTGAAAATGCATGTTTCAATAGAACAACGGGAAAGATTCCAAACAGGGTCGGAGCAAGAACGCATCCTTGCTTGACACCGCTGCGTATGTTGAAGGGTTGTGATTTGCTACCGTTGTATTGAATGGTGACCTTCATATCCCCATGAAACGATTTAACTAACGTTAAAAATCTGTAAAAATATTTGTAAAATCTTTGTTTTTAATTTATTGGTAATTAAAGAGGCTATTTTGTTATGTAGTTAAGGCTGATTCACCATGGACCATGCCTGATATGTCTTATCTCTCTCTCTCTGTCTGCGATCAAGACCCAATCAGAGTAGGATTCCAGACTCTCACATGAAGACAGCTGTCTGTTTAAGTGAATATGTCTTATAACAAGGTTCATTTGGAGAGATAAGATCAGAAATGAAGAACTGAGAAAAAAGATACGAATATTCCCCGCCATAGAATATATAAGGAAACAACAGATAAAATGGTTTGGCCACGTAACAAGTCAGAAAGAACAAAACACAACACAACGAGCCTTCGACAAACGTCGTGAGAACACCAGACCCAAGGGTCGACCACGATAAAGATGGGTCGATGGAATATTAGAAACACTAGGAAACATAACAGCAGCGGAGGCGAACAGAAGAGCAAAAGACCGCAAATAATATCTCCCCTCGACGCTGAACGGCAGATGAGGAAGGAAAGAAGAAGAAGAAGAAGATGGAGAACCTTATAGATTTAGATTATTGATATTTGAATATGCTTAATTTGTTTGAAGTATGAAGGATCGAATTATCCAATATAACATACCCATAACTCACATCAATCTACACATACAACCATGCTCATACATACTTACATACATATACTACCTTTATATGCGTTTTTAAGTATTCCATAAACACTCACACAAATACAAATACAGACACCATGTGTTCCCTTCCTTGTTCGAGACAGGACACTCGCTTCATCATAACTGAATAAAAAGTGAGTTTTTTACTTTTTAAATAAGAAGTTTATTGCTCAGGCAAAAGCAGCTTTCCAAAAAATGAACAAGATACTAGGCAATCCATTTTTGACAATCGAAACAAGAAAAAGAATTATTAATTGTTATGTAGAGTCAGTCTTAACATATAGATGTGAACGGACAATAGCACAACAAACAAGAAAATCACTGGAGTCTGTAGAAATGTGGTTTGACAGAAGAATGTTAAGAATACCATCGACAGCTAAGAAGAGTAATGAAAACGTTCTGAAAGAGGCCAAACAGAAAAGAGAGCTAATTTCCAATATTAGGAAGAAACAATCATCATTCTTTGGTCATGTAATGAGAAGAGAACTGGAATATATTATAACAACTAGAAAAATTGAGAGACGAAGAGATAGAGGAAAGCAAAGAGAAAAATTACCAGACAGCTTAAGAGAATGGCTTGGCAGTAGGTTAACAACAGAAATGATAAATAACTGTCAAGATCGAAAGTTGTGGAGAGACATGATCACCTACGCCAGCGGGCCCGGTACTTGATGATAAATAAGAAGTTTAGTTTAGTCGACAGATCATCTTCACTGCGCAACAGACAAGTCCATAGTGCTCAGATCCTTCCTCAGCACGTTTCCTAGAATGCAGCAAACGCGCCACACACTAGCGATAGCACTGAAGATGACTTCATCTCAGACGCAGGAATTCCATATAAAAGGTAAATACCTGACCCCAAACACCTCTGGTCTTCCGTCTAGCAGGTGACAGTGACTATTATTTTCTGTTCTCACGGTGGCCAGGTAACCACAGCGGCGCTACTTTCAAAGAAACATAAGGTTAGCCTTTTTTTTTTTTTTTTGGTTCAAACGTTGGGAGATGGATTAAGACTTTAATTATTTCTTTTTAATTCCTTTTTGATCATGATACAAACAATCATCTATGAGTCGCTGATAGTTTTCATCCTATATTTCTTAAATAGTGTCTCATTTGGCAATATATATGTATATAATAGTAGCCTCCCACAGTCATAGTGGACTATGGATTTTGTAGCCCCTCTAGGAAATGTTCTTCTCTTCTGTTCTTTCGCAGTGTATTATCTTATTTTAAAATAAATCTGTCTTCTTCGTGCTTATATATATATATATATATAACACGTTCTTGCCCTTTGGATTACTCGGCTCCGTGGCGAGAAGAAACATGTTGCATGGGCTCAACTTGTCTCTTTCTTTTTCTGACCAAGCTTGTGCCCTGAAGAAGATACTCCAGCTTCAAACTTTGGAACACACTCTAAATCTCCAACTTAAACAAGAAGTACACAGTTTGAAAGAAAAGAGAATACACGGCGAAAGAAAAGAAAAAAAAACATTTATAAGCACACTACAAAATCCATATTCAACTGTGACTGATGGTGGCTACCATATACACCAAACAATTAAACAAACAAACGAATGCACACACAAACATGTCGCAAAAAACTGGCGAAACTACGTTAATATATATATATACTTAGATAATGCTAGATGTGTTTTCACAGCTTTTATTGTACTCTATTACTGATCGCCTTTATCTTTATTGAATTGATATATTTTTTTTAATCGGGATTTTTACAGCAATTAAGGCCCTATATAAAGGTAACTAATGCAAACGGATAAAAAAGAGGCACAGAGAAGAATACCCAATTAATGATGCTTGTAAATAGATCAGGAGAAAAAAATAATCACATTGAATATCTCTCTAATTTTTACTATTCTGCATCGCTCGCATAATGAAAGAATTATAAAAATGGATTAAACAATAATAAATCATTATTTAATTGAGCGCGATCGTTTGTTCCCTTTTTGACAAGCATTTCTATTGACAACATTAATCTCAGTTGTTCTGACAATGTATTCACTTCTCTGATAGGAGGTTTCAAACATTCTGAATTAAACTGCTTTTGCCGAGCGGTCTCTCAGCAGAAGTTACGGTTGTTAGAATTATTGGAAACATTTAATATGTAACATAATCATTTCGAAAATGACTTGAGTAGAAACTTCGAAGAAACATTTCATTTCGAACAAACTCGAGTAGTGACAAATATTTGCATAGTGACTTAAACATTCCAAAAATGACCTTATTCATATTTAATTAATAATATTTGTGTTAGCGGCTATTTTAATAAATCAAGGCTACTGGAAAGGAATATTTGAGACCGATAATTATGACACTTCTAATGAAAAAAATTAATGCAAAGGATACACTTTGCTCGTTCTGTAGATGGATCTGTCTGTCCAGGATTGGCAAATTCAGCCACGAGAGATGTTCAGTAAAGCAGCACCCAGTATGAGACACTAATGCTTTACCAAACTACTGACTTATTATGATTGCTGGCTACCAACCGTCTGTCAAGACACCAAAGACCATTCTCGACAATAAATGTCATTAAAACGTAACTATGAATTCCCGTAATCAATAATTACAAGAACCAAGCACTAATTATACCGTTGGAATGTGCAAATATTAAGGAAAAAAAAATGTTCCTGACAAACAACTTTTCTCTGACTGTTGCAAGGGAAGAAGTGGCAATATATAAGTAACCGAAAGTTTAAAAAAAAGTATAACGTCTAAACATCAAATCACATCATACGAAATGAAATGAATAAGGAAAGCTGCAAACGAAACATGGAATAACATAGATTTAGAATTGAAACTCAAGTACAAACTATAGAGAAAACACCAGTGAATGATTATATATAATTATATTGATATATTATACTTGAACAAATTAAATGTTTTGCCCATCTGGTCTGAATGAAACCCAACCAGTCTGCTGTACGGGCGTATACCGCAAGAACATATGACAAGTTGGAGGCTCCTGGAAAAGATGACTAGATGAATCAGAACTGTTAATTAAATAAAATAAGACAAGAACTAGAGATTACAAGAAAGCTGTATGTATCTCATCCACTACACTACAACATACTGTGGTGCACGCAGTAGGACAAACGTAGATGTTTTCGGATATTTTACACAGTCTCCGTTACTTTAAATAATTCAGCCTTCAAATAAATAAAAAAAAGTGTGCAATAGTCAACTGATGACTTCTCCAACTCACAAGTCCGAATCCGCAGTCATGCTATGATGATGAAATTCATAATCTTTATCTAGAAATAAGACGTTGGGGAGACCATAAACTGAGAGAAGTCACCAACTCATATCAATTCCTTGTGTTTACAACCGTGAATTAGAACTGACCGAGCCTTTTTTTTCACCCTCACCTCCGTACTGGGCCTGCGAACAGACTAACCGCTCTGATCAAGGGAATTAGACTCCGGGAAGGAACGGCAAACTGGCAACTTGAAATTGTTTTGAGTAGTATACAAGGGTCCAACTAAGCCGTATTTAGGCGCTAAATTAACAAAGATATATAGTAGGCGCGCGGCGCGCCTAATGTACACGCTAGACAGGGGGAGTTGACCGTGACATTTCGTGGTCGGATGTTGACCTCTAGGCCCGGTGACCCCGGAAGTGCGCTGTTTATGTCTGGTGTGTGCTGACTTTGGAGCGCTTGGTGTACTTGAGCGATAGTGATAGGTTAGTAGATTATACAACATCAATGAAAAACGATCAATATAAGACAGAAGACAAAGATATATTTTATTCTTTTATTAACTCAATAGGTGTATAACATACATTGATATTATATAACATTACAAAAATATTCAGTACAGTGAGTCAATATATAGTACATGGATAACATTTATTTATAGATAGGTAGTTGGATGTCTGCTTAGCGTTGTGTCATAAATGAATCATAAGGGGTGAAACTGTTAGAGATTCCTGGTTAGGCTAAGCTGGTAGTGTAAAGAGTTAAATATCTAGAGGCGTAGTCGAGACGTTATCATCAGCTACCTTTCTTTTTATATAGAAATAGGAAAGAGCATTTCTTGTTTGACTGTAGGAAAATATAGAATTATTTAAGACTTTGAAACCTACATTTTTCCCACCCTTGGCCTTTTGCGTGGCGAGAACCTCTAAAAACATATCTTTATCTAATTTGTTGTGTTGCTTGCTTAACCCCTTACAACTGATTTTATCGTAATCCCCACTACAATGGTACGTCTTACTACATAAGCTAACAAGAGCTGTCCCTTCGTACTCTAGTTTAAAAAGCCCGGGCGTTCGTTTGGTGTACGCTTTAACACCCTTACAGCTTATACAATCTGTCTTGCTAGTATGTTCATCGCAGCGATGGGTGTATGGAGGTCGCCTAGTGTGTAATAAGGGCTGTATAGGGGTCGTCTAGTGTGCCGTGATGGGTCAATGGAGGTCGGCTAGTATGTCGTGATGGGTGTACGGAGGTCGTCTAGTGTGTCATATTGGGTGTATAGAGGGCGTTTAGTGTGTCATGATGGTTGTATAGGGGTCGTCTAGTGTGTCATGATGGTTGTATAGGGGTCGTCTAGTGTGCCGTGATGGGTCAATGGAGGGCGGCTAGTATGTCGTGATGGGTGTACGGAGGTCGTCTAGTGTGTCATATTGGGTGTATAGAGGGCGTTTAGTGTGTCATGATGGTTGTATAGGGGTCGTCTAGTGTGTCATATTGGGTGTATAGAGGGCGTCTAGTGTGTCATGATGGGTGTATGTAGGTCGTTTAGTGTGTCATATTGGGTGTATAGAGGGCGTTTAGTGTGTCGTGAGGGGTGTATGGAGGTCGTCTACTGTGTCGTGAGGGGTGTATGGAGGTCATCTAGTGTGGTATGTGGGGTGTATGGCGGTTGTCTGGTATATCATACTTTAATCAACCAATAAGAAAAATGAAGGAACATTACATTCAACATTACTTATCTTAACTACTTTACATCAATACAGTTGAATAACGTGTTATCGTTAAGTCTTACCATACTTTAAGAGAAAACATTCAAACTTACAGCGTAAAATATAGTCTCAATCATCTACACCGAATATAACCTGTTATCGATAAGCCTTAACATACGTTAAGAGAAAACAAGCCAACTTACTGTGCAAAAATCCGCTAGTGTGAACAGTAACTTTCCTTGAATCAACCAAACTTATAACGCCGTCTAGTTTAAATATAACCTGGTAAGAAATGAATAAATTAGCCAATCAGCGAGTGACTATGCCAACATCGCTTGATATCGGGATTAACCAATCAGAAAAGAGTATTAACATAGGAGGCGGGGCGAAGAAATGGCTGACAGGTGGATTAACCAATCAGAAAAGCGCGTTAGCCCAAGCGTAGGTAGTGGCTGTCGGGTCAGCAGTGGGGGAAAAATGCGGGGTGGTGGGTTACTTGAACTCGTTTTGACCCCTGAGGCAATTCCAGAAGAGTTCTATGACCTCATTTTGACCGCTGAAGGCTTTAATACCAATGTTTCCCACTTCAACGAACGACATACATCATTAAAGGTGATTACTTCAGCTCTTAGACTTTGGAGTTCCATATCTTTATCACTTCAACGAATGACAGACAACAGTAAAGATGATCATTTCAGGTAAGAAAACTTAGTTCCAAACCCTAAAATTTTGGTTCATACTCACAAAGTTGAACACAAACTCTACAAATTTAGGCCCAAAGTTGTAATTGTTAGACACGAAAGTCGTAAATGTTATATGCAAAGTCCAAAAGTTTGTCAAAAAGACAACCCAAACTCAAAATAGTTAGATGCAAAGCTCAAAAATGTATATGCAAAGGCCAAAAAGTTACTCCAAAAGACAACTAATATAACACTTAACCCCAAAATTTCGTCTCATAACCAAAAAGTTGAACTCAAAACCCTAAAAATTTAGTCCCAAAGTGATACTAGTTCGACACAAAAGTCGTAAATGTTATATACAAAGTCTAAAAGTTTGTCAAAAAGACAACCCAAACTCAAAATAGTTAGACACAAAACCCAACAATTTATAGGCAAAGTCCAAAAAGTTACTCCAAAAGACAACTAATGTAACTCTTAATCCCAAAATTTCGGCTCATATGCACAAAGTTGAACACGAACTCTACAAATTTAGGCCCAAAGTGATACTAGTTCGACACAAAAGTCGTAAATGTTATATGCAAAGTCCAAAAGTTTGTCAAAAAGATAACCTAAACTCAAAATAGTTAGACACAAAGCCCAACAATTTATATGCAAAGTCTAAAAATGTTACTCCAAAAGACAACTAATGTAATACTTAACCCCAAAATTTCGTCGCATAACCAAACAGTTGAACTCAAAAGCCTAAAAATTTAGTCCCAAAGTGATACTAGTTCGACACAAAAGTCGTAAATGTTATATGCAAAGTCCAAAAGTTTGTCAAAAAGACAACCTTAACTCAAAATAGTTAGACACAAAGCCCAACAATTTATATGCAAAGTCTAAAAAGTTACTCCAAAAGACAACTAATGTAACACTTAACCCCAAAATTTCGTCGCATAACCAAACAGTTGAACTCAAAAGCCTAAAAATTTAGTCCCAAAGTGATACTAGTCCGACACAGAAGTCGTAAATGTTTATGCAAAGACCAAAAGTTTGTCAAAAAGACAACCTTAACTCAAAATAGTTAGACACAAAGCCCAACAATTTATATGCAAAGTCTAAAAAGTTACTCCAAAAGACAACTAATGTAACACTTAACCCCAAAATTTCGTCGCATAACCAAACAGTTGAACTCAAAAGCCTAAATATTTAAACCCAAAGGCAAAATAGTTAGACACGAAAGACCAAATAGTTATATTCAAAGTCCAAAAGTTTGTCAAAAAGACAACCCAAACTCAAAAGTTTGTCAAAAAGACAATCCAAACTCAAAATAGTTAGACATGAAAGGTCAAAAAGGTATACTCAAAGTCCAAAATGTTACTTCAAAAGACAACTAATATAACAACAAGCCCCAAAACTTCGTCTCATAACCAAAAAGTTGAACTCAAAACCCTAAAAAGTGTCCACTTATCAACCAAAGTCTTTAATACAGCTGAGAAAACCCTAATAAATAATTACAATTTACTAAAAATGTTGCCCTTGATGATAGTTGCGACTGTGTCTAAATCATTATTGAAAATATTCATAGAACTCTAGTAAAAACCAAACACACTAAAACACCACATTGAAAGAATGAACTTAAAGTTCACGCCCCTGTCACAACTCTGCTAAGAAAAGTACTGCAAAGCATGAAAGTTATGTCCCCTGCTATAACTCTACTAAACGAAAGTATTACCAAACACGTAGGTTACACTCCTACCATAACCCACTAAGAAAAACAAGATTTTGCTTAAAATACCACATTTATGATTGTTACGCCCCTTGTCCCTTTATGAGGGGACGCTCATGAAACTGTTAGTAATAGTAAATTTAACCTAGTGGCATACCCCAGATGTTATATTAGACACCCCCATAGCAAAAATTTACTTAAAACTCACTTTTGAAATTACTACCCCCTGACCCATTTTTGAGGGCTACGCCCATGAAACTGTTAAAAATAGTAAATTTAACAGCTAGGGTTACTCCAAACTTTATATTAAGCATCTCCGTATCAAGAATTTACATAAAAACAACTTTTGAAATTACTACCCCTGTACCCATTTTTGGCGGTTACGCCCATGAAACTGTTAAAAATAGTAAATTTAACATCTAGACATACCCAAAACTTTATATTAAGCATCCCCGTATCAAGAATTTACTAAAAAACCACTTTTATGAGTGTTGCCCCCTTACCCATTTTTGGCGGTTACGCCCATGAAACTGTTAAAAATAGTAAATTTAACATATAGACATACCCAAAACTTTATATTAAGCATCCCCATTTCAAGAATTTACATAAAAACAACGTTTGAAATTACTACCCCTGTACCCATTTTTGGCGGTTACGCCCATGAAACTGTTAAAAATAGTAAATTTAGCATCTAGACATACCCCAAACTTTATATTAAGCATCTCCGTATCAAAAATTTACATAAAAACAACTTTTGAAATTACTACCCCTGTACCAATTTTTGGCGGTTACGCCCATGAAATCGATAAAAAATTGAAATTTAACACCTAGACATACCCCAAACTTTATATTAAGTATCTCCATATCAAGAATTTACATAAAAACAACTTTTGAAATTGCTACCCCAGTACCCATTTTTGGCGGTTACGCCCATGAAACTGTTAAAAATAGTAAATATAACATCTAGACATACCCCAAACTTTATATTAAACATCCCCATATCAAGAATTTACATAAAAACAACTTTTGAATTTACTACCCCCGTACCCATTTTTTGGCGGTTACGCCCATGAAATCGATAAAAAAATTGAAGTTTAACCTATTGGCATACATCAAACATAATATGTGACACGCCCATGTATCAAATTTGCCTAAAAAATCAACCAAAAACTAGTAGTATAGATTGGCACTTAGGATGGATAGACTATAAGAAAAAATGAAGACTCTCATATAAGGAAAAATGTGCTTCCATGTGAGGGTAGACTATTTATATAAGGATTTAGGTGCTTCTGGAAGCACATTCCACGGTCCTAATTGACATACTATACTACTAGTTTTTGGTTGATTTTCTGATGTAAATTCTTGATATGGGGATGCTTAATATAAAGTTTGGGGTATGTCTATATGTTAAATTTACTATTTTTAACAGTTTCATGGGCGTAACCGCCAAAAATGGGTAAGGGGGCAACACTCATAAAAGTGGTTTTTTAGTAAATTCTTGATACGGGGATGCTTAATATAAAGTTTTGGGTATGTCTAGATGTTAAATTTACTATTTTTAACAGTTTCATGGGCGTAATCGCCAAAAATGGGTACAGGGGTAGTAATTTCAAAAGTTGTTTTTATGTAAATTCTTGATACGGAGATGCTTAATATAAAGTTTGGAGTAACCCTAGCTGTTAAATTTACTATTTTTAACAGTTTCATGGGCGTAGCCCTCAAAAATGGGTCAGGGGGTAGTAATTTCAAAAGTGAGTTTTAAGTAAATTTTTGCTATGGGGGTGTCTAATATAACATCTGGGGTATGCCACTAGGTTAAATTTACTATTACTAACAGTTTCATGAGCGTCCCCTCATAAAGGGACAAGGGGCGTAACAATCATAAATGTGGTATTTTAAGCAAAATCTTGTTTTTCTTAGTGGGTTATGGTAGGAGTGTAACCTACGTGTTTGGTAATACTTTCGTTTAGTAGAGTTATAGCAGGGGACATAACTTTCATGCTTTGCAGTACTTTTCTTAGCAGAGTTGTGACAGGGGCGTGAACTTTAAGTTCATTCTTTCAATGTGGTGTTTTAGTGTGTTTGGTTTTTACTAGAGTTCTATGAATATTTTCAATAATGATTTAGACACAGTCGCAACTATCATCAAGGGCAACATTTTTAGTAAATTGTAATTATTTATTAGGGTTTTCTCAGCTGTATTAAAGACTTTGGTTGATAAGTGGACACTTTTTAGGGTTTTGAGTTCAACTTTTTGGTTATGAGACGAAGTTTTGGGGCTTGTTGTTATATTAGTTGTCTTTTGAAGTAACATTTTGGACTTTGAGTATACCTTTTTGACCTTTCATGTCTAACTATTTTGAGTTTGGATTGTCTTTTTGACAAACTTTTGAGTTTGGGTTGTCTTTTTGACAAACTTTTGGACTTTGAATATAACTATTTGGTCTTTCGTGTCTAACTATTTTGCCTTTGGGTTTAAATTTTTAGGCTTTTGAGTTCAACTGTTTGGTTATGCGACGAAATTTTGGGGTTAAGTGTTACATTAGTTGTCTTTTGGAGTAACTTTTTAGACTTTGCATATAAATTGTTGGGCTTTGTGTCTAACTATTTTGAGTTAAGGTTGTCTTTTTGACAAACTTTTGGACTTTGCATATAACATTTACGACTTTTGTGTCGAACTAGTATCACTTTGGGCCTAAATTTGTAGAGTTCGTGTTCAACTTTGTGCATATGAGCCGAAATTTTGGGATTAAGAGTTACATTAGTTGTCTTTTGGAGTAACTTTTTGGACTTTGCCTATAAATTGTTGGGTTTTGTGTCTAACTATTTTGAGTTTGGGTTGTCTTTTTGACAAACTTTTAGACTTTGTATATAACATTTACGACTTTTGTGTCGAACTAGTATCACTTTGGGACTAAATTTTTAGGGTTTTGAGTTCAACTTTTTGGTTATGAGACGAAATTTTGGGGTTAAGTGTTATATTAGTTGTCTTTTGGAGTAACTTTTTGGCCTTTGCATATACATTTTTGAGCTTTGCATCTAACTATTTTGAGTTTGGGTTGTCTTTTTGACAAACTTTTGGACTTTGCATATAACATTTACGACTTTCGTGTCTAACAATTACAACTTTGGGCCTAAATTTGTAGAGTTTGTGTTCAACTTTGTGAGTATGAACCAAAATTTTAGGGTTTGGAACTAAGTTTTCTTACCTGAAATGATCATCTTTACTGTTGTCTGTCATTCGTTGAAGTGATAAAGATATGGAACTCCAAAGTCTAAGAGCTGAAGTAATCACCTTTAATGATGTATGTCGTTCGTTGAAGTGGGAAACATTGGTATTAAAGCCTTCAGCGGTCAAAATGAGGTCATAGAACTCTTCTGGAATTGCCTCAGGGGTCAAAACGAGTTCAAGTAACCCACCACCCCGCATTTTTCCCCCACTGCTGACCCGACAGCCACTACCTACGCTTGGGCTAACGCGCTTTTCTGATTGGTTAATCCACCTGTCAGCCATTTCTTCGCCCCGCCTCCTATGTTAATACTCTTTTCTGATTGGTTAATCCCGATATCAAGCGATGTTGGCATAGTCACTCGCTGATTGGCTAATTTATTCATTTCTTACCAGGTTATATTTAAACTAGACGGCGTTATAAGTTTGGTTGATTCAAGGAAAGTTACTGTTCACACTAGCGGATTTTTGCACAGTAAGTTGGCTTGTTTTCTCTTAACGTATGTTAAGGCTTATCGATAACAGGTTATATTCGGTGTAGATGATTGAGACTATATTTTACGCTGTAAGTTTGAATGTTTTCTCTTAAAGTATGGTAAGACTTAACGATAACACGTTATTCAACTGTATTGATGTAAAGTAGTTAAGATAAGTAATGTTGAATGTAATGTTCCTTCATTTTTCTTATTGGTTGATTAAAGTATGATATACCAGACAACCGCCATACACCCCACATACCACACTAGATGACCTCCATACACCCCTCACGACACAGTAGACGACCTCCATACACCCCTCACGACACACTAAACGCCCTCTATACACCCAATATGACACACTAAACGACCTACATACACCCATCATGACACACTAGACGCCCTCTATACACCCAATATGACACACTAGACGACCCCTATACAACCATCATGACACACTAAACGCCCTCTATACACCCAATATGACACACTAGACGACCTCCGTACACCCATCACGACATACTAGCCGCCCTCCATTGACCCATCACGGCACACTAGACGACCCCTATACAACCATCATGACACACTAGACGACCCCTATACAACCATCATGACACACTAAACGCCCTCTATACACCCAATATGACACACTAGACGACCTCCGTACACCCATCACGACATACTAGCCGACCTCCATTGACCCATCACGGCACACTAGACGACCCCTATACAGCCCTTATTACACACTAGGCGACCTCCATACACCCATCGCTGCGATGAACATACTAGCAAGACAGATTGTATAAGCTGTAAGGGTGTTAAAGCGTACACCAAACGAACGCCCGGGCTTTTTAAACTAGAGTACGAAGGGACAGCTCTTGTTAGCTTATGTAGTAAGACGTACCATTGTAGTGGGGATTACGATAAAATCAGTTGTAAGGGGTTAAGCAAGCAACACAACAAATTAGATAAAGATATGTTTTTAGAGGTTCTCGCCACGCAAAAGGCCAAGGGTGGGAAAAATGTAGGTTTCAAAGTCTTAAATAATTCTATATTTTCCTACAGTCAAACAAGAAATGCTCTTTCCTATTTCTATATAAAAAGAAAGGTAGCTGATGATAACGTCTCGACTACGCCTCTAGATATTTAACTCTTTACACTACCAGCTTAGCCTAACCAGGAATCTCTAACAGTTTCACCCCTTATGATTCATTTATGACACAACGCTAAGCAGACATCCAACTACCTATCTATAAATAAATGTTATCCATGTACTATATATTGACTCACTGTACTGAATATTTTTGTAATGTTATATAATATCAATGTATGTTATACACCTATTGAGTTAATAAAAGAATAAAATATATCTTTGTCTTCTGTCTTATATTGATCGTTTTTCATTGATGTTGTATAATCTACTAACCTATCACTATCGCTCAAGTACACCAAGCGCTCCAAAGTCAGCACACACCAGACATAAACAGCGCACTTCCGGGGTCACCGGGCCTAGAGGTCAACATCCGACCACGAAATGTCACGGTCAACTCCCCCTGTCTAGCGTGTACATTAGGCGCGCCGCGCGCCTACTATATATCTTTGTTAATTTAGCGCCTAAATACGGCTTAGTTGGACCCTTGTATACTACTGTTTTGTTAAATCACAAATGTGTTAACAACAAGGAGGAGGCAGATATCGCAGATTCATGTAAACCACGACACAATTACGCCAAATTAAAGCTCTTTTAAAGGAGATCTAAGAAACCTAAGAATAGCAAAAAGTTACATATTCTCAATATTCCTGTATGGTGCAGAAACATGGACATTAGACAAGAAAACAGAATATAAAATTGAAGCCTTTGAAATGTTAATATATAGAAGAATATATAGAATTGGATGGAAAGAAAAGAAAACAAACGACGAAGTTTTAAAACAACTAAAAATGAAAAGAGAACTACTAAACACAATTAGAACAAGACAAATGAAATTTTGGGGGCATGTTAAAAGACACAAAAGCTTAATAAAAGTAATATTAGAAGGGAGAATACAAGGTACAAGAGGCAGAGGCAGACCAAGACTAACGTGGACAAAAGTAACATCAAAAGATGGACAAGTCAACCTATGACAATCTGCACCATCAAAGCAAGAAACAGAGTAGAATGGCGCTCCATGGTAGCCAACCTTCGATGCGGAGACGGTACTGATGATGATGATAAAAGGAGATCAACGAAGTGGAGTAGACATGAAAGAGGGCGGAAGAAGGAAGATTAAATCGTAACGGTTGCTCTATAACCTTTGTTCTGGTTCAGATCCTGCAGATGCAGCGCCGAGAGTCAGCGTGGATTAGGCCCAGTTTGAGAACACATGCTGCAGCGCCACATGGACACTCGGAACAATAATTGTGTAGTAAGTGTAGTATGTGACAAAATTAAATCATCGTTAAACGGTCGCCGAGTACATTTACACTTTTAAAATTTAGTAATATTTCGCTGACCAACAAGAGAAGACTCTTTGTGTGGTCGGTAGAATATTCATTTGGATATGAGTCGGATAAACTGCTTATTTAAAGTGTAAACTGCATCGCAATTGCACTGGACACCTCACCTTGAGACCTTCAATTAATTCAGAAACCAGGATTCACATATAAATCGCAGTTAATGGTTGTTACATTGATAAGGTGGAGTAGTTGGAAAAGTAAAAAAAACAGTTTGTGCGTACATGTGCATGTGTGTGTGTGTGATCGCGTATATTTGTGTGGGGTTGGGGGGGGGGGAGGGCTGCCTTCTTTTCTTTATTTCTTTCGGGTGTCGGGGGATATATAGTTCTAGTTTTTGCAATTCGAATCAGTGGCACTTGATACTGACAGAGTTTTCTCTGATGTCACTCCGACTTCGTTTTGGTCTGCCTCAGGGTCTATGTTCTTCACTTTTTGCGAATACCTTATATGGAGTTGTTTGCCAGACATTCTCTCAAATTTGGGAAAATCACTACATTTGTTGCGTTGTAAGTCATTCCAAGTTGGTTCTCTATCAACTCTTACTTTGATAACTTCGATTATTGCTCTATGAAAACCTATAAAATGTATTTCAATGAAGGTCTGTGAGATGCCGTGTCTCAAAATGGCACTGGCGGAATTTCTGAAGTGATGGATATTTGTCTCAATGGTTATCAAATCCACACTTGTCTTGATTATCTTTTTCTTATTCTTCGTTATCCCTATTCATTAACAGTGGACCAACTAAGCATTCAGCACGCACTATGACGTGTTGTAGAGTAACGTTATAGTTTAGTTCTCATCAGAATGCTCCGGTCTGGCTCACACTACTATTGTACACATGTTCTCTACTGGGTTGTTCTTAGTGTTCCTTCGGAGTCCACCGCATGGCAGCAGTTCTTGTGGTTGTTCCTGGAACTTCTCCGAGCACGCTATTTATTTAAATCTGTTGGATTTTCTCTTATCTTCATGTATGATAATATAGTAGTAGTAGTAGCCTCTGTTAGTCATAGTTGACTATAGATTTTGCTGCATCGCTAGAAATGTTATTTTTTTTCTTTTCAATCGCCGTGTTCTCTCTATTTCTATGAATCTGTCTGCTTCCTGTTTGGGGTGGAATTTTTGAATGTGTATCCAAAGATAGTCCTGCAGCTATTTCTTCCCAGGCTGCATGGTTTAAGTTCAGAGACTACATGCCACCTTTACAGACGTTAAGAAATACAAGTTATGGACGCACCCCCCCCCCCCTAGTTCTTTTGTCATCTCCTAGTTGTCCATAGAGTATATCTTTTGGTATGCGTCCATCTTTGATACGGTGCACGTGGTCAAGCCAGCGTAACCTACGTTGTTAGAGCGGTGTGTAGATGTTTGGGAGGCATGTACCTCCACGTTTGCCAATTAATCTTCCAGATGATATGATATTGATAAAAGCATTCAGTATCTCTTGTTGTTCTTCTTGTTCTTCTTCTAACCTTCCTTCATTGCCGTTGGCGTCGAGGCGAGATACAATCTGCGATTCTTTGCTCTTCTGTTGTCCTCTTCTGGTGTTATCCCTCCTAGCGACTCTAGTATTCCCTTTATCCATCTCTTTCTCGGTTTTCCTCTTAATCTGGCGTCCTCGTAGCGTTTTGTTTATGGCTCTTTGAGTCGTTGTTAGTTCTTTTTGTCTTGTTATGTGGCCGAACCAATTTATCTGTTGTTTCTTTATGTATTCGATGGCTGGTTCAATTTCGAGTTTCTTCCTCAGGTCAGTGTTTCTTACTCTGTCCCTTAAGCTGTTTCCTGTCATTCTTCTGGCACATTTCATTTCGGTGGTCGTTATATTTCTTATTGTCCTTGCTTTCTTGGTGACTGAAATCGAACTATTCAGGTGATGGTCACTTCGTCTTGAACTAAACACAAAGACTGTCTTTTAGATTGTATGGTACAAGCTGTTTTTAACAGGTAAAGATATACGATAAATACTATGTTTGATACATTATCATGAAATGCTATACATAATGTAATAATTTGATGTGGTAATCATGCTCTAATGTCAACTAAAGTGGTTGACAGGTTAGCTTTAATGGTAGCCCTAATGGGGAATTTAGAGCTGAGCAAAAATGATAAAATGAAATTTGGCAGTGATAATTTCTTGGAAAGTAACTTTTTGATTTATGGGAGTTCAGTTAAAACGCCAAGAAACTGCAGCCAATTTGGGGCAACTGAAAGGAAGGTTCAGGTATGCGTATAACCAGCAAGCCACTGGAGATTTATTGGTGCGGATAATTTAGTTCACACAGCGTCAGCAGGAAAGGTATGAGAATTTGTGTGTTCATTTTGAGTTTTGTGTATCGATTATTTAAGTTAGTCTTCCGTTTCCAGGCTGCATATCTGGCTGTCGTATCCCCTGTATATAGAACATATATGAATAAAGTTGAAAGAATTCCCGCCACTTTTTGATTGCTGTAATCTCAAAATTGGAATTTAGTCACAAGTTCGATATAATTTTCGGTACTTATGTGTTAAGATTATCTATTTCTACTACTTTTTGTTTATTCTAAAACGTATATTTTTATGGGAATAGATTCAAATTGTGATATCACACAAAAATGTGTTACTTTTCAACTTAATTAAATTTAGGGTAAGTGATATTTTGGTGTAAAATAATTATTAGAAGAAACATTTCAAAAGTGAAAAAATTTAACACTTTTGTGTGTGCAACACTTCTTCTTTAATCACATATTTTAAATTAAAATATACAACGTCTTTAAATTAATTGGAACACAGATTACATTTCTGAAATGAGGAAATTAGCGAAACGACTAAAATGCCAATAAGAAACAGTTGTGTCCTGTACCAATTTACGATTGGGGGAACGTAAGAGCATGACGGTCGAGGGATGGGAGCCGTCCTCTACACCTCACTTCATTAATCACAGCTCTAATTAACAAACCCATAGGAAAAACATATGCCATTTATGTCATTAGAGCTTATAGCTTGGTGTATCGATAAATATGTTGTGAAAGAGGTCTATGTCGATGAAAGTGAGAATGAGAGTTCATTGGTTTTATACAGAGCCAATTCTGAATTAAGAAGTGAATCACTGACAGTCGACAGACATAATCAATGACGTTTAACGGCCACAGAGATGGGATTTCTCAGAAGAATGTTGTGAGTTCTTTGTACAGTGAAAAAGAGAAACGAGAAAATTGTCAACGAGGCAAACGCAAAAATGAAAGCTCATAAAAAACATCATTGTTTGTAATCGAAATTTTTCGTGCAAATCATGAGAAGAGGAGAGGTGGAATAGTTGGTTACAAGTAGCAAAATATAAGGAAGAGAGATTGCGGACGACAAAGAGAGGAGATATCTTAATGTCGTGGCACGGTAAACAGTGAGCAACAGTGATGATACGAAACATTGAGAACTAAGAATTATGAAATAACATGATCGCCTTTACCAACAAGTATGGCTCATAATACCGACCACATTACCCCAAAAATCATGTGCCGAGGGTCTGTAAACTTTATGGTCACTAACACCATATTCCCTATACGCCACTTGGTGTGACGTGGGTACTCTACTTTTTTATGGCTCATGATGATAATTAATGATAACACATGTTATGTCACAAATAACAAGTTACAGATTCAGAATGTCCCATAAAGACACAGCGTTTTAATAATTCCCATCCTATAGACACGGTAATACACTCCAAGATGATATCTAATGTCCAGAACCTCTGTGCTTCAAACAACGCTTACAAAGTCATGTACACGGAAGCCTATCTGACCGAATGATCTTATTCTCCATGAAGCGGGAGCTGTATACATCATGCGCTATCACTCCCATCAGCCCGTTAGCACCGCTGATATCTCTCATGAATCAGTGTTCTCAACTTGGCTTACCTACCTCATTCTCTGACAGAAATAATAGTCTTGGCACTTGGTGTCAGCAATTAAAGAATGCAAACATCAACACAACGAGGCACGATAACAAGAAAAGTATCACGCTAGCTTCCAGCACTTACAGCTGGCAACTGACTATTGCGATTTTACACTTGAATAATATCACATAAGTAAAGTAAAAAGCCCTGTCACGCCAGGTGGCGTATAGGGAATATGGTGTTAGTGACCATAATTTTTACATACCTCTGGCACATGAATTTTGGGGTAAAGTGGTCGATATTACGCCATTTCTGCTTTACTTTCCCAGAAAAAAAAAATCCGCTACCCATTTAAGGCTGGGTTAAACTGGAAGCCATCGATTTGGATAGAACTCGACTTCTTGCTCATAGGGGTCCAGTTCACTAACCACTGAGCTATCGCGGCTCCCAATAATATCACATACCAACTTATAAATAACCTGAATGATAGAAGGTAACTTCGCAACCCTCAATTTAAACTGAAATAAACCAACATCCAGTAAAATAGAAAACCAGCAGCGAGAAGCTGTGGATACATTAACATAATTTGAAACTTCGTAATACCAGATGGCGTATACAGCGAAGATATCAACGAGAGGTTAATAAAGACAAAATATCTGGAGATCCACACAAAAAACAAATCAAAGATGCACTAGGCTGTGCACCTTCAGTCCTTTAGTATAGGGGATGGTTATGGAAGGCCCCGGTATCACTGCAAACGAATTAAAATCCATAATTGCTCAACCGCCCATGCCAGTGGAATTATCCGAATTACTAACACATCTCCCAAAAAAAGAAATGTAGCTGTAGTCCCCATCATATCCGTCTCAGCACACGCCAAAAGACATAAGGCGAAACCGCACAGAAAGTGAACACAGCCAACTGTTCCTTGTCATACGATATCATTATTCATCGTAAACAATTGGAATTTCGAAACACGATGAAAACGGATTAAATACACAGCTCACAGTGTGCACAGAGCACTTAACTCAGTAGCTCCTGCAACAAACCGGACTTGGAATATGAGGAAACTGCAACAAGGAACACATTTCATACATAGCCTCCAATGGTTCCTGCTGCCTATCCACCATATTGACCGGAAGTTCATGTTCTCCAGAAAATGTTGATCGCCATATTTTTTTAAAATGTATAGCGCTTGATGACGTTAGGACATCGTTTTTGACTCCAATTCCGAGTTAGTCATTGGATTATCCCTGTCGCACATCAAACAACAGATCGTAAGATCTTCCCGCAATGTGAATTTGTGAAATTATAAACCACATATTGAAATTATAAAATCACATGTCTAGCCGGAGGCGAAGGTACACCTCACAGCACCAGAGCTAAAAGTTGTCAGCGACCCATAGCTGATGGCTTGCGCCAGGATCGGTGAATCAGAACCATCCAGACCCTGCTCCAACTCTCCGTGGTGCCTCTGTCTCCAGACTATCCTGTCTAGTCTGGCCAAGCGAGTAGGAATCGAAGAGGTAAAACAACCTGATTCTCAAAGTGTTGTGTTGTGGTCGTGCTGAATTCGGATGTGTTGTGCCTAAAGGCGCAAATATCACAATTATACTGCACGCCACAACACAACGCAGACACGCCCACCTAACGTTCTTTCAAGGGCGGATGATGAAGAGGTGTACTCCTTTAGTTATCAGGCGAACGCAGCAAGCAAGCAGCAAGCATGTCTACCCTCAGTCTCACAGTAGCCCTCTTGAATCTAGACAACAACCTTTCTGACTAACATGAAACTCCTAAAGTCACCCCGGTGCTGGAAAGTCATGAATAAAGATCAGTCATTTCGCCTTTCAACATTAGCGTATGGCCGGTCTAGGGATATACGATGAGCTATTATGATGACGTAGCACACACAACAATGGCTGCGCCCATTACTCTAGTGAATGCAGTCTACAACGAACGAAACACGGTGCAAATTCCCTAAAGTGAAAATTTCGGTTGACTTGACGGAGCAGTCCACATTAATGAGTTGTAACATGTAATTAACTTGCGTCAAACAATTCCAACGACGGCCATTGAACAGCACTCAATGTGTTGACGTAAACCGCAGATCAACTCTAGATGGTGGAATGTCGCATTCACAACACTTGACTTGTCAAAAAGGAATATTGCCGTGTGTACGACTCCGCTTCATGTGTGCAGATTTGTTAAGTAGAACATCGTTTTGACTTTAATGCAGAAAAGTACACTGGAGAGCCGAAATTAATCAGTCCCCAAATATAATTTCTGCAGCGATCGAGAGAACATGAACTTTGTTCCACCACCTTGGAAACGGAACATATGTTGTTGTTTTTTTTTTTGGGGGGGGGGCGGGGGGGGGGGGGGTCTAGAGTTTAGACGTCGGCCTCTGGGCTCAAATCCCGTCATATAAGATGGGGATTTTCACTTCGAATCCTTTTTTCTTCGTGGCTTTACACTTCCTTTGTCTGAATAGAGAGATTCAATGTCTGGTCCTCTAAAAACGGTGAAAAATAGAAGGTCCAATTTGCATTCGCTTACGCTTAAGAAACCTTTGCAGTTAACGGTAGAAAAGAGTAACCAAAAAATTGCGCTGCCTGAGCAAACATTGGTAAGTAAATCAACCCTGTCGAACATAAAGACGCAGATAACGTTTTTTTTGGTCTTAAAATAGCGACACAACGCATCCGCGCCAACTTAGCGGTGAAAGTTAAGAAGAAAACGTGCTTTGCAATATGAATGTCAATATTTGAGTATTGGAGAACAATGATGGGGGAAACAAATGTACAAATTGTTATCAACTCAAGCAGCCTGTATAAGTACAATATTGGACTAAATAAAATCAAGTAACAATAAAATCCCAAAAGTGTAACAAAGAGAAAAAGCATAAAGTGATATCAGACAGGTAATAAAGCTGGATAGGTCGCATGTGGAGAACATCTTCAGAAACAATCATAATCTACACACAAGATGCTACAAGACACACAGTCCATTGATTGCTTTGTTGGTCTCAGACAAGAGAAAGAAGAATACTGAACAGTTAGCGGAAAATAGAATTTCATGTCCGAATAGATGATGTCTTTCAGAAGCCTTGAAAAGTTATGGAAATCAAAACTCATCAGCACAAACACAAAACTTCGACTATTCAAGTCAAATGTACTATCAACCCTTACATATGCGTGTGAAAGCTGGAAAACAACAAGAGACATAGAAATAAAGTTGAACGCATTCGAAAATAAATGTCTAAGGAAAATACTTGGTATAGCATGGAACGAATTCAAAACAAACGAGGAAATTAGAGAAATCGCCAATCAACCACTAATATCTTCAGTAATAAAGAAAGGACGATGCCCATATGTTGGACATGTGAAGAGAAGAGATAATAACCGAACAGAAAAGCAAGCCCTCATGTGGGGAAACAACAGGTAAGAGGAAAAGAGGAAGACCCAGAGAGACACTGAGAAGTGCATTGATTAGAGAGGCAAGAGCAGTAGGGATCGGCTCCCTCAATGAGATAGAGCTGCTTGCACAGAACAGAGACAAATGGCGAGATTTTATAAAATATCTTTAAAAGAATTGAAAACTGTTAGAAAAAAAATTTAGATAAGAGAAGGAGTATCTTGGTCTACGCCCTATGGGCCGGCTACGGCTCGAAAGGTCAATAGATATGTGATAATTCCTGATTTACACCAAACAACAAATGAAGGGACATAATAACAAATGATAGTTGAAAACGAGACCGCGAAAGTATAGTCATGTCTTTGTACAAATAAGGCACTCGTAGGTTTCGTTATGCGTGGAGAGCGATTATATTGTTGTGACGATCGTATAAGTAAATGAGATTTACAGATGAACGATATCAGAAGAAATGATTATATAAAAAAATATGTGGTAACGAACTGGGTGAAATGAACAAAATAAAAAAAAATAACCGAAATAAAATGTATTGTGATTATGAAATGATAAAAAAAAAAATTATTGGTTCAATTTGAAAGCGAAGACCTTTCTTGGCCTTCTGGCATTTTGAAGTAATCCTGTGTGAGAATGCTTCTCAGATGCTTGAATTATGTGACCTGCTTAATCTTGGTAGCATTGACGTGAATGATAAGCGGGTAAAGTAATCTGCTTATCTTAATAACCGTTGTCCTCGATGGGGTCATGTTCATGCTTTATCAATCACAAGCATAGCTGAGTGCAGATGTGATATAATGTAGATTACCTTCATTTTCGTTAACTAAACTTTGATTATCCGCTACACCTTTTTCGTGGCTATCTATCACTTGTTTTAATTCTCTGCTATATTACACTCTTTAAAAAAAAAAAAAAATCCCTATGCATGGTTTCTTGAATGGTTCATGTAAATTCAAAAGAAGAAAATAATATTTCACTTTAACTATATTTGTGGTGAAAAATATATTCTGAATTGAATATTCAGCAAAATAACGCCTAATTTTAGACACTCATTGGGTGGTCTAGAGGTAGGACGTTGCATCTGGACGTGAATGTCTCATGTTCGAATCCCGCAATGGAAAATGTAAACGCCAAATCCGTGGTTTTTTCGTGTCTTCACGCTTTCCTAGTCTCTGTCTGCTAGTGACATTCGATACATAGATCTCTAGGATAACAGCGAAAAACAGGAAGTCAAGTGTGAACTCTGCGCACGTTAAATTATTGGCAGTTAAAAATCTCAAAGAGTATATCATAAACGACGCTGCCAGGGAACAAATTGCTTATGCAAATCTACCCATGTAGAAGACGGATGTGTCGAGCCGAAAGGAGGCGATATCGCTGTTTTGTCTTAAACTAGCGACACAACGCTGAAACTAGCGACACAACGCTGAAACTAGCGACACAACGCTGAAACTAGCGACACAACGCTGAAACTAGCGACACAACGCTGAAACTAGCGACACAACGCCACCACTTAACGGGTGAACTTCAAGGAAAGAAGACAAAAGTCAGTCATTGAAACGTTTATTTTCATAAGCATGCATCTACTAAAATACAAATCATACACAAATTAAATAAACAAGAAAATATACGTTTTAATATACTTTTACATACTATAAACACTGCAGTGAAATTCACTTGTTTTAAAATGAAAGACCAAATATTTAGCACAAGAAAGTGTCATATTTTATAGTCTCTTTATAAATTAATGAACACGTTTGCTTTTGATTTGCGTGAAAACTACATGTTATATTGCAGTGATCTTTTGCATGCAGCATTAAAATATCCATGATGAAACATATTGCTATTCTGTGTCCCACAGATGCAACAGATTTTGTACATCGGCGAATTTCTTTGATCTTTGGGGCCCATTGCAATAAGTTGATTCAAATTTTAGATTTTTATTGTAAACGAGTTAATTTCCAGCTCAGTCCTTTTCAGAGGTGTATCTGCATAAAACTTTTATAGATCCAGTAATTGTGAGATTTCATCAGTGCCATATTGAGCCAATTATTATCTATTTAAGCGAATTTTGGCAAACGAATGAAAAGACAATTTCTAAGAAGAATGTTTAAAGTTCCCTAAACAAATAAAAAGACCAATGGGGACATTCTCAAATCGGTCAACACAAAAAGGGAGCTCCTAAAATCTTCAGAAGAAGCAATCATCAATTTTTGGCATATAATGAGACAAGGAAAGTTAAAATACTTTGTTACAAGTGGCAAAATGCAGGAATGAGAAACAGTGGACGACAACGGGAGAATATACTGCATAGCTTCATAGGTGTCATGTCATGGAAAACAGTCAACAACACAATTGATACGATGAACTGTAGAAGGATATGATCGCCAACACCAACCGGTATTGCACATAATGAAGATGATGAATTCTGTGTGTTGCCCGTTGTGTGTAATCGCAAATGTGACTCTTATCTACAGCTAGCTATGCCCTTCGGTCACCATTAGATCCCAGGGTGACCTAACTGCACCCCAAATTGAATGATGGTAGACGCATTTTTATATGAAAATATAGTTGTTGCCATTGTACATACACTTAACCGTTTGCTCAACCAACACTTAATTATCCCAGGCTGTTACTCAGTCTTTCAACAAAATATGGTCTTCATTACTCCGAATCTGACGATTTCAAGAGATTGATAATGGTTAATGGCTGGACAAACTGTAATCGATCTCATTGCCAGTACCCGTCTTCCACCCGGAGCACATGTGCAACACACTTCCAGAACTGAATGTCTATTCTTCAGAGGGACACGCGTGTCAGAACTTCAACATCAAACATTTTAAATGTCCTGTTCTGTTCTGCAACTTGTCCTTTGACCTTAGCGCACACAAGCTCGACCGGATTAATGTGCTCATGATTACAGGTAGTCACAGAGAAGAGTGGCCGTATTCCTCAATGAGATGTCAATATGATACAACTTTTCTTATTTGTATTCCTCACAAGCTGCAACGACTCGGGTTTTAAATATGCGTCGTTGAATTTGACATTTTCTTTAGCAAGCCATGTCCTAATTTGAACTTTTTTATTTGATGCAATTGGCATTTTGTCTTCCGCTGACACATTATGATCAAATGCATAATCCATTACTAGAAAGTCTATCCAGGATTGGGAGAAGATCGTTCTCCAACCTGTGCCTGCAAATTTGTCCATTCATTTCTGTGTGGTAGTCCCTACCATCGGTACTTTTGTATTGGGAAATATATCCAGAATTATGGACAAGGCCGTTTTCACTGCTCGCAGCATGGGTTAGTATGATGCGCTGGTCGCTGCTGCTGGAAATTCTTTTCTGTTTACCGTCCACTAATTGCCATTCTTTGGCATATGTGTGGTGAGCATTGACCCAGGATTCGACGAAATAAAATATATCAAATATCTACCGTCTTATGATATCTACGTCTAAAGTCGTACACTTTCCTTTTCCTTCCTTGTTTGACATAAGTGTACTCTGACTCTTGTTTAATCCAACGGGAAAAGGATATCTACCCAGACCGAGCGCCAATTGCGTTCGTCTCTCTGGGGAATATGAATATCGTAATATAAATAACCCATCTTCGATTCGCCGCGGAAGTGCTAGCAGTGTAAAACGGTAACCGTCTGCATGGTTATAAATTTGCATTTCAAACCCATTATGATGTTATTGTAAGTGTGAGTTTTTAGAAGCCAACAATATACCACAATAAGTTTACAACAATCACTGGATACGCCTTTGACATGAACGGCCACGTCGCATTATTGTGTTTCCTGTTTACCGGTTTCAACTGAAAGTCGAGTGCATAGGAAAATCAAGCATTATATTTCTTTAGCTTTATTTCAATGTTAGCACAAACCTATTTTTAGAACAACAGGGCTGAGAACCGTGATTCTGCTAAAATTATGCACAATTGCGTTATGATAATGTTAGTATAGCCTAAAGAAGAAATCTTGCAAATTAGATCGAACGTCTAACAGCAACAGATATTTATATAACGTCATGGATATTCTAAGGCTGCATGTAAACATATCACTGCGATTTAAAATACAGTTTTCACGGAAATTCAAAGCAGACATGTTCATGAATTTATGAGCGGACTATAGTCAGATTTTTGAACCTTATAAACAGTAATCTCGTCATCAACATCTAACTTGCCTGTTTTGGAACATGGCTTCAGTGACAGCTACTCTTTTGCTAGGTCTTTTCCTTCCCTGTTTACCTGGAACTATGCCCTTCATGATTAAGCGTTTATCCACTAAAATACAAACATTAAATAAGGAAGCACATTTACATGTTTATGTAGTTTCAAATGCCATAACCACTCCAGTGAAATTCAGTATTAAGGAGACCCAAATGTTGTAGACTAGTGGCATCTTCATGCATTAAACCTGCAGCACTTCTAAGATGGGGAGCCGCGATAGCTCAGTGGTTAGTGAACTCGGTTACAAAGGACAAGAGGTCGGGTTCGATCCCAACCGACGGCTTCCGGGTTCACCCAGCCTTAAATTAGTACCGAATTTTTTTTTCTGGGAATTCCGGGAAAGTAAAACGGCACGGGCGTATTACCTACCACATTACCCCAAAAATCATGTGCTGAAGGTCAATGAAAATTATGGTCACTAATATCATATTCCCTATACGCCACTTGGCGTGGCGGGGCTCTTTACTTAACTTTAACTTCTAAGATCATAGCTGAGACGTCACTATGAGATGAAACAAAAAGCTGTGAATATATTCAGTGCATCATGCTCTGTTTGCTTTGTCCACCGAGTTCACTATACATTTCTGTCATTATTGTACACCGTCCATGTAAACAAAGAGAGTAAAGTACCCCTGTCACACCAAGTGGCGTATAGTGAATATGGTATTAGTGACCATAAATTGTACAAACCTTCAGCACATGATTTTTGGGGTAATGTGGTCGGTATTACGCCCGTGCCGCTTCACTTTCCCAGAAAAAAAAATCCGGTACCCATTTAAGGCTGGGTGAACCCGAAAGCCGTCAGTTGGTATCGAACCCTACCCCTTGTCCTTTGTAGTCCAGTTCACTAACCACTGAGCTATCGCGGCTCCCTACACCGTCCATGGTTTGTTTCTAATTTTGGAAAGGGAGTGGCTCAATCGATTACATGTCAGCATTACAGGAAAAGCTTGTTCAAATCATTGCAGGATGAGAATGTTCTTTTCTTTCTATATAGGAGGAGGTTTAACAAAAAAGAAAAAAAGATATCACCTCAGTGCAAAATGAAGACAAGTGGAACAATATTAAAGCAGGTAAATGAATTTAAATATTTGAGAACTTTGTTAACCTCAGACGGAAGATGTACAAAGATGTGAGATGCAGAATGGCTCAGGCAAATGCAGCTTTCCAAAAAATTAGGAAGATACTATGCAATCCATTTTTGACAATCGAAACAAGAAAAAGAATTCTTAAATGTTATGTAGAGTCAGTCTTAACATATGGATGTGAATCATGGACAAAAGGACAACAAACAAGAAAATCACTGGAGTCCGTAGAAATGTGGTTTTACTGAAGAATGTTGAGAAGACCATGGGCAGCTTAAAAGAGTAATGAAAACATTCTGAAAGAAGCCAAAGCAAAAAGAGAGCTAATTTCCAATATTAGGAAGAAACAATCATCATATTTTGGCCATGTAATGAGAAGAGAACAGCTGGAATATATTGTAACAACTTGGAAAATTGAGGGACGAAGAGATAGAGGATAGCAAAGAGAAAAAAAATATACCAGACAGCTTAAGAGAATGGCTTGGCAGAAGGTCAACAACAGAAATGATAAATAACTGTCGAGATCGAAAATTGTGGAGAGACATGATCACCTACGCCAGCAGGCCCGGTACCTGATGATGATGATGATGATAGGAGGAGGTTAGGGTGAAAAAAAAAAAAAACTCGGACTGAACATCTCCTGTCGACTGCACAGGAGAAGCGGCCTTTATTACCCAATACCAATAAGTCAGCCGGGTCTATCACGTAAAGTGAAAAAACATAAAATACCATACATATATATATGTTGTCCTTATATTGTGAAATGCTGTGTGGTTATATTGCACAAGCAAGTTCCAATCATGTTGTTAATTAGAATGTATTGAAACAGTTTTATGTCAACTTAAATTGTAAAAGAAAAATCACAGTTTAATTGTCGACAGTTTCTCTTTGTGTCCAGGCCAACGCGATTCTATTTTATATGATGCTTTGATTATAGGTTAATTCCATACAGAAAGAGAGAGAAAGAGAGAGAGAGAGAGAAAGAGAGAGAGAGAGAGGAACAGGTAGCTTAGAGAAAGAGAGAAAGAGGAGCAGATAGCTTAGAGAAAGATAGAGAGAAAGAGAGAGAGAGAGAGATGAGGAGGAACAGGTAGCTTAGAGAAAGATAGAGAGAGAGATGAGGAGGAACAGGTAGATTAGAGAAAGAGAGAGAGAGAGGAGGAGGAGGAGGAACAGGTAGCTTAGAGAAAGAGAGAGAGAGGAGGAGGAGGAACAGGTAGATTAGAGAAAGATAGAGAGAGAGAGAGATGAGAAGGAACAGGTAGCTTAGAGAAAGAGAGAGAGAGGAGGAGGAGGAACAGGTAGATTAGAGAAAGATAGAGAGAGAGAGAGAGATGAGAAGGAACAGGTAGCTTAGAGAAAGAGAGAGAGAGAGGAGGAGGAGGAACAGGTAGATTAGAGAAAGATAGAGAGAGAGAGAGATGAGAAGGAACAGGTAGCTTAGAGAAAGAGAGAGAGAGGAGGAGGAGGAACAGGTAGATTAGAGAAAGATAGAGAGAGAGAGAGATGAGAAGGAACAGGTAGCTTAGAGAAAGAGAGAGAGAGAGGAGGAGGAGGAACAGGTAGCTTAGAGTAAGAGAGAAAGATGAACAGGTAGCTTAGAGAAAGATAGAGAGAGAGAGAGAGAGAGATGAGGAGGAACAGGTATCTTAGAGAAAGAGAGATAGAGAGAGAGAGAGGAGGAGGAACAGGTAGTTTAGAGAAAGATAGAGAGAGAGAGAGATAGAGATGAGAAGGAACAGGTAGCTTAGAGAAAGATAGAGAGAGAGAGAGACAGATGAGAAGGAACAGGTAGCTTAGAGAAAGAGAGAGAGAGGAGGAGGAGGAGGAGGAACATGTAGCTTAGAGTAAGAGAGAAAGAGGAACAGGTAGCTTAGAGAAAGATAGAGAGAGAGAGAGAGAGATGAGGAGGAACAGGTAGCTTAGAGAAAGAGAGATAGAGAGAGAGAGAGGAGGAGGAACAGGTAGCTTAGAGAAAGAGAAAGAGAGAAGAGGAGGAACAGGTAGCTTAGAGTAAGAGAGAGAGAGAGAGGAGGAAGAAGTAGCTTAGAGTAAGAGAGAGAGAGAGAGGAGCAAGTAGCTTAGAGTAAGAGAGAGAGAGAGAGAGGAGGAACAGGTAGCTTAGAGTAAGAGAGAGAGAGAGAGGAGCAAGTAGCTTAGAGTAAGAGAGAGAGAGAGAGAGAGGAGCAAGTAGCTTAGAGTAAGAGAGAGAGAGAGAGAGAGAGAGAGAGAGGAGGAACAGGTAGCTTAGAGTAAGAGAGAGAGAGAGAGAGAGAGAGGAGCAAGTAGCTTGGAGTAAGAGAGAGAGAGAGGAGCAAGTAGCTTAGAGTAAGAGAGAGAGAGAGAGAGGAGGAGGAAGAAGTAGCTTAGAGTGAGAGAGAGAGAGGAGCAAGTAGCTTAGAGTAAGAGAGAGAGAGAGAAGAGCAAGTAGCTTAGAGTAAGATAGAGAGAGAGAGAGAGGAGGTGGTACAGGTAGCTTAGAGTAAGAGAGAGAGAGAGAGGAAGAGGAGGAGGAACAGGTAGGTTAGAGTAAGAGAGAGAGAGAGAGAGAGAGGAGGAGGAGGAACAGAGAGCTTAGAGAAAGAGAGAGAGGAGGAGGAAAAGAGAGGTTAGAGAAAGAGAGAGAGAGGAGGAGGAACAGTTAGCTTAGAAAAAGAGAGAGAGAGAAGAGGAGGAAAAGAGAGGTTAGAGAAAGAGAGATAGAGGAGGAGGAACAGGTAGCTTATAGAAAAAGAGAGAGAGGAGGAGGAACAGTTAGCTTGGAAAGAGAGAGAGGAAGAGGAAAAGAGAGGTTAGAGAAAGAGGGAGAAAGAGAGAGAGAGAGAGGAAGAGAAACAGGTAACTTGGAGAAAGAGAGAAAGAGAGAGAGGAGGAGGAGGAACAAGTAGCTTAGAGAAAGAGAGAGAGAGAGGAGGAGGAGGAAAACAGAGGTTAGAGAAAGAGAGAGAGAGGAGGATGAGGAAAAGAGAGGTTAGAGAAAGAGAGAGAGAGAGAGAAAGAGAGGAAGTGGAACTCGTAGCTTAGAGAAAGAGAGAGAGAGAGGAGGAGGAACAAGTAGCTTAGAGAAAGAGAGAGAGAGAGGAGGAGGAGGAAAAGAGAGGTTAGAGAAAGAGAGAGAGAGAAAGAGAGGAAGTGGAACTCGTAGCTTAGAGAAAGAGAGAGAGAGAGAGGAGGAAAAGAGAGGTTAGAGAAAGAGAGAGAGAGAAAGAGAGGAAGTGGAACTCGTAGCTTAGAGAAAGAGAGAGAGAGAGAGAGGAGGAGGAAAATAGAGCTTAGAGAAAGAGAGAGAGGGAGAGAGGAGGAGGAACAGTTAGCTTAGAAAAAGAGAGAGGAAGAGGAAAAGAGAGGTTAGAGAAAGAGGGAGAAAGAGAGAGAGAGAGAGAGAGGAAGAGAAACAGGTAACTTAGAGAAAGAGAGAGAGAGAGAGAGAGGAAGAGAAACAGGTAACTTAGAGAAAGAGAGAGAGAGAGAGAGAGGAAGAGAAACAGGTAACTTAGAGAAAGAGAGAGAGAGAGAGAGGAAGAGAAACAGGTAACTTAGAGAAAGAGAGAGAGAGAGAGTAGGAGGAACAAGTAGCTTAGAGAAAGAGAGAGAGAGGAGGTTCACACAGCCTTTAATGGGTACCAGATTTTTTCTGGGAAAGTAAAGCGGCACGGGCGTAATACTGACCTCATTACCCCAAAAATCATGTGCCGAAGGTCTGTAAAATTTATGGTCACTAACACCATATTACCTGCACGCCACTTGGCGTGATGGGGGTACTTTACTTTTTTTTTTACAAGTAACAAAGACAGAGATAAATGGACAGACTGACAAATAGACATACATATAGAATGAATGTTCGTACAAGTAAGAGAGAAGAGAAGAGAAGAGAAGAGAAGAGAAGAGAAAAAAGGGATGAAATGGCTCTATCTTCACGGCCTATCATAATTGATTATTAAAAAAAAATAATAGTCCTCAACTAATGAACCATCTCTATTGTGAGTAGTATGGATAACTTAGATAACTTGTTTCCACACAAGCAACATACTTGATCACATTTCATTCTCACCTACCTCTACCAACGGCCTTAATATACAGAAATGATAAACAATATATGCACATATTGATGTTTCATACAGGGAAGATAATGCTAGTGCCATCATTTTTGTAATTATCATTGGCATTTTGTTTAGTAACATGGTCAGCGCTGAACCTTCGCTTCTTTCTCTCTCATAAACTTTGAGCAAACCATTGATTCTGATCGGTCTAGAGAATGAACCAGACATCCTACACACACTAGAGCCAATGGAGGTGATGGCAGTGACCAAGGCGTTCAAATGGTTAGAGTCACACGACTACACCCACGCATGTATACTGAGTGATTCGATGAGCATGATAAGAAAAGTGGAGGCAGGCTCTATACGCATGCAATGGGTAGAGTCGTTGCACAAGTCCAAAATACATAAGGTCACATTTGTCTATGTCCCTGGACATGCGGGAGTACGGGGAAATGAAAGAGCGGACAGGTTGGCTAGCGGCGCTGTCGTTGAGGGCGGGCAACCAATGGATCGGGCGGACATCATTAATGCACTCCGAGATGCAGAAAGAACACAGGACTTCGACAAACACAGATCCACGTCACTTCTTCGGATGATGGAAATGGGAGTTAAGATGGGCACAGCCAGAAATGAGAAACTTAGTGGCCGTGTAAGAAGACTTATCAACCAACATAGAACTGGAGTCGTCAGTCGCTGTACACTGCGGGACTTGCTGAGGAGGGGATCTGAACACCCATGGACATGTTCAGAGTGCTATGATGATGACCCGCAAATAACTCAATAACTAGAGCCAATGCACAAACAACTACTCTACCGCTTTGGCTAACAATAATAATCATAAATTTACATTCTCTCTACAACTTCCTGTTATAAGGAAAGCAATTTTTGTTGGTGTAAAAGTTTTCAGAATAAAACATAAATAAACATAATTAATAACAATAATAAATAAATTAAACCTCTTTCAAAATCTGTAGGCTGTGTTTATTTAAGCTTAAATGTGTCTTCCATTAAAAGGCACCCGCCAGCAAAACACATGCTAAGCTTGTCCCAATGTAAGCCGAATGGAACATCTCAAAATGAGTGCTCTAGATAAAAAGGGAGAGTATTCAAGCCAAGCCAATTGTTCCTTTAAAAATAGCGATTCTCAAACTTTTTTTCAAGTACCTACCCCTTGCCAGCTCTTCATATTAGCAACATATTTGTATGTAAATTGCTGCTGTTTACAAGTTTTTTAAACTGAAAATAAATAATCTATGATGAAGTTAAAACGCAAAGAAATAATAAAATGCGGAGTCTGGGTACATGCAAAACCCCAAACATACAATGAATTCAAGAAAATGCATCGTTGATTATATACAAAATCGTTACATTAAATTAATACATTTCTTTTGTTGATGTAGATAGTAATATTGGATAAAAAACAAACAAACTGTAATATGGGATCTGAGCACCTAGGGACATGTTCGGAGTGCAACGATGATACCCGCAAATAACTCAATTCAAGTTTCAATGTTTATGAAAAACAAACCTACTACAACACTACATCGACATCTATCGGCCCTGTTATTTATATGAGAATTTGGGAGGCGATTTCTGAAATAAGTTCCCTGTTCCTATGGCAACGTCGGGTTAACCAATTAGATAACGTTCTCTTACTATCATAACGTATAGTAATTTGATGATGTTAGGGAGATAAAGAAAATAGTACCCTACTCTATGTCACAGCGCTGCGTGTTTATATAATAAAAAAACTTGAACAAAACTATAAAATACATTTTAATTAACAGCGAAACTGTTAATTTTCTAACTTGCAATGCAAATAACTAAGATATGATATAATTATGTTGATTTATTGAAGGAACTATTTGACATTACGACATAGCGTAAATTGCCGTGACATTTATATGCACATTTTCAAGCTAAAGGTCAACCAAAAGGCATGAGTATGCAATAAGTGAGTTGTGAGAGATGAATTCAAATGATAAAATTGTTGTTTCATTATTAGATATTTCCTTTCCATAATCAATCTTGCAACAAGAAAGACGTACTCCAAAATTGTTATTACTTCAAACTGAAAAAAGGTAGAAACAGAATATTGAAATACATTTACATGGTACGAACAACAAATCAAATTATTGGTCAAATGGCTATCTAGCAGCACAACGAAATAACTGACAGTAACATATTAGAACATCTATTTTGTTTTGGTCGTTTTTACTTGAACAAAGGTGTGTGGTCATCTGAAGGTTAAAGTGACACGATAAACTTATTTAGGGCTGTAGTTAGGTGTGCTTCAAGTAGAAACCATTTGCAAGGAAAACAGGTAAACGAGTCCGTTGCACGAGTATCACAGAATATATACACGCGTCCTGGTCTCCTCAAGCTTGGAGTTCACCGTCCGCGGCTGTAATAATTTAGGGTTATATTTATAAATGAGCTAAGTAAGGGGAATGCAAGAAGTGAATGTTATTTTCCCTCATAAATGCGCTAAATGTATAGGATTATAGCTAAGATGTAAAGCTGGGATTGTTAAAAAAAAACTATGTAAGGGCATCTAATTTGTTTGTTTGGTTTTTGTGAACGATGAGATGACGTGAGAGGCAGTCTTTAATCTGGAGTTGGATGGAGCTCGCTGATGTGTTATTAATGTCATGTGCTGAGAAGAACGAAAGAAAGCTCCCACACTTAGCCTTCATGCTGACACTGACAGGGAAAGAAAACACAGAAGATAAACGTTTACTCTAGGTAGAACAGTTACCAGAGGGCTCAACTATGGGCTTAAAGACACAACAATACCAACAAGTACAAGCAGTGAATCGTCAGACCTGGAGAGTTATGCTTGATTGCTTGTATTCGTTCGATGACTAAAGGAGTACGACTCTTCGTTATCCGTTTTTAAAAGGACGTTAAGTGGGCGTGTCTGCGTTGTTTTGTTGTTTGCAGATTAACTGTGATATTTGCGCCTTTCGGCCCAACCCATCCGACTTCAGTACACCATTTTTGAGCACCAGTTTATCTTCCCTCTTCTATCCCAAGTAAGTAGCTTGACAATACTAGACAGGTTAGTCTGTTACTGGAGGTACTACGAAGAGGTGGAGAAGGGTCTGGATGGTTCTGATTTACCGATCCTGGCGCAAGCCATCGGCTGTGTGTCCCTGGCAACTTCCAGCTCTGCTGCTTTGCGGCGCGCCTTCGTCTCCATGGAGAGTTATGATTTCTACTCTATACCCAGTCTTCTGTCGGAGAGGAACAAATTAGCCAAATTAAAATCTTACGATGTCCCTAGGTGAAGAATCAAAGCTCTGGAGTAAACCTTTCTATTGAGCTTGTTGGTACTTACTGGTAAGAACTGGCTTTTAGGATTAAGGTGTAATCTATACCCACAGATTGTTGCCCTTTCTTGAATCCTAATACCATAACTCATCATCATCAAGTGCCATCTCCGCATCGAAGGTTGGCTACCATGGAGCACCATTCTGCTCTGTCTCTTGCTTTGATGGTGTAGGTTGTCATAGGCTGGTTTGTCTATCTTTTGATGTTACTTGTCCATGTTAGTCTTGGTCTGCATCTGCCTCTTTTACCTTCTATTTTCCCCTCCAGGCTTACTTTTAGTAGGCTGTTGTGTCTTTTAACATGGCCCAAAAATCGAACTACAAAAACAAAATATAATTTGTTAAAGAAAAAAAACACAGCACTATCCCGTTTTCAAAGACTTAACACGTTTAAAAAAAATGAAACTTCTTTATGTCTTATTCCTATACAATAGCGAATCTTTCTCGTCGTGTATTGATTTTATAATAAAAACTGTTTGATTAACAAATAGGTTTTGTCTGTTGCTGTGTCTATAACGGTCAGGCGTTTATTTCGTTTTTTTTCATTCACTCCGTGATTTGCAAGCTTAGTCAGAGGTTTTCTCACAATATTTACATGGCAGAGGGATAAATATTAAAGCTCAGGACAATTTCTTGAAGCAAATTAGGTCATATTGATACTATATATATATATATATATATATATATATATAAAATGCAAATAACATATTGTCATAGCGAAATCAGAACTACAGACGAAAGACATCAAAAGAAATCGTCTAAAAAATATATAGTAAAGAACAAGGTAAGATGAATATAATAAAGCAATTCTAAAAAATAAAAAGATAACGGTTCCTGATTATGAAGCCAGTAAAAAACTCTCTCTCTCTCACTCGCTCTCTCTCTCTCTCTCTCTCTCTCTATATATATATATATATATATATATATATATATACAAATACAAATACATACACATACATATACTATTGTTTAGTATATAAACCAGTAATAGACGTTATCCTGGTCCAGCAAATATTGAGATCTGGAGTGACAAAGCACTACATGGCGTAGACTGTGACGAAGATCATGAACTATTAATAGCAGAGTTCAAAATAAGACTTTAAAAAGTGGTGAGAAGTGGTGACAGAGAAAGAACTCCAAAGTACTGACAAGGAACCTTTATCATTAGCTACATATATAAAACGAATTGTATACAAGAGTCTTAACATCGCATGCATACACAATTATTTTAGCAAAACGTGCAAACTAAAGCGTCAAAGCATAAGTAAAATATGACGTAATCTTATTACTACTTAAACATATAAAAATAGAGAAGGAAAATAGCGGATAGAGAACGAGCCAAATGTATCTTCAAATCCAAGTGTTTTTGTGCACTATTTAAAATAATGTAATGCGCATTGTTAACGAGTTCGATATTTCTCTTGTTTCAGTAATCTGGTAACAAACGTAATTCTTGATATACATTCATATTTCAAATGGAGCCAAAGTCGCCTCCCAGCAGCGGAGCTGGAAGTTGTCAGCGAACCACAGCTGATGGCTTGCGACAGGATCGGTGAACCAGAACCATCCAGACATTAATCCACATCCCCGAGGTACCTCCAGTAAGAGACTAACCTGTCTAGTCTGGCCTAGCAAGTAGGGATCAAAGTGGGGAGGCAACTCAGTACTCAAAAATAACATGCTGAAGTCGGATGTCTTGGGCCGAAAAACCGCAAATATCACAGTTTTACTGTAAACCACAACACAACACAGACACGCCCACTTAACGTCCTCTTCAGGGCGGACGATGAGAAGGTGTATTCCTTTAGTCATCGGGCGAACGCAAACAAGCAAGCATGTTTCAAATGTTGTTCACGACTGTTCATTTGGTATCCAATATAAGAAAAATATAAGATCTCATAATCCAGCATATTCTCCCATTATAACTTGTAGAGGAAACCAGCTCCCAAATTTAATTATATGCCAGAGCCTGTAACGATCTTAGTTCTTCTTCAAGTCTAATGTTATCATTGTCAAGGCGAGGTCTTGGACCAAGCGCTGATTACATTACTGTTTTCTAACGAGTTCTCTTGTCTTTTTGCCCGCTCTCCTACAGGAACAAAACATTAGAGCTTGCGCTGCAAATGAACAAAATGAACACAGAGGTTTAACACACTGCCATAATGTTAGGCGCGGGTCTAGGGGAATAATGCCTGTAATATGTTGAAACGATTTTCTACAAGAAATTAAGATTTAACTGATTTCAAACTGCAAAATATGATTCGTATTGTTTCGCTAAAACTTTTTTTTTTTTTTGCGAAAGTCGTCCAATCCAAAATAGAGGGAAATAATGCTTACCAGACATGAGTTATATCAAGCATTTCAGGCTCTGAGAATAATTTAAGCAGGTGATGACGATTACGGTTGCTAGTGACTCTTGTACGCTGATTATATTAACTCTGCACATTGTTTCGCTTCCCCATTATTCAAATTCCACGTATTGATATGAGAAGACGGTTCTTGATTTTGTTCGTGGAGAGGTCACTTCACATATTTGCGTGTGAGAAGATCAATACACAGTAGTACCACACTTGTACGTCATTAGGAGATACGTTCACATATATGTACATAGGAGATCAGTTCACACTTGTACGTGCTTAAAAGATCGGGTTACACATGTTTAATGGATGAAGGGATAGATTCACACGTTTGTACATGATGAACACACATTTATCTTGTACATGAAAGTGATTCAATTAAAAAAAAGGAAAGAAGTAGGAGGGGTGGGAAGGAAAGATACAGATAAACAAAACGGAAAGAAATAAAAGAAAGAAAGACAAAATAAAGCACACATCAATATGGAATAGTTTGATTTGGATAAATAACCTCTATGGCATCGCAATAAATCACAGAAGCCAGTCAGTAGAGGCAGTTATTATTGACAATGAAGGACTAATCTAGAAACTGACCGCCCTATTCCATCTCAGAGATAAGAGGAAGCAAGCTCCGGTGACTATGACGGAAGAATTTATCTGGAGTCGCTGGTATTATTTACAGATTAGGCAAACTAGAGCGACATGTTGACAAATAAGCAGTCAGGCCTCCGGTATTGTAACTTGATATATTAGGACAGTTAGTGTTAAGTTGGTTGAGATGAAGAAGAATTACAGAAACAGTTGTAGGATAAATATAGACGCAGAAGACAAGTTTTTGGATACTAGTTTTTCTATAGCTGCTTTATCCTCATTTTCTCACCAGACAGTTGCATGTAAGGATGAATCAATTCAGAGGAAGAGGTATGTTTACAGCACTCGGAAAAAAAGACAAATTAACTAACAAAAAAAAACAAACAATAATATATGGACCGAAGCAGGATCGAACCCGTACTCAGTGGCACAGCGCCTTGCCACGAAAAGCCAAACGCTAGGTAACACTGCGTTTACACGGAGTACAGGTTCGATCCTGCTTCGGTCCACATATTGTTCTTTGTTTTTTTTTTCTGTTGTTGATTATTTGTCATTTTTTCCGAGTGCTGTAAACATACCTCTTCCTCTAAATATTATCGCCTCGGAACTTTCCCTCTATAATAATATTCATTTATTATTATTTGTCTGCATGTAAGGACACTATGTGATCATTCCTTTTGATTCGCCATCCATTCAGATTCACTCAGACATTCAGTTTTCGCATTATTTATTCACACCACTCGTCCATGAGGCTACCAGGGCTCTGATCGCGGCCAAGGGAGTAACACAAATGTAGCCATTGTCAACCGCATGTGTAAGAGCCGACTAAGGAAGTCGGGGTCAAGGTCTTAACCGGTGCCATAGAATTCGTGCAAATGTGCTGCAGCCATCTTCAGTGCCATCGCTAGTGTGTGACAGATGTGCTTCAGATAAGGAAACGTGCTAAGAAGAAAATTTGATCACTCTGAAATTGACGGTTGTGTAATGAAGATGTTCAGTAACAAAACTAATCGTATTACCCGTCTCTTTACATCATCAAGTACCGGGTCTACTGGCGTAGGTGATCATGTCTCTCCACAATTTTCGATCTCGGCAGCTATTTATCATTTCTCTTGTTGACCTTCTGCCAACCCATTCTCTTAAGCTGTCTGTTATATTTTTCTCTTTGCTTCCCTCTATCTCTTCGTCCCTCAATTTTTCCAGTTGTTACAATATATTCCAGTTGTTCTCTTCTCATTACATGGCCAAAAAAATAATGATTGTTTCTTCCTAATATTGGAAATTCGCTCTCTTTTTGCTTTGACCTCTCTCAGAACATCTTCATTACTCTTCTTAGCTGTCCATGGTACTTTCAACATTCTTCTGTAAAACCACATTTCTATAGACTCAAGTGATGTTCTTGTCTGTTGTCCTATTGTCCATGATTCGCATCCATATGTTAAGACTGGCTCTACATAACATTTAAGAACTCTTTTTCATGTTTCTATTGTAAAAAATGAATTGCATAGTATCTTCCTCATTTTTTGGAAAGCTGCTTTTGCCTGAGCCATTCTGCATCTCACCTCTTTTGTACATCTTCCGTCTGAGGTTAACAAAGTTCCCAAACATTTAAATTCATTTACCTGTTTTAATATTGTTCCACTTTTAGACTAATTAAATTCAGACTCCTATTCTTAACATATTCACTCAGGCTTACGTACCGCTTACTCATCCTACACCTCCCTTACATATTAACTCTGGCGTTACTAACATTTACTCATACTATACCTCCCTTACATGCTAGCTTAGACTTCACTAACATTTACTCATCCTACACCTCCCTTACATATTAACTCTGACTTCACTAACATTTACTCATACTATACCTCCCTTACATACTAGCTTAGACTTTACTAACACTTACTCATTCTGATCTCGTTTATATACTCACTCATATTACAATTACTTCCTTTACATACTCAGACTTTAATAACGCTTACTCACACTACACCTCCCTTGTATATTCACTCAAAATTTCAATAACCATTATTTACACTACCTCCCTTACATACTCACTCAAACTTAACTAAGACGTACACATACTATACCTCCCTTTCATACTTACTTCCCTAACACATACTCATACTACACCTTCCTTACATACTCACTCAGACTTTCTAACACGTACTTATACTACACCTCCCTTACATACTCACTCAGGCTTTCTAACACTTACTAATACTACACCTCCCTTACATACTCACTCATACTCATCATCATCATCATGTGCCATAACGGTTGGCGTAGGTGATCATGTCCCTCAACAATCTTCTATCTACAGTGCATCGTATCAGGTCTGTTGTTGACTGTTTTCCATGCCATGACACCAGCCACTCATACTATACTTCCCTTATATACCCATTCTGACCATATCAATACATACACATACTACACTCTACTTACATAATAACTCAGACTTTACTAAAGCTTACTCTTACTACACACCCTTTAATACTCACTGAGACTTTATTAACACTTACAAATATACACATCAGTTACATACTGACTCAGCTTCACTAAGCCTAACTCAAACAACACCTCCCTTACATACTCACTCAGAGTTCCCTAACACCTATATTACAATTTCCTCATATAGTCACTCAGTGTTCCATAACACTTGTTCACACTACACCCCGCTTACATACTCACTCAGATTACCCTAACACTCATATTAAACCTTCCTTACACAGTCACTCAGACTTCACTAACACTCATATTACAATTTCCTTACATAGTCACTCAGACTTCACTAACACTCATATTACACCTTTCTTGCATAGTCACTCAGACTTCCCTAACACTCATATTACACCTTTCTTACATAGTCACTCAGACTTCCCTAACACTCATATTACACCTTTCTTACATATTCACTCAGACTTCCCTAACACCCATATTACACCTTCCTTACATAGTCACTCAGACTTCCCTAACATCCATATTACACCTTCCTTACATAGTCACTCAGACTTCACTAACACCCATATTACACCTTCCTTACACAGTTACTCAGACTTCCCTAACACTTATATTACACCTTCCTTACATACTCACCCCGATTTCCTTAACACATACTCACTCATACTACATCTCCCCTACATACTTACTTAAATTTCACTAATACTTATACTACACTTCTTTAAAGGCCTTATTCAGATTCTACCTTCATTATAGACATATTCTGTTCATTATAGACATATTCTGTTCATTATAGACATATTCTGTTCATTATAGACATATTCTGTTCTTATTGGCAACCTTTCTTCTGTTACAGGTTCATTACAAATGTCCTCCGTTTCCGAACTCATCCAGACCGTTTTATACACTTTCTGAATCTATCAGATCCCCCAGTCTGATTATTTCTCACGTTTTTCCTCCACACCCGCCTACAGTCACAGACTCGCAACAATAACTATAAAGAATACATTTCTTTTGAATTGCTGAAAATAAACACATCAAGACCTTCTCAATCTAATTAATATAACCACTAATCGCAATAGCACAAAAACCCACTTTACAAACAAAATCAATAAAGAGCAATCAGATGAAATAAGTGCATTAATATTTAAACGAGAGCAAATATTTTTTTCTATGATATAGTTTTCCCGATATAATCTGCATTTGTCCATGTTCTGGACAGCTCACTCTGCGTCCATTCTAAAAATGAAAGTGGCGTCACCACAGACTGGCTCCATGACGCACTAAGTGAGGGGAAAAAAATATTACTTGATGATTTCATGATTATTGTCTTCTCAGTTTGGACATGAAATAAAAATAAATCAAATAAAAATAAATCAAATAAATATAAATCAAATAAATATGAGTCAAATAAAAATAAATCAAATAAAAATAAATCAAATAAATATAAATCAAATAAAAAATAAATAAAATAAAAATAAATCAAATAAATATAAATCAAATAAAAATAAATTTCAACTTGATATTCTGCCATGTCAAGAAGTTTTTTGCTTAAATTATTGCTTTATGGCTATGGTTAGTGGAAGGCCCCGGTATAACTGCAAACGAATTAAAATGCGTAATTGTTCAACTGCCCGTGCCAGTGGAATCATCCGAATTAAAATTCATCTCAATGAAGGATACAAACAAAGAAAGGCAGTTGCAGTTCGCATCATAACAGCTACAGTACACGCCAAAAGACACAACCATACAGACACAAGGACATCGAAAGTGAACGCAGCTGAATTGTCCTTCGTCATACAATATCATCATAAAACGTAAGCAATCGGGATATAGAAACACGATCCGGATGAAATACACAGCTCACGATGTGCACAGAACACTAAACTCAGTAGCTCCGGCAGCAAGACAGACTTGGAATATGAGGAAACTGCAACAGTGAACACTTTTCAGACTGAGCCTCAATGGTCCTTGCCGCCTATCCGCCATATTGACCGGAAGTCTGGACGTATTGCTTTAAAACACCACAAGCAGCTTAAGTTGCCCATATCTTGAGTGCCCAGTGGCCTTTCGAGTCTTTGTGAGTCATTGAGGGAGGCAGCTAAACCACGCTGAACTTTCTTTATTTCTCACTGCTGTCTGTGAGCTGGTGAAGTCGAGACTTGTTCATTTCTTCATTCCAACATTTTCTTTGCCCGCTCTTGGGTTCTGACTCTCTCACAATTCATCTTTTTCCAGACCTGAAAATCGTGATATATTCACTGTTCAAGTTTCATTACAGGTTACAATAGGAGTAAGACAATGATGTGTCCTCTCACCACTTCTCTTCATCATATATATGGATAAAATAAATCAGGAAACAACCAACAATAAGGACAAATCAAATAATAACATAGAGGTAGAAAACTCCAACATCAATGAGCTACTCTTCGCAGATTACCAATGACTAATATATGAGGATGAAAACCTGCTACAACAGCATTTAACATATCTAGATAAAAGCTGCGCAAAATACAGTATGAAAATTAACACAGCAAAAACAGAGGCTATAAGAATAAGCAAACTAAGACACCCATTAAACATCAAGATCAAAGATAAAGAAATAAAACAAGTAGAGGAATTCAAGTATTTAGGCACAATGTTCACAGAAGATGGAAAACTAGACAGAGAAATTGACATGAGAATACAAAAAGCAAATGCTGTCACATACCAGCTTTCACCATTGCTAAGACATCCAAACATTTCTATTCCAGCGAAACAACAAATAATAAATAGCATCTTCATACCAACTTTGTGCTATGAAAGTCAAACATGGACCCTTTCTAAATCACATTTAAGAAAGATCAATACATGTGAGATGCGATGCTTGAGAAAAGTAACAAACAACGCAAGAAGAGATAGAATACCAAATGAAACCATAAGAAAGATGGTAGGAACAAAACCCTGCCAAGAATATATAGAACAACAACAACTTAAATGGTTTGGCCACCTGGTCAGAATGAATCCTCACCAATCATCATCAAAGGCGTTCTTCTCGAGAATGCATGGAAAAAGACCAAGAGGAAGACCCAGAAGAAGATGGATAGATGCAGTGACAGAGACATGTAACAACAAAGGAAAATCACTAATTCAGACAGTTCGAGCAGCACAAGAACGACAAATGATATAAACCACGACACCTTTTAGGTATCAGTGAAAGAGAAAAGAAGAAGAAGAAGTTTCATTTGTTTCAAGTGATAAAGGAGCGACTGTTGTAAACAACGCCAAATGAAATGGTTTAGCCACGTATCACAGTTGTTTGACCTAGCAAAGTTCATTCTGCAAGGAAATGTGAAAGGAGCGAGAAGGAAAGATAGACTGAGAAAGAAATGGGAAGACAACATCAAAGAGAGCTCAGTTCATGGTTTTTCAGAGTCTGAATGAGTGACTGAGATAGAAAGAAATGGAGAAGGTTGGCGAATTATGTCAGTCGTGCCTAACCAGCCCCTGTGGTTATGGGATAGAGAAGAAGAAGATTAAACAAGAGAAGAAGAAGAAGAATAAGAAGAAAAAAGGGTGTTACAATTCGGTTCTAATTAGCTTTCATTTCTTCATGTCGATGTGAAATAAAGATTCACCGTAATATTTTTTCTCTCGGAATCTTTGCTGGACCTCTAGACTGTTTTCGGCGGTCTAAATAAGAGATGCCAGACACTGCGATAATATCTAACCTCACGAGTTTATGTTTTTTTGCTCTAATCTGTCCTTAAGGTCATTCAAATTTCGTGCGCATAACAAACAATGGACGCAACACAAGAGCGTTCAGTTTTGGTTTAAACCATTCCACAACAGTTTTATTTTTTAATATTCGTTTTTGTTTTACCAGGTCTACTGTTTGAAACCGTAATCAATAAGATACAATGAAGTCAAGATATTTGAAAACATGAAGAGTTTTAATAGTTGTCCATTGATTCTGAGGCCTGTGTTAAAGCTCCAGATTTATTAGTCATTAGATTAATTTTATCGGTATTGATCATCGTTTCAAATATTACTGATGCTTTTCCCAAAGACTTTATATTAGATCAATTAGTTCTTGTTCCAGATCCTATCGATCCTTGTCTGTAAAGCTTAGCAATCGTTCTGACAACGCCACCTTCTATAGTGACGGCATCCTCTTGATTTTACAAAGCCGTTGTTCCTGTTTGACTTCCATATTGGTCCGAAATCACCATTTTAGGTTTCCGCTGAACAGCAGCGCACTGTTTTTTTTTTTTTTTTTTGCTGATATGATCTATATTCTCAGTTTTGTTATCAAAATTATTTACCTTCAAAGGCTGAGGCGATGACTTCATTCCAATTAAAGAAAGATATTAAGCAAACCATGTTAACAATGGAGATAAGAAAGAAAGAGATTCAGTGTTATGTAGAGCATGTCTTGATATTTGGAAGTGAATCATGGACAATCTGCAACAAACAAGAAAATTATTGAAGACCACATATCATCGCTCTTTTACAAAAGAATCTTGAGAATATCATTGCTAGTTACAAAGCGCAGCGAGAGCGTTCAAATAGAAGACAAAACAAAACAGAAAGCTTATTGCTAATAGGAGGAAAGTATTCTATTTTTTTAGACATTGTATGTAAAGGAAATAAACGGAATATATGCAGTATTCTTCCTCTTCTCCTACTTTCCATCCTCATCTGTCTTTCCGCACCGAGGGGCAAAATAATTTGCGGTCTTTTTGCTCTTCTGTTAACTTCTGCTGCTGTTATGTTTCCTAGTGTTTCTAATATTTCGTCAATCCATCTTTTTCGAGGTTGACCCTTGAGTCTGTTGTTTTCGTAACGTTATTAACGGTTTATTGTGTTGTGCTTTTCTCTTTTTGTCTTATCACGTGGCCATACCATTATATCTGTTGTTTCTTTGTGTATTCCGTGCCGGAAATTATTCCGAGGTTTTTTTCTCAGCTCATAAGTTATGATCTTACCTGTCAGGCTGTTTCCTGACATTCATATGTATGGTGGTAACAATAACAATGGAGGGAAGAAGAGATATGAGAAACAGAGAAATAACCCACGATAAGATGTCAGACAGTTTAAGGAAATGGTTTGGACAGAAATTTAACAAGAGAATTAAGAAACAACTCTTCATATATACAGATGTGGAGAGACATCACTTAGCCCAACTGGCACGTCATTTGATCATGATGACCTCAAAGTTACTAACAGTGTTTGATGTCAACTCTATCGAATGTTTTTCTAAATTCCATTTGAAAATAAAAGGCACCTTCCTTCCCTCCGCCCCCTTTTCCCACCCCGAGCTGTAAGGCGTGATCGGAATCTGCTGTTAGTGTCTCTATTTGCCAATGGCCTACGTCACATTTTTTGGTTTATGTGGTTGGTATCTCGCCAGGCTACCATAGTCTTCCTTACAAAGCTGGCAACCTTTAACGTTGAGTGAACCTATGACAAGGACAATGAGTTGGCTACTGGGAAAACATCCTTACGACAATACCAGAAGAATGCAAGTTGTGAAGCTGTTATTGTAATGTTATTGCAAGATTTGGGCGTCTCTTAATTACATGGTGTCAACAATATGAACACGTCATCAAAATGATACAATAGCCAATCGTAATATATGATGATCTTTTAAGTCTTTTTACAGTTGTGAAGAAACGCAACATAAAATAGTCTACAATATACAAGAAACTATATAAGTGGCGACAAAATGAGATAGGCAAAGAAAGAGATGGGAATATAACATCAAAGAATGACGAAGCCTTGACTTTACAAAGTCATAAATAATGACTGAATATAGAGTAGAGAGATGTGGAGAAAATTAACGAAATCTGACAGTGCTCCCTCAACAATCGCCAGGGTTATGGGATAATGAAGAAGAACGGGAGCCGTTGATTGAGCTACACCTTTTATTCTGACTATTCGAGTTCACTAATCACTGATCTAACCGGGGTTTTATTTCTTTGTAAAGCTATTAGGGGAGCCGCGATAGCTCAGTGGTTAGTGAACTGGTCTACAAAGAACAAGAGGTAGAGTTCGATCCCAACCGACGGCCTCCGGTTCACCCAGCCTTTAATTGGTACCGGATTTTTTTAATGGGAAAGTAAAGCGGCACCGGGCGTAATACCGACCACATTACCCCACAAATCATGTGCCGAAGGTCTGTAAAATTTATGGTCACTAACACCATATTCCCTACACACCACTTGGCGTGACGAGGGTACTTTACTTTTTTTTTTTTTTAAGCTAATAGAGAGAAGGACATACTAACATCAAAACAAATAACACCAGAGCTAAAACTAAGAATAGCAAAATGTTACATATTCTCAATATTCCTATATGGTGCTGAATCATGGACATTAGACAAGAAAACAGAATAGAGAAATGAAGCCTTTTAAATGTGGATATATAGAAGAATAGGTAGAATTGGATGGAAGGAAAAGAAAACAAACGATGAAGTCTTAAAACAACTAAAAATGAAAAGAGAACTACTGAACACAATTAGAACAAGACAAATGCGATTCTTGGGCCATGTTAAAAGACATAACAGCCTACTGAAAGTAATCCTGGAGGGGAAAATACAAGGTAAAAGAGGCAGAGGCAGACCAAGATTAACATGGACGAGTAACATCAAAAGACGGACAAATCAGCCTATGACAACCTGCACCATCAAAGCAAGAGACCGAGCAGAATGGCGCTCCATGGTAGCCAACCTTCATTGCGGAGACGGCACTCAATGATGATAATGAATAGAGAGACTCATGACTTGATGTTGCTTTTCAAGACATTGCTGCTATAAGATTTTGAAACTAATCTGTTCTGTGATAGTTCAGCTTTTTTGAACCAAAGATTGCTTCAACTAGTGGGATGAATCGATCCAATAATATTTCAAGAGTCATTTTTTTATTCTCCTGTGACTGATAAAGCTAGACAGCAGGGAATATCTAGTCCCTCTCATACAACAGAAGACAATACTGATCAGCAGAAAACAACACCTGGGGCCTCGGTAGTCTAGTTGGGAAAACCACCCGACTGGGCTACCGACCTTCGGACAACCCGTGTTCGATTCGCGCTGGAAGAAGTGTGAATTGTACTCAATGTTTGAAAAAATAACCTCCGCGTTCGACCCAGCCGCTGGCAGAAATGGGTACCAGAGTATTACTCTAGGAAGGTGAGGAATGCCGCCTCGCATCGTGAGTTTCGATGCTTGAAGGGACACTATCCAGAAGTCTCCGAACACTCCTGGATAGGCGGCCGAGCACATATGGGTGAAAACTCGCATGCTAAGATTCAAGTCTCGTACTTTACAAAGAAACGTTCTTATACAAAGCATATACATCTACATTCTATGTTGCTAGTGTCAAATATAGTGCAGAGTATATTGCAACAACTGGGAAAATTGAGGGACAAAGAGATAGAGGGAAGCAAAGAGAAAAGATACCAGACAGCTTAAGAGAATTGCTTGGCAGAAGGTCAACAACAGAAATGATAAATAACTGTCGAGATCGAAAGTTGTGGAGAGACATGATCACCTACGGCAGCAGACCCGGTACTTGATGATGATGATGGGAGTCAAATATGGTCACTCACAATATGCCAGAAAAGAAAATTAGTCACTGCAGAAATGAAATCATTGAGAAGGCTGTATGATTGACCAGAAGAGATAAAATCTGAATCGAGATTACAGCAGAAAGAGTTGGTATATAACTCATTTTGATTTATAAAATTCAAAACTCAATTAATAAAATACAATAATAAAAATACAAAAAACATAATAATGCAATAAAAATAATAGTAAGATAAAAATAATACGAAGATTCCAAATTAATAATAAATCAAAACAGCGTCCTATACCAACTCTTTCTCTTATACACAAAGACAACAAATAAAATGGCTTGCTTACCAATAGAGAATGCGATTTCGTACATACATGATGTCAAGGCGTTCACAGAAAGACTAGATGAGCAAAGATCTCGAGGCAATCTCGTGTAACACTGGAGTGACAACACCAGGGACAATCTACAACATCAAATGTCAATGGCCGAGACTGTCAGAGGAGCAATAACCAGAACTTAGATTCAACAGAAGGGCTAAAAGAGGAAGAAGAAGAAAAAGATGAATGGAGGGTGGGAGAGAGAGAGAGAGAGAGAGAGAGAGAGAGAGAGAGAGAGAGAGAGAGAGACTAATAAAGTTGATAATGCCATAATATTGACAAGCTGCAGGCAGTCTTTTAACGCTTTTCCTAAGTTTCGAAGCACTGTACGTCATGTCAATTTAGGTCATGTATATTTAGCTGCACAGTCCGTCACTCTCACTTTGATTAGTGTCAACCGCCATCAAACAGTATTCTATTGACATGTCTTATATCACTTTGGTATTGTTGAAAACTAAATTCCTCGTCCTATTTTCTAAAAATTCATATATAATATGTTATGTATTAAATAATATAAACATGTACATCGATATTTAAAGCGATGGAAAATTGTAACTCTGAAATCTCATCCTCTGCATTTGATAACAACCTCCCGTACTGAAAGAGTTCATGAAATAATAATGGATGAATCTCTCAATTATCAGTTCCTCAACACTCACAGGTTTAATGATAGTATTTTTATTGTTGCGGATTTTTCTTACAAGGGTGATGTTTCTTACACTCATGTGTTTATCTTACAATTCTGGGATTCTCTGACACTTGTGTCTTCTTTTGCTCCCTTCACGGCTTCTCTTACCATACTGTATTATATTTACCCGGTGGCTAATTTTCTCTTGTTCCAGATAAATAAATCACGAGTTATTATTTCTTGATGAATAATCTTGCAATCATCTCTTATCTGTCCTTTTTGGGTTCTCATGGGTTTATTTTATAGTTGCGAGTTTCCTTAATGATCACGGATTTGTAGGGTCTCATCTTCTCTTTGGACATTACATTACAGACTCTTTCATGTTTGTGACTCTTCACGGATTAACTGATCGCAACACATTCTTTGAATATAAAAGTTTCTCTGATCTTCACCGACTCACTGACCATCATAAGTGTCTTTAAAACATCAGTTTTAATGGTATTCATAGATTCCCTGATCATCATGAGTTTCTTTAACACCACAGTTTTAATGACCTTCATCTACTCACTGACCATCATGAGTTGTTTTTTTTTTATACAACAGGTTCCCTAATCTCCATCGACTGACTGATCCTAGTGAGTTCAGTAGATTTCATATGTTCGATACAAGTGAAATGGGAGCCCTATAACCTATGCTGACAAACCATTTATTTATAGAGCTATGAACGATCTATTAATAGGCCATTCTCATGCACTGAAGTGTTTTATTTGAAAGTGGCTACCGTGAAATGAAAAAAAAATAAGTGCTGAAAAAATAATAATAGTGTTATGAATACTGAAAGGCTATTGTATATATGTCTTGAAAGGTTAAAGCAGTCAAATAAATAAATCATGGAGGCTCTACACAACTCAGCACTACTGAAGTCACAGTTCTGGTACTGACAGTATTGGCAGAATCATTGTGGAAATGTGAGTTCTAACGTGAAGACGCGAATACGAAAGTGTTAGTGCTCTCGTTTACTGTTCAGGTTGATCAAAGTTCAGTTCTCCGAAAATTGTGACTTTTGTTCGAACTCATCCGGCTTCGGTGTTGACGCATCCTCCTAAAATGGGTACCAGAGATTTGGTTTTAAGAATTTGAGACGGCTGGTTGTGACAACAACACTGACAAAATAATGCGAATGGTCATGAACAGATATTGGTGCTAATACAATATTGGATATTTTCTGTTGTGTACAGCTATCAATGGCCATATGTCGGACATGTGATGACAAAAAATAATAACCTAATAGCAAAGCAAACCTTCAAGTGGGAAACAATAGGTAGAGGGAAAAGGGGCCGACCCAAAGAGACACCGAGAAGAACATTGATCAGAGAGGCAAAGGCAGCAGGAATCGGCTCCTTCATTAAGATCGATATGCTTGCACAGAACAGAGATTTTATAAATGTTTTTTTTTGCAAAGATTGAGACTGCTAGAAAGAAAATTTAGAAAAAGAAAAAGAGTATCTGGGTCTGCGGTATATAGGCCAGCCACGGCTCGAAAAGTCAATAGATAGAATGTTTTCAAAACGTGTTCCGTGACCCGACATGTTAGCAACTATACATCATAGACCGAGCAGTACAGAACCCCCAACACCCGTGAAATGCTATGTTATTTAAGTATTTTATTTCAATTGTGATTGCAATTGGCTGCAACAAACACTTCTCTCATTACAATGTAGAATTTAAATATATCACTTCTGCCCCACGACAAACAACGCCTAGTAAATATTGAAAAGTCGTGGTTCCAAAGAAACACATGATCAACAACACGTTCCGGTGGAGTTTGCCTTTAGTTTGATATATCATCACGTATTTATTTACTCAAAGAAAACTAAGAAGAAAGAACCATCTCACGCCTCGTGACGTTTAGAGAATACGGTGATAGTGTTCATATTTTGTATCGTCGGTACATAAAGTGGTACATGACAACACCTGAAATCATCTCTCAACACTACTCAATGAAGTATAGCGCAATGAATCCCCATCACGACAATAGGCAAATGGCGCGATTGTGAACCTTTCTAAACAGGAGATATATCAGATTGTAACAATTGGCGAGGAATCACGTTATCATCTCTACCTGGTGAACTCTTCAACAGCATGATACTAGAAAGATTGAAGAATGATGAAGATAGTTGATTATAAAAAAAACTTACAGTACAACAACTGTGTTCAGACAACTTCGGGCATACATTAATCACCTTTTGACTCTCTGAACCACCATTGAGGAATCATTAGAATTTCGATCTTTGCTCATTATTAACTTTGTGGATTTCCAAAATACATTTGATAGTTTACACCGACTTACATTATGGAGAATCCATAATATGTATGGATTTCCTACAAAATATGTGTATATTATAAAAATACCGGGTATATTGTTGGCATATCATAGACAAGGTGGAAAGAATGAGGGTACAAACAGGACGAAACACATACATTATATATTCAGGCAACACAACAGAACTTCAAAGAGGTGTAGGAATACTAATAAAAAGAGAGCTACAAAATTATATAAGTACCCACTGGACATACAATGACAGGATTGTACTACTCAACATGAAAGCACAACCATTCAATATAGCAATAATACAGACCTACGCAAGACTATACATATAAACATATAGAGGCATACTATGAAGATCCAAAAAAAAGTTATGAAGCAAGTTATATCTTCGGTCATCTTGATTGTGAGGGTGTGATATGAATACTAAAGTAGGAAAAGGTAGATATAAGACAATCATAGGAAATCAGGAGGCTGCTAGAAGAAGGGATTAAGCAGTACAGAAGAGAAGATCCTGGTGAAAATGTTACAACCAAATGGCAATGCATAAAGAAAAGCATACAATAAACTTGCGACATCTTACTCAAAAAGGAAAAGAACAAACAAAAAATGGATAACTGACGGCATCTTGGAAACAAATTGAAGAAAGAGGAAAAGCTAAGAACACTACCCAATAGAAGAAAATAGATAATGAACTACGTAAAATGTGCATAAAGGCAAATGAAGACTGGATCAGCCAAAGATGTCTAGCAATCGAGACTATGGAAAATAAACAAGATTTAAGAGGGAGACACACAGATACAAAGAGAATGACTAATAATAAAAAAGTCATAGAAAGTGGATGTATTACAAACAAAAAAGGAAAAATGCTAACAGACAACAAAGATATAATCAATAGATGGTAGGAGTATTAAAATAATTATTTTATGACGAAAAGAGGGAAAGGGGTTTCACCAATTATAAAATGTACATCAAGCTATAAAATCATCTTAAAATCGGAATTGGAAAAAAAGCTATACAAACAATGAAAAAAGGCAAAGCTACAGGACCTGACAACATACAGTTCGAAATGATAAAGGCGCTAGAAGATTTTGGCACTGAAGTGATCACATACGTATGCAACATTTGCCATACAGGGCACAAACCATACGAACTAAAAACATCAACTTTCAGTGCATTGCCTAAAAAGAATGGTGCATTTGAATGCAGCAATTTTAGATCAATGAGTTTAAGGAGCCATGTAACAAAAATCTTGCTAAAAATTATGCAAGGAAGGATTCAGAATAAAATCAATATGGAATTAGAAGAGCAATTTGGATTTAGCAAAAACAGTGGGACAAAAGAACGCCATATTCTGCATAAGGATATTAATAGAAAAGCACACAGAAGTAAACAAACCAATATATGCCTGCTTCATAGACAACACCATAGATTTTGACAGAATACACCGTAAACAACTTGTAGACTGCCTAAAAGATATACATCTAGATGACACAGACATACGAATAACATGCAATTTATATTGGGAGCAAACAGAAGTAATAATATATAACAAAGAGAACTCTACACCCATTGATATAAAAAGAGGAGTAAGACAAGGACGCATCCTATCACCAAGCTTTTTCAATCTATACACTGAGAAAATCTTTAAAAACATCACAAAGATGCCAGACCTCAACATTAATGGAAAGATAATCAATAACCTAAGATATGCTCATGATACTATATTACTAGCAGAAAATCCTAAAGATCTACAACAATTACTTAATGAAATAAACATGACACGTAAAGACTATAGATTAGCTATAAATAAAAAAAAAAAGACTAAAACTATGATCATAAACAAAGATAACACTCAAAACTTACAAGTGGATATCAAAGTTGAAGTAATAGACCTGGAGACAGTTAAGAGTTACAACTACCTTGGACATACTATATATAACCAGTGACGGAAAATGTAAAACTGGAATGAACAAAAGAGTAGGAATGACGAAAAGTAATTTTAATGCCATGAAAAAATATACTAGCATCAAAACAACACCAGGGCTAATACTAAGAATAGCAAAATGTCATCATATCTTCTCAACATTCCTGTATGGAGCAGAAACAGGGACATTAGACAAGAAAACAACAGAAAATTGAACCCTATGAAATGTGGATATATAAAAGAATAGGAAGAATCGGATGAAAAGAAAAGAAAACAAATGATGAAGTCTTACAACTAAAAATGAAAAGAGAACTCATCATCATGTGCCATACCGGCTGGCGTAGGCGATCATGTCCTTCCACAATCTTCTATCTACAGTGCATCGTATCAGTTCTGTTGTTGACTGTTTACCATGCCATGAAACCAAGCTATCCAGTATTTTCTCTCTTTGTCGTCCGCGATCTCTCTCTCCTTTTATTTTGCCAATTGTAACCAAGTATTCCAACTTTCCTCTTCTCATGATATTCCCGAAAAATGTGAACTACTAAACACAATTCAAACAAGACAAAAAGGTTATTTTTTGGGCAAGTTAAAAGACACACCAGACTATCAAAAGTAATCATGGAATGGAAAATACAAAGTAAAATAGATAGAGGCAGACCAAGACTAACATGGACGACTAACATCAAACGATGGAGGAGTCAGCCTATGAAAATCTGCACCATCAAAGCAAGAGACAGAGCGGAATGGCGTTCCATGGTAGCCAACCTTCGATACGGAGACGGGACTCAATGATGATGATGATGATTATAAAAGTCTTTTATTCAGATTTGGTTTTCTGTGTGAGAAAATAGACTGGCAACACTGACTGGTTCCCAATAGAAGCAGGTGTGAAACAAACGTCATGTCATCAATTTTATTCAGAATTGTAATAGATTAGGTCATGCAAAAGTCAATATAATACAGCCATTAGATATTAAATAGATTGATATAAAACTTCTGTAAGATTCTTCTTTGCAGACGACTTGGCACTTTTGAGCTCTATACACGTTGGTGTTAAAGATAAGCTAGAAGTACCCCACAATATTTCTGGTCAAATAAACCTCCAGTTCAACAGGCCCAAAACAAAAGTTCTGGATATTATACCATCATAGCTTCTGATGTAACAATTAACAACGAAAGTTTACAAAGAGTTACAGATTTTACCTACCTAGGCAGCAAAATTTCCAGTCATAACATTAGAAGTCATGACACGCGTCGCACTAACATCAAAAGCTTTCAACAAACTGGCGAACATATGGAGATCCAAAGTTCTCACTAAACGAACAAAACTTGACTGTTCAACTCCTCTATAATACCAATACTAACATATGCACGTGAAAGTTGGAAATTCACCTAGACTTTAGATAGGAGTTAACGTGCCTTTGAAAACAAAAGTTGTAGGATCTCATATATAAGCTGGACAGAATACATTTCAAATGAACAAAGAACAGGGAATGAAGGGACCAAGTGTCGAGCTTTATAAAAAGAAGGCGTTGGAGATTTATCGGTGGTGTGCTGAGAATGAATGGAGAAAGACTTCCCCAACAGGCATTCACGTGGAAACCATCTGGTAAAAGAAAAAAGGCAGACCAAGAGAATCACAAATCAGGCAGTACACTTACTAGGGAAGACTCAACCACGGGACTAAAAAACAACCAAGAAATACAAGAACTAGTAGCAAATTGTCAACCGTGGAGAACTATGACTTCCGGCCTATGTGCCGTCTCGACCCGAGAAAAAAAAAGAATGAATGAAAGAATGAATGAATAAATGAATGAATAAATGCAGACTGTCAGAATAATAATGTACCTTTTTTCAAAAAAGCATTCACGCCCCACGCCGCGATATTAAATGAGGATACTTTTTTATACAACAGGTAATGTAATATCTCAAAGTTGTTTTTTTTTAAATCCTACCTTACAATGATCCAATATGGACGGCCTTCGTGACACGGCAGCTATCTAGATGATAGTCTATTCCCTCCAATACTTGATGCGTATACTCCAGCACAAAATGTTTTCTGTTGTTTTATGGACGCCATCTTGGAAAGTATGTGTATATGAGTACGGCTGGTATTTCAACTTAAACTTTCATGTTTCTGTTACAATTCGTGTTTCTTAGATGGCTCTGCACAGAACATCTGGTAAAAGAAATAAAGGAAAGGGTACCATCATTTTCGAACAATCTGTATATGGGTATTATGGTCAATATATCTCAGTCATGTCTCTCCCTCTCAGAAAAATCAGGTACCGTTTTGGAGCCCGCGTGAACCTTGATAGCATCGATCGAATTCGAACCAAATCTATTCTCCTCAGAAGCCCATTTGAAAATAAAATTATTTGGAATTACACTTTTAATCCCTCCTCCCCCCTACCCTCCTACCCGGATGATTAATACTGTATTAAGAAATACAAACTTTTATAGTGAGCGACCCAAGAGTAATTTCAATGCAAATTTGCGTTGATTAAGAATAAGTGTGGAATTATATTTTTCAACATTTGTATGGGTAATATAAGAAAGAAAGAATCGATCGGATAGTTAACAGAAAACCAACATGATTACAAAGAGCTCGCCAATTTAAAAGAGAGAATGACACAAATCAGCTTCCTATAAAGTAGAGTGTTCAAGTGTCAAAGTGTGTTTATTCATGAAAAAAAATACATGGGTTATTTGTTGAATGTAGAAGTAAATAGTGGTAGTGTTGTAAGAAGGATGGTCTCCCTGGCCAGCATCCACCCTACGAGAAGAAAAACTTTTACCTCAAACAAAAAGATTAAGACTTTCAAAGACAGAGTGTGTCAGCCACAGTGCAGGATTTTGGGAAAAATCAGAACACACACACACACATTTGAGTACCGACCATTCTATCAGCTCATCTTATTTCATTATGTTGTTTCCACACCTTTTAATTAACCGGGACAAAGAGCCAAGTTCGCATTATCAAAAGTCCTGAACACTGAATAATAATAATAATAATAATAATAATAAGAAGAAGAAGAAGAAGAAGAAAAATATGATGATGAAGAAGAAAAAAGAAGAAGGAAAAAAAGAAGAGGAACAACAAGTGTTTATCAGTTTTAGACTGTAGACACTGCAGATGGAGTATTCTCATATCAGCTCAGACTACGTCCCAGACACTGCAGATGGGACATTCTCATATCAGCTCAGACTACGTCCCAGACACTGCAGATGGGTCATTCTCATATCAGCTCAGACTACGTCCCAGACACTGCAGATGGGTCATTCTCATATCAGCTCAGACTACGTCCCAGACACTGCAGATGGGGCATTCTCATATCAGCTCAGACTACGTCCCAGACACTGCAGATGGGGCATTCTCATATCAGCTCAGACTACGTCCCAGACACTGCAGATGGGGCATTCTCATATCAGCTAAGACTACGTCCCAGAAACCAACAAAGTGGTCTTCTGATCGATCTTACTGTTCTAGTGAACGTGCTGCGTTTTGAAAAAATGGGGCACACACTTTATAATGCATATTTCCGGATCGCTGCATTGGTCGTCGAACAGTGACGACTTCATGATCACGAGAATGCCCCAAGAATGGCTGTCCCAAAAAATAAAAGTAGACTTCCAAGTCGGTGAAACACTTCATCCGACCGTAGTCCAGCTGGTAGCGAATTTACAGTCAAACACCACACATAGACCACACAAGTCGTCCCTGAGCAAAGCCGGAGCCCGGTATCGTCCCACTTCAACTAACGGCCAGACGCCTGCTGCACATTCTCTGCGCGCAACTCCTGAACCATGTTGACTTTGTGGTAAGATGAATGCGACCTGCCAACCGCTGTCTCCGTAAACAAAGATCGATACCAGAAAGAATCATTCGAAAACACACTGCTGCAAAAATCCCACCAGTCCTGAGCCTCATTTGAATAAAACGACCATCTTGGCCTGTCGCACCAACGGAAAGTTCTGTTAGCGTTATTATCATTTAATCCCGTAAGTTTGGGCTCCTCTTGATGATGTCTTCACACTTATCTCCCAATCTTCACATCTGAAGTAGGTAATCACGTCCTTGCCAAATTGTCTGTCTTCAGAGCTTTATAATTCTGTTGTTGACTGTCTACCGTGACACGACACCAAGCTATCTAGTATTTTCTCTCTTTGTCATATGCTACCTCTCTTTCCTGTATTTTGCCAGTTTCGTTCAACAGGCCTATTTTTTTCTAAATAACCATTGGCACACTAATGGATTAAGTGGGTTTGCATCACGACAACCACTGTGTATCAATCATAAATATATAAATCGCTTTGACGTGATGCTGTGAATATTGATGGAGCGGATATGGGAAATTCACGATTATTATCAAGCGAAATCCATGAACAGAACAGGATAAATGTGCTTAAAACAGAACCAGACAAAACAACGTATCTGTAAAATGGTCTTCTGACTAAGATTTAAAAAAAAAAAAAAAAAAAAACTAAAGTGGTTATTGAGTTATTGATATATTTGCGGGTCAACATCATTGCACTCCGAACATGTCCATAGGTGCTCAGATCCCCTTCACAGCAATTCCCTCAGTGTCCAGCGACTGACGACTCCAGTTCTATGTTGGTTGATATGTCTTCTTACACGGCCACTAAGTTTCTCATTTCTGGCTGTGCCCACCTTAACACCCAACCTGTCCGCTCTTTAATTTCCCCGTACTCCTGCATGTCCAGGGACAAAGACAAAGGTGACCTTACGATTTTGGATTTCTGCAACGACTCTACCCATTGCATGCGTACTGAGCCCGCCTCCACTTTTTAATCATGCTCATCGAATCACTCAGTATACATGCGTGGGTGTAGTCTTGTGACTCTAACCATTTGAATGCCTTGGTCACTGTCATCACCTCCATTGTCATGCTACTCGTGGTCATGACGTATGCACAACTGTTTTCGTAGACTATTCTGCCTGCCGCGAGTGCTGTAAATGCCCATGCACTTCTTTGGTGTCGTCTTACAGATCCGTCTGTATATATGACTACATCTTTCTCATCGGTGTTATCGCAGATGAGACCGTTAACCTCAGCATTAACCACGACCGGGTTCTGTTCCCTAATTTTCCTGTCGAGTGTGACAATACACGAGAAAGTCCCCTTGAAAGACGTAGGCACCGGTATCCACTCCTCACCAACGATGATATTGGTAAGCCCACAGACCTGTTTGATGACATCTTCTGCTCGGCCCACCCATGATTTGCCTCTTTTTAGTCTGGCACCTTTCCCTGTGTTGAGCACGTGGTGCAATGTATGCTCTTTATCTGTACTAATCTTCAGGTATGCTCGTGCCCTCCAGATCTTGATTCAGTCACCCATGGTTGGAATTCAAGAAGATACCTCATTGCTACACAGGGAGTGTCCCTTGTACATCCGAAGATAATGTGCATGGCTTCATTTTGTATTTTCTCCAGCATATCAATTTGAGTCGTACTGACAGTAAGAATTGCCAGGGCATACTAGATTGGTGCGAGGACTAATCCCTGGAACAGAAGAGTAAGTAGCCTCTGCTCGATGTTGGCAGCTGCCATGACCTTCAAGGCGGCTAATCCTTTGCGGTATTTTGTTATCACATGGTCGATGTGGTCCCGAAAACACAGGCTGCGATCAAACTTAACTCCAAGGTATGTCATCAACTCGTCCCTGGTCACCTCATCAGCTCCCATTCGCACTACCGGTGTGGTCGTATTAACGATATGATTGATAAGGGAGAACCATGAAACTGACGCTTTATTAGGATTAACCAAGGCACCTGAAACCCCACACCAGGAAGAAATGCGATCGAGTTCGTCTTGCATTGTGGAGGTGATTCCCCGTCTGTCTCTTCCCTGGCGATATACCAGAATATCATCAGCAAAAGTCATAGTTCTTCCCCTCCCATGCAGCTGTTGTTCCGTGATCGTTATTGTGTACACGTTAAATAGAACTGGTGACAATGGTGAGCCTTGTGGCAGCCCTGGACAAATGGGTTTGGCTCGGAAGACCAATTTCCACATCTGAGTATCACCTTCTAAAGTGGTGTGTTCATAAACTAGCCGGATCTGGTTAAACCCACTTTTATGAAACAAATAGACACTATCTTTACGACACATATTACATTGAAAAAATAGATGGGCAAAAAAAAAACATTCAATACATAGTAAATGATGAAACGAGATCATCAAGGAATGGTCACGTCTTAATGTTATCAAGTCACAATTGGCAAACGTAAAAAATTAAGTAAAGTGGCATCTAACGATATTGTTACAACGACCTAGAGTTTTATTGGATAACAACAGAGGCGACATTTGTATCATAAGTAATTTTAAAATGCACTTTACTCTGCAGCAAAATATGCATTCTAATAATGGTCAAAGAAAAGTTGTTCACAAGTTAAAGTTTCAAAGTTTCATCTTACAGAATTGTTTTGAGGAGTAAAATAAAAACTGCGGTCATGTTTAATATTACATTACTCTGCATTGATTTATATCCGTGGCAGCAAAACCCCGGCAGGGCATTTCAACATTCGATCTTCTTGTTACACTGATTCAACATAACGTTATCAATTTTGTTTGTGTTGTTGCTATAGCAGACAACGTCACGTTTTGTTCTGCCTGGAGCCCTTTTAAGTTTACATAAATCATTCACCACATCCCAAAGAGATTGTGCACAAAAAACCCATTCCATTGAGAAAACATTCTTCATTGTGTGGACAATTATAAAGAAACTGTTTACGGACGTGTCCGTATTACTGTTCACCCATTTGTTACATGCAGAAGTTAATTCCCTATAATCATGGCCGGAAATAAGCCTAGTCTAAAAATAATATTTAAAAAGCTATAGCTTAGGGCCACACAATCCGAGAGGGCGTCAAATTGTTTTATATTGTTTTTATTATGATAGAGACCTTCTGGGGTTACATGTTTTTTAACGGGAAAAGGGGGGGGGGGAGAGATGGGGGTTCACAGTTTTATTTAACTTTGCCAGCTTAAGGTCTCTTCAAATCTAAATCTGGCCCTGCCACTAATGGTTTGCTTGTAATCTAATGCACATGTTTAACAAGATAGAGGAGTAGCCACCGGGCTAGCGAGGTGACGAACTAGTACAAGTTTCAAAAAGGAACTGTATGTTTAAATTATATATATATATATATATATGGTAATGGTTATGGAAGGCGCCGGTATCACTGCACACGAATTAAAATCCACAATTGCTCAACCACCCGTGCCTGTGGAATCATCCGAATTATTATAACTCATCTTCCAAACAAAGAAAGGTAGCTACAGTCACCATCACAGCAGTCTCAGCACACGCCAAAAGACACAAGGCGAAACCGCACAGAAAGTGAACACAGCCAACTTTTCTTTGTCATTCATCGTAAACAAATGTAATATCGAAACACGATCAAAACGTATGTATCACACAGCTCATTGTGTGCACCGAGCACTTAACTCAGTAGTTCTTGCAACAAGCCGGACTTGGAATATGAGGAAACTGCAACAAGGAACACTTTTCATACATAGCCTTCAATGGTTCCTGCCGCCTTTCAACCATATTGACCGGAAGTTCATGTCCTCTTAAAAATGATGATCGTCATATTTTTTTTAAAATGTATAGCACTTGACAGTAGACAAACAAATGAAAGACGATTAGAGGCCACAGAGATGGGATTTCTCAGAAGAATGTTGAAAGTTCCCTGGAAAGCTAAAAAGACCAATGAGGAAGTTCTCAAAGAGGCCAACACAAAAAGGGAGCTCCTAAAAAACGTCAGAAAGAAGCAATCAATATTTTTCGGGCACATAATCAGAAGAGGAAAGTTGGAATACTTGGTTACAACTGGCAAAATAGAAGGAAAGAGAGATCGCGGGCGACAAAGAGAGAAAATACTGGATAGCTTGGTGTCATGGCATGGAAAACAGTCAACAACAGAACTGAAACGATGCACTGTAGATAGAAGATTGTGGAGAGACATGATAACCTACGCCAACCGGTATGGCACATGATGATGATAGCACTTGATGTTAGGACATCGTTTTTGACTCCAATTACGAACATATAAAACACCGTTAGTCGTCGGATTATCCCCGTCGCACATCAAACAACAGACCGCAAGATCTTCTCGCAATGTGAATTTGTGAAATTATAAACCACATATTGAAATTATAAAATCACATGTCTACCAGGAGGCAAAGGCCCACCTCACAGCACCAGAGCTGAATGTTGTCAGCGACCCACAGCTGATGGCTTGCGCCAGGATCGGTGAACCAGAACCATCCAGACCATACTCCACCTCTCCGTGGTGCCTCTGTTAACAGACTAACCTGTCCAGTCCGGCCAAGCGAGTAGGGATCGAAGAGGGAAGACAACTTGGTTCTCACAAATGTCGCGCTGAAATCGGATGTGTTGGGCCTAAAGGCGCAAATATTACAATTATGCTGCAAACCACAACCAAACGCAGACACGCCCACTTAATGTCCTTTTAGGGGCGGATGATGAATAGGTGTACTCTTTTAGTCATCAGGCGAACGCAGCAAGCAAGCGGCAAGCATGTCCACCATAGATCTCACAGTAATATATATATATGCGCACAATGATTTACAACTCTTTGGTCTAAAACAAGCAATTCAAATAATTTTCAATTTAAATAATTCATTACCAAACAACAGATTAAAGAAAAAGCTGAATACCTTGAAGACAATCAATAATATAATAAATGAATATTTATTGTGAAAGGGAACTTCCGAGGCGAGAGAAACACAAACAAGAAACAGTGAAATGTTTACAGCAATCAGAAAAATCCAGAAACAGTAATGACAGAGATCAATAGACAGCATAAACTAGGTCGAACCAGCACTTTGAACACAACGCTTACCACAAGAAACTTGCAGCCTCTAGGTTGCTCAGCTGGCAGTTTGCTGAAATGGAATCCTCTTATTGCAAAACACTGTGTCGAGGTGACAAGTTTTTTTTTTTATCCTAGTTTGAGCTGTCTCTTGTTTTCCGCATTTTCTGTCTGTGAATTTTTCCGAGTGCTGTAAACATACCATTGTCCCTTATTTGTTCTCTGTATTCAACTTAAAAATACATCACAGAAACAGAAATTTCACGCTTTGAATTATTCTAGAAAAAAAGGTGTGGTTTTTTTATATTTTCTTTTTTGAACCAAAGGAAAGTGTCATCGCGTGTTTCTAGAGCGCAAAGTGTTGAAGGAAAAGCATGCTTCTATCTACCAAGAGAAGCAAGCATTTATTATCACAGTGTAGCTTCACATCCAAATTGTTTGAATGTGAAAATAGATATCTTAAATGAGCCAATTACATCATGGAACATTGCAGGCGAAACTCCCATTATATTAGCTTCCTAAAGTAGCTTTATTTTGCGTTGATTTTGAAAGTATGAAGGAATAAGTGAAGTGTTTGTACTGCAATTTTATCTTTGATTATTGATGAAGACAAGATGGTGTGCAAAAAAATGTCGGTTAAAATTGATTCTGATTTGGTTAAAATTGAAGGTAAGTTAATTATATAACGTCCGCCCTTGACACTTGAAATTCTAGTTTCAAGAATATAAATCTCTCCCTCACACATAACCATCCACTTGTAACATTTCATTGTTAACAATATAACAATCCATTTCTAGCATTACACTGTTAGCTACCTAGCAATCTACTTCTGTAGCAATCCACTTCATTTCAATGTATTTTTAACAATCTAACAGTCCACTTCTATCATTCAATTGTTAACAACCTAACATTCCGCTTGTATCATTCTATTGTTAACAATCTACCAATCCACTTCTATCAATCCATTGTTAACAACCGAACCATTTTGTTAAAGCGTTTGAGGAGGGACGGCAACCCAGTACCAAGAGGTGGCTTACTGAAGTCGGATGTGTTGGACAAAATATAACAGTTTTGCTGTAAGCGACAAAAGATCGCATCTACACCATTTAACGCTCAACGGACGATTAAAATGAGAAGTCATTACGAGGTTGAGGAAATAGTAGATGTTGAACCCAAGCAAGTTGTTAGAGATCAAAGCGTTACCTGACATAAGAAAATGGTTTACTGACATAACAAAATGGTTTACTGACATAACAAAATGGTTACTTGACACAACAGAATAGTTTACCGACATAACAAAATGGTTACTTGACACAACAGAATAGTTTACCGACATAACAAAATGGTTACTTGACACAACAGAATAGTTTACCGACATAACAAAATGGTTACTTGACACAACAGAATAGTTTACCGACATAACAAAATGGTTACTTGACACAACAGAATAGTTTACCGACATAACAAAATGGTTACTTGACACAACAGAATAGTTTACCGACATAACAAAATGGTTACTTGACACAACAGAATAGTTTACCGACATAACAAAATGGTTACTTGACACAACAGAATAGTTTACCGACATAACAAAATGGTTACTTGACACAACAGAATAGTTTACCGACATAACAAAATGGTTACTTGACACAACAGAATAGTTTACCGACATAACAAAATGGTTACTTGACACAACAGAATAGTTTACCGACATAACAAAATGGTTACCTGACATAACAGAATGGTTTACTGATATAACAAAATGGTTTACTGACATAACAGAATGGTTTACTGACATAACAAAATGGTTTACTGATATAACAAAATGGTTTACTGACATAACAGAATGGTTTACTGACATAACAAAATGGTTACTTGACATAACAGAATGGTTTGCAGACAAAACAAAATGGTTACTTGACACAACAAAATAGTTTACTGACATAACAAAATGGTTTACCGACATAACAAGATGAAATGGTTTACTGACATAACAAAATGGTTTACTGACATAACAAGATGAAATGGTTTACTGACATAACAAAATGGTTTACTGACATAACAAAATGGTTTACCGACATAACAAAATGGTTTACTGACATAACAAAATGGTTTACTGACATAACAAAATGGTTTACTGATATAACAATATGGAATTGAAAGATGTCCTAGGATGTTGGCGAGAAAAAAAATGGAGAAAGAAATGATTGTAAACAGGACAGAAAAGAATAAAAGGTATAAATTCTTTTGTCGCAGAGAAAAGTGAACGAGAAAGAGCTTGAAATTATTATTTCAAAAATGAAAGTAATTAATCCCTCTTGGCCCGTGGATACAAAGTCGGGTTATGAGAGGGTTTTCCACGCCAAAGAAATCTATTCCTTTTATTCTTTTCTGATCCAACAGTTTGACATTTTCTCTTTTCTTCACGATAAGATTCTGGGACATAGTCGAACAAGTTTACTACAACTTTAAGAATGGATAAGCTACACTTCTTGCCGTCGTGGTTGTTAAGGGGAGGGGAGGGGTTGCGTGTCACGATTTTTTAAAGCTAATTCTTTTTTCTTCTTCTTTCCTTCCTCATTTGCCTTTCAGCGTCGAGGTGAGAAATTATTTGCGGACTTTTGCTCTTCTGTTCGCCTCTGCTGCTGTTATGTTTCATAGTGTTTCTAATATTCCGTTAATCTATCTTTTTCGTGGTTGACCCTTCTCGTGTTCTCGCAACGTTTACTGAAGGCTAGTTGTGTTGTGTTTTGATCTTTCTGCCCTGTCACCTTGCCAAACCATTGTATCTGTTGTTTCTTTAGATATCCTATTTTTAAAAAAGTAAGTAAAGTACCCCCGTCACGCCAAGTAGCGTATAGGGAATATGGTGTTAGTTTTGTAGTCCAGTTCACTAACCACTGAGCTATCACGGCTTTAGATATTCAAAGCTGGATGTTATTTATTAGATTTTTTCTCAGTTCTTCATTTTTGATCTTATCTCTGAAGCTGTTTCCTGTCATTCGTTTAACACATTTAATCCATTACATAAATAATTTAATGATATAATTTGCGGTCTTTTGCTCTTCTGTTCGCCTCTGCTGCTGTTATGTTTCCTAGTGCTTTCAATATTCCATCGATCCATCTTTTTCGTGGTCGACCCTTGGGTCTGGTATTCTTTCAACGTTTATTGAGGGCTCGTTGTGTTGTGTTTTGATTACTCTACCCTGTCACGTGGCCAAACCATTTTATCTCTTATTTCTTTATATATTTTATGGCGGGAGCTATTCCTAGCTCTTTTCTCAGTTCTTCTTTTCTGACCTTATCACAAAGACTGTTTCCTATAATTCGTCTGACACATTTAATTTCAGTAGAGGTTATTTTTCTTATTGTTCTTGCATCTAGGGTCCAGGACTGACATTGGTAGCACATTTTAGGATGAAGATTGTATTGTAGAGTGCCCGTTTTGCATCTAGTGTTATTTCCTTTTAGGACAATAGTGGTGATAGCTGATTTGACAAGCTTTATTGCATTTTGACACTATTTGTGCTGTTTGTAAAATGTCATTTATCACTAGACTTCCTAGGTATTTAAATTCCTCTACTTGTTTTAGTTGTCTGCCGTCTTTAGTTATGTTGATGTTCTGTTTCTCTTTTGCTATATTAATGATTTCTGTTTTGTCGATGTTGATTTAGTGCTTCAGCTGTTGAGTCTATTTAAATGTTCGTGTATGTCTTTTTTCATGTATTAGTGCCAGACTGTCTACAAACAGAAGCTCATTGATCTCATCAGTTTGTGATGTGTTGGTTAATTGGATATATAGCCCATGTATGTAATAAACAGTAGGGTGGATAGTTCGCACCCCCTGTCTTACACCTGATCTAACTTCGAAGTGGTATGTGTAACATGTTGCGGTTATGACTGTGCAGCTGGTGTTGATGTAGGGATTTTTAATTAGGTTGATAATGTTAGATGTTGGCTGTGTTCGTATGTTGTTAGTATCTCCCACAGTTGTTCTTTGTTTACTCTGTCGAATGCTTTTTCCTAGTCAATGAAAGCTATGTACACATTTTGATTATGTTCTTTCGTCTTTTTTGCTAGCTGTTTTAAGGTGAATAGAGCATCAGTACATCCTGTTTTTGGGGAAACCCATTTGAGAATCGCTTAACTGTAGTTCTATTATTGCTCTCAGCCTTTTTTCTCACAAATTTGGCGTATAACTTTCATACATTTCTAAGAAGCGATATACCTCTCTATTGATAGCAGTCTCACTTGCAACAACTGTCTGTTACCAGTCTTCTGAGGCTTTTTTTAAAATGCCATGCTGCATTGAATATTCTGTGCATCCACGTAACTCGTTTCTCCTATTGCGGATATTATTTCTACTGCTATGTAATCTATTCCCGGTGCTCTATTTATTGGTGCATATCTATCTGATTACTTCTTCGATTTTCTCTTTCATGAAGTTGGACTCAGCGTTTGTGCATTCTTGAGTGGTTTTTGTTTCGTTATAAGTAGCTGGTGCCATGTTTAATAGGCCTTCAAAATATTATTTTCATCTCTGTTGCATATGTTGGTTATTTGATATTGGCTGTCCGTCTTTGTCATTTATAAGCTTAGTGAGATTATGGGTTCCTTTTTTCGCTCTTGTGGCTTTTACTGCTTCGTAGAAAGCACTTGTGGCTGTCTTGAAGTCCCTGCTCATATTTTTTTCCCGAATTCTGACCATTTGTTTTGCTTAGCTTCCTTGCTCAAAATTTTAATTTTTTTCCCGAACTAAGGTATAATTTTATTTTGTTTTCTTTGTTCTTATTCTCCCTGCAATCTTTAAACAGTTTGTTCATTTCTTTAATTGCCTCTCTGATTAGTTAATTCCATTAATTAATTAGGGGTAGTTTCCCTTATTAGACGTGTGATGAGTGAACACGACCCCTCCTGTTCTTCATCGTTATCCCAGAGGACTAGACATTGGATCTTACCGCCCAGAGACCGCTGGAAGGGTAACGTCAAGAAACCACAGATTCGAAAAGAAAACATCCTGACGCCCCAAAAAGGAATCTAACACGGGTTTTCTTGTCAACATGTTACCTTTAAACAGCGAATCATTTGAGTGAGAGGCATGTTTACAACATTTTCGATAACGGGTTCGATCCGGTTTTAGTCTGTTTATTCTTCTTTGTTTTTTTTTTCTGATGTTGATTATTTGAGATTTTTTTCCGAGTGTTGTAAACATACCGCTTCCCCTGACATGATTGGCTGATCTATCGCCTTGGAATTTTTTCCTCCATAATAATAACCATTTATTGTTATTTGTCTCCACATTTACCTCTACAACACCGAGATTTCCTATACTTATTATATCTTCTTCTACCTTTCAGCTCCCTATGGAGCATATGTCTTCAACAAACACCTTCCAAGTCGTTCTGTTTCTTGCCATTCTTTTAAGATCATTCCATGTCTTCCCCATCATCTTCATCTCTGCTTCTATCTGTCTTCTCCAAGAATTCTTTGGTCTTCCTCTTTGTCTTTTCCCCTGGGTATTATACTTATTATATATATATATTATTTAGATTGATAAGAGTACGTTAGTTTATCAAATTACAGGCTAGAAATATTTAGAATTTCAAATCAAACATTTGACGAAAAGATCTGACCGACTGAGATGAGTTTTGTACTGAGAGTCAATGTCAATGACCACACATTTTCCTTTATTATGCGTTCTCCCGACGATTAATACTTGTTATTGTTCCCTCTTTAAATTATATTAATTTAATGTGCATAATTTACATAGCGGTTGATGACATAATGTGATATTTGGGCCTTCCGACCTCACATATCATTTTTCAGCAAGAGTCTCTTGGGTTCGGGGTTTGCCTTCTTCCTTCGAATCACATTTGTTTGGCTAAATTTGTAAATCTTTTTCTTGGCCCACCACGGAAATGTGACGTAGGATCTTGATCAGCTGTGGTTCACTAATCTTGACGTCATCATTTCAGCTATAAATCGTTGACCGCTGTCAGCTCACGTGACAATAACGTCTTAGACCTAAAGCATTCCGTGCTAATAAATGGACACAAGGCTATTCTTAAGTAGTTTCCTCAGTCAGTTGCGGACCGCCTTCCGCCGAGGAGCTGTTGGGTCTTCTTGAGTCCAAATAATTTTCAAAAGAAATTCGTTCGTTCGTTCCGTTTGCGTTCATTCGATGACTAAAGGAATAATTATACCTCTTCGTTATCCGCTATTAAAGAAACGTTAAGCGGAAATAAATGCGTTGTGCTGTGGTTTGCAGAAAAACTGTGACATTTACGTCTTTCGGCCCAACACATCAGACTTCAGCACGGCATTCATTCTATGTACTGGGTTGCCTTCCCTCTCGATCCCTAGTCACTAAGCCACATTAGATCGATTAGTTTGTTATAAGGCGCACCATGAAAAGAGAGAGAGAGAGAGAGAGAGAGAGAGAGAGAGAGAGAGAGAGAGAGAGAGAGAGAGAGAGAAACCTGGTACATATTGCGTTTTTTTTCTTAATTTCATCTCACTTGATTTGAAAATCCCCGGATTAATCCAGTCATACAACTGCTTGCGAAGTCTCATTAAAAACATTTTTTAGAGTAAAATCAATGATTTATGCAACCGACACAGTCAACGAAAGAAAGAGCATAGACTTGATACATTTGAAAAGAAATGTTCAAGGGAATATATTATAAATGCAGTGGAATGAATGACTTGCAAAAACAAGACAAATGGATACGCAACCACAGCCTCATAAGTTTGAAGAGATGGTGGCACAAGTCGATCATGTGATGTGGACCATAGAATCAGAAATTAAAAAAAAACTTTCAATAGCAAACTACAGAAAACAAATTTGAGACTGACCTCAACAGAAACTGAGAAGAAAGGAGAAAGAGAATCAAGACACCAAATGTTGGCTCCCTTAATGAGATTGAGAAGCTCGCCCAGAATAGTAACTTATAACGAGAATCGCTGTGAGCTCTGTGTTACGCTTTAATTCGCTGAATAGATCCACCAAGAAGTTAAAGCGAACACAAAACTCAACAAATAGCACCTAAGATCAGATTATTTTTATCGAAAAATACATATTTCTAATAATTCAGTTCATTTTGTTCTCTCCGTACTTTTATTATCAAGAGAAAAGCGATTACAAATGGCCCTTTCATTCTTGTTATCTTTGTATACAGTTTTAAGACCAGCCATTGACAATAGTTAACACAAAAAACTAATGTCTGAAAAGTAGCAGGTGGTGTTTAAAGAAAGTGATAAAGACTTGCAGTTTGTTATTTCATTTTCCCCAAATCTCGATTAAATCAGAGTAACGCGATAAGAGCAGTCGATACACATCAAACAAATAGTTTACTGTTTTAAGGTCGATTTTAAAAGTAAAATAACAATTCAATTAGAAAATAAAAAAGAAAATAATGTAGTGACGTGAAAACATTAAGCAATCCGGGCATTTTCATTTGCTGTAGACTTTTCATATTTCTTCTGCATCAAGTATCGGGCAGATTGACGTAGGCGATCTTTTCGGGATCGTCTGTTTTGTATATAAATTCTTGCTTCCTGGATGAACGACCTCCGGGTTCACCAAACCTCTGAAAGTGCATATTACTTTATTTACATTGTTATTATATCTAGTTTGAAGGGACTGGTTGGTATCGAGGCAAGATGCCGGCGTCGAGACAGAGAGGTTGTGGGTTCAAATCCCGGTTGAGATTTTTATTTATGATTTCCCTGGCCCCAGCAACGAGGCCCGGCTTGAAACGTCAATTACTCATCGACGGAAAAAATATGAGTACCTACGAAGTCGGAGTTATCTGCCTGTGCGGCGAGGGACCCCTGTGCACACGACTGCCGGGGAAAAATGGATTAACACGCAAAATTCAGTTCCTAGTCTCGAGGGATTTCGTCAGAGGTAAAAGCTGGCGAACGGAAAAAAAAATATCTAGTTTACCAGTGTAATGACATTTATTACGAAGCACTTTGCTACAGCCGTGGATGGTTTTTATGCCTGTTCTCATCAGTTATTAATCCCTCTTGTGACTATCTGCGTTGCCACAACGTAAAGGTTTCATCCCCTTCGCCCTCTGTCGTCCATGGTTCTCTTGTCCCTGCGTTTAGCTAGTTCTTATATTGTACTCTAATATCCATTTTCCTGTAACATGTCAACTGAAAGGAGTTGATTGCTTCTTCCTTGTATGTGTTAGGTGTCCTCATAGCGTGTTGGTCTCTTCATAAATATTCGTTGATAATTTTAAAATCCAGAAACAGGCACAAGATATGCCACGCAGTGGGGTCTGAGAGACAGACCAAGAGCAACCTTGAAGGGAACATTAGAATGAGAGATAAATAGCGTTGGCCCGACATGAAAGTTTTCGCAAGAAGTGGAGAAACTGTTTACAAAAGCCTTACAAGACACAACATGGTCAAATGACTGCTCTATTGGTCTGCTCTATCGGTCTTCTCTATTAGTCTGCTGTGGGAGCCGCGATAGCTCAGTGGTTAGTGAACTGGACTACAAAGGACAAGGGGTAGGGTTCGCTCCCAACAGACGGCTTCCGGGTTCACCCAGCCTTAAAATGGGTACCGGATTTTTTTTTCTGGGAAAGTAAAGCAGTACGGGCGTAATACCGACCACATTACCCCAAAAATCATGTGCTGAAGGTCTGTAAAATATAGGGTCACTAACATCATATTTCCCTATACGCCACTTGGCGTGACGGGGGTACTTTACTTTTTTTTTTTAATGGTCTGCTCTATCGGTCTGCCACAAAGGAAGGAAGAAAAAGGGAGCTGTCAACCTCATGTCCCTCTCATCAAATGTTTTTGTTTTGTTTATAAACTTATTGAAAGCGACACTATCCAGAAATCTTCGAACACTTCTGGAAGGTGCTCAAGCACATATGGGTGAAAACTGGAGGCTTTGACACCGATTCATGGCTCGTACGTTACCTTTACATGCGTTAACTCTTCACTTCCATAATTATACTTCTGCTCTAAATAATATTAATGAACGTTCTCTCTTACAAAAGAGATTTGCAATTTCTTGCTTTAAATTAAATATGTTCAATTTCTAAAGCTCTTCTCTGAGGTCTGTACTATTCCCCCCACGGCATCTCCATTTATTACTATTATTAATCCCAGCATGTTTCTCTACTCGTTCCAGAATTACCTTCCATATTTTGACGATCATGACGAAGAAGGTGGAAATGATCCCATCAGAGCCCGAAGCGTACAGGTAATATGGTGTTAGTGTTTATCATTTATTTTTTCACTATCGACATATTTTGTCTACATCTTGGTCAGAATTAGGTCAGTATTTTCTTTCTTTCACAGAGAAGCGTCTAGTAACAATTAAGGTTGGATGAATCTAGAAGTAGTAGGTAGCGATCGAATACGATCTTTTCTCCTCAGTAGACCAGTTAATTTAATCACAACACAGTCTTATGGCGACTCCCAGACACAGATAGGGAAGGTTTGGTTTAGAGATTATAAACTTGTAATTAACAGGTTTAAAAAAATAAATATATATTTTGTTATGTCTGGTTTACAAATGTAACGACATTATTTACTGGTAGCGCACATGACGGAAAGAAAGATGACGGGGTGGTTTACTTAGTCGAAATATTATTAGGGGCGAAACATTTTAAAATATGAAAATAGAATAGCAAATATAAGGAGGGGAAGGGGGGATGCGGTTTGGTGGTCTAGTGGTAAGATATTGGCCTCTAGACAGGAACGTCCCGGGTTCAAATCTTACTACAGGTGGTGGGATCAGAAAACAGCTCAAAAATAGGAGTCCCGTGTGCATTCGAGCACGTTAAAGAACCCTTGGCAGTTAAAAATCGACAACTGTAGGCAAAAAATTACCGCTGACCGGGGAAAGATTGTTAAGCAAATCTGTCCATTCCGAAGACAGATACGTTGGGCCTAGAGGAGCAAATATCGCGGATTGGATATCTACAAAATAGCCACACAGTGGCACGAGCCTACTGAAGCGGGTGAACAATAAGAAGAAAAAGGAGCACATTTAAAAGAGGAATAATCTTCATCACAACGTTGTACTACCATTGCCAGTTCTGGCCCCTAGATGCAAGAACAATAAGAAAATAACCTCTACTGAGATGAAAAGTGTCAGACGAATGGCAGGAAACAGTCTGTGTGATAAGGTCATTAATGAAGAAGTGAGAAAAGCTAGGAATAGCCATAGAATATATAAAGAAACAAGAGATAAAATGGTTTGGCCACGTGACAAGGTAGAGTAATCAAAACACAATACAACGAGCCCTCAATAAACGTTGCGATAATACCAGCACAAGGATCGACCACGAAAAAGATGGATTGAGGGAGTATTAGAAGCAATAGGGAACATAGCAGAAGCAGAGACGAACAGAAGAGCAAAAGACCGCAAATTATATCTCCCCTCGACGCTGAAAGGTAAGTGAGGAAGGAAAGAAGAAGAGGAAGGTTAGGAACACAATACTTGTCTTATCCCTGACACTGGCAATCAACACTACACCACTGTTTTTACCTAAATCCAGTCTGCTCTCTTATCTTTAATCAAAATTGTAATATATGATTTGGAGTATTGAAACCTAAAAAAACGTGGGCTGAGATGGCAACGTAAAATACAAGCACTTAAAATGTGATGTTGCCGCCACATTCTGTGCGTTTCAGGTAGACCAGAACACCGCATACATTAGGAACAATCATTGGTCTTTAGGTGGACTTGGGTTCAAAACACGACATGAAAATTATATTTCTTTTTCCCTTTTTTTCTATCGAGGTAGAGAATAGAAACTCAAACTGCGACATCTCGTGGCGACTGCACTCCACACAATGTTTTTATTTTCCAGCTCTATAGCTTACTCCATTCCTCCACCATACCCCTCCTCAGGAGCTAGACTAAGGAATAAAAAAAAATGTCCGATTTTGTTGTGTATATTTACACATACACACATTAATATGTCAGGGACAGATAACACAAGTAAATCGATCAGTTTGACATTCTGATCCCTTGAAAGACGCGAAAGGTGAGATGGCACGGGTATATAAAACATTCATCTCAGGTGGCAGATATAACCAATGATGAGAGAAAGAAAGAAATAAAGAAAGAAAGAAGAAAGAAAGATAGAAAGAAAGAAAGAGCGAGAGAAAGAAAGAAAGAAAGAATGAAAGAGAGAAAGAAAGAAAGAAGAAAGAAAGATAGATAGATAGATAGAATAAAAGAAAGAAAGACAGACAGACAGAAAGAAAGAAAGAATGAAAGCAGTAACATACATGTAGAGTAGCAAATAGAAAGACAGCAAGAGATGGAGGAATCACAGCTTTGCCAGTATCCAGACAACAGCGAGAGAAGTGCAATGTGTCCGTCAATGGTGTCTAAACTGACTCTCCTGCTCATGGGTCAGACATTGCATGGGCTATCTCGTATGAGAAGATCAGAAACAATATCAAACACGTTCTTTTGGAATTAGACAGCTCATACACTATATAAAGTGGTGTTCTGTTATGTACCACGCATTCTTCTATCTTTCAGCGTCGAGACAAAAGTGTTCTACACACATCCACTTTTTTTCATTACATTGTAATTTTTTTTCTTGATATTTCACAAATCCAATTCTTTGTGTTTGTCTTCCCTTTCGCATTTTATTACTGTTATTTCTATCTGCTAATACCTGTGATAGCAAAAACAACCAAAAAAGGGTTTTGGACACTAATACCATATTCCATATACATCACGGAGTGTGTCCGAGTTATTTCTTTCATATTTTGATACATTCACAAATTGTTGAGACAACTCACTGATTTTAATTGTACAATTTTCTTTTGTTGTTAATATCTATTGTTTATATTGATAGCATAATGATAGCATTACGATTGTGCTGCATATAGCTCATTTTTGTTTGTCCACGTTTACTTTTTTAGAATTTGTGTTAATTTCCCTTTCATCTGGTTCACTGAGTTGCAAGCATTCTTCAATTTCAATCCCATTTTCCCACCCACAAATCGGTGATATTGTATTTCCAGAATAATGGAAAATTTGTGCCGATTAATGGTTTTCAATGAAGATCGGCAATTTTGTTTTCCTCCCGGCTATGATTATTACTTCTTTTCTTTCAGTGATAATTTTCACAATTTCTTCTCAGAATGTTTAACTCAATTCATTCAGGTATTTAGTTTTCTTTGTATTTTTTTCTATGCCAGGTTTTGCTGTTACACATGAGACGTTTCTCTTGCCAGGTAACTCAAATGAAAATATTATATATTATGTTATATATTATTTTCTTATATTTTGTTTTCATCCCAGTTAATTCAGTCATATTTATTTTTATTTTCTCTGGAGGTGCTTCTGTGGATTATACTTTTTTTTTTAATTACTGTTATTAAATTGATTCTCAGTCTAAGTAAGTGAAGGTTACATTTACGTCTTCCGACATTTTTTTTTTTTTGCGTGATGTGGTCGGTAGCAAAACGCCATGCTTTCCAAACAAATTATTATAACGTAACATAAGAGACGTAGTCAATCTCGATGCTGAGTCCAAGCAAGAGCCACATCTGAAAATTAACTCCGGACCATTTGGTCACCAAGCGCATTAACCACTCAATTATTGCGCCATCATGCATAGTCTACATCTGTTTATATATGAGACTACGTTTGAACAGGTGATACTTTATTCTTATTTTGTTCTGTTCAAATAAAATGGACCTCTCCCTAATTTGTTCTACTAAAATAAAAAGAGCTGCCCAACTTCACTTTACTAAAATAAAACAAAGATCTTGCTACTTCACTTTACTAAAATAAAACAGAGATCTTCCTACTTCACTTTACTAAAATAAAACATAGATCTTCCTACTTCACTTTACTAAAATAAAACAGAGGATTTCCTACTTCACAGAACCAAAAAAAAAACATAGATCTTCCTACTTCACTTTACTAAAATAAAACAGAGAATTTCCTACTTCACAGAACCAAAATAAAACAGAGATCTTCCGACTACACTTTATTAAAATAAAACAGAGAATTTCCTACTTTACTTTACTAAAATAAAACACAGATCGCCATTCTTCATGTTACGAATAAAAAAAAGAGCTGCCCTACTTCACTTTACTAAAATAAAAATGAGCTGCCCTACTTCATTTTACTAAAATAAAAATGAGCTACCCTACTTCATTTTACTAAAATAAAAATGAGCTGCCCTACTTCATTTTACTAAAATAAAAATGAGCTGCCCTACTTCATTTTACTAAAATAAAAAATGAGCTGCCCTACTTCATTTTACTAAAATAAAAATGAGCTGCCCTACTTCATTTTACTAAAATAAAAATGAGCTGCCCTACTTCATTTTACTAAAATAAAAATGAGCTGCCCTACTTCATTTTACTAAAATAAAACAGAGATCTTCCTAAAATTCAGGCCATTTCTTATGGAGACAATCATAGTAAATAATGAAATATCTAATATAAAAAGAAATTCTGAGGTGAGAGAAAATTGAAGAAAAAAAAAACAATTCCAACCGATGGATGAAAGTAGAATTATTTGCAGCTGTTGTGTATGATTCCCTTAGTGAGTTATACGCTGTCAGCTTTGTCTGTCTTAGGATAAGAAAAGGAAGAGGTAGGTGAATAATGGATATTTCTCCCAGCTTTGTGGTCTTTATATTCAAGCTAGATTTTCCTTAAGGTCGATAAACGGAAGGTGCGAATGTGGCACTCAGGAATTTGTCCCTGCTCAAAGCTGGCATAGGTCTTGCGAGGAAAATTGTTTATTAATTTGAGCTAAAAATATACTGTGGATAACAAGTAGAAATCGAGTGTTTCTGATCTAAGCTATATATATTTTTTGTCCTTCCTATTTCTTTTTCTTTCTCTCTCTGCCCAAGCAAATCTTTTATTCAGCATTAGCACATCGAAATATATCTATTTTGATGTATCTGGACTGCTTGTTCGCCTGATTGCTATTCCAATCTGTGATGACAACTACAGTTTCGTTCAAGTGGCTCTTTGACATCAACGTTACATTTCTCTGTCTAATCTTCCGTCTTCTATTTCTGTTATTTCACACGCAGAAAACACAATAATGCCTCTTTGCATGTAGCCCCAACTAACGTGAATGTTAATCTAACTGCACTTCCCTCGTTATTCTTTGTATTCTTCTGTTTGATGTTCTGATATACACATTGTATTGCGTTAAAATATAAGTTCACTGGCCGAGTTTACCTATTTTTGTACTATACATCCAGCTCCTTGAATTAAACTATGTCGATTCCTAAATAGTAAATGCTGAAAGATGTCACGGGACATACTGATGTCGCGGGGTATACTAATGTCACGGGGTATACTGATGTCACGGGGTATATTTATGTCCCGGGACATACTGATGTCACGTAGTATACTGATGTCACGGGGTATATTTATGTCATGGGACATACTGATGTCACGGGGTATATTGAAGTCACGGGACATACTGATGTCACGGGGTATATTGCTGTCACGGGACAAACTGATGTCACGTGGTATATTGATTTCACGGAGTATACTGATGTCACGGGGTATATTTATCTCCCGGGACATACTGATGTCACGGAGTATACTGATGTCACGGGGTATATTTATGTCATGGGACATACTGATGTCACGAGGTATATTGAAGTCACGGGACATACTGATGTCACGGGGTATATTGCTGTCACGGGACATACTGATGTCACGGGGTATATTGCTGTCACGGGACATACTGATGTCACGGGGTATATTGATTTCACGGAGTATACTGATGTCACGGGACACGCTGATGTCACAAGACATACTGGTGTCACAGGGTATATTGATGTACTTGACATACTGATGTCACGGGTATATTGATGTCACGGGGTATATTGATGTCACGGGGCATACTGATGTCCCGCCGCATACTCTAGCGTCGTATACAGGTAAAGTATTAAACGTCACAGTACTACAACAAATCATTTACAAGTGAGCAGGCCAGTGCTCTTCCTCACTGTTATTTATTTTCTCCAAATAATTGAATAAGATATCAAGTTTTTCAGGTGTGTTTGATGCTCTCACTTTGAAACCTTGGTTTGTTTTATATACATCAATTATCCCCACAGTTTTCTGCCCCCCCCCCCCATTTTGAAGCCTAGATTTGTTTAATCTACGAGATTTGTCCCATAGTTTGCTGCTACCATTCTGAAGCATAGATTTGTTTAATCTACGAGATTTGTTCTAGAGTTTGATTATTATTTATTTCCCTCATATTTATGCTTATATAAAACAACAGAAGCATTAACACACAAGATTTGTCCCACAGTTTGCTGCTACCATTCTGAAGTTTAGGATTTGTTTAATCTATGTAATTTGTCCCAGACTTTCTGTGCTGTTTCGCCTTATGTCTTTTGGCGTGTGCTGAGATTGGGACAACAGCTACCTTTCTTTGTTTGGGAGATGAGATAGTAATTCGGATGATTCCACTGACACGAACGGTTGAGCAATTATGGATTTTAATTCGTTTGCAGTGATACCGAGGCCTTCCATAAACAAAGAACCAAAGATTTGTCCCAGAGTTTGCTGCTACGATTCTGAAGCATAGATTTGTTTAATCTACGAGATTTGTCCCAGAGTTTGCTGCTACCATTCTGAAGCATAGATTTGTTTAATCTACGAGATTTGTCCCAGAGTTTGCTGCTACCATTCTGAAGCATAGATTTGTTTAATCTACGAGATTTGTCCCAGAATTTGCTGCTACCATTCTAAAGCTTAGATTTGTTTAATCTACGAGATTTGTCCCAGAGTTTGCTGCTACCATTCTGAAGCATAGATTTGTTTAATCTACGAGATTTGTCCCAGAGTTTGCTGCTACCATTCTGAAGCATAGATTTGTTTAATCTACAAGATTTGTCCCAGAGTTTGCTGCTACCATTCTGAAGCATAGATTTGTTTAATCTACAAGATTTGTCCCATAGTTTGCTGCTACCATTCTGAAGCATAGATTTGTTTAATCTACGAGATTTGTCCCAGAGTTTGCTGCTACCATTCTGAAGCATAGATTTTGTTTAATCTACGAGATTTGTTCTAGAGTTTGATTATTCTTTATTTCCCTCATATTTATGCTTATATAAAACAACAGAAGCATTAACACACAGGAGCCGTATCACCCTTCAGAGATTGTACCGCATTTATCCTTGAGTCTATCGTTAGTTATTGCCACATTCTGGCATTACTGTCACAAAGCTCTCCCATTATCTAGTTACAGTTCCTGTTTTCTGTAATCTTCCCACACTGACCAAGCCATGTTCATGTCCACTTAAGCATCAGGCCTTCTCCCGATCGATAAACGCTATATTTGGCTGCCTCACGTATTTAACGGTTCAATTCGTTTCATTGTTGACGTAATGTGAACAATGGATCCCATCATCTCCTAAATTTTCCACTCGCTGAATAATTTGTTTGTACTCCATGAAACAAACAAAAATTAAATTAATTGCAGCGGGCAAATGCGATTGGTTACCTTTCAGTCTTCACATAAAATATTATCTACAAACAATTTTTAGATAAGTTTGGCTCGCCGAGTTACACAAGATCAGCTCGAAGTTTTGTGAATCTTTGAGCTTAGGAAGTAATAATGATAGACTTAATCGTATACAATGATGACAATTTCTTTAGACGTGCTATTGTGCGTGTCTTATTGCTTAGAATTATTTGCCCTAGGCAGAATACATGTGGTCAGATTTGTCTAGCTACTCTGTCCTTATGGGTTGTGCTTTTTCCCCGGTGAAAGTCATTCAGAGTTTCTAAGCAAAGTCACGTCTCAAGTGACGATGCGGCGTCTCAAGTGATGATGCCATGTTTCAAGTGATGATGCGGCGTTTCAAGTGATGATGTCATGTCTCAAGTGATGATGCCACGTTTCAAGTGATGATGCGGCGTCTCAAGTGATGATGAGGCGTCTCAAGTGATGATGCGGCGTCTCAAGTGATGATGCGGCGTTTCAAGTGATGATGCCATGTTTCAAGTGATGATGCGGCGTCTCAAGTGATGATGCGGCGTCTCAAGTGATGATGCCATGTTTCAAGTGATGATGCGGCGTTTCAAGTGATGATGTCATGTCTCAAGTGATGATGCCACGTTTCAAGTGATGATGCGGCGTCTCAAGTGATGATGCGGCGTCTCAAATGATGATGAGGCGTCTCAAGTGATGATGAGGCGTCTCAAGTGATGTGCGGCGTCTCAAGTGATGATGCGGCATTTCAAGTGATGATGCCATGTTTCAAGTGATGATGAGGCGTCTCAAGTGATGATGCGGCGTCTCAAGTGATGATGCGGCGTTTCAAGTGATGATGCCATGTTTCAAGTTATGATGTCATGTTTCAAGTGATGATGGCATGTATCAAGTGATTTATCCATGTTTCAAGTGATGATGCCATGTTTCAAGTGATGATGCCATGTTTCAAGTGATGATGCCATGTTTTAAGTGATGATGCCGCGTTTCAAGTGATAATGCCATGTTTCAAATGATGATGTGGTGTCTCAATTGATGATGCGGCGTCTCAAGTGATGATGCGGAGTTTCAAGTGATGATGCCATGTCTCAAGTGATGATGCGGTGTCTCGCGGCGTCTCAAGTGATGATGTGGCGTCTCAAGTGATGATGCCGCGTCTTAAGTAATGATGCCATGTCTCAGATGACGATGCCATGTCTCAAATGACGATGCCAGGTATCAAGTGATGATGTTGTGTCTCCAGTGATGATGCCATGTCTCAAGTGATGATGCCATTGGTTATGGAAGGCCTCGGTATCACTGCAAACGAATTAAAATCCATAATTGCTCAACCGCCCGTGCCAGTGGAATCATCCGAATTACTAATTCATCTTCCAAACAAAGAAAGGTAACTGTAGTCCCCATCGTAGCAGTCACAGCACACGCCAAAAGACATAAGGTGAAACCGCGCAGAAAGTGAACACAGCCAACTGTTCCCTGTCATACGATATCATCATTCATCGTAAAAAAGCGGGATATCGAAACAGGATAAAAACGGATGAGACACACAGCTCACGGTGTGCACAGAGCACTTAACTCAGTAGCTCCTGCAACAAGCCGGACTTGGAATATGAGGAAACTGCAAGAAGGAACATTTTTCAGACATAGCCTTCAATGGTTCCTGCCGCCTATCCACCATATACCATGGAAGTTCGCGTCCTCCCGAAAATGATGATCGTCGTAGCACTTGATGATGTTAGGCCATCGTTGATGACTCCAATTCCAAACATATAGACACACAGTGGTGGTAAGTTATAATTTCCAATCCAGCAGAACCCACCTGACCTGTAGTTAGTTAAAACCACAGAGAGAATATGATTTTGTGACATTCACTGATTCGCTCTTAGATGTGAATGTGTAGTTTACACAAGAGGAGAAGTTTTCAACTACAGTGATCCCATTTAAGGCAATTCTGGGATAGTAAGGCAAGTCTTGATGATGCCATGTCTCAAGTGATGATGTCGCATCACAGTGGGCGGTCTTGGGCAAGTGTTTACCAGGAATGTGACGTTCTTATTGAAGCTCAGAGGAGGCACTAGGAAAATAGAAGAGAATGTGAGCAAGGATAATTTAGATATAAATACATAATTATGCAGGGCAGTTATCAAGCTGTTGTAAATTGAGGAAAAACACATATACGTTGTATTTTAGTTGCACAGATAAATTACACAACTGAACAACAACGCTTCGTCTTAACTCTTTCCGTACGTTTCGACGCACCATGCGCCATGCCGATTTGGAATACGTACGTTTCGCCGCACAGTGCGTCACTCTCAGTTTGATTAGTGTAAACTGTCATCAAACCATATTCGTTGTACATGCATTTTAACATATTTGTATTAGGGAAATCTAATTCCTTGTTTAATTATGTAAAAATTGCTATATAATAGGTTAAGTGTTAGATAAATATAAACATGTCGATTAATATTTAAAAACATGAAAAATGTTGTCTATAAAATCTCTACCGTTAAATCGATAAAAACTTTCCGTACTGGAAGAGCTAAGAAGTCTTCATCTCTCATTGGATGTTAGAACACATTTGATAACAAATCTGAATAATTCTTTTGGAAAAATTGGACATCCCTGCACCTAGATTGACTTTTCGATTCTAGGAAACAAAACAACAAGCGCCGATACTTATTAAGTTTATGCGAAATTAGAAGGAAATTATAGGAAGAAATGAAAAAAAATCTCTTCTTCACAGAAGTACCTCGGCTTATTAAAACATTACGAAGTAAGCGAAACAAAAAGAATAATCAACATTTGTAGCAAATAATGCAATAAATGTAAATATTTTAATTATTGCACTTATCTTTTATTGTACGTAATGTGAGATGAATTTGCCTGAATCTATTGAATATTTCGATATTTATTTGTCATGTTTTAAATTTAAAAAAAACCATGTTTGTCTTTTTACATACACAATATTGATATGTAAAACAACGTATACACTACATAAACATTCAAATATGCCACTAAGATGAAGTGACGGTCAAGAAGTAAGCAGATGATGAAAGCGTTAATACCGTTGGCTGAGAGCCCTGTTATGACATAATTTATACAGTTCACGAGCATAATTTAATGAGTGAGTTTCTAACTATATACATGGGACACACTTAAATGGTTCTCCCACGTGAAAGGATATTGTGTGATCCCACACCAAACTAGCCATAATTAAGTAGCACGGAAGGAAACAGAACAGAGACAGGTCCAAAATAGGATAAAAAGTAATTTGTCTACAAGAGAATAAAAAAAATAATTGTTCGATTGAGGCAGATAGTATTGTAGCATTGTATCTTCAGAATATATATATAAAAGGAAATGAAGAAGTAGAGAATTCAGAACACCTCGTTGAGAACACTTAACTTGCCCCCCCCCCCTTTTTTTTTTACATGCTGACAGCTTGGATTGCTAATCGTTATGTTCCTGTCATTCGTTTGACCAATTACCGCTCAGACACAAACGTCATATAGATAAACACATTTATGAAACCAAGCAACCTTTTGGTGCCTATGGTCATTCCTGTTTATGTCTCCCTGATAAGTGTTCTTTTTTCACGTGGATGTCTTTAGATCGAACAATTTAAAGACAAAATAATGTATTTATTTTCAAAATAATGAAACAAAAGAAACCAAGATATTGTATATAATGTAGCAATCGCCTTGCCAACCAAAACATCTAAAAATATAGATTAATCGAATGTTTTCTGTCTTAATTTATGTCACAGATTTTATGTTCCTTTAATTTTTCTAACCCTCAAATTTCAGTCAAAATTGTCGTTCTCATAGTTTCCATAAACACAATTTGATGCATTGACTGGATGAGTTTTCACAGAAACGCCAAGTTGTTTCCCTCCAAAAAGTTCCTGCCCCTGGGATCTTCTGGGACATCGGCTTTGTATCTTTCACCGCCTGCAACTCGATGATGTCGAAAAGTTGCAACAATCCCCAAAAGGTTTTAACAAGCAGTAGTCATGGTTTGGTGTTAAATGGGGAAATAAAATGCAGACGAGGAGGTGGTGGCTCTCTGATTCTAACAATGATGTAAATAGTTAGTATTATAGAAGATGTAATGCTTCTACTGTAGTAAGTAAAGTAAAGTACCCCCCGTCACGCCAAGTGGCGTATAGGGAAATATGGTGTTAGTGACCCTATATTTTACAGACCTTCACAGCACATGATTTTTGGGGTAATGTGGTCGGTATTACGCCCGTGCTGCTTTACTTTCCCAGAAAAAATCCGGTACCCATTTAAGGCTGGGTGAACCCGGAGCCGTCGGTTGGGATCGAACCCTACCCCTTGTCCGTAGTAGTCCAGTTCACTAACCACTGAGCTATCGCGGCTCCCACTAATTTTTAGGGAATTAGTAAAACCCAGGTGTCCTCGCCAGGGAACGAACCCCGGCTGTTGCCGTGGTAAGCCAACCGCCTATCGATTGCGCTAACCGGACACCTTCTACTGTAGTAACTGATGCAAATAGTTAGCATTATAGAAGATGTAATGCTTCTACTGTAGTAACTGATGCATCAAATTAGTCTTATATAGGGTAATAATAGACTGCATATTTTGATAGTATAGGGTGTCTCTTTAATGACTGTGCATTTTTTGTTGTTGAAATAATTACGCACCTAAATTTTATCTATGTATGACGTAATAGTTCAAGCACCATTTACGTGTACATTTAAACATCACTGCTACATGATAGATCTGGCTTACAATGGTGTTAACACAACTTTATTGTGGTAATACCAACATTACCCATTATAAGCTCGCCGATAGCAGTCAAGTATATTTGAATAATACCATTTATTTTACAATTTGTGTGACGTGACGTTTTTTCTTCCGAGAGTATAAATTCACTGCACTGCGACTTTAGAAACACCCTGTAGAATGTCCAACAGCCAGTACAATACACAGAGAGATGTCGTACGGCTAAACAGGATTACATAAATCTTTAGATCACTTATAGGAGCTTTAAAACACAACTAACTTCGTTGAAGGGAAAATATTTTAGACACAAACCATAAGCGAACAAAGTAGATAATGGCACAAATATTTCTTAACCTCTTAGTGGCAGACGTTGAGCACCTATGGGTTCACTTGAAGTGCAGGGAAGGTGATTTCTTGCAGACTGTATTTTTCTTCTCTTACATTATCCATGACGTAACCATTTAGTCTCATTGAGGGTTATATAGATCGTCTGTTTTTATAGTGGTAAATAATAGAGCTGATGAGGCGGGCAAGACGCCCATCCAGCAATTGAGATGAGTGCGGTCAGCGATCAACAGCTGATTGCATGCGTCAGGATGGGCGAAAAACAGAGCTGATCTAGACCCTGCTCCACCTCCCAGCGGTACTCCTGGAAACAGACTATCCTGTCTGCCCAAGAGAGTATGGATCGAATAGGGAAGGCAACGTAGTACCCACAATTGTCGAACTCAAGTCGGATGTTTGGTGCCAAAGGCGCAAATAAATCACACTGCACGTATTTGAGCTCACTTAACATCCTTTAAGGGCAGATGGTGAAGTGAACATTCATTGCTTTGTAGTCATCGGGTGAACTCCAGAAAGAGAAATGTTAGCATTATAGAAGATATCATTGGTTATGTTATGCGTTTGGAAGTTAATAAACTTTCCAAGATGGTCTCATAGAAGTGAAGATTTTACGTGTTGTTGGTAGATTGCTTGATATGATGGAATACGAATACGAATATGAAGATTATTGATCAGTCGAGGAAGACAATAACTGGCATTGGTTTGTTCAGTTTGTCTTCCTCATACAGTTAAATAAACATTTTTGTAAGTGATATTCTAATATTTCAGGACACGTTCTTGAATGTGAATGCAGGCCAAGTGTGAAAAATACAAGGTCTGGGTAGCTTGCAGTTTGTGAAAACGGGCAGTTAGTAGTGTATTGAAGTTAAGTAATGCCCCTTTAGGTGAAATGTGAAATCTGTGGAATTTCCAACGTTTTATTTATTTCTTGAACGATTAATAATTTCGGCAAACTCTTTAGTAACCAACATCGTGTGTATCTTTAATCTCTTAACGGCAGAGGTTGAACAATAATGGTTTGGCTTGAAGTGTAGATGTTGAACGTTGGATTGGAGTGCAGAGGTGAACGCTATAGAGTTGACTTGAAGTACAGAGGTTGAACGCTAATGGGGTGACTTGAAGTGCAAGTGTTGAACACTTATGGGTGGGCTTGAAGTGCAGAGGTTGAACGATAATGGGTTGGATTGAAGTGCAGAGGTTGAACACTAATGGGTTGGCTTGAAGTACAGAGGTTGAACGCTAATGGGTTGAATTGAAGTGCAGAGGTTGAACACTAATGGGTTGGCTTGAAGTGCAGAAGTTGAACACTAATGGGTTGAATTGAAGTGCAGAGGTTGAACACTAATGGGTTGGCTTGAAGTGCAGAGGTTTAACACTAATGGTTTGGCTTGAAGTGCAGAGGTTGGACGCTAATGGGTTGGCTTGAAGTGCAGGTGTTGAACGATAATGGGTTGACTTGAAGTGCTGAGGTTGAACGCTAATGAGTTGGCTTGAAGTGCAAAAGTTGAACACTAATGGGTTGGCTTAAAGTGCGGAGGTTGAACACTAATGGGTTGGCTTAAAGTGCAGAGGTTTAACACTAATGGGTTGGCTTGAAGTGCAGGGTGATTGTTTGGAGACTTTTTCTTGTCTTATATAATCTCTGACGTAAGCATTTTGGTAGATTGAGCGGTGTTGAGGCCTGCCAATGGTGTTCTCCATATTTCCTTTCAGTCTGATACAAGATTTCTCTCAATTACATAAAGTCAAGGCCACTCCTGAGTCGGAACAGTTCTTTTGTCTGTCGGAGCCGAATCAACTCCATAGCAGGCGTTTCTCAGCTGACCTACTTCCATCATGATTACAACAGTCGAGCGAGATCTACCACGATGGAGCAGCGCAGTTAAACAAGTGAACCTCAATTTCATTTTTGGAAGGCAATTGCTGTCTTGTGAAACCTGGAAGATTTAGTCTGGGGTTAAATTGATCGTGCCTCGCCCAGAAGTAAACAAAAACAACAAGCAGACACAGGTGATTTGATCAAGGTACTATCTGCCTGCCTGCCTGCCTGCCTGCCTGCCTGCCTGCCTGCCTGCCTGTCTGTCTGTCTGTCTGTCTGTCTGTCTGTCTGTCTGTCTGTCTGTATATCTATCTATCTACCTATCTCTCTCTGTCTGTCTGTCTGTCTGTCTGTCTATCTATCTATATATTGACCTTTCGAGCCGTAGCCGGCCCAAACGGCGTGGACCAAGATACTCCTTCTCTTATCTAAATTTTTATTCTAGCAGTTTTCAATTCTTTTAAAGATATTTTATCAAATCTCGCCATTTGTCTCTGTTCTATTCAAGCAGCTCTATCTCATTGAGGGAGCCGATTCCTGCTCCTCTTGCCTCTCTCATCAATGTTCTTCTTAGTGTCTCTCTGGGTCTTCTTCTTTTCCTCTTACCTGTTGTTTCCCACATGAGCTTTGCTATTCGGATATTATCTATTCTCATCGCATGTCCAACATATGACCATCGTCTTTTCTTTAATACTGAAGATATTAGTGGTTGATTGGCGATTTCTCTAATTTCCTCGTTTGTTTTGAATTCGTTCCACGCTATACCAAGTATTTTCCTTAGACATTTATTTTTGAATGTGTTCAACTTTGTTTCTATGTCTCTTGTTGTTTTCCAGCTTTCACACGCATACGTAAGGCGTGATAGTACATTTGATTTGAATAGTCTAAGTTTTGACTTTGTGCTGATAAGTTTTGATTTCCACAACTTTTCAAGGCTTCTGAAAGACATTGCTGCTTTAGCTATGAGAAAGGTACTGGCGGTCCTTTAATGCTACTGGATCCCAAACATTGGTTTTGCCACTAGACCACGCTTGTTTATTTAAATCTGTGACATTTTATTTAGTCTTATATTTGTTGTAGCTTTTATAGGCGAATATATCATTGAGCAATATTCCTGTCATTCTTAAAACTAATATTTTATGAGAGTAGTTCAAATTCATGATATCATATACACGATAAAGGGAACCGCGACAGCTCAGTGGTTGGTGAATTGGACAACAAAGGACAAGAGGTCGATCCTGACCGACGGCTTCCGGGTTCACCAAGTCTTAAATGGGTACCGGATTTTTTTCTTGGAAAGCAAAGCGGCACCGGCGTAATAACGACATTACCCCAAAAATCATGTGCCGAAGGTCTATAAAAAATTATGGTCACTAACACCATATACTCTATACGTCACGTGTTATGACAGGGATTTTTACTTTATTTATATAAATAATAACAACTTTCAACGCAAATAATTTTTTCTTGGTGATACTTTAGTAGAGCAATTTTTTTAAAACGATCATCTTGGTGTGGAATGTTCAATTTCTAACCACCGGGGTTAATTATGTTTATGATAACAATTTTCAAATTATCTGGAATATACTATAAAAAAAATAACATACACGTTTTGTTTCTTCAGAGTAAGAAAGAATGACAACTATAACATCAACGATAAACTACTGCGATGCGTGAATAAGAGTGGTTAGTATTAAGTCTCACCACACTAGAACACAGCATTTGGAGGTGAGAGGGCCAGTGCTTTATTTTGTTGCAATTGTTCTTCCCAACTCAATGAATTCAAATATCATGCTTATTTTATTACCAAACCTGAGCGCTAATCACAAAGCTCCTGACGCTGATTTTCTCATAGTCTTCTGATAAAAGAAAATTAAAAAAATAAAGTTATGACATCATTCAAAAACTCATATCCACACATTCACGCACTCACATATATATTTAAAAATATATAAAATATAACATAAATATAACTTGAAATGTCAAATTTTAACAATTGTATGAACAAACTAATGGTAGAAGGTAATTTGAAGCGAATTTTAAACTTATATTTAGAGTTAAAATATATATATTTGAACTGTGTTTTATGTTTATCGTCAACTGGACCTGAATCAAATGAAAACATCGCAGAGCTAATTTGTTATGTTGTCTATTTAACTCGCCTTTTACTGTTAATCAGATGTAGCAGGAAACATATGATAACCGACGTATATATAAGCTGCATATTCAACGATAATTCTTTTTAATTAAATGTTCTTTTTTAAGAAAAGTGAATCTTTATTTCACCAGTAAAAATACATGAGTTATTTCTGTTTATTTTAAACATACTAAAGATATATTGGTAAAATATGGAAGACAGAAATACTGAGCACATAAACAAAGCTCGGGATTTTCAAACCACATCTATCATCCACCCTTACATATGCATTCGAGAGATGGAAAGCAACTAAGCAGATGATGGAAAGATGGTGGAATAGCGTTTGCGTTCCATAGACCCGTGCAGGATTTGCGATTAACTTCAGCTATCTAATGTTAGCTGTTGCTAATGATGCTGCGTTAGTGTCAACCAAAAGTTTTTTTTTTTTTTGCGATTTCGCATCGGTAATACGGAGTCCATGCACCTGGCAGCGGAATTTTTATTGATCAGGCAGTGTGAAAACTACCTTCCTCCATGGTAGAGTCAATGAGCGTATTACGTCGTCACATTGGCAGATGTTTAATAACCGCCGTTGGATTTGTTTTGTTCAGCGCCGATTACTATCAGCTACTTCATTTAGATCGCTGTGCCAAGTCAATCGAAGTTTCCACTTTAAGGAATCTGCGCCGACGTTACGGTGTTCGTGCGTCTGGGTGCGTTCTTTATAGTGAGTCAAGCGTTGTGGGTGATCCGTTGTTGACAATATTGTGTGTGCAGCGTCGTAATGTGGGACAATTGTAAATTCCCTAAACTAGCCGTGCGTTCGGAAAGAAGTAAGAGATGGTTAAAGATTTCGAAGCTTTTCGTAAATCAGCAGCCCTGATGTGACTCCATATTATTATATTAGTCAAGAGGGAGGTATTAAGTCTGAATCCAAGAGAGTTACGGGAGGGTACTCGTGAACCAATTGATTGTTTCACGCTGCGGGATTTGCTGGGGAGGAAATCTGAGCCTATATGGGCAGTTGTTCGATGTGCGTACAGGATAATCCGATGACTAACAAACTAATTAACTATCAAACATATTAAAAAATAGATGCATATACAAATAAATGCTCAGAAAAAAACATACTTAGTATACCATGAAATGAAATTTAAGACTATACAGAAATAAGAAAAATAATAAATTATAAAAAAATACCACCCATAATCAAGAGAAGGTGGGCACATAATGTCCAAGTGATGAGAAGAGACAACAAGAGAATCCCAAAGCAAGCCCATAAACGACAATAAAGGTTAAATAAAAAACAATGAGGCCATATTAGAGAAACACTAAAAAGAACACTGATGCAAAAAAGAAACAGCAGAAGGTTTAAAATGGGGCGCGTGACGAGATACAATGCGGGTTGTGTGCAAGGTCTGACACTTACTGCAACGATCGTTGAGTATGGAGAGTCTAGAATGTCTGTCCTATGTGCCGTATTCGGTTCAAAAGGACAATAGACAGACAGTCAAGCAGGCAGACAGGCAAGCAGACAGATTTATAGACAGATAAAGTACAGAATATTTGTTCACTAAAATGGAGATTTTTTGTTCTGTTCGTCGTTCAGTCTTCTCTACTCAGAAAGCTGTACGCTATTATTATCTCCCATCACAGCTTGAGTTGATTGGATCGTGATCGTCCAGAATTGATGGCGAGATACTAGCAGATTGAAATCGAAAGTTTGTTAATTTGTCGATTATCTTGGATTAATGTAGAAAGGCACGCACGGAAATAAGTAGACAAGCTCGATGGCTGCAGGACCATCAGAATAGTGGAATATTTATAACGAGTCATATTAACGTTATATACAGAATAAATTGAAACATCTTCTACCTTCCAGCTCCCTGTGGAGCATGGGTCTTCAACAAACACATTCCAAACCATTATGTTTCTTGCAATTTATAAATTGTAACAATCGAAATTAATTAATAAATGTTGTTTTTATAGAGCTGTAATGTAATGCTTTATTCTTTTATATTATCTTTGTACTCTCTTGACAGCACATCACATTTATTTTAGTTGATCACAACAGGTAATTCAAGACAGACTCTTTTTCTGGATACATAATGATAATCAAGTTTATTGATATCTCTAGGTACAATGATTGACTAGTGGTTGATGCACTTAACTTAAATTAATGTTAATTAATTCGGGACTTCTCTGAGGCTACTGCCGATGACTATGGTCCGTCCCAAGTGCATATTTTACATACAACATTATTCAACTTACGTTCATGAGGAATGTGAAACAACTTGAAATACTCTTAGAAACACTTCCCGACACTAATGTTCATATTTTCATTGCTATTCTCCTACTCTCTATCAACTTCTACTAATAACTTCTCAACTGACTTGAACTACAACTTGCAGATTCTAACTTCCTAACTAACTGGCTTCACTTTCTAATCTTAACTTTCTAACTGTCCTGACTATACTAACTGTCTAATTCTCCTTCCTGACAAACTAACTCGAACTGTTGACCTTCTATTCCTGACTAATTCATCTTTGACTAATTTAATCCTGACTGTTTCATTTCTGACTCTTTTAATCCTAACTGTCTCAAACCTACAGTGTTGAAGTTTAAATATTCCAACCATTCTTTTCGTCTGAAATTCAGCAGCCAATCTAAACTGCCGCAAAGTGATTTCTGGTCACTTTAGTTGGTCACTCCTCGTTATTCTGTGACCGATACTTGAACTATCTCCTGGTTTGATGAAACCACCTTTTTTCGTGAATTTCTATGACCTATTTGTTGGATGACCACTCATCTTCATGACCTGACCCGTCCTGGTAGCTGTTTACCAGACAGTAAAGTCATGCAGTCAAATCATGCGCGTATTGTTATGCGCTTGTTTTATCTCCACTTTCAAAACAACCTGCGTGGTTGAAATTTCCATGGACCTAAACTCTCAGTATAATTCTACCCTACCTTCCTCACTTCTGTGTGTCCACCACCCACTATAAACTTTTACTCCCTTAACTTCGTCTCTACAACTTGTCATTCTGGAAAATTTTCATTCCTTAACATTAAACTAATTACTACCGGTCGCTACCATTTGTTACTGCTATTGTCTATTGAGAAGCGGGTAACAACTAAGTTACCCGTCTCAATGCTTTCACTAGCTTACTATTACAGAGATGGGATTTCTCAGAAGAATGTTGAAAGTTACCTGGACAGCTAAAAAAAGCAATGAGGAAGTTCTCAAAGAGGCCAACACAAAAAGGCAGCTCCTAAAAAAAACATCAGAATGAAACAATCAACATTTTTCAGGCACATCATGAGAAGAGGAAAGTTGAAATCCTTGGCTACAACTGGCAAAATAAAAGGAAAGAGAGATCGCGGACGACAAAGAGAGAAAATACTGGATAGCTTGGTGTCATGGCATGGAAAGCAGTCAACAACAGAACTGACTCGATGTGCTGTGGATAGAAGATTGTGTAAGGACATGATCGCCTACGCCAACCGGTATGGTACACGATGATGATGATGATAATTGTTAAACGGTGTTTAAAAAAAATTCTAATTTATTCTTTTCTTTTTTTGAAAAAAGGGGTGGGACACACACACACGCACGCACGCACGCACGCACGCACGCACGCACGCACGCACGCACGCACGCACACACACACACACACACACACACACGAGAGAGAGATAGAGAGAAGAGTTATAACTAAATACACAAATCTTGTTCGACAAGACAATAATTAAGGAACATGTAGCTAAAAAGTTTATATCTCTATCAAAGTTGATATACAACTTGAGTAAAGGCTTACCTATGAACTTTGTCCCTCCTTCGGAAAGCCTTGATAAGAAGACGAGAGGGGGATAGTGCGACAGGATAAAGCACTCAGATATTCCGTGCCCAGGCAGAGTAGGCAAAGTGAAATGAGAAAGAAGGCAACAATGTTTAAACTTGGCAACTGTGGACCAGTGGGCCTGACTTGTTCATTCTGTGACCGCGTGTCTTTATCAAACATTGGTCGAATTAGCCACGAGAGAAGCTGTTCGACAAAAACAAAACCTCAACAAAAATACACACTAGCCTCAGACCGTCTGACAAGACGAAAAGGGCCATATAAAGGCTTTCGATAGCTTCATCATCATCAAGTACCATGCCTGCTGGCGTAGGTGATCATGTCTTCTCACAACTTTCAATCTCGACAGTTATTTATCATTTCTGTTGTTGACTTTCTGCCAAGCCATTCTCTTAAGCTGTCTGGTATCTTTTCTCTTTGCTTCCCTCTATCTCTTCGTACTTCAATTTTTCCAGTTGTTACAATATATTCCAGTTGTTCTCTTCTCATTACATGGCCAAAAAATGATGATTGTTTCATCCTAATATTGGAAATTAGCTCTCTTTTTGCTTTAGGCACTTTCATAAAGTTTTCATTACTCTTCTAAGCTGTCCATGGTATTCTCAACATTCTTCTGTAAAACCACATTTCTACTGATTCAGTGATTTTCTTGTCTGCTGTCCTATTGTCCATGATTCACATTCATATGTTAAGACTAGCTCTACATAACATTTAAGAACTCTTTTTCTTTTTTCTAATATAAAAAATGGATTGCACAGTATCTTCCTAATTTTTTGGAAAGCTGCTCTTGCCTGAGCCATTCTGCATGTCACCTCTGTTGTACATCTTCCGTCTGAGGTTAACAAAGTTCCCAAATATTTAAATTAATTTGGAGACAAATAATAATAAATGAATATTATTATAGAGGGAAACTTCCGACGCGGCAATTCAGCGAATCATAGAATGAAGAGGTATGTTTTAAAGCACTCAGAAAAAAAAGACAAATAAACTATCTATCTATCTATCTATTGACCTTTCGAGCCGTAACCGGCCCATAGGGCGTAGACCAAGATACACCTTCTCCTATATGAATTTTTGTTCTAGCAGTTTTCTTTTAAAGATATTTTATCAAATCTCGCCATCTGTCTCTGTTCTGTGCAAGCAGTTCTATCTCATTGATGGAGCCGATTCCTGCTGCTCTTGCCTCTCTCATCAATGTTCTTCTCAGTGTCTCCCTGGGTCTTCCTCTTTTTCTTTTACCTGTTGTTTCCCATATGAGGGCTTGCTTTGCTATTCGATTATTATCTCTTCTCATCACATGTCCAACGTATGACCATCGTCTTTTCTTTATTACTGAAGATATTAGTGGTTGATTGGCGATTTCTCTAATTTCCTCGTTTGTTTTGAATTCGTTCCATTCTATACCAAGTATTTTCCTTAGACATTTATTTTCGAATGCGTTCAACTTTGTTTCTATATCTCTTGTTGTTTTCCAGCTTTCACACACATACGTAAGGGTTGATAGTACATTTGATTTGAATAGCCTAAGTTTTGTGTTTGTGCTAATGAGTTTTGATTTCCACAACTTTTCAAGGCTTCTGAAAGACATTGCTGCTTTAGCCAGTCTGATTCTAATTTCTTTGCTCGTATCCCCTTCTCGATCAATGTGACTTCCAAGATAGATAAAGTGATCGATCTCTTCTACTGGTTTGTTTTCCATGTATATTTTGTCACTTGTTGGAATTAAACTTTTCATGACTTTAGTCTTTTCATGATTGACCTCAAGCCCAATTTTGCTGGCTATTGATGATAGTTCATTTGTGTTTTCCTGCATCGTTTTTATCTGACTGCTGATGAGAACTATGTCATCAGCAAAGTCGAGGTCCTACCAAATAAACTACAACAGAAAAAAACAAAGAACAATATATGGTCCGAAGCAGGATCGAACCCGCACTCCTTGGCACTGCGCTTTGCCACGAGAAGCCGAACGCTGTTGGAAACTACCACTCAGCACGATAGCTCACGATAAGTGTAAAGTAAATTGCTGATTTCATAAATGGCTACATGCACACACATCTCTTGATTTTCATCTCAATTAGGCATTTTAGTTCTAATCTTGGAGGTTTTGCTACGTTTATGGATGAAGTCCATAGTCTAGCACATTCCACACATTTTACAATTGATATTTCATGTGACACCACACACACAAAGCGTATATATTTTTGCTAGAGTAGATATTTAAGTTTTAGTTAAAGTAGATACTTCAATTTTTTCTAATGTAGATATTTAGATTTTAACTAAAATAGATATAGCTAAAGTAGATACTTCGATTTTTTCTAATGTAGATATTTGGTTTTAACTAAAATAGATATAGCTAAAGTTGATACTTCAATTTTTTCTAATGTAGATATTTAGATTTTAACTAAAATAGATATAGCTAAAGTAGATACTTCGATTTTTTCTAATGTAGATATTTAGATTTTAGCTAAAATAGATATTTATATTTGAGCTAAAGTAGATATTTAAATTTGTCTCTTTCACTGTAATTTTACCTGCTAATGTATGCAGTAAACAGTACAACCTGTGACTGCCCTGCAGATAAGCTCGGGAGAATAAAAGGCTAAGGAAGGGTACCCCGAAATAAAACAACCCCACTGCCTTGTGGGTGAGACTTTTTAGTCAAAGGCTAGCGGAGCCAACCGTAAACAAACGGACGGAAGGCAACAGCAAATCACCTTCGTAACTTCTTTGTACAATCATGAATCGCCACAAACGTAGGCAGCAAAGATCTAAGAATAATAAAGAACATGTACTGGCAACAAACAACGGCCATAAGAACTGGAAACCAATTGGTAATGTTTCAACAAATAAAACAGGATGTTAGACAAGGTTGTGTGCTGTCATCAGATTTGTTTAATATTTATAGTGAGATTATTTTAAGATCCATAAGGGGCATGCCTGGAATATCAATTGGAGGTCATAATATAAATAATCTAAGGTATGCTGATGATACAGTGTTAATCGCTAAGAGTGAAAATGAGTTACACGAAATGTTGGACATTATAGTGAAAGAAAGAAAAAATAAAGGACACAGTCTTAATAGCAAAAAAAACAGAAGTATTGGTAACAAATAGAAAAAGACATCACCTCAATGCAAAATAAAGACAAGTGGGACAATATTAAAACAAGTAAATGAATTTAAATATTTGGGAACTTTGTTAACCTGAGACGGAAGATGTACAACAGAGGTGATGTGCAGAATGGCTCAGGTGAGATGCAGAATGGCTCAGGCAAAAGCAGCTTTCCAGAAAATGAAGAAGATACTATGCAATCCATTTTTGACAATAGAAACAAGAAAAAGAGTTCTTAAATGTTATGTAGAGTCAGTCTTAATATATGGATGTGAATCATGGACAATAGGACAACAGACAAGAAAATCACTGGAGTCTATAGAAATGTGGTTTTACAGAAGAATGTTGAGAATACCATGGACAGCTAAGAAGAGTAATGAAAATGTTCTGAAGGAGGTCAAAGCAAAAAGAGAGCTAATTTCAAATATTAGGAAGAAACAATCATCATTTTTTGGCCTTGTAATGAGAAGGGAACAACTGGAAAATATTGTAACAACTAGAAAAATGGAAGAACGAAGAGATAGAGGAAGCGAAAAAAGAAAATACTAGACAGCTTAAGAGAATGGCTTGGCAGAACGTCAACAAGAGAAATGATAAAGAACTGTCGAGATCGAAAGTTATGGAGAGACAATGATGATCTACGCCACTAGGCCCGGTACTTGGTGGTGATGAGATATTTAGATTTTAGCTAAAGTAGATATTTATATTTAAGCTAAGTAGATATTTAGATTTTAGCTAAAGTAGATATTCGCATTTTTGCTAATGTAGACAATTTAGATTTTAGCTAATGTATATATTTAGATGTTAGCTAAAGTAGATATTTACAAATGAATGATATTTTAGTAGATCAAACATTGCCAGATCGGAGAGTCTCGGTGTGCAATATTTAATTTTTAACCACAAAAGTGTTTAAATTTTAAGCTATAGATTCCTCTAGTCACTTTGAATGCATAATAGAATAAGTATGTACTTTTTCTTGCTGGAAAGACACATATGAGCAAATCATCTACTGCATAAATAACAAACAACTGTGATAAACATACATGCATGTTGTTTACACTTTAAAATAAGTAGTCAAAGCACCTGCCTAAACGTTGGTATAAAATAACTTTACTTTAGTCCTTGTCTGCACATTCACTGCTAAAGGCGATGCATTTGTTTTCATCAATTTGTCACTTTCATGACTCCTTGATTACATAACTCCCATCTTTGGGCCCAGAACCACGTCTTCAATTCAGACGAATAATCAAATTCCGGTTGTTCAAAAAATGAAGTTTAGGACTCATCAAGTTTGGAACAGGAAAAAGTTACCTCGTGTGGAGTCATGTGATATCGTTGAAGGAGCAATGATGTCATATCCGTACTGCTGTCTAGGATTTGTTTACTAAAGTTGAGACCGTTTTCCAGGGCCAAGGGCATATAATGATAGAATACCCGTACTAATGTGAAACGTGATGCATTAAGGTATATGTTTTGATAATTCAGTTTCACTATAACCATTCTTTTGTAAAAGTTATGTTATTACCCATATTGTTTTCATATTTCAGTTTCAGTACAATCATACTTATGTAAAAAGTAATGTCGATATTGCTCCAGTATTGTCGATATATGTATGTGTTTATCTTAGTTGAGTAGAACGATCATTATCGCTACACACCGGACATGCCGATAAATGCTCAAATCTCGTTCCCAGTATGTCCCTCAGTGTGTGAAGACCGATGACTCCTTTTCTTATGTGTTGATTTGTTGTTATTCTGTTTCCACGAGCAGCGCTCCTCTCAGGCATCCCCAGGTTTGACCGTATGTTCGTGCAGTCTGAACATGGTGGTACATTCATGATCATTGATTGAGTCATATCAGCGGGCCCTGCCTCCCTTGGGCATTCAGAATATCATCCCGATCCATTGTATGTCCGCCATCCACGGTAGCTGTTTCAGCCAGGATGACGGGTCGTTCGTTTCCTCTCACACCGGAGTGTCCAGAAACGAAGATGAAACAGATCCCATTCAGACCTGAGGTCTTTAGTGACACCAACCACTGCCTTCATGACCAGCGTCCTTCGATTTACCTGAACCACTCATCGAATCGCTCAGAAAGCACATTCGAGTAAAAGATTGTGCATCTAGCCAGGCCATTGCTTTAGTTATTGCCATGATCTCCATGGTCAGACTACTGGTAGTTATTGCCATGATCTCCATGGTCAAACGACTGGTAGTTACTGCCATGATCTCCATGGTCAAACTACTGGTAGTTACTGCCATGATCACCATGGTCAAACGACTGGTAGTTACTGCCATGATCTCCATGGTCAGACTACTGGTGGTTATTGCCATGATCACCATGGTCAAACGACTGGTAGTTACCGTCATGATCTCCATGGTCAAACGACTGGTAGTTACTGCCATGATCACCATGGTCAAACGACTGGTAGTTACTGCCATGATCTCCATGGTCAGACTACTGGTGGTTATTGCCATGATCACCATGGTCAAACGACTGGTAGTTACCGTCATGATCTCCATGGTCAAACGACTGGTAGTTACTGCCATGATCACCATGGTCAAACGACTGGTAGTTACTGCCATGATCTCCATGGTCAGACTACTGGTGGTTATTGCCATGATCTCCATGGTCAGACTACTGGTGGTTATTGCCATGATCTCCATGGTCAAACGACTGGTGGTTATTGCCATGATCTCCATGGTCAAACTACTGGTGGTTATTGCCATGATCTCCATGGTCAAACTACTGGTGGTTATTGCCATGATCTCCATGGTCAAACTACTGGTGGTTATTGCCATGATCTCCATGGTCAAACTACTGGTGGTTATTGCCATGATCTCCATGGTCAAACTACTGGTGGTTATTGCCATGATCTCCATGGTCAAACTACTGGTGGTTATTGCCATGATCTCCATGGTCAAACTACTGGTGGTTATTGCCATGATCTCCATGGTCAAACTACTGGTGGTTATTGCCATGATCACCATGGTCAAACGACTGGTAGTTACTGCCATGATCTTCATGGTCAAACTACTGGTAGTTATTGCCATGATCACCATGGTCAAACGACTGGTAGTTACTGCCATGTTCTTCATGGTCAAACGACTGGTAGTTACCGTCATGATCTCCATGGTCAGACTACTGGTGGTTATTGCCATGATCACCATGGTCAAACGACTGGTAGTTACTGCCATGTTCTTCATGGTCAAACTACTGGTAGTTATTGCCATGATCTCTATGGTCAAACGACTGGTAGTTACTGCCATGATCTTCATGGTCAAACGACTGGTAGTTACTGCCATGATCTCCATGGTCAAACTACTGGTAGTTATTGCCATGATCTCTATGACCAAACGACTGGTAGTTATTGCCATGATCTCCATGGTGAAACGACTGGTAGTTATTGCCATGATCTCCATGGTCAAACGACTGGTAGTTACTGCCATGATCTACATGGTCAAACTACTGGTAGTTATTGTCATGATCTCTATGGTCAAACGACTGGTAGTTATTGCCATGATCTCTATGACCAAACGACTGGTAGTTATTGCCATGATCTCCATGGTGAAACGACTGGTAGTTATTGCCATGATCTCCATGGTCAAACGACTGGTAGTTACTGCCATGATCTACATGGTCAAACTACTGGTAGTTATTGCCATGATCTCCATAGTTAAACTACTGGTTGTTATTGCAGGGATCTCTATGGTCAAACTGCTGGTGGTTATTGCCATGATCTCTATGGTCAAACTACTGGTAGTTATTGCCATGATCAACATGGTCAAACTACTGGTAGTTATTGCCATGATCTCTATGGTCAAACGACTGGTAGTTATTGCCATGATCTACATGGTCAAACTACTGGTAGTTATTGCCATGATCTCCATAGTCAAACTACTGGTTGTTATTGCAGTAATCTCTATGGTCAAACTACTTATAGTTATTGCCATGATCTCTATGGTCAAACTACTTGTAGTTATTTTCATGATCTACATGGTCAAACTACTTGTAGTTATTGCCATGATCTCTATGGTCAAACTACTTGTAGTTATTGCCATGATCTACATGGTCAAACTACTTGTAGTTATTGCCATGATCTCTATGGTCAAACTACTGGTAGTTACTGGAAAGCATATGTTTCCTTCTTTGATGTTCTTCCTCTGACCGGAACCGTGAAACCCCTCGAGCTCCGACTGTGCCGAACAACGGATGCATCACTGTAAATGATTGCAGCAGCCGCAGGTGAGAATGAGTTTTGATGTATGTGATGTCATCAACAACACGCTATAACTCCCAACTTTTCCATGAAAAAATGTTCTGGTATCAATTTCCAGAGGCAGCACGAATCTCGAAACCACATCGTTCTGAAAGAGAAAGAAAATTTCGCAAAACAGATGGTATTTGAGCTCGGACCCCCTGGACTGCAGCTACAGCACTAATCACTTTATCACCGCGGCTTATGAGTAAACAAAGTGATGAAATGAATAGTGGACGTAAAATCAATTGATTGTCTACGTTATGAAGCATGTTACTTGATCCATATTGTACAGCAGACGTCCGTGTTGATTCTCAATTTAGATTTTTGATTACTTTTTATTCATAAAGGAAAAAAAAAAATCTATCATGGCAACGCGCAACTAAAAACATAACAAAAAGCTTTAGTCAATGACATGTGGAAACGAAATAATGCAATACTTTTCAATTTTATGAGAGATACACAAAACTATGTTGTGCTGTTTACAGCATTATTCAATTTCTTGTGTTTGTCCGGGATATGAATAGGACCAAAGAATAACGACCCTTGTCCAGTACAGTCGCCATGAGGTGTTTGGGTCATAAGAGTTTTTTAAATTTTACATCCGATAGAAATTTAAAAATATATTACCCTTTAGCGATTGGAACCCTAGATCTCCTGTTTTGGAGCAATTACGCCATCGATTGGGGCATTTGCTCATAAGACGTACAATGAAGCTATTGATTGGGCCATTTGTTCATCATACGTACAACTAAGCTATCGATTGGGCCATTTGCTCATCATACGTACAATTAAGCTATCGATTGAGCCATTTGCTCATCATACGTACAATTAAGCTATCGATTGGGCCATTTGATCTTCATCATACGTACAATGAAGCTATCAATTGGGCCATTTGCTCATCATACGTACAATTAAGCTATCGATTAGGCCATTTGCTCATAATACGTACAATTAAGCTATCGATTGGGCCATTTGCTCATAATACGTACAATTAAGCTATCGATTGGGCCATTTGCTCATAATACGTACAATTACGCCATCGATTGGGCCATTTGCTCATAATACGTACAATTAAGCTATCGATTGGGCCATTTGTTCATCATACGTACAATTAAGCTATTGATTGGGCCATTTGCTCATCATACGTACAACTAAGCTATCGATTGAGCCATTTGCTCATCATACGTACAACTAAGCTATCGATTGGGCCATTTGCTCATCATACGTACAATTAAGCTATCGATTGGGCCATTTGTTCATCATACGTACAATTAAGCTATTGATTGGGCCATTTGCTCATCATACGTACAACTAAGCTATCGATTGGGCCATTTGCTCATCATACGTACAATTACGCTATCAATTAGGCCATTTGCTCATCATACGTACAATTAAGCTATCAATTGGGCCATTTGCTCATCAAACGTACAATTAAGCTATCGATTGAGCCATTTGCTCATCATACATACAATGAAGCTGTCGATTGGGCCATTTGCTCATCCTACGTACAATGAATCTACCGATTGGGCCATTTGCTCATCATACGTACAATGAAGCTACCTATTGGGCCATTTGCTCATCATACGTACAATGAAGCTACCGATTGGGCCATTTGCTCATCATACGTACAATGAAGCTACCGATTGGGCCATTTGCTCATCATACGTACAATTGAGCTATCGATTGTGCTATTTGCTCATCATATGTACAATTGAGCTATCGATTGGGCTATTTGCTCATCATACGTACAATTGAGCTATCGATTGGGCTATTTGCTCATCATACGTATAATTATGTAATAATAAAGTAATTAAAAAATATTCTGATAAGCAAAGTTGGCAGGCATAGACTCATTAGATAAGATCGAACATCTCAACCAGAAAAAGATATGTGGCGAAAAACACTACAAGCCCTCTGCGACGTCTAACGGCGCGGGTAGGGTCAAGAATAATCAGCAATAATAATGATACAAATAATAATAATCATCATCCTCATCGAGTGCTATCTCAGCAACGAAGGTTGACCATGAGCGCCATTCTGTTTTGTCTCTTGCTTTGATGGTACAGGTTGTCATAGGCTGATTTGTCCATCTTTTAATGTTACTCGTCCATGTTAGTCTTGGTCTGCCTCTGGCTCTTTTACCTTGTATTTTCCCCTCCAGGATTACTTTTAGTAGGCTGTTGTGTCTTTTAACATGACCCAAAAATCGCATTTGTCTCGTTTGAATTGTGTTTAGTAGTTATCTTTTCCTTTTTAGTTGTTTTAAGACTTCATCGTTTGTTTTATTTTCCTTCTATCCAATTCTACCTATTCTTATATATACATATACATTTCAAAGGCTTCAATTCTCTGTTATATTTTCTTGTCTAATATCCATGTTTCTGCACCATATAGAAATGTTGAGAAGACATACCATTTTGCTATTCTTAGTTTTAGCCCTGGTGTTATTTGTTGTCTGTGACGGTGGATGGGACGGAAGAGTCAGCAATAACCAACGGTCAAGAAAGCGAAAACAGCAAAGTGTGTGGTACACAAGAGGCATGTTCAGGACACGAAAGACGAATGTGGCTGACCACCGTGAAAGAGATTGGAGCCTCATCACGTACTAGTCCATAGGAAGCCATGGAGAGGAATTCGAACTTATGTGGGAGGAAAGATCTTAAAATAATAATACACATTTTTTTTTAAACTTCATCTTTGACACTCAATTGCAAAGGGTATTTAGTCAATTTTGTTCTATTTTATTACAATGTAGGTCTTTCTTTTGGTTTAGCTTTCGTCCAATGACTGCTCCAGAACGTTCAATTTCCGAAGATTTTTCGCGTAGTCGTTGTGACTTACGACAAGCTGCGATATCAACGTCTTTCGACTCAAAACGTGCGACTTCAGCTTGCGTTTGTGGTTTGTGTTGTTGTCTTCTTTCCTCAATCCCTACTCGTTTGGCCAGTTCGGTTAGTTTGGGTCCAAGATCGACAAGGGAAAGTTTCATAGGATCCAGAGAACGTCTGATTCACTTATCAAAACATCAAGACAGTTACATCTACAACAATGTGAGGGGTTGGATATTATCAGCTTTCTAAGAGAGGCCAAGATACCATAGTCCTCATAAACATCGGCCACAACAAAAGGAAACACTGCATTTACTCCAAACTCAAGATAGGTACCGCCTGTCAAGGCCACTGCACTCTAGATGATGTGACAGCAAAACAAATCTAGAAGACTCCACCAACCCTACATCTTCGAGTACATAGATTTTAGAAGAAGAAAAAAGTAGCTTGCGCCCAATCCCTTGGAAGAGAGACTTTTGTGCAGCAGAAACCTTGAAACAGACAACAGATTTCATAAGAGTTGAGGAGTCCCACACTGAGGGATCGCAGCAGAAGCAGAATATTCAACTCTCAGAAGTAATCTACATCTCTCGGTTTGACACACATCATTTCGTTACTCAAGTTGTTTTACGAGATGATAATACCAGCCTAATCAAACCATTCTATAGTCATCATTGGCGATGAGACTACGCTGTTCGGGGGGGGGGGGGGGAGATTGATAAAACTCGAACCCAAACACATCACGGCAACTGCACTGGACAAGTGGCATTTATTCTCCAGTCCTACAAATCGCCACCAGTAGACCCCTGTAATAGGAACATTTAGACATAGGTTTTTATAAGCAGGGCGTGGTGATATTTAACCTTTCCCTTTGTCTTGCTCCTTGCTATTTCGTGTAATGATCTCAGTTAACTTCCAAATGTCCTATTCAGGCCATCTTCTTGGTTGTATCTATGTGTCTCCTTTTTTTATCTGGTGGTATCCCATACTTCTAAATTAGCACGAGCATTGTTTTGTGCTTCTGCCATTTCCATCCTTTCATTCTACGCAAGAACCTATTAATGAAAACCTGTACCATCGTGACTCTCATTTTTTGTTATCTAAATGTTTCACGGCGGAAAAATTAACGAACTGATTTGACAATTTTTATTTGTGTATTTAACCTTTTGGTTTTTCATGTTTCCTAGTCCAATGAAGGTTCCTATAGTTTTTTGTATCCTTATTTGGTATAATGCTCTGTTTTATATATATATATATATATATATATATATATATATATATATATATTCATTCACTGAGATCAATAACCTAAGATATGCTGATGATGATACTGTACTACTAGCAGAAAATCCTAAAGATCTACAACAATTACTTAATGTAATAAACATGACAAGCAAAAAATATGGACTAGATATGAATATCAAAAAGACTAAAACTATGATCATAAACAAAGAAAATTCTCAAGACCTACAATTAAATATTATAGTGGAAGGAATACATTTAGAGACAGTTCAGAACTACAACTACAAGGGACATACTATAACCAGTGATGGGAAATGTACAACTGAAATAAATAAAAGAATAGGTATGGCAAAAAGTAATTTCAATGCCATGAAAAATATACTAACATCAAAACAAATAAAACCAGGGCGAAAACTAAGACTAGCAAAATGTTACATCTTCTCTACGATGTATATTCCTGTATGGTGCAGAAACATGAACATTAGACCAGAAAACAGAACAGAAAATTAAAGCCTTTGAAATGTGGACTTATAGAAGAATAGTTAGAATTGGATGGAAAGAAAAGAAAACAAAGGATGAAGTTTTAAAACAACTAAAAATGAAAAGAGAACTACTAAACACAATTAGAGCAAGACAAATGAAAGTTTTGGGTCATGCTAAAAGACACAACAGCTTAATAAAAGTAATATTGGAAGGGAAAATACAAGGTAAAAGAAAAGAGGCAGACCAAGACTAACATTGACGAGTAACATCAAAAGATGGACAAGTCAGCCTATGACAATCTGCACCATCAAAGCAAGAGACAGAGTGGAATGGCGCTCCATGGTAGCCAACCTTCGATGTGGAGACGGCACTCAATGATGATGATTCATTCACTGAGGGAACACAGACCTATGGGCTGAACACGAAAAGAATGGACTGATGGAATATTAAAACACCACGAAACATAACAGCAGGAGAGAACAACAACAGAAGATATGACAGCAAACTTTATCTCCCCCGGTTTATGAAAGGCAAATGAGGAAGGAAAGAAGCAGACAAAGGAGAATCAATTCATTGTTTTAAGAAATGAACATGTTCGACGGCTATTTCCATAACACTTGGCACCCTAGGCAGTTGTCGAAGTACCCCATGTATAGATACGGCGCTATCTACTCCAGATGAGCTGTAGGGTTGTCCCCAGCTATTGAGTGTCTGTCCCTCGCTTTACTTTTCACATTGTGCCATCTCTTATATAGAAATGGCCATGCTTATACACATACATTTTTTTAATATGCACAGAACGGTTTCAAAATCTCGTTAGTAATATTAATGAGGTCATTGAGATAACAACATTATATTGTTAGTGTAATTTTACTAGAACTCCCACTAAATTATCTAGATTATATCAAATAGATGAAGTCTTAAAACAACTAAAAATGAAAAGAGTGCTACTAAACACAATTCAAACAAGACAAATGAGATTTTTTGTGCATGTTAAAAGACACAGCAGCCTGCTAAAATTAATCTTGGAAAGGAAAATACGAGGTAAAAGAGGCAGATGCAGGCCACGACTAATATGGATCAATAACATAAAAAGATGGACAAGTCAGCCTACCTGCACTATCAAAGCAAAAGACAGAGCGTAATGGCGCTCCATGGTAGCCAATCTTCGATGTGGAAACGGCACTCAGTGATGATGATGATGATGATGATGATGATGATGATGATGATGATGATGATGATAGCAAAGAACGCTAGAAATGGAAACAAGAACAGAATTAAGTTACAATTTCATGTCTCTCAAGTATAAATGAAGGCGAGAACAAGAGGGGAAGCGAATAACAATCCCAGGTGACTATAATTTTTACAGGAACACTCCGGACAAAGTGCCAGTGTAGATTTATGACTATGACCTAAAGATCATCGATCTTTCGACCGACTCATAAACACTGACTGACTACTTTGATGGTGAAATATCTTGTTCCGGACATTAACAAAGAAAGCATTACTTTACTGCAAGAGTTGGTTAGATGAAGTGACACACTTGGGGTGATTTATGGGATTGAAGTTGTAGGCGAGAACATAACCTGACCGACAGGAGCGGTACTAAATTACAATGAGTGCTTTCACGATCTTGTGACATCACAAAGTTCAGTGACATTGAATTTCAATGAAAACTATTCTGTTCATCGATCTCTCTTCCAGATTTCTTTGTAGTTTTTTTTTTATCACATCACCACAGTGGATATGTCAAGCCGATAGAAGGGAAATTTAAGAACCGAATTCTGGTATAAAAAACGACAATTTACAGACAAATTGTAGGGTACCTGTGATTACGTCCTGTTAACGAATAATTCACAGAAGCATTGTATCTTTCTTTGGGATATACTGAGTACATGAAACTGAACCCCAAAGATCATAAAAGAAAAGAAGATAACAAAAGAAAGCAACAAAAAAGATCTCGGTCTGAATAGTAAGAAAACAGAAGTAAAGGTCATATCAAAGTAAGAATCATCATCATCATGCAGCATAAAATTAAACAGGACAAATCTAAAACAAGTGCAACGCGTCAAATGCTTGGGCACAATAATTACATCAGATGGAAGATGAACAACAGAAATGAAAAGCAGAACAGCTCAGGCCAAAATAGCATTTGAGAAAATTAAAAACGTCTTATGCAAGAAGTCTATGTTAATATAAGTTAGAACGAGAGTTCGTCTGTGCTATGTAGAAACAATTCTGACCTATGGAATCGAATCTTGGACAGCTCACAAATAAAGGAAAAGACGATTAGAGGCCACAGAGATGGGATTTCTCAGAAGAATGTTAAAAGTTCCCTGGACAGCTAAAAGACCAGTGAGGAAGTTCTCAAAGAGGCCAACACAAAAAGAGAGCTCTTTAAAAAATCAGAAAGAAACAATAAACATTTTTCGGGCACATCATGAGAGGTGGGAAGTTGGAATACTTGGTTACTACTGGGGAAATACAGAGAAAGAGAGACCGCTGATGACAAAGAGAGAAAATACCAGATATTTTGGTGTCATGGCATGGAAAACGGTCAACAACAGAATTAATACGATGCACTGTGGAAAGAAGATTGTGGAAGGACATGATCGCCTATACCAACCGGTATGGCACATGATGATGATGATTTGCTTCTTTTTAGCATACTCTTTGTATTTCATGTTGTCACAAATCGCTCCAAGTTTTACTTCTGAGGACATAAACAAAATTAGACTCTTTTTTCTTTATTGCTTTTGTGAAGTTGTTTCTGTGCAATGTCTTTAACCGAGACGTCTCATTACTCCCCTTACGCTTTCAGTGAGATTCATAGCATTCTTCTGTTAATATGTTCTATTATAGAATTGTTCTGTTACATTACATTTTTTCACAGACATTTCCCTATTTATAAATAGTTTAGTCTAGTTGATTTGCATTACATAACAGAAGACTCAATAGTGTTGAAATCCCTACTGAACACGTTCGACAGTATGAAGTACCCCTGTCACACACTGGAGAAAGCTTTCAAGACGGCTTGAGTTTAGTTACACGAACTCCGTACCACTGGCAAAGCTCTTGACACCAATCTCCTTAGTCCGCTCTTACTACATACGTTGCAGGTGACAGTGGCTCTGTTATTTTCTCCTCTAATCGTGGTCAGACGAGGGAATATAATTATAAGATTGTTACATTCTAATTATTATTCTCCATGAACTTACACACACAAGCTATTGATTTTATCGTAAGCAACAAAATATGCCATTATTACTACATATTTAAAGGCAACCGATGGAAATATTCATTATGCTGTGTGTAATACAGAAACTTAAGTAGTATAAACTACAAACTGATCAAGACCTGACTTTACTTCCCAGATGGTCTCCCTTATAACAGTTCTCATCAAAACAAACTAACTAACACGGTAAGAATCGCTGTTGTCATGTGGTGGTAGTTTCTTTCAATTACAGAGGAACGGTGGGGAAAGGGAGGAGTTCTCCATCCATGTTTTAAAACGTATGTAGATTATGGTGTTGAGGTGTCCATATTTTGTTGGCATACAAGTCCTTAAAATGCAGTACCTATGGGACAGACAAGGTCCAGTTTCTCACATAGTACTTGGAAAATCATGAACAAATCTATCATGCATGCAATACAGCATCAGCCCTGTGGCATTAAATTAACATCAATGTCTTTGGAGAAAGAAGAGGCATGACCTGCCGCTAGGGTATGACTCAGGTAGGCGGGCTAAAGAGAGACAAAACAAAGACAACCGGAGATACACAGCGAGGGTCAGACTCGGAATACCCTGTGAGTGATGAATAAGAATCAAGGTAAAGCGAGAGATAGTAAGGTAAAGGTAATGTAAAGGTAAAGTACGAGACTTGAACCGGCGTCTTACCACACGAGTTTACACCCATATGTGCTCGGCCGCCTATCCAGAAATGTTCGGAAATTTCTGTAAAGATAGTGCTTGTCTTATACAAATAGACAAGAACAAGGTAAAGCGAGAGTTAGTGCTTGTCTTATACAATTAGACAACAAGAGGTATCTCCTACTGGCTATTTTAGTGGCATTAAGCAAGTAAAGAAAGTAGAGGTACAAGTCAAAAATATGTTCAGGGGTTAGGTTGGTGGATTTGTAGGGGGAATATAGAGGAATAAAGGGCAGGGAAGATATGTTTATGTCTGATCGACATATACAATTATATCCAAAATAAATTCAAAATAAATTCAAAATAACTATAGATTGCAAAGACTCATACATTTATAAAGGTATTTTCAAACAGAAGTTTCAATAATAATTTGTGTGCGAGTTAGCAATGAGACATCATGATCTTCAAATATTTATTCGGATTCCGTTAAGTTCCTTGACCTGGGTTCAGTAATTCCCCAGAAAGGAGACACGAGTTTCACTGATATGAGGGGTCTGCCATCACACAATAACAAGATGGAGTTTGTCAGGACTGACCAATTCTAGAATACCCATTTGCTTAATGCACTGGAAATTCGGATAAGCCATTTTTTTCGCCTCTTAAATTTATTTTCTCAACGTTTCTCAGAATCGGCATAATCCCAACATTGTGGATCAACAAACTAATTAAATTTGGAACGGAATTTTCACATCAGCCAATTATTATTTTTTTAAAATTGGATATCTTTTCATCGAAAACATATTTTTATGTGGCTTTTCACTAATCAGAAAAAAGAGAGCTTCGTTACTCATCGGACGTGGGCTATACAGAGTATAGAGCTTGTGACAATAACTTCCGGTGTCATGGCGACTACGTATTGTTGTTTTTATGATTCGGCTCTTGCTGATATATTTAAATGATTTACGCGACAGTCTAGTTGTGAAAGTATGTGTTGCTATTTCCCGTTTGGTGTAATGTTTTACTTCTGACTGGAGGATGGACTGTGAACTTTATCGATATTTAAGTGGAATATGATTTATTCTTCCTTTGTGTCGTTTGTTCGCGGTTCGATAGGCAAGCACATGGTTCGACAACAATGTCGGCGGTAGTCGGGTGTGTTCAACCCGTATGTGAAAAGTCTGCGTCAGTGGAAGGGGCGGAAGAATTTGAAATAATCAACGGCCCAGAAAGCGAAAACAGCAAAGTGTGGGGTACAGATGAGGCATATTCAGAACACGAAAGGCGAATATGGCAGACCACCGTGAGAGAGATTGGAGCCTCATCGCGTAACAATTTAAAGAAAGCCATGGAGAGAAATTCTAACTACTGTTTTAAGAACGAAATAAAAATAGCTACGTGGAATGTTAGGACCTTATACCAACAAGGAAAACTAGAAAATCTTATGGTAGAAGCAGAACGATTAAACATAGATATCTTAGGCATATCAGAAACAAGATGGAAGGAAAGTGGATATATACAAGACGATAAATATACATTTATATATTCAGGTAACACAAAAGACATCAAAGAGGAGTAGGCATTCTAATAAAACGAGAGCTACAAAAATATATAAATACACAATTGACATATAATGATAGGAATATACTAATAAGAATAAAGGCAAAACCATTCGACATTGCAATATTACAGACATACGCACCCACTCAAGACTATACAGACGAACAAATAGAGGCATACTATGAAGATCTAAACACAGTTATGAAGCAAGTGAAATCATCAGACATTTTGATTATAATGGGTGATATGAATGCTAAAGTAGGAAAAGGTAAATATAAGACCATAATAGGAAATCATGGTCTAGGAAAAAGGAATAACAGAGGAGAAAGATTAATACAATTTTGTGAACAAAACAGACTGATAATATGTAACACCTTCTTTGAGCAAGAGAAAGGGAAATTATACACATGGAAAAGCCATGGAGACAAGAAGAGAAATCAAATAGATTACATAATGATAAAAGACAGATTCAGGAACAGCGTCAAGAAATCCAAAACCTACCCAGGAGACATTAATTCAGACCACAATCCCGTAATGATAAAAATGAAAATCAAATTAAAGAGAAGCAAACAAAAAAACTAATTCAGCAACACCAATAGATATAACAGCGTTAAACCAGAAAGATGTATAGGAAACTTATACTTTACAAGTAAAGAACACATATCAGAAGCTACTAGAAGAGGGGATTGAGCAGTACAGAAGAGAAAATCCTGAGGAAAAAGTCACAACAAAATGGCAATGCATAAAAAACAGCATGCAAGAATCTTGCAACACCTTGCCCAAAAAGGAAAGTAACAAAAAACAAAAATGGATAACAGACAAAATATTAGAAAAAATGGAAGAAAGAAGACAAGCGAAAAACACTGCCAGATACAAGGATATAGACAATGAAATTCGGAGAATGTGCAAAAAGGCAAAAGAAGACTGGCTCAACCAAAGATGTCTAGAAGTCGAAACTATGGAAAGTAAACAAAAATTAAGAGAGATGCACACAGAAATAAAGAGGCTGACGAATAAAGACAAACAAGCTACAAGAAACGGATGTATTGCAAACAAAGAGGGAAGAATACTAACAGACAACAAAGATATAATAGATAGATGGCAAGAATATATAACAGAATTATTTCATAACGAAAGGGACAAAAAGCCAGACATAAAATGTACATATAACTATAAAATCCTGAAATCTGAAGTAGAAAAAGCTATAAAAACAATGAAAAAGGGAAAAGCAGCAGGGCCTGACAATATACAAATAGAGATGACACAGGCTCTAGAAGAGTTTGGCGTCGAAGTGATCACAGATATATGCAATGACATATACCATACAGGATAAATACCAAACGATCTAAAAACATCAACTTGCATTGCATTGCCTAAAAAGAATGGTGCAGTTGAATGCAGTGACTTCAGAACAATAAGACTAATGAGCCAGGTAACAAAAATTTTACTAAAAGTTACACAGGGAAGGATTCAGAATAAAATCAATACTGAATTAGATGAGCAACAATTTGGATTCATAAAACAGTAGGACAAAAGAAGCCATATTCAGCATGAGAACATTGATTGAAAAGTACACAGAAGTAAACAAACCAATATATGCCTGCTTTATAGACTAGACCAAAGCTTTCGATAGAATACACCATAACCAACTTATAGACTGCCTAAAGGATATAAATCTAGACGACGCAGACATACGATTGCTTGTTTCATAACTCGTGCCCAACTTTTAAAATCGATAGCTTTTTAACCGCTTGGTGTAAGTTGTTCAAAATTTGCATGTAAAGTTATAATGATTAGAACCCAACAGGGAATTAATTTCATTAAAAAAAACATTTGGTTATTATTGTTGCTTATTTGATTTATATAAATTTATAACGACCCATTGATGTAGTCAAAACTTAATGTTTACAGTATTTTAAGTTAAAAATAGCGAGTAAAAATCCATACACTGTAAAATTAACGTGTTTGCACGCTTTCACCGTGGTTTTTTTTACACAATTAGACACTTGTAAAAAACATGAGAAATTGTGTGTTCCATTTCCGTTCATTCAGAGGTGGAAACGTGGAACGATAACATTTATCATTAGTCTTAAAATGAAATTCTGCAGTTTACAAAACATCGCAATAAAAATGTATGACTATTATTGCAAAGAGGCTAAACGAGGAAGATTATTTCATTCTTTAGAAAACCCTGAGAATAGGACAAGACACATTTTGGATTTATCTAAACGGTCATTTAATCGCTGGATTCAAGCACGTGACCGTCAATGTTCCAAATATACAAAATCACAAGGAAGAGCAAAAATGTGGGATAATTTCGATAGTGAACTTATTAGAAGTGAAATTCGCAAAATGTTGGGTATGAATGAAACTGTTACAATAAGAAAATTAAAAATTTCGCTGAAAAAGAACAACAGTATTGAAATATCAAAGTCTACATTATGGAGGAATGTGAGAGCTGCAGGCTTTACATTCAGAAAGTATTCCGATGGACGAAACATCATCTGTGAGAAGCCACATATAGTAGTCATGAGAAGCAAGTACTTACGTGAAGTAAAAGAGGTGCGCAAGCAAGGTTATGATATTGTGCACTTGGATGAAACATGGATCAATGCTCACCACACTAACCAAAGGGAATGGCAGTCATCAGATGGAAAGTTTAAGAGATTAATACCTAGCATCAAAGGACAGCGCTTAATAATTGCTCATGCAGGTAGTCGACAACATGGCCTAATACAGAATGCAGAGCTCATTTTTCTTTCAAAATCCATAGACAATCGGGATTATCACTCTGAGATGAATGGTCACATATTTAGACATTGGATTGAAAATTCTGTTCTCCCATCACTAGATCGACATCTTGCCTAATAATGGACAATGCAGCGTACCACAACATTGTTGCACTTGAAGATAAAGTCTCGACGTCATCCAGTACAAAAGATGCTATTAAGATATGGCTCACAAAGGAGCACATACAATTTAATAACATGTACTTAAAACCTGAATTACTATCTCTAGTAAAGCAAAAACAAAGGACAAAGATTTTTCAAATAGATAAGATTATCCAAGAGCACGGTCATATACGTTTGAGGCTGCCACCTTACCATGCTCATTTAAATCCAATAGAAATAATCTGGGCAAAATTAAAAGGACAAGTGGCAGATGAAAATACAACATTCAAAATATGCGATGTAAAGACTCTTGCTAATCTCGCTTTATTAAATATAGACAAAGATTATTGGGCTAAATGTGAAGACCACGTCTTAAAACAGGAAGAGGAATATTGGAAAAATGATGGTTTGTGGAATGTTCAACCCCAAACAGTTAATAATCTTTTAGACTCGTCTGATTCAGAATGAAAGTATATAGCCCCCACAATGTTGGCCCCTATATTACCTTAAATTAGTTCAACAAACGGCCCTTTTCAGGACCACACAACTATGAAAATTGGACATACAGGTATACCTTGATATTATCGTCTGTCCTCGAACTGAGAAGACAATAATTCTCCTGGTGTTTTGTCTCATTCAGTTATTTCCCCATTACGGCCACGCCTTTACCTAGTGAAAATTAATTAATGATAGACCAGCAACTACGGTAATTTCTATTATTTAGGGGTTCACAATTTACAATTTTGACAAACATCAAAGAAATTCGCCGCTTTAAGAAAACTGCAGCTGCAAGATATTTGTTAAATATACATTTAAATGGTCTTTTGCATTCTAATAACATTTGGACAATTTCAACAGTTTTTAACAAACGGTTACTGAGTAATAGCGTTTTGAAGTAGGGCACGTGATTTGAAACGAGCTATAATATGTAATTTGTACTGGGAGCAAACAGCAATAATAAGATATAACAAGGAGAACTCTACACCCATGGACATAAAAAGAGGAGTAAGACAAGGATGCATCCTATCACCAAGCTTGTTCAATCTATACACTGTGCAAATCTTTAAAAACATATCAGAGATACCAGGCCCAAACATTAATGGAAAGATAATCAATAACCTGAGATATGCTGATGATATTGTTCTACTAGCAGAAAATCCTAAAGACCTACAACAATTGCTTAATGTGATAAACATAACAAGCAAAAAATATGGACTAGAAATGAATATGAAAAAGACTAAAACTATGATCATAAACAAAGAAAATTCTCAAGACCTACAATTAAATATCACAGTGGAGGGAATACATTTGGAGACAGTTGAGACTTACAACTACCTGGGACATACTATAACCAGTGATGGAAAATGCAAAACTGAAATAAACAAAAAAATAGGTATGGCAAAAAGTAATTTTAATGCCATGAAAAATATACTAACAACAAAACAAATATCAACAGAGCTGAAACTAAGAATGGCAAAATGTTACATCTTCGCAATATTCCTGTATGGTGCAGAAACATGGACATTAGACAAGAAAACAGAACAGAAAATTGAAGCCTTTGAAATGTGGATTTATAGAAGAATAGGTAGAATTGGATGGAAACAAATGATAACAAACGATAAAGTTTTAAAACAACTGAAAATAAAAAGGAGACCTACTAACTACAATTAAGACAAGACAAATGAAATTTTTGGGGCATGTTAAAAGACACAACAACCTACTAAAAGTATTATTGGAAGGAAAAATACAAGGTAAAAGAAGCAGAGGCAGACCAAGACTAACATGGACGAGTAACATCAAAAGATGGTGAAGTCAATCTATGACAGCCTGCACCATCAAAGCAAGAAACAGAGTAGAATGGCGATCCATGGTAGCCAGCCTTCGTTGCGGAGAAGCACACGATGATGATGATGCTAATATTTATTCAACAATTGGCACTGTTTTGGATAATTTTGTCAGCACTATGCCAGACCGTCTTTATTTAACATGATAATGTTATCATACCCATATATGGCTCGGTGAATCTATAGCTGAACCATAGCGGATGCGAGTTCCCCAAATACTGCTTGCCAGTTGATTTAAAGACTTTTAACCTTTCCATTGAATTATTTTCCAGATAACGATTATTATGTTGTAGTAGGGTAGCAACAAATCAAAATATGAACAACGCGGAGCGATATAAAGGATCGGAGAAAATGGGACGACCACTGACGATTGCATCGAACGTAACTTTCAAGGATGAGCAGGCCGTACGTCGAATATGAAGTCGTAGGGCAAATTAGAGAAAGTTGGCTATGACCAGAAAAAAAAACGGAACAAATGGAGTGAACGTTTTATATCGACACCAATATTTTGATGAAAGTCACGACACCAAGAAATTAGATGAACATAATGTTATCTAACATTAGATGAAATTGTAGAAGCAACTCGCTATATTATATTATATATTAAAATATAATTGATAGCTATATCGTCTATATCTCTTGGCACTACCGTGAACTCGTATATTTTCTAGTGCCGAAGACGAATGTGTCGGGCCGAAAGAGGAAGATATTGCGGCTTTGTTGTAAATTAGCGACATAACGCTTCCACGCTGACTTAACTGGTGAACTCAGCTAATAAGGGAAAATTGGCAAAACTTTTACATTGATCACTGAAATATTCAAATCCTGATTATTTCTTTCCTTCTCTAAAACATTGCTATGATTAAGGACGTGTTATTTTAATGCATTTCACTCCCTGGATGTATTATTAATGTTTGTAGCTAAGCATTAATTCCGTGTTATCTTGCAATTAAAGTAAGCTAAGATTTGCTACTTAAAACAAAGGTTACGTTTACCGTGTTATAACACATTTGCTAGTGCCGTGTAATTTCCTACCCGTGTAATTTCCTACTCGTGTAATTTCCTACCCGTGTAATTTCCTACTCGTGTAATTTCCTACTCGTGTAATTTCCTACTCGTGTAATTTCCTACCCGTGTAATTTCCTACTCGTGTAATTTCCTACTCGTGTAATTTCCTACTCGTGTAATTTCCTACTCGTGTAATTTCCTACTCGTGTAATTTCCTACTCGTGTAATTTCCTACTCGTGTAATTTCCTACTCGTGTAATTTCCTACTCGTGTAATTTCCTACTCGTGTAATTTCCTACTCGTGTAATTTCCTACCCGTGTAATTTCCTACTGAGTCTCCTTAGTGACTTGCATCATTATCAACATTGAGAGCCGTCTCCGCATCGAACGTTGGCTACCATGGAGCGAAATTTCACTCTGTCTCTTGCTTTGATGATGTAGGTTGTCATAGGCTTACCTGTCCATCTTTTGATGTTACTCGTCCATGTTAGTCTTGGACTGCCTCCGCCTCTTTTACCTTGTATTTCCCCTTCCAAGATTACTTTTAGTAGACTGTTGTGTCTTTTAACATGCCCCAAAGGTCCTATTTGTCTTGTTTGAATTGTGTTTAGTGGTTCGCTTTTCATTTTTAGTTGTTTTAAGACTTCATCATTTGTTTTCTTTTCATCCAATTCGTTATATTCTTCTATAAATCCACATTTTAATGCACGCAGGAGACATGCTAACGATTATATCTATGTCTGTTTTGACACTGATTCGATTACATGAGAGAGGTACATGTTCACGACAACACAACTAATACTGCCATTTGGTGTCCACCATGTCTGGCTAGTAAGCATTCCATTTACTTTAATTCAGTTTTTTTTTTTAAATACTGTCCGTAAACATTTTACAAAAGCCATATCGCGTACCCTTTAACAGCGATCACTCCGTTAAAAACTAGCACCATTGTAATGACGTCACGGGTCAAAGTTTCCGCTGACCGACAGCCTTATTGTTCCCGGAAGCGTTTGGTTAAGACGTCACCGTCTGGATAAGAAGGTCCCGAAGCTCGATTCCCAGCACAGAGGAAGAAAAAAAAAATAAATCCATAATTTCTTCCTTATTTTCCTCTCCCTTGGTCTCTGGGAGGTGAGATCCGAAGTCTAGATCTCTCTGGTTACGACGATAAAGCAGGAGGCCTCGTGTGCATTCAGCGCATGTTAAAGAAACATAATTTGAAATCGAAAAGAGTAGTACAAATAGGCGCTACACGGGGAAAAATTAATAGGACAAATAAATACAGTATATATGTATCTTTGGGTTAAATCTCTCGACGATAAAAATGAGAACACCTCTGAGGTCGGAGGATATAGTATGATGGCGGGGTACCTGGGCACATTGCTGCCGGTGTAAAAAAAAAAATAGGGTAAAATTTACGCAAAATCGAGTCCCTTGGTACTTCGCTACAAATAAAGAGCTGGCGAGCGCAAACAAACTGACATCGCTTTTAACAAGAACATAGTAGTTATTACCACTGACATCGTTTTTAACAAGAACAAAGTAGTTATTATCCCCTGACATCGTTTTTAACAAGAACAAAGTAGTTATTACCACTGACATCATTTTAACAAGAACAAAGTAGTTACTACCACAGACATCGTTTTTAACAAGAACAAAGTAGTTATTATCACTAACATCGTTTTTAACAAGAACAAAGTAGTTATTACCACTGACATCGTTTTTAACAAGAACAAAGTAGTTATTACCACTGACATCGTTTTTAACAAGAACAAAGTAGTTATTACCACTGACATCACTTTAACAAGAACTAAGTAGTTATTACCACTGACATCGTTTTAACAAGAACAAAGTAGTTATTACCACTGACATCGTTTTTAACAAGAACAAAGTAGTTATTACCACTGACATCGTTTTTAACAAGAACAAAGTAGTTACTACCACTGACATCGTTTTTAACAAGAACAAAGTAATTATTACCACTGACATCGTTTTAACAAGAACAAAGCAGTTATTTCCACTGACATTATTTTAACAAGAACAAAGTAGTTATTACCACTGACATCATTTTAATAAGAACAAAGTAGTTAATACCACTGACATCATTTTAATAAGAACAAAGAAATTATCACCGCTGACATCGTTTAAACAAGAACAAAGTAGTTATTACCACTGACATCATTTTAACAAGAACAAAGTAGTTATCACCACTGACATCGTTTTAACAAGAACAAAGTAGTTATCACCACTGGCATCGTTTTAAAAAGCACAAAGTAGTTATTATTACTGACTTCATCTTAATAAGAACAAAGTAGCTATCACCACTGACATTGTTTTAACAAGAACAAAGTAGTTATTACCACTGACATCACTTTAACAAGAACTAAGTAGTTATCACCACTGACATCATTTTAAAAAGAACAAAGTAGTTATTATCACTGACTTCATCTTAAAAAGAACAAAGTAGTTATCACCACTGGCATCGTTTTAAAAAGAACAAAGTAGTTATTATCACTGACTTCATCTTAATAAGAACAAAGTAGTTATCACCACTGACATTGTTTTAACAAGAACAAAGTAGTTATTACCACTGACATCACTTTAACAAGAACTAAGTAGTTATCACCACTGACATCATTTTAAAAAGAACAAAGTAGTTATTACCACTGACATCATTTTAACAAGAACAAAGTAGTTATTACCACTGACATCGTTTTAACAAGAACAAGTAGTTATTACCACTGACATCATTTTAACAAGAACAAATTAGTTATCACCACTGACATCGTTTTAACAAGAACAAAGTAGTTATTATCACTGACATCGTTTTAACAAGAACAAAATAGTTATTATCACTGACATCGTTTTAACAAGAACAAAATAGTTATTATCACTGACATCGTTTTAACAAGAACAAAATAGTTATTATCACTGACATTGTTTTAACAAGAACAAAATAGTTATTATCACTGACATCGTTTTAACAAGAACAAAGTAGTTATTACCACTGACATCATTATAATAAGAACAAAGTAGTTATTACCACTGACATCATTTTAACAAGAAGAGAGTAGCTATTACCACTGCCATTATTTTAACATGAACAAAGTAGTTATTACCACTGACATCATTTTAACATGAACAAAGTAGTTATTACCACTGACATCATTTTACGAAGAACAAAGTAGTTATTACCACTGACATCGTTTTAAGAAGTACGCAGTAGAGTTGCTATCGTTGACAGCATCTTAAAAAAGAAAAAAAAAACACCTAATAAAGTTATCGTTGACTAAATCTTGACAAGTAACAAAGAGAGGTATAATCGATGACTTCGCGACTGACTGAATCTTGACAAGTAACAAAGAGAGGTATAATCGATGACTTCGCGACTGACTGAATCTTGACAAGTAACAAAGAGAGGTATAATCGATGACTTCGCGACTGAGTGAACCTTGACAAGTAACAAAGAAAGGTATAATCGATGACTTGGCGACTCAAGAATCAAACCTATTCTTAGTGATCTACTCTTAAACGTTGGACTTCTATGAAAACGTTCGTATTGCCTCCACGACAACACCTAACATGTTGAGAGAACAGACCAAGTTAACAACTATTAGCAATTAAAGAGCGGAACCTTATCAGTCCGTCCGCTTTGTTTAAGATATACGGTTTGAACGAATGGGGGAAGTTCTTACGATCCGACGCGAAATTATTTCCCGAATAACATTTTGATAATATGATTTGTATCGCGTGGTGCTAAAATGATTGCTAATGGACAGATGTTTATATTTCAATGTACTACATTTTGCTTTTGTCTCAGTAGGTAATGTCATATTTTTATGTAACTGTTCATGTAGTTTTTTTTATATTAATTAATGCAATTTTGGTATGATGTATAGGGTTCTAAAAACTACTGTTGCGTGATTTTATTTGTAAAAATTATGATTTAAATGATTATTTTTTTGTTTTAAATGGGCACGAAGTAGTTTTAAACATCATCATCATCATCAAGTACCGGGCCTGCTGGCGTAGGTGATCATGTCTCTCCACAATTTTCGATCTTGACAGTTATTTATCACTTCTGTTGTTGAACATCTGCCAGGCCATTCTCTTAAGCTGTCTGGTATTTTTTCTCTTTGCTTCCTTCTATCTCTTCGTCCCTCAATTTTTCCAGTTGTTACAATATATTCCAGTTGTTCTCTTCTCATTACAGTTTTAAACATGAACAGTTATTAAAATGAAAATGCGATGATTAACACAAACAGAGAAATATGCGCACGTCTATTTTGCCAACATAATACTATTAATGTCAAAATGGACATTAGCAATACAAGATAAGATAACTATTATTAATACTAAAATGTCCTTACTTTTAGAACATTAAGAAGTAGAACTTATTAAAAGAAGAGTAAAATAACAAGATTCCAACCACGCCTTAATAAGCGAATTGGGAATATGGTTTTAATGACCATTCTTTTGCGTGACCAACAGTACGGGTTAGTATTACGCAAAGCCGTTTTACCTCCGCCCTCACTACTGGGAATTAAAACCGGGGCCTTCTGATCATTAGTAAGCGCATTATCCACTCAGCCATCAAGGCTTCAGAAAAAAAGAAGCGTAGGTGAAACGTCCAGAGATACATTCAGAAATAAAGAAGCAGTATTGGTCTGATAACAAGACTAACATAAAGCAGCGATTTGCACAAAGTTAAAATAAGAACCAGATTTAACAACATTTTAAAATAATTCTTTTACGTGCTCGACTAGATGCTGAAACCCACGGTTTATCGTTCGCCTTTACTAGGACCAGGTAAATGATGTCATCAATCATGGGGCGTGGAATTACTTAAGAAAATAAACCGTTCACCTTTAGCCCCAAAGCTACAACAGCATTCTAAATCTGGTTTACCAACTGCATCGTGATGCTCAAGGCATCAAATATATATATTTACAGTCTTGCCGAATATTCTAAGGGAAGTCGGTAAATTATTGTTGTGTTCAGTGATGAATTACTGAGCAACAAACATTAATTCAAAGATGTCCGTTTTACCTGTCGTGAGGACGCTGATATGAACATAACTAAGTGACTGAGAAGAACTCCCAATTCATATATCCGGACAGCGAAGGAGTCGCTTATGATAGATCCTGACTGCACAGGAATCGCTTAGGACAGATCCAGCAGGAGACAAGACAGTAGACGCTAGTGTGAAAACAGGTGAAGTGAATTTGAGAAAAAAAAAATGCTGATTCTAGATCCATGAAAGAAGAAAAAAGAAATATCTGAAAGGAACATTAAACGAACCATAAATCCATCGTCTTTTACGGCTGACAGGGTTTTACCACTACTACTACTACTACTATCACCAGTACCTCAACTACTACTACTATTACTACTACTACTACTTCTACTACTACTACTACCACCAGTACCACTATACTACTACTACTACTACCACCACCAATATCTCAACTACTACTACTACTACTATCACCAGTACCTCAACTACTACTACTACTACTACTATCACCAGTACCTCAACTACTACTACTATTACTACTACTACTACTTCTACTACTACTACTACTTCTACTACTACTACCACCAATATCTCAACTACTACTATCACCAGTACCTCAACTACTACTACTACTATCACCAGTACCTCAACTACTACTACTACTATCACCAGTACCTCAACTACTACTACCCCCACTGCTACTACTACTACTACTATTACTACTACTACCACCAGTACCTCAACTACTACTACAACTACTACTACTACTACCACCAGTACCACTAAACTACTACTACTACCACCAGTACTACCACCACGACTGCTACTCCTACTACCCCCACTACTACTACTATTACCACTACCACCAGTACCACCAGTGCCACCACCACTACTACTATTACTACTACTACAACCAGTACCAGTACCACTACTACAACTTCTACTGGTATTACTCCTACTACAACCACCACTACCACTACCACTACTACTACTACTACTACCACTACTAATACTACTATTACTACTACTACTACTACCACCACTACTACTACTACTACTACAACTACTACTACTACTATTGCCACTACTACTACTACTACTACCACCACTACTACTACTACTACTACAACTACTACTAATACCACAAATAATGTTATAAATCGTACTACTACTACAAATACTCATCATCTGTATATAGCCAGATCTATTACTTCTTAAATTTATTCTTCTTTGGGTGTCACGATTTCTTGACATCTTCAAAAAGTAGTTTACCGTTGTTTTATGATTGGTTCTGACCACTTGAGAATTACTATAATAATATATATACTACTACTATTACTATTACTATAAACACTACAACTACTACTATTACTACACGAACACTACAACTATTACTATTGTTACACTAACACTACAACGACTACTATTATTATACTAACACTACAACTACTACTATTACTACACTAACACTACAACTACTACTATTACTACACTAACACTACAACTACTACTATTACTACACTAACAATACAACTACTACTATTATTATACTAACACTACAACTACTACTATTACTACACTACCACTACAACTACTACTATTACTGCACTACCACTACAACTACTACTATTACTGCACTAACAATATAACTACTACTATTACTACACTAACACTACAACTACTACTATTACTACACTACCACTACAACTACTACTATTACTACACTACCACTACAACTACTACTATTACTACACTAACAATACAACTACTACTATTACTACTAACACTACAACTACTACTATTACTACACTACCACTACAACTACTACTATTACTGCACTACCACTACCACTACTACTACTACTACTACTACTACCACTACTAATACTACTATTACTACTACTACTACTACCACCACTACTACTACTACTACTACAACTACTACTACTACTATTGCCACTACTACTACTACTACTACCACCACCACTACTACTACTACTACTACTACAACTACTACTAATACCACAAATAATGTTATAAATCGTACTACTACTACAAATACTCATCATCTGTATATAGCCAGATCTATTACTTCTGAAATTTATTCTTCTTTGGGTGTCACGATTTCTTGACATCTTCAAAAAGTAGTTTACCGTTGTTTTATGATTGGTTCTGACCACTTGAGAATTACTATAATAATATATATACTACTACTATTACTATTACTATAAACACTACAACTACTACTATTACTACACGAACACTACAACTATTACTATTGTTACACTAACACTACAACGACTACTATTATTATACTAACACTACAACTACTACTATTACTACACTAACACTACAACTACTACTATTACTACACTAACACTACAACTACTACTATTACTACACTAACAATACAACTACTACTATTAGTATACTAACACTACAACTACTACTATTACTACACTACCACTACAACTACTACTATTACTGCACTACCACTACAACTACTACTATTACTGCACTAACAATATAACTACTACTATTACTACACTAACACTACAACTACTACTATTACTACACTACCACTACAACTACTACTATTACTACACTACCACTACAACTACTACTATTACTACACTAACAATACAACTACTACTATTACTACTAACACTACAACTACTACTATTACTACACTACCACTACAACTACTACTATTACTGCACTACCACTACAACTACTACTATTACTGCACTAACACTACAACTACTACTATTACTACACTAACACTACACTGGAGCCTCGTACTTTGAACGGTCCTAACTTTGAACGTTCCTGAGTTCGAACGATTAATTCAAGAGAATTTGAATCCAAATTTTGAACATTACTTTAATATTTGAATTGCACTTGAGCAGACATAGTGGTAAATCAAATATTACATGTAATGGCATTCGATAACTCTACTGTGCGCCCACGTCATCTCTTACCTTACGCTCATGTGCTTTCAGAGCTTTATTTCACTTTAATTTAGTGTGTGCGTGTTTATATATAACCTATTAACTATAGAACACAAGAAGAGTATGGAAGCAGCGAAGCTCAAGAAGAATGTATCGACGACATGAAAAAGGCACAGATTGTAAAACATGAAGATGGTACACGTTTGTCGGACCTAGAATTAGGGAGAGAGAAACAGAACCCCCAAACTCTGTAGCACTAAGAGACAGGAGAGACAGACATATATGGAGGTAGAGAGAACACTAGAAGGGCAGTTTTTCGAAGTATTTCTGGCAGGGGACTTCCCTTCCAAACATTAATGACAATTATTTTTAAAATATACTAATTTTTTTACATAGTCATTATTATCATCAGTTTTACAGCAGCTTCGCATCGCTATGCATTTTGATGCCTTTACCGCTTCGAAGCAGTAATTTTTCTGTTTATATCCATGAGCTACACGAGACACTAGAACTCTTCACTACGTTACAGTTAATGACATTTTCCTTCTACCCTATAATATTGATATATTTTATTTATTGCTTTCACATGTTAATGTATTATTCAGGAATTCAGTTGTGTTTTATTTACCTTAAATTATGCTGTTTAAGTTTATTAAATTTGGTACTGTTTAGGATCTGGTAATGGATTAATTCATTTTCCATTATTTCTAATGAAAAAAAAATGAATTTGGAATTCGAATAACTGAAATTCGAACGGCCTCATGAAACGACTTAATTTCTAAGTATGAGGCACTATTGTACTTGTATATCACTTTCTGATTAAAACATATAATCCTAGGTAAAAAAAAAAGGCTCTGAAGTCTAATGTTATCTCTCGTCAGACTTTGGACTTAACCTCAAGATAGTAAGTCTAATCTTATCACGCATTTTATTAATGATGTTTACTTTTATTTCTCGCTATTTAACACATTACACAAAGTAATGTGTATTACTCTCTATTCCACATTCAAATTGATTAGGATAAATTACATTTTATATACTACAGCCATTTTTGGCTAGAAATTGAAACTTATACATAAAAAAGTGTCGCTTTATTTAATTTTTGAAATTATGTTCTATCACATATCACCGATGCAGAACACAATTTTGGTGGAAAGTTCACATTTTTTTTTTGCGATGTCACAAATAGAGCTACTGAAATACAAATATAATTTTCATAATTAGATTAGGTACTTCCCTAACGATATCTCCAATCATAAATGCAACATAATCTAAAGGCTACATCAAAATGACCACGTTGAAGCTAAAACAAATTAAGTTTCGTTTTGCTTTTAAAAGGAAAATGACTATTTTTTCCCTTGTGTTGAAATAGTAGAACTCATCGCAAATCGGTTTAATAAAAAATGTTAATGCAACTTTATAGTGACAAACAGCATTCAATACACACGTTTTAAACATTGGCACAGGCATACACAGAGACGTATGCCACATTAAGTGCATGTCAGCGAGGAGATTAACGTCAGCGTGTTGATTACAACGGATGAGAAAAATGTTTCACTCAAACAATTCTGTTCAGAGTTGTAGAACATAGCGAATGCTTGAGTTTAAGATGAACATTAACTATTTAAGAGTAGCAGAAAGGGTCAACAAACGTGGAATGAGTCATTAAATAAGGCAACAATCAATCGTTAGAAGGCATTTGTATGCGTCAATACAGGAAAAAAAGGAAATGTAATAAAATGTGTGTTTATAAAGAATATTTAAAACGATGAAGTCTTAAAACAACTAAAAAGGAAAAGAGAACTATTAAATACAATTCAAACAAGACAAATGCGATTTTTGGGGCATGTTAAAAGCCTACTAAAAGTAATCTTGGAGGGGAAAATGCAAGGTAAAAGAAGCAGAGGCAGACCAAGACTAACATGGACGAGGAACATCAAAAGATGGACATGTCAGCCTATGACAACCTGCATTATCAAAGCAAGAGACAGAGCAGAATGGCGCTCCATGGTAGTCAACCTTCGTTAGGGAGATGGCACTCAATGATGATGATGATTAAAAATAGGATAGGGTACGTGTACAACAAGAAAAGGAAGAAACACCGTGTGTGTGTGTGTGTGTGTGTGTGTGTGTGTGTTTGTGTGTGTGCCCGCGCGCTAGAAATAAGATATAAAAGTATGTATGTCTTCTTCTTCTTCTACCTTTTTAGCTCCCAGTGGAGCATAGGTCTTCAACAAACACTTTCCAAGTCGTTCTGTTTTTTGCCATTCTTTTAAGATCATTCCATTATCTTCATCTCTGCTTCTATCTGTCTTCTCCAAGAATTCCATTTGTCTTCCTCTTTGTCTTTTCCTCTGGGGATTCCAAAAAAGGGCCTTTTGTGTAATACTCTCAGTTGGCTTTCGTAGTGTGTGTCCTATCCAGCGCCATCGTCTTCGCTGTATCTCTTTATCCACTGGTGTTTGACTGGTATATTACAATTATTCTATGTTAGTGATTTTGTCCTGCCATTTCCATCCTTTTATTCTGCGTAAGCATCCATTAATGAAAGTCTGTATCTTCGCCATTGTCAATCTTGTTGTTCTCCATGTTTCACATCCATGTAATAGGACCACCTTAACATTTGAGTTGAAAATGTTTATTTTTGTATTTAACCTAATTTCTTTGAATTTCCATATGTTTCCCAGTGCAATGAAAGCTCCTCTTGCTTTTCATATCCTTATTTTGGTATCATTTTCTGTTCCTCCCTTTTTATCTATATTACTGCCCAGATATATGTAAGATTGTACATCTAATAGAGGTATTTCTCTTAGTTTTATTTGGTTATTGCCAACTTTATTAATTCTCATGATGTTGGTCTTATCTCTATTAATCTTCAGTTCTAGCTGTTGTGATCTCTCATCAAGTATGCTCATTTTATCCTGCATCTGTTGATGGCTGTGTGATAGGACAATTGTGTCATCAGCAAAGTCTAAATCATCAAGTTGTTTGGTCAGTGACCACTGGATTCCATTACTGTTGTTTTGAGTTATTTTCATAATCCAAACTATGGCCAGTAGAAAGAGAAATGTAGACAGAAGGCATCCTTGCCGTACTCCTGTTCTTATTAAAAAAAAACTAAACATACTAAAAGTATGTATGTGCGTCTAGAAATAAAAATAAAGAGAGTGTGTGCATGAAGAAAAAGGAAGTAACACTGCGTGTGTGCGTTTAGGAGGGAAAAAAAGAGAGAAGTTAACGTGTGCGTCTAGAAAGAAGACGAGAAAGCATGTATAAAAAAAAGAAGTAAAAACAAAAGAAGAAAAGAAATATGTACACCAAGAAAAGAAGTATTAAAGGTATTTGTATGCATGCGCGCGCGCGGACACACACACACACACGCACGCACGCACACACACACACACACGCATGAAGAAAAATTAATAGTGAACGTCAAGAAAGATGAATAAAAAAAAGTACTTATGTTGTGCCCTGTTTATAATGTTTGTTTGAGGAGAATCACATGGCCATACTAAGCTCATATCAAAAGTGGCGTTTCTTTTTTCAATCTTTTCTTTGGAGCAGATCTTTATATATTAATTTGAGCATGTCTGAACGGTTCAAAAGAAACACAGAATCGAGGACCAGTCTTGAACAAAATGCATGTTGAATACCAAAAAAAAAAAAAAAAACGAAACCGCAAAGTGCAAAACACAGTTAACGGAAATAACTAAGGAAAAGAGCGTCCAAAGATATTAAGCGGAATGGCTCAGGCCAAACTAGCATTTCAGAAATTTAAAAACGTCTAATGTAACAAGTCTATGTCAATGGAAGTGAGAAAGAGAGTTCATAGGTGCTATACAGAGCCAATTCTGATCTATGGAAGCGAATCATAGACAGCAGACAAACAAATGAAAAGACGATTAGAGGCCACAGCGATGACATTTCTCATAAGAATGTTGAAAGTTACCTGGACAGCTAAAAATGACCAATGAGGACATTCTCAAAGAGGCCAACACAAAGAGAGCAACTCCTAAAAAATATCAGAAAGAAACAATCAATATTTTTCGGGCACATCATAAGAAGAGAAAAGTTGGAATACATGCGTACAACTGGCAAAATACAGGGAAAGAGAGATCGCGGACGATAAATAGAGAAAATACTAGATAGCTTGGTGTCAAGTCATACAAAACTGTCAACAACTGAATTGATACGATGCAATGTGGATAGAAGATTGTGGAAGGACATGATCGCCTACGCCAACCGTTGTATGGAATATGATGATGATGAAGAAAAATAACATATATTTTAACAAAACTTTATATATTAAGGGTGTCTCACTCGGTAGCAAACCCATCATCTCCTCAGTAATTCAATCACCACTGAAAATATTTGAACTAATTTTGAACAGGAGTACACAGCCTATAAAGCAGCCTCTGCTAAATACAGAAGAGAGGTCAAGATATCAGCAAAACAGAGCTAGAAAGACCAAACAGAGAGCCTCAATCTAGACAAAAATGGACAGATACTCTGGAAAATTGCGAAAGCTCTGAGCGATGAAAACAACTGTTGACCTTCAATAACATTAGCACACAATCAGAACATCCACACAGGCAAAAGGGCAGCAAACATACTGATAGAAACTTACAAAAACACAAGTAGAATAAACATTCCAAAAAACCAACAGAAAGCTGCAAAAAAGGAAAACCAATATGCAAAACACATGCCTTTAGCACCAGAAGAACACCAGACAAACATCTTTACACCAACAGAACTAGATATAGCCCTCAAAGGAAAGGATTGAAGCTCAAGAGTTTCCCTGGAAAAGATGGAATCACCAACGAAATGCTCATAAAACTGGGACAGAAAGCCAAGGGCCAACTTCTAAGGATAATAAATGCCAGGTGGAAGAGAGGTCAAATGTCGGCAACCTGAAAAGCAGCCATTATGGTGCCCATCTTCAAACATGGAAAAGACCCACTAGACCCAAGTAGCTACAGACAAATAGCTTACTGAGCTGCCTGAGCAAACTCATGAAAAGGCTGGTCAACAGAATACTCATGTGCCATTTGGAGACAAAACAACAAATCGTACCACAACAAAGTGGTTTCCGTCAGCACAGATCAACTGAAGACCTGATCACCTACATCACACAGGAAATAGAAAATGCTTTACAAGAAAAGAAACACACACTGACAGTGTGGGTCGACATGGAGAAGGCTTTTGATAGGGTATGGAGATAAGGATTAAAGAACAAGCTTCTCAGACTTGGCATCTAAGGCCTTTTATTAAATTGGATATCTCAATACCTGCAAGACAGAACGACCAGAGTACAAGTACATGGACAACTAAGTAAGAAAGCCAGAATCAAACAAGGTGTCCCACAATGTGGAGTCCTATCCCCAATGCTCTTTTTAATTTACATAAATAACATCGTAATGGGCTTCCACCCAGAATACACTCAGCAATGTACGCAGATGACCTGGCGAAATGGGCACGTGAAGAATCTATGTCAGTGGCTAGCTCCAGAATGCCCTATGAAAACTTGAAAAATGGACAACACCAGAGTACTACCAATTAACGACAAAAAACTACATACACAATTTTCAGCCTATCAAGAAACACACTCTCTGCAAAACTGAAGATAAAAGACCATATCCTTCCTAATGTCAAATCCCAACATATCTTGGCGTTACCATGGATCGCTGAATGACATGGATAAATCAGATAGACAAAGCAAACAAAAGAGCCAGAAAACGAACAGATATTATGAAGAAATTGGCAGGAACGGACTGGGGAGCAGACAGCAATATCTTGAAACGACTATACGTAGGAAGAGTAAGACCAGTCCTAGAGTATGAAGTCACAGCCTGGGCTACAGCTTCCAAATCACAGCTTATCAAAATTAATAGAAAACAAAACCAGGCTGCCCGTATCATCCAGCAGAAAAACACACAAACAACAACTACCCACATGACTCCTCGTCACAAATAAACACAGATGACTCTGCTATAAATGGCACCAGAAATGGAGGAGGTGTGTTCTTGAGGCTGAATAACCAGGAAGAGATCACCAAGTCAACAGATACTGTGAAATTTTCAAACAACAAAAAAGCAAAAAATAAAACCCTCAAAGTCGCTGCAAAACAGGCTATCCAACACTAAAATAACATGCACAACAAATTGGTGATACTGACTGATGCACTGTCAGTCCTAACAGCTCTAAAGAAACCCTAGGAACAGTGAGCTAGATGACTTGAGAACAACCCTAGACCAACTGTGCAATAACTTCCAGAGAGTGGTCATCTAGTGGATACCATCACACTGTAATATACACGGAAACGAACGCGCAGACAAATTAGCTAAAGAGGGAGGGAGATTACCACAAGAGGTATCTGGTCAGCTACGATGAAGCCAAATCCATTATCAAAGGTCAGTACCATGAAAAATGGAAACAAGAACACACAAAGTATAACGCGAGGGATGGATACCTCCAACTATCAAGGAGGGATCAAGTCATCATACTACGCCTACACACTGGCCACAACAGAATGAGAAATCACATGTACGCCAAACTCAAAATAGGAACTACCAGCCAACGCCACTGTACACTGGACAACATGACAACAAAACATGTTCTACAGGATTGCCCCCAGTACACAGACCTGAGAAGGACAATGTGGTCCACACCAACCTCCCTGGAAGAGAAACTATACGGGGCAACCGAACCACTTAAACAGACAGCTGCCTTCATAAGAGAGTCTGGAATCCTAACCTGAATGAGCCATGATCGCAGAAGATGAAGAACCGAAGTACGTTCACTGTGCGATGGATGAAATGTGTTTGTAGTGCATGCTTAATTGTTGCGACGCTGAGTAGCGCAGCCTGCCTGACGCGCGTCTCTGTCTGATGGGTGAAGGTGCTTACACAATACGATTGTTATTTGTGACCGTTAGTGTACAGTATCTATGAGGTCACACAGGATAGTTGAGTAATGTTTTGGTATACTCTGGAAGAGTGAGTGTTTAGTTTAGTGCTAAAACCCATAAAGAAATGGCGGTTCGGTAGCAAGTGAAACAGGATGTACCGCTTTAAAGAGTTGGTACTGTAATGCTACTTTTGATGTGATCATTATTTTTGTTTTTATCTTTGTTGCTTTTCAGTTGAGCTGCGAAATTGGCATCACTCAGCACCTCCTTCACCTCTGCCCAAAAATTCCCCAGTTTTATTAGCAAGCTTTTTTGACATAAGGTCACCATTTTCTTTAATCGTATTTTACGATATCCTAGCTGTTGCATTGAGTCATTTATCCTGATTCATAGCGTAAATTGAAAGCATTTGAAGTGAGGCAGAATTAGGATCGGAAAACGGCTAACTGAATTTGAAGAAGAAGATCAATTAATTGTTATTTTATATCTGATGACAATGATCGTTCAAATGGTACAAGGGCAATTGAGTGCAGCGTTGGATGAAGTCACTGGACCGTTGAATTAAATTCTACATGCAGGCAGATCCTGATTGTAGAAGATCAGCTGACTTTCAGTGAACGCGAAACACAATCATGAAAACATCAGGCTTCTAGACAATAGGATGATCAAACACAATCATGAAAACATCAGGCTTCTAGACAATAGGACGATCAAACACAATCATGAAAATATCAGGCTTCTAGACAATAGGACGATCACACACAATCATGAAAACATCAGGCGTCTAGACAACAGGACGATCACACACAATCATGAAAACATCAGGCGTCTAGACAACAGGACGATCACACACAATCATGAAAATATCAGGCTTCTAGACAATAGGACGATCAAACACAATCATGAAAATATCAGGCTTCTAGACAACAGGACGATCACACACAATCATGAAAACATCAGGCGTCTAGACAACAGGACGATCACACACAATCATGAAAATATCAGGCTTCTAGACAATAGGACGTTCAAACACAATCATGAAAATATCAGGCTTCTAGACAATAGGACGATCAAACACAATCATGAAAACATCAGGCGTCTAGACAACAGGACGATCACACACAATCATGAAAATATCAGGCTTCTAGACAATAGGACGATCACACACAATCGTGAAAATATCAGGCTTCTAGACAATAGGACGATCAAACACAATCATGAAAACATCAGGCGTCTAGACAACAGGACGATCACACACAATCATGAAAATATCAGGCTTCTAGACAATAGGACGATCAAACACAATCATGAAAATATCAGGCTTCTAGACAACAGGACGATCAAACACAATTAGAACACACAGAATCAGTCTGTGAACACTTTCAAGATTTGCATACTCAAGTTACACAACCAAAAGTATCCAGAAATCCACGTTAATTGTAGCTCATCTTTGCAACGCATCACCGTAAAAACAATGAAAGAAAGGATCAGCAATAAAAAGATGGCTGCGTGTATAACAATCTTCATGTCTATTCGTTTATCTCTTTAAAAAAGAAACACAAGCTGGTAGAATAAGACGTGCCACCGCTTTATGAAGATGGTGACCATATTTTGAAAAAAAGGAAGAAGAAAAAAGAAAACGCCCATAACCTATTTCTGACGTCTGGAGAAAGATCCTCTGACGGGGTGGAGATTAAAAAAAAAGTGAAAAGAAATCTGCATTCCGATGATGCCGATACGCAGTGTACAGGTTAGAGTCCTTGTTTATCTCCGATATGAAAAAAAAAAATGACGACAACCAATCGAACTAAGAAAAAAAAAAACTCTTACAAAATTTGCCAACGACGGGTTTAGTCTCGTTGGTCAGTCGTTTTCTCCTGAAAGATCAGTTTGATATGTTCAATATATAAATTTGATAAGTGATTGTCTTAATGAGCTTGGCTTTACCATATATATCTTCATCATCTTGCTATACCAACTAGAAACGGCTAAAATAGACACATTTCAACATCATAAGACAACAACAAAAAACGTGTGCAGAAAACTTTTTTCGTTAGAATATTTAAAAAAAAACCCATTGTTGTTAATAGCATACCGACAAAGGAATCAATAAATATTGAATCAAACCGTTCACTGGAAGCAGCACACAAGGTACTTTATCCGTTATACATTCTCTGGGACATTACATGTAATGAAACAATGTTATCCCTGCCTTTAGGGAAGTTTTCGAAGACATTCATACTGTAAATATGCTGACTGTCATCAGTGACACACAGCTGACTGCATGTGTCAGGGTCGGTGAACAACAGAGCTGATCAGGACCCTACTCCACCTCCAAGCGGTGCTCACGGAAACAGACTATCCAGTCTGGCCTTGCGAGTAGGTAAGGCAACCCAGTACTCCAAAGAGCCGTGTTGAAGTTGTATGTGTTGGGCCGCATATCGCAGCCTAGCTGCAAACCACAACACAACATATCTATGCACACTCACCGTCTTTTTAAAGGCGGATCTTCTTCTTCTTCTTCTTCTTCTATCCTTCCTCTGCTGCCGTTGGCGTCGAGGGGAGAAACAATGTGCGATTCTTTTCTCTTCTGTTGGCCTCTTCTGATGTTATTCCTCCTAGTGACTCTAGTATTCCATTTATCCATCTCTTTCTCGGTCTTCCTCTTAATCTGGCGTTTTCGTAGCGTTTATTTAAGGCTCTTTGAGTCATTGTTAGTTCTTTTTGTCTTGTTATGTGGTCGAACCAATTTATCTGTTGTTTCTTTATGTATTCGATGGCTGGTTCAATTTCGAGTTTCTTCCTCAGGTCAGTATTTCTTACTCTGTCCCTTAAGCTGTTTCCTGTCATTCTTCTGACACATTTCATTTCGGTGGTCGTTATCTTTCTTATTGTTCTAGAGTCCAGCAATAAAGGCGGATAATGAAGAATATTCCACAGACTTTTGGTAGTCATCGGTGAACGTGAGAAAGAAAGAGACAGAGAGAGAAGATTTCCACCAGCATAAAGACCTAGGTATTTAAATGAATTAGGGGGCCTCGGTAGCCTAGTTGGGAAAACCACCCGACTGGACTATCGACGTTCGGACAACCCGTGTTCGATTCTCGCTGGGAGCAGTGTGAGTTGTACGCGTGGTTGAAAAAAAAAATATCCCCACGGTCGACCCGGCCGTTGGCAGAAATGGGTACCAGGGTGTTACCCTGGGAAGGAATGCCGCCTCGCATCGTGAGTTTGAATGCTTGAACCGACACTATCCAGAAATCTCCGAACATTTCTGGAAATGCGGCCGAGCACATATGGATGGAAACTCGCGTGCTAAAACGCCGGTTCAAGTCTCTTACTTTACTTTTACCTTTACCTTTAATAGAAGTCCCCAAAAAACATATATGCTGATAGCGTCACTATCTTTCCTGATGTATGACCTACAGTCATCTGCAGGAGTAAGGCCGCGGGAAGAGAGAGAAATCCCAGAATAAAACCTTAAAATCGTGGCGTCTTCACCAAAGCTAGATATATATAACGTCATCTATCACAATCGCCTCTGCTCGCAAAGCTGAAAAAGTCATACTTCTTCGTTCCTTTCTCATTTGCCTTTCAGCGTCGAGGGGAGATATAATTTGGCGGTCTTTTGCTCTTCTGTTCGCCTCTGCTGCTGTTATGTTTCCTAGTGCTTCTAGTATTCCATCGATCCATCTTTATCGTGGTCGACCATTGGGTCTGGTATTTTCCCAACGTTTGTTGAAGGCTCGTTGTGTTGTGTTTTGAACTTTCTGCCTTGTCACGTGGCCAAACAATTTTATCTGTTGCTTTTTGTATATTCTATGGCGGAGGCTGGGGTGCACAAGCTCCTGCCGTCGCAAAAGCAGGGTCGGCGCACCATCAGTCGACCAAGACCTAGCATATCTACCTCCTCGTGGTCTCCCCTGGTAACAGTCTGTGTCAAAACAGACTGGCTAACAGAAGCTAGGATCGCCGTGTGTCCCCGTAGTGGTGGCTGTTACTGATATAGAGGACCCAGTATTGCAGTACCTCTGGGCAGGACTATAGTCCGTTCAGAAATTCATAATCACACCTGAATTAGCTTTGCGTGATAACCGTTTGTTATTTTCTTTTCAAAATTTGCATGTAATCTTAGAATATTGATGACGTTATAGAAATATTTTTTGCTCTGAGAAATTTGATCTAGTTTAAAAGTTTTCTTCTTTAGGCTATATTAAATTCACCCTGTTCGAATTTGACACCATTTTAGGATATATACATTAATTTGTTGCGGTCGTTCACGTAAAATAGTTTGGCTATTGGCAGGAACACTAACTTCAGTAAGATCCCGTGTACAAAACTGAATATTGAACGACATGACGCACCACGGCCTTGGGTTTAATTACCGAAGGGAAGGCGAATCTTTATTAATTTTGTGAAGACTCAGTAGACAATTTGTTGACTTTAAATACCAACATTTATATCTATAGTCCGTTCAGAATCGTTTGCCTAGACATTAATTTATTTTTTTCAAAAACTTATTGTTCATTTGCATTGATCTTTTGAAGTTAGGTTTAGAATACTAATGTCGCTATAAAAACATTATTTGTGAGAAGCCACATCTAGTAGCTCTTAGAAGCAAGTATTTACGTGAAGTGAAGGAAATGCGCGAAAATGATTATGATATTGTTTATTTAGATGAAACTTGGATCAACGCTCATCATACAAATGAAAAGGAATGGCAGTTAGCAGATGGAAGTATTAAAAGATCAGTACCAAGCAGTAAAGGGCAACGTTTGATAGTTGCACATGCAGGTAGCAGACATAATGGGTTGTTGCAGAATGCTCATCTCGTTTTCATTTCAAAATCCATAGACAATAGAGACTACCACTCCGAAATGAATGGGCACATATTTAAAGACTGGATCGAGAAAAGTATCCTTCCAATATTAGATCGACCTTCTTGTCTGATAATGGACAATGCTTCATACCATAACGTAGTTAACGTAGAAGATAGAATCCCAACATCATCAAGTACAAAAGATGCAATCAAAACGTGGCTCATAAAAGAACACATACAAGTTAACGACAGCTACTTGAAACCCGAATTGCTTAGCCTTGTAAAACAGACACAACGTACAAAGATATTTAAAATAGACAAGTTAATTCAAGAACATGGCCATAGATGTTTGAGACTACCTCCATATCATGCACACTTAAATCCTATAGAACTAGTTTGGGCAAAAGTTAAAGGACACGTAGCATATACAAATAAAACTTTCAAATTATGCGATGTTGAGACACTTACAAAACAGGCTCTATCAAATATAAATAAAGACTACTGGGTAAAATGTGAGGATCATGTGTTACGACAAGAAGAGGAATATTGGAAAAAGGATGGTTTGTTGTTTGTTCAGCCGAAAGCAGTAATCGACCTATTTGACTCGTCTGATTCTGAATGATCATTACTCTGATTAAGTCTACAGATAAATAGTTTGATTTGCAAAATTTCCTAGTTGATTTGTTAAACAGTTTATTGTTCAAGACCACCCAAGCAATCAAAAATATTTTATAAGCAAACCAACAACCATTACTTTGAATGGAAGCCTGCTTGAGTCAGTACAGAAGTTCAGCTATCTTGGATCCACTATTACAGCCACACTTTCCTTAGATGAGGAACTAAATGTACGTATTTGAAAGGCAGCGACAACATTTGGGAAACTCACACCAAGAGCATGGAACTATATCAAATTGACTCTACGAACAAAAGTTCTATATATAATTTAAAATTTGTATACTTGCCACCAAGTAAAATTGTATGGACACGCCTATGGGTCATCGTTGCACTAGATTACTGTAAAACATTTTGATTAGGGTCAAAATAATAGTTACATGGGCAAAGATCAAAGGAATTCGCCGCTTTAAGAAAACCGTTATAGCTAGACATCGAGTAACACATATGTTCTCGTGACATGGATATTTTAACACCGTATGCCAAAAATCATGTGAAATCATCAAGAACTTTTTGAATTATAAATCATAACATCTCGGCAAACGATTCTGAACGGACTATAGTAGTTTCCCAGCGTAGCCTGGGACAGACGAACTCCAACCTCTCCAGAAAGAGCCGGGAATGTCAAGAAAGCCATTACAACCCGCCACATCTAATGAGTCAAAGAGCAGCAAGCTCGTATCAACTCGTGGCAATCAGTTAATAAAAATATGAATAATAATAATAATGGCGGGGGCTATTCCTAGCTTTTTTCTCAGTTTTTCATTTCTGATCTTATCTCTAAGACTGTTTCCTGTCATTCGTCTGACACATTTCATCTCATTAGAGGTTATTTTTCTTATTGTTTTTGCATCTAGGATCCAGGTCTGGCATTGTAGCACAATGTTGGAATGAAGATTGTAAAAACGTCATACTATTGGGTAATTCCTTTCTGCTCTATAGTCTTACTACTATAGATAACTGTGGACATAACCAACCAAGTTTCAGTGATTTCAATCACTTCAAGTTGCATTTTAACTTTACACTGAGAGATTGCTATGATTAAACTGGAGCCTAAATGGCTGAGTGGTTAGTGTTTTCGCTTCCTGATCAGACGGGTCCGGATTCGATTCCCAGAGGTGTTAGATTTTCTTTCGGACCAACAAGCTTCGGAGGTTCATCCAGCCTTTAAAAGTAGGTACCATGGGTTTTTCTGAGTAGTAAAGGCCATATGGCTTGATACCAACCACATCACCCAAAAATGTGTCGTGGTCACGGACAAATATGGTTACTAATACATATTTTGTACACGCCTAGCAAAGCTATAATTTCACTAAGAAAATTTGCACGGATTTACATCATTTCTGACACTTCTATTATATCTCAAGCATTCTGCACCATAAAGAAATGTCTAATTTAATGAGCACTTATGCACTGAATATTAACAGTGGAGACATAACGTATTCTTTTACTGCCTGCGTTTATACCATTCATTTTCCTTTAATGTGTGTCATAATAATAAACATAATAATAATAATATTAATATTAATAACAATAACTGAGGTGATGGTAGTAATAATAATTCATTTATTAGAATTTTTTTCATTCTGAAACTGATGAGTATATTATTCAGCACGTACGGAGCTCGTGGGTTTTTCACGGCTCATGTAAGAGATAGAACTGTGATGGAAGAGAGCGTGGTGCTTTAGCACTGACTACTGATAGTTTAACAGGTAAATGAATTTAAATATTTGGGAACATTGTTAAGCTCAGACGGAAGATGTACAAAAGAGGTGAGATGCAGAATGGCTCAGGTAAAAGCAGCTTTCCAAAAAATGAGGAAGATACTATGCAATCCATTTTTGACAATAGAAACAAGAAAAAGAGTTCTTAAATATTATATAGAGCCAGTCTTAACATATGGATGCGAATCATGGACAATATGACAACAGACACGAAAATCACTGGAGTCTGTAGAAATGTGGTTTTACATAAGAATGTTGAGGGTACCAACCACATTTTTGCGATTAAAAGTAAGATTTTGCACAGGGCTTGCACTTATATCTTCTCTGCTAAGAAGAGTAATGAAAAAGTTCTGAAAGATGTCAAAGAAAAAAGAGAACTAATTTCCAATATTAGGAAGAGACATTAATCATTTTTTGGCCATGTAATGAGAAGAGAACAACTGGAATATATTGTAACAACTGGAAAAATTGAGGGACGAAGAGATAGAGGGAAGCAAAGAGAAAAAAATAACAGACAGCTTAAGAGAATGGCTTGGCAGAAGGTCAACAAAAGAAATGATAAATAGCTACAGAGATCGAAAATTGTGGAGAGACATGATCACCTACGCCAGTAGGCACGGTACTTGATGATGATGACTAATAGTTTGACTAAGAAAATTATGACTGTCACTAAAGCATTGGCATGAATTAAGGCACATACTTTCACTTATATACATGTGTGTTTCGTTTCCTTAGTGTCGTAATTAGTTTTCCCAGAAAGATTGCAATCTGCTGGACTCGACGTTAGTGGTTAGAGTCTCTGGGGAGGTCAGGTCTAACAAATGTCTGCTTTATTTTTGTGCCAAGTTACGTGACAGCAACATGTAATGAGATTGCTGACAGACCCGTTTGGCTGATATTGAGTGTGAATTGGCATTGAACGCGTTGACACTAGAATCAGTACAACCGTTCTTAGTTGACCGTTCTTTACGAGAAAGCAGGCAGTGTAACACTTACCCATCAAATGTGACACAAAGATCAGAAAAGAAAGGGGAAAGCCAAGAAATTACCCAAGAACAACAGAGTTAGCCAGATAAACATTGTATTGATCTGCACGGAGAAGCAGGCTCGGCATACACAGCAGCACGTACTCATGAATTAAATGATATATTGTATCAATTTTTATGTTATCAAACTAAAGACAAACATAACCTAATCAGGACCTCGGGTTGGAAGAAGAAGACCCCAGATTTTGGTAGCAACTAATGACATCAATAACAAATTAGCTGGCAGTCTAATAAATCACGGGTTCTGGATTTTTCTGAGACAGAAAGACAGCGATAGCAGAAAGCTGACCAAATAGTCAAAAAAGTTGGGCCGCTTATGAAAAAACAAACAAAAAATGGGGACATTAACATCGTATTCTATACCCTGTGGTACGTGACGAGTGTTCTTTCTTCCTTTCCTTTTCTTTCCTTTTTCCCTTCTTTCTTTCTTCCATTATTTCTTTCTTTCTGTTTATCTTCCCTTCTCTATTTCTTCCCTTCTTTCGTTGTTCCCTTCTTTCTTTGTTTCCTTCTTTCTTCCCTTTTTCCTTTCTTTCTTTCTTTCTTTCTTTCATTTTTTCTTTCTTTCTCTTCCTTTCTGTCTCTTTCTCTTTCTCTTTCATCCTTTCTTTACTCTTCCCATGAAATAATCTAGGTACACTGGGCAGTACTACTAGAATATTCATGTTCGAGGATTTTTGCGATTAAAAGTAAGATTTTGCACAGGGCTTGCACTTATATATTTTCAAATGTGCCTGTTCTGGGCGAGTCTCTCATACCCGGCAATGGAATAATAATATGCATAAGACTAAACGTTTGCATGTGTTCAAAACTATTTCCATGTGCGAATACATAGCTAGATAACACGAACTGAACGTTCTAATTGTTCGATAAACTTATCTATAACTCTGTAGAGGTTTATGAGAATGACGTGTTATTTTGTATATTATCACTGTGTAATAAGTAAGGTAAAAGTAAAGAGCTCGTCACGCCAAGTGGCATATGGGGAATATGGTGTTAGTGACCATAAATTTTACAGACCTTCAGTACATGATTTTTGGGGTAATGTGGTCGGCATTATGCTCGCACCGCTTTACTTTTGCAGAATAAAATCCGGTAACCATTTAAGGCCGGGTGTGCCCGGAAGCCGTCGATTGGGATAGAACCCTACCTCTTGTCCTTTGTAGTCCAGTTCACTAACCACTGAGCTATCGCGGCTCCCCGTGTAATAAGTGCTGTCTGGTTATTACATATCTTCGTAGAAGAACGGCTCCCCGTGTAATAAGTGCTGTCTGGTTATTACATATCTTCGTAGAAGAACGGCTCCCCGTGTAATAAGTGCTGTCTGGTTATTACATATCTTCGTAGAAGAACGGGTCACCAGTGTAATAAGTGCTGTCAGGTTATTACATATCTTCGTAGGAGAACGGGTCACCAGTGTAATAAGTGCTGTCTGGTTATTACATATCTTCGTAGAAGAACGGGTCACCATTGTAATAAGTGCTGTCTGGTTATTACATATCTTCGTAGAAGAACGGGTCACCAGTGTAATAAGTGCTGTCTGGTTATTACATATCTTCGTAGAAGAACGGATCGTCTTTCACCAGTGTATTTATCAAAACTATGGAAGATTAAACGCTTAAACTGCAACATCACTTAAGGAAATATGTTTTTAGAATTGGTCTCAAATATGTTTAAGAATTGGAATCAAAGTGTTATCTCAACATGATGTTTTGAGACTGCAACTCTCATATTGTGCTATCAGATAGCATCTTTCATATCAAATTATTCAAATAATTAGATTTGACAAATAGAATTCGTTCTTATTTTATTGTTAGTATAAGTTCATCAAATTTGGCAATCAGTTTCTCATATTTGATGTTCATACCCAAATCTTATATTTGACATTGATGCCAATTTCTTATATTTCGTATTCTCTAGATCTACTCATACCAATGTCTTCTATATGCTATTCATACTAGTTTCTTATATTTCCTATTTATGTCAGTTTCTCATATTTAGTACTCATGCCATTTTCTCATATTTCGTACTGATACCATATACTCGTATTTTTTGTACTCATGCAATTTTCTCACATCTCGTATATATACTAGTTTTTTAAATTGGTACTCATATCAGTTAGTGATGTTTCATAATCACAACATTTTCTCATATTTCGTGCTCATGCATCTGCCATATTTGGCATTCATACCAGGAACTCAAATCAGTTTTATTTAGGTGGCACTTATACCAGTTTCTCATATTTGGAACTCATAATAATTTCGTTTAGATGGCACTTACACCACTTTCTCATATTTGGAACTCATAAAAGTTTCATTTAGGTGGCACTTATACCAGTTTCTCATATTTAGTCAACTGAATTACTTTTTCACATTTGGTCCCACATATTAGGTTCATTTAAAATAGCTTCACATATTATTGCAGTAACAGTTAGGTTAATTAAATATATGTTTACAGTTTCTAATGCAACATGGCAACTTAATTGTCTAAAATTCTACAGGAACGAACAGTAGCACATATCCGAATGTTATAGTTTACACGACAAATAAACTAAATAGTTGCCCTATTTTCTCCAACTATAAATGTATCACTGATTCGAATCTCCGTGCGTTCGCCCATTACAAAGCCACTCTTTCTAGAAATGAATGCTTAAATCTTCTGGCTATTTCCAGGAAAGTTGTTAATCCGACACCCATTCCATCTTGGCTATCTCTGACGTTTTTCTTTCAGTTCCTGAAATCACACAACAATTCCCAATAGAGTTAAAAACATAGACCTCGAGCAAATCAAACCGTCAAGCAATACACGTAAAAGTGGCTTTTGATCGTGCTTGTGTTCTGTCTTAGATCCTTCTATAATCCACACTTCTGAACTCGCTGTAAATGATAGCTGTATGTTGTGATCGATTTCTCTAAGACAATTCCTCCTTTATTATTAGACCGCACTGACATTGCCTTTATCTGCGCTAGACGGGCGCCAGGTTAAATAAACCTGGGATAAAGCACTAATATTTTGTATTGAAGATTAACGTTTCAATTATCAACATCCATTTTCACACAAAAATAAAAGAGAGCTCAGAAAATAACCTAAGACACTGTAATACAAGAGCATCGTCATCGAGTGCCGTCTCCGCAACGAAGGTTGGCTACCATGGAGCGCCATTCTGCTCTCTCTTGCTTTGATGGTGCAGGTTGTCACAGGCTGATTTGTCCATCTTTTGATGTTACTCGTCCATGTTAGTCTTGGTCTGCCTCTGCCTCTTTAACCTTGTATTTTCCCCTCCAAGATTACTTTCAGTAGGCTGTTGTGTCTTTTAACATGGCCCAAAAATCACATTTGTCTTGTTTGAATTGTGCTTAGTAGTTCTCTTTTCATTTTTAGTTGTTTTAAGACTTCATCGTTTGTTTTCTTTTTCCCTTCCATCCAATTGTACCTATTATTCTATATATCCACATTCCAAAGGCTTCAATTCTCTGTTCTGTTCTCTTGTCTAATGTCCATGTTTCTGCACCATATAGGAATATTGAGAAGGTGTACTGAGAATACGAGAGTAGAAGATTGAAAAGAGAACTTCTTGATTTACAAAAATGCTGTTACCCACCGCTATTTTATCTTTGGTTATATTTATTGCTGTTGTTGCTCAATTTATTGTAAAAAAGACACCTCATAAAAAGAAAAGTAAAATTAATATCAAAATAGAATTTAAGAAATTCTAAAAACAAGTACACATTGATCGATAAAGAAACATGCGAGAGTCACTGTAACGAGAGGCGGTACTATATTCAGATTAAGAGTGGGATAAAACAAAGAGAAGAACATCAATGTTTATTGCTTTGCTTAAGAAGACCAGTGCTGTGGAGTGCAGCGACTTTAGAACAATTAGTTTGATGAGCCATATAACAAAAGTCTTGTTTAAAGTTATATAGGAGATAACTACAAATAAAACCAATATGGAATTAACCGAACAACAATTTGGATTTAGAAAGAATAGTGAGACAAAAGAAGTCAACTTCTGCATGAGAACATTAATAGAAAATGTATAATAGTAAACAAGCCAATTAATGTATGCTTCAAAGACTACACCAACGCTTTTGATATAATACACCATAAACAACTAATAAAATTCCCGAAAAATATACATCTGTGAGATGCTGACATAAGACTAATATGTCATTTATACTGGGAACAAGCAGCTATGACAAAATATAACGATGAGAGCTCAGAACCTATAGATATAAAAAGAGGAGTAAGACAAGACTGCAATCTATCACCATATTTAACTTATACACTGAGTAGATCTTCAAAGACATTATGGGGATGAGAGGACTAAACATTACTGGATATATAATCAATAATCTAAGATATCCTGATGATACCATATTAATGGCAGAAAATTCAGAAGACCTACAACAACCAGTGAATAGAATGAATAAAAAAGACAAGCAAAGAATATGGGTTGGCAATAAATATTTAAAAGCCTAAAACTATGATTATTAACAGAGAAAAGGCAGAAATCTTACAAAGAAATAATGAAGTACATGAAAAAAAAACTAGAAATAGTTTAAGAATATAGCTATATTGGTGACAGTAAAGGTAAGGTGCGACACTTGAATAGGTGTCTTAGCAAGCGAGTTTTCCACCCATAGGTGCTCGGATACTTCTGGTTAGTGTCGCTTGAAGAATCAAAACTCATGATGTGAGGCGGCATTCTTCATCTTCCCAGATTACTACCCTGGTACCCATTTCTGCCAGCGTCTGGGTCGACCGCGGTAGTATTTTTTTTCCTAACCACGAGTACATTTCAACCGCTTCCAGCGGGAATCGAACACGGGTTGTCTTGTCTGAACGTTGGTAGCTCCAGTCGGGTGGTTTTTCCAATCTAGGCTATCGAGGCCCAGCAGCAATCTTGGCCATATAACAAATGACGGAAAATGTAAGAACTAAATAAAAAAAATAGGTATGGCAAAAATCTATTTTTAACAGCATAAAAAAATGTACCCACATCAAAGCAAATAACCCCAGAATTAAAATCACGAACAGAAAATGCTACATTTACTCAACATTTATGTATGGTGCAGAAACATGGATATTAAATAAGAAAACAGAGCAGCAAATTGAAGCCTCTGCAATGTGAATCTATAGAAAATTAGCGATAATTGGGTGAAAGGAAAGGAAGACAAACAAGGAAGTTCTGAATCAGCTGAAAATGATACAAAGAAATACTTAACATAATTCGAAAAAGAAAAAAATGAAATTGTTTGGACATGTGAAGAGGCATAGCACTTTCCTAAAAGTCATTTTCAAAGGGACGGTACAAGACAGACGAGGAAGGGGAGGATCTAGATTAAAGTGGACAGATAACATCAAAAGGTGGACAGTCGAACCTATAACAACATGCACCATCAAGACAGGAGACAGAGTAAAATGGCGCATCCTGGTATCCAACCTTCGATGTGGCACCAATGAATGAATAAAACAGAGGCATGAGTATAGAAGGTTTGGAATTAGTGAATTGGTATGTGTAATTACTAAAAAGAACTAAAATTAGTGTAAGCACACAATTAAATACAAGGTAAACCACATTATGAAGCTTCGGTGGCTGAGTGGTTAGTACGCTGGTTTCCTGATCAGATTGGTCCGGATTTAATTCCCGGTTTTTAGATTGACAAGGCTATGGGATTCACCCAGCCTTTAAAAATTGGTGCTAGTAATTATTGTGGGAAGTAAAGGATATATGGCGAGATACAGACCACATTATCCAAAAATGTGCCGCGGTAATGTAAAAATATGGTCACTAACCTTATATTCCCCCTACACCCGAAATGACGCAGAGGAAACCTTTACTTACAATTATGGTAACGCTGCTACGAAAAGAACTTTGTATTTGAATTATTCTATGACATGCTTAAAGAGAGCCTACACATTAATAAAAAAAAGTGGCAGTAAAAGAAAACGTGCAATAAATGAAAAAGAGCTGGCTTGTCGATCTTTGACTACAAATGACTAGCTCTGAAATAATCCAACTGCGGCTCCTTAGAGGACGACCCACTAAATATCGAGTTCTTCAGATATAATACTTTCAGTATTGTTAAATAAAGTATTAAATAAAGAAGAATCTTAAGAATAACATGGACAGCTAAGAAGAATAATGAAAACGTTCTGAAAAAGGCCAACGCAAAGAGAGAGCTAATTTCCACTGTTATGAAGGAACAAACATCATTTTTTGGTCTTTGGTTATGTAATGAGAAGGGAACAGCTGGAATATATTGTGACAACTGGGAAAGTTGAGGGACGAAGAGATAGACGGAAGCAAAGAGAAACAATACAAGCCAGCTTAAGAGAACGGCTTGGTAAAAAGGCAACAACAGAAACGATAAATAACTGTCGAGATCGCAAATTGTGGAGAGACATGATCACCTGCGCCAGCAGGCATGGTACTTGGTGATGATGATGATTGTTAAATCAGTTAATACGTGACTTTTCCTGTGACAACTATTTCGGTTTATAAATCTTTCAGTGACGATTATTTCATTGACAATACTTTCAGTGGCAAGTTCTTCAGTAATGTCCCCTAGGAAAGCCGCTGTTCAAACTTAGAGTAGTTGGTAGGCTGAAGTCTTAAGCCAAAAGTTCCATGTCTTTGCCTCGATTGAACTGCACACCAACCGCAGCTTCAGATTTGACCCTGACATAATGGGTTTGAGGGTTTTTTTTTTAGAAAATGTCGGCGTAAACTACAGTGAAGGCAAACTGTCGTTCAGATAAAAAGCAAAACTGTATTCATAAGCGACGTGCAATTATGAGAGAGCACAGAATGCAGCAGAGTTGGATTTAATCCCGTGGATTCTTTATATAATTTCAGAAAATACTTTAAAGTATGGCAAAACAAAACACAAACTAATTATAAAAAAATGAAATTGAGGGAAACAAATTGAGGAAAATGTTATTGAAAGAAGAGGATTAACGAGCATCGTCTTAACGCGTGACACATTTTTAAGCTGAAAGTGGGTGAAGATTCAACATAGAGGAAAGTTTGTTCACGCATTATCATGCACGGTAAAATAATTCAGGTTTAACGTTGGTAAGTATATGTAGTCAACTAGACAACACACAAACACAAATCATTGATAGGAAAGCTGTAGAGTTGTTATCAGCTACTTATTTTTTGTCAGTGGTTGATTATTGATTGAGCATTCTTACACTTTCAATGTCACAAAGTCGACGGTTGAATCGTAATAAAAAGCATCATCACCATCATTATCATCATCATCACCATCACCACATCATTATCATCATCATCACAATCATCACCATCATTATCATCACTTAACGTCCCTGTTGGAACGTAGCTCCAATGACAACTCTGAATTTTTTGTTTCCTGTCCTTGCAGGAGATGTTCAGTATGTGCAGCAGTCTGTCCCAGCTCGTCTGTAATGTCTTTCACACACCTTCTAGGTTTTCCCCTCCCTCGTTTTCTTCTGGAAATATTTTCTCTACAATTATCTTCTCAGGGTCATTATGCCATTTTACATGACCAAAGTATTAAATTTTTTATTCGTTTTTATTTTCTTCATCAACCAAACAAAAAATATACAAAGATTCTAAATAGTAGTTGTAGTTGCAGTTAGTCCAAGGCTCAGATATTACTGCAAACGAATTAAAATCAATAATAGTTGAACCGCCCGTGCTAGTGGTGGAATCATCCGGCATAACATCTAATTTCATTGAAGGATCCAAACAAAGTAAGGTAGCTGCAGTTCCCATCACAGCAGCCACATCACACGCCAAAAGACATAAGGCGTAGCCGCACTGAAAGTGAAAGCAACTATCTGTCCTTCGTCACACGATATTCTCGTTCATCGTAAGCACGATCCTAAAAGAACTAAGTTATTTAAAACTATATATTCTTTCGCATTTGCAAGGTATTCAAGGGAAGGAACGTGATTCATAAGCGAAAAGACGGACAATTACCATCATCATCGAGTGCCTTCTCCGCAACGAAGGTTGGCTACCATGGAGCGCCATTCTGCTCTGTCTCTTGCTTTGATGGTGCAGGTTGTCATATGCTGATTTGTCTATCTTTTGATGTTACTCGTCCATGTTAGTCTTGGTCTGCCTCTGCCTCTTTTACCTTGCATTTTCCCTTCCAAGATTACCTTTAGTAGGCTGCTGTGCCTTTTAACATGTCCCGACTATTTCATTTGTTTTGTTTGAATTGTGCTTACTAGTTCTCTTTTCTTTTTTAGTTGTTTTAAGCCTTTATCATCTGTTTTCTTTTCTTTCCGCCCATTACTTCCTATTCTTCTATAAATCCAGATTTCATATTTCTGTTCTGTTTTCTTATCTAATGTCCATGTTTCTGCACCATAAAGGAATGTTGAGGAAACATAACATTTTGCTATTCTTAGTTTTAGCCCTAGTGTTAATTGTTTTGATGGTAGTATATTTTTCATGACATTAAAATTTCTTTTTGCCATTCCTATTCGTTTTTTTTATTTCAGTTTTACATTTTCTATCACTGGTTATAGTACGGCCACGGTAGTTGTAGTTCTGAACTGTCTCCAGGTCTATTCCTAAATCCACTTGTGGATTTTTAGTATTTCATTTGTTTGTGATCATAGTTTTAGTCTTTTTGATATTCTTATCCAATCCATATTTTTTTTGCTTGTCATGTTTATTTCATGAAGTAATTGTTGTAGATCTTTAGGATTTTCTGCTAGCAGTACAGTATCGTCAGCATATCTTATGTTATTGATTATCTTTCCATTAATGTTTAGGCCTGGCATCTCTGTGATGTTTCTAAAGATTTGCTCAGTGTTTAGATTGAACAAGCTTGGTGATAGGATGCATCCTTGTCTTACTCCTCTTTTTATATCAATGAGAGTAGAGTTCACTTTGGTCAATTACCACAAGAAAGAAATTGTTCTTGTCAGTGAGTGCAAGGAAGGTAGAGTCCTTAGCGAATAGCTGACAGTTTTGAAGTAGGCGATATTATGATATTCAATAATGGATCTGTGCTAGCATGCAAGATGTCGGGATGTGATTTTTGAGTCAGAAAAAGAATCAATTATTTTACAACACAGTCTTAATTCAAGAATGAAGGTTGAACCGATGACTGTTGCCTTGGTGTGGGTTTCAGAGACACAGATGAATAGGACAATTATCGTGACGAAATTTAGTTGGTGTTTTAAATGCACAGATGCAGATGAATTGGGCAATTATCGTAGCGAAATTTAGTTGGTGTTTTGAAGGCACAGAAAGACACAGATGAATGGGGCAATTATCGTGGCGAATATTTAGTTGGTGTTTTGAAGGCACAGATACAGATGAATGGGGCAATTATCGTGGGAAAATTTAGTTGGTGTTTTGGAGGCAGAGAGAGACACGGATGAATGGGGCAATTATCGTGGCGAACATTTAGTTGGTGTTTTGAAGACACAAACATACGCATATCAATGGGGCAATTATCGTGGTGGACATTTAGGAAGTGTTTTGAAGACGCAGAAATTATGTCTCTCTATGAGGGGATGGCACATAAGTGAAATGAAAGAAAAATCTCCATCGCGCTATTGATGGCGTATAGTGTACAAATGTGACCTTCCGCCGTCTAGACTTGATCAGCGCTTTACGTCACATTGTTGCTGTTCATGGCCGTTGTTGGAATTCCTTGACGCAAGTTATTTCCATGTTACTTATTAATGTATAAACTACTTCGTCAACCGCAGTTTTATCTCTTTAGGAATTTGCACCGTGTTTAGATTCGTCGAAGCTGCTTTCACTAAAGTAATCAGAAATCTAAAGGGAGCGAAATTGCTGTGAGTACGACATTTTTGTGTGCTACGTCATCATAATGGCTCATTGTACATCCCTAGACCGGCCGTACTCTAATCTTACGGTCTGTTGTTTAATGTGCAACGGGGATAATCTGACGACTAACTGTGTGTCTATATGTTCGGAATTGGAGTCAACAACGATGGCCTGACATCATCAAGCGCTATACATTTTTTTAAAAATACGACGATCATCATTTTCAAGAGGACGTGTACTTCCATGGTATATTGTGGATAGGTGGCGGGGACAGTTGAAGGCTATGCATGAAAAGTGTTCCTTGTTGCAGTTTCCTCATATTCCAAGTCCGGCTTGTGGCAGGAGCTACTGAGTTAAGTGTTCTGTGCACACTGTGAGCTGTGTGTCTCATCCGTTTTGATCATGTTTCGATATTCCAATTGTTTACGATAAATGATGATATCGTATGACATGGAACAGTTGGCTGTGTTCATTTTCTGTGCGATTTCGCCTTATGACTGTTGGTGTGTGCTGAGACTGCTATGATGGGGACTACAGCTACCTTTCTTTGTTTGGGAGATGATATATTAATTTGGATGATTACGCTGGCAAGGGCGGTTGAGCAATTATGGATTTTAATTCGTTTGCAGTGATACCGAGGCATTCCATAACCAAATAAACAAATAACCAAGTGTACAAATGAGCGACGACACAAATTTCTCAGAGAGACGGTATTAATGTTGCAACATTTAGGGATACCATATCTACTGAGCGAGAAAGACACATTGATAGCTTATCAGAATGAGCTAGGTCTATAGAAACCATCAGTGAGTACACTTCGTTATATGTTATAGACGATTGACCAGCATATGGACTTCCTCGACGCGCTGATCCGTTACCTTTAACAATAATGAGCAATTAATTATTCAAATTTATCAAAACAGTTGCCATAAAGGGTGTCTTTGTGCTGATCGTTTGCAAAACAATGAAATATAGGAGTTGAAGGTATTAGTCGCATTCACTTCACGTTTATTATGTGATATCTGGGGGAGGGGGAGCGATGAGAGTCACTCAGCGCCTGCACAATGCACGGTCTATAATCGCACTCCCTCAAGATTATTTTGGACAGATAATTTTCATTGCACAACGGTCAACTTCAAAGTGGCAAGATCCTCTCCTCAAGAGGTTCCCCAGTATGAAGCACACCCGGCAAATACTAGTGAAAGCAGCGAAGATGGTCTTATCTCAGATTTACAAACTCTGCAGCATTGACGAAGACTTCGACACCTACCTCCTCAGTCGCATCTACGACATGCTTAGCAGGTGGCAGTGGCGCTTTTATTTTCTTCCCTCATTTTGGTCTGGGCAGCCACAAGAGCAACCCCTCAAGTAACTTCTCCTTTCTTCCACTTTACGAGTAGACCATCAATCATTGAACTACATGACTCTGGGTTAAATATTTAGTTCATTTTCTGGCCAACTGTTTGGTAAATTGACATAGATATAAAAATAATTCTAGTTTTTTTGGAACAGTGAGACGACTTGGCATAGGTTGGTGACAACCTTGCCCAAAATGTGTCCTGCAAACAAATATAGACATCAATAACATATTTCCTATACACCACACATAAGACGTAGCTCAAACGTTTCTTTTGTTTTTATTTCGCCATTTACATTCAAAGCTAAAGGACAAACGCTGCCACATATATATATATATATATATATATATATATATATATATATATATATATATATATATATATATATATATATATATATATATATATATATATATATATATATATATATATATATACATATATATATATATACATATATATATATACATATATATATATATATATATATATATATATATATATATATATATATATATATATATATGTATGTATGTATATATTTGGAAAGGACAGTTACAGTGTTACATTTAATCAAGAAGTTGTCTGTCAATGACATCAGCTCTTCAGTTCTGGAACGTAAATGTCACATTCGATGACGTGACTGACAAGGCAATCCCCTGACTCTGAACAAGGTTAATGTGACATGAGTTTTTTTTTAACGTCTAAAATGAATTTAGTGAGTTCTTCCCTGTCTGGGGATTTCATGAGAATTTTTTTGGGTTTATTCGTGAAGCGCATGTGATATTATTGCTTTTAGCGGCAAAGTTGAGTTCTTAGGGACATTTTGAGTTATAATTCAATAACGTGATTTTGGCGTTTGAAATGCTCGTGAAAAGAAATAATAATGACTGGAGACAACTTTTCAACTAACCTTGGTCAATTGTCTAAAATGAATTTAACGATGCAATTGCATATAATCGAAGGGACGCGTTCATTGAAATGAGGAAAGATAAAATAAAAACATGCTACAATAATCTACTACGCAACAGGTGAAGTATGTGATTTATAAACTGAATAATTCCTTATTCCTTAGAATGCCTGTTAATTCCGTCTTTTTAAAAAATAATTTTTACAGCTCTTCATTATTATTACTTTTTCTTCTTCATCATCTGCGATCTTGGCTCATTCAGACTAGGATTCCGGACTCTCTTATGAAGGCTTCTTTATGTTTTAGTGATTCGGTTGCCCCGTAGACTTTCTCCTCCAAGGAGGTGGGTGTGAGCCACATTGATCTTCTCAAGCCTATGTACTGGGAGAAATCCTATAGAACGTGTTTTGTTTCCATGTCATCCAGAGTATAGTGGCATTGGCTGATAATTCCTCTTTTGGGTTAAGTTTCTCTTAATGGTTTCAGGTTACAACAGGTGTAAGACAAGTATGCGTCCTCTCACCACTCCTCTTCATCATATATATGGACACAATAAATCAGGAAACAACCAACAATAAGGAAAACTCAAATAATAATATAGAGGTATAAAACTCCAACATCAACGAGCTACTCTTCGCAAATGACCGATGCCTAATATATGAGGATGAAAACCTGCTACAACAGCATTTAACATCTCTAGATAAAAGCTGCACAAACTACAGTATGAAAATTAACACAGCAAAAACAGAGGCTATAAGAATAAGCAAATTAAGACACCCATTAAACATTAAGATCAAAGATAAAGAAATAAAACAAGTAGAGGAATTCAAGTATTTAGGCACAATGTTCACAGAAGATGGAAAACTAGACAGAGAAATTGACACGAGAATACAAAAAGCAAATGCTGTCACATACCAGCTTTCACCATTGCTAAGACATCCAAACATTTCTATGCCAGCTAAACAACAAATAATAAATAGTATCTTCATACCAACTTTGTGCTATGAAAGTCAAACATGGACCCCTTCTAAATCCCATTTAAGAAAGATCAATACATGTGAGATGCGATGCTTGAGAAAAGTAACAAACAACACAAGAAGAGATAGAATACCAAATGAAACCATAAGAAAAATGGTAGGCACTAAACCCTGCCAAGAATATATAGAACAACAACAACTTAAATGGTCTGGCCACCTGTTCAGAATGAATCCTTATCAATCGCCATCAAGGGCGTTCTTCTCGAGAATGCATGGAAAAAGACCAAGAGGAAGACCCAGAAGAAGATGGATAGATGCAGTTACAGAGACATGTAACAAGAAAGGAAAATCACTAACTCAGACAGTTCGGGCAGCTCAAGAACGACAAATGATATAAACCACGACACCTTTTAGGTATCAGTGAAAAGTGAAAAGAAGAAGAAAGAAGAACATGTGGTTTCTCATTCTGTTGTGGTCAGTGTGTAGGTGCATTATTATGCGAACTTGTATCACATCTAGTGACTTGTAGTGTAGACATCTAGTATAGTCACTGCCAAGAAGGAAAGGAATGGCAAACTACCTTCTTAAAATGCCTGGACTAATCATGACAAATCACAACCTTATATTTACACGACAAAGAGAGAAAATACTGGATAGCTTGGTGTCATGTCATGGAAAACAGTCAACAACAGAACTGATACGATGCACTGTAGATAGAAGATTGTGGAGGGACATGATCGCCTACGCCAACCGGTATGGCACATGATGATGATGTATCACATAATTACACAGAAAACAATTCAGTGGCAAGAAAGAACAACGAAGTAAGTGCATAGTATATATAATAGTGCTTTAGTTTATCGATCGCACACCTAAGTACCTCGTCCCTGCAGGTTGTCATTCTTACTTCATTGAGGTCGAGATCCACATTATATCAATCTCAAGACCGCATCAGCAACGATAAAAAGGGTAAAGGCATCATGATGCATAACAATGCGAAGATGCTGTAAAGCAGATAAGAATTAAAATTTTCAAAAAAGTAAAAAGTGGCATAGTTTTACGTCGGTGAGAAACAAAACAAAAGTAGAACGACGTTACGGCCGCCATGTTGGCCTTCAGCTAAAACAATAAACAACACAAAAATATATAAGGATATACACATAAATCTAACTACATGGAAATAACATGACCTTGAAGGTCATGGCAGCTGCCAACATCGAGCAGAGGCTACTTATTCTTCTGTTCCAGGGATTAGTCCTCGCACCAATCGAGTATGCCCTGGCCATTCTTACTGTCAGTACGACTCAAATTGATAGGCTGGAGAAAATACAAAATGAAGCCATGCGCATTATCCTGGGATGTACGAGGGACACTCCATGTGTAGCAATGAGGTATCTTCTTTACTTTCCAACCATGGATGACAGAATCAAGATCTGGAGAGCACGAGCATACCTGAAGATTAGTACAGATACAGAGCATCCATTGCACCACGTGCTCAACACAGAGAAAGGTACCAGGCTAAAAAGAGGCAAATCATGGATGGGCCAGGCAGAAGATGTCATCAAACAGGTCTGTGGGCTTACCAATATCAGCGTTGGTGAGGAGTGGATACCGGTGCCTACGTCATTCAAGGGAACTTTCTCATGTATTGTCACACTCGACAGGAAAAGTAGGGAACAGAACCCGGTCGTGGTTAATGCTGAGGTCAACGGTCTCATCTGCGATAATACCGATGAGAAAGATGCAGTCATCTATACAGACGGATCTGTAAGACGACACGAAAGAAGTGCATGGGCATTTACAGCACGCTCAGCAGGCAGAATAGCCAAGGAAGACAGTGGTGCATACGCCATGACCACGAGTAGCATGACAATGGAGGTGATGGCAGTGACCAAGGCATTCAAATGGTTACAGTCACAAGACTACATCCACGCATGTATACTGAGTGATTCGATGAGCATTATAAAAAATGTGGAGGCGGGCTTTGTACGCATGCAATGGGTAGAGTCGTTGCAGAAATCCAAAATACGTAAGGTCACCTTTGTCTATGTCCCTGGACATGCAGGAGTACGGGGAAATGAGAGAGCGGACAGGTTGGCTAGCTGCGCTGTCGTTGAGGACGGGCAACCGATGGATCGGGCGGACATCATCAATGCCCTTCGAGATGTTGGAAGAGCACGGGACTTCGACAAACACAGATCCACGTCACTTCTTCGGATGATGGAAATGGGAGTTAAGATGGGCACGGCCAGAAATGAGAAACTTGGTGGCCGTGTAAGAGGACTTATCAACAAACATAGAACTGGAGTCGTCAGTCGCTGGACACTGAGGGAATTGCTGAGGAGGGGATCTGAGCACCTATGGACATGTTCGGAGTGCAATGATGATGACCCGCAAATAACTCAATAACATGCTGGACTAAAAAAAAAAAGGAAAATAAGCCCCTTCCCTATTGTCCGGAGTTTGGTCAGGAGCCAATTGGACTATAGGCATGTATTTTGAATGCATGTGGGCACATCTATTCGGTGAGCACGCCTATAGTTGCAGATGTATGCGTTCGCTTGTGTATGTAAAAAAATTTTCCGTTTGGATACACTTACTGGGAATCACATTCATATAAACAAAATATATAATAAAAATATTGATATCAACTTTATATATCATATATAATAATATTGTATGGCGAACTTAAGTATGGAAAGAGACCAAATGTCCAGTGCTGAGATATAAGGATGTTTGCAGGGCTTCCTGGAGAAAATTTTCTATCAGTGAAAGAAACTGGGAACATGTGGCTGCGGATCGTAGCACACAGAGAGCTAACATAAAAAAAAATGGCACAGCAACATTTGAGACAGTACTGATGTCAAATTCTGAAGACAAAAGGCGCAAGAGAAAGGAGACAAGACCGGGTAACGCGGGCACACCTTGCTCGTTCTGTGGATGGATCAGTCTGTCCAAGATTGGCAAATTCAAGCACGAGAAAAGGTGTTCAGTAAAGCAGCACACAGTATGAGACACCAATGCTTTACCAAACTACTGACTTATCATGATTGCTTGGTACCAACCGTCTGTCAAGACGCCAAAGGTCATATATATATATATATATATATATATATATATATATATATATATATATATATATATATACACGACATACGACTAATATGTAATTTATACTGGGAGCAAACAGCAATAATAAAATATAACAAAGAGAACTCTACACCAATTGATATAAAAAGAGGGTTAAGACAAGGATGCATCTTATCACCAATCTTGTTCAATCTATACACTGAGCCAACCTTTTAGAACATCACAGAGCTGTCAGGCTTAAACATTAATGGAAATATAATCAATAACCTAAGATATGCTAATGATACTGTATTACTAGCAGAAGATCCTAAAGATTTCAAACAATTACTTAATGAAATAAATATGACCAGCAAAAATATGGATTAGATATGAATATCAAAAAGACTAAAACAATGCTCATAAGGAAAGAACATTTTCAAGACCTACAAATAAATATCAAAGTTGAAAGAATACACCTGGAGACAGTTCTGAATTACAACTACATTGGACATACTATAACCAGTGATGGTAAATGTAAAACTGAAATAAACAAAAGAACAGGAATGGAAAAGAGTAATTTTAATGCCATGAAAAATATACTAGCATCAAAACAAATAAAACCAGGGCTAAAACTAAGAATAGCAAAATGTTACATCTTCTCAATATTCTTGTATGGTGCAGAAACATTGGCATTAGACAAGAAAACAGAACAGAAAATTGAACCCTTTGAAATGTGGATTTATAGAAGAATAGGTAAAAATGGATGGAAAGAAAAGAAAACAAACGATGACGTTTTAAAATAACTAAAAATTAAAAGAGAACTACTAAATACAATTAGAACAAGACAAGTGAGATTTTTGGGGGCGTGTTAAAAAACACAACTGCCTCTAGATGCAGACCAAGACTAACATGGACGAGTAACATCAAAAGATGGACAAATCAACCTATGACAATTTGCACCATTAAAACAAGAGACAGAGCGGAATGCCGCTCCATGGTAGCCAACCTTCGATGCGGAGACGGCACTCAATGATGATTATATATATATATAAATTGCAACCTATTATTCCATTATGTTATCAAGTTTAATAGTAAAATAGAACTTTAGGAAAGAAAGAAGAGATGTTCATTCCACCAAGAATTTAAGAACTGCCGGCATCTTTAGAAAAAAAAAAGATTTCCTCAGCGTCTCTTGTCACTTTTATTATAAATGATGTTCAATATCTCAGTGCCTGGGTTGCTCATTCACAAGATAACAAAAGTATGGAATGTATTTTATTGAGACCAGCTGCGGAAAGGGAGAAATATGAAGACACTGTTCGCTATTTTTCTTTAAATGTAGAAGACCATAACTTGAATGAAAATATTTTGTTTGACGAAATTTCTTTCTTTGAAGCTGCATGTGACGTTAGAAAAAAAATAGCGACGTGGAATGAAGAAAATGCCACACTTTGTTCAAAATGAGACGACATTTTAAAAATTTTTGTCTAAAAAAATGACTCCATATGCAGAACTCCAGAAGCCTACTGAACTTCCGTGTGTGTCTCTGGAAGTAAAGCTTCAGTGGCGAGAGTTTTCTCTTCAATGAATACCCCAAAGGTCCAAGGTAAGTTTAGGAACTTCTCGAGTCATTTTTGCCATCTTGGTAAGCTTTAATATGACTTGTCAAGAAATGGCTACAAAGTTGGGATCCATAGAAGACCTGCCGGAGACAATTCACCCTTCAGAAAAGTATCGGCCGTTAAGTAGTGTAGAATGAAATCTTTTAGCTTCAAAATAGAATGATTATTTTAATTCCTTAGAACGTGTCTGAAATTATATCACAGAATGGTGAGCTAACATAAGGTAGATTTCTAAAGTAGCTTTCGTTATATTTATATTTGGCCCCAGTAATGTTAGAAAATATCTGGTAAATATAGTCAAAGTGCCGACACCCCGTAGTGTGCCATTATTCCCTGTGATAGAGTCAGAATGCTAACACACAGTTGAATGCCACTACTCCTGTGATATATTCTGGGAAAGTAAATACAGCGTAATGCTCACCACATTGATCTCTCAAAAATACGCGGACGATAATCAAAAGAAAAGTAAAGTACGAGACTTCATTCAGCGTCTTAGCACCCGAGTATTCACCAATATATGCTCAGCCGCCTATCCAGAAGTGTTCGGAGACTTCTGGATAGTGTCGCTTCAAGCATCGAAACTCACGATGTGATGCGGCATTCCTCGAGAGTATGGATTTCCATACGTTCCCAGAGCACTACCCTGGTACCCGCTTCTGCCAGCGGTTGGGTCGACCGCGGGGGTATTTTTTTTCCAACCACGAGTACAATTCACACTGTTTCCAGCGGGAATCGAACACGTGTTGTCAGAACGTCGGGCACAGTCGGGCGGTTTTCCCAACTAGGCTACCGAGGCCCCCTTAATCAAAATAATAATAATTAATAAACTGGGCACTAATACCATCATCTTATGATCTATGGGTTGTGAGGGCGTTTTTCTTATTATTCTTCCAGTAAACAAGCATGGCACACATTTAACTAATAGACATTTGACAAAAATTATGACTTACAGAGAAGTGGACAATCTCTTTTACTATAACATAGAGAGTAATGGCCTTTAATGGGTACCGGATTTTTTCTGGGAAAGTAAAGCGGCACGGGCGTAATACCGACTACATTACCCAAAAATTATGTGCTTATGTCTATACAATTTATGGTCACTAACACCATATTCCCTATACGCCACTTGGCGTGACGAGAATACTTTACTACTTATTTTTTAGAGAATAATGGCTCATAAAATGATCCTACATTTTGATTTTGTCACAGAAAATAGTGGCTCGAAAATGCACAGTTAACGTAAATGGGACAGTATTGAGCTGTGTTGCTGAATAGCACTGATAAAACCTGCATGCTAAGGAATGCACAAAATATTTTATAATTCATTTTCGACAATAATGTTTAGAATAAAAAGCATTATTCGGTGTTATATAATGACAGCCTTGACACATGGAAGTTATCCAATCCTGGACATACGGTCAACGTGCTAAACATCTTTGGAAGACATAGAAATATGAATTTAATATATGTTGAGAATACATTATTTAGATTAGCCGACTGATTATTCTAATCGCACATCGAACAATTGGGAGTCACGATAGCTAGATAAGTTGTTAGTCAACTGGACTACAAGAGTCGATCTCGATCGACGGCTTCTGGGTTTACCCAGTCTTAAATGGGTACCAGATGTTTTTTCTGGAAAAGTAAAGCGGCACGGGCGTAATAATGATCACATTACCCCAAAAAGCATGTGCCGACGGTCTGTAAAAATTATGGGCACTAATGCCATATTCCCTATACGCCTCTTAGCGTAATGGGGCTCTATACTTTTCTAGTTTTACATTGAACAATTAGTCAATATGTGTTCAGATCACCTAGTCAACAAATTCGGCAGTGTTAAACGAATAAGAAATAGTATCTAACCTGTATTTTGGAGCTATTCTGTCTATCGAGCTATTCTGTCTACCACATATTCCACGATGACAAATTGTGCAAACTGCATGTCTACAATGGATGTACACTGAACGCTTCATTTACTTAGAAGATCGTAGTCAGATGCACAAATAACTTAGCGCCTACCAGAATCTGTGGCATAAGAGAGTCCGGAGTATAAATTAATCGCTAAAAAACAGGTCTTATGGAACTTCCAGAGCCTTTCATAATATGAAAAGATCTGAACAAGTTATCATTATACGCCTCAGAACATGACACAATCGACTCCAAGTCACATGTATACACAATTCAAGATCGGCACCAAAACTAGATGTACATGTGGACATGCGCTCCAGATTACTCAACACATGCTTCAAGACTATGAATATAGTAAACTGTGGAAAATCCAGTGGTCCATAGATACAACAGTAAATACAAAACTATTTGTGCTACTGTAAGAATTACAAAAGACAGTAAAAAAAATATGCAGGAAACGACATTGTAGATATAGATAATACTTCAGGCGAACGAAAGAGAGATAGATAGAACTGCCAAAGCCATGACGTGGTACGCACAACGAACGTGACAACAAGGGACGTCGTTGCCAGGTGCACGAATCCCTAAAAGTGAAACTTCCGGTTGACTTTAACCAGCAAATCACATTACACAGCAAGAATTTACATGCCAAACGGAAATCCTGCAGCGGCTGATGGAACAAAAACTCAAGTCTACCAACTTGGAACTAGAGGTCCTAATGAAAATACCATGGGCAGCTGACAGGAGTAACAACATTGAGAAAAAGGTCTAAAATTGCAAAAAGAGCTTGTTGCCAAAATCAGGATGAAATAATAATCATTTTCTATGGTCAATCAATGAAGAGGGAACATCTAGAATATATATAAATATATATTTCGAAAAAAATTGATAACTTTTGAGTAGAGAAGAGATAGAGAGAAGCAGAAATAAAAAAAAAATAGTTTAAGAAAGAGAGTGGTTTGATATTAAGTCAGTAACAGAAATAATAAACAACTGAGAAAAAATAGAAGGTTGTGAAGAGACATGATCACCTAAGCCAAGAGGTACTGTTCATAAAGAAGAAATAACTATAAGGGTTAGTGCATTGGATTAGCTGCTGCGTTTTAAAGAAAAACTAAGTCAGCCAAATGCTTTTAAGAGATCAAGAATTAGATTTGTTGACGACCTGTCTCTCGTGGAGACCTGGGATTGGTTATTCGTTTGGTCAAACTGACTTAAGACCCAATTTCACTTTAAAGTTGCAGAAAACTGACAAAAGAGTTTGCCCGTCTTGAGATAATGATTTTCCCATTGGAAAGTGCGAAAATGGTTTGATCACCTGGGGAGAATGGGTAATTGTTTTAAACCAGGGAAATCGAAGTTATTTGATGATCTGAAGAGAATTTAAAATTATTGGATGATATGAAGAGAATTAAATATTATTTGATTATCTGGAGAGAATTTAAAATTATTTGATGATCTAGAGAGGATTACAAATTATTTGATGATCTGGAGAAGATTAAAAATTATTTGATGATCTGGAGAGAATTAAAAATTAGTTGATGATCTGGAGAGAATGAAATATTATCTGATTATCTGGAGAGAATTTAAAATTAGTTGATAAACTAGAGATGATTACAAATTATTTTATGATCCAGAGAGGATTACAAATTATTTGATGATCTAGAGAGGATTACAAATTATTTGATGATCTAGAGAGGATTACAAATTATTTTATGATCTAGAGAGGATTACAAATTATTTTATGATCTAGAGAGGATTACAAATTATTTGATGATCCAGAGAGGATTACAAATTATTTTATGATCTAGAGAGGATTACAAATTATTTTATGATCTAGAGAGGATTACAAATTATTTGATGATCCAGAGAGGATTACAAATTATTTGATGATCTAGAGAGGATTACAAATTATTTGATGATCTAGAGAGGATTACAAATTATTTGATGATCTAGAGAGGATTACAAATTATTTTATGATCTAGAGAGGATTACAAATTATTTTATGATCTAGAGAGGATTACAAATTATTTTATGATCTAGAGAGGATTACAAATTATTTTATGATCTAGAGAGGATTACAAATTATTTTATGATCTAGAGAGGATTACAAATTATTTTATGATCTAGAGAGGATTACAAATTATTTTATGATCTAGAGAGGATTACAAATTATTTTATGATCTAGAGAGGATTACAAATTATTTTATGATCTAGAGAGGATTACAAATTATTTTATGATCTAGAGAGGATTACAAATTATTTTATGATCTAGAGAGGATTACAAATTATTTTATGATCTAGAGAGGATTACAAATTATTTGATGATCCAGAGAGGATTACAAATTATTTGATGATCTAGAGAGGATTACAAATTATTTGATGATCTAGAGAGGATTACAAATTATTTGATGATCTAGAGAGGATTACAAATTATTTGATGATCTAGAGAGGATTACAAATTATTTGATGATCTAGAGAGGATTACAAATTATTTGATGATCTAGAGAGGATTACAAATTATTTGATGATCTAGAGAGGATTACAAATTATTTTATGATCTAGAGAGGATTACAAATTATTTGATCCTCTGGAGAGAATAAATAGAAAGAATGTCCTGTGAATACAAAGCACGACAGTGGTATCTTGCCTGTATCAAAAGAGAATAAATTAAATGTCCCCACTGGGAATTTGTCAAAGGTTGATGTCCTCTTGGCACTTTTAGAATCGAAAGCACTCCTTGAGTAGAGCTCAACTGCTTTAAAGTATTACCGAGTACTTCTAGCTGAGCCCATACAATACTATGCAAATATCTTTATTAAAATCCTAAATTGGGGCTATTTTAGAATTGTGAATGATTGTAGAAATGTGGTTTTACAGAAGCATGTTGAGAATACCGTGGACAGCTAAGAAGAGTAATGAAAACGTTCATAAATGACGCCAAAGCAAAAAGAGAGCTAATATCCAATATTTGGAAGACAATCATAATTTTTTGGCAATGCAATGAGAATGGAACAGCTGGAATATTTTGTAACAATTGGGAAAATTGAGAGGCGAAGAGATAGAGGGAGGCAAAGAGAAAAGATAACAGACAGCTTAAGAGAATGGCTTGGCAGAAGATCAACAAGGAAATGATTAATAACCGTCGAGATCGAAAGTCGTGGAGAGACATGATCACCTACGACAGCAGGTATGGTGCTTGATGATGATGATGATGATGATGATGATGATGATGATGATGACGATGATGATGATGAGACTGGGAAAAAACTTTAGACATACTCGGACAATGAAGGAGCCAGAAAATGAAGTTGCAATAACATCAAGTACTAATAATGCAAACTGCCAGAAGAGTCGGATGTTTTTTTAACCTTCCCGATACCCCAAGGGTAACAACAAGAGATATAGACGCGATTACAAGCTTCATGAATGGAACCTGAAATGTTTCAGATTTATAAAAAAATAACAAGAAGAGATTATATATTTATAGACTAGAACCAAAAGAAAAGGTTAACTATGCATGAAATAGGACAAAAAGAAAAGGTTAACTATTTATAGAATGGGACCAGAATAAGAGATTAAATATTTCTGGAATGGGACCAAAAGAAACGATTTTAACTGTATGGAATGGAGCCAAAAGAAGTGATTAAATATGTATAGAATTGGACCAAAAGAAGAGATTATATATTTAGTAAATGGAACCAAGTGGATAAATTAAATATTTATCGAATGGGTTCAAAACATCAGGCAGCATCTAAGCTGAAAGTGATCAACGAGTCACAGTTGACTGAATGCGTCAAGATGAGCGCCAATGGCTGATGAGAATTCTACTGCATTTCCACGCGATGACTTTGGGAACACACTAACTAGTTTTGCGAGGCGAATAGAGATCGGGAGAGAAGGCAGCCCACTGTTCAAAAATGTTTCGCTGATGACGAATCTAAACCTAAAAAGCGTAGACATCTAGACTTGCTATACATTACATCACAATGCATCTACGCCAACTTTACGCTTTCTTAGCTTACAAAGACCAGCAGAAGAAGTATAAGAGGATTGTTTGAATCCTCCACAAGACAATCCGATGACTGAAGCTAATAAAAGTGGAAGATGGTAAGAGGGAATGAAAGTTCAATAAGAACAAAAGCAGAAATCAAACTCGGAAGATAAAAAGATGACGAACCAAAATAGAAATCGCAATCTTTCGACCGATGTCAACTTTATCCCACTGAAACCAAGGACGATACATGGTTGCGACAAAAGTAAGACAAGGACCGTTTTGGGTGAAACGAAATAAGACCTGGGACCAAAGGGGGTCTTGTACGTACAGACTTGTCCTGCTAGAAATAGATGGGAGAAAACCCGACAGCGAAATAAGGGTTGACATTTCACTGAGGACTAGTGTAGATGGGCTAGGACTAGTGTAATTTATTTCCAACCTGAGGGGCTGTTGAAGAGCACAGCGTAGAAATGAAGTTGAAGTGAAGTTGAAGTGAAGTTGAAGCTACTAGATGTTGTGATAAGTGGACAGATAAAATGAAAGGTCAGTGAATAAAACAAATAATCGTTAATTAATTATAATAATTTTTTTTTTTTATGTTGGCTAGTACGATTAAGAATGGAACGGCCGCATGTAGGTCGCAACGTTAGAATTATGTTGTGTTCCCTTTTTTTGTAAAGCTTTTACTATACCTTGTAGGAGTGTATGTTACACCCCACTAGTGGATCCCTAGTATGATTATGAAATGAATAACAGTATATATCAGACATAGTTATAGCTAATCGAAGGCCCCGGTATCACTGCAATCGAATCACGGCAATCCCTAATTGCTGAGCCGCCCGTGCCAGTGGAATCATCAAAATGTACATTTCATCGAATATTCAAACAACAAAAGAAGTTGCCGTCCCCATAGTAGCAAACATAGCACACGGCAAAAGACATAAGGCATAGTAGCACCAATAGTGATAGCAACTGAACTGTCCTTCGTCATACGATATCATCATTCATCGTAGTTAATCAGAATATAGAAACACCATCCGATGAAAAACACAGCTCACGGTGTGCACAGAGCATTAATCACAGTAACTCCTGCAGCAAGTGGATTTAGAATATTTTCCTTATAACAATTATACCCTCCGCAAGTCTTTGGGATACCCTTGGGCAAGGTGGAGATTCCGTTTAGCCTTCCTATCAGGGTTATGTGAAGCCATTGGTGCAGGTGGTGAATGGTGTTGTTTGTGGGAGCAGCCGACAAGTAGTGCCGGTTATGGTCTCCACTCCGTGATGGCAGGCAGAGGGTCTTATATATAGAGACAATGGCTGCGATCTCCGACTAGTACAGTCACTCCCAAGAAAGAAAGGAATGGCAAACTACCTTCTTATATTGCCTAGTATAATTATGCCAAAACACAACTTAATATTAGCTTTGTGTCATGGCATGACAAACAGTCAACAACAAAACTGTTACGATGCACTGTAGACAGAAGATTGTGGACAGGACATGATCGCCTACGCCAACCGGTATGGCACATGATAATGGTGGTGATAGCAATTATTGATTTTTTTATTTTTCCTCACTTAAAGGAATTACTTTTCGACTTCTTTTTAGCATATCCTATTTGACAGGTTTACAATTCTTGCGATTTGGAGTCAATAGTATGCAAAATAAAGATGAATTGAATGGAAGTACTTCTGTACAGTAAAAGTTGATCTGATAGCCAAGACGACCAGTACGTGACTAGAGGGCAGATAACGTTTACTGCCTAGCTGACGGAACAAAGCAGTGACTCGCGTTCCCAACAAGACTGACAGATTTCATCTCTGTCACGATATTTACAAGGTCGTAGAAATACAAGAATGTTTAATGCCTTTCTGAAAATATATTTTTCTATCGCCGTCAATAGCTTTGAGCAAAACCTCGCTGACGAAGAAAAGGACATAGAAGCTTTGCTGAATAGGTTGAATATAAGATTTTACTGGTTTCAAAATATTTGAATAACAAGTGGACATCACTCATAACATTTCAGTAAAATAATTTACGCAATAAATTTTACTTATTATAAAAAAGTAAAGTGCCCCTTCACGCCATGTGATGTATATGGAATATGGTGTTAGTTACCATAGTTTTTAAAAACTTTCGGCACATGAATATTGGGGTAATGTGGTCGGTATTACGTCCGTGCCGTTTTACTATCCTAGAAAAAAAAATCCGGTACCAATTTAAGGCTAGGTGAACCTGGAAGCCGTCGATCAGGATCAAACCCGACCTCTTGTCCTTAGTAGTTCAGTTCACTACCCACTGAGCTAATGCGGCTCCCAAAACACATCATATACTTTTAATATATTTTAAAGGTTGTCCTAAATTCTGATATAAAAGTAGAAATGACAGTCTGCAATGATAAGCTTGATGAGTTCATATAGCCAACTATGGTATTGAACAATGGCTGGTTGTAATGGACAACATTTTAATAAACTTATTATTTAAGTATTTGGAATTAGTTGGCGTTGGTTGTGGTGTGTGCATAACCAGAACCTATTTCTAGAATCTTTAGTGTACAAATACTATGTTATCTGTTGTCAGAGTTAGAACACAACCATCGTCTTCATTGCATCACTTTATCCACTGGTATTTGACTGGTACTTTTTCATAATTCTATGTTAGTGATTTTGTCCTGCCATTTCCATCCTTTTATTCTGACCAAGCATCCATTAATGAAGATGTATCTTCATGATTGTCATTTTTGTTTATCTCCGTGTTTCACAGCCATATGATAGGACTGGAGTAACATTGGAGTTGAAGATGTTTTTGTATTTAACCTAATTTCTTTGGATTTTCATGTTTCCTAGTGCAACGACTGCTCCCTTGCTTTTGATATCCTTATTTTTGTATCATTCTCAGTTCCTCCCTCTTTGTCTATATTACTGCCCAGATATATGTAAGATTGTACATCTAGTAGAGGTATTCTTCTACTGTTTTTTGGTTTTTGCCAACTGCATTAATTCTCATAAATTTAGTCAACATCATCATCATCGAGTGCCTTCTCCGCAACGAAGGTTGGCTACCATGGATCGCCATTCTACTCTGTTTCTTGCTTTGATGGTGCAGGCTGTCATAGATTGACTTGTCCATCTTTTGATATTACTCGTCCATGTTAGTCTTGGTCTATCTCTGCCTCTTTTACCTTGTATTTTCCCTTCCAATATTACTTTTAGTAGGATGTTGTGTCTTTTAACATGCCCCAAAAATTTCATTTGTCTAGTCTTAATTGTATTTAGTAGTTCTCTTTTTATTTTCAGTTGTTTTAAAACTTCATCGTTTGTTTTCTTTTCTTTCCATCCAACTCTACCTATTCTTCTATAAATCCACATTTCAAAGGCTTCAATTTTCTGTTCTGTCTTCTTATCTAATGTCCATGTTTCTGCACCATACAGGAATACTGAGAAGATGTAACATTTTGCCATTCTTAGTTTCTGCCGTGCTGATATTTGTTTTGTTGTTAGTATATTTTTCATGGCATTAAAATACTTTTTGCCATACCTATTCTTTTGTAGATTTAGTCATATCTATTTATTTTCAGCCCCAGTTTTTGAAATCTCTCATCAAGCATACACATTTTATTTTGCATCTGTTGATGAGTATTAATGTACCTTTTCTTACATGTCGTCTCCATGTGCTAAGATCTTGTGCCAAAAATTCGCAAACATTTATATTATTGGAGACTTCACTCTGGCATACCTTGTAGATATCGTTATATCTCAAAGTTGTTATCCCCACGGACCGCTCTACATGTTCACCATACAAATATTTTCTAGAGGGTGTAATTATCATTCATTAAGCAAACATATACTAGCTACCTCAATCTTCTACTCCTGAATGCTGCCACATCGGATGGGAGCCTAGGACAATGAAGAAGAATTGAATCGGTTACTTTGTCGTCATATAATATACATTATTTTCCCATGACTGCGCGCGTGCAAAATGTTTAATCTTCTATCGAGCTGGAATTGGTTGTCCAAGTTTCAGAACCACATTGATGTGTGCCAGACTCACAGCTCTGATATAGTAGGGCTGGTGTCATTAGCATTAATTTCGTGTTATTCCAAAACTTATGTGCTAGTTTACTAAATGTTGTGGCTGCTTTGTCGATTCGTGTATGTATTTCTTTCTCAAAGGAGGGAGTGACCATGACAAATGTTTCAAAGTAACTAAACATTTGTCTTGATTCAAGCGGGCTTCCATAGAAGATTGTGGTAGTGTTTTTGGCTCTACATGTTTGACAGTATTAGTTTTGTTAAGAAGAACATGTCGCTTGATCTGACATGACACAAATCAGTGACCTGTAAGTAGCTTGAGCTACATCATATGGAAGTAACAAAATATCTCAGAAATGAGAACTAGACAGTTAGAGTATCAAACTCAAAGGCTGTATCAGTAAATACTAAATGCTGCATTGTTGTAAATCGATTAAATTATTTGGGACTATACATAGGACAAGGGATAGGGTTCGATTCCAATCGACGGCTTCCGGGTTCACCCAGCCTTAAATGGGTACCGGATTTTTTTCTGGGAAAGTAAAGCGGCACGGGCGCAATACCGACCATATTACCTCAAAAATCATGTGCCGAAGGTCTGTAAAATGTATGGTCACTAACACCATATTCCCTATACGCCGCCACTTGGCGTGACGGGGGTACTTTACTTTTTTTTTTTACTATCCGAGAGGCACTTGTCTTAATAGGAAATTACAGATACAAAATTTATTCCCGACTAGTGGTCGTAACTCTATACAATAGTCATACGTACACCAGCGTAAAGACATCGCCATTGATAGCTGTTTTTAGATAGTTGAGTTGGCCGTGTGTTCAGCATTTGGTTCCTCGTGGAAAGGTGATGTGCCAAAGAGTACGGGTTCGATCCTGCCTCGGACCATATATTGTTTTCTCTGTTGTTTTTTTTTCTGTTATTGATTATTTGTTATATTTTTAGAGTGCTATAAACATACCTCCTCCTCTGAAATAATTCGCTGATCTGTCGCCTCGGAAGGTTCCCTCTATAATGATATTCATTTATTATTATTTATCTCCCTCCTCCTCTGAAATGATTCGCTGATCTGTCGCCTCGGAAGGTTCCCTCTATAATGATATTCATTTATTATTATTTATCTCCCTCCTCTCTAACCGTAGTAAGTTCGACTTTCCTCAAAATAAAGCTGCCTTCGAAGGTAACACATTAGCACTTATATTTTCATATCCAGGACATGCAATTCCCAAAAGTGTTCAGTTTGAGACATTGCAACAACAACTACCAAATGACAGATGAAGTGACACTGACTCAGATACTGATCTTATCGTCTGTCACGAGTAGAAAATATAAATGACGTGTGTCTAGCACAGTTTACTTTTATTATAACAAACCTGGAAGAGAAAAAAGTAAATTTCAAACTTTCATGCAGCTAAAATAATAAATGAGACATTCTCTACTTTACCTCTGTTTGGTCGAGTGGATTAAATATATTGTCTTCCATAGTGGTCAAGGTCGATTTGATTTCTGGGGGTTTGTTTTCCATGGTGAAATTAAAAAAAACAACTTGTAACAATACATTGCAACTAAATTTGGAGTGAGGTCTTATTCTCTATACTTAATTAAACCTACACCATCTGAACAAAAAAATCTTAAATGTTTTCTAATGAAGAATTATATTGTATTGCAATATGAATACTAATTATTATTTTGAAAGAAATATTCAATGATGGATACAGAAGAGGCAAAATAGAAATCAGTACTTCTGATAACGTTGTTATAATAGTAACAATCGTGGACGTTAACGGTAACAAAGATTTGTGTGTGTGTTAATCGCATCTTCTGAAATTTGTAGTCTTCAAAGAATTCCGGTGAAAATAAAAGATAAAATAAGAAACAACAAATTAAAACTAGAGTACAAATGACACCAGTGCTGAACTACACATAAATTTATAAATTGTTTCGACTTCTAACATGATTACTGCACAGCGACTAAAGGGCAGACCATTGTTGAGATATAAAGATGTTTGCAGGGCTTCCTTAAGTGAATTATCTATTAGAAAAGAAACGAATGGGAAAGTATGGCATCAGATCAGAGCACATGGGAAACAAGTTTTGAGTGATGTCAAAATCAGAAGACAAAATGCGCAGGAGAAATGAGATGATGCCAAGCACCACATTTACATCTTGTTCATTCTGCTGTTGAATCTGTTTACGCAATATTGGCATACTTAGTGACAAGAAAAGATGCTAGGTAAAACAGCATCCAGGATAAGAATCTAGTATATTACCTAGACTATTGATTAATCATTACTGCTTTGTAACAACCCTTTGGTTAAGATGCCAAAACCCATACGGCAAAAAGCACTCCACAACAAACATAGACCTTTCAGATGTGAAAACAAAAGAGGTAGAGGAGATCTCTCAAGAGATGGACAAGCCAATTATCTCAAAGTACAAAGCATGAAAGAAGCCCCGATAGCTCAGTTGTTAGTGAACTGGACTACAAAGGACAAGAGGTTGGGTTCGATCCTGAGTGACGGCTTCCGGTTCCGTCCAGCCTTAAATGGGTACCCAATTTGTTTCTGTGAAAGTAAAGCGGCACGGGCGTAATACCTACCACATTACCTCAACAATCATGTGCCGAAGGTATTTAAACAGTATGGTCGCTAACACCATATTCTCTAATATGCCACTTGGCGTGACTGGGCTCTTTACTTACTTTTTACAAAGCATGAAAACAAAAAAAAGTAACATTGCCAACAACACGGCATATTTTCTTGACGCTGAAAAGTAAAAGAGAATAGAGAACAAAAACTTTGAAAATAAAGTTTTATCGTTCGGCAGAAACAAAATCTTTGAACAGTGAGGAACGTTGATCCTCAGATGAAGAGTGAAATATGTTCAGACGGGATCACTTGTCACTTCAATCTATCTTAAGATTCTTGAGATAAATATCTGATGCCATGTTTTCTGTTACAAGCCTTGGTTTATTAATAGATACAAATCAATTCCGTCATTTACGATTCGGGTACAAGCTGGCAAAGCTCCGGTGTTTATGTCACTCCCATTGCAATAGTATTATTCCTCCAAGTCATAAACCAAGATTTATTTTATTTTTGTTAATAAGCATTAGAAGTTGTAGTTTCATCATCGCTATTAATCATGCGCTCATCCACAACTGACAACATTTTAGATTAATTTAAAAAAATAAACCGCTAGAAACTGAATTAAAAAATTAGCAAACGCAACGTCACGCGCTTCTTTTGAAATGTCCCAAGGGAAACGACAAACGTGACGTGCAACTCTCGCTACAGCCTCCCAGTTTGGCTGGAAAGCTCACAAGAAAACCACTCACTTGTCTGTTATTTAACACCCGCACAACTATCACTCGGGACATGGTAGGAAAGGACACTCGTTTTAACAAACCCGCTCATCTGTAAAAACCTAACGGAAATGTGAGCGGAATTAAAAGTTGTGCTGCGATTATTAATGTTCTCACGTTTTATGAATTTATTTTAAATCGAACTGGCTTGCCTTCATACCACACATTTCATAACCTAACATCTTTCGTAACTAAATATTAATCGTCTGACACACCACATGTAGACAGAAACAAAAGGTAAGATATAACAATAATTGTTGTACTATCTTTTACTTTGTGTTTATTACCTTTTAAATAAAACCGCCACTGTCATGAACGATTATGTTGATTACTGAATGAAAGATCCCTATTATCGCATTCAGTGCAAACCTACCAGTACTTAACTGCTACTATTGTGAACCGCTGACGACTACTCTCCTCATTATTATCTGTTCTTACGAGACGTATATTAATTAGGTGCAGGTGCGTCGTATTTGGTTTTGTTGGCATATCTACGTCTCCCGGTTAAATACACTACATTGTTTTTTTGTATTCCGGATCACCTTCTCTCACCTCGATAGGTCAGACTGGTTAGACTGTCTCTAGACCCACCACGCGAGGTGTAGCACGGTCTTGATTCCCTATGGTTCACTGATACTGGCGTATGCGGTGGCTATATATGAGTTATTAGCTGATCTCAAAACAAGTGGTGCAGCTGGGCAACTTTGGCCCATTAGTGCTCAGTCATTTCCAAAACGCAAACCATATATAGTGGTAGACTCTGTAGTTTGCTGGTTGTACCCTCCTGATCCATGCTACCAGTAGCTCTATCCTTCTCGTATCAAGTTTAGCCAACGCTATTCAGATTTACACAAAATGTATCATCATCTATCACCGTGCGCTTCTGCTCAAAGGATCTTCTATTTGCCATTATACGTTTCTATTTTTAGAGTCTTTGATTACACTTAATTTAATCTTCAAAAATTGCTATTTAATCAAGTGTCCTCATCTTTGCGTATCACTATCTTCATTCAATGTTGTCTTTACATTAAGAATAAAATTATATACAGTCTTTTCATTTGCGGAAGATACTGTGGTAAAGTAATATATATATTATATATATATATATATATATATATATATATATATGCACATATATATGTCTATATATATGTTTATATATATTAGACGTTGGTCATATTTGTAAAATAAATGATGCACGCCATTCTTTATGGAGTCTATGGAGAATATGGCGTTAGTGTCATTGACCAAACACACACCTATGCAATCAGAACCAGGCCAGGTCACTCCACGTTTCTCAGACCCATTTTCAGAAGCTAATTAAGCCAGGAAGGCGTGTTTGTGTATTCAATTAGGAATCAACCTAGAACCACCTGATTAGTAGATGAGTACACTAACAACTTCGCCACTGCGACTTACTGGCTTACTTGTCATTAACTCTTAAATCCTGAATATTACTAACATCTAAAATAAAAGTATCGTCTGACATACTACGACGATTGCAATAAATATAGCCATATAACACTTAACATTGGAGTTTTACCAAATAAAAAAAAAATAATGTTATCTACCTAGGTATAAAATGTCCAGAGATGGAGCTATAACATTAGATATTATGACACGCATCGAACTAGCATCAAACGCTTTCAACAAACTGACGAACATCTGGAGACCCTAAGTACTCAGTAAACAAACAAAGCTTAGATTGTTCGACTCCGTTGTGACACCAGTACTAACATATGGATGTGACAGTTGGAAATCCACCACGACTTTAGAAATTAAATTAAAAACGCTTGAAAATAAATGTCTACATAGGATCTCAAATATAAGCAGGAATGAATACATTTCAAATTAACTGATAAGAGACGAATCAAAACAAGAATACGTGTCGAGTTATATAAGAAAAAGACGTTGGAGATACATTGGTCATGAGCTGAGAATGAATGAAAAAAAGACATTTCCATCAGGCATTCATGCTAAACTATCTGGTATAAGAAAACAAGGCAGACCAAGAGAATCCCTAGGCAGAACAATTACTAGGGAATGCTTAACTATGGGACAAAGAAACAACCAAGACCTTCAAGAACTAGCAGCAAATCGTCAATCTTGGGTTACTTTGCTTTCCGCCCTATGTGCCGTCTTTGACTCGAGAGGAAAATGAACGATTGTCGTTAACTCTAAACCTGTTGTTTCTTTCATGTCACCTGTCCCGTATAAATAGAGGCTGAATGAGGAAAGGCATGCAAGAAAACAATCACAGTGGTTGGACAATTCACTTTCAGATCACATACCCCAGTCATAGTTATTTGCTTTTAAGAGGGGTCTAATGGGCGTAGAATCTTTGTCAAGCATGCGGGATTAGCAGGGGAAAAAAGAGAGAAAAAACATAATTAGTACAATAACACAGAATAGAATTAACTATCTTTCATACACACTCTTTCTGCCCTTGTCTTTTATTTTCCTTTCCATTATTGTGGCATACATACAAACACTCAGCCTTTCTCGTTCATTTGTATCCATTTTTTTGGCCTTTCATTTTCACATTTTCCTTGTTCACTCACACTTTCTTTCTGCTATCACTTTTATCTCCTTTCCCAAATCGTGTACCATTGTCTTCCTTCGCTCTCTCCCCTCCCCTCTCCTTCATTCGTTTCTTTTATTTTCGCCTTAACTGTCTTATTAACCCCGTTTTTTTCTTTCTCTGTCTCTCTCGAGTCTTGTCCCTTTTCCTTGATAATTAGCTGTTGCATTTATTTTAGACATTTATACAATATTATTCAGTTAAAAAGCTAAACATGTGTTCACTAATTAATCGATTAATTTCGCAGAAGAAGTTTCTATGCAAATAATTGAAAATATTGCTACTTCTATTTTAGATCTTAGAAATAAATAATCCAACACAATACTAGCAATTACAGATTTTTAACTTTCATTTAAATAAAGAAATGTAGAGCCCTTTCTTGCTGCATATTTCTGTCCATAGAAATAGGAAAAGAAAAATATTCTTCAGTGTTAGGTGGACCATCTTCATCTGTAGAAGTAAGCCTGATGGCTGAAAGAGAAACCCCTAAAATACCCTTAATACCATGACGGGATCAGGAATAGGTGACATAAACCGCTGAAGTCATTCTACTCACAACCACCTCTGTTTGTAATGCTGAAAAAGTCACGCTGGTAGGGGTTTTCCGAGGTTTCCCTTCCAGCCCTCAGGCTTCCTTCTACAACTGACCATTGTTAGACCATGTCTAGGCATCCGTAAGAGGGACGTGGGCAATTAATCAGCAAGCAACAACATCACTGAGGGCAAGGGACATTTGGTTTTTATGGGGAAAAATGTATTCAGAATGTCATGGACGGTTCTAAAGAGCAATGAAGTCGTCATAATGTGATGTCAGTGCACAAAAGTAACTTTTGAAGAGCGTTAGACAGATGTCCAATTTTTGTGATCATCAACAACAATCAATCAAAGCGTTTAAGATCCCATTTTGGAGCATATGCCATAGACAAGGTGTCCCCATCAATTCCTAGAATATTTTTTATACTTCTTTCCAGACCAGGCCAATGTTCATGACTCCTCTTTTACATATATTCCTGTGTCTTCACAGCATTCTGATCTGTGGGTTCCATGACAATGCCTGCCTTGTTATGCTGGCATCACATTTTCTTACCATGTGTCCAAAAACATATATTTTGTTGTTCATACCCACTTGCAGATACTGTAACAACTTGATACAAGAAAGGGAAAAAACACAGCTCAAGATTGAAACAGACACGAAACGCAATGACATGGTTATGTAGAATATACACACACCCATATATGTTCTATATATATAGCGATAGCACATCATGATGATAGTAGTGTGATGTAGAGACGTTGACATTTGACCCCAAAAAATACTGTTCTAAAGGTTATTAAATGTTATATTATAATAACAATACACAATCTTTCCAGCGTAATCTTTAGCCGCTATCTTTAGCTTCTCAAAAATATCCACCAGTGCAATAAGACAGCTGTATTTGTATGCATGAAAGTTGCATGTATTTTGTTTAGAACATTTCCGGATGAGTTGGACAAGACGTTATGATGTACATATAAAGCTGTAACGTGTATGGAGGTATTACTAAAGATGGTCTACCTTAGGCGTCTCATATTTATCAATACATCAACTGTCCCCATTGATCAAACATAAAAAAATCACAACAGCAAAACAACAGAAGGAAAATAGCACAATTCTACCATGCCTCTGTTATCAACGCAAATATAATTCTTATTAAAGGTACAAGAAAGAGAAATCACAAAATATGAGATATTATATTTGAAAATAAGAAAAGACGGAAAATATGTTTTTTAACCACACCTTGCACTAAATACGAATAATTATAGAATAAAGTGGCTTTTATTGAAGAAATGTAATCTTTCCTAACTATAAATAGACTTCTTCCACATCTTTTTTCTCCATATGTTTATTACCAGATAGCATTTGCTGTGTTTTACAACTTGATCAGTCAATCCGAATCACGTTCGTATCCGAGATTGCTTCCCTAATCTTCGATTTTTCCTAAACTCTACTCCAAAGCAGCAGATATTTGTGTTCAGAGTTGTCTCTTCTATGAAAGCAGACTTACCAAACTATAAAATCTGTCTGATCCGGATTTGTAAATACTTTTCCTTCTCTCAGCCTTGTTGTCCGTCAGGTCTACAAAGCTCTTCCTGCGTACATTTTTGTGTGTGTTGATCTTCCTGCCCGCATTGGCAAAACCTGTTTTGTGGGGCATAAAAAGGCACTTTGGAATATTTAATAACAGGAGAAATGGAGAAGTAGAAAATCTAAGAGATAGAGTCAGATAAAAGGAAATGATGCTGAATGGTGTCACAGCGTGGCAGGAGGAGATACTCAACGGTGGAACAAGGCACAAGATCAACGATTATTGAGGTACATGATCTTTTGATGCCTCTACTGTATCACAGAGTGCTCCTTACTCCTATTGTTTTTGAACGTTGCTTTTGTCTGACGATTAGGTGTAGGTGTATAGTTGCTAACGTGATTTCTTGTCGTTTTTTTCACACCAAACTTTAAGAACATCCTTATGTGCAGTTGGTTTATGATGACAATTCTTCGTCTTCCTTTTCTACCTTTCAGCTCCCAGTGGAGCATAGGTCATCAACTAACACTTTCCAAGCCGTTCTGCTTCTTGCCATTCTTTTAAGATCGTTCCATGTCGTACCCATCATCTTCATCTCTGCTTCTATCTGTCTTCTCCAAGAACTCCTTGGTTTTCCTCTTTGTCTTTTTCCTGGGGATTCCAAAGCAGGGCCTGCTGTTGTAATACTCTCAGTTGCCTTCCGCAGTGTGTGTCCTATCCAGCGCCATCGTCTTCGCTGTATCTCTTTATCTACTGGTATTTGACTGGTACATTTCCATAATTCTATGTTAGGGATCTCTCATCAAGTATGCTCCTTTTATCTTGTATCTGTTAATGGTTGTGTGATAGGAGAGCTATATCATCAGCAAAGTCTAAATCATCAAGTTACTTGGTCAGTGACCATTGATTCCATTTCTATTGTTTTGAGTTATTTTCATAATCCAATCGCTGGCCAGGTGACATTTCACTGTTACGTATATTTTTGTTTCTGCTGCACATAGCTTCAGTCTGTTCTCAAATTATTAATGGTAATTTCTGTCATTGGGTTTATTGTTAGCGCTAATACATATAATACAGTTGACACTCATTTATAAATCTCTACTTTGTGCAACCAAAGAGTCACACATGTTAGTATCACAGCGATGATGACATTTCTTATAAAATGAAGAGCTTGAACTGTTTGGGTGACACAAGTGTCAGGTGCAACCTGGTAAAGTCGCTTAATATAAAGTAATTGAATTTAAATGAGAAATACTGAAACGAGTGTAGATAAAAAGTAAGTAAAGTACCCCCGTCACGTCAAGTGGCATATAGGGAATATGGTGTTAGTGACCATAAATTTTACAGACCCTCGGCACATGATTTTTGGGGTAATTTGGTCGGTATTACGCCCGTGCCGCTTTACTTTCCCAGAAAAAAAAATCCGGTACCCATTAAAGGCTGGGTGAACCGGTGCCGTCGGTTGGGATCGAACTCCTACTCTTGTCCTTTGTAGTCCAGTTCGCTAACCACTGAGCTATCGCGACTGAGTGTAGATAAGTAACAATTAAAAGATGCATTTGCTTGCAAGAAATATTACCCTGCAAGAAGATAATGGGAAACCATACTGTTACTATGCATTTCCGATTAAATGAGCTTTGAAATCAAATTAATCAGACCTAGTCAGCAAAACACTTTACAAAAAGCTCGATATCACCAAAGAAAATTACGGAATCAAGGCAAGTTTTTGCACATTTAAAAAGTATGACACCACGGTAAAGGTCATACTTGTGCATGATCGCTGGCTAACAGCAAAAAGCCGAGAAGGGGAATAGTAACACCAACAGAGAAGAGACAGAGATCAAAACTAGCTGTCGTAGAATTTACCAAAAATATACGAAACAGGTGAGATTAAAGATCAGCTGCAGAAAGTAAAGTTCGATTCAGAGACAGCACCCGCATTAATTATTCTACTCACAAGTCTAACACTTCCATCCTACTTCTGTTAAAGGGCAGCGATTTCTAATGAAACCACAAACACTTTTCTTTGATCTCTCAAGTGGTAAAACCATGTCTTAGCACTTTATGTCGATTGATCGCTGCTACATAAGTACATCCATTATACTGATTGCAATGGACTACAATCGAGCATCTGAGAATTGACACCTGCAGAGTCCCTTGGTGATGTTATGACATCCCACACTGATGAAGGTTCAGCTGAAACTAGAATCAGGACTCAGAGCCTTGAACTATGTCCCATTTCCCAACGACCGACAACGTTGGACTTTGACATTAGGTACATAACAAAAGAAGATTGACATGAAAAGAATTTCGAACTTTCGTCACGATGCAAAAGGTTGTGTGTCTTATTTGCAGAACAGTAACTTGATCGTAGAATATGCCATTGCATTAATGACCAAATGTATTCAGACCGAATGATTCGGTTTATCTATAAGAAATCTGATAGAAACACATACACATTAACATATGCCTTCATTAATTGATATATTATCATCATCAAGTACCGGGCCTAGTGGCGTAGGTGATCATGTCTCTCCACGACTTTCGATCTCGACAGTTCTTTATCATTTCTGTTGTTGACCTTCTGCCAAGCCATTCTCTTTTAAGCTGTCTGGTATTTTCTCTCTTTGCTTCCCTCTATCTCTTCATCCCTCAATTTTTCCAGTTGTTACAATAAATTCCAGTTGTTCTCTTCTCATTACATGGCCAAAAAATAATGATTGTTTCTTCCTAATATTGGAAATTAGCTCTCTTTTGCTTTGACCTCTCTCAGAACATCATTCCTCTTCTTAGCTGTCCACGATATTCTAAACATTCTTCTGTAAAACCACATTTCTACAGATTCCAGTGATTTTCTTTTCTGTTGTCCTATTGTCCATGATTCGCATTTCGCATCCATATGAAAAGATTGGCTCTACGTAACATTTAAGAACTCTTTTTCTTCTTTCTATTGTCAAAAATGGATTGCATAGTATCTTCCTCATTTTTCGGAAAACTGCTTTAGAGAATCGTCAATCAACCACTAATATCTTCAGTAATAAAGAAAAGACGATGGTCTTATTTTGGACATGTGATGAGAAGAGGTAATAACCGAATAGCAAAGCAAGCCCTTATGTGGGAAATAAAAGCAACAGGTAAGAGGAAAAGAGGAAGACCCAGAGAGACACTGAGAAGAACATTGATCAGAGGGGCAAGAGCAGCAGGAATCGGCTCCCTCAATGAGATAGAGCTGCTTGCACAGAACAGAGACAAATGGCGAGATTTGCTAAAAAATATCTTTAAAAGAATTGAAAACTGCTAGAACAAAAATTCAGATATGAGAAGGAGTATTTTGGTCTACGCACTTTGGGCCGGCTACTGTTCGAAAGGTCAATAGATAGATAGATAGACAGACAGACAGACAGACAGACAGACAGACAGACAGACAGACAGAGACAGACAGACAGACAGACAGACAGACAGACAGAGACAGACAGACAGACAGACAGACAGACAGACAGACAGACAGACAGACAGACAGACAGACAGACAGACAGACAGACAGACAGACAGACAGACAGACAGACAGACAGACAGACAGATAGATAGATAGATATAAGCAAAACGAACGCCTTGTATTGTCAACGTCAAACTTGGACTTAAGTTTAGCAAACATTAAAATAAGCACCACCGAAAAAAATGTAAAATATGTGTGGTTGGAGTCTGGGAGACAAATAAAAATGGTTTTACAATATCTCTCTCCTGGGTTCACAATATGTTATCTTCTTAAGTGCATTTGAAATGCATTCGTTAAGTTTTATTTCGGATATTATATATATATATATATATATATATATATATATATATATAATAAAGATATTGTCCACTGACAAAACAAAAAGCCAACCCAAAATTATCATCAACAGAAAAGAATTTGGAATTGTAACAAACTATGAATATCTGCGACTTTAGTAACTAATAGTAGAGACTTCCAGAGAGAGATCAAAAGAAGATTAGCAATATAAACACACAAATTACATGTCACGAAGCACATGTGGTACAATACCAGCAAGACAAAAATTACAATATTACAATAAAATAAAAATGACAGAGGTCATGTATCTTCCTGATAGCAATATGTGGTTGTTAATCACGGACAAACTCCCAAACAGCAAGGAAGAAAGTCGATTCATTTGAAACAAAAGACTACAGATAAATCCTTTAAATACCTGAGATAATGAACAAGAGCAATAAATTTGAAGACATATTGAAAGATTTAAATATTAAACAGAATTGGCTTATAAACACCATTCTACAGAATAAATTAAAATACCATGGTCACGTCAAAAAACACATGAGGTTGGAAAGAACAATAAAGGAAGCCATGGTTGAAGGACGAGGCATCAGAGGCAGACCAAGAAGAAGTGGTTTAAAGATTTCAAAGCGACTTTAAAGATGGCAACATAATAAGTGGGAGACATGACGACTAGATATAAAGATTCCTTCGGACGGACTGTGGTGAATGCAAAGGACATGCTCGACCTGATGATATTACACGCACACGCACACACACACACACATATGTATATATACAACTAATATTATTATTGCTTATTGGAATTATTTATTGTAGTAATTCATGTTTAAATCGTTTATTTATACCACTTTTTATTATATATTACATTTTTTCATGATATTACTGCTTTTTTACCCCAAAATTACGTTTAACTTTCAAAGAGATAATTAGTTCATGTCTTAAAACTCATGCATATCTTAGTAGGGAATATCTCAAAACTCCATTTTGCAGACGAATTAGGTGAATTGGCAGAGAATGCAGACGTGTTTGCCATAATTCTAAATAAAACAAATCAAGCTTCGAGAAATGCTGCAGGGAAATCAAAGTAGACAAGTGAACATAAATAATGTCCAACAATAAGAGCGACATTATTACAAAAATTGGTGCAAGGAAAACATTTAGTAACTGCACAACAACTGAAAAATCACGGATCAGCTATTAATAACGATGTAAAGTAACTATTTAGGCTAAAAATCATAAATAAAAACATTATGGGAGTCGCAATAGCTCAGTGGACTACAAAGGACAAGCTGACCGACGGCTGTCAGGTTTACCCGGCCTTATGTGGGTAGCGGATTTTTTTTCTGGGAAAGTAAAGCGGCACTGGTATAATACCGACCACATTAACCCAAAAAATCATGTGCCTAAAGTCTGTAAATGAATTTAAATATTTGGGAACTTTGTTAACCTCAGACGGAAGATATACAAAAAAGGTGAGATACAGAATGGTTCAGGCAAAAGCAGTTTTTCAAAAAATGAGGAAGATACTATGCAATAGTAGTATATATCCAGTGATTGGACCCCTGAATGTGCGTTCAAACGCGCATAAATCCTTATATAAATAGTCTACACGCAGATCAACGCACATTTTTTGGTGCGGTTTTTCCTTATATGAGAGTCTACCGTTTTTCCTTATATGAGAGTCTACCCGCCCATTTTGGTTCCGGTGACCTCTCGTTGACCTCTCAACCTCTCGTGGTGTTGTGAAGGCGTCGAAACGCACCTAATTCCTTATATGAGAGTCTACCCGTACATGGAAGCACATTTTTTCCTTATATGAGAGTCTACCGTTTTTTCCTTATATGAGAGTCTACCCGCCCATTTTTGTTCCGGTGACCTCTCGTGGCGGTGGTGGTGACCTCCCGCGGCGGTGGTGAAGGGGTGGTGAAGGGGCGGTGGTGGTATCATAAATCTATTATATTCTTTGTACTTTCAATGGTGCCGTAACTTTCATAAATCTATTCTTTCTTTATACTCTCAGGCAATAAAAAACAGTGACAAGTTTATTTATTGTTTTATTGTTTTATTCGTATATATTGAACAATAGATAATACATGGTTTAGACAAAAATGTATTCTTTAACTAATGTACATTATACACATATTTAATACATAGAAAACAAAGTAGTTTATTTACAAGCAGTAATACATGATTTAGACAAAAAATGTATTCTTTAACTAATGTACATTATACTCATATTTAATATATAGAAAACAAAGTAGTTTATTTACAAGCAGTAATACATGATAGTGTTAAATGGATAAAGGGGAGGTGGTCACATCAGAATGGAAGTTTATTGTTTCATTCGTATATATTGAACAATCGATAACACATGGTTTAGACAAAAAATGTATTCTTTAACTAATGTACATTATACTCATATTTAATATATAGAAAACAAAGTAGTTTATTTACAAGCAGTAATACATGATAGTGTTAAATGGATAAAGGGGAGGTGGTCACGTTGTCAGAATGGACCTGACGCTTGATGTAGAAATACGAGAGTGAGTTCCGATGTTGTGTATATGTGTATACCGACCCCTTGTATGTTTTAAACCCTATGTTTTTACCACCCCCGGCTTGTTTTTTGGTTAGGACCTCTGTGAATGTATCCTTATCTAACTTATTGTGGCGTTTATTAAGACCCTTGGTGCTAACTTTAGCATAATCTCCAAAACAGTAATAGGTCTTGCTACACAAAGAAATCATCCCATCCCCCGAATATTCCAACTTGAACAGACCCGGAGTCCGTTTGTCGTATAACTGTCTCGTCTTACAATCTAAACAGTCATACTTTACGCCCCTGTGTTGAATGAAACCTGCCCGATGGACTTCACAAGTCTCTGAAGGGAACCATTTATCGTACTGTGAGAAAAACTCATCTACCTTATCGGTTTTAACGACCTCTTCTAACGATGACTCGCTGAGGGCCAAGTACAGGCTATCGGTATCCATCTCACAGAGTTGAAAGTTGGACCTATCTACAAACTTATCGAGGAAGTCATAATAAAATTCCAACATCCGCAATTTGGCGTACTGGTAGACGAAAAAACCAATCTGCGAAGGAAGATCCCACATGATACCTCTTTTGCCCATCGATACCTCGTACAGGTCCTCACCAATAGATGTCATGTTTTTAAATCGTGGGTTATTTACCAACTTGGTTGTATCAGCCCCCTCTTTAACATAGGAGACGTCCACGTGTTTCGCCATATTCGTCAAGGTCTTCCCGTAGGCCGAGTTTCCTAAGAGCTTCATCGTGTCGCTTACTATAGATTGACTTGGATCTAAATCACCAGCCCGACGCGCCTCTGTGACCTTGTCCCCAAACTCCTTAAAACAACTAATGGGTAGGTACTCTACCACCTGATAAATTTTTGTTACCTCTAGCCCATGCTCTAAATACCACTTTAACAGCGGTGTGGCCAACAGAATCTTTGTTCCACTATAACTACCCACGAGAGTACGTCTGGGGGTACGTAATAGTTTGTTTTTGGTGGCGTACTCCCGCATAAAGGGACCGATATCATCTAGACCTACATCTACATTTTTAAAGATGGGGGTCATCTCACTAAAATACTCTTTTAACTTGTCGGGAACGTGAATGTCACACTCGACGAGCCCAAAAAACGACTCGTCTGAAACTGAATCTATAATAGCTTTATCAGTGATTGGTTTATATTTACCAAAAGATGGTTTAGAACCACGTAGGTTCTCATCTATAAAGACCTGAATAGCTGGCGTTGTTTTCTTTAACCGTTACCACTCACACTCCCACATAACTACTACGCGAACACGGTCGAGGCTCTTTAAATAAGCCGTTATTTCACAGGTTTTCGCGTACAAATCAGACAACTGTATATTATTCACCGGATTGACTTCTCGATCCCTGGTGATGTCACAGTTTGGATGACCGTGAAAGAGACAGCCATGGAACTGATACACAGTCCTACTGGATTTATCCCACCCATCCACTCTAATCTTGCGCTCACCCAAAGCGATCTCGCGAGCATTAAACTGGGTTCTCAAATGCACCTGGTTTTGGTGGGCAATCCAAGTCAGATACTCTCTGCACTGACGCGTGTAGTAGTTCATTTTAAGGGGTTTATACCCATCTTCAGCCTTACGTATGACCGTATAATCGGTGGGCATCTTTTGCATAAGTGCCCATAGATAAAGGGCGTTGGCATCATAGCCTTTAATGGATTTGACCACTTTTCCGCCCCTAATAAAGGTTTTATCCTTCTCGTGGTACCGATGAAAGATAATAGAGGGACCTCCGACAATATTCTGTCTTATGGTATGATGCAAATCGGCTTCCTTTTTTGCAATCAGGGAAAAACCCACATCCCTGGAGAGAGTTTTAAATAGATACCTCAGAGTTATTCCGGGGACCGAAATCGCATTCTTAAACATATCGATGTCTAATTTCCTATAAAACCAAAACTGTTGTGCTAAGGCCTCTAAGAAGGGGACTACATCTTTGTTGTTATACCAAACTAAAAAGTCCCTAAGGGTCGTCATTTTATTGTCCTTCCAGACCTTTTGACACAGAGCATACTCCTCCTCGGAAATATTACCATTTTTTAGTTTCGAAAAGAACGCTTCGTATGGGGGTAACTCCCTCTCATTCAATTTATTTAAATCTGTTACATACTCGTAACAGAAAACACCCTTGGTCTCCTCTACTTTATAAGCTGCCAAGTACTTACTATAACTAAACCCAGGGGCTAAATAATTTACTATATCTAAGAATTTTAGATTCTGTGTTGCAATACACATAAAGTTATTATTTCGTTTAACTATAAAATTTATTTCACCAAGTCGGTTTTCTTCTTCTTCTATCCGCTCCTCCTCAGCATCCTGTATCATGCTTTCCTGCTCGTGCTCCTCATCCTCTCCCTCGTCTTCCTGATCGCTGTCCTCAATGTAGTTGTCACCCTTTCCAGATGTTTCAGGTACGGAGGCGGCAGCGAAGTAATGTATTAAATACGGCTTTATTAAATTTATGTCGTACTTGCCCGAGTTGAAACCTATCACTGGGAGCTGCTTCAAGTAAGCTTTTAGACGACCTCTTGGGTCAGATTTCTTCCGATCACGCCTTTGCGCACATCCGGCCAGCTTTTCAAACAATTCTCTGAAATCCTCTTTTAAAATTTTATACGCCTCCTTCGAGATAGATTTTAGATACTTAATCATTTTATTTACTAATTTCTGAGGATCTCCCTCGCTGACAAAACAGACAGGATCTTCAAACCCAGGAACGTTAGAGGCCACAGATACAGACAGAGGGACATGTTTTGTTAAAAAATGTGTACTAGCAGAGGTACCTTTGGTGGTGGGCAAGTTGCTATTATCAAAATAACATTCCATATCAAAGGTGGCCCTAAAGGGATACCCGAAACCGCCGGGCACGTCAATACCCTCTTCCTCTATTACATCCCCAATAGTCTCGCTAGGTGTATAAATTCCACCTCTAAAATAATCTTTAGGTTTACCACCATTACATATTTTTTCATGGGCATTCATATTGGGAAACCGCTTCCATAATTTCCCACACTGTGGACAAGAGAAAGCACTAGCTGCTTTATTAATATTACTAATGTACATGAAATGGTCCTTGTGAAACAAGACCCGCATAGTATCATCATGTGATCCCCTGCTTCGGAGTTTTGGACAGAGGGCCTCTTCATCATTGAACTCAAATACATCAATATTTATATTGAAACATTCTTCCAAGTGTGGTAGTTGTTGTAACGTCACACCTGGAAAAGTGTCAACGAAAAGAATGTCCCAGTGCAAGTGCCACTGACTCACGAGATGACGAGTGGGCAATTCTAGATTGTTGATATCGCTCCCTTTAAATAACGCCAAACAGCGGAAAAAACATAGATTGTCATTATAAGAAATAGAACTATACCAATTTTTCTGCAAGGTGTAAATGTACCTATTGTTAGTAATATAAGATGGTAATTCCTCTAGGCAACATCCAATGGGGAAGTCACGTATGTGGAATAAATAGAAACTAGTTGCTGGAATACTCTCCACCATCCACTTAGTATCGGGTCTGTTGATCATGGCAATGTCTACAGGGTTCTGTTCGTTTAGAGAATCAACGAAGCTGTTGAAATCTCCAAGATTATTGATTAATTGGGGAAATTCTAGAACAGCTGAGTTGTTGAGGGAAGAGTGGAAAAAACGTAGATCACCGGTGTCCCGGTGTCTAAGGATCAGATGGTGACCATAGTTAATTTTGAATCGGGTTGTCTGAGTGTCAAATATATCCCTTAAAAGAGCAGACCAGTCTGTGATAAATGGACGTGCTGGTGAATGGAAAAATGTATATGTAGAAACTGTCTTGTTGATTGTAGCATGGGTGTTTATAGCTGCCCAATTTTGCGCATATACAACCCGTACATCATCAGGCAGTGTTGCTAATGGATCATCATCTTTGAATTTTTTACTTGGAGTTGAATGTTCTGCATCTATCTTTCGTTTGTTTGTTGTAGAAGAGGTCGAGGGTGAAGTGGGTGATCTTGTTTCAGTCGCTGATGCTGTTGTTGATGGTAAATTGGGTGTTGTAGCAGGTACCGATGCTGAAGCTGGTGTTGTTGTAGAATGTTTTACTCTCATATGTCTGGCTAACGAACTTCGACTCGTATACGTACGTTGACAAATGTCACACGCGTGTCGTATAAGTCGATGTGCGGCCCGTATATGCTGAAGCATAGCGTGGCGCCATTTAAACCTCTTTGGACACAACGGACACTCATGGTCATCAGAAGATACCTCATTATGAGAAACCATGTGTAGAAAAATAAATAACCCTTTGTCAATGATACTTTACATTTCTAGGTTTAAACATGTTAATAACATCGAATTGTAAGACATAAAATACTTAGTTTAATCATCCAATAAACGAGGGAATTCAACAATACTTAGCATACCTACATTAAACACCTTGAATAACCTATTATCGATAACACTTAACATACTTTAAGAGAAAACAAGCCAACTTATAACGCAAAATATAGTCTCAAGTATCTACACTGAATATAACCTATTATCGATAACCCTTAACATACTTTAATAGAAAACAATCCAACTTATAACGCAAAATATAGTCTCAATCATCTACACTGAATATAACCTATTATCGATAACCCTTAACATACTTTAAGTGAAAACAATCCAACTTACAGTGCAAAACTCCGCTAGAATGAACAGTAACTTTCCTTGAAGCAACCAAACTTATGACACAAATTCTCACATGAGACTAGTTTAAATATATCCTGGTACAAGATTTTAACCAATCAGCGAGTGACTATGAAAACATCGACTGATATCTGGATTAACCAATCAGAAAAGAGTATTAGTATAGGAGGCGGGGCAAAGAAATGACTGACAGCTAGATTAACCAATCAGAGAAGTGGGTGAATACTGACCTCATTTCCCGGTTGACAGGCCGTCGACTCTGGTTCATCGGTGGGGTCGACAAATAGGGGTGGTGGCGGTAAAATTTCATCATCCTCCGCGTTATATGTAGTGGCTGTGGGTTCAGTGGTGGGGTCAAGTAATGCGGGTGGTGAGTTAGTTGAACTGACAGGGGAGGGTGGTGCAGAGTCAGCTCCTTCCCAATTAATGTATTCCTTTATTCGTTGGGCTAAATGTTCCCCACACAAGAAGACTACATCCTCTTTCGTGAACTCATGATATAAAATATCATTTATTTGCGCGCTAAGGCGTTCCTCAAACTCTAGAAGACACGAGTGAGGTAACGAGTTGTCATGTTTCACCTGACACCCTTTACAATAGTCATATGGTTGATACTGTAGAATGCACAACACCTTGTCAAATAGGATGTAAGGTCTGATAGATGCCATTTTACGGGAATCTGTAATATAAGAAAACCACATCACAAATATTTGGAATGGGACAGAACATGTAATACATGATAAAAAATACTTTAAATGTGATAATACTCAATCAAAGTGTCATTAGTGATGATGGACCCTCGGTGGAAACACCCCTTCACTGCTCTTATTGCTGGTCCCACCGGTTGTGGAAAAACTGTATTTGTTCAAAAGTTTCTACAGAATCTACAAGAGCTAGTTGTCCCCGTACCCGAGGAAGTTATATGGTGTTACGGGGAATGGCAACCAATATACGAGACTATGGAGAAAGTGAGATTTATCGAGGGTCTACCAGATATCGATAACTTGGAAGGGGGTAAGAAGAGAAGACTCATCATCCTCGACGACTTGATGTCAGAAACAGATGAGAGGGTGACAAAATTATTCACCAAAGGTAGTCATCACAGAGATATGAGCGTGATCTACATTGTTCAAAATCTATTTGGAAAAAATAAGGAACATCGAACTATAAGCCTCAATACTCATTATATAGTCCTTTTCAAGAATCCAAGAGACGGAAGTCAAATTACAAATCTGGCTAAGCAAATGTACCCTGGTCAAGTGGCGTATCTCCAAGAGAGTTTTAAGGGACGCGACAGCGTCTCCCCACTGTTATTTGCTGGTAGACCTTCGACAGGAAACACCGGATCATCTGAGGCTGAGAACAAAGATATTTCCAGGGGAGAGACAAATCGTCTACGTTCCAAAGTAATAGAATGGAAGCTTCACTTAGACGACACGGTGAAATGTTGAAATGTCTGCGCTCAGCCACGCCGAGTGGTTTAAGAGCCATATTGAAAACGGCCTCTCCAGAACTCATTCGCTTTTTATGTGAGTGTTGTCATAACATATTAAAAGGTAATGTTAGACTCACTCAGCATCAGAAGTGCGAGCTACGTCGACACAAGAACAAGCTGAGATTCCTCACTAAAAAGAAACCGAATCTTACGCAGAGGAAAGCAATTCTACAAACTGGTGGATTCATAGGTGCTTTGATCAAGCCTATATTAAGTGTTCTAGGTGGTGTATTAGGTCTGTAAACATGGCCAAGAAAATGATTTTGATGGATCCTCGGTTATTAGAGGGTTTGAAACAGACTTCCACGTATACACCACCCGAGGCGATCAATGATAACTTGAGAGATTTAGATGATGAAATGCAACGTATCTTAGACCGTAACGATTTAGCCCCTGCTGATAAGGCCAGAGTGTACCAACGTACTTTGCAACAGTATTTGACTAGAATGGAGCAGTATAAACGACGTCCTTTGGGATCAGTCGATCTCATTCAACATAACTCGTCAACAGAAAGAATACCTTCTCCTCCACCTTCGCCGCCACCAGTCAATGTGCAACCAGAACAAGCCAAGGTACCCGAAACCCCAAAGACCAGTGATGAAAACACTTCACGGCTAACCTCGTATAAATTGAGGTCCAAAAGAAAAAAGTCCAAAATCCCAACACCAAAATTGGAAAGGTGGTCAAAGTATTGAGACGTTATTACTTTGACCCTAATCAACCAGGGTCGTATAGTGGTGCAAGAGCCTTGCAACGTAACACCAAAGTAGGAATTAAAGCGATCAATCGTTGGTTGAGTAACCAGGATACCTATACCCTTCATAAACCGATTCGACATAAATTTGAACGGCGTCCCGTTATAACGAGTGGACCCAAACAACAATACCAAGCAGACTTAATCGATTTAAGACTTTTGAAAAAACACAATGATGGGTACTCCTATTTGGTTTCTTGTGTGGATGTTTTCAGTAAATTAGCGTGGGCCGTCCCAATACGAACAAAAACGGGGAAATCATTAGTGGAGGCTGTTGGTAAAATATTTATCGATGGGAAACCTGCGAGTCTTCAAACCGACAAGGGGTCAGAGTTTCTGAACAAAACATTTAAGAAATTTCTCGAAGACAACAATATTCACTTTTTCACCACCCAGAATGAAGATATTAAGGCTGCTGTTGTGGAACGTTTTAACAGGACTCTGAAACAAAGGATGTGGAGATTTTTTACGAAATCCAATCGACTTTGTTATGTACATGTGCTACCCGCCCTACTTCGAAGTTATAATCATTCGTACCACAGAAGTATAAAAATGGCACCGGTCGACGTTAGCAAAGACAATCAAGAACAAGTGTGGAACACGTTGTATAGCAAACACAACTTGAAATTTGAAAGACCCCTGTATAAGGCTGGTGATCGAGTTAGAATGGTCCTGGGCAGAGCTAATTTTAAAAAGGGTTATGCCCCAGCTTGGACGGAGGAACTCTTTACCATCAGTCGAGTAACTGAAACAAAACCCGTTACATATGTGCTGAAAGACGATAAGGGTGATGAAATAGAGGGGTCATTTTACACACAAGAAATTCAAAAGGTTGGAGACAAGAATGAGTACAGGGTCGAGAGGGTTATAACCCAACGTCGCACGTCATTGGGACGAAAAGAGAGTTTAGTCAAGTGGTTTGGTTATGATTCCTCATTCAACAGTTGGATACCGACCAAGGACATTGTCAGATACAAAATCTAGAGATGGTGGAAGAAGGTGAATCGTTTGAAGATCCTGTTTTGCGAACCCTGAGCTCTGGTGGGGAGAGAACCTCGCTCTGGCCAGTATTTGGGAAACTATTCCCCCGTTTAGAGATTGTCTTTATGTGTCAAATGCTTGTTATATATGCCGTTGTCGCGGTCTCGCTGTTCAATCTGTCCACTGAAAAGCCAGACGCGAAGGACGGAAAACTGTGGATAGCCCTACTGAGCAGTTGTTTAGGTTACATGCTCCCGAATCCAAAGTTGGAGACGAGAAGGTGAATAGAGGAAAATGAGTTTTTATGTCACGTTACCCAGCAATGCTTCTATGGATATTTTTAAGGAAAATAATCCCGGCCACTTTTTCGTCAAGCTTCCTCAGACCATTGATATTACAACACAATATGAGATTGCGCTGGTCGAGATACAGTTTCCGCTAAATTATTTCAATGTAATAGAGGGTGATGTCTGGATTCGGTACGAATCTCTCGCTAACGACGATATTTGCGACGCTAGATTTTATTTCAACGTGACATTGGAGCCTGGGTTATACACGAAACCCGATGCGTTCATCGGCGCGTTGAATGCGTCGATCATAAAAGCGGAGGATGAGTCGAACGGGGATGTGAAAGGGAAAAAAATGAGATTCATTTACGCAAAAGAGGTGAATAAAGCCATCTTGAAACTTTACGAAAAAGGAGTCAGTGTTACCATAAGCGACACTTTGAAAAACATGTTAGCCTTCCCCACGACCTCAATAGCAGACACGGCTCCCGATATCTTCAGCGTGGGTGAAATGGACTTGGAAAGTGTTGCAAAAAATGTCTACGTCTACTGCGATCTCGTTTCACCCAGACCCGTCGGGGATGTGATGGTACCTCTCCTCAGGAGCGTGCCTGTTCTCAATAGAAATCACACCTCGGTGTTTCAGATCTACGATAAGCCTCACTACCTGCCCCTGAGTAGATTTTCCTTCGATACCGTGGAAATCCTTTTAGCCAACGAACACGGAAAAACCATTCCATTCACCAGTGGGACGTCGGTGCTAACGGTACACTTTCGAGTGAAGAAACATCTCGAGCTGGTATAGTGGTGAGACATACACCCTTTCACCGCAATGCCAGGTTATACGAAGACTTTTATTGCTGTCAGGCGGGTGATGGGATGCCTGTGTTTATAGGAGGTCGAAATCAACGAGGACGAGGAATCGGTAGTTTCTTTGGTGGAATCGGGAGGGCTATTTTACCCTGGTTAAAAACAGGGGGTAAAGCCTTACTCAGAGAAGGCGTGGGGACCGGTCTGCAGGTCGCGCAGGACGCCTTAGCTGGCAGAAATATCGGCGATGCTTTCAAATCACGAGCTAAGGAGGCCGGCATGCGTTTATTAGACGGGGCCGTAGACCACCTGACGGGTAACAACCAATCAGGAAGTGGTTTACGACGACGAATCAGAAAGCGAATCTTGAAGGCAGCCCCACCTGGCCAACCCGTTACGAAGAGAATAAAACCACCAGCTAGACTGTTCCCCCTTCATTCCACAAACAAGAGGCGAACTAAGCTGTCGGTACCAAAGGATATATTTGATTAATGATGTCTCTCATTCACCCCAAGTCATGTGAATGTCTTCATTCTGGTTTGGATTTATTTAGCGTTCCACCAACTCAGACTGCTGTAGACTCGGGCCAATTTACTGAAATTCGACCTCTTGCCTCGTTAGCGCATGGGGCTCCCATAGAGTTTTTCATTTCTGGAAACACTGAAGAGTATCTAGATCTTTTCAACACGTTTTTACATCTGCGGGCCAGGATCACCCTCCCCAATGGTGAAAGTTTACCATTGGATGCCGAGGTAGGACCAGTCAACAATTATCTTCACAGTCTATTTTCTCAAGTCGATGTTTCTCTGAATGATACATTGATTACACCATCTGAGAATACCTATCCATTTAGAGCAGTGTTCGAGACTTTACTAAACTATGGGGAGGATGCGAAAACGGGGCACTTGACGGCTGCTCTGTTCTACAAAGATACAGCAGGCCACCACGATGATATGCAGGCTAACGAGGGATTTAAAATACGACGTGCTTTGACTTCGGATAGTAAAGAGGTTGAAATGATGGGTCGTTTACATTCTGATCTCTTTGTGCAGGACCGTTACATGTTAAACAGAGTGGATGTAAAGATTAAACTCACACCCTCTAAGGACGTGTTCAACATCATGGCTCAGGATAAGTCTGTGGGTTATAAGAGTGTAATCACTTATGCTGCCCTCGTGGTCAGGAAAGCCAAGCTAAACCCAGCAATTTCTCTGGCCCACGAAAAAGCGCTTTTAAGTGGGAATGCACGGTACCCAATCAAGCGGGTTACCCTGAAAACATTTGCCATTGCTCGTGGGATGTATTCCCACAACCAAGACAATTTATTCCTATCTCAAACACCAACACGTATAGTGATAGGTCTGATTACCGCCGGTGGTTTTAATGGAGTTTATAACATTAACCCATTCAATTTTCAACACTTTGGTTTGACTTATATGAACCTGATGGTTGACGGGAGATGTGTATCCGGAAAGCCCCTAGCTATGGATTTTGAAAACAATCACTATGCGCGAGCCTTTTTTGGTACAAATTTGGCCATGGGTTTGATTGGTAGAGATGCTGGCAATGGTATTGATTATCATCAGTTCAAGGATGGCTTTTGTCTATTTGGTTTTGACCTCTCACCCAGTCTGCTAGATGGAACCCAGTTTGAGCTAGCCACGAGTGGACCCTTGTCGATAGAGCTCAAATTCGCCGCTCCCACGACAACTCCCCTACAGGTTATTGTCTACGCCGAGTTGGATTCAGTACTGGAAGTGTCCAAGACAAGACAGGTTCTAACAGACTACGCTATTTGAGAAAATGAACACGGGGGATACTTACAGTCTATTGATGTCCGATGTTTTTGTTCGACGTTGCGCCCTTGTTAGTGTCCTCCCACGAGACCACTTACCACCCACCATCGATCAAACCAAGACTGCCGCCTTTGTCGTAAACACCGACCCTGCCCACAAACCTGGTGAACACTGGGTGGCCATTTTTTACAATGGCCTCGGACAAATAGAGTATTTTGATTCCTACGGTTTACCTCCCAGGCACATTGATATTTTAAGCTTTATCGAGAGGAATTCACATGTTCCATTCGTCTACAACCCACGAGTGTTACAAGACTTGTTTAGCAACACGTGTGGTCTATATTGTGTTTATTATATAATTTTAAAGTGTCGTGGTGCGAGCATTAACAGAATTCTCATGCCATTTTCAACGAAACAACATATTAACGACCGTATTATTTATCGGTTGATGACGCCCTGGATCCATCGACTGAGTGGAACAAACTTCCCATGACTCATCAAAGATGGCGGCTCTCTGAACATGTCTCAACACGTCCGATGACGTATTGCATCAGTTACTATAAATAGAACGTATTCCATTGGTTACTATAATTAGGCTGGCCACGCCCCACTTGTTACAGGGTATAAAGATCAGCCGTTCTCAGTTCTACTACATACAGAAAGTCAGAGCCCTGCTACCAAGTCGTGTGATTCAAACATGGAATCGGCTAGCGTTAATATGCCAGCTTCATTTGATGTATGTGATCAACGTATTTTCATGTCTCGTAGAAATGAGAATATAATTCCACTGTCCAAAGATGGTGTTAAGGCAGTCTCAGTTTCTGCTTTTCATAACAGACCATTGATAAACATAAGGTCATATCGTGGTGAGAGTCTTCTTAAGTTTCCTACCAGAACTGGAATAACACTCTCGAGAGATGAATTTATCACGCTAGTTGATATGCGAGATGACATTTTAGCAACTTATGATAACATCAACTATACTACGCCTCTTGTTGAGCAACCGAAAGAACCAAGAGATATGTATACCTCGAGTGATTCAATTTCCACTCAGTCGCCAATTACCTACGCCGTCTTTGATCAAGGCTTTGTCAAAATGGAGGGTGGCTGTGTTTTGAACTCTAATCAACCTTCGTATTCACCAGTGTTTGATAACCATTTAGCTCAAACAGACAGTTCCAACAAAGCGAGGAAGCCGAGACGAGTAAAATTAATAAATTCTGCAGTGGGACAGTGACATTTTTATTACTTATACATGACTATGTTGTTATTTGTGTACTTTTTTCAGATGATTTGAATTCATATTTGTACTATTGAAATCATCATTGTTCAATTATAAACATTTGAATGTGTAACATGTATTGTCCACGTTGATGTATTGAAATAAATTTATGTTTCAGTGTGAAAATAAACATTATAAAAAGAGCATATTTGTTTGATTTTTATTTGAGTTGTTTTAATTTATTTAATTTTAAATTATTTTGTTAAATTAAAATAAATGACAATATAGAATCTATGAAATAAGGTTCTACTTACGATTTGTAAAGAAAATTTACTTGTACAGCCAAGCACACTCTTGCTTGAGTTAAAGCCAAGACACTCGTTGAAACTGCTTCAGAGAGTGAGAATAAAATCCTGGCTGCTTGGATCTACTTATATACAGTTCTAACCTCTTTGATCGATCAAGTACTCTCTAGTTCAAACATATTAATTTTCCCCTAAACATCTCACATTAAAACAACCACCCAGTAAAATTCCCCTGATAAGTGGTATTCTAATCTTCAGATGATAAAAAGTCATTAACGTAGCCCTGGCCAGTCTGGCACTCAAACATTCAATCAAAACTTTTCACAGCGAAACACGGTCTTTGAACACGAAACGGCGCAAAGATATTAATTACCCCCAAGCATCTCACATTAAAACATCGGTATCGTGAAATTCCCCTGTTAAATGACTCTCCTGATGAACACTTACCGTCTAACGGGAAGTAAGTACTCACGGGAGGCGGATTCTTTGATGTAAACGCGGTCCGTCTACCGAGCTCTTTGATCGCGCTTAACGTTAAACGCGGCCCCCTTGCTGCGCGTCTTCGCTCCGCGTCTTCGCTGCGCGTCTACCGAGCTCTTTGATCTTGCGGCCCCTTGCTGCGCGTCGTCGCTGCGCGTCTTCGCGGCTGCGCGTGTACCGAGCTCTTTGATCTCTCGCTTAATTAACGCGGTGTTTCGTATTTGGCGTGTAGCGTGTGTAACGGCCTAAGCTGTTACCTTTAATTCTAAAGGAAGTTTTTAAAAAACAATAAATAAACTTGTCACTGTTTTTTATTGCCTGAGAGTATAAAGAAAGAATAGATTTATGAAAGTTACGGCACCATTGAAAGTACAAAGAATATAATAGATTTATGATACCACCACCGCCCCTTCACCACCCCTTCACCACCGCCGCGGGAGGTCACCACCACCGCCACGAGAGGTCACCGGAACAAAAATGGGCGGGTAGACTCTCATATAAGGAAAAACGGTAGACTCTCATATAAGGAAAAACCGCACCAAAAAATGTGCGTTGATCTGCGTGTAGACTATTTATATAAGGATTTATGCGCGTTTGAACGCACATTCAGGGGTCCAATCACTGGATATATACTACTTGCAATCCATTTTTGACAATAGAAACAAGAAAAAAAGAGTTCTTAAATGTTATGTATGGACAATAGGACAATAGACAAGAAAATCACTGGAGTCTGTAGAAATGTGGTTTTACAGAAGAATGTTGAGAGAACCATGGACAGCTAAGAAGAGTAATGAGGACGTTCTGAGAGTGGTTAAAGCAAAAAGAGAGCTAATTTCCAATATTAGGAAGAAACAATCATCATTTTTTGGCCATGTAATGAGAAGAGAACAACTGGAATATATTGTAACAACTGGAAAAATTGAGGGACGAAGAGACAGAGGGAAGCAAAGAGAGAAAATAACAGACAGTTTAAGAGAATGGCTTGGCAGAAGGTCAACAACAGAAATGATAAATAGCTGCCGAGATCGAAAGTTGTGGAGAGACATGATCACCTACACCTTTAGGCCCGGTGCTTGATGATGATGATGAAAATCTGTAAAAATTAAGGTCACTGCCACCATATTCCCTATACGTCATTTGGCGTGACGGGGCTTTTTACTTATATATATATATATATATATATATATATATATATATATATATATATATATATATATATATATATATATTTACTGTACTAGTAAAGTGTAAACATCATCATTCTGTGCCATACCAGTTGACGTAGGGATCATGTCCTTCCACAATTTTCTATCCACAGTGCATAGTATTAGTTCTGTTGTTGACTGTTTTCCATGCAATGACACCAAGCTATCTAGTAATTTTTCTTTTTTGTTCTCCGCGATCTCTTTTCTTTCCTTTTGTTTTGCCAGTTGTAACCAAGTATTCCAACTTTCCTCGTCTCATGATGTGCCCAAAAAATGTTCATTGTTTCTTTCTGATGTTTTTTAGGAGTTACCTTTTTGTGTTGACCTCTTTGAGAATTTCTTCATTGGTCTTTTTAGCTGTCCAAAGAACTTTCAACATTCTTCTGAGAAATCCCATCTCTGTGGCCTCTAATCGTATTTTTATTTGTTTGTCGACTGTCATGATTCGCTTCCATAGGTCAGACATGGTTCTATATAGCACCGATGAACTCTCACTTTCTCACTTCTATTGACATAGATTTGTTGCATAAGATATTTTTCATGTTCTGAAATGCTATTTTGGTCTGAGCTATTCTGCTTTTTTCATTTTTGTGGTTATTATTGTGCCCAAGTATTTGACGCGTTACACTTGTTTCAAATTTGTCCTGTTTATTTTGATGCTGCATGATGGTGATGATTGTTTGTTTGATATGACCATTACTTCTTTTTTCTTGCTAGTCAAACTGAGATCTTTTTTGTTGCTTTCTTTTACTATTATGTCTATAATTTCTTGTAGTTCATTCTCTGTCTCTGCTATTAAAACTGTGTCATCCGCATATCGCAAATTATTTATGTTTTGACCGTTGACTTAATTTCCTTTTTTTGTCTACTATTGATCTCATAATATGCTCGTTGTAAAGTGAAAACAAATCCGGCAACAGAACACAGCCTTGTCTGACTCCTTTTTTTTACAAGTATAAACAGATGTATTTAAATGACTGAAAAGAACTTGGTAAAACAAATAAATTAGACTCAAATACAAGATTAGACTTAAGTACATACTGGTGAAATTAATATTCTTAGATGCCTCGTGGACCCAAAATGCCAAATTAGAAAAGAAAATATAGTCTGAATATAGTCGTTATATATAATGAAATATAGGTGCTAGTGAGATCCCAGTCATATGATGAAGAGATCATCATAAACAAGAAAGTTCGTAAAATAAACATCAAAAACATGAGCTCATTTGAAGGGCTTATAGGTTTGATAAAAAAAAAGAGAGAAATTATATTGTTGGAGGCTTAGAACAAAACGGTTAATAGAGGCAGTGTTTGTTTCACATATTGTGCTAAAAGTGTCAGAGATGGAGAATTATTGAAAGACATACACGTAAAATAACATAATTCAAAATGAAACCCATACGAAAATTGGAAACAAAACTGGAAGAGATAGATTAGAAGTGAGGTGTTGAAAAAAAAATGGTGGCTTTTGACTATCACGAAAAAAAAAGAGAATCAAATGGTTTGGATATCTTACCAGAATAAAATGCAAAAAACCTGTAGCTTGAGCGTATTACATGAAAACATCCACATCAGTACACAAAGCAAATGGGAAACAGAAAGAGATGTCGAAATGGAATCAAAGAAAGATTTAATAAATTATATTTGACAACTCAAGCTACACAGTTAACGACGCCCAAAAAAAATACACAATCCTCCTGTCTGGGATGCCAAACGGCAAAAGTAGTAGGACAAAAGATGAAATAAATGAAATGAGACATCACAAAAAAGGCCTAGTCAAAATCACAATACAAAGAGTTAAGAAGGTCGATGTAGATAAATAAGAAAACAGGTTGATGATATCACAGACTGGACAGGATTCCAGCAAACAAAAAAGCGTGCACATAATGGAAGAATGGGCAAAGTTTGTAAGCAATGCATCGTGTGGCACATGAAAGGAAGAATGGTGAAAGTTTGTAAAACAATGCATTATGTTGTTCATCACGTAGGCAGGCAATAACACAAACTGTTAACATATATAACTAACTTGATCCTAATTATCTATGGTTACCTCACATTTTTACTGTATACCTTTACATTTAACATTATCCTTTAACATTACTTGTCATCAATGTCTATTATATTACTCCGTTGGATTACTTTTTATAACCATGTAGCGATACAGTTCAGCCTCTTATAACACAAACCAATTTTATTTCTTCTCTGCCTCTATTTTATGCTAATTGCTGCTCCCAGTTAAGTGCTATTGACAAAACAGTTATATATTATGACATGCCCCTAGCAGAAGTGTATTTTTATTTCACCGTTAGTTACCCCTCCGCTCCTGCAGGTCCCGACAATGGGGATACAAACTGTACTGATAGATGCAAAGAAATATTTATATTTGTCTGTGTCTTTGTTGATAACTTTATGAATCTTCTCATTTGTGATGCGTTTGTATCTGAATAGGAAAGTCGATGCAGATGAGTGAGAGTACATATCACTATCATAATCATCATGTATTCTTTTCTTTCAAATTATGTTATGAGAGGCTCATGTTTCGCAGGCACATTAACATAATGATATTACTGGCCGACACAAGTCATATCTTTTTTTATACAATCTCCCGCATTTGCATTTCTATCACTAAAAGAATTAACTTGGCTAGTATTATTTCTTCATATTTTCCCAATAGTATTGTTATTTTTACCTACCCGATACGCTAAAAATTTGAAATTACATTTTATTATACATAAAGAACAAAATACCTATTTCAACCATGCGGAGCAGTTAAAAATAGGTGTATACAAGTAGTATAGTTAGATCAACATATGAGATCAATAGTAGACAAAAAAGGAATTGAAGTCAACGGTCACAACATAAATAATTTACGATATGCGTATGACACAGTCTTAATAGCAGAGACAGAGAATGAACTACAAGACATGATAGATATAATAGTAAAAGAAAGCAACAAGAAAGGTCTCTGTTTGAATAGTAAGAAAACAGAGGTAATGGTTATATCGAAGAAATAATCATCACCATCATGCAGCATAAAAATAAACAAGACAAATCTGAAACAAGTGCAACGTTTGAAATCCTTGGGCACAATAATAACATCAGATTGGAGATGCACCACAGAAAATGAAAAATATCTTATGCAACATATCTATATCAATAGAAATTAGAAAGAGAGTTCATCGGTGCTATATAGAACCAATTCTGACCTATGGAAGCGAATCATGGACAATAGACAAACAAATGAAAAGACCATTAGAGGCCACAGAGATGGGATTTCTCAGAAGAATGTTGAAAGTTCCCTGGACAGCTAAAAAGACCAATGAGAAAGTTCTCAAAGAGGCCAACACAAAAAGGGAGCTCTTAAAAAACATCAGAAAGAAGCAATCCAAATTTTTTGGCACATCATGAGAAGCGGAAAGTTGGAATACTTGGTTACAACTGGCAAAATAAAAGGAAAGCCAGATCGCGGACGACAAAGAGAGAAAATACTGGATAGCTTGGTGTCAAGGCATGGAAAACAGTCAACAACAGAACTCATACGATGCACTGTAGATAGAAGATTGTGCAAGAACATGATCGCCAACGCCAACCGGTACGGCACATGTTGATGACGATAGTTAGGTCACGGTGTAGGATAGCAGAATAAAACGTGCTCAATGTTTCGGGCAAATTACGTTAATCTGGAACGACTATAAACACGACATATGTCCCGACATACAAAACAATAAAGATGAAACGACTATTTAACCCGTAATACAAATGATTCCGACCGAATTCGTGAAACCTGACCTCATTGCTAGAGTCAGACGAGAGAAGGGAGGGGCTGGTATACGAAAGGGCTTGGAATAAAGGATGTATGGCCAGCTACGTTGCTGAATAGTGTATAGCTTTGAACACATCATCATCATCATGTGCCATATCGGTTGGCGTAGGTTTATGTAGTCCTTTTTTCATGTTTTGACACATACAAAACTATAATCATTCACTCTGCGGGAAGCAAGCCGATTGTACATGTTTAGCCACCAAATTATCATAGTTGCAAAAATTGTTTCATAAGACAGTGGCAAAGACACTCAGTTAGACACTCATCCCTTTATAAATGAGACTGTGAGTTACAAACAAAATAAGACATAATATTTACAGGTGAGATGACGTTTGTGTCAATGAGGATTTCGTTATCATCTTAAGTCGGTTCGGTGATGTGCCAGTCTGAGCTCTGAAGTCACAATGAATGAGTGTAGACTTGTCAAAAAGAATGATGACCTTGTGCAGCGATATCCAACGAGTTTATTTATTGGGAACATCTGCCCGATGGCCATGTTGACGAGGACGCCATGTTACTATTGCGATAATAATAAAATTAGTATTCATGGTGGTATTCCGGTAATTAAAATTACGAGATAAAAACTGAGCCCTCTTTACTGACCACATAATGTTGAAATTCTAATTAACGTTAAAGTTGAGTCAAGTTTAGCAACAGAAACGTATGTCACGGGCGTCAGGAAAGTAAGTCGAGGGCGCCATGGCACAGTACTGGTCTAGTGTTAAAAGTTTTATTTTTTCTTTTCTTCTCATTCATTGTTGTGTATTCTAACAATGTGAGATGACGAGTTCTTAAAAATGTGCTTAAATCAACAAAGAAAACATGGTTCAGTTAGCTAAGGATGGTGATCAAATATTTCATGAATTTGTTATTTTTGAGAACTATTCACATAAAGTTTACACACGTGACCTTTACGACCACACGTAGGGGGTTATTGTAGTCTGGTGGAAAACAACCTTAAACTTATTCTTCTATACAGGACCATAAATATTGTACTCGGACAATGTCCATTGGAATTGAAATCTAGTACAGTAAGATCTGAGGACAAAACACAAACATCGTTACACGGATGTCCATGATTTCAAAATGCTGGTTATTACAATGGCCGTAAGAGTTTAACTCCTTGAAGACTATCACAAGCGGCGGCATATATCCTCCTGTTTTAGATTTTCATCGGCCAAAGGTCTTATTTCGCGTTGAAATCGAACATGGACTCTTTATTTTAGCATCCATTTCTGATTGTAATAGGCCATTCAAGCTCATCTACTCTGAGATCATAAATCACTTTAAAGACTCAGATTGCTCAACATGGGATGACCACTCCGAAGAAGGCAGCAGCACCCTAGCACCAGTGATATAGCCACATCTACCAATAACGTATCCTTAAACATTAATTAAACAATTAGTTCGATTTTAAATCCATTCATGATAATCATTTCTCCTCAAATCACCTAACTTAAGAACATCATTTCCAGCAGCCACGTCTCCATTAACACATCTTATCCATTTGCACCGTAAATGTATTTCTGTGTCTTCTGTGTATTAATTTCCTGCCAAGTCTCACCTCATTAGGGCAAACATTAATAACTGTCTCAGAAAATTCAGGGATAGTGTCTGCTTTGGAAAAAACAGAGTATTTATGATTGATTTTGTTTTAATTGTTGACTGTACGAGTCTGGTTACTAACTTGCATTTGATGCTGTGCTATTTTTTGTTGCTGCCACGTGCTGAACAGATATATCTAATAAAGACACAATGAGTTATGTTGATGACGCAGTCTTAATTTAAGTGACACTGAGCTACAGAACATGGACTAATAATACAGTGACAGATAGCAGAAAAGAGGACATTAGTTTCAACAGCAACATAACGTACCTATTTTCACAACAAAGAAAAATTCTCCCAAAAGCACAATAAAAGTAAATAAGACAGTACTAAAACAGGTAAACTAATATATTCACGTACACGTTAGCAATATTAATTTCGGATGATCGACGCAGCAGAGGGATAACACATATCACAAGACTGCATTCCATTGGATGGAAATTATATTACGCAAATTTTGTCTTTGGCAAATAAGAAATTAGTTCCTCAGCTGGTCTTGACATACTGAAGTACATTTAGAAGCATCGAATACCGTGAAAGGAAATCGCTGAGGCCACTCAAATGTGGTATTACAGGCGAATATTGATAAGACAACGGACAGCGGAAAAGATCACAAGAACGTTCTTAAAGAGGCAAAAGTAGACATTTTTATTTTCCAACATCACGATGAATCAATCATCATATGTTGGTCAAGTTACGACAATGGAACCTATTGTGCTAATGAAAACAAAAACAAGGGAAAATGAGATTAGTGGAAGCTTAGAAATAATTTATATAAAACAAGTTAAGAGAATGCTTTGGTAGGAGTCAATAACAGAGATGATAAACAGGTTTAGAGATTGAAAGTTGTGAAGAGCTACGATCGCCTACGCCAGCAGACTTGATCCAACAATATTTATTCCTTGGGGAACTGAATGAAGTCACCATTAAATTACGATGGGAGAAAGGAGAGCGTGTATTTCTTTCCTAAGATACCTGCCCTACCTTAGACAAGGTGTCCATTGTTCTATTTAAGTGGGTCGAATGGAGATCCTGTTTTTCAGCTTTGGTGAAAGCATGAAATTCGAGCCTTCTATGAATGCGCTAACCCGTTCTATTTCTTACTTGTAATTCGCGCCATTATTGGACTCATTTGCACCACCTTTATTTTTACTAATACGCCCACTATGTTACTAAATCGCACAACTAATTTATTAATGTGTACCCCTATTTCAATTTGGTTATTTGGTTATGGAAGGCCCTGGTATCACTGCAAACGAATTAAAATCCATAATTGCTCAACCGCCCGTGCCAGCGTAATCATCCGAATCTCTCATCTCCCAAACAAACAAAGGTAACTGTAGTCCCCATCGTAGCCGTCTCAGCACACGCCAAAAGACATAAGGCGAAACCGCGCAGAAAGTGAACACAGCCAACTGTTCCCTGTCATACGATATCATCATTCATCGTAAACAATTGGAATATCGAAACAGGATCAAAACGGATGAGACACACAGCTCATGGTGTGCACATAACACTTAACTCAGTAGCTCCTGCAACAAGCCGGACTTGAAATATGAGGAAACTGCAGCAAGGAACACTTTTCATGCATAGCCTTCAATTGTTCCCGCCGCCAATGCACCATATACCGGAAGTTCACGTCCTCTTGAAAATGATGATCGTCGTATTTTTTTAAAATGTATAACGCTTGATGATGTTAGGCCATCGTTGTTGACTCCAATTCCGAACATATAGACACACAGTTAGTCGTCAGATTATCCCCGTCGCACATCAAACAACAGACCGTAAGATTAGCGTACGTCCGGTCTAGGGATGTATGATTAGCCATCACGATGACGTAGCACACAACAATGTCATACACTCAGTTTCGCTCCCTTTAGATTCCTGATTACTCTAGTGAAAGCAGCCTACGACGAACAAAACACGGTGCAGATTCCCTAAAGAGATAAAACTGCGGCTGACGAACTTGTTTACATTAATGAGTAACATGGAAATAACTTTCATCAAGGAATTCCAACAACGGTCATGAACAGCACCAATGTGACGTAAAGCGCAGATCAAGTCTAGACGTTGGAAGGTCATTCACAACACTTGATTTGTCAAAAAGGGACTGTTGCCGAATAATGACTTCGCTTTAGCGGCGCATATGTAATAAGTAGATCATCATTTTTACTTTAACGCAGAAAAGTGCAATGTAGAACCTAAATTAATCAGATTCCGACAAGACACCAATAATTCACGCCCCTATGTTCCAAAAATTCACCCTACAAGACACCAACAATTCACACCCTTCATGTTCCAAAAATTCGTCCTCCAAAGCACCAATAATTCACATCCCTATGTTCCAAAAATTCGCCCTACAAGGCACCAATAATTCACACCCCTATGTTCCAAAAATTCGTCCTCCAAAGCACCAATAATTCACATCCCTATGTTCCAAAAATTCGCCCTACAAGGCACCAATAATTCACACCCCTATGTTCCAAAAATTCGTCCTCCAAAGCACCAATAATTCACACCCCTATGTTCCAAAAATTCGTCCTCCAAAGCACCAATAATTCACACCCCTATGTTCCAAAAATTCGTCCTCCAAAGCACCAATAATTTACACCCCATTGTTCCACAAATTCACCCTTCAAAGCAGCGATAATTCACATTCCTATGTTCCAAAAATTCGCCCTTCAAAACACAAATAATTCATACTCCTATGTTCCACAAATTCGCCCTTCAAAGGATCAATAATTCATACTCCAATGTTCCACAAATTCGCCCTTCAAAGCACCAATAATTCACTCTCCTATGTTCCACAAATTCGCCCTTCAAAGCACCAATAATTCACAAAGCTTTGTTCCACAAATTCGCCATTCAAAGCACCAATAATTCACACCCCCATGTTCCACAAATTCATCCTTCAAAGCACCGAAAATTCACACCTCTAGCTCCAAAAATTCGCCCTTTAAAGCACCGATAATTCACACCCCTATGTCCCAAAAATCAGCCTTTCAAAGCACCAATAGCTCCCGCTCCTGCGTTTATCTAATTCGTACCACAGGCATGTATTTAGAAAAAATAGCACAGCTACGTACCGCTAATTACAATTCTTGTTTTTGGAATTCGCAATTTTTCGCTTTTACTATTTCGTACCATTTTTTTAAAAACGGGAACTCCTGTGCTTTATTATTTAGATCCCGTTTGGTTTACGGCCACGCGTAGCTCCTTTATCTGCTTTAATAGTGTTAATTATGTTTATTTGTATTAAATAGTAGTGTCATGTAAAAGTTACACAATAAACGTTTGTTTATTTAACATGTCAATATTAAGTTCAAAAATACATTTTATAAATACACAGGCCTACACAATCGATGCAGTAGCGTTAATTGCATGCAAACAACAAATCTGGCATTCTTTGACACAATCAGGTCACAGAATTTGTGTCTTATCTTTCTCCTGAGAGGAACAGGTCTCCGAAAACGAAGATAGCAGCCGCCACGTGACCTCAACGCTAACCTATCTTCTTGATCTGTTCACCTTAAACCGTTTACCAGGAGCGGTAGATGAACTGAGATTGTCAAATTGCAGTGCAAAGAAGTACAAAATAAAATAAATTAGCAGATAAAGACAGACAGAAATAAATAAATTCAGAAATGTGATAACTTGATGCTAAATATAACACGATATGTTTATCTTCTTTCAAGTGTTACATTTAAGTCAATTTTTCTCAAGAGCAACATTCAATTTGCATAATTTCATTTCCAAGTTTAACTGGTGAAGTTCCACAGGATTAATAGCATTATGTGGAGTAACGTCATCGGTAAGTAGATAATAATAGGTCTTAAGTAGATAATAACAGGTTTAAAGTAGATATAAAAGGTTAACCCAATAACCCAATAAAAGGTTTAACATACATACAGATAGTTTATAAATAGACAATAATAGTTTTTAATTAGACAAAAATATGTTTAAAGTAGACAATCATCATTATATGCCATACCGGTTGGCGTAGGCGATCATGTCCCTCCACAATCTTCTATCTACAGTGCATCGTATCAGTTCTGTTGTTGACTGTTTTCCAAGCCATGACACGAAGCTATCCAGTATTTTCTCTCTTTGTCGTCGGCGATCTCTCTTTCCTTTTATTTTGCCAGTTGTAACCAGGTATTACAACTTTCCTCTTCTCATGATGTGGCCGAAAAATGTTGATTGCTTCTTTCTGATGTTTTTTAAGAGCTCCCTTTTTGTGTTGGCCTCTTTGAGAACTTCTTCATTGGTCTGTTTAGCTGTCCTGGGAACTTTCAACATAGTAGACAATAATAGTTTTTAATTAGACAATAATATGTTTTAAGTGGGTAATAATACGTTTTTAGTTGGTAATAATAAGTTTTAAGTAGGCAATAATAAGTTTTAAGTAGGCAATAAAAAGTTTTAAGTAGGCAATAAAAAGTTTTAAGTAGGCAATAAAAAGTTTTAAGTAGGTAATAATAAGTTTTAAGTAGGTAATAATAAGTGTTAAGTTGGTAATAATAAGTTTTATGTTGGTAATAATACGTTTTAAGTATGCAATTATAAGTGTTAAATTGGTAATAATAAGTTTTAAGTTGGTAATAATAAGTGTTAAGTTGGTAATAATACGTTTTATGTTGGTAATAATAAGTGTTAAGTTGGTAATAATACGTTTTAAGTTGGTAATAATAAGTGTTAAGTTGGTAATAATAAGTTTTAAGTTGGTAATAATAAGTGTTAAGTTGGTAATAATACGTTTTAAGTTGGTAATAATAAGTGTTAAGTTGGTAATAATACGTTTTAAGTTGGTAATAATAAGTGTTAAGTTGGTAATAATAAGTTTTAAGTTGGTAATAATACGTTTTAAGTATGCAATAATAAGTGTTAAATTGGTAATAATAAGTTTTAAGTTGGTAATAATAAGTGTTAAGTTGGTATAATAAGTTTTAAGTTGGTAATAATAAGTGTTAAGTTGGTAATAATAAGTGTTAAGTTGGTAATAATAAGTTTTAAGTTGGTAATACTAAGTTTTAAGTTGGTAATAATAAGTGTTAAGTTGGTAATAATAAGTTTTAAGTTGGTAATAATAAATTTTAAGTTGGTAATAATAAGTTTTAAGTTGGTAATAATAAGTGTTAAGTTGGTAATAATAAGTTTTATGTTGGTAATAATAAGTTTTAAGTTGGTAATAATAAATTTTAAGTTGGTAATAATAAGTTTTAAGTTGGTAATAATAAATTTTAAGTTGGTAATAATAAGTTTTAAGTTGGTAATAATAAGTTTTAAGTTGGTAATAATAAATTTTAAGTTGGTAATCATAAATTTTAAGTTGGTAATAATAAGTTTTAAGTTGGTAATAATAAGTTTTAAGTAGGCAATCATAAGTTTTAAGTTGGTAATAATAAGTTTTAAGTTTGTAATAATAAGTTTTAAGTTGGTAATAATAAGTTTTAAGTTGGTAATAATAAGTGTTAAGTTGGTAATAATAAGTTTTAAGTTGGTAATAATAAGTTTTAAGTTGGTAATAATAAGTTTTAAGTTGGTAATAATACGTTTTAAGTTGGTAATAATAAGTTTTAAGTTGGTAATAATAAATTTTAAGTTGGTAATAATAAGTTTTAAGTTGGTAATAATAAATTTTAAGTTGGTAATAATAAGTTTTAAGTTGGTAATAATAAGTTTTAAGTTGGTAATAATAAATTTTAAGTTGGTAATAATAAGTTTTAAGTTGGTAATAATAAGTTTTAAGTAGGCAATCATAAGTTTTAAGTTGGTAATAATAAGTTTTAAGTAGGCAATAATAAGTTTTAAGTAGGCAATAATAAATTTTAAGTAGGCAATAATAAATTTTAAGTTGGTAATAATAAGTTTTAAGTTGGTAATAATAAGTTTTAAGTAGGCAATAATAAGTTTTAAGTAGGCAATAATAAATTTTAAGTAGGTATTAATAAGTTATAGTTTGTACTATTTGCTTTTCATTTACCTGTTATCGCGGAGGGAAACAAAATATCATTACTGCTTTTATCTTAATTCAAAGGTGTAGAGTCTCTACGGGGAATATCTTATTGATTGGAATGTGTGCTACTTATGCGTCATTAGACAGTGATTCATCTGTCAAACTGATTTTTATTTTGAACCATTTTAAAAAAGTATAGATCTATAATCTAAAATCAAAATGTTAGAAAGCATAAACTTAGACAGCAAAGATCTAAGAATAATAAAGAACATGTACCGGCAACAAACAGCGGCTATAAGAACTGGAAACCAATTGGGAATGTTTCAACAAATAAAAAAGGGTGTTAGACAAGATTATGTGCTGTCACCAGATTTGTTTAATATTTATAGTGAGATTATTTTAAGATCCATAAGGGAACACTGGAATAACAATTGGAGGTCATAATATGAATAATCTAAGGTATGCTAATGATACAGTATTAATCGCTAAGAAAGAAAATGAGTTACAAGAAATGTTGGACATTATAGTGAAAGATTGAAAAAATAAAGGACTCAGCCTTTGTAGCAAAAAGAAAGAAGTAATATTAACAACAAAGAAAAAGACATCACCTCAGGGCAAAATAAAGACAAGTGGAACAATATTAAAACAGGTAAATGAATTTAAATATTTGGGAACTTTGTTAACCTCAGACGGAAGATGTACAAAAGAGGTGAGAGGCAGAATGGCTCAGGCAAAAGCAGCTTTCCAAAAAATGAGGAAGATACTATGCAATCTATTTTTGACAATAGAAACAAGAAAAAGAGTTCTTAAATGTTACGTAGATCCAGTCTTGACATATGGATGCGAATCATGGACAATAGGACAACAGATAAGAAAATCACTGGAGTCTGTAGAAATATGATTTTACAGAAGAATATTGAGAGTACCGTGGACAGCTAAGAAGTGTAATGAAGATGTTCTGAGAGAGGTCAAAGCAAAAGGAGAGCTGATTTCCAATGTTAGGAAGAAACAATCATTATTTTTTGGTCATGTAATGAGAAGAGAACAACTGGAGTGTATTAGAACAACTGGAACAATTGAGGGACGAAGAGATAGAGAGAAGCAAAGAGAAAAAATAACAGACAGCTTAAGAGAATGGCTTGGCAGAAGGTCAACAACAGAAATAATAAATAGCTGCCGAGATTGAGAGTCGTGGTGATACATGATCACCTATTCCAGTGGGCATGGTACTTGATGATGATGATTATTATCTATTGCTATTACCTTTTGCTCTTATCTATTGCTATTATCTATTGCTATTACCTATATCTTTAACCTATTGCTATTATCTATTACTATTACCTATATCTATTACCTATTGCTATTATCTATTACTATTACCTATTGCTATTATCTATTACTATTACCTATATCTATTATCTATTGCTATTACCTATTGCTACTACGCTATTACCTGTTGCTATTATCTATTGCTATTACCTATATCTATTATCTATTGCTATTATCTATATCTATTATCTATTGCTATTATCTATATCTATTCCCTATTGCTATTACTCTATTACCTGTTACTATTATCTATTGCTATTCATCATCATCAAGTACCGTGCCTACTGACGTAGGTGATCATGTCTCTCCACAATTTTCGATCTCGGCAGCTATTTATCATTTCTGTTGTTGACCTTTTGCCAAGCCATTCTCTTAAGCTGTCTGTTATTATTTCTCTTTGCTTCCCTCTATCTCTTCGTCCCTCAATTTTTCCAGTTGTTATAATATATTCCAGTTGTTCTCTTCTCATTACATGGCCAAAAAATGATGATAGTCTCTTCCTAATATTGGAAATTAGCTCTCTTTCAGAACGTTTTCATAACTCTTCATAGCTATCCATGGTACTCTCAACATTCTTCCGTAAAACTATCTATTGCTATTACCTTTTGTTAATTTAAAAGATTGTCCACTAGAATCAGTTCAGAAATTCACGTATCTTGGATCCACGTTTACGCAAACCACTTCTCTTGATGATGAAATAAGCAGCCGAATTGGTAAGGCAGCTACGACTTTCGGCAAACTCCGCAGAAAGGACCTGGAACAACACCACGAAACTAACACTGAAGACCAAATTATTAATATATCAAACGTGTATGCTTAGCACACTATTATATGGATCTGAAACATGGACAACATACTCAAATAACGAAAAAAGACTACATTTCTTCCACATGCGATGTCTCCGCAGAATAATGCACATCAAATGGCAGGACAAAATAACCAACTTAACTGTCCTGTAACGTGCAAGACCTTAACAATCATGTCGATACTTAGATGTTGATGGCTAAGATGGCTGGGGCATGTCCAGCGAATGGAAGAAAAGCGCATACTCAAGCAAATACTATATGGTGAACAAATACACGGAAAAATACAAATCAGCAGACCTAAACTACGATATAGAGATATCTGTAAATCATCCCTGAATGACTTCTCCATCTGTGAAAATGACTGAGAACATCTAGCAAGTGATCGCGCATCACGGAGAGCAAGTTTAAGGAACGGTATAACATCATTTGTGACTGTGCTGAGGCAAAACTTAGAAGAGAAAAGACTCATGAAAAAGGATGGAAAACCCTGTGGACCAGTGGGCCTGACTTGTTCATTCTGTGGCCGTGTGTTTGTCAAATATTGGTAGAATTAGCCACGAGAGAAGCTGTTCGACAAAATCAAAACCTTAAAAAAATGGATAATAGTCTCCACTAGACCGTCTGAAAATACGAAAAGTGCCATACTATACATAATTATTGCCATTACCTATTGCTATTTCATACTTGATGAAGAGTTGTTTTTTTATCTTCCTTTGCTGTTTTCAGCATACATCAAAATTTTAAATACTATTTATTTACAATTATATAAAATGTACTTATGCTTTGACATACAGCATATGTTGTTTATTGTATATGTTTATATAGACCTTCGTCATTCATTACCCAACTATATATAACTTTCATTAAGGTTCTAAATATTTCGAATCCAACTGTATCTATCTTTGTATAGGGAGTCACTATTAACTTATACCCAACCCTACAGAAACACTATATCTTTATGAATCACAACTATTTTAAATCCAGCTATAATTATCGGATAAAGTTGTTTTTTTAAGCACATTATTTGTAATAAATGTCCATAACATTAAGGGATACTATTTGTTGACGAATAATCATAATAAATACTTAACTCTGAAACCGTTTGCAATAATAACCTCGGGAAGTCCATCGTTTAATTAGATAATGGACGATAAATTGAGGGACTAGAAGCGGCTCTAAATGTACTTTATCCATGCCAGTATATGACAGAGAATGTTTTCCTACCTTATTTCAGTAATTCTCTTTTTATGTACACAACTTAACCTTCGAATCGTTGCATTTGTTTTTCTGTAACTTATGATTGGTTCCAAAATTTCCGTAGCTTCATTTCACGGTGGAATTTTATCGGTTACCACTTTCTTATTCCAACTTTGTTTAGATACTTTTCGTTGTCAACAGACTGGAATAACTCCGGGAAAAAAAACCCGCAACATGTCCATTTTATAAGGCAATTAAACAATACAGGCAAGAAAATCACTGGAGTCTGTAGAAATATGATTTTACAGAAGAATGTCTAAAAGAACTAAATCTTTGACCGTTAAATGAGAATTGCGTGCAATTAAAAAAAAAACCCAAAACTTACTGTTAAAAGCTTTGAAGCATGTACACAATTAAGCTTGATCAATATAATCTTAGTCCAACAACAACAACAACAACAACAACAACAACAACAACAACAACAACAACAACAACAACAACAACAACACAAACTGAAAATTATTTGGAAAATAAAATTGTTATTACTCACGTGAAAATAGGTATCCAAATTCTGACGATTTTCGGTTAAAAAATCAGCTTTTCCATGATGAGCTTGACAAAGATCACAACAAGACACATTAATGTTCTGTTAACTCTCGGCTGGGTCTTTCAGCTAGAGAAGCTTGACTCTTTGGTCCCCACTTCCACGAGTCGTAGACATTATTTTTTAGTACAAATATTGCCCATCACTAGATCGAAACTCATACTGAGTCGAAACAATAATTGAGAACTATTCTTTGACTTGTGGCGGGGTGAGGATATGAAAGTAAGAATACAATTTCCAGGAATTTAATATCGCTGTTTGTAAAAGGGGGGGGGGGGGGAACGACAAATTCATTCATCTTTTCATCACCTGACGGATTTCAAAGTGATAATTGTCGAATTTAAAGGAACTCGGAAAAAGAAAAGAAACAAACCAAAGAACAAGTCGGTAGGCTATATCAAATTAATAAACTAAGCTGAAACTGAAACAAATCGCTATGCAAAAACTAAATCAATTTTTGTAAAAATATAAATCACTGCTTTCCAAACTAGACCAGGTCGATACATTCGGTTGCACGAAAAGGAAGTTGGTATTTTGTACTTTTCCTTAGAGGAGATCTTATCCACAGGGTGAATTAAAAACTTATGGAAAATATGTCCGCAACGAAATAAAAATTAAAATGGCGTTTTAGGATGCTTTGGTATAGAGATGGCTTAATCTGAGTTTCTAAAGATTTAAGACCTCTACCTATTACGTCAACTATTTTCTAATCAATCCATTTTTACATTCCGAAGCTTGATCAATGCATCTAACATGGTAACTACTCTAATTGAAAAGACGATGTTGAATATGTTATTCATCATCATCATCGTGTGCCGTCTCCGCAACGAAGGTTGGCTACCATGGAGCGCCATTCTGCTCTGTCTCTTGCTTTGATGGTGCAGGTTGTCATAGGCTGATTTGTCCATCTTTTGATGTTACTCATCCATGTTAGTCTTGATCTGCCTCTTTTACCTTGTATTTTCCCCTCCAGGATTACTTTTAGTAGGCTGTTGTGTCTTTTAACATGGCCCAAAAATCGCATTTGTCTTGTTTGAATTGTGCTTAGTAGTTCTCTTTTCATGTTTAGTTGTTTTAAGACTTCATCGTTTGTTTTCTTTTCCTTCCATCCAATTCTACCTATTCTTCTATATATCCACTTTTCAAAGGTTTCAATTCTCTGTTCTATTTTCTTGTCTAATGTCCTTGTTTCTGCACCATATAGGAATATTGAGAAGATGTAACATTTTGCTATTCTTAGTTTTAGCCCTGGTGTTATTTGTTCTGATGTTAGTATGTTCTTCATGACATTAAAATTACTTTTTGCCATTACTATTCTTTTGTTTATTTCACTTGTACATTTTCCATCACTGGTTATAGTATGTCCAATGTAGCTGTAGTTCTGAACTGTCTCCAGGTCTATTCCTTCAATTTTGATATCCACTTGTGGGTTTTGAGTATTTTCTTTGTTTATGATAATAGTTTTAGTCTTTTTGATATTCATATCTAATCCATATTTTTTGCTTGTCGTGTTTATTACATTAAGTAATTGTTGTAGATCTTTAGGATTTTCTGCTAGTAGTACAGTATCATCAGCATATCTTAGGTTATTGATTATATTTCCATTAATTTGTTGGCCTGGCATCTCTATGATGTTTTTAAAGATCTGCTCAGTGTATAGATTGAACAAGCTTGGTGATAGGATGCATCCCTGTCTTACTCCTCTTTTTATATCAATGAGTGTAGAGTTTATTTTATATATGTATATTTTATTATACTTTGCTATATTTTATTATTGCTGTTTGCTCCCAGTATAGATTACATATTAGTCGTATGTCCATGTCATTTAGATGTATCTCTTTTAGGCTTCTATAAGTTGTTTGTGGTGTACTCTATCAAAAGCTTTGGTGTAGTCTATGAAGCAGGCATATATTGGTTTGTCTACTTCTGTGTACTTTTCGATTAATGCTCTCATGCAGAATATGGCTTCTTTTGTCCCGCTATTTTTCCTAAATCCAAATTGCTGCTCATCTAATTCAGCATTGATTTTATTCTGAATCCTTCCTTCTATAACCGTTAGCAAGATTATATATATATATATATATATATATATATATATATATATATATATATATCTAGCACGTATTCAGCTCTGTTCCCATATCCCCAAGAGCTGAATATGTTATTACTTCGCGCATACAGAAGCCGCTATAGAGTAGTGGTTAGTGCCTACCAGCGCAGCATCGCGGTGGTTCAGCCTATTGCCATGTTGGTTATTGAACTGATTTATTGAGGACAAGAGGTCGGAATCGATCATGGGGCAAACCGGATTATAGATTCACAATACCAATCACAGTGGAAACAAGACCACTCTAACTACACTGTCGGGATTGATATTATTAAGTGTCAAGGAGACAAGTTATCATTCTCTTACTTTGAACTGGTCACAACGGCATGAGGCACTACAATTGTACTCGAAACTCAACAAGATAGGTACCACCAGTATGTGCTATGGCACACTAGCAGATAGGACAGTAAAACACATTCTACAAGACTGTCCTCGGTACACATATTTGAAGAGAATTTGGTTATTTGGTTATGGAAGGCCCCGGTATCACTGCAGACGAATTAAAAATCAATAATTGCTCAACCGCCCGTGCCAGCGGAATCATCCGAATTAATAACTCATCTCCCAAACAAAGAAAGGCAACTGTAGTACCCATCGTAGCAGTCTCAGCACACGCCAAAAGACTTAAGGCGAAACTGCGCAGAAAGTGAACACAGCCAACTGTTCCCTGTCATACGATATTATCATTCATCGTAAACAATTGGAATATCGAAACATTATCAAAACGGATGAGACACACAGCTCACAGTGTGCACAGAGCACTCAACTCAGTAGCTCCTGCAACAAGCCGGTTGAAGAGAATAACTTGGCCCACGCCCACTGCTTTGGAGGAGAAACTGTAACACACAGCTCACGGTGTGCACAGAGCACTCAACTCAGTAGCTCCTGCAACAAGCCGGTTGAAGAGAATAACTTGGCCCACGCCCACTGCTTTGGAGGAGAAACTGTAACACACAGCTCACGGTGTGCACAGAGCACTCAACTCAGTAGCTCCTGCAACAAGCCGGTTGAAGAGAATAACCTGGCCCACGCCCACTGCTTTGGAGGAGAAACTGTAACACACAGCTCACGGTGTGCACAGAGCACTTAACTCAGTAGCTCCTGCAACAAGCCGGTTGAAGTGAATAACCTGGCCCACGCCCACTGCTTTGGAGGAGAAACTGTAACACACAGCTCACGGTGTGCACAGAGCACTCAACTCAGTAGCTCCTGCAACAAGCCGGTTGAAGAGAATAACCTGGCCCACGCCCACTGCTTTGGAGGAGAAACTGTAACACACAGCTCACGGTGTGCACAGAGCACTCAACTCAGTAGCTCCTGCAACAAGCCGGTTGAAGAGAATAACTTGGCCCACGTCCACTGCTTTGGAGGAGAAACTGTAACACACAGCTCACGGTGTGCACAGAGCACTTAACTCAGTAGCTCCTGCAACAAGCCGGTTGAAGTGAATAACCTGGCCCACGCCCACTGCTTTGGAGGAGAAACTGTAACACACAGCTCACGGTGTGCACAGAGCACTTAACTCAGTAGCTCCTGCAACAAGCCGGTTGAAGTGAATAACCTGGCCCACGCCCACTGCTTTGGAGGAGAAACTGTAACACACAGCTCACGGTGTGCACAGAGCACTCAACTCAGTAGCTCCTGCAACAAGCCGGTTGAAGTGAATAACTTGGCCCACGCCCACTGCTTTGGAGGAGAAACTGTAACACACAGCTCACGGTGTGCACAGAGCACTCAACTCAGTAGCTCCTGCAACAAGCCGGTTGAAGAGAATAACTTGGCCCACGCCCACTGCTTTGGAGGAGAAACTGTATGAAGCCCAGAAATAGACAGCAGACTTCACAAGAGAATTCATAACCCAATGTGAGTGAGCAACGATTGCAGAAAGTTAAGAAGATTCACAGTGTTAAATGGGTGTCTGATTTTGTTTGTGTGTGGAAAAATTACGATCTGTGTTAATGCTGACATCATTGCATAAAAATGTCCGGATAGTCAAGAAATAACGACCACTAACACCATAATCCCTTATATACCAGTCTTATCGGGACCACGTTTGTTTTTATGTTTTAATATAACTACCACTGGTCAGTGAACCAGTCTGACGGTCACCGAGTTTTGTTACTGGTTTATCTAAAAACGTTTTATAAAGTTGAATCAAGTTAAAATCACTAGCAAAATGTTTATTTTTACATAATTTGACATTAGACAATGGTATTCGCTTACTTTGTAGAAACAAATAAAGGATGTTTGTTAGATTTCATTTTCCTTTACTTTCGGAGACGATCCGACGAAATCGCATCATCTCTCAATGCGATTACTCCAAGCTATTTATTGCAAACAATTTTAGAATCAATTCAAATGTTAGTAACGAATCATAGCACAAAGTTTTTACATTATTCGATTACAGTTCAGTCTTGGAGTAAGTAAAAACCAGGATTTTCAAAATTCTAAATTTTCATGTTTAGATTAAGAAAATATAGAGACTCAAGTCATGTCTTGAGGCACAAAATGTTAAAAACATAAAGATATTCGTTTTGTTAACTTTTTGGTGCTAATTGCAAAGGAAAATGGCGTATGTATACAAAATTATTAATTCTGAATGCATTTAATTATAAAATCAACGCGAATATGATCGATTACATGGCAAGATCAGTTGAGCGAAATGAGAAAAAATAGATTTATCATAGATTGTGAGATATTTTTCTATAACTTATTATATTATTTTAACATTTGTTTACTACAAATGTACTCCTACTTCAATCCTCGTTTATTTGATGTATAAAACATGTATAATTTTTCAATAATTACATTGTTTATGTGATTTTTAAGACAGTGATGTCCTTCAATTATTTTCCCAATAAATTCTGTTCCGTCTGGGCTTATCTCCAAGTGTGATTTCTTTGGTAGGTAAAGAGTTAAGATAAACACATATGTACTTGAGGCTTGTTTCTAAAAAAATGTATACATATCTCATCATTTATATTTTATCTTCATCATCATCATCAAGTACCGGGCCTACTGGCGTAGGTGATCATGTCTCTCCACAACTTTGAATCTCGGCAGCTATTTATCATTTCTGTTGTTGGCCTTCTGCCAAGCCATTCTCTTAAGCTGTCTGTTATTTGTTCTCTTTGCTTCCCTCTATCTCTTCGTCCCTCAATTTTTCCAGTTGTTACAATATATTCCAGTTGTTCTCTTCTCATTACATGGCCAAAAAATTATGATTGTTTTTTCCGAATATTGCAAATTAGCTCTCTTTTTGCTTTGACCACTCTCAGACCATCTTCATTACTCTTATTAGCTGTCCATGGTACTCTCAACATTCTTCTGTAAAACCACATTTCTACAGACTCCAGTGATTTTCTTGTCTGTTGTCCTATTGTCCATGATTCGCATCCATATGTTAAGACTGGCTCTACATAACATTTAAGAACTCTTTTTTTTTGTTTCTATTGTCAAAAATGGATTCCATAGTATCTTCCTCATTTTTTTGGAAAGCTGCTTTTGCCTGAGCCATTCTGCATCTCACCTCTTTTGTACATCTTCCGTCTGAGGTTAACAAAGTTCTCAAATATTTAAATTCATTTACCTTTTTTAATATTGTTCCACTTGTCTTTATTTTGCACTAAGGTGATGTCTTTTTCTTTGTTGTTACCATTACCTCTGTCTTTTTGCTACTAAGGCTGAGTACTTTATTTTTGCTTTCTTTCACTATAATGTCCAACATTTCTTGTAACTCATGTTCACTCTTAGCGATTAATACTGTATCATCAGCATACCTTAGATTATTTATATTATGACCTCCAATTGTTATTCCAGGCATGTCCCTTATGGATCTTAAAATAATCTCACTATAAATAGTAAACAAATCTGGTGACAGCCCACAACCTTGTTTAACACCCTGTTTTATATATTGAAACATTTCCTATTGGTTTCCAGTTCTTATGGCAGCTGTTTGTTGCCAGTACATGTTCTTTATTATTCTTAGATATTTTCTGTCGACGTTTATGCTTTCTAAAATTTTGATTATTTCTTGGTGCTTTACTTTGTCAAATGCCTTGGTGTAATCTATGAAACATATGTATAGATCTGTTTTCACTTCTATTGCACTTTCTACTAAAGATCTTATGATATAAATGGCATTGTTCGTTCCTTTACCTCCAACAAAACCACACTGTTCATCGCTAATTTCTGGACTGATTTTGTTTCGCACTCTTCGCATGATGATTCTTAGTAATATCTCAGTCATATGACTCATAAGGCTTATTGTGCGATGATCATCGCATTCAATCGCACCCGATTTCTTTGGTAGGGCTATGAATATTGATGTGAGCATGTCGTCTGGTATATATCCACTGTTGTAGATATCATTAAATATTGTTGTGATTATTACTATTCCAAAATCACCCATGGCTTCAATCTCTTCTTTAGTTATATTATCTGGTCCAGGAGCTTTGCCTGCTTTCATATTGCGCAAGGCATCTTCCACTTATTCTCTTAGCATTTCTGGTCTTTCTCCATTATCCTTAATATTTACTTCCGTTCGTTCATCATTATAAAGATCTTTAATGTATTCTGTCCATCGTTCCCTAATGTTTTCTTGATCAATCAACAGTTCTCCTTCCTTTGATCTTAGACATCCATTTTTTGATTGCGTTTTTCTTCCTGTTAATTCCTCAAATTTGTTTGTATATAGTTTTAGCATTGCCTTTTTTTGCATTTCAATCTCTTTGCATCTCTCTTTTAGCCATGCTTCTTTTGCTTCATTGCATTTTACTACAATTTCTTTATTTAATCTCTTACGCTCATCTTTATTTTCTTTATTTCTTCTTCTTTTATCCATTAGCTGCAAAATGTCATCTGTCATCCATTTCTTTCTTGAATTTGTCCTTACTGGTGGTATGAACTCTTTTGATGTTTGTTGCAGTGATTCTTTTAGCATTTCCCACTGTTCATCAATGCTTTGTATCTTCTCTATTGCACTGTACCGGTTCTGAATTGTGATTTTATATTTGTCTTGCAGCTTCTTGTCTGATTTTAGTAAATCTAAATTTAACTTGATGTTAACTGAGGCTCGTTTTGTTGTTTTTAATTTTCCTCTAAGCTTTCCCACAACTGGTACATGATCACTATTGCAATCTGCCCCTGGTCTAGTTTTCACACACACCAGACTGTTTCTAAATTTATTGCTTATCATTATATAATCAATTTGATTACGTGCGTTGTCCCCTGGGCTTTTCCATGTCCACAGACGTCTTGGATGTTGCTTAAGCCAGGTGTTTCCTATCATCATGTTGTGTGTTCTTGCCCAGTCAATAAGTTTCTCACCGCTTTCATTCCTCTTGTCTAAGCCATAATGACCAACTACTTCCTCAACTCTTTCCTTTCCTACTGTTGCGTTAAAATCCCCTAGAACTATGGTGTTTTCATGTGGTTTGCATTTATGAAGTGCCTCATTTAACTCGTAAAATTTATCAATTGTTTCCTCTAGACTGTCTGCTGTTGGTGCATAAATTTGTATAAGATTTATGTCTATTGGCATTCCATTCAAATTTCACTAAAAGGACTCTGTCAGATATTGGGTAAAAGCCTTTCACTGTTCTTGCACTTTCTACATCCAAGATGGTACCTACTCCTCTTTGGTGTTCAGTAACTCCAGAATAGATTATTTTATGTTTATCAGAATACATCTCCCCTGATCCGGTGTATCTCATTTCGCAAAGTCCCAGTACTTGTAAACCCATTCTTTTAATTTCTTGTATGATATTTTATCTTACAGGAACTAAAATTGAAAAGAGAACTCTCTCATTGAGTGCCGTATCCTCATCGAAGGTTGGCTACCATGGGGCGCCATTCGGCTCTGTCTCTTGCTTTGATGAAGCAGGTTGTCATAGGCTGACTTCTCCATCTTTTGATGTTACTCGTCCATGTTGGTCTTTGCCTGCCTCTACCTCATTTAAAAGAAAACTACTAAACACAATTTAAACAAGACAAATGAGATTACTGGGGCATGCTAAAAGGTACAGCAGCTTACTAAAAGTAATCTTCTGCTTCTTTTCTTCCTCATTGTCCTTTCAGCGTCAAGGGGATATATAATTTGCGGTCTTTTACCCTTCTGTATGCTTCTGCTGCTGTTATTTTTCCTAGTGCTTCTAATATTCTGTCGATCTATCTTTTTCATAGTCGACCATTGGGTCTGGTGTTCTCGCAACGTGTGTTGTAGGGCTCGTTGTGTCGTGTTTTGGCCACTCTGCCTTGTCACGTGGCCAAACCATTTTATCTGTTGTTTTTTTTATATATTCCTTGGCGAAGGCTGTTCCTTCCTTTTTTTCAGTTTTTCATTTCTGATCTTGTCTCTCAGGCTGTTTCCTGTCATTCGTCTAACACATTTAATCTCCGTGGAGGTTATTTTTCCTATTGATCTTGCATCTAGGGTCCAGGACTGGCATTGGTAGCACAACTTTGGGATGAAGATTGTATTGTATAGAGCCCGTTTTGCCTCAAGAGTTGTTTCGTTGTTGGACAATAATGGTGATGGTTTGACAAGCTTTGGTGCATCTTGAGTCTCAACAGCTCAGCTGTTTGTGATTGTCGTTTGCCACTAAACTTCCCAGGTATTTGAATTTCTCTACTTCATAACAAAGTAATCTTGGAAGGAAAAATACAAGGTAAAAGAGGAAGAGGCAGACCAAAACTAACATGGAATAGTAACATCAAAATATGGACAAGTCAGCCAATGACAACCTGCACTATCAAAGCAAGAAACAGAGCGGAATGACCCTCCGTGGTAGCCAACCTTCGATGCGGAGACGGCACTCATTGATGATGCTATTTTATGATTTACTTTATTCATTTGAATAGTTCCAGCCTGCGCACAGACGATATGCATAAAAATCATATCTTTGTGTGTGCATGTCTGTGTTAGTCACATCTTATATCTTTGTGTGTGCATGTCTGTGTTAGTCACATCTCATATCTTTGTGTGTGCATGTCTGTGTTAGTCACATCTCATATCTTTGTGTATGCATGACTGTGTTAGTCACCTCTAGTGACTCGGGCAGATGGTGCTCTTAAACCTGGGAGGGCCGACCATCTAAGGGCAGAATCCCCCTACAGAAAAGACAATCTGCTGCCTTGCAGGAAGATTGGGGACAATCAAAGGCTAGGGAAAGCAAACCTGAATAAAATGCTGACTGAAATCGGATGCACTGAGCCACTTGCGCAAAACACAGTGCAACGTATTAACGGGTGTTCAGAGTGGATCTGGCGAACTCTAATTGTGATGTTCTGTCTGTGAGGGCGATCAACACAATCAACTTGACAGCTGACTTCATGTGAGAGTCGGGAATCCTACTCTGATTGAGTCCTGGTCGCAGAGAGAGAGAGAGAGAGAGAGAGAGAGAGAGAGAGAGAGAGAGAGAGAGAGAGAGAGAGATATGCATAAAAAAGGTATTATTTTTTTCACTCGAAAATGCCGAAAGCTTTCTTGTATACTTTTTGTTACTTAACGGTCCCTCAACTTCATAATTCAATTACACGTGGCTTTTAACTTCCATTTGATAATGTATTAATAATATAATAGTCTAATATAACATATTAAATACAAAATCCATTCAACAAAAAATATATGTACATGAGAGATTCAACTTGACATTTTACAATTTTGTGTGATGGTTGAAAAGGTTCAGGTAAACTTCATGTTCAAAAAAGAAATCAGTGGACATGCGGTGCTGCAGTGAGCTGACAAAAATGGAAATAGAAAAGACACGGTAACATCATTAGAACAGTTATTTTCTTTCTTTTTTAAAAGTTTTATTCGATCATTTTGTTTTCTGTTCATGCATGTGTATGTGTGTGTGTGTGTATCTATGTGTATACACTGTCTAAGCTGAAACAGAAGACCAGCTTTAATACCGCAGTGTCGAAACAGTTTTGCTCTCATCGTTTTCTACTTTAGAACAATAACCATACTATTTGTTTCCTCCTATTGTTATTTCCACTCCCCAAAACATTGCACACGTTCAATGATATTAACCCATTCACTTCCTCTGTTCATTATTAATCTGAAACAAACAACTTCAACCTCACATGTTTTTCACTGTAATCTAATCTAACTTCATTCCAACCACCTTTTCAAGTAATTTGTTTTACACTAATTCCTATTGTATGCAACTGAAAGAGAAAGTTCCGTTGAAAAGAAGAGGACATTAGGGAATAGACGCAGCCAATATTTGAAGATAATGAAACTCATTCTGGCAATGAATAAAACTGATGAATGCGGGGGATTAATACAAAGAAATACTATATAAACTGTACAAAGAAAATGGATACAATAAAATCATATTTTAAAATTTCTAAATAGCCAAGAGGTATACACAGTTGTAATGAATTAGAAACTGAAAACAACAGATTTAACTACCTGTACTTTAACGTTTGATGATTTGTGCATATGTTCTTTGTGACAATTTGTTGGCAGGTTTCATTGCTTCATAAACGGATATCGTTATTATGCATGTTCATATTGAACGTATAAATTATTTTAATATTCTTCACCGCTTGGCACCAGGACGCTGTCATTATTAAACTATATTTACATAATTTGTATTAATCCGGGTCGTTATGTACCTCGTCATGCATGCACGTGCGGAGATCTCGCTAATGGTGTTTATCCTGACGAATGTCGTGTTTATAGATCGTCATGGGACATGTGGCATTTACGACTTCTTTATAATTGTCACTATAAACGAGTGCTTTAAATACTGGATTGTGCGAGCCTTTTCGAGTTCGGTGAGTGGAATAATGAAGCAAAAATGTTATCAGGAACCAACTTCATTAAAAAAAGGAAAAATAAATTATCATTTGAGTATTTATCCCACTTCAGAGCTTTAACGAAGTGGAAAATGTTAATGGAGGGGTGTCTATGGAGCTGGAGAATAATGGTTGCATGCGTTGTACAGACTCCACAAGAAGTAAAACTCCGCTGGGAATATAACCCAGATCAACACTGATTGAAAAATAATCAAAATTGTTGCTTCAATCAGAATGAAGCAACAACAGGGAGTTAATAGTGGCTCAACTCTCAAATGCGAGTCATAGGTAGTAGCTAAAAACAATCTGATGTAAGGGGAAAAGAGAGAGAATATAAGTAATAACAATATAACAAGAGTCAAAGTGAAAAAAGAGACGAAGAGGCAATGTTGAAACCAACAAATTAACGAGCGTTAACCTTGAGAGTTGGTAGAGTAACAATAGATAATAGTAATAGATAATAGTAATAGACAATAGTAATATATAATAACAGTAGATAATAGCAATAGATAATAGTAACAGATAATAACAATAGATAATAACAATAGATAATAGCAATATATAATAATAATAGATAATAGTAATAGAAAATAGCAATAGATAATCATCATGTGCCACACCGATTGACGTAGGGGAACATGTCCGTTCACAATTCTTTATCCACAGAACATGGTATCAATTCTGTTGTTGACTGTTCTTCGTACCAAGCTATTGATACTAAGCTATCCAGTATTTTTTTCTCTTTGTCGTCAACGATCTCTCTTTCCCTCTATTTTGCCAGTGAGTAACAACGTATTCCAGCTTTCTTCTTCTCCTCCTGATGTGCCTGGAATAACAATTGGAGGTCGAAATATAAAAAAAACCCACCGGAATGCTGATGATAGAGTCTTAATCGCTAAGAGGGAAAATGGGTTACAATAGATAATAGCAATAGATAAGCTAGAGTTAACTAGTTGCAAGCGATCCAGTGACAATAGGGCAAAATGAGCGCGAGATAGTGTGTTACATGTGAAACAATTTAATCTTCACAAGCTAATCTCGAAATAGATAAAAACAATCTGCATTAGAGGACCAATGGTTTGCACAAATAATAATGAAATTAGAAGTACAGGGCGGTATTAGCAGACCTTATTATTGAGAGTCAATCTCAAAGCAGTATGAAGGGAGATGATAGTAGAGCCAACTAGTTATACAAAAATGAAATCTGAAATTGGTAGGAAAAAATATGATAGTAGAGCCAACAACTATTAAAAGCTAATACACAATTTGGAAGTTGAAGTGCTAATCGTTGAGAAAACAGGTTTTTAAGAGGCAATCAGAAAGTAAAAGAATGGGATAACAATAGCAGGGTTAATTAATTAAGATAACCAATCCGGTAATGTTTTATCAGTTCTAAGGGTGGGAAATGTGGGGAATTGGGATTACAAATTAGGGGGTAAAAAAAATGATGGTTGGGTGTGTTAATGAAGTGCTCTACATAGGGGATGGATATGGAGAGGGAGTTTATAAGAGATCTAAAAGATATTTCGTTGAGAAGATGCCACTTTAGAGAACCTCCCATCCCACCCCCCTATAATAGTATGTTACAGCTTTACGAGAATAGAAAGTTTTAACGTTTAGATAAGTAGGGCTTAATTACTACACAAGGACAAGAGAAACACAGGCTCACTTACATTGCTATTTAACTTTATGGGGATCTTTGCAGTCAGTAGATACACAACCTGTAAGAAGAACATTGCAGTCAGTAGATACGCAACCTGTAAGAGGAACATTGCAGTCAGTAGATACACAACCTGTAAGAAGAACATTGCAGTCAGTAGATACACAACCTGTAAGAAGAACATTGCAGTCAGTAGATACGCAACCTGTAAGAGGAACATTACAGTTAGTAGATACACAACCTGTAAGAAGAACATTGTAGTCAGTAGATACACAACCTGTAAGAAGAACATTGTAGTCAGTAGATACACAACCTGTAAGAGGAACATTGTAGTCAGTAGATACACAACCTGTAAGAAGAACATTGTAGTCAGTAGATACACAACCTGTAAGAAGAACATTGTAGTCAGTAGATACACAACCTGTAAGAAGAACATTGTAGTCAGTAGATACACAACCTGTAAGAAGAACATTGTAGTCAGTAGATACACAACCTGTAAGAAGAACATTGTAGTCAGTAGATACACAACCTGTAAGAGGAACATTGTAGTCAGTAGATACACAACCTGTAAGAAGAACATTGTAGTCAGTAGATACACAACCTGTAAGAAGAACATTGTAGTCAGTAGATACACAACCTGTAAGAAGAACATTGTAGTCAGTAGATACACAACCTGTAAGAAGAACATTGTAGTCAGTAGATACACAACCTGTAAGAAGAACATTGTAGTCAGTAGATACACAACCTGTAAGAAGAACATTACAGTCAGTAGAAACACAACCTGTAAGAGGAACTTTGCAGTCAGTACATGCACAACCTGTAAGAGGAACTTTGCAGTCAGTAGATACACACCCTGTAAGAGGAACATTGCAGTCAGTAGATACATAACCTGTAAGAGGAACTTTGCAGTCAGTAGTTACACAACCTGTAAGAGGAACTTTGCAGTCAGTAGATACACAGCCTGTAAGAGGAACTTTGATGTCAGTAGATACACACCCTGTAAGAGGAACATTGCAGTCAGTAGATACATAACCTGTAAGAGGAAATTTGCAGTCAGTAGATACATAACCTGTAAGAGGAACTTTGCAGTCAGTAGATACACACCCTGTAAGAGGAACTTTGCAGTCAGTAGATACACAGCCTGTAAGAGGAACTTTGATGTCAGTAGATACACAGCCTGTAAGAGGAACTTTGCAGTCAGTAGATACACAGCCTGTAAGAGGAACTTTGCAGTCAGTAGATACACACCCTGTAAGAGGAACATTGCAGTCAGTAGATACATAACCTGTAAGAGGAACTTTGCAGTCAGTAGATACATAACCTGTAAGAGGAACTTTGCAGTCAGTAGTTACACAACCTGTAAGAGGAACTTTGCAGTCAGTAGATACACAGCCTGTAAGAGGAACTTTGATGTCAGTAGATACACAACCTATAAGAGGAACTTTGCAGTCAGTAGATACACAACTAGTAAGAGGAACATTTCAGTCAGTAGATACACAACCTGTAAGAGGAACTTTGCAGTCCGTAGATACACAACCTGTAAGAGGAACTTTGCAGTCAGTAGATACACAACCTGTAAGAGGAACTTTGCAGTCAGTAGATACACAACCTATAAGTGGAACTTTGCAGTCAGTAGATACACAACCTGTAAGAGAAACTTTGCAGTCAGTAGATACACAACCTGTAAGAGGAACATTGCAGTCAGTAGATACACAACCTGTAAGAGGAACATTGCAGTCAGTAAATACACAACTAGTAAGAGGAACATTGCAGTCAGTAGATGCAAAACCTGTAAGAGGAACATTGCAGTTAGTAGATACACAACCTGTAAGAGGAACATTGCTGTCAGTAGATACACAACCTGTAAAAGGAACTTTGCAGTCAGTAGATACACACCCTGTAAGAGGAACATTGCAGTTAGTAGATACACAACCTGTAAGAGGAACTTTGCAGTCAGTAGTTACACAACCTGTAAAAGGAACTTGCAGTTAGTAGATACACACCCTGTAAGAGGAACATTGCAGTCAGTAGATACACAACTAGTAAGAGGAACATTGCAGTCTGTAGATACACAACTAGTAAGAGGAACATTGTAGTCAGTAAATACACAACCTGTAAGGGGAACATTGTAGTCAGTAGATGCACAAACTGTAAGAGGAACATTGTAGTCAGTAGATACACAACTAGTAAGATGAACATTGCAGTCAGTAAATACACAACTAGTAAAATGAACATTGCAGTCAGTAAATACACAACTAGTAAGAGGAACATTGTAGTCAGTAAATACACAACCTGTAAGAGGAACATTGTAGTCATTGGATGCACAACCTGTAAGAGGAGCATTGCAGTCAGTAGATACACAACCTGTAAGAGGAACATTGTCGTCATTAGATGCACAACCTGTAAGAGGAACATTGCAGTCATTGGATGCACAACCTGTAAGAGGAACATTGCAGTCAGTAAATACACAACTAGTAAGAGGAACATTGCAGTCAGTAGATACACAACCTGTAAGAGGAACATTGCAGTTAGTAGATACACAACCTGTAAGAGGAACATTGCTGTCAGTAGATACACAACCTGTAAAAGGAACTTTGCAGTCAGTAGATACACACCCTGTAAGAGGAACATTGCAGTTAGTAGATACACAACCTGTAAGAGGAACTTTGCAGTCAGTAGTTACACAACCTGTAAAAGGAACTTGCAGTTAGTAGATACACAACCTGTAAGAGGAACGTTGCAGTCAGTAAATGCACAACTAGTAAGAGGAACATTGCAGTCTGTAGATACACAACTAGTAAGAGGAACATTGTAGTCAGTAAATACACAACCTGTAAGGGGAACATTGTAGTCAGTAGATGCACAACCTGTAAGAGGAACATTGTAGTCAGTAGATACACAACTAGTAAGATGAACATTGCAGTCAGTAAATACACAACTAGTAAAATGAACATTGCAGTCAGTAAATACACAACTAGTAAGAGGAACATTGTAGTCAGTAAATACACAACCTGTAAGGGGAACATTGTAGTCAGTAGATGCACAACCTGTAAGAGGAACATTGTAGTCAGTAGATACACAACTAGTAAGATGAACATTGCAGTCAGTAAATACACAACTAGTAAAATGAACATTGCAGTCAGTAAATACACAACTAGTAAGAGGAACATTGTAGTCAGTAAATACACAACCTGTAAGAGGAACATTGTAGTCATTGGATGCACAACCTGTAAGAGGAGCATTGCAGTCAGTAGATACACAACCTGTAAGAGGAACATTGTCGTCATTAGATGCACAACCTGTAAGAGGAACATTGCAGTCATTGGATGCACAACCTGTAAGAGGAACATTGCAGTCAGTAGATACACAACCTGTAAGAGGAACATTGCAGTCAGTAGATACACAACCTGTAAGAGGAACATTGCAGTCAGTAAATACACAACTAGTAAGAGGAACATTGCAGTCAGTAGATACACAACCTGTAAGAGGAACATTGCAGTTAGTAGATACACAACCTGTAAGAGGAACATTGCTGTCAGTAGATACACAACCTGTAAAAGGAACTTTGCAGTCAGTAGATACACACCCTGTAAGAGGAACATTGCAGTTAGTAGATACACAACCTGTAAGAGGAACTTTGCAGTCAGTAGTTACACAACCTGTAAAAGGAACTTGCAGTTAGTAGATACACAACCTGTAAGAGGAACATTGCAGTCAGTAGATACACAACTAGTAAGAGGAACATTGCAGTCTGTTGATACACAACTAGTAAGAGGAACATTGTAGTCAGTAAATACACAACCTGTAAGGGGAACATTGTAGTCAGTAGATGCACAACCTGTAAGAGGAACATTGTAGTCAGTAGATACACAACTAGTAAGATGAACATTGCAGTCAGTAAATACACAACTAGTAAAATGAACATTGCAGTCAGTAAATACACAACTAGTAAGAGGAACATTGTAGTCAGTAAATACACAACCTGTAAGAGGAACATTGTAGTCATTGGATGCACAACCTGTAAGAGGAGCATTGCAGTCAGTAGATACACAACCTGTAAGAGGAACATTGCAGTCAGTAGATAATGTTCCTCTTACAGGTTGTGTATCCATAACTATTTCATCTAATTTAATGTATGTTTTAATTATATTTTTAATGATAGTCAGCGTTATTAAAGAATTGTCCTACATGTATCTTACTCTGTTAGATTCATTGATTTTTTTGTTTCTCTAAGTTGTTTTATAGTTTTCACTTTTTCTTTTTTATGCACTATCGTTGTTCCTCTCTTTCTCTCTCTCTCTCTCTCTCTCTCTCTCTCTCTCTCTCTCTCTCTCTCCCTCTCAACCACACAAGAACTTTCTTAATGTATCTAATCAATCTCCATTACTACATCTGTCAGCTTTGATCGCGTCTGTAGTGCCTTCATTATTCAGTATCCGGGTGCACATTTTCTGTCTGTTCTGCTTGTTTACGTGTAATTGTCTTCAAATAACTAGCAGTCTTGTGTTTTATATAAACATTTACGCGTTATTCTAATTTTTGTATGTGTGAAAAGTCTATCACACATTTTCAGAATAGTTATTCTGTCATTGTGAAAGAAGGTAGTAGCACGTTGCAGAATACTTTACCAAATGTTTGGATTTTGTTGAATTGATCTATTACGTACCGTTACTATTTAAAAAAAAAAAAAAAACTAGGTAAATGATTGAAATACAATTAAACATTGTCTGGTTGCTGATCTGTATTCCAAAGTAAAATAGCAATGTTTTATGAATATAATCTTTCAGTTGAATCAAAAATCAAATCACGAATGGGATCACTTTATAAATTCATTGGTATTTTGCATAATTTGGTTTAAAAAAAAACAAAACAAAAAAAAAAAACAAAGCCGAAGCAGAATGAAAATGAAAAAAAAACTACTAAACACATTTAGAGCAACACAAATGACATTTTTTGGTCATGTTAAAAGACACAACAGTCTAATAAAAGTAATATTAGAAGGGAAATACAAGGTAAAAGAGGCAGAGGCAGACCAAGACTAACATGGACGAGTAACATCAAAAGATGGACAAGTCAGCCTATGGCAGTCTGCACCATCAAAGCAAGAGACAGAGTGGAATGGCGCTCCATGGTAGCCAACCTTCGATGCGGAGAGGGCACTCGATGATGATGATGATGATGATGAAGCAGAATAGTCTAAAAAGTTTCCTTTTTTGCTTCTGCATATTAAACCAGAGTGGATTAGTGTTCTGATTGAATGCATGCGTCACGTGTGCTCGTGACGGGCATGCTTCAAAAAAAAAGGGAGTCTGAATAGCTCAGTGGTTAGTGAACTGGATCTACACAGGTCAAGATGTTGGGTTCGATCCTGATCGACGATTTCCAGGTGCACCCAGCCTTAAATGAGTACCGGTCCTTTTTTTCTGGGAGAGAAAAGCGGCATTGGCGTAATACCGACCACATTACCCCAAAAATCATGTTTCTAAGGTCTATAAAAATTATGGTCACTAACACCATATTCCCTAGACGCCACTTAGCGTCACGGGGCTCTTTACTATTTGTTTATGCTCCATACAGATCAGTTGTAAACATTGAAAATGCATATCTAACTCCAGGCAAACGTGAAAAACGGAGGGAGAAGTTCTCAAATGCTTCCAAATGTTGCAGATTAATACTGTCAGATCGATTGAATGCACATCTCAACTATATGACAAGATATGCTTCTTCCTGCTTTCTGATTTGTGTTTTGTTTTAGGGAAAAGGGAGGGGTGGAAGGGGGGTGGAAAGGGAGGGATGCGCAGATTGGCAAGGTAGGCAGGGGTCTTGGGATCTCCTCCTTCCTTCCTTCCTTCCTTCCTTCCTTCCTTCCTTCCTTCCTTCCTTCCTTCCTTCCTTCCTTCCTTCCTTCCTTCCTTCCTTCCTTCCTTCCTTCCTTCCTTCCTTCCTTCCTTCCTTCCTTCCTTCCTTCCTTCCTTCCTTCCTTCCTTCCTTCCTTCCTTCCTTCCTTCCTTCCTTCCTTCCTTCCTTCCTTCCTTCCTTCTTTCCTACCTTCCTTCCTTCCTTCTGTGCTTCCTGTCCAGTTAATTGAAAACTGAAGCAAAAAAAAAAAACAAACAAAAATTCACATAACACGCAAAAAAAAAAATCAAAATTTTGGAAAGCATTAATAATGTCGACAATATATATATATATATATATATATATATATATATATATATATATATATATATATATATGGTATGATTAACAAGTAGACAAAACAAATCAGAACGACGTTTCGGCGCAAAGGCCTTCAACAGGAGCAAACATACAACACACGTACAAAAATATGTATTCAAAATACAAAATAAATAATTTTAAAAATCGAACTAGAAAGAGAAATGAAAAGTAATGGAGAAAAAGTGGTAATAAAAAGTTCTATGAAAGATCTAAGAAGAATCTGTCTTCTGAAAGATCGGAAGTGCGCAACGGGGTGTATGTGGGTGCACAAAGTGATAATGTGCGCACAGAGCACATAGTAGCAGAAGTTTCCACAAACAGATCCGTGTGCATACAAGATGCGCAAGAAACATACTAGAGAGGAAGAACGATAGAGGTGTCGTAGAGTGGATTAATAGATATAGGGGACAGACGAAGTCATGCAGTGTGGACTAGTAGAACAGAGGTGCGAATAGAATAGCATGTGTGCTTAGAAATGACCAACAGAGAATATGTAATAGAGAAATAACAGCCGCAGGGAAACTATGTGTAAGAGTGTGGTACATTAATGCCTCGTGGGGTCAGCGAACCCAATTGGACTATAAGGCGATTCTCCAAGGCAAAGGGACTGCGGTCTCTTGAGTGGCAGAAAACAATACCAGTGATACGAAAGTCATCTTTACCTTTGTGGTCCGAGGAATTGAAGCAGGTCTCAACTGGAGCTGCTAAGAGTGAAAGTGATATAGAAGATGATAGCATTTTCGTGATAGAAAGTAAAAAAGAAGGCATCAGTCTCAAAAGTAAAAATGGACAGAAGTGATTGTTGCAACAAAGAAAAATCGCATTACCTAAATGCACATGTAAAGTAAATGGGGCAGTATTAAAACAAGCCACTGAATTGTAATAGCTGGAAACGATGTTAAGTTCAGATGTTTGGTATACAACAGCGGTATAGTGTTGAAAAGCTGAGGCAAAGGTGTCGTTCACAAGTGGGAAAAAGATATTATCCACTCCATTTTTGTCAACGGAATTAAGAGAAAGAGCCGTCAGTGTGATATGGAGCAATCTTGATGTACAGAAGTTAAACCTGGACAAATGGACATGAGACAAGAATATTGTTGGAGGCCAAAATTTGTGGTTTTATAGAAGAATGTCGAGAATGCCATGGGCAGCTGTTAAGAGAAATGGATTTTTTTTAGTTCGCCAGCTTTCCCCTCTGGCGATGTCCCTAGAGACTAGGATCTGAATTTTGTGTGTTAATCCGTTTTTCCTGGAAGCCATGTGAACAGGGGTCCCTCGCAGCGCAGGAAGATAACTTCGTCTTGGGAAGTACTCACATTTTTCCCCGTTGATGAGTAATGGACGAATCAGCTGGGCCTCGGTGCTAAGATCAGAGGTCGTTGCTGCAGAGAGAAATTACAAATAATAATCCCAGCTGGTGTAACCAGGACTTGAACTCACAACCTCTCTGTCTCGAGATCAGCATCTTGCCTCGAGACCAAGTAGTCCCCGGGGATGTTTTAAAAGAGGCCATAGTAAAAATGAACTCTAATTTCGACCATCAGAAGGAAACTATCATTTTATGGCGTATAACGAGAAGGGAACAGATAGATTACACAGTAACAACTTTAAACATTGATGGAGAAAGAGATAGAGGAAAACAGATAGAAAGGTTTTAAGACAGTTCATATCTTAATGTGTTTCTGTGCTAGCCATGGCTCATATCTTAATGTGTTTCTGTGCTAGCCATGGCTCATATCTTAGCATGTTTCTGTGCTAGCCACGGCTCATATCTTAATGTGTTTCTGTGCTAGCCAAGGCTCATATCTTAATGTGTTTCTGTGCTAGCCAAGGCTCATATCTTAGTGTGTTTCTGTGCTAGCCATGGCTCATATCTTAATGTGTTTCTGTGCTAGCCAAGGCTCATATCTTAGTGTATTTCTGTGCTAGCCATGGCTCATATCTTAGTGTGTTTCTGTGCTAGCCAAGGCTCATATCTTAGTGTGTTTCTGTGCTAGCCATGGCTCATATCTTAGTGTGTTTCTGTGCTAGCCAAGGCTCATATCTTAGTGTTTTTCTGTGCTAGCCATGGCTCATATCTTAATGTGTTTCTGTGCTAGCTAAGGCTCATATCTTAGTGTGTTTCTGTGCTAAGCATGGCTCATATCTTAGTGTGTTTCTGTGCTAGCCATGGCTCATATCTTAGTGTGTTTCTGTGCTAGCCAAGGCTCATATCTTAGTGTGTTTCTGTGCTAGCCAAGGCTCATATCTTAGTGTGTTTCTGTGCTAGCCATGGCTCATATCTTAGTGTGTTTCTGTGCTAGCCATGGCTCATATCTTAGTGTGTTTCTGTGCTAACCAAGGCTCATATCTTAGCGTCTTTCTGTGCTAGCCATGGCTCATATCTGAGTGTGTTTCTGTTAACACACTTAGCCTGACAGCTGACTTCATGTGAGAGTCTGGGATCCTACTCTGATTGAGTCCTGATCGCAGAGAGAGAGAGAGAGAGAGAGAGAGAGAGAGAGAGAGAGAGAGAGAGACAGCCTAAGAGAATGGTTTAGTAGAACATCAATAACATAACTGATAAACAACTGTAAAGACAGAAATTTGTAGAGACATGAGAACATACACTAGCAGACGTGGTATTTGAAGACAATACTTTAAGCTCACTCATCGTTGGGACAAAACTGATAACCGCAACCAGCCTCTTTCACAAGCTGTAATAATTGTGTTGTCAGAATAGCACTGCTGCGCAGCTACAATGTTGTTGTTTTTTATTTTGTAGTTATTTGACCAATTAATTTTGATATTTAAAAAATGTCTTTAGTTCACAAAAATTCTATAAAATAATTTATATAAAATTTGTTTAAAGAAAAAAAGGGCACGATTACACACGTGATTAATTAGTATTGACTATTCATACGGAACGGTGAAGAAAACAAAACTTCCACAGATCTTCATTCAGTGAACTAACATCTGACAAAAAAAAAAAAAAAAGAAAGTCATTCCTTACTTATAAAGACATTTGTAAATATAATATATCAAATGATGCTTTGTAAAATATAAAATTGTAGAGGAGTGGTGTATTACATTTTATCAAACTAGCAAACAACAAATTGAGGTGGGAGGGCTAACATTCTTCCTCACTGTTATTTCCTTTTTCTACTCAGATTGCACATATGCCCACTACCTTTGGATCCACTGTAGAACGTAAATCAACGACCTAACTCGCGCCCATTTTATTCCCAAGCCAGGATGACGTAATTGGCCTTCTCACCAATAGTGTAACATTCCCGTGACAACATTCAGATAACGCAAACTTTGTCAAGAAAGCACAAGAAAATAGTAATAATGATAAATACATAATAACAGGTTCATGGCGTAATAATTCTCTTCCTGCGGGCACAAGCAAACTTCCTCTTTTTCTTCTTCTACCTTTCAGATCCCTGTGGAGTATAGGTCTTCACCAAACACTTTCCAAGTTGTTCTGTTTCTTGTCATTCTTTTAAGATCATTCCATGTCTTCCCCATCATCTTCATCTCTGCTTCTGTCTGTCTTCTCCAAGAATTTCTTGGTCTTCCTCTTTGTCATTTCCCCTGGGGATTAAAAAAAATGGCCTGTTGTGTAATACTCTCAGTTGGCTTCCGCAGCGTGTGTTCTATCCAGCGCCATCGTCTTCGCTGTATTTCTTTATCCACTGGTATTTGAATGGTACATTTCCATAATTCTATGTTAGTGATTTTGTCCCGCCATTTCCATCCTTTTATTCTGCACGAGCAAACTGCATACTTCATTTTCCTCGGCAGCTGTCAACCTCCTTTACCCAATGCATCTCACTACTAGTCTCACTAGGATATTACAGAGGTTGTAATGAGCGTAACTAAATGGAAAGAGTTTGAGAAAGATCCACCCGGAGTTAGACAATATATGTTGGCCTGAAATTGGTGAAGATAACAGAAATGCTGTTAAACTGTAAATGAGCACGACAAAGAGCAGCAACCTCGGAAAAGTTTTCACGTGGAAACTAAAACATCTTTCGCTCGAGATAGATATGTCTATTAATATTCAAAAAGCAATAAAAATAAACATACATTGGACAACACAGCAAACCAAACGGAAATATTGTAAATAAAATAGCAAAAATAAACACTTTTTAATTGAAATGTAAGATAATCAATAACCTAAGATATGCTGATGATACTGTACTACTAGCAGAAAATCCCAAAGATCTACAACAATTACTTAATGTAATTAACATGACAAGCAAAATATATGGGCTAGATATGACTATCAAAAAGACTAAAACTATGATCATAAGGAAAGAACATTCTCAAGACCTACAATTACATATCAAAGTTGAAGGAATGCACCTGAAGACAGTTCAGAACTACAACTACCTGCGACACAATATAACCAGCGATGGAAAATGTACAACTGAAATAAATAAAAGAATAGGCATGGCAAAAAGTAATTTTAGTGCCATGAAAAATATACTATTATCAAAACAAATAACACCAGGGCTAAAACTGAGAATAAAAAAAGGTTACATCTTCTCAATATTCCTGTATGGTGCAGAAATATGGGCATTAGACAAGAAAGCAGAACAGAAAATTAAAGCCTTTGAAATGTGGATATATAGAAGAATAGGTAGAATTGGATGGAAAGAAAATAAGACAAACGTTGAAGTTTTAAAACAACTAAAAATGAAAAGAGAACTACTAACACTTTTAGAACAAGACAAATGAAATTTTTGGGGCATGTTAAAAGACACGTTAAAAGTAATATTGGAAGGGAAAATACAAGGTAAAAGAGGCAGAGGCAGACCAAGACTAACATGGACGAGTAACATCAAAAGATGGACAAGTCAGCCTATGACAATCTGCACCATCAAAGCAAGAGACAGAGTGAAATGGCGCTCCATGGTAGTCAACCTTCGATGCGGAGAAGGCACACAATGATGATAATGAATTGAAGTGTCTGAAAGCAAAAGAGTCAGAGATTTCCTATAAATCTATGAATACTGACACTAATATTTTTTTTTTGTAATGTGTTATCGTGCTATTGAAGCACTCTGTGCCACCCATCTCAGACCTTGGAACATTCCCGTGATGCGTCGGTCTGGAAGCATACCTGTAAAACAAATAATAAACAGACGCTGGTACGGAATTACCTTTTTGGTTGTTTTACCCGTCATAAAACTGGGGTATAGTTTTTCATTCATTAGACGTAACTGATACGATAATTAGCCTGGAAAGATTTAATAGATCATTAAGGAATTATAATATGTCATTGAATATTGCAAATGGTATTTTGAATTTTTATAATAATTTACAATTCCAATTAGATTATTTATTTCACGAGGAAATCAACAGCGTATGTCTTGTTATTTCCTTTCCGATTGTTTTGCGTGTTTTTTTATTTTTTATTTTTCATCTTCTTGGTAGTTTTTTGTTATCTTTCAATATCCCTAATATATTTATCTTTTACTTCCCGTCCGGCTATCTGTCACGTGTTGCTCGTGCTTTCCCCTCACTTCATATTAACCTTTTAAATATATATTAAATATGTTCTATTTATTTATATTTATCTGTATTTTTTTCATGTATGGATAATAAATTATATGTAGTATAAGAATGAAACGTTCACGCATTTTGGGGGTTCTTTGTGAATTAGAGGTTTTCGTTTTCAGTTTAAAATATTTCGTGGTAAGTGGTCTACGCTTATAAGGTGTTACAGTTACGTGGGAAATAATGACATATTTATTTATATACGTTGGGCCTTCGTACTCTGAACGATCCTGATTTTGAATGCTCATTTAACCTCGAGAGAAATGTTATCCTGGAGTTCGAAAACTGCTGATTTTTCCGAGAAAAAAATGTCCACTGTAAATGCAATCTGTTGTACGTGCAAGTTATCTCTAGCGGCACGCTCCTGTGTTTCCAATCAATTTCTTTCTTCCTTTATTTGTAGCGTGTTTGGTTATATATAATCACTCATGATTAATTAGAGCATCCATTATGAGAGAGGAAGCATTAAAGAGGAAGGTTGTTGTATCAATGTTTGAAGTGAACGAGGAACTTAGAAGCATAAGTACCACCGTATGTGGGTGACTTCGAAATGAATTATAAAACGGAGAAAGTGATCTAATTTCTTCTACCAGAAGAGAGAGAGAGAGAGAGAGAGAGAGAGAGGAAACCACCAGCAGTAACGTATTTAGTGTCTTATAGAAAGTTAGTCCCCATCTATACAATAATCTTTATTTTATTGTCCACTATTTACACTGGGTAGTACTACAACTAACTTTGTAAACGTAAATGCAATTGTTATTATATAGTATGTACGTATTTCTTTCATTGTTTTCGTGTTTTAATTTACTATTTATAGTAATTAGTTGTGCTATATTTACTTTACATTATGTGTAGGGGGAGTGGTAGGTCTCGAGGTAAGACATCGGTCTCGAGACAGAGTGGTTGTGAGATCAAACCCAGGCTGCGCCGATTGAGATTTTTTTATTTGTGATTTCTCTCTTCGGCAACGACTCCTGGTCTCAGCAGCGAGGTTTGGTTTGAAGCGTCAAGCAATGACAACAAAATATGAGCACCTCTGAAGACGCAGTTATTTGCCTGTGCGGTGAGGGACTCCAGTGCACACGGCTGCCAGTGAAAAATGGATAAACACGCACAATTCAGTTCCTAGTCTCTAGGTCAGAGGTGAAACCTGGCGAAAGAAAAAAAAAATTATGCGTTTACTTACTATAAAAATGGGTATTGTTTAGAGTCTGCGAACAAATTAATTCACTTTCAATTATTTCTAATAGGAAAACCTGATTCGGAGGTCGAACTATCCAGAGTTCGAGCGGCCTCCTGGGGCGAATTTAATTCGAAGTACAAAATAGCACTGTAATGTCGCGTCCGTGTGCGCGTATGTGTCTGTTATTATGATTTAAGCTGAGCAATTCTCAATCAACTTCTTTCTCTAACTTTGAGTCTTTCTGTGTAGCTGGCTTCTAAAACGTAACCTCAGGCTGTCAATTCTCCAGAATGTAAATACAACCTTGAAAATAACTGCGAAACACTGACTTCAGGCGTATCTTTCTTCTTCTGCAGCGTTCGAGTCTAGTTAGTGTTCATGCGAACTTGACTGACGCAGGAGTAAGAAAAACATGACACAATGAGCTGGTCGCATGGTCAATACTCGTATCTGCACGTGTATCCTGATTTTTCCCCTAAACCTGCGCCGTGGCTGACACACTCCGTCTTCATTAGAAGGCGTATCCGAAAACGTCAATCAATGGTCTATTTCTCATTTTCTCGCTGACAATTTTTGTAAAAAGAAAAACAAAACCCAAGCTTATATCAAATGAGCTGCCTTGTTATTGTCACATCTCTCACTATTTTCTCCTCACCGATTGAAAGACACTGACTGGAGATCTGAGGTTAGTGCTTACTTCCCTTCCATCTCTAAATTAAATACAGCGGAAGTCTGCTTTGTAACATGATCAAATAAAATGATTGAAAATGTGAATCCTTGAGCCGAACATTGACAATGACTCTAAAACGATTTTAGTGAAGTGTCTTCATCAACTTACAGAGGTTGTCCTCGCATATATTCAACAGATTGATCTTTGAATCGCACGTCTGAGTGCTCCTGGCTTTACAGCAGAAACGTAGACAGCTTCAAGTCCCTGCTAAACAAAGCAGAAAATCTAGGTATTATGTGATATAAAGGAATTATCAAATAGAATGAATTTTTTCCCGGTTTGAAAAGCCAAAATAGACCCAAAAATAGGTCCATTTAATTGGGGAAAGAGGGGGTTAAAAAAAGTAGAAAATGTTGGAGAAACTAAAATGTATAATCACATCTTATTGGGAAAAAGAAATTTGTCTCAATCTATTGGGGAAATATGAACCATCCTTCAACACTCATGAAACAGCATCTCTCCACTTCAATAAAACATAGCTGGCCACAAATAATTCGATTAATCATCCGCGAAGTGTCATATGCTGTTGAATGAAATTGGACGTGAAAAGCAAGACGGCTCAACATAATTCTCATCATCATCGAGTGCCTTCTCCGCAACGAAGGTTAGCAACCACGGAGCGCCATTCTGCTTTGTCTCTTGCTTTGATGGTGCAGGTTGTCATAGGCTCATTTGTCCATCTTTTGATGTTACTCGTCCATGTTAGTCTTGGTCTGCCTCTGCCTATTTTACCTTGTAATTTCCCTTCCAGGATTACTTTTAGTAGGCTGTTGTGTCTTTTAACATGGCCCAAAAATCGCATTTTCCTTGTTTGAATTGTGCTTATTAGTTCTCTTTTCATTTTTAGTTGTTTTAAGACTTCATCGTTTGTTTTCTTTTCCTTCCATCCAATTCTACCTATTCTTCTATATATCCACATTTCAAAGGCTTCAATTCGCTGTTCTGTTTTCTTGTCTGATGTCCATGTTTCTGCACCATATAAAAATATTGAGAAGATGTAACATTTTGCTATTCTTAGTTTTAGCCCTGGTGTTATTTGTTTTGATGTTAGTATGTTCTTCATGACATTAAAATTACTTTTTGTCATTACTATTCTTTTGTTTATTTCAGTTGTACATTTTCCATCACTGGTTATATAGTATGTCCAAGGTAGTTTTTGTTCTGAACTGTCTCCAGGTCTATTCCTTCTATTTTGATATCCCCTTGAGGGTTTTGAGTATCTGCTTTGTTTATGATCATAGTTTTAGTCTTTTTGATATTCATATCTAGTCCATATTTTTTGCATGTCATGTTTATTTCATTAAGTAATTGTTGTAGATCTAACTCATAATTCCAATAGACAAAAATCTATAGAAAAAATATGAAAAATAATAACAAATCTAAAATAAACACACAAATTAATCTGAGAACAAGTAATCAAACCAGCTGGAACATTAATTTGTTTTAGTTTACTGTTGTTTGTCAACAATATTAAATAACTTCCTTGTACATTTAGAAGCACAAGAATGAGTATGAATATCAATGTGTTCTCCCTCCCCATTCGCAGGCGTAAAGGAAGGAGCTTAACCTATATTTGTGGGCAGCACCCCATACGCCAGCGTGTCGCCTGTCTTTAATGCCACATATAAATAATAACGAGGAACGGACACACTGGCATTTGGCTCCAGCTCTGTGAAAGTAAACAACTGCATGTCCTAAACAAATAATACAATTGGCAGTCCCCACAATATAAATGCAATATTTGTGTATATCTACAATAACTATTAGTTATAAATACATTATTCAAAACCGTCAAAATTTAAACAATATTTGTATCCAGTACACTATAATTTATGCACTAAAACAACATTTTGTTTACCAGGGCACTATAATCTATCCACTAAATCATTATTTACCCAGTAAATTTTAATTTATCAGCTAAAACAACATTAGTTACTCAGTACACTTTAATTTATCAACTAAAACAACATTAGTTACTCAGTACACTTTCATTTATCAACTAAAACAACATTAGTTACTCAGTACACTTTAATTTATCAACTAAAACAACATTAGTTACTCAGTACACTTTCATTTATCAACTAAAACAAAATTAGTTACTCAGTACACTTTCATTTATCAACTAAAACAACATTAGTTACTCAGTACACTTTAATTTAATCATCAAAGCAGGTACTAATTTTTTTGCAGAATCGCTGCCAATGACTAAATTATCACATTATCAACATTATTACACCAGAATATCAACATTAAAACACCACATTATCACGAAATTATCAACATTATAACACCACATTATCAATACATTATCAACTTTATAACACCGCATTATCAATACATTATCAACTTTATAACACCAAATTATCAATACATTATCAACTTTATAACACCACATTATCAATACATTATCAACATTATAACACCGCATTATCAATACATTATCAATATTATAACACCACATTATAAACATAACATAACATTATCACAACACTATCAATATTATAGCACCACATTATCACCACATTATTAACATTATAGCACCACATTATCAATATTTTAACACCACATTATCACCACATTATTAATATTATAACACCACATTATAAACATTATGATATAACATTATAACACCACATTATCAACATTATAGCACCACATTATCACCACACTATCAATACTATATGGCCTTTGGCGTTTTGACAGAAGGTTGGTAGCAAGAAATCATGAAAAGTCAGTAGTTTGGTAAAGCATTAGTGTTTCATACTTAGTGAGCTTTACTGAGTATCTTCTCTCGTGGCTGACGTTGCCAATCCTGGACAGACAGATCCATCCACAGAACGAGCAAGGTGTATTTGCGGTACCTGACATTGTCTATTTTCTCTTGCGTCTTTTGTCTTCTAAATTAGATATCAGCACTGTCTAGAAAATTGTTGTACCATTTTTTATTTTTGCTATCCCTGTGCTACGATCCGCAGCCACATTTTCTCAGTTTATTTCACTGATAGAAAATTCCCCCAAGGAAGCCCTGCAAACATCCTTATATCTCATAACTGGTCTACTCTTTGGTTTTTATCAACATTATAACACCACATTAACAACATTATAACATCACATTATTACCATATTATCAACAGTATAACACCACACTATCAACATTATAACACCACATTATCAACATTATAACAACACATTATCACCACATTATCAACATTATAACACCACATTATCAATATTAGAACACCATATTATCACTACACTATCAACTGTATAACACCACATTATCATCACTATAACACCACACTATCACCACATTATCAACAGTATATAACAATGTTATCAACATTATAACACAACATTATCACCACATTATCAACAGTATAACACCACATTATCAACATTATAACACCAATTATCACCACATTATCAACAGTATAACACCACATTATCAACATTATACTACCATATTATCACCACATTTTTAATATTATAACACCACAATATTACCACATTGTTAACATTATAACACCACATTATCACTATTTTAACACCACATTATCACTACATTGTTAATATTATAACACCACATTACCACCACATAATTAACATTATAACACCACATTATAAACATTATCACCACATTATCAATATTATGACACTAAATTATCAACATTATAACACAACGTTATAGTCACTACATTAACCAAATGCAACTGCAATGTAACTACCTTTATATATATATATATATATATATATATATATGTATATATATATGTATATATATACATACATACATATTTATATCATCATCATCATCATGTGCCATACTGGTTAGCCTAGGCGATCCTGTCCTTCCACAATCTTCTATCTACAGTGCATCGTATCAGTTATGTTGTTGACTGTTTTCCATGCCCTGACAACAAGCTATCCGGTATTTTCTCTCTTTGTCGTCTCTCTTTACTTTTATTTTGCCAGTTGAAATCAAGTATTTCAACTTTCCTCTTCTCATGATGTGCCGCCAACATGTTGATTTGTTTTTATGAAGTTTTTTAGGAGCTTCCTTTTCATGTTGGCCTCTGAGAATTTCCTCATTGATCTTTTTATCTGTCCTGGGAACTTTCAACATTCTTCTAAGAAATCCCATCTCTATGGCCTCTAATCGTCTTTTCATTTGTTTGTCCACTGTCCATGATTCGCTTCCATAGATCAGAATTGGTTCTATATAGCACCGATGAACTTTCTTTCTCATTTCTATTGAAATAGATTTATTGCATAAGATAGTTTTCAATTTCTGAAATTTTATTTTGGCCTGAGCTATTCTGCTTTTTATTTTTGTGGTTATTATTGTGCCCAAGTATTTGACGCGTTACACTTGTTTCAGATTTGTCCTGTTTATTTTGATGCTGCATGATGGTGATGTGATGATTGTTTCTTTGACTAGTTAAACTGAGACCTTTATATATATATATATATATATATATATATATATATATATATATTTATATATATATAAAGGACCATAATATATATTCCTTCAATGAAATAGAGTTGCTTGCACAGAACAGAGACCAATTGCTTTTATTTTATAAAAGTCCTTTACACGGATTGAAAACTGCTAGAATACAAATTTATATATGAGAAAGAGTGTCTGGGTCTATGCCCTATGGGGCGGCTAATGCTCGAAAGGTCAATAGACAGACAGACAAACAGACAGACAGACAGACATTTTAAACAGACAGACAGACAGACAGACAGACAGGCAGGCAGGCAGGCAAGCAGGCAGGCAGGCAGGCAGGCAGGCAGGCAGACAGACAGACAGACAGACAGACAGACAGACAGATAGATAGATAGATAGATAGATAGATAGATAGATAGATAGATAGATAGATAGATAGATAGATAGATAGATAGATAGATAGATAGATAGATAGATAGATAGATAGATAGATAGATAGATAGATAGATAGATAGATAGATAGATAGATAGATAGATAGATAGATAGATATATATGGACTAGAATCATCGTATCATCTGAGGTGCCGCTCTATTTTCCAAGTTAAATAAATTTATGGTGACGTTATTCAAAACCTGAATGAACCCCATGAAGACATGAGGGTTCCAGAAAACGTCCTGCTTCTGAAAGATGAACAACCCGAATCCCTCTTGTCTGCAGCGGCAACGTGTTCATTAACCATTCTGCCACCGTGATTTCCATATATAATTTTATTTAAGAGAAAAAAAAACATATTATTTTTGTAGATTAAAATAAGGTGAGACTCTTGACACATTTGACACATCGGCCACATAAAAATATTGATAAAAATGGAAATGTCCAGGCGGAAAAAAACATATATGGAAATCACATTAACAACATGCGGCAATAAATGTTCGGATGAAACAGTGCACTATACAAAATGTCACATAACAGCACTTGAAACCTAAAAATGTGGAAAACAGCAACTGCCACTTCACGTCTTTGGATAAAATCGTTCAGATTTCAAATCATCACGATAACAATAGATTAAACAGTGGTTCACAAAGTGTGCGTCGAGGCATCCAGGGGCGCTGACAAACCTTTGCAAGGGCGTTGCGACGAAGATAATGTCGTCTGAATAAAATTACAATAAACAAATATATATGGCCCTTTTCGTCTTGTCAGACGGTCTAGTGGAGGCTATTGCGTATTTTTTTGAGGTATTGTTTTTGCCGAACAGCTTCTCTCGTGGCTAATTCTACCAATGTTTGACAAACACACGCGGTCACATAATGAACAGGTCAGGCTCGCTGGTCCACAGGGTTTACCATCCTTTTTCATGAGTCTCTTCTCTTCTAAGTCCTGTCTTAGAACAGTCTCAAATGTTGTTATACCGTTCCTTATACGTGCTCTCCATGATGTGCGATCACTTGCCAGATGTTGCCAGTCGTTTTCACAGATGGCGAAGTCTTTCAGAGATGATTTGCAGATATCTCTATATCGTAGTTTAGGTCTGCCGATTTGTCGTTTTCCGTGTTTTAGCTCGCCATATAGTATTTGCCTAGGAATGCGTTTTTCTTCCATCCGTTGGACATGCCCCAGCCATCTTAGCCTTCGACTTCTGAGCATCGACATGATTGTTAGGGTCTTAGCACGTTGCAGGACAGTTAAGTTGGTTATTTTGTCCTGCCATTTGATGTGCATTATTTTGCGGAGACATCGCATGTGGAAGACATTTAGTCTTTTTTCCTGGTTTGAGTATGTTGTCCAGGTTTCGGATCCATATAGTAGTGTGCTAAGCACACAAGTTTGATATATTAAGAGTTTAGTCTTTTGAGTTAGTTTCGTGTTGTTCCATGCCATTTTTGTGAGTTTGCCGAAGGTCGTAGCTGCCTTACCAATTCGACAGTTTATTTCTTTATCAAGAGAGATGGTTTGCGTAACTGTGGATCCAAGATATGTAAATTTCTGTACTGATTCTAGTGGGCAGTCTTTTAGAGTAATAGATATAGGTTTGAAGTCACCTTGATTTAGTATTACTGTCTTCTGAACATTAATTGACAGTGAAAAAAGGTCGCATGCTTTATCCAGGTTGTTGATCAGCGACTGTAGGGTGGCCTCACTATGAGCGACTAGGGCTGCATCGTCAGCAAATAAAAATTCTTTAAGTAGGGCAACATTTGTTTTGGTTTTTGCTCTTAGTCGTGCTAGGTTGAACAGTGAGCCATCTGGTCTAGTGCGAATGTAAATATCTCCTGAGCTGTTTTCGAAGGTGTAATTTAGGAGGGCAGCAAAAAATATACCAAAAAGGGTGGGGGCGAGGACACATCCCTGTTTCACTCCTTTGTTGACTTTGAAATTCTCTGATGGACTCCCATCAAAATGGACTTTGCCATTCATGTCTTCATGGAAGGAAATTATCAGCCTAAGTAATTTAGGAGGGCAGCCTATGCCTTCTAACACCTTGTAGAGACCATCTCTGTTTACTGTGTCGAATGCCTTTGTGAGATCCACAAAGGCAATATAGAGCGGCATATTTTGTTCCCGACATTTTTCCTGCAGTTGTCTAAGAGTGAAGATCATATCTATGGTTGATCTCCCGGGTCTAAAACCGCATTGGGACTCGGGAAGCACCCGTTCTGCAAGTCTATGCAGGCGATTAAGTACGACTCTAGCAAAAGCTTTGCCTGTTGTGCTAAGGAGAGAAATGCCTCTGTAATTGTTGCAGTCACCCCTGTCTCCTTTATTCTTGTACAGCGTTATAATCTTAGCATTTCTCATATCATGAGGTATTTCTCCGTTTCTCCAGCATTTAATTAGCAGTTTGTATAGGTGTGGAATTTACAATAAACATAGGTTTAATATATATATATATATATATATATATAAAATATATATAAATTTTGGGAGCTGCGATAACGCAGTGGTTAGTGAACTGGACTACAAAGGACTAGCGGTTAGGTTCCATCCTAATCGACGACTTTCGGTTTCACCCAGCCTTTAAATGGGTACCGAATTTTTTCTGGGAAAGTACAGCGGCACGGACTGAACACCAACCACATTGCCCCAAATATTATGTGCTGAAGGTCTATATAAATTATGGTTACTAACACTATACTCCCTTTACGCCACTTGGTGTGACGGCGCTCTTTACTCTTTTTTAAAAAGTTTATTTATTTTTGTACATAAATGAGTTTCTATAGAATATTCGATTGTGTTAATTCTGTTGTCATTCATCATCCCATAATCCTATCTGGAAATCAGAGTTTACCCGATGTATAGGATTGTAACTGCCAAGAGCTTGGAAACTACTAAGTTAAACTTATTGCTTTGTCAGATCAAACATCAAAGTATGATTACATCAGATTAGAGTTTCATGACGAAGTTGGTGTGTTCGTTTAGACAAGGCTAAATTAGTGCTCTTAAATGGTGTAAAAGGGTAAGTAAGAAGACTCAATTAGTGCTCTTAAAAGGTGTGAAAGGGTAAGTAAGAAGGCTCAATTAGTGCTCTTAAAAGGTGTGAAAGGGTAAGTAAGAAGGCTCAATTAGTGCTCTCAAATAGTGTAAAGGGTAAGTAAGAAGGCTCAATTAGTGCTCTCAGATAGTGTAAAGGGTAAGTAAGAAGGCTCAATTAGTGCTCTCAAATGGTGTAAAGGATAAGTAAGAAGGCTCAATTAGTGCTCTTAAATAGTGTAAAGGGTAAGTAAGAAGGCTCAATTAGTGCTATCAAATGGTGTAAAGTGTAAGTAAGAAGGCTCAGTTAGTGCTCTCAAATGGCGTAAAGGGTAAGTAAGAAAGCTCAATTGCTGTTCTCCTCTGGTGTAGTTTAAATTAAACGTTTTTGTATTGTTTTGTATAAACGGGCTCAAATGATATTTCTTTCCCTCTTGTTTAGTGCAAGAGGGCTAAAATAATACTTTGTGTGAGTATGTGTGTGTGTGTGTATTGTTTAGCATTGGAAGGCTCAAGTGACATTTTGCGTGTGTGTTTGTATATATGTATGTATGTATGTGTGTTGTTAAGTATGAGAAGATTCAAATGGCACTATTGTTATTTGGTTATGGAAGGCCCCGGTATCACTGCAAACGAATTAAAAACCATAATTTCTCCACCGCCCGTGCCAGCGTAATCATCCGAATCTCATCTCCCAAACAAAGAAAGGTAACTGTAGTCCCCATCGTAGCAGTCTCAGCACACGCCAAAAGACATAGGGCGAAACCGCGCAGAAGGTGAACACAGCCAACCGTTCCCTGTCATACGATATCATAATTCATCGTAAACAATTGCAATATCGAAACATGATCAAAACGGATGAGACACACAGCTCACGGTGTGCACAGAGCACTAAACTCAGTTGCTCCTGCAGCAAGCCGGATTTGGAATATGAGGAAACTGCAACAAGGAACACTTTTTATGCATAGCCTTCAATGGTTTTCGTCGCCTATCCGTCATATACCGGAAGTTTACGTCTTCTTGGAAATGATGATCGTCGTATTTTACTTGGTGTGTGTTGTATGGGAAGACTCAAGTGGAACTGTGTGTGTTGTATGAGAAGGCTCAAGTGGTACTGTGTGTGTTGTATGAGAAAGCTCAAGTGGAACTGTGTGTGTTGTATGAGAAGGCTCAAGTGGAACTGTGTGTGTTGTATGAGAAGGCTCAAGTGGAACTGTGTGTGTTGTACGAGAAGGCTCAAGTGGGACTGTGTGTGTTGTATGAGAAGACTCAAGTGGAATTGTGTGTGTTGTATGAGAAGGCTCAAGTGGAACTGTGTGTGTTGTATGAGAAGGCTCAAGTGGAACTGTGTGTGTTGTATGAGAAGGCTCAAGTGGAACTGTGTGTGTTGTATGGGAAGGCTCAAGTGGGACTGTGTGTGTTGTATGAGAAGACTCAAGTGGAATTGTGTGTGTTGTATGAGAAGACTCAAGTGGAACTGTGTGTGTTGTATGAGAAGGCTCAAGTGGAACTGTGTGTGTTGTATGAGAAGGCTCAAGTGGAACTGTATGTGTTGTTTGAGAAGACTCAAATGGAATTGTGTGTGTTGTATGTGAAGACTCAAGTGGAATTGTGTGTGTTGTATGTGAAGATTCAAGTGGAACTGTGTGTGTTGTATGAGAAGGCTCAAGTGGAACTGTGTGTGTTGTATGAGAAGGCTCAAGTGGAACTGTGTGTGTTGTATGAGAAGGCTCAAGTGGAACTGTGTGTGTTGTATGAGAAGGCTCAAGTGGAACTGTGTGTGTTGTTTGGGAAGGCTCAAATGGCACTTTGCGTATGTGTTGTTTGAGAAGACTCAAATGGAATTGTGTATGTTGTATGAGAAGGCTCAATTGAAATTGTGTATGTTGTATAGTACGAGAAGGATCAAATGACACTTTGTGTGTCGTGAATAGCGCCAGAAGGCTCAATTTGTAAGGGTTTTTAGCATGAGAAAATTATTTGGTGTGATTATTTTTAGCGGCTGGGTTCATTTGAAAGTTTTATTAAGTCTACAGATTATTCTCCATGCATATACAAGAAGTCTTTAGGTGCTCAGATATATTCCAAAATAAAACCCTCAAAATGCTGCAACTAACGACACCGGTGTTGTGTTGGTTGACAAGTCTTTGGATTTTTCTGTAGCGCTCCCGTCTGGCATCTCTCACTTTGACATGATATTCGTGAAACCTTTTTTATTTTTTTATTAGCGGAGTCATTTTTTGAGTTGTTACTTTGTCCAGCGTTCCCAAAGACATTACGGTCCACTGCCCTCCTGCAGCGAACATCAAGCAAGCAGTAATAATCTGTCAGCACGCCTATTACCTCTTACACCGGCGTGCCCTGTCACGAAAATTAAGCAGACTTTTGTTATATAGAATACATCCCCAGAGACTGTGGCCACTGCTGTCGAGTCAAGCCATTAGAGGCTTACTCATTGATTCACCGAGGAGACACATATCGAGGAGACACATGTGTGTATAAATTTATGTCTCACTCCATGCTAATGCTTTAGCGACAACCATAATTTCACGGCAAACTACTTGTAGTCCGTGCAAAAGCACCACTGTCTTCTTCCGCGATTCTACATTAAACATGAGCTGTGAAAGCTCATGAGATCCGTACGTGCTTAATAACAAGCCCATCTTGGAAATTGATTTGATGTGCTAGTTCAATGTGCTAGTTCAATGTGCCAGTTCAATGTGCTAGTTCAACGTGCTAGTTCAATGTGCCAGTTCAATGTGCTAGTTCAATGTGCCAGTTCAACGTGCTAGTTCAATGTGCTAGTTCAATGTGCCAGTTCAATGTGCTAGTTCAATGTGCCAGTTCAATGTGCTAGTTCAACGTGCTAGTTCAATGTGCTAGTTCAATGTGCTAGTTCAATGTGCTAGTTCAATGTGCTAGTTCAACGTGCCAGTTCAATGTGCTAGTTCAATGTGCTAGTTCAATGTGCCAGTTCAACGTGCTAGTTCAATGTGCTAGTTCAACGTGCCAGTTCAACGTGCTAGTTCAATGTGCTAGTCCAATGTGCTAGTTCAATGTGCTAGTTCAATGTGCCAGTTCAACGTGCTAGTTCAATGTGCTAGTCCAATGTGCTAGTTCAATGTGCCAGTTCAATGTGCTAGTTCAATGTGCCAGTTCAATGTGCTAGTTCAATGTGCTTGTTCAATGTGCTAGTTCAATGTGCTAGTTCAATGTGCTAGTTCAATATGCTAGTTCAATATGCTAGTTCAATGTGCTAGTTCAATGTGCTAGTTCAATGTGCTAGTTCAATGTGCTAGTTCAATGTGCCAGTTCAATGTGCTAGTTCAATGTGCTAGTTCAATGTGCCAGTTCAACGTGCTAGTTCAATGTGCTAGTCCAATGTGCTAGTTCAACGTGCCAGTTCAACGTGCTAGTTCAATGTGCTAGTCCAATGTGCTAGTTCAATGTGCTAGTTCAATGTGCCAGTTCAATGTGCTAGTTCAATGTGCCAGTTCAATGTGCTAGTTCAATGTGCTTGTTCAATGTGCTAGTTCAATGTGCTAGTTCAATGTGCTAGTTCAATATGCTAGTTCAATGTGCTAGTTCAATGTGCCAGTTCAATGTGCTAGTTCAATGTGCCAGTTCAATGTGCTAGTTCATTGTGCTAGTTCAATGTGCTAGTTCAATATGCTAGTTCAATGTGCTAGTTCAATGTGTTGCTCATATTCTTGCCACTACGAAGCAGTCAAGAGTATTATAGTGAGAGTAAATCGTTGTAGTGTTGAGGTTTCGATCTTAGTCCAACGTTCAAAGGAACCCGATTCTTTTAGCACGCAGAGGGATCAGGGCTCTTTTCAGTGACCTCTGACCTCAAAGTAGGTGAGATCAATGTCTAGTCCTATCGAATTCATGCAACAAAATATATATTGCAGGAGCTTCTGAGTTAACTTCTCTGTGCACACCGTGAGCTGTGTGTTTCATCCGTTTTGATCATGTTTCGATATTCCAATTGTTTACGATAAATGATGATATCGTATGACATGGAACAGTTGGCTGTGTTCATTTTCTGTGCGATTTCGCCTTATGTCTGTTGGTGTGTGCTGAGACTGCTATGATGGGGACTACAGCTACCTTTTTTTGTTTGGGAAATGAGTTAGCAATTCGGATGATTCCGCTGGCACAGGCGGTTGCGCAATTATGGATTTTAATTCGTTTGGCAAACTTTAGAAACCTAAGGGGTAGCAGGACAACTACTAGAAAATATAATGGCATTATATAAAAACAGTCAAAGTGCCGTCAGAACATCGGAAGGTCTGTCAGAATGGTTTCAGGTTACAACAGGTGTAAGACAAGGATGTGTCCTCTCACCACTCCTCTTCATCATATATATGGACAAAATAAATCAGGAAACAACCAACAATAAGGACAAATCAAATAATAACATAGAGGTAGAAAACCCCAACATCAACGAGCTACTCTTCACAGATGACCAATGCCTAATATATGAGGATGAAAACCTGCTACAACAACATTTAACATCTCTAGATAAAAGCTGCACAAACTACAGTATGAAAATTAACACAGCAAAAACAGAGGCTAGTAGAATAATCAAATTAAGACACCCATTAAACATCAAGATCAAAGATAAAAAAATAAAACAAGTAGAGGAATTCAAGTATTTAGGCTCAATGTTCACAGAAGATGGAAAACTAAACAGAGAAATTGACATGAGAATACAAAAAGCAAACGCTGTCACATACCAGCTTTCACCATTGCTAAGACATCCAAACATTTATATGCCAGCTAAACAACAAATGATAAATAGCATCTTCATACCAACTTTGTGCTATGAAAGTCAAACATGGGCCCTTTCTAAATCACAGTTAAGAAAGATAAATACATGTGATATGCGTTACTTGAGAAAAGTAACAAACAACACAAGAAGAGATAGAATACCAAATGAAACCATAAGAAAAATAGTAGAAACAAAACCCTGCCAAGAATATATAGAACAACAACAATTTAAATGGTTTGGCCACCTGGTCAGAATGAATCCTCACCAATCACCATCAAGGGCGTTCTTCTCGAGAATGCATGGAAAAAGACCAAGAGGAAGACCCAGAAGAAGATAGATAGATGCGGTGACAGAGACATGTAACAACAAAGGGAAATCACTAATTCAGACAATTCGAGTAGCACAAGAACGACAAATGATATAAACCACGACACCTTTTAGGTATCAGTGAAAGAGAAAAGAAGAAAGTAGAAGAATTCGTTTGCAGTGATACCGGGGCCTTCCATAATCAAAGTACCAAAATAACCGAAAAAACCAATATATATTGCGTCTGAAATTGAGAGTGAGAGAAAGCAAACCTAGGACGAGTGTAATTCGTTAAGAGAGAGCCATATCTCACTACTGGGAATACATTTAAACACACAAGTACAAATCCTATTCTATTATATTAAATCAGTTGTATTACTTTAAATCTTAAATCGTCATGGCCGGTGCTATATAAGCTTAGCACACTAATACAAGATCTTCCTCTGAAATCAAGTCGTAGACTGCAGCGTTCTCAGACACCGTGTTCTTATTCTGATAGGGATTGTTTTATGCAAGAACATCGGAAAGAACACAGTATCGATATTTGTTCTAATTGTAATTCCTCCTGGCTCATCATCCTAAATATATCTGCATTCATCTTTTTCTATATGAACGCCTTCGGAACGTTTCCTTAACGCCAAGCATCCTGAGTTCTTCTGCATTGCAGTTTTTGTTTATTTTATGAATAAAGATATTCTTTTCCAGGGTGTCTTGATTACAGCTGTAGTCTATATCTAAACTCTGATATTGCTGTGATATTGTGTTTAAAATGAACACGATTAGTTGAGTCATTGAGTTTCAAATGCCAGGATGATTAATTGAATTATTGTAATTAGAATAGCAGGAATAAATAGTTGGGTTATAAAAATAACCATCTTTGCGTTTAACCGTTACGTGGGCGTGGATGCGTTGTGTCGCTACTTTAGGGCAAAGCCGCGATATCAGCGCCTTTCAGCCCGACGCATCCGTCATCGACATTATAATAATTAGTATAGTACTTATGATTAGTTTCCCAGTGTAGCACCCGGGGTCCCCAAGGTGTGGAGAAAAACAGAATAAAGCCACTGTTACCTGCCATGTATGTCGTAAGAGGCGACTAAAGCGTTTCGGAATCGTCTCCTGGACAGTCGAATACGACGTGTACGGAGCGACCCTGTCAACAGAATTTACTGATGCACTCTTAATGCTGGGACAAGTGGTGGAGTAGATGTGGGAAAATCCTGATTGCGATGAAATTAGTACCGTGTATAGGATAGGATAGGATATGATAGGACAGGATAGGATAGGATAGGATAGGATAAGATAAGATAGGATAGGATAGGATAAGATAGGATAGGATAGGACAGGATAGGATAGGATAAGATAGGATAGGATAGGATAAAATAGGATAGGATAGGATAAGATAGGATAGGATAGTACAGGATAGGATAAGATAGGATAGGATAGGATAGAATAGAATAGGATAGGACAGGACAGGATAGGATAGGATAGGATAGGACAAGACAGGATAGGATAGGATAGGACAGGATAGGATAGGATAGGACAGGACAGGATAGGATAGGACAGGATAGGATAGGATAGGATAGGATAGGATAGGATAGGACAGGACAGGATAGGATAGGATAGGACAGGACAGGATAGGATAGGATAGGATAGGATAGGACAGGATAGGATAGGATAGGATATGATAGGATATGATAGGATAAGATAGGATAGGATATGATAGGATAGGACAGGACAGGACAGGACATGATAGGATAGGATAGATAGGATAGGATAAGATAGGATAGGATAGGATAGGATAGGATAGGATAGGATAGGATAGGATAGGATAGGATAGGACAGGACAGGATAGGATAGGATAGGATAGGATAGGATAGGACAGGACAGGATAGGATAGGATAGGATAGGATAGGATAGGACAGGACAGGACAGGACAGGACAGGACAGGATAGGATAGAATAGGATATGTTCTGTTGAGTTATTGAGATTCAGATAGTAGGAATGAATAGTTAGGTTTCTATAATTATACTAACAGAAATGATTGGTTGGACCATCATCAGATGCTATACAATGTAACATTAGCGATCATATTTCTCCATTTTTTTTCTTGCATCAGCGCTTCTTATCAATTTCAATTTTAAATTTCTTTATGTCCCACGTTTTTAACAAGTTTAGTAACTTCTCTCGTTGCTTTCCTCTGCCTCTTTCTCCTCAATGTTTACTTCAGTCATATTCTCCAGTTTTCAGTTTTTCTCTTCACATAAAATTTCCAAAGAGAACGGCTGTCTTTTTCTGATAAAATTTTAAACATTTAGTTCTCTTGACTCTCTGTAAAAATTCTTCATTGATCTCTATAGCTAGTATTTTCAATATTCCTATGTAAAACCATATCACTATATAAAATCATATTCCTATGACTTGAAAGTATTTTTTTGTTTGCTTATTGATCATCCATGATTCACTTCCAGGCTTTACGTAACATTAGATAAGTATTTTTCTTTATTTTTATTGACAAAGTTCGGTTGCACAATATGTTTTTTATTTTATTTAATTTTGGTCGGGTTATTCTGCATTTAATCTTGATAGTGTTCTTGCTTCTGAAGTTGTTATCGTGCCCACATATTTGAATTGACTGACTTGTTATAAAACTGTCTTATTTATTTTGATGGAGTACTTTGAATCCTTTCCTTTGAGATGACCAGTGCTTCAGTTTTCTTCTTTATTATCTCGTCAATCATGCATCGTAACTCTCCTTCTATTTACTTTAAACAAAAAAAATTGTTACTTTTGAAATTAAAATTGTTGATCAGCAAAATCAGCATTTGCATTATTGCCTTGCCGTGTGTAGAAAGATAAGGTTCACATTGCTTATTCTCGTGTTTCTCAAAAGGTGTTTATTAATAAATATTGCTTCCAGTTTGTATTTGTTTTCCACTTATGAATGCGTTCTTTGTAGTTTTTAACCGCTACAAAAAATATTCTAGAACTTTCTGCAGTTGTTCTCATGTACTGAGGGCAACTCATTGTTAATGTCCGTCTTAGATTTGTTCAGTTTCATTATCCATTTTTTAGCAACACATTAATTTACTTATTATTTAATTAATTTCATGATTAAATTAGCATTACTACATTAATTCGCACGGGCGTAATACTGACCACATTACCCCAAAAATCATGTGCTGAAGGTCTGTAAAATATACGGTCACTAACACCATATTTCCCTATACGCCACTTGGCGTGACGTGGGTACTTTACTTACATTAATTCATATATACACTCATGTGTGTGTTTTTTTTTTAATATTTGTATCTCTTTTGGCTTGAAATAAAAACTGTGATACGAACACCCAAAGACGAATGCACTGGGTATGATGTATTTCTTCTCCAACCCCATCGAAAATGAATGACAAATCAACAAAGTTGTTTTTATTTCTTTTATTAATTCACTGTACGTTTAAATAATTTTTCCCACCGTTAATTACTGCATATATGTTATGACTGTTCATAATGATGTAATCCTATATCGTCTTGTCATATTTCAAACAACTTCAAGTATATTGTTTCATTTTATTACGTTGTTAGTTTTTAATTGCTACATCTACCTTTGGAGTTGTTCCCCCATTTTTTGTTAACATGACAAAAAGAAATTAGAACAAAATGACTCTAAAGGGTACACCAGTTAGAGTTAGATTAATTGTATCAGTATTAAACATCGCTGCAATCACTAGGTAGAAATATTTTGCAGTAGATGGTACTCAGATTTGAAAAATAATAGTATCTCTAAGCAGGGAGGTAGTGGGGAGCCGCTATAGCTCAGTGGTTAGTGAACTGGACTACAAAGGACAAGAGGCAGGGTTCGATCCCAACCGACGGCTTCCGGGTTCACCCAGCCTTAAATGGGTACCGGATTTTTTTTTTCTGGGAAAGTAAAGCGGCACGGGCGTAATACCGACCACATTACACCAAAAATCATGTGCCGAAGGTCTGTAAAATGTATGGTCACTAACACCATATTCCCTATACGCCACTTGGCGTGGCGGGGGCTCTTTACTTTTTTTTTACTTTTTAGGGAGATAGTGAGATTTCTTTCAGATTCACAAAAGGAAAGACGGAAAATTAGATAATTGTACAAACAGTACAGAGAAGATAAGACTGATTTTTAAAAAAAATGGAAGCAAAGCCTCATTTAATAAATGTGCATAATTGAAAATTACTGACAGCTTTAAAAGGAGATAACATATATAATCATAGACTATAGTAAAAAAAAAAAGTAAAGTACCCCTGTCACGCCAAGTGGCGTATAGGGAATATGTTGTTAGTGACCATACATTTTACAGACCTTCAGCACATGATTTTTGGGGTAATGTGCTCGGTATTACGCCCGTGCCGCTTTACTTTCCCAGAAAAAAATCCAGTACCCATTTAAGGCTGGGTGAACCCGGAAGCCGTCGGTTGGGATCGAAACCTCGCTCTTGTCCTTTATAGTCCAGTTAACTAACCACTGAGCTATCGCGGCTCCCAATCATAGACAATAGCCGGACAATAACACATGAACAAGCTTAACAAGACAAACAGAAGAATAATAAGAGAATAGCTGAAGTTCAGTAAACAAAACTCAAGATTTGTTAGCGGAAGGCGAAGTGAAAACATCACACAACCACGAAACTTGACAGAGCACAAGTGTCACTACAGAAATAGACAAGAAGAAAATGGAGTAAACACTTCTAGGAGACACTTAATAAGAAAGCATTACATATTTAAATAATCCGTAGACTGAAGTAGTTCTTGAAATAAATACATACTCAAGAGAGATAAGGTATTATCAAAACCATTCCGAATTTGACGGATTGAAATGTTTCTGGTCATGACAGCATAAAAGCAGAACCATTTACGCAAAGCCTATACTGACTTTGATATTCTAAAACCAGGTATTTCCAAAAATCTAAGCATTAGAAGTAACATTAAATAGAAGCAGCATAACATAAATTGAATAAGAAATAATATAATAGTAATGGCACTCTACAATACAATCTTCATCACAACGTTGTGCTACCAAACCCAGTCCTGGTCTCTAGATGTAATAACAATAAGAAAACAAATTCTAGTGAGATTAATTGTGTTCCAGGAATGACAAGAAACAGCATGAGAGATAAGATGAGAAATGAAGAACTGAGAAAAAAGCTAGGAATAATCACCGCCATAGAATGTATAAAGAAACAGCTGATAAATGGTTTGGTAACGTGACAAGGCAGACAAATCAAAATACACCAGAAAGAGACTTCCATAAACGTTGCGAGAATACCAGACCCACGGGCCGACCACGAAAAAAGATGGTTTGACGGAAAACACTAGAAAATATAACAGCAGCAAAGGCAAACAGAAGAGCAATAGACTGCAAATTATATCTCCCTTCGAGGCTGAAATGCAAATGAGGAAGGAAAAAAGATAATAGTAACGATATTTTTAAAAATAAAAAAAAGTGTCTTTAGACATAATATATTATCAGAGTTCCCTCCAGGGAATTATATGTTGTTAGTGACCATATTTTTCAATGTCCACAGCGATTTTTGGGTGATATGGTCAGTATCACGCCAGGTCGCTTTAACTTCCCAGAACAATCTCTGGAATCCATTTTTAGAAGCTGGTTGAGCCACTCAGCTTTGTCGGTCGGAATAAAATCTGCTACTTCTGGGAGCTGAACCCATACCCTTTTGATCAGAAAGCGAGCGCACTAACCATTCTGCCACATAGGCTCTTTACACATAGCAGTGATTTCTAAGGAGGATTACTCTGCTTTCAGCGCATAGCAAAATTATCAGCAGTCTTCAGAGAATCATCACAGCGATAGATTATAATGTAATGAAATAACGATTAAGCTTGAACAGGAAATGACGTATTGCATATCATATCTTCTTTATGTATTTACGTTCAGAAAGGAAAACATTGGATCGTTATGTAATATATAGTGTTGTCGGGGAGTGAAGTAATTAACTTCACTGTATCTTTATTTCATTTAGAGATGAGGTGAGTGCAATGTTCTACTGCCCGTTATTATCTTCCTTAACTCAGTGAGCAAGCCTAGCCATCCATTATCAGCTTAGGAGACTAGAGAGCGTCAGGCGGGGATTTAAAGAATGTTCACTGTACTGCTAACCACCTCACTACAAACGCTAAATCTGCTAGAGTCACGTTCAGTACAATGGTTGAAGGTTCCCTCACACGCCTTGATAGGGATATGGGGAATATAGTTTTAGTGACATATTGTTTCATGACCATGGCACAATTTTGGATGAGCGGTCAGTATCAAACCTTTACTTCCTTAGAACATTTCTATGTTCAGATTGATTGAGAGAAAATGGCATAAACATTGTTGTCTTTAAAAGACTTTGAACAGTAAACATATACATAAAACTATAAGATTGATGAAAGAATGCACACATCAAATGTAACGCTTCTCATGGAGATAACCATCAAAAGTAAAAGGGGATGGGTTAAATGTGCTTGTTTATCTTTAGTGCAGCCAATCATCGAGCCCTATATTGGCCGTTCTTTTCTTCATTTTTGAACCAATGTTATATCCCGGGTAATGAGACGGACACCATAGGACATCCATCAGCTCAATAAATGGCAAATTGTCTCCGTTGTTAAAGTACTAGAATTCGCACATGTCATTGCATTACTGAACCATTTCATCTAATGCACAATAACATTATCTATAAGTAGTTTCAAAATCGATATCGTTTTCTTTGGAAACCTTTATGCAGAATCAGCCACTATGGTAGAGTATTCTCACAAAGAGGAGCCTCATCACAGAACAACACTAGATCGAAGTTTCATGTCCGAAAATATAGAGTAATAAACAGCTCTCATGTCAGCAGTAGTTATACATGTCGCGCTTTGGCAGGGGAATTATAGGACACAATTGGACTTTACGGTCACTTCCGAATGTACAAGGAGGGCGCAATCACAGATAAAGTTGACTTTATCACTTGAGACAGACGACTTTTATAAAAATATTCAATAAAAGCAAACTGATAGCACACACATAATTAAAATGTTGGTTTAAATAAAGTGTTACAGCTATTCAACATTCCCTGTATGGTGCAAAGACACTGAGTTCCTACATAAGAAAGGAGGGAAGCAAATTCGATATGTAGACTACACAAGTTGATGATGTTGGTTTGAACAAAAACATATACACAACAAATGGTTGACGCTAAATCTAAGAAACGCACAACCGCCAAAACAGAGTGAATGGAGCTAGAAACAGCAAATGAACATTCAATATCAATCAAAGGTATTAATACTAGACGAGTCGTCAGCGATGATATCAACGAAAGTGACAAACACGGCCAGAACAGACTTTGTCATATCTAAACACCATTAGCAGATGCGTCAAGTAGAGCACGAAAACTCACCTCATGCATGGACGCAGCGCCTTGTCATTGTCTCGTTGCGTGAATGTGTGTGAATACAATCAATGGGATAATGGCTTATCCAGACAGTGCAATCATTACTTCTGTTCTATTATTATTTCATACAACTTGTTGAAAGACAATTTCCGAATGCTCATCAAATCACCAATTAGAAGAGTTCAGCTGGTGCAATAAAGTAAAAATACATACACTGGCTCAGCCAAAAATGTAGAGAAATAGAAACTATGGAAAGCAAACAAGACCTAAGAGGAATGCACACAGAAATAAAGAGAATGACTAATAAAAATAAAAAAGCCACAGAAGGTGGATGCATTGCAGACAAAAAAGGAAAAATGCTAACAGACAATAAGGATATCATAGATAGATGGCAGGAATATATAACAGAACTATTTCATGATCAAAGGGACAAGAAACCAGTTATAAAATGTACATCAGGCTATAAAATCTTAAAATCTGAGGTGGAAAAAGCTATAAAAACAATGAAAAGGGGAAAAGCAGCAGGACCTGAAAGCATACAGATAGAGATGATACAGGCACTTGAAGATTTTGGCATTGAAGTGATTACAGACATATGCAACGACATATACCACACAGGATACATACCAAATGAACTAAAAACATCAACTTTCATTGCATTGCCTAAAAAGAATGGTGCAGTTGAATGCAGTGACTTTAGAACAATAAGCCTAATGAGCCATGTTACAAAAATCTTGCTAAAAGTTATACAAGGAAGGATTCAGAATAAAATCAATACTGAATTAGATGAGCAGCAATTTGGATTTAGGAAAAATAGCGGGACAAAAGAAGCCATATTCTGCATGAGAACATTAATCGAAAAATACACAGAAGTAAACAAACCAATATATGCCTGCTTCATAGACTACACCAAAGCTTTTGATAGAGTACACCACAAACAACTTATAGAATGCCTAAAAGAGATACATCTAGATGACATGGATATACGACTAATATGCAATCTATACTGGGAGCAAACAGCAATAATAAAATATAACAAAGAGTTCTCTACACCCATTGATATAAAAAGAGGAGTAAGACAAGGATGCATCCTATCACCAAGCTTGTTCAATCTATACACTGAGCAAATCTTTAAAAACATCATAGAGATGCCAGGCCTACAAATTAATGGAAAGATAATCAATAACCTAAAATATGCTGACGATACTGTACTACTAGCAGAAAATCCTAAAGACCTACAACAATTACTTAATGAAATAAACACGACAAGCAAAAAATATGGACTAGATATGAATATCAAAAAGACTAAAACTATGATCATAAACAAAGAAAATACTCAAAACCCACAAGTGGATATCAAAATTGAAGGAATAGACCTTGAGACAGTTCAGAACTATAACTACCTTGGACATACTATAACCAGTGATGGAAAATGTACAACTGAAATAAACAAAAGAATAGGAATGGCAAAAAGTAATTTTAATGTCATGAAGGACATACTAACATCAAAACAAATAACACCAGAGCTAAAACTAAGAATAGCAAAATGTTACATCTCCTCAATATTCCTATATGGTGCTGAAACATGGACATTAGACAAGAAAACAGAACAGAGAATTGAAGCCTTTGAAATGTGGATATATAGAAGAATAGGTAGAATTGGATGGAAGGAAAAGAAAACAAACGACAAAGTCTTAAAACAACTAAAAATGAAAAGAGAACTTCTGAACACAATTAGAACAAGACAAATGCGATTCTTAGGCCATGTTAAAAGACACAACAGCCTACTGAAAGTGATCCTGGAGGGGAAAATACAAGGTAAAAGAGGCAGAGGCAGACCAAGATTAACATGGACGAGTAACATCAAAAGATGGACAAATCAACCGATGACAACCTGCACCATCAAAGCAAGAGATAGAGCAAAATGGCGCTCCATGGTAGCCAACCTTCGTTGCGGAGACGGCACTCAATGATGATGACATACATTCACGTAGACATTGAAGCTCTATATTATACCATCATTTTAAAGCCACAGTAATCACATCAAAAACCGACATTACAGTACACTTGTGAGAACAGCGCAAGAGAGCTCTTCTAAGAATAATCTGAAGGAGACCAGTAACAGCCGAGTCTGGGTCAAACTTTCAGCTCCTTGCAATGTTTGACCATGGAAGGTGTTGCATTGAATGATTTGGTTTTTGTCTAGCAAGACATAACAAGAATGCAGTGTCGATTTTAAAGAGAGGTTAACAAAAGAACAATATTTTGTTGTGAAATTTGCGAAATTCATGTAAATTCATGTTAGCCAAAACTATTTTTTCTACTCCATATACTAAAGTATACATTTCTTAATATTTGTAATATTTATTACATAATTGCAATACTTAAGTTTAGCTTAGTCGACGTTGGAAATGGCTAAGTCATGCTCTAAGAACAACCTAGGCACTCGCACCTAGCATTGACATGGACACCAAACGAAGGAGAGGCAGAACATTGGGGACATGGCGACGAACCGTACATGATGAAAAGAAAGAGGCTGGCAAGTCCTGGCGAGAGTTGTCCATGCTTGCTCTAGACCGGAGTGGATAGAAATCCATATTGTGAATGCCCTGTGTTCCGACCGGAGTTCAGTGGATTGAGAAGAAAAAGTTTTATTGACAGGATCATAAGTTCCCTTATCTTCTTCGAAGTATATCCCTCAACGTGCAGAGACTAACAACACTAACGGCAAGGCGTTATGCCATTGAGTACGGGTTCGTTCCTGCTTCGGACCATATATTGTTTTTTGTTTTTTTCTTCTGTTGTTTATTATTTGTCATTTTCTCCAAGTGCTGTAAACATACCTCTTCCTCCGAAAATTATTGCCTGATTATCGCCTTGGAAGTTTCCCTCTATAATAATATCCATTTATTATTATTTGTATCCATGGACACCGGTAATGGGTTGGTGACATGCCTTCCTGCATTGCGCTTTAGTCTAACATCTCCGGCATGAATATTCGAGCAGCCATTTCAGGGTTGCGGCTTCCGAGTTATTGTTTTAGTCAGTTGTTATGGGAAGGTTCATTCACAGGATTGTGTTCAGTAAGATGATCTCACTTTAAACTTAGAGGTGAACGTCATAAGCTCTCCGACACAACAATTGTCAATGAAAGTTATAACCAAGCGTTTGTCGTTACTGCACAAACGGTCATTGCGTCAAAAGGGATAGTTTAGATCGGAATATATTAAATCAATAAATCATTTTCGATTAACTATAATATATATATATAGAGAGAGAGGCAGACAGGCAGACATGCAGACAGATGGATGGATGGATGGATGGATGGATGGATGGATGGATGGATGGATGGATGGATGGATGGATGGATGGATGGATGGATGAATGTATAGAGAGAATGAGTGAGTGAGTCAAAAAATGTTTCTGTCTTAGCAATACAAAATAACGATGTAGCAAAAATGCGCTTTAAAATCCAGTAGGTACTTTTTTCCGTGAAAGTACTCACTCAAATAAAACTGGCTGCTTCTTGTTTCCTTGAAATATTTTGAACTTCAAATAACATTAGCCGTATTCAAAATGTTTTGCAGAAAACAGTATTCATATTTATAGTTCACAAGATGTCAATATTTGTATAAACATTTTTTGTTATCAGTTGACTTGTATTCTATGAGATCATTTTTTGGTAGCAGTTCTAGTCTGTAACGAGAACTCTAATGCCATGTTTCTTCCCTCATAAAAAGCTGCCTACAGTTACCGCCCCGGCTGTCCATCTTTTGCATTATTACTACATTCTGATAAGCGGATAATTGTTCTTCACATTATGTGCTCGCTTGTATTATGCTGTCGTCCTTGTGCCTTCCTTGTATATACTGACAGGCTTGGTCTATTGTAAGTTCTGACTTCCCTGGATATAGAGTCCTCAACGTCCATTTCATTTGCACTTAGTCTTGCTCTCTTCTATGAGCTTCGTGTCATGTTTCATTCAACGACAGAAACATTAGTCTTCTTTGATCTTCCTAAACTTCTATATTTTATAATCATACATTAAGTAGGACTGTTTAAGATTAAAAAAAAAACAAATACAATCCGACATGATCATCTAGCGTGTCTTTTGGAACTTATCCCCCATGATAGCTAGTAGAAAGTTGTTTCTGTTCTACACGAATTGTATAGCTTCAGCACCAGTCAATCCCAGTCGGTCTGTGATATCTTGCACCCTCTTTCTTCTAGATTCTCTCTCTGTTATTTTCCTGTAACTATGTCCCCATTCTATCTTCCCTAGGCGATTAAGTTGTATCATGGTTAACATATTTTACTTTCCTTGTTATATTCTTTATATACCAGTTCTCTTGAATTGTACGTTCTTGTAAAGTCAATTAATTATATATTTGTTCATGTGAATGGTATTTTGAGTATTCTTCTGTAACACTGACATTCTTGGCACTGATGCCAGCTGTTCTGTTGATTGTACATATTTCACAGGCATATGTTGTTCTATTGAAAATTGAGGCTGTTATAAACCTAAGGTTTGTTGCTATATCAGTTCATTGTCATTTGTTTGCTTAGCTACTTTAATTTATTCATAGCCATGATTAACATTTTGACATTTATTATTATATATTATCTTATCTTACGTTCAAGACCTGCCCGAGGATTAGTGAGGGTAGGTAGAGGACAAAGGAGTCCGTAAGGAGCTTCAAGTGAATCGTGCAAGGCCAATGCAGTCGCCACTTAGTGTACCGGTTAGACTCTTGTTTTAGCTTCGACATGAATAAAAATAACAAATAAAAATGTACACAATTACAACAAAGGTACAACGATAGAGTTGGAAAGGTCAAGTTTGGAGAGAAGATTAGAGATGAATACAAGAAATGTAATGTAGTGGACATCGAGGGAAAGCACATGAGCGGTGGTCACAGAAAACTGCACCTGATGACAGCAGACATATTTGAGAATAGTGTAGGTCAGACCTTCAATATCTTACTAATGAATGGTCATTGACCGCGTAGAGTGGAGCAATCTTGCAACTGCTATACAAAACGTCACAAGGCTTGTCGCTGCTTTTCTGATTTGTGATGTAGGAAGGAAAAAAAGAAAAAAGAAAAAAAAGAAAAAGTAGGCTGGGAATTTGATAGAAACAACCCTGTTTGACAAACTCTGAGGAACCGATTAAAACTTCCAACTCATCGTGTTGTTCGTGACCTATGCTGATCTAAATGTCTCAATGCATTGTGGTATCTGGTCGCTGAGGAATATCCACGTCATGTGTTTAGAATATAGGAACTGTTCAGTCCATTCCACTGACCAGGATTCTGTTGGGCACAAATGAAGTATCTAAAGAATTACTGCTGTTGATTGAACAGACCTGGCTCTATGCACCATTAAAACTCACTCATAACTTATAACTCAGCTGGTGTCTCATTAATAAGTGCCATGTTATATTTTAAATTATTACCAGGAATTCGTTTGTATAAATTTTCTCCCCAGACCTTAGTCCATTTTGTACTTCTAGTGGGGCCAGCTTAGTGCATAACTAGTAGAGCAATGCTACCATAGGGGCCACTCAAGTCTGGCTGATTGTATACATTTTGGGTCAGGCAAAAGGAGATACAAACACTCTCTTATCGGATGCACTGGGCCACATGAATATCGTGAAATTTCGGCGAGATTCTCACAATGGAGGAAAGTTCATGTCATAGAGACTCGTCAAGCGATAAGGTTGCCTGGCCTCTGCCTCGAAATGATAAAGCTAATACCACCAGAAGACTATGTGGCTGTGTTTACCTGTGAAAACTGTATGGGGATGTCACCAAACGTAGTCTATAAATTTTTTACACTCAACCACTTGTTCCCTGTTCCCTATAAAATGTTTCTTTGCATATAAATTTCACGCCTTAATGTGTATGAAGAAGAATAAAAACAATGTATAACTTTTAATAAAGTAGAATCGTTTACAATCATCAATCTGGAATGCGCCCACGTCTGATTACATAAGAGGATCCAATATCGAAACGGAAAACCGAGAGTGTAACCTCGAACTCAACCTGTAGAACAAGTCGGTACAGCTAGTGTATTAGACATACAGAGAGAGCATATGCCTTTACGTCCACATTTATTAATAGTCCGAGCAAACAAATCGTTTTATCTGAAATAAGTTAGAATTGATTTATCTTTAATGTAAACAGGCTTGACAGTTACGAACAAAAGTTGTTATATATTTAACGTGTGTTAGTGTGAAACGGGATGTATTATATTACAAAGCAAATAAAGGGAACATTATACAATCTAGTAAAGGGAAATAATATAGGTTTGAGATTGCGGGTTATCCTCGTTATGATCCTTGTTTTTTTTTCCGTGTAAAGAAAAGTTGTATATCAGAAATGCTCTTATGTTTGTTTTTTCCCCGTCGTTCGATCTGAAAGGATGTTTCTTACGCTGAGTTTTAAATTACAATCACGTTGCGATATATTTCGCCTACCATCCGGACTCATCTAACTTTTCTACGACCAACCTTTATAGAACCTGATTTGCTTTTCCTTATTGGTTCATGTGATCTCGGACACACGGTGTAGCTTCCTCAAGGAACCATCATGGTGAAGCGAAATATAAATGTGGTCTGTCATGTTTGCTGATTCTGGAGGCTGCAGTCAGCTATGAGCGACCAATGCCACAAAAGACCATCAATGGACATCTCTATGAGCGACCAATGCCACAAAAGACCATCAATGGACATCTCTATGAACGACCAATGCCACAAAAGACCATCAATGGACATCTCTATGATCGACCAATGCCACAAAAGACCATCAATGGACATCTCTATGAGCGACCAATGCCAAAAAAGACCATCAATGGACATCTCTATGAGCGACCAATACCACAAAAGACCATCAATGGACATCTCTATGAGCGACCAATACCACAAAAGACCATCAATGGACATCTCTATGAGCGACCAATACCACAAAAGACCATCAATGGACATCTCTATGAGCGACCAATACCACAAAAGACCATCAATGGACATCTCTATGAACGACCAATGCCACAAAAGACCATCAATGGACATCTCTATGAGCGACCAATGCCACAAAAGACCATCAATGGACATCTCTATGAGCGACCAATGCCACAAAAGACCATCAATGGCCATTTCTATGAGAGACCGACGGCACAAAACACCATTAATGGACATCTCTATGAGAGATCGATGGAACAAAAGACCATCAATGGACATTCTCTATGAGAGATCGATGGCACAAAAGACAATCAATGGACATCTCACTTTTGTCTGTCATGAACCACCTACCTTCACAAAGTGAAACCATTCTTTTTTACAAGGCCAGAGCTGTTTACTTTATTGAGCTTAGTCGACAGATCATCTTCACTGCAAATGGAATATCTGCCAGTGCTCAGATCCATTTTCCTCTCCAGTGTGAAGTAACGCTACGACATGTTGCGCTTGCGAAAGCACTGAAGATGTTTCCTTTTCAGATGTCTGAACTCTGTATCATTGGCGAAGGCCTAAAAATCCATGAGCCGTCAGTTATATTAACTCAGAAAGAAATCATCAGAAAATATCAGAGAACATAATTTGACTACATCCAGAAAGCACATTCTGATAACGCAAAGGCCAGGAAGAAATTCACGCGGTGGGTGTAAGTTAGTTCTGGTGAACAAGGCATTTTAGCAGATGTGAGTAATGTTGAGAAAAGCGTATAACAGAAGGAGAACTTGATACAAATTCTGGCAATAGCGACTGGTTTATTTGGCGTTGTCTGCTTTCATAAGAGAGTCGACTCTGACTACAACCAAACGAGGCCTTACTGGAAGTCGATGAAGAAGGCAAGAGAAACCGTTCGAATGAAAGAGCGGCAAGGTGTATAACATAGCTCAATGTAATCAAAAAGCAGCCATTAAAAGCAGATAACAGTCACTGTTAATTATTATTTTATATTTTATATTTACAATTACCTATTACTGTTATAATAGACGTACAATCTTAGATATATCTGGGTAGTAATATAGATAAAGAGGGAGAAACAGAAAATGATGCCAAAATAAGGATATTAAAAGCAAGAGGAGCTTTTGTTGCACTGGGAAATATATGGAAGTTCAAATAAATTAGGTTAAATACACAAATAAAAATGTTGAACTCCAATGTTAAGTCAGTTCTTTATATGGCTGTGAAACATGGAGAACAACAAAATTGACAAACATGAAGATACAGACTTTCATTAATGGATGCCTACGCAGAATAAAAGAATGGAAATGGCAGGACAAAGTCACTAACGTGGAATTATGGAAATGTACCGGTCAAAGACCAGTGGATAAAGAGATACAGCGAAGACAATGGTGCTGTATTGGACACACACTGCGGAAGCCAACTGAGAATAGTGCACAACAGGCCCTTTTCTGGAACCCCAGGTGAAAAAACAAAGAGGAAGATCAAAGAATTCTTGGGGAAGACAGATGGAAGCAGAGATGAAGATGATGGGGAAGACAAGGAATGATCTTAAAAGAAAGGCAAGAAACAGAACGACTTGGAAAGTGTTTGTTGAAGACCTAAGCTCCACAGGGAGCTGAAAGGTAGAAGAAGAAGAAGACTACTGTTATAATTGAAATCACCGAACTCTGGTGACACCCATAGGTGCTCACTCACTTTCAGTAGGTGATGAAGTTTATGCATCTAACGATTCAAGTAAATCGCTGGGTGCGCGCTCGTGCGCACACAAACACACACACATGCCTAGCTCGACCTCACAGGTTCTAATTCACACTTACTCGAAGTTGCATTTCAACACTTTCAAACCGTTGATGTATGAAGACTGTATACTAAATTATAGCCTTATAGATTACAAACACACAATTAATAAAGACCTTCAGACATCGACAAAGTAAAAAGGACGTTTATTACTCCTACAGCCTGGGCAATCGTCTATGAGCTCCCTTATTGACACAATATCCTGACATGAATAATATATTAGTGTATATTCATTTTTTAAATGTTCAGTTTTTCATGTTTCATTAATGATAAATATAAATGATTAGTTCTATTTCATCATCATGTGTCATACCGGTTGGCGTAGGCGATCATGTCTTTCCACAATCTTCTATCTACAGTGCATCGTATCAGTTCTGTTGTTGACTGTTTTCCGTGCCATGACACCAAGCTATCGCGTATTTTCTATCTTTGTTGTCCGTGATCTCTCTTCCCTTTTATTTTGCCAGTTGTAACCAAGTATTCCAACTTACTTTCCTTTTCTCATGATGTGCCCGAAAAAATGTTGATTGTTTCTTTATGAGGCTTTTTGGGAGCTGCCTTTTTGTGTTGGCCTCTTTGAGAACTTCCTTATTGGTCTTTTTAGCTGTCCAGAGAACTTTCAACATTCTTCTGAGAAATCCATCTCTGTGGCCTCTAATCGTCTGATGCGCTCCTTTTTACACACTCTTAATTTATCTTGTAACAAACGGACGATAAAATAAAAAAAAAAGTACAACGAAATGTGCACGCATTTGAGTTTCGATATATTTGTGTTGTCTTAAGAATCTCATATTCAAATAGCTTGACCATGGTACAGCACAACATTTGAAACGACTGGTCAGCATGACGTTATTGGCCGTTATATAAGATAAAAGCCGAGATTGTGAGATTATATAGAAACTGTCATGCAAGGAACTGTAGTAGTAGCGATAGCTCAGTGGTTAGTGGACTACAAAGGACACGAGGTCGGGTTTGATCCTGATCGACGGCTTCCAGATTAATCTAGCCTGGTACCGGATTGTTTTCTGGGAAAGTAAAGCAACACGGGCGTAATGTCTGCTCATTACCCTCAAAATAATGCGCCGAAGGTCTATACAAATTATGGTCACTAACACCTTATTCCCAATACGCCACTTGGCGTGATGGGGCTCCTTTACTTTTTCTTTACTTTATGCAAAGAACTGTGAGTGCGAAAAGACAAAAGAAAGGCCGAGAAACATATTCGTTCACGGACCCTGTCTAATATTCAGTCTTGGGTTAATGTGTACCTAGGTCAAGAAGGTTAAAAATCACGTGATATGTCATGGCTACATTAGACAGAGGATGCAGAGAGCAGAACCCGGTTTTCTGCTAATGCAGTAGTTAATGCTCTCATCTACGAAACTCCCAAACACTGACGTTTTGATTTATACTGTAGTGAGCAACCAACCGTAGTAGAAAAAAGTAAAGAGGCCCGTCACGCCAAGTGGCGTATAGGGAATATGGTGTTAGTGACCATATTTTTTACACACCTTCGGCACATGATTTTTGGAGTAAAGGGGTCGGTATTACGCCCGTGCCGCTTTACTTTCCCAGAAAAAAATCCGGTACCCATTAAAGGCTGGGTGAAACGGAAGCCGTCGGTTGGGATCGAACCCTACCTCTTGTCCTTTGTAGTCCGGTTCACTAACCACTGAGCTATCGCGGCTCCCCTGAGCAACCAACCGAAACGCTCCAATAGTCGAGGTGCTCAGAAAACTAGTGCCTTCTCCACAATGATGACCAGGTGTATGATGATGGCGAAAACGGTCGTGACGACTCCTTTTATCTGGTTATATCAGGAAGATTACATAAAGGACCGTGTGCAGACTCATGTCAGTGTGCTGATTCTTGCCTGCGTACTGACTCATGTCTGTGTGCTGACTCATGTCTGTGTAGTGACTCATGCCTGTGTGCCGATTCATATATGTGTGCTGACTTATGTCTGTGTGCTGACTCATGTATGTTTGATGACTATTGTCTGTGTATCGAATCATGTCTGTATTTTACAAACCTTCGACACATGATTTTTGGGGTTATGTGGTCGGTGTTACCGCCGCTTTACTTTCCTAGAAAAAAATCCGGTACCCATTAAAGGCTGGGTGAACCCGGAAGCCGTCGGTTGGAATCGAACTGTACCTCTTGTCAATGAGAACAATAGTCAACCAATATCCAATTTCTCGGTTGGTCGTTGAGTGCTGATGTCAATTTGGAGTAAGAGATGAGAGCATCTGCGGGTTTATCCGGAGTACAGCAATGATGATCCTTGTATAGTCAAACATAATATAATATAACATCATCAAGAACCATACCTGCTGGCGCAGGTGATCATGTTTTTCCACAACTTCCGATCTCGACAGTTAATTATCATTTCTGTTGATGACTTTCTGCCAAGCCATTCTTCCATTTTTCCCAGTTGTCGCAATATATTCCAGCTGTTCTTTTCTCATTACATGGCCAAACAATGATGACTGTTTCTTTCTAACATTTGAAATTAGCTCTCTTTTTGCTCTGGCCTCTTTCAGAACGTTTTCATTACTCTTCTGAGCTATCCATGGGATTCTCATCATTCTTCTGTAAGTAAAACGCCATTTCTACAGCCTCCCTTTATTTTCTTCTCTGTTGTCCTATTGTTAATGATTCACACCATTATGTTAAGACTGGCTCTACATAACAATTAAGAAAACATTTTCTTCTTTCTGTTGCCAAAGATGGATTGCACATTATCTTCCTCATTTTTCTTGACTAATCTACAAATACGCCATCTCGCTGGCAGCAACCAGAAATAGAAGAAACTGGAAAGAGCAACTTGCTGCATCTCTGATGGTGCCTCACATTCTGATCAAGCCAGAGGATAGAGAAGTCAAAGATTTAATCACATCAGTCATCGTAATCTAGCTCGTCTAGATGATGATGGCTGGCACATCATCTCTGTTGTCCCATATCAGCTACTGTGAAGATGTATCTATACTGTGCGAGATAGCCAGCATCTGCTGCAGTCAATAACACTTATTCTGTTGTATCTTGGACATACCTTCTTTATACATAAATTATTATGGATTTTAATTCGTTTGCTGTGATGCCGAGGCCTTCCATAACCAATAACCAATAACCAATACCTTCTTATAGGTCACTCTCTCTATTTCTCTTTATTTCTCTCTATTTCTCTCATAAATTATACATAAATTATTTTATACATAAATTTATACATAAATCTCTATTTCTCTCTATTATTTTTAAATTATTTTATTCATAATTATTATTATTATTATTAGTCAATAACACTTATTCTGTTGTAGCTTGGTTATACCTTCTTTATACATAAATTATTATGGATTTTAATTCGTTTGCTGTGATGCCGAGGCCTTCCATAACCAATAACCAATAACCAATACCTTCTTATAGGTCACTCTCTCTATTTCTCTCTATTTCTCTCTAATTTTAATTCGTTTGCTGTGATGCCGAGGCCTTCCATAACCAATAACCAATAACCAATAACCAATACCTTCTTATAGGTCACTCTCTCTATTTCTCTCTATTTCTCTCTAATTTTAATTCGTTTGCTGTGATGCCGAAGCCTTCCATAACCAATAACCAATAACCAATACCTTCTTATATGTCACTCTCTCTATTTCTCTCTATTTCTCTCTATTTCTCTCTATTTCTCTCATAAATTATACATAAATTATTTTATACATAAATTTATACATAAATCTCTATTTCTCTCTATTATTTTTAAATTATTTAAATTATTTTATACATAATTATTATTATTATTATTAGTCAATAACACTTATTCTGTTGTTTCTTGGACATACCTTCTTTATACATAAATTATTATGGATTTTAATTCGTTTGCTGTGATGCCGAGGCCTTCCATAACCAATAACCAATAACCAATAACCAATACCTTCTTATAGGTCACTCTCTCTATTTCTCTCTATTTCTCTCTATTTCTCTCTATTTCTCTCTATTTCTCTCTCTCGCCCTCTCTCTCTCTCTTTCTCTCGTTTAGCTGCAGCTATGTCTTCCATATTTCATCAATATCGCTGGAAATTCTAATTTGTAGTACACACACACACATTTAATATTTTACGAGTTTTGATTACATTTCTGACGGTTTTTTTTTTAGGATGAAGGTACTGATTATAAAGTAAGATATCACATTCACATGGCTACAACAAATACAGAGAGCACAAATACAGACAAAAAGTTACATTAAACTCAAACCCAAAAATGATCCGATGTCATGACGCTAATTTTATGGAACTCTACACCATTTATAAAGAAACCAGGTGCTGGTAGAAGTAAAAACATAACTATAACTGACAAGCACATTGTTATTAAAGGATATCAAATATCACAGTCCTACTGACATTCACAATTGTAATCAACGTTGAAAAAAATAATGTTACAATATAGCAAAAGGTAAGAATATACGATTATTGTTAATTTTTAATGGATTTTCAATGCTGAAGAACATGAAAGAAAACACATCATGACTGTAGTTGTTTCATACATACTGTTTAAAAGATATATGTGAATAATTTAGTCAATAAGAAAAAATGACGATTCAACAACATAGCTAAACAAATAGGATGTTTCAACCTTGACAAGTCAAAACAAAACAAACTAATATTTCGATTAGTACAAACTTCAACAGGCAACAATCAAAGAAATGTAGTGCCAGAAATACACAGAGTTAACCAGACTTAAGGTACTCTAGAAACTATAATCATTCATCGTGCAAGATGGAGATATATTGCGGTAAAAGACATGAATATAATTAACTCTTTCCTATGTGTTGCCAACAACAGGACGAAAGCAGAGATATAGACAAATAAAAATGTGAACAATTTAGTGCTTTATTAGATCAATACCCAGATCACCGGTCTATGGGTCTCGCGACAAAAAAATCAAATTATATTGATTTTATCTTCAAAGAATATAAATAAAGCGCTATCTTTAATTGTTTCCAAAAATAGAATTCTGAAAGTTTCGTCCGCTGCCCCCCCCCCCCCCCCTTTCCGCAGAAATGTAAATAATTCAAATAAATACAATTTTTAAAATTAAGAAAGCGTATATTTAAAGTTTTCTTCCCTTTTTCAAATATTGTTTTTTTTTTTTTTTAAATTGAGTTATTGAGTTATTTGCGGGTCATCATCATTGCACTCCGAACATGTCCATAGGTGCTCAGATCCCCTCCTCAGCAATTCCCTCAGTGTCCAGCGACTGACGACTCCAGTTCTATGTTGGTTGATAAGTCTTCTTACACGGCCACCAAGTTTCTCATTTCTGGCCGTGCCCATCTTAACTCCCATTTCCATCATCCGAAGAAGTGACGTTGATCTGTGTTTGTCGAAGTCCTGTGCTCTTCCAACATCTCGAAGGGCATTGATGATGTCCGCCCGATCCATCGGTTGCCCGTCCTCATCGACAGCGCAGCTAGCCAACCTGTCCGCTCTCTCATTTCCCCGTACACTCGCATGTCCAGGGACATAGACAAAGGTGACCTTACGTATTTTGGATTTCTGCAACGACTCTACCCATTGCATGCGTACATAGCCCGCCTCCACTTTTTTTATCATGCTCATCGAATCACTCAGTATACATGCGTGGATGTAGTCTTGTGACTCTAACCATTTGAATGCCTTGGTCACTGCCATCACCTCCATTGTCATGCTACTCGTGGTCATGGCGTATGCACCACTGTCTTCCTTGGCTATTCTGCCTGCTGAGCGTGCTGTAAATGCCCATGCACTTCTTTTTTGGATGGCCTAGACTCACGTGCACTTGCTCAGTCGCACGGTCCAGAACCCGTTCCACGTTATAAACTGGCCAACTCCAGTAACTTGCTCAGCAGCACGCGGAAACACTGAGAGCTTTCTACAAATTCGTGTCGTTTTTTTTTAAATGAAAGAATAAAGTGTAATATTATTTTGAAAAATTACTTGTTCCCTGCAGCAAAAGGAGTGAAACAAGGTTGTGTTGGGTCACCACTCTTATTCAGAATTGGGATTGATTTGATTGATTGGATCATGCAACAATTTATTCCAAAAAGACAAATATACATTACATGGATTTATAAACTAGACAGACAATTAGACATTACATGGATTGATAAACCAGACAGACAATTAGACATTACATGGATTGATAAACCAGACAGACAATTAGACATTACATGGATTGATAAACCAGACAGACAATTATACATTACATGGATTGATAAACCAGACAGACAATTAGACATTACATGAATTGACAAACCAGACAGACAACTAAACATTACATGGATTTATATACCAGACAGACCACTATACATTACACGGATTGACATACCAGAAAGACATATATACATTACATGGATTTATATACCAGACAGACAACTATACATTACATGAATTGACAAACCAGACAGACAACTAGACATTATATGGATTGACATACCAGACAGACAACTAGACATTACATGGATTTATATACCAGACAGACAACTATACGTTACACGGATTGACATACCAGACATACAACTATACGTTACACGGATTGACATACCAGACAGACAACTAGACATTACATGGATTTATATACCAGACAGACAACTATACGTTACACGGATTGACATACCAGACAGACAACTAGACAAACAAGACAGAAAACAAGACACTACATGAATTGACATACCAGACAAACAACTAGACATTACATAGATCGACAACTAAATCTTGGAAGATCTGGACTTTACAGACGACTTGAACTCTTGAGCTCAACACACCCTGGAGCTGAAGAAGACAGAACGACTCCACAACATTTTTGCTCAAGTAAGTCACTAATCAACACGACCAATACGAAAAGTCTTGGATATACCAACATAGCCTCTGATACTACATTTAACAATAACATTTTACGCAAAGTAAATTACAAATTTTACCTACATAGGAAGCAAAATGTAGGGATTGGGGTATGACATCATAAATCATGACACGCACCACACTAAGATCAAATGATTTCAACAAACTGACGAATATCTGGCGATCCAAAGTACTCAGTAAATGTACAAAAGTTAGATTGCTCAAGTCCTCTGTGACAGCAATGATAACATGTAGATGTAAAAGCTGGAAATTCGCCCATACTTTAAATAGGAAATTACATTGAAATCAAATGTGTCGGAATGTCAAACAAAAGTTGGAGAAAATATATTTCAAACCAGCTGATAAGAGACTAATCTAAATACGATACGCGTCGAGCTGTATATACATAAATAATTCATGAATAATTATATATATATATATATATATATATATACACACACGAAAGGTACTATTAATAAAGATAAAATGTTATTGGTTCCATAACCAATAACCAATAACAATTTAATCTTTATTAATAGTACCTTTCGGGCGTTGCAAATACATCGCATCGGTCTTGTGCAGAGAATGAATGAAGAAAGATTTCCACATCAGGCATTCATGTGGAAACCATACGGTAAAAGAAATAAAGGCAGACCAAGAGAATCCCAACTCAGAACAATTACGAGGAAAGGCTCAATTATGAGACTAAGAAAAAAATGTACAAGAAAAAGCAGAAAATATTCACTTGTGGAGAACTATGTTATATTCTGCCTCCTTATGTGCCGTCTTTGGTTCGAGAGGTAAATGAATGAGTCAATTATATTTAATAACATAATACATTGATGACTGTTAGTGTTTGTTTTGTTTAATAATATTCGTCATCATCGTCATCGAGTGCCTTCTCCGCAACGAAGGTTGGCTACAATTAATCGCCATTCTGCTCTGTTTTTGGCTTTGATGGTGCCGGCTGTCATAGATTGACTTGTTCATCTTTTTACGTTACTCGTCCATGTTAGTCTTGGTCTGCCTCTGCCTCTTTTACCTTGTATTTTTCCTTCCAATATTACTTTCAGTAGGGTGTTGTGTCTTTTAACATGCCCCAAAAATTTCATTTGTCTTGTCTTAATTGTATTTAGTAGTTCTCTTTTAATTTTCAGTTGTTTTAAAACTTCATCGTTTGTTATCTTTTGTTTACATCCAATTCTACCTATTCTTCTATAAATCCACATTTCAAAGGCTTCAATTTTCTGTTCTGTTTTTTTGTCTAATGTCCATGTTTCTGCACCATACAGGAATATTGAGAAGATGTAACATTTTGCCATTCTTAGTTTCAGCCCTGTTGATATTTGTTTTGTTGTTAGTATATTTTTCATGGCATTAAAATTACTTTTTGCCATACCTATTCTTTTGTTTATTTCAATTTTGCATTTTCCATCATTGGTTATAGTATGTCCCAAGTAGTTGTAGCTCTGGACTGTCTCCAGATGTATTCCCTCAACTGTGATATTTAATTGTAGGTCTTGAGAACTTTCTTTGTTTATGATCATAGTTTTAGTCTTTTTGATATTCATTTCTAGTCCATATTTTTTGCTTGTTATGTTTATCACATTAAGCAATTGTTGTAGGTCTTTAGGATTTTCTGCTAATAGAACAGTATCATCAGCATATCTTAGGTTATTGATTATCTTTCCATTAATGTTTAGGCCTGGTATCTCTGTGATGTTTTTAAAGATTTCCTCAGTGTATAGATTGAACAAGCTTGGTGATAGGATGCATCCTTGTCTTACTCCTCTTTTTATATCCATGGGTGTAGAGTTCTCCTTGTTATAATATTACTATAGCTCGTTTCAAATCATCTGCCCAACTTCAAAACGCTATTACTCTCTAACCGTTTGTTAAAAACTTTTGAAATTTTCCAAATGTTATTAGAATGCAAAAGACCATTTAAATGTATATTTAACAAATATCTTGCAGCTGCAGTTTTCTTAAAGCGGCGATATTTCTTTGATGTTTGTCAAAATTGTAAATTGTGAACCTCTAAAGAATAGAAATTACCGTAGATGCTGGTCTATGATTAATTTTCACTAGGTAAAGGCATGGCCGTAATGGGGAAATAACTGGATAAAACAAAAACACCAGGAGAATTATTGTCTGCTCAGTTCGAGGACGGACGATAATATCAAGGTATACCTGTATGTCCAATTTTCATAGTTGTGTGGTCCTGAAAAGGACCGTTTGTTGAACTAATGTAAGGTAATATAGGGGCCAACATTGTGGGGGCTATATACTTTCATTCTGAATCAGACGAGTCTAAAAGATTAATAACTGTTTGGGGTTGAACATTCCACAAACCATCATTTTTCCAATATTCCTCTTCCTGTTTTATAACGTGGTCTTCACATTTAGCCCAATAATCTTTGTCTATATTTAATAAAGCGAGATTAGCAAGAGTCTTTACATCGCATATTTTGAATGTTGTATTTTCATCTGCCACTTGTCCTTTTACTTTTGCCCAGATTAGTTCTATTGGATTTAAATGAGCATGGTAAGGTGGCAGCCTCAAACTTATATGACCGTGCTCTTGGATAATCTTATCTATTTGAAAAATCTTCGTCCTTTGTTTTTGCTTTACTAGAGATAGTAATTCAGGTTTTAAGTACATGTTATTAAATTGTATGTGCTCCTATGTGGTCGATCTAGTCATGGGAGAACAGAATTTTCAATCCAATGTCTAAATATGTGACCATTCATTTCAGAGTGATAATCCCGATTGTCTATGGATTTTGAAAGAAAAATGAGCTCTGCATTATGTATTAGTCCATGTTGTCGACTACCTGCATGAGCAATTATCAAGCGCTGTCCTTTGCTGCTAGGTATTAATCTCTTAATCTTTCCATCTGATGACTGCCATTCCCTTTGGTTAGTGTGGTGAGCATTGAGCCATGTTTCATCCAAGTACACAATATCATAACCTTGCTTGCGCACCTCTTTTACTTCACGTAAGTACTTGCTTCTCATGACTACTATATGTGGCTTCTCACAGATGATGTTTCGTCCATTGGAATACTTTCTGAATGTAAAGCCTGCAGCTCTCACATTCCTCCATAATGTAGACTTTGATATTTCAATACTGTTGTTCTTTTTTAGCGATACTTTTAATTTTCTTATTGTAACAGTTTCATTCATACCCAACATTTTGCGAATTTCACTTCTAATAAGTTCACTGTCGAAATTATCCAACATTTTTGCTCTTCCTTGTGATTTTGTATATTTTGAACATTGACGGTCACGTGCTTGAATCCAGCGTTTAAATGACCGTTTAGATAAATCCAAAATGTGTCTTGTCCTATTCTCAGGGTTTTCTAAAGAATGAAAAAAATCTTCCTCGTTTAGCCTCTTTGCAAAAATAGTCATACATTTTTATTGCGATGTTTTGTAAACTGCAGAATTTCATTTTAAGACTCATGATAAATGTTATTGTTCCACGTCTCAACCTATGAATGAACGGAAATGGAACACACAATGCCTCGTGTTTTCTACAAGTGTCTAATTGTGTCAGAAAGCCCACGTGGAAAGTGTGCAAAAACGTCAATTGTACCGTGTATGGATTTTTAATCGCTATTTTTAAATTAAAATACTGTAAACATTAAGTTTTGACTACATCAATGGGTCGTTATAAATTTATATAAATCAAATAAGCAACAATAATATCCAAATGTTTTTTTTTAATGAAATTAATTCCCTGTTGGGTTCTAATCATTATAACTTTACATGCAAATTTTGAAAAAATTACAACAAGAGATTAAAAAGATATCGATTTTAAAAGTTGGGCAGATTATTTGAAACGAGCTATAATTTGAAAATGTTAGTTGGTACAAATAAAAACGCATTAGTGGATCAGTGACGAAGAGTTTTGGGGACGAGATTTATACATATACGAGATTTCATGGGTTTAATCCTGCCGTGAAGCTACTAAAATAGTAGCATCTTTCTGAACTATCCTGCATTGCTTCACATGGAGATTAGACTTACGCTCTTAATTTTAATAATTTGCTGCGTTTGTTTAAAGCAAAGACCCTTCGTATTTCCTAATTCCGTTACAGCTTTTTGCAAGGTTATTATTCAGTGATGCATTACACACCTGCTGTTTCCTTCAGGCTTCATTTCCTATTATCTTCTCAGCTGTATGCACGAGTGAAATGTAAATCTTGCATGACGTCACACTATCCCGCGATACTCAATTATGTTCCTCCAGCACTCAACTTCAAGTTTTCTTAACTACGATTTCCATTCTCTATGGGGAGTGTGTACCAGGGGTATGAACAATGAGATAAAAGTGTTACATTTTTTGACATAATTATTATTTATGTCTTTCTTTTAGCTTTTTTTTTCAAAGGAAACTCAAACTGTGTCTCTCATTAATTGTTTTCATATTCATTTTATGGTCTAGATTTACAAGCTTGACATTAGGTTGTTTTCTCTGTGTTATTTTGATAACATTGTAACTTTTTCCTGCTTTCTGAATGTCTTACTACGTAGGCCGTAATCTGTTCCAGACCTTCATTCGTTTTATTATTTCGGATACTTGTCACACGATCCGCAACTGTCTACGTCGCAGTACCAATATTCTATGGACTACATTTGTAACAAAAGAACACAAAATATTAAGGTTAATGTTTACAAGTTTATAATTTCTTCTGAATTCCTACATATGCCTGAAAGACTCATCATCTTCTTGTACCGTATCCGCTTTGAGGGCTGGCTACCATGGAGCGCCACTCTTAACTTGATGGTGAAAACTCTCATAGATACTCGTCTACATCTGTTGATGATATCAGACCACTTTAATCTTTGCCTATGCCATTTCTACGATTTGCTGTAACATCCAAACTGACTTTCATGGTATTTTATGTCTCATTACGCGTCCAAGAAAAGTCAATTCTCTTGTTCGAGCTAAGTTAAATAGGTCCTCTTTTCCTTTTCAGCTCAAGACATCATTATTTGTTCTCTTCTCCGTGTAACCCATTATTCACATTCTTATCATCATGTGCCATACCGGTTGGTGTAGGTGATCATGTCCCTCCACAATCTTCTATCTATAGTGCATCGTATCAGTTCTGCTGTTGACTGTTTTCCATGCCATGACACCAAGCTATCCAGTATTTTCTCTCTTTGTCGCCCGCGATCTCTCTTTCCTTTTATTTTGCCAGTTGTAACCAAATATTACAACTTTCCTCTTCTCATGATGTGCCCGAAAAATGTTGATTGCTTCTTTCTGATGTTTTTTAAGAGCTCTCTTTTTGTGTTGGCCTCTTTGAGAACTACCACATTGGTCTTTTTAGCTGTCCAGGGAACTTTCAACATTCTTCTGAGAAATCCCATCTCTGTGGCCTCTAATCGTCTTTTCATTTGTTTGTCTACTGTCCATGATTCGCTTCCATAGGTCAGAAATGGTTCTATATAGCACCGATGAACTCTCTTTCTCATTTTTATTGACATAGATTTGTTGATATTTTTCATTTTCTGAAATACTATTTTGGCCTGAGCTATTCTGCTTTTTATTTCTGTGGTGCATCTCCCATCTGATGTTATTATTGTGCCCAAGTTATTGAAACGTTGCACTTGTTTCAGATTTGTCTCGTTTATTTTTATGCTGCATGCTGGTGGTGATTGTTTCTTCGATATAACCATTACTTATGTTTTCTTACTATTCATACTGAGACCTTTCTTGTTGCTTTCTTTTACTATTATGTCTATCGTTTCTTGTAGTTCATTCTGTCTCTGCTATTAAGACTGTGTCATCCGCATATCGCAAATTATTTATGTTGTGACCGTTGACTTCAATTCCGCATTCTTATAGAAACCCAAAATACACAGATTTCAATATTTTTCGCTTTTTTCACTTAAATTAAATGTCCATGTTTCTGTACCATATAGAAATGTTGAGCAATTGCAACACTTTTTTCCCCTTAATTTTAGTTCTAATGTTATTTGCAGTGAGTAAACAGATATAACACATAGAAAATATATGTGAGTATCAAGAGCTTAGAGAGAGCTCAAGTATATAACTATCATAGACATGTTATAACGAGTAATAGAAAATGTGAGACAGAAATAAAGAAATAGGAGTGGCCAAAAATATGTTTCAAATATAAATATAATTTCCTATTCGTTTGTTTATTTCTGTCCAAGATAGTTATATGGGAGCCGCGATAGCTCAGTGGTTAGTGAACTGGACTACAAAGGACAAGAGGCAGGGTTCGATCCAAATCGACGGCTTCCGGTTCACCCAGCCTTAAATGTATACATTCTTTTTTCTGGTAAAGTAAAGCGGAACGGGCGTAAAACCGACCACATTACCCCACAAATCATGTGCCGAAGGTCTGTAAAATTTATGGTCACTAACACCATATTCCCTATACCCCACTTGGCGTGACGGGGGTACTTTACTTTACTTTTAAGATAGTTATATTCTTGACGTCCATGATGTCTTAAAAATCTTGATAGTTGATTGAACAATCATGGAGATAGAACACAGCCCTGTCTGATCCCTCTCTTTATATTAACAGGTGCAGGTATTTCTCTGCTACATCTTAATTCTTGTGAACTTTGCTCTTTTAAAAGATACCAATTGGAATCCTAATGATTTTTTTAAAGCGATCCGCAATGTCACATTAAATCACACCCGGTGCCTGGTATTATCTGAGACTTATGGTCCAAAACACATCCTCGTGTTCAAATTTAGCACGTTAAATAAACATTTGTAGTTAAAATGAGCAGATTATGAGCCGCTGCTCGAGAGATTAAGAAAAAAAAAACACATAATAATAATAATAATAGTAGTAGTAATAATAGTGTTAGACTTTGCCTTTAGTCTGGAGAGATTGAACAATCGACCATCAGATCTAGTATGCAGATAGACTCCTTCATTCGCATATGAAAATGCATGTTTTAACAGAACAGCAAAGAAGATTCCAAATAGAGTTGGAGCAAGATCGCATCCCTGCTTGACGCCACTGCGTATGTCGAAGGGTTGTGATGTGCTGCCGTCGTATTAGATAGTGCCCTTCATATCCTCATGAAACGATTTGACTAGCGTCAGTAGAGTATGCGGGCAGCCTATTTTGGAAAGTATTTTGAAAATAAAGAAAAATAAAAGAATAAAAAAATGGTATGTAAGAAGCTTTACGTGATAAGTGGACGACACAGACTAAACAACGTTTCGGCCCAATAGGCCTTCATCAGGAACAAAGAAAAAAAAACACGCACACAAAACTAATAACGAAACAACCAAAACAAAAACAACCGAAATGTGTTAAAGAAAACAAAATTATCTATCCTGTTAAAACAAAAGGAAATAGCAACCAAGTACGGCTGTCGTGAACGTAGATAAACGTGCAGAAATGTGCGCAAATGTACACAGAACCAGAGGAGTTCACACAGGGGTCAGTGTGCAAACACAAAGGAGAAAGAATCGAATAGTAGACTAACAGGTGCTCAAAAGGCGGTAAGAGTGAGATGTCTGAGAGTGGGGTACAATAAAAACAAATGAGGGGTAAGGAGAGCAGAAAAAAAGGTATAAAATAGATACATTCAGCATTACTGCAGCTTCGCATTTTTATGCCTTAACCCTTTACTATTTTGAAAATACCTTCTCTGCTGACAAGATCAAATGCTTTTGTAAGGTCAATAAAGGCGATGAAGAGAGGCTTTTATGTTCTCTAGATTTTTCTTGCAGTAGACGTAAAGAGAAAATTATGTCTGCAGTTGATCTTCCGGATATAAAGCCGCATTGCGATTCAGGATATACGCGTTCTGCGAGTTTTTGTAGCTTTCCTAAGATGACTCTGGCGAAGATCTTGCCGACGATGCTGAGTAAGGAGATGCCTCTGTAGTTGTTGCAGTCGCTTCTATCTCCTTTATTTCTGTCGAGAGTTACAATCACGGAGTCTCTCATATCTTGAGGAATGGTTTTCTCTTTCCAGCATTGATGTAGTACTTCAATCAGGGGATGTAACAAAGCACTTTTGCAGAATTTGATCAGATCGGGAGGGATCCCATCTTGTCCTGGAGCCTTACCTGTTGCCAAGCTATCTATGGCCTTGCTAAGTTCCTCTACGGTTGGTTCAATGTCCAACTCTTCCATTGGTGGAAGACATTGTATGGCGTCAAGGGCGTTTGGTGTAACAGTGTTTTCTGCTGAATAAAGTGAAGAATAATGTTCCACCCATCTTTCCATCTGTTTGCCTCTATTTGTTATTTTCTCCCGAGCGGACGTCTTTAGTGGAGAAATAGTGTATTTTGTTGGTTCGAGGGCTTTTTATGCCATCATACATTACTTTTAGGTTCCTTGTTTGAGATGCTGTCGCTAAGTTGAAGCCAATACTCATTAGCGCAGCGTCGAGATGTTTGCTGGACTTTGTTTCTGGTCATTTTAATAGCCTGCAGAGTATTTGCATTAGATGCGCGCTTGTTATCTACGAAGGCCGCGCGTTTAGTTTCGATTACGGGTGTCATAACATGGGAGTTGGCTTCAAACCAATCGTGAGACTTAAGTGTCAGTTTTCCATGATGTTAACCGCGTTGTTGTAGATGACGTTACGGAGATGTTCCCATTTTTCCACAGCTCTATTGTCATGTTCATGAGTGCTTAGCGACTCTTTGAGGGTCTTGTTTAACTGCTCGACCAATCCAGAATGTGTTAGCTTGCTAGTGTCTATGTGTGGTCTCTTTTTTGGCAGCTTGGCATAGTGGAACCTCCTGGGCAGTAGCTTGAGTGTAAGTATTATAGTGAATGATCCGAGTCGCAGTCTGCACTGTGGTATGACCGTGTGAGAATTACATATTTGATGAAAGGGCATCTGACAAGTATCAAGTCCAGCTTGTGCCAGTGTTTCGATTGTCGGTGTCTCCAAGATACTTTATGCTGAGGCTTGGTTTTGAAAAAAAGTATCTGTGACGCCAAGGTTATGGTAGACGCAAAACTCTAGAAGTCGTTGGCGTTTTCATTTAATTTACCAACTCCAAAGCGACCGATGCAGGTTGGCCACGAACTGTGGTCTGCGCCAATTCTAGCATTGAAATCTCCCAATAGAATAATGTGATCTTGTCCTGGTTTACTTTCCATGACTTCTATCAAATTTTCGTAGAAATTGTCCTTGATTTCAGATGAAGAGCACAAGTTAAGAGCGTATACACTTATAAGAATAACTGGTCCTGCTGTTGTATTGAGGCGAAGTGTTATTATCCGTTCGATGCATTCTGACCGAGTGTAACCAGATCTTTTAGAGATTTGTTCACAGCAAATCTCACACCGTGTTCTCTGATATCGTTGCTGCTCTTTCCTTGCCAATAGAACACGAAATCCGCTTCATTCAGCATACCTGATCCTGCCAAACGCGTCTCTTGAAGTGCGGCTATATCCACCTGAAGTCTTTTCAGTTCATTTATGATTATGGCTGTCTTTCTGACGTCGTTTATGACGTGCAAATTATCAGATAGGCCAGTTTGCATTGTGCGGACGTTCCAGCAACCCAAACGTAGGTTGAGTTTCTTGGTTGTTGGTTTCACTAGTGTGGCAGGTATGGATGGTATCATGCCAACACCAAAATGGCGATTGTGGAGTGTCCTCTCCAGGGCGCGAGCTTGGGCAGAAAAATAAAGAGATAAGTTGTTGCCCATGCAACATGTTTCTTCTCTCCACGCAGCCGAGCGGTCCAAAGGTCGGGCAGAGCAAGAACAGTTTTGTGCCAACTCCGCCGCAGGAGTTGCCAGAGCAATCTTGAAATCAACACTGAACTGCCATCAGGGACTCCATCTCCGGATTTTCCCGCAGGGTTTACTCCCGATGTCTAATCCGTGAACGGGTGTACCAGCTAGACAGCGGGGGTTTATAATCGGAGTTGACCGTCTCCTAGATGCGTTGTAATTTTTAGGCTGACGGGTCGCACCTATCCGGGGAGGAGGTTAGGGCACCTCCGATTCGCCGACGAAAACGTCATAGGGCATTTGGGGTATTCTATATAATTAGCTGCCTCACGCAACTAATTCACCCCACCCTCTGTATCGCCACTTGACTTCGTTTTGCGGAACGCGGCTGGCTATTTCATATTCGCAGTACGCCTCTATATCTAGAGGCCGGCCACTGTTCCACTAGTGGAGACAAATAACATTAAATGAATATTATTATAGAGGGAAACTTCCGAGGCGATAATCAGCGAATCAATTCAGAGGAAGAGGTATGTTTACAGCACTCGGAAAAAATGCCAAATAATCAACAACAGAAATTTAAAAAAAGAACAATATATGGTCCTAAGCAGGATCGAACCCGTATTCCTTGGTACAGCGCCTTGCCACGACAAGTCAAATGCTAGGGAACACTGCAAACTCGGCTAACTAACAAATTAGCCATAATTGGCGATGTCTTTCACGCAGGTGTTTTCATAACTATAGCATAGGGCTGCGGTCACAGCTCAAGAATAAATTTTGTATCTGTATTTTTCCACTAGTGGACACGTTTAGAAGTAGGTCAAGCCACTACCTTAGGCGACAGGTTGATAGTGTCTAAGCTCTCTCCACGTGTGAATCCAATGTTCATATTATCGAAAATGGGTCAACTTACATTGAGTCCGCAATGAATGAAAATACCATCCAATCCTTATCAATGAAATTACACAAACATCATCGAAGAAATAAAAACAATTACAGGAATCGCGCTGGATAACTGCCACGGGCATATGGTCCCGCTGCAATAATTTTTAATCGAAATACACACGTCATAGCCACAAACATGTCTAGCTAGGACGCCATCTTAGCCCGTACTTCACTAATAATAGTGCTATTGTTTATTGTTCATTGCTACACAACACTCAAGGTAAACCCATATGTACTCAGTCGCTGTCACTATGATGATGAAGACAAGTTGTTACAATATATATCATCTCTTCTTATCATGTGGCCAAAAAATGATGATTGTTTCTTCCTAATATTGAAAATTAGCTCTTTTTTTTTGCTATTTTGGTATTCTTAATATTCATCTCTAAAACCGCATTTATGTGGCCTGAAATGATATTCTTATCATGTGTCAAGGATCCGTACTTCAATGTGAAGTCCAGTTCAAAATGAAACAAAGTAGAATTAATTTTTCTTGTTTCTTATCTTCTATCTCCATCTTTCAAGATGGATTACGTAATATATTTTTACTTCTTGTAATGCAGCTGCTACAACCTTCGTCCGACTTTCTAGGCACGTTTGGCAAAACAGCAAAGTGGCATCTAAAACAAAGGCCGCAGTTTATAACACCTGCAAAATCAGCATCCTCTTATAACGCAGCTAATCATGGACAGCTTATGCAATACAAAAGATAAGGCTAAATGCATTCCACATGTGATGCCAGCACTATATTCATGATATAACCTGGAAGTGACAAACGTGACGGTCCTCACTCGCACAGGCCTTTCGAACATCTGCACGCTGCTTAAAACAACGTAGGTTACGCTGCTTGGCCACGTACACTGTATGAAAGATTGCCGCATATCAAAAGATACACTTTATGGACAACTAACAAATGCTGAAGGAAATAGGGGCGCCCAAGATTCCAATTTATAGACGTGTGTAAACGTGACATGAACACAGTAAATAGCTCCATCTCGAGCAAGAAGCAAACAAATTCATAGAAAAAGAGAATACACGGCGAAAGAAAATAAAATAAAATAATATTTCCTAGGGGTACTGCAAAATCCATAGTCAACTATGACCGACGATGGCTACTAATGCAGGCTTTGCTTCACCCATTCTACACCTACCCTCTGTTGCATATCCACCATCTTAAGGAAATAAAACAATAGTTTCCTTGTTTTAGAATTCATTGTTCTGCTGTCCCATTAACTTTAATTGTGCACATTTGAGACGTCCTTTTCTTTAATGTGACAATTATTTCGGTCTGTTTTTTTTGGCGTTGGGGACTTACTTTTGCTTTCCTTTACTATAATGTCAGTAATGTTCTGTTATTCATATTCCCTCGTAAAGTTTAAGTCTCTGCCATTAGCATACATCAGCTTGTTTATATTATGATCACCGACTGATTTCTCTGTAATATTATTTATGTAACTTAGTATATCTCCCTATACATATTAAGTAAATCTGGTGATAGTATTTTCATGTATAGTATATACATTGCATCAATATACTCGGTCAAGACGTCGAAGCAGCACCTGCCATCTTTATCAGCAATTACAAACTTGATGTGGTTCAGCAGGGCAATTACATTGGGTCTATTGTCAACGACAAACTATCCTTACATAAAGATACTGACACCCGCATCGTTAAAGCTGCAATGCCACCATGTTTGCCCGTCTTACCAGGCGCGTATTGCAAAACAGCAAACTAACGTCTAAAACAATGGCCGCAGTTCAAAATGCCTACATTATCAGTATCCTTTGTATGGTAGCGAATTATAGACAACGTCTGCAAAGCAAGAAAGTTAGATACATTCGATTTTCTATGCCGGCGGTATATTTTTAGTATCACCTGAAAGGACAAAGTGATTAACGTGGAGGGTCTTACTCGCACAGACCTCACGAACATCTACAGTCTGCTCACACAACATAGGTTACGCTCACTTCGCCACTTAACCGTATGAAAGACGGCTGCATAGCAAAAGATATACTCTATGGACAACTAGCAGATGGCGAAAGGACTAGTTGGGGGAGGGGGAGGAGGGGGAGGTGACGCCCCAAACTCCGATATATTGAAATAAAAGTAAAACACGACAGAAAGTCTCTGAACATAAAACCTGTAGTCCGTGAAGAATTAGCGGCAGACCGTAGACTTTGGAAACACACTTTATCACCTCTTGCCCCAGAAGTTCATCGATAATGCCTTTCTCGTTGGCTTTATTCAGGTCAAAAAGTCTTTGTTAACTTATCCTTGTTCCCATTTCTCGCTAATGACGTGTCCCCCACCCGTCCAGTCATTTCTCTATGTTGGTCAATCGTACGATGCCCACTTCACTGATTTATTGTTTATCTAGCTGGACTATAAAACTCTTACTCTGCAGTAATTTGTAGTTATATATTTAGAACCGCTCATCTTTATGTCTTACAAGCTACTGTCATAATACACGCTTTCCTGGTGTTCATGAGTTTTCTCTTCCTAACCTATTACAAGTGATCGTGGGTTCGATCTCAACTTGAGGCTTGAGGCTGTTCACCTGGAAGAGGATAGTGCACCTGATCCAGTGTGTTGAAGGAGGCAATACAGCTATGTAGAGCACTCTCTACTTCATCTCCGATCCTTCGTGTCTTAGAACGGTGAAATATAATACACCACCACAGCCCTTCGACTTTAAATATTACAAGACATCAATTCTTTTAATTATCAAGAAAAATGTTGACGAAATATTGAGTGCGTGTTAACAAACACTTCCCCAGTGTTGGATTTAAATGTGTCCGTTGTATTATATGTCCAGATCGTTGAATGCATTCTCGTCAGTTATCACCTCCTTGTTCCAAGTGGAATGAAGGATTTATATCTATCACTTGGCAGTGATTGATATTTAAGGGTAAATTTTTTGTAGGTTCATACAATTATTTCTTTGCGCTTTCTTTCTATTTCGCCACTTTTTCTTTCACAATTTATCAATGACATTCCACCCATTTTCTGCATTATTTCTGTTAAAAAGTGCTTCCTTATCTATATTGTTGCTTTTATAAAAATAAATATATCATTGTCTATTGAGTGTCAGTAGGATCGATAATTATATTTATTTATATTATTATATTATAAATTTTAATATTTATATTTATTATATTTATTGCTGGTATGGAGAGACAGTGAACGTTCTCGATGAGCGTTTAACGCAGCCCTTTCCACTCCGCTGTTTAAAAAAGAAATACTAATGGATTGGGTATCTGGCTTATTGATTTGGGAATATAATAAAAAGTAGGACGAATACTAGCCTCCTCATTCTCAAATATTATAGCCAGGACTGTAAAGCTTTATATTGCATTCTTTAATGATACTGAAAATCATGAAAATAATTTACCTTCATTTTTCCATGTTTTACCTTCTTGCCATTTTACTGTTTTTTTCTTTTGAATAAATCCATGTTTATCTTGATCGCTGGGCCCCAATATATTGTATCCATGGGAGGCAACTCATTCATAAAAACTGCCGTGATGTACTCGTTTCCTTTATTACAAACCATTTTGAGCCACAAAACGTGGTCTGAAATTAGTTTTATATAAAACAACCTGATCTTATCTTCATGAGCAAATACTGTACAGTTCGTTATTGGGTGGAGATATTGTAATTTAATTTCCCCATTTTTCCAATCAATAAATGTGTAATTTGGATTTTGCAGCTCGTTTTAGTATCAACAAGTGCTTTCAGTTTAGAACACTGAATAATTTGTTTCTTGAAAATTGCACATTTGGTTTAATTAACAAAATAATATAAGATTATTTTTCTTCCGAAATAAAACGTGGTCCATAAATTGATGACATTAATTACATATAGAACGATTATTAATTCTCCAAAATTCACATAGTTTATTGAAAACAGCTCTAGACAAGAAGTCTCAGAAATAAAATCAATTTAGTTTAGTTTAATATAATCCACAGACTATCATTATTGCACAACGGACAACTCCGTAGTGCTCAGATACCCTCATCAGCACATTCCCCTGTTTCAACCACGCTCGTCACACGCTAGCAAAACACTGAAGATAAGCACGCTCGCCACACGCTAGCACAAACAATAAAGATAAGCACGCTCGCCACAAACTAGCACAAACAATAAAGATAAGCACGCTCGCCACACACTAGCACAAACAATAAAGATAAGCACGCTCGCCACACGCTAGCACAATCAATAAAGATAAGCAGATAAGCACGCTCGTCACACCCTAGCACAAACAATAACGATAAGCACGCTCGTCACACTCTAGCACAAACAATAAAGATAAGCTCGCTCGTCACAACCTATCACAAACAATAAAGCTAAGCATGCTCGTCACACGCTAGCACAAACAATAAAAATAAGCACGCTCGTCACACGCTAGCACAAACAATAAAAATAAGCACGCTCGTCACACGCTAGCTCAAACACTGAAGATAACCAGGCTCGCCACACACTAGCATAAACAACAAAGATAAGCACGCTCGTCACACACTAGCACAAACAATACAGATAAGCACGTTTGTCACACGCTAGCACAAACACTGAAGATAATCAGGTTCGCCACACGATTGCTCAAACAATAAAGATAAGCACGCTCGTCACACACTAGCACAAACCATAAATATAAGCACGCTCGTCACACGCTAGCACAAACAATAAAGATTGCACGCCTATCACACGCTAGCACAAACACTGAAGATAACCAGGTTCGCCACACGCTTGCACAAACAATAAAGATTAGCACGCCTATCACACACTAGCACAAACAATAAAGATAAGCACGCTCATCACACGCTAGAACACACAATAAAGATAATCACGCTCGTAACACGCTAGCAGACACAATAAAGATAAGCACGCTAGCCACACATTACAACAAACAATAAAGATAAGCATGCTCGTCACACTCTAGCACAAACAATAAAGATAAGCACGTTCATCACACGCAAGCACAAACACTGCAGCTAACCAGGCTCGCCACACACTAGCACAAACAATAAAGATAAGCACGCTCGTCACACGCTTGCACAAACATTAAAGATTAGCACGCTCGTCACACGCTAGCACAAACAATAAAAATAACGAGGCTCGCCACACACTAGTACAAGCAATAAAGATAAGCACGCTCGTCACACACTAGCACAAACAATAAAGATAAGCACGCTCGCCACACGCTAGCACAAGCAATAAAGATAAGCACGCTCGTCACACACTAGCACAGACAATAAAGATAATCACGCTCGTCACACACTAGCATAAACACTGAAGATAACTAGTCAGTTCAGAAGCACGAATTCCGTTGTACAAGCTTGTTCCGCTGTCTTCCAAACTGATTATGACATTTTACGACACACTTGCCAGGGATGTTAGTGGCTCCATTGTTCACCACCACCCACCCTACGACGTACTACCTGACTGTGATCAGGGCCACTATAGCCACACGGGCGAAAGAAAATGAGAGGGTTAGGAGCTTCGGATCTCTGCTAGAAATCGTGGTCACATTGAGGCGAGTCTGTTAAATTGGTGTCGATGTTTGACTTCCTCAAAGGGAAAGAAAAAGAAAGGAAGACGTTTATGCAAGTGGCTGTTTCTTTGTTGTTGCAGCTATAATGCACCTACAATAACAAATTCTACTTCATTCTATGAGTGTTGCTAAACTGCACATTAATCACCTAGAATTTTCTGTCATTTGTAATGCGGTTGTTGCTTTGCAAATAAAATGCCTAGATATCTTTGTTTATTCTCCTTTTTTTCCTAGTTCTTCTTCTGCGATCACCCGACGACTAACTCCTCATCATCGTTCGTCCTTAAGAGAATGTTAAGTGGATTATCTACAGCAGAGCTGTGATATTTTTGCGTCTTTTAGCTCAACGAATTTAACGTCAGCACGACATTGTTTAATACCAGCCTATCGTCCCTCTTAGATTCGTACTCGCTGGTCAGACTGGTTATGTTGTTTCCAAGAACACTGCTTGGAGGTGGATTTGTGTCAGCAGTACTGTTCTGTTGTTCTCCTATCTTGATGCCCGCAGTCAGCTATGAGTCTCTAATGGTCGTCAGTCCAGTTCCTGGTTAGATCAGCCACATCTTTGTTTCGCCGCCCTTGCTACGCTGCACAGAAAATAACAAAACTTTCACTTCCTTGTTATCGACGCTGCTACACCGCACAGAAAATAACACAACTTTTACTTCGTTGTTATCGACGCTGCTACACCGCACAGAAAATAACACAACTTTTACTTCGTTGTTATCGACGATGCTACACCGCACAGAAAATAACAAAACTTTTACTTCGTTGTTATCGACGTTGCTACACCGCACAGAAAATAACACAACTTTTACTTCGTTGTTATCGACGTTGCTACACCGCACAGAAAATAACACAACTTTTACTTCGTTGTTATCGATGTTGCTACACCGCACAGAAAATAACACAACTTTTACTTCGTTGTTATCGATGTTGCTACACCGCACAGCAAATAACACAACTTTTACTTCGTTGTTATCGATGTTGCTACACCGCACAGCAAATAACACAACTTTACTTCGTTGTTATCGATGTTGCTACACCGCACAGCAAATAACACAACTTTTACTTCGTTGTTATCGATGTTGCTACACCGCACAGAAAATAACACAACTTTTACTTCGTTGTTATCGATGCTGCTACACCGCACAGAAAATAACACAACTTTTACTTCGTTGTTATCGATGCTGCTACACCGCACAGAAAATAACACAACTTTTACTTCGTTGTTATCGATGCTGCTACACCGCACAGAAAATAACACAACTTTTACTTCGTTGTTATCGATGCTGCTACACCGCACAGAAAATAACACAACTTTTACTTCGTTGTTATCGATGCTGCTACACCGCACAGAAAATAACACAACTTTTACTTCGTTGTTATCGATGCTGCTACACCGCACAGAAAATAACACAACTTTTACTTCGTTGTTATCGATGCTGCTACACCGCACAGAAAATAACACAACTTTTACTTCGTTGTTATCGATGCTGCTACACCGCACAGAAAATAACACAACTTTTACTTCGTTGTTATCGATGTTGCTACACTGCACATAAATGAGGAAACATTTTTTTTTACATGCATATCACCTGCTGCTATATTTATCCTTTTAAATAAAAGAAACATTTATTAACTTTTAATGTTACGTAATACGAAATGTAACACTACATCAATACAAAACGTGATGGCGCAATATTAGAAACAAGCACAGGACAAAACATCTTAAGAAGATCAATGTTTCCTACGAAATTTCCAGACAACCCCTTTTAATGAAAAAAAAAAATGTTTTCACGATATCATGTTGACAGACGTTGATGTTCTAGAGACGAAGAAAATGTGTAACACAAAGACGGATGCTTGCTTTCCCATTTTCTTTTCGTAAGAAGAAGGTTAAAGAAGGATTTACAAGCAAACAACTCGAACATGTACGTTTAATCATCATAACTACAGCGAGAGAAAATATTTAAATATGGTTGCTAATCAGAAGGGGATCGTCATAAATAGATTAAAGTGAGTAATAATGTTTGATGTTGTCTAGCACATGTATGGTATGGCTGTTGTCTACTGACTGTAATCAATTTTGATGGAGAAATAATAAATATAGAAATAACATGTATGTGGATTTAATTTATATATAAAAAAAATATATATATATACATATATATGTGACGCGAACACAGATTTAAATAATATGATAATAAACATAGTGAAAGGGTGAAAAGCAATTTGCTCATAGATAATTATCATACTCATATCATACATTTACCGTCTCAATCCAGAGAGAGATACCACTCCAACTATACTTCTTTCTACAATCTCCACTTCTTGTAATGTAAGATAACTCTTTTTTATTTCCTAGCTCGTTAACATTTTGTTTTGGCTTCGGTGAGCACTTCTTCCTTGGTCATTTTAGCCGTGGCCTCTATTCGTCTTTTTTGTACTTGTCCCTGGAAATAGAAGAATTAAAAAAAAATTAATAAATAAAGTACGAGACTTAGCACGCGAGTTTTCAACCATTTGTGCTCGGCCACCTGTCCAGAAGCGTTCGGAGACTTCTGGATAGTGTCGCATCAAGCATCGAAACTCACGAAGCGAGGAGGCATTCTTCCCCTTCCCAAAGTAATACCAAAGTACAAATTGTTGCCGTCGGCTGTGTCGACCGTGCGGGTATGTTTTTCCTAACCAAGAGTACAACTCATCTTCCAGCAGGAATCCAGCACTGGTTATCCGAACGTCCGTAGCCTAGTCGGGTGGTTTCAGAGTGAAAATGAGTTACAAGAAATGTTACACATTATAGTGAAGGAAAGCACAAACAAAGGACTCAGCTTTAATAGTGAAACGACAAAAGTAATGATAACAAGAAACAAAAGACATCACCGTAATGCACAATAATGACAAATTCAACAATATTAAAACAGGTAAATGAATGTGGGAACAATGTTAACCTCAGATGTTATAAGTACAACAGAGTTGAGATGCAAAATAGCTCAGACAAAAGCAGCCTTCCAAAAAATAAAAAATAAAAAGAAACGGTACAATCCTTTTTTTCACAATAGAAACATGAAAAGGAGTTCTTAATACTTATGTAGAGCTAGTCTTAATATTTGGATGTGAATCATGGACAGTAAGTAGGACAAAAGACAAGAAAATCAACGGAGGCCGTAGAAATTTGATTTTACAGAAGAGTGTTGAAAATATAATGGACAGATAAGAAGAGTAATGAAAACGCTCTATAAGAGACCAAAGAAAAAAAGAGAGCAAAGTTCCAACATTAGGAAGAAACAGTCATCATTGTTTGGCCATGTAATGAGAAGGGAACGGCTGGAACATATGGTGACAACTTGGAAAATTGAGGGACAAAGAGATAGAGGGAAACAAAGAGAAAAGATACCAGACAGCTTAAAATAATGGCTTGGCAGGTCAACAACAGAGCTGATAAATAACTGTCGAGATCGAAAGTTGTGGAGAGACATGTCACCTACGCCAGCAGGCATGGTACTTGATGATGACACTCCTTAATTATAATAATATTGTATTTGCATTTTTCCTTGCATTATTTAAATATATACTGTTCTCCATCAATTGGAAGATAGGTGTACACCAACCTGGGAATCATTGCTCTGAAGGAAACGTCCAAGAGGCAACATCTCCCAAACACGCATTTTCTATGTAAAAATAAAATAATTTAATAGCAAAACCTCGTCTTTTTCGCACATTATTAGCTTTGACAGGTCTTGCCTTAATCGATCGTTCAGCTGAAAGAATGTTGGTGATTAACTTAATTGAATACAAAATATTCATCATATACTCCCCTTTCAAAAATGACTACTCTCTAAATTAATTCTTTCATATTATTTTTCTAACACAGATATATAGATTGCATTTATAGCGAAGGTGTACTGCAAAAGGACAAAAGTTTTTGGATATACTTTATGAAATACTGAGGGTTTACTAAGTAACATACATACATATTTAAAATAACAAGGACTCAGTAGGTAACAAACATGCTGAGTTTTGACTAGGTATTGCCGAAGATTCACTAAGTCAGATACAACATCCCGAGCATTCATGCACAACATGTCGTGGATTCAGTATGTAATGCCGAGGATTTAATAGTGACGATGAAACAGTAAACTGAGATAAGAAGGACAGAGCTCAATAGTTAAAATATCAGAGATTCACAAATTAAGATATCAGGGATTCACGAATTAAAATATCAGGGATTCACTAGCTAGGATATTAAGAATTCACTTGTAAAGACATAAGGGACTCACTAGATACGTTATCCAGGATTCACAAGTTATAATACAGATAATTCACCCTGTAATATACATATACCAATGATTCACCAAATAATTCAACGTTTCACTAAGTAATATATATATATATATGATTTACATATATCATAGTTAGAGTTTACAAGATAATACACGGAAGGTTCCTTAGATAACATTGATTAAATATAATGTATTTTGATGGGTTTTTTCTTCCTCTTCACTCGACGACTGTTCCTCTTCTTTGTCTGCTAATCGAAAACATGTTAAGCTGGCGTGTATACGTTGTGCTAATAGTTTGTAAGCCGCGGTATTTGCGCTAACCGACCAGAACACCAGAATGTACAATTCCAGAATTTAGCTCAAGTTTAAATAGACGCAACTGTAAAACGCAGACTGAGAACTTGACCATAGCCCGAGAATTCACTTTAAAAACATAACAGCTTTTACTAATATTGAACATTTGCAAACTCGATAAATGTCTTTTTGAGTGTGCTGAGACTGCTACGATGGGGACTACAGTTACCTTTCTGTTTTTGGGAGATGCGATATTAATTCGGATGATTCCACTGGCACGGGCGGTTGAGCAATTATGGATTTTTAATTTGTTTGCAGTGATACAGGGGCCTTCCATAACCAAATAACAAAACTCGATAACGCGCTATATAATTTTATTAAAGTGTAATGATCGCTACATTTATGTTATTCTTTTCTCCGAAAGTATCATTTTAATAAATATCTCAGTATCAGCAATTCACCTTAAGATTAATGACACAGATCCACATGTGTAATTCAAATCATTATTTTTGATTTACACCATATTTATAAATTAAAGGAGATAGACTTACAAGAGAAAAAAAAATGCACTCCTTGAGCTCAATTATATGGCAGCTCAAATATAATTAGCATAGTCATAACACATTGAATCAACAAAATATTAACTGAAGATGTCATTAAAGGATCCGTAGTCAGCCAGTTACAGTAACTTTCAGCTTGATTAACCTTCTGACATTTAAAAATAGATCCAGTTTGTGCACTTTCTAACGAAAAACAGCGTGCTGGATCCTTTTATATTTAGGTAACTAACATGTGTTTATATATATACAAAAGGCGTTAACACTTTATTCAGCTGGTACGCCTTCCGGTAAACTAGTTTTTATTTTAACAGTCACCAGGTAAATATTGTATAGGCAATATTCAATTAGGGTTATCAAACTTTTATTTTGTGACAAACAAGTACATTATTTTTACAATAATATAATTATTAACTTATATCTATCTATCTATCTATCTATCTATCTATCTATCTATCTATCTATCTATCTATCTATCTATCTATCTATCTATCTATCTATCTATCTATCTATCTATCTGTCTGTCTGTCTGTCTGTCTGTCTGTCTGTCTGTCTGTCTGTCCGTCCGTCCGTCCGTCCGTCCGTCCGTCCGTCCGTCCGTCCGTCCGTCCGTCCGTCCATCGATCTATCTATCGATCTATCTATCTATCTATCTATCTATCTATCTATCTATCTATCTATCTATCTATCTATCTATCTATCTATCTATCTATCTATCTATCTATCTATCTATCTATCTATCTATCTATCTATCTATCTATCTATCTATCTATCTATCTATCTATTGTCCTTTCGAGCCGAAGACAGCACATATGGCAGAACCACAATCTCAAAAACAGAAACCTTGCGTACCAAAGTGGCACATATTGCAGAGATCACTGCTCTAAAATATATGGCGCTGTTAATTATTTAATTACATGGAGATATTCCTTCCAATATGTAATATGAAGATAAGTAACTGTATCTAGTAAATGACAATCCCTGGATAATGACTACACCTTTTCGAAATACCTACCATCCACCTATCTTCCTCAAATAAGTATTAAAGATAAAAACTGCGTCACCTTTTTTATTTCGGTTTGCGAACTACAAATGAATTGTGTATTCTAAATTTATCATTATCAAAAACACTGCATCTCAGATGTTGGGCTATTTCATGACAGTTAACATTTCCAAGTTTAAATGAGTGATTTTGGAGTAGAGTGTAAACATTCAATCAAGAAACCTAGAATCAGAACTGTGACGTATCACTTGACAAATGTAATTACACCAGAACTTCAGAGACCTGGCATTTTACTATTTTCATATTCTATGTTACGCGGTGGCGAGTTCCGGTAAACTATTAGTCTTTTAGAATAAAGAGAAAATACGGTATCTACTAAAATTCGAGTACCAGCATTTTTTTGTCACAGAACTTTGCATAATGTTATTAGAATTCGATTAAAATTGGTAAAATCTCTTTAGATAACATCTATTGAATACATACGTTATTTTTTACTCATATCTACCTACCTACCTACATATCTACCTACCTACCTACATACTTACCTACCTACATATCTACCTACCTACCTACATATCTACCTACCTACCTACATACTTACCTACCTACATAACTACCTACTTACCTACCTACTGACCTACCTACCTACCTACCTACCTACCAATCATCTATTCATCCATCCATCCATTCCTCCATACATCTATCCAGCTATCCATTGATCCACCTATCCATCCATTTATTCCTGTATTCATTCACTCATTCATTCATCTATCTATCCATTCATCCATTCATCCATCCTTTCATTCACTCATCTATCCATTTATCCATCCTTCCATTCACTCATCTATCCATCTATCCATTCATCCATCCTCCCATTCACTCATCTATCCATTCATCCATCCTTCCATTCACTCATCTATCCTTTCATCCGTCCTTTCATTCACTCATCTATCCATTCATCCATCTTTCCATTCACTCATCTATCCATTCTTCCATCCTTCCATTCACTCATCTATCCATTTATCCATCCTTCCATTCACTCATCTATCTATTCATCCATCCTTCCATTCACTCATCTATCCATTCACTCATCTATCCATTCACCCATCCTTCCATTCACTCATCTATCCATTCACTCATCTATCCATTCACCCATCCTTCCATTCACTCATCTATCCATTCACTCATCTATCCATTCACTCATCTATCCATTCACTCATCTATCCATTCACCCATCCATCCATCAATGTCTTTCTCTCTTTCTCTCTCTTTCTCTATCTCTGTATGCATGTGTATCTAATACACCAAACTACGGAGACAGGAGGCTGCAAATAAGAAAAAAATGGAGCAAATATAAGAATTAATGAGGATGGTCAACGTATGTGCAAAGTTCGAAGTAAGCTTATATTATGGACGAGGAAGTGACGATTTCAGCTCGATACGTATGTTATTAGGAAAGAGAATGTTCCAACACAGACCGCGAGGCGCAGGCGAAATGCGGAAAATGAGGATGTGAGAGTGGCACAAAACAGAGCAGGAAAGGGATTTTTTTGTTAACAATGTCAATGGAGAGGTTTATTAGGAAAGTATAGAACGGAAGCTGGAGAAATGGGATTGTCTGCCAGGTCTCGTATATCTCTAGGGGAATGATCATCTACGCACGTGAACATGATTTTAATAATGGTGAAGTTATAAACATTTTCAATAATAAGGGAATGGTATGAGCATCAGCAAAGATTACATTAAAAATTATATTAATATTTGTAATGCTTTATGTGTGCCATTCTTGGAGCATAGTAACAACTTTTGATTACGTAGTTAATTAAAAGTCAGACTTGATGCTTCAAAATCATTAAAATAACAGGAATGGGTCCATCAGCTACCGTATTAAGGCAATGAAATGATACCATACATATTGTTACTGTTTCACTTAGTTTCATCAGCATCATCAGGTGATATGAACCTGGGACAGGCAATCATGTGTATCACTCGTTCCTGTTCTTGGTACTTACTAGTTATACTGTTGATCTATTTTCATTTACTAGTTATACTGTTGATCTATTTTCATTTACTAGTTATATTGTTGATCTATTTTCATTTACTAGTTGTACTGTTGATCTATTTTCATTTACTAGTTGTACTGTTGATCTATTTTCATTTACTAGTTGTACTGTTGATCTATTTTCATTTACGAGTTGTAGTGTTGATTATCTTTCCGTATCAAATATTTGCCAGTTAAATGTTGATCTCTTTCCATAGCACATAGGTACCAGTTATAGTGTTTATCTCTTTCCATAATAAACAGTTACCAGTTGTTCTGTTGATCTCTTGAGCCATTGAGTCATTGAGTTATTTGCGGATCATCATCATTGCACTCCGAACATGTCTAAAGGTGCTCAGATCCTTTCCTCAGCAAGTCCCGCGATGTCCAGCGACCGAAGACTCCAGTTCTATTTCGGTTGATAAGTCTTCTTACACGGCCACTAAGTTTCCCATTTCTGGCTGTACCCATCTTAACTCCCATCTCTTTCGTCCGACGGAGTGACGTGGATTTGTGGTTGTCGAAACCCTGTGCTTTTCCCCACATCTCGGAGGGCACTGTTGATGTCCCTCTGTTGATCTCTTTTCATATCAAATTTTAATCAGTTGTTATGTTGATCTCGTGGCACAGTTACCAGTTTTACCGTTGATCACCTTCTGAAATAAATAGTTAAGTTGCTTAGTATTTTCAGCCAGAGCATTTTATTCACATTTCTGCCATTTCATTGTGTCCACTGTTATAAGCTTTCTAGTACTCCTGACATAGCCATATGCAATATACTGCTTTTTTCCAATTAATTTTAGAATGTATCTTTGTGCATTAGCTTTATCGAAAATGCCCTGCTCCAATTTTTAGCTTTAGCTGGCTGTAATACTTTAAAAATGTATTTGAGCAAAACGACATTTCTATGTCCAGATATTTAATTTAATTGCGATTTTTCTAAAAATCGCTATTTGTTCATTTTACGTGCCCATATGGAAGGAGAAGTACTATGTAATGCTGGGTGACTTGTTTTGTATGTCTATTAATGCAGACTTATTTCTAAAAAATGTTGTTCGTTTTGGAATTTCGCCTTACGTTATTTTAAAAATAAAATGTTAACACTAAAAGAACACAACTAAAATTACTTCGCATTCGTATATGATTGTAAATCTATATCTTACAAAATATAATATTGCGAGCTAACTTTAATGATTTGATGATTGTATTTTACAAGATTGTAGTGGTGGAGCAGTCATCAAGGACCTAGTTTAAATAGGACAAGAGGTCGGGTTTACCCAGTCGACAGAATTATACCCAGACTGATATGAGTTTGAATGAATTGTGTTTCTAGCTCTTTTTTATTATGGGAAACAGAACTACGCTGGCGTAATGCTGACCTCACTACTCAAAAATGTGTTGCAGGCAAATAAGTATAAAAGTGTCACCTTTATACTACTGGGCTGAATGGGATACTTCATTCTTACATTTAATATTAGAAACTCTAAGTATGTTTTTTTTATAAATCACTTCTTCTGGAGACATCTCCTCTGTAGGCGATGATTCATGTACAGAACTTGAAAACATATTTCAATAGCACAGAAATCCATAAAAGCACTGATCATCGTCGAAAAACGTAAACTCAATAACGCAAATTAAATGATGTAAACTAAATGACGTTTCTGATGCTTTGGTCAAATTATAGATGAAATGAGCAAAGAAACCCTGAAAAAAAGAGAAGATTTTAAGTCAACGTCTTTGAATTGGACAGACCGTGATGTATTTTAGATCATAAAAAATATCACAGCAAACAAACAAAAAATAGAGAAAAACTTGTAACAGCCAACAATGTTGTCCACATTTATGAAGTACAGGGTGTTTATAAAGTCTCACTACACTTGGTATCTAGGTCAATTTGAAAAAAAAATGTTTATGACGTCATCACAATATGTGCTCCCACTGTCAATGAAATTTGTTGAATAAGTTTATTGCTACTGGAAATGTGGAAGATGCTCCACGATCTGGTAGGCCTGCTGTGAATGATGAAATATGTTTAGATATCCAAGACAGAATCCTTAAAAGTCCAGACAAGTCATTAAGAAAACTGTCGCAACAAGTGAACTTACCATTGAGCACATATTGTGATGACGTCATAAACATTTTTTTCAAATTGACCTAGATACCAAGTGTAGTGAGACTTTATAAACACCCTATATAAAGAATAGAATGACTTCGAACGAGTCGACACTTCAGGTATTGAAAAAAAATATGCTTTGTATTTATTTTAAAACATGTGTAACTGGTTAGTAAACATATAACACTGTTTATGTATTTAAGTTATGGTTCAGATCTTCCTTGTCCTATATATATATATATATATATATATATATATATATATATATATATATATATATATTAGACGTTTAGCGTAGTGGCAAGCTGCGGATTTATGTCATAGACAAAATGTGGCGTACTAGTGAAAGGAATGAGGAGAAACATGCTATGCAATTGTATAATTGATAGATGAGGTTGATAAAAGACATATAATAGAAGATATTTTTGCAGTTTTACATTGATACTTACGATATGAAAGCCACGATAACCTCTGATAAAGTGATCGGTTTTCTTGAATCCAAGGGTTATGCTGGACGGGCCTTGTCCTTCCTAGAGATACTGTAATACTAAGGTTTCTATATCGGTATCCCTCGGCACTGACGGGAGCTCAGCGACCTCTGTTAGCCAGCCTGTTGTGAAGCAGTCTGGTCTGTTATCAGCTGATTACAAATTTGAGGTGAAGTCTTGGTTAGCCGTGTGTCGCCGACTCTAGAATGGCATTTGAAGGTCGCAGGGCTTAGCTTCTTCGTGTTGATAATAGACGTCACAAAACGACTCGATTTTGCTGCCCAATATTTAAAATTTCCTTTTGAGGAAGCAATAAAACCAAGAAACGACAGAAAACTAGAGAAAACAACCACCAATGCTGAACTAGCAACTATCTGCCAATATCGCAAGTTTTCGTGTAAAAATGTATATCTTCATGACTGGTGACCTTTCCCAAGCCCTGAAGCAAGATCGTTGGTCGTTGTAGACGGATAATTATCGCTAATTTATTATGAGATAGCTGAACCCCGTTGTGCTATGCTCTTCATTAATTTGATGCAGGATGTGATTACACCCATTTTTTGTGTGTCATCCATTTTTTTTATTCCATATTTTGTTTCCTTCTCTTTTGTTCTAAGTGTTTCATATTACATGTCGTGATTTTTCTTTCTGGCCTCTCATCAGAGGGCGGTGCTAACATTTATAATATGAGGATGACAGAACATATATATATATATATATATATATATATATATATATATATATATATATATATATATATATATATATATATATATATAAACCATATGATGGACAGACGATATAATGGACAGACCATATGATGTTTACATGCCATTTTAAATTTTAAGTATTGGGAATTGACAACGGTGATACGACGCTAATGTTCACAGAAGATGGAAAACTAGACAGAGAAATTGACATGAGAATGCAAAAAGCAAATTCTGTCACATACCAGCTTTCACCATTGCTAAGACATCCAAACATTTCTAAGCCAGCTAAATGACAAATGATAAATACGATTTTCATACCAACTTTATGCTATGAAAGTCAAACATATGCTCTTTCTAAATCACAGTTAAGAAAGATCAATACATGTGAGATGCGATGCTTAAGAAAAGTAACAAACAACACCAGACGAGATAGAATACCAAATGAAACCATAAGAAAAATGGTGGGAACAAAACCCTGCCAAGAATATATAGAAAACAAAAACGTAAATGGTTTGGTCACCTGGTCAGAATGGATCCTCACCAATCACCATCAAGGGCGTTCTTCTCAAGAATGCATAGAAAAAGACCAAGAGGGAGACCCAGAAGAAGATGGATAGATGCAGTGACAGAGACATGTAACAACAAAGGAAAATCACTAATTCAGACAGTTGGGCACCGCAAGAACGACACATGATATAATCGCGACACCTTTTAGGTATCAATGAATATAGAAAAGAGGAAGAAGTAGATACAACGCTGTTTTGACCTTGTATCAAGCATGTCCAATCTATGCGTCGCAAAAAATGTGAAACAAAATTGAGAAAAGGGAGGAGATAAATGAGCAAATTAAACGCTACATATCTCGTGTATGTACTCCCATGCTCGTGGATCAAACATATATTTTTATTAACCAGACACAGAAACATAAGTCTTGACAAACCAGTGGTAAATGTTTGTATCATGAGTGCAGAGCGAGCACATTTACGAAAAGGTGAGTCAAGTGATGCACACACTCGTTGTTTTTTGTTACAAAGAAATATATTAAATTACAATTGCCATATTGGACATGCAGTTATAACAAAAACAAAAGATGACAATCTTTCTTTATTAAAGGAATTAATGGTAGATTACATTCTCACAAGACCAGATGGCTCACTGTTCAACTTTGCAAGACTAAGAGCAAAAACAACAACAAATGTTGCCCTACTTAAAGAACTATTATTTGCTGACGATGCAGCCCTAGTCGCTCATAGTGAAGCCAACCTACAGTCTTTGATCAACAACCTGGACAAAGCATACGACTTTTTTTCACTGTCATTTATTGTTCAGAAAACAGTAGCACTAAGTCAAGGCGACATCAAACCTTTACTAAACACTTTAAAAGATTGTCCTCTAGAATCAGCTCAGAAATACACGTATCTTGGATCCACAATTACGCAAACCACTTCTCTTGATGAAGAAATAAACAGACGAATTGGTAAGGCAGCTACGACTTTCATCAAACTCATAGAAAGGGCATGGAACAACATGAAATTAACAATAAAAATCAAACTCTTAATATATCAAACTTGTGTGATTAGCATTGTGATATAGATCTGAAACCTGGACAACATACTCAAATCACGAAAAAAGACTAAATGTCTTCCACATGCGATGTCTCCGCAGAATAATTCACATCAAATGGCAGGACAAAATAACCAACTTAACTGTGCTGCAACGTGCTAAGACCCCAACAATCGTGTCGATGCTCAGATGTCGAAGACTAAGACGACTGGAGCACGTCCAGCGGATGGAAGAAAACCGCATCCCCAAGCAAATACTATATGGCGAACTAGCACACGGAAAAAGACAAATTGGCAGACCTAAACTATGATATAGAGATATATGTGAATCATCTCTGAATGACTTCTCCATCTGTGAAAACGACTGGGAACATCTGGCAAGTGATCGCACATCATGGAGAGCATGGAAGGGTATTACATCTTTTGAGACTGTGCTAAGGAAACACTTAGAAGAGAAAAGACTCATGAAAAAGAATGGAAAACCATGTGGATCAGTGGACCTGACTTGTTCATTCTGTGGCCGTGTGTGTTTGTCAAGCATTGGTAGAATTAGCCACGCGAGAAGCTGTTCAACAAAAACAAAACCTCAAAAACAAAAAAAATACACAATATCCTGTACTAGATTGTCTGACAAGACGAAAAGGATCTTACAATAGTAGATGTACTATTTGCTTACACCCTGATGTTAAAAAATAAAATATAACTTATAATTTCAGGTAAAATGGGCCTCCAGATAGACACGACAAAACGAAAGTCCTGGATATTATTAAAATAGCCTCTGATATAACAATTAACAATGACATTTTACGAATATTACATATTTTAATTACCTAAGCTGCCAAATGTCCAGAGATGGAGACATAATGCCAGAAATGAGGACACACATCGCACTAGCATCAAATGCTTTAAACAAACTGAGGAACATTTGGAGATCCAAAGTTCACAGTAAACGAACAAAACTTAGACTGTTCAACTTCTGTGTGATACTAATGTTAGCATATGGACTTCAAAGTTAGACATCTGTCAACACTTTGGATAGAAAATTAAATGTCTTAGAAAATAATTGTCTTTGTAAGCTTTCAACATAAACTGGAAAAAATACATTTAAAACATAGAGATAATACATTAATCTAAACAAGAATACATGTCGAGCATTATAAGAAGAAGGAGCCGCGATAGCTCAGTGGTTAGTGAACTGGACTACAAAGGACTAGAGGTTGGGTTCGACGCAACTGACGGCTTCCGGGTTCACCCAGCCTTTAATCGGTACCTGATTTTTTTCAGGGAAAGTGAAGCGGCACGGGCGTAATACCGACCACATTACCCCAAAAATCATGTGCCGAAGGTCTGTAAAATATATGGTCACTAACACCATATTCCCTATACGCCACTTGACGTGACGGGGGGGGGGGGTACTTTACTTTTTTTTTTATTATAAGAAGAAAACATTGGAAATACATCGGTAATGTGCTCAGACCGAAGGAATAAAGATGTCCCAACCAGGTATTCATGTGGAAACTCTCTGGTAAAAGAAAACGAGGCAGACCCAGCGAATCACTAAGCAGAACAACTACTGGAGAAGGCTCAACCATGGGACTAAGAAACAACAAAGAACTGCAAAAACTAGCAGCAAATCGTCAATTATGGAGAACTGACTCCCGCCCTATGTGCCGTCTTTGGAAAAATGAATCCCGAGAGGAAAATGAATTTATAATATGAATTACTTGCCTGTTACTATTTTGTGAACAGAAAGACGTACACAATACACGAGTTCAAGATAATTTACTTCCTCTTCTGCTTTTTCCTTCGTCTTTTTCTCCTCTTTTATTTTCCTTGGTCTTTTAACGTCGTGCTACAGTCAAAATGTTGCAAATTCTATTTGATAAACGAAGTTAAATTTTTAACTTTTTATTGAAGTTTAATAGTAAAATATATGCCATAACCAAGTTTTTATTCACAAAAACTTTATTGTTGTCTATTTGTTTTCTCAGTACAAGAAGTGGCTAATGAAAATACTTTACTGTTTAGATGAAGACAGTATCACCAACTGAACTGATAAATAGTTGTAGTTGTGACACATTGTGAAGAAATATGATTATCTACGCCATCAGGCACGGTACTTGATGATGATGATGAAATGAAATAGTCCCAAAAGACTGCTGTTGTTGGGTAATAAATACAAGGTCTCCATTATCCTTCCCTGCATTAAAACCTTGCACCTATTTTATTCAGCTTGGTCTATTTGAAGGCGTGTTTCAAATCAATGGCAAACAATCTTTCTACAGTTTATCTAATTTGTTTGAAGATCAAGTGTGACATCGTCTGTGACAACATGTAGCTTCATCAGATGTGAATTGTCTTAAAATATCCTAGTTCTAAACAAAATTAATAAATATTTAAAACATACATATTCCGTCAAGAAATATGCATTATGAAGAAATATATAGTTCAATATCAAGTTCACTTCAAGGTTTGACGAGGTCACGAGCTACTTGGTAAAATAATGATGATTCGGTCCAATCGTGATTCTTGACAGTCAACACAACTTTAAGAAAAATAATTCGTTTCTAACGCTCAAAGTTGAAAGGTGATACCAGTTAGGAAGGGTACTTTACACTTTCATTCCCAAAGGTTGCAGTATTTAAAATGCCGTAATAGTAAGTACATAAAGTGCTGCGCTATATCCTTGGCATATTTGTATGGTTGATATTTTAATAATAAAAGGGAAAGTTAAACACTATTCGGCATTCGCATATTAAAACAAAATACATGCTAAGGAGATGGAATGTTAACGAAATAGTTTTTGGCATCTCCTACTAAAATTCGGTGCAGGGATGGAAAGATGTTTAAAGTAATACAACGAGCGTTAGAATATACTAAGATCTTTTGACTATTGTAAAGAAGCAGACAACGGACTTCCGTTTCAAAATGGAGGAACGTTTCACGTTCTCTCGATCTGTGCAGAAAATGCATCTGGGGTTTGATTAATTTCGGCTCTCTGGTGCAATTTTCTGTGTTGAAATCAAAATAATGTTCTACTTAGCAAATCTGCGCCGACGAAGTGGACAAATCTACGCCGCCGAGTACACACAGCAATGTTCCTTTTTGACAAGTCAAGTATTGTAAAAGCGACCTTCACCGTTTAGTGTTGTCATGCGGTTTACGTCACTTTGAGTTCTGTTCAATGGCCGACGTTGGAATTGTTTGACGCAAGTTATTTACGTGCTAAAAAGCATTAATGTGGACTGCTCCGTCAAGTCGACCGAAGATTTTCCTCTTTGGGGAATTTGCACCGTGTTTCGTTCGTTGTACGCTAACCGTAGGGTCTGTTGTTTGATGTGTGACGGGGATAATTCGACGACTAACTGTGTGTTTATATGTTCGGTTGGAGTCAAGAACGATATCCTAACATCATCAAGCGCTATACATTTTTTATTCTCAATATCACCATTTTCGGGAGGACGTGAACTTTCGGTATATGGTGGATAGGCGGCAGGAACCATTGAAGGCTATGTCTGAAAAGTGTTCCTTGTTGCAGTTTTCTCATATTCCAAGTCCGGCTTGTTGCAGTAGCTACTGAGTTAAGTGCTCGGTGCACACTGTGAGCTGTGTGTCTCATCCGATTCGATATTCCAATTGTTTACGATGAATGATGATAAAGTATGACAGGGAACAGTTGGCTGTGTTCACTTTCTGCGCAGTTTCGCCTTATGTCTTTTGGCGTGTGCTGAGACTGCTACAATCGCGACTACAGTTACCTTTCTTTGTTTGGGAGATGAGTTAGTAATTCGGATGATTCCACTGGCACGGGCGGTTGAGCGATTATGGATTCTAATTCGTTTGCAGTGATACCGAGGCCTTCTATAACCAATAGAACCAATAGCAGACAATTAAATGGTTTGGCCAGGTATCTCGATCAAAAGTCCTACAAAAATCATTCTATAGGGAGAGAGAAGAAGGAGAGGTAGATAAAGAAAGAGACCAAATATAACAGCAAAGAATGGACACGCTTTGGATTTCATCATTATCATGTGCCATACCGGTTGGCGTAGGTGATCGTGTCTTTCCACAATTTTCTATAGACAGTGTATCGTATCAACACTGTTGTTGATTGTTTACCGGACCACGACACAAATGTATCTAGTATATTCTCTCTTTGTCGTCCGCGATCTCCCTTTCCCTGTATTTTGCCATTTGTAACCAAGTATTCTAACTGTCCTCTTCTCATGTGTCCGAAAAACGTCGATTGTATCTTTTTGTTGTTGTTTAGGAGTTCCCTTGAATTTACGATCCCAAACAAGTAATGTAGACATAGAGGAAGCATTCGGCATTATTGAACGTCGAAAAAAATCTCTCAATGGTTCATCTAGAGGCTGGGAATGAACACCGTGCCAAGTGCGGTAGCCACATAGTGTTCAGGCTAATGCTTTCTCGCATCTGATAAAGGAAAATCTTGGATCCTACTAAGAATGTCGAATCTACGTCCACCTATTTGGCATGCCTCTTCTTTAGTCCTACTGTCTGTGCACAAAGGTTTTTTTCGGAGAGGAGATATGTACAGCTAGGGTTGTCGCCATCTTGAACTTGTTTAGCGAATACCTCTAATTTTGTCCATCCACCTTTTCCTGTCATCCTTTCGCCTTTAATGCCAATATTTTCGTGTGCTGTCTGCATTGCAGGTTGGTTGGGCTTAAATTCTAGGAAGATATCTAAACCATTTGTTTCGTTCATGTTCATTATAATCATTTGTTTCTTTCATGCTCATTATAATCATTTGATTCTTTCATGTTCATTATAATCATTTGATTCGTTATTGTTCATTATAATCATTTGTTTCTTTCATGCTCATTATAATCATTTGATTCTTTCATGTTCATTATAATCATTTGTTTCTTTCATGCTCATTATAATCATTTGATTCTTTCATGCTCATTATAATCATTTGATTCTTTCATGCTCATTATAATCATTTGATTCTTTCATGTTCATTATAATCATTTGTTTCTTTCATGCTCATTATAATCAATTGATTCTTTCATGTTCATTATAATCATTTGATTCGTTAATGTTCATTATAATCATTTGTTTCTTTCATGCTCATTATAATCATTTGATTCTTTCATGTTCATTATAATCATTTGATTCGTTAATGTTCATTATAATCATTTGATTCTTTCATGTTCATTATAATTATGTGATTCTTTCATGTTCATTATAATCATTGGATTCGTTCATGTTCATTATAATCATTTGATTCTTTCATGATCATATAATCATTTGATTCGTTCTTGTTCATTAAAATCATTTGATTCTTTTATGTTCATTATAATCAATTGATTCTTTCATGTTCATTACAATCATTTTATTCGTTCACGTTCTTTATAATCATTTGATTCGTTCATGTTCATTATAATCAGTTGGTTCGTTCATGTTCATTATAATCAAATGATTCGTTCATATTCATTATAATCATTTGATTCGTTCATGTTCATTATAATCATTTGATTCGTTCATGTTCATTACACTCATTTGATTCGTTCATGTTCATTACAATCATTTGATTCGTTCATGTTCATTACAATCATTTGATTCGTTCATGTTCATTAAAATCAAATGGTTCGTTCATGTTCATTATAATCATTTAATTCGTTCAAGTTCATTACAATCATTTGATTCGTTCATGTTCATTATAATCATTTGATTCTTTTATGTTCATTATCATCATTTGGTTTTTTCATGTTCATTATAATCATTTGATTCGTTCATGTTCATTATAATCATTTGATTCGTTCATGTTCATTATAATCATTTGATTCGTTCATGTTCATTACATTCATTTGATTCGTTCATGTTCATTACAATCATTTGATTCGTTCATGTTCATTAAAATCAAATGGTTCGTTCATGTTCATTATAATCAAATGGTTCGCTCATGTTCATTATAATCATTTAATTCGTTCAAGTTCATTACAATCATTTGATTCGTTCATGTTCATTATAATCATTTGATTCTTTTATGTTCATTATCATCATTTGGTTTTTTCATGTTCATTATAATCATTTGATTCGTTTATGTGCATTACATTCATTTGATTCGTTCATGTTCATTATAATCATTTGATTCGTTCATGTTCATTATAGTAATTTGATTCGTTCATGTTTATTACACTCATTTGATTCGTTCATGTTCATTACAGTCATTTGATTCGTTCACGTTCATTACAATCATTTGATTCGTTTATGTTCATTATAATCATTTGATTCGTTCATGATCATTACAATCATTTGATTCGTTTATGTTCATTATAATCATTTGATTCGTTCATGTTCATTGCAATCATTTGATTCCTTTATGTTCATTATAATCATTTGATTCGTTCATGATCATTACAATCATTTGATTCGTTTATGTTCATTATAATCATTTGATTCGTTCATGTTCATTACAATCATTTGATTCGTTTATGTTCATTATAATTATTTGATTCGTTCATGATCATTACAATCATTTGATTCGTTTATGTTCATTATAATCATTTGATTCGTTCATGTTCATTACAATCATTTGATTCGTTTATGTTCATTATAATCATTTGATTCGTTCATGTTCATTACAATCATTTGATTCGTCCATGTTCATTATAATCATTTGATTCCTTCATGTTCATTACAATCATTTGCTGGAAATATACCTACTACTTTTTCCCAGTTTCATTTTACAAACCAATCTATCTCCTTTTAGAACTACTCATTTCTGACAAATGAGCGGCTTAGTAAACTTGACCACCAGGTCTCAAAACGTAATATTGAGTCCTTTTTTTCTGGAAAAGAGGTACCGGTGTGACCCCTCTTTTAATATTTATGAAGTACGACCTTTTGATGACGTATGAGAGACCACCTTTGCGCGTGTGTCTTTCTTTCTCAACCAACAGCTTGTTCATTTCGCCCTGTACGACCAACTTAAGAGACTGAACTTGGTGAGAGACTTTCTGCGTGTTATACATAACAACAATTAACAACACATCGATAACATATTGACCATTGTTCGGCTGCCTTTATTTCTTCTTTTTCTCACATCTTCTGTCATGACAATTGTTGTTTATCTACTCAATTTCTCTCCTTTCATTCTCTATTATATTATTATTTATTCTATTCTAATCATCCTATTCATGTTCGACGTTAACTTAAGTTGGACCGTTCCCCATCGAACGGCCTTCCCTGCTCTATCTATTGCTGTTGCCTGCTGGCCTCTCCTTGTCAGAGTTCTAATTGTTGCTATTACTAACTGTTCAGCCGTTCTTTGCTTGTTCTATCTTTATCTCAAGCTATCTCCTTGGGCTTCCATTTCATGCTTTTGTCACTTGCTTATGTTGGAGCGTTCCCCATCGAACGGCCCTCCCTACTCTATCTATTGCTGGTTATCCACTAAATTAAGTTGGACCGTTTCCCATCGAACGGCCCTCCCTACTCTATCTATGGCTGTTGCCGGTTCCGTTACTTCTGTTAGACCAGTTCCTTAATTGTCTGTTGCTGCTGGCATTATTTTATACTCATCTGCTGATTGGACCTATCTGCTTGCATCTCCATTTATCTCAAGCTGTCCTCTTGGGCTTGTATCCCAACTGTTCTCTGCTGATAGGCTTCTACTGTCGTTCTTGCCTTACATGACTCTCAATTTTCCAACTGCTCTCTGCGGCTGCCGATCTCTAACTGAATTATATTCTCCTCTCCTTTCCAACCGTCCAGCAAACTACTTCATCCTATTTTTCTACGTCATCTCTTTTCCACATCACTTCTCTCTTTATGCACACTGTATTGCATCAATTTTGCCTCTACCTCCTGTGGTGCGCAATTCACTTCTACACCGGTACTCAACCTAAAGATGTGATTATATCTACTTCTATACTTTTAACACATCCTCTCCTATACCCTTGTCGTTTCTAGATCGTTTCTTGCTTTGGGTATCAACTGCCGAATAACAACCTAGGAGCAGCCCTCTACATAATTGCTAAAGTTGAATTTACATTTTATATATATTATTACCGTGCTTTATTGTGGGGGAAAAGTGTCGTTACACACCGTGAAGATTTAAACAGAAACTTCTACACTTTCAACAAATACTCTGATAATACCCTCGTCGCCTTAAGATCACTCCTTGCTTTGGTATCAACTGCAGAATGATTACCTCGGAGTAACCATGAATCCACACATTTTCTAGGAATGCATTTGATGAGAGGATAACCCACTATCCTCATGAACATCAGTGCAGAGGTTGTCCGTACAAGCAGAGATGACCTAGATGAAGTTACTGTAAGGTTCATCTAAGAGAAACCCCTTAGTAGTAGGAGGTGGACACAATGCTCCTGGTTTTTTAGTTGACCAAAGAGAAGGAGGAAAGGAGAAAGATTTCCTCCTTCAAGTACAAGAGTTATATAGAGACTACGGCAAGCCGCGGCAAGCTGCGGCAAGCTGCGGCAAGCCAGAGTGATGTCATGATATATATGTATATATGAATAGGGGTTGTATAGTGCATGAAGGGGTGAGTCATGTATTGGACATCAGTTTTTCCCGCCAAAGTGACTTCCAATAGGAGCTAGTGTGTGTGTGTGTTGTCCGGCTATAGACCACGCCCACTCCGGAAGTGAAACTACCATATTAGGGAGTAGTGATACGTTAGTTATTTCATAGTTATGGTGAGTATATATACATATAATAGTAATAGTAATAGTTATTATATTTACGTGGACGTAAATGGGCCCCGTATTTAAGATATGGACCATAAGTAGGTATATATACATACATATATATTGGCAAATCTTGCTGGCGGTATTAACGAACAGTCATTTTCTCCTACCGTGGCAGCTCAATATCTCCCACCGTTGCCGCTCTCGCGTGAGTTTAATGATTATTGTCTCCAGCGAGCGCGAAACGCAACAGGTTATGTAAAAAAAAAAGGCGCGTACACGGTTTAATATATTCATTCGACTAGCATCGGTCGGTCACTCAGTCAACCACAGTGATAACACTGCTAGATATGTCTCCATATCTGTAAATTATTAACAGATTCCGTGAACACTCTCAACGTTTCTATTTAGCGAGCTGAACATGGAGAATACTCGCACACATCTAGGACAATTGTATCAATTACCAGCCATCGTGTTCCTTTAGGCTACCTCTCCAAAAGAGAGAGGGAAAAAAAAAAATATATATATATATATAAAGCAACAAGCTAGAATAACTCAAAGCAATACGCTAATTGGGATGAGCGCTATGGATATTAGTGAGCAGAGTATTTTACAAAAAACCGACCGCAAGGTTAGCATGTCTTATCTTATTCTCTCTCCATCGTTTTTTTTTTTTTAGGATATTAAGATACTCTAATTTTTTTAAATATCAAATTACTTTAGGTGACGTTTGCCGAAGAGTTGGTGACAGTCCATCATTTGGATGATCTTACAGAGGATAGACGCTCAACGTGGATGCAGGTTGCCTGTGACAGGCACAGATTTGCGAGAAGAATAGCAACAACGGCATTAGTTATAGAGCCTATTCTTCAACCGCCAACGTCAAAAGCAGGATAAATAGCGTCTCTTCCAAAAATCGAGAAGGAAACAAGCGCCATAATTAGAGATGTAATAAGTAAAACGAACAAAAACCGCTACTTCTAAAACTATCAAACGTGCGATAAACCTAATACCCAACAAGCCCATGCTGCAATTGACAAACTACCAGTCATACACAACGCGTTTTTTTAAATAATTTTTTCACCTAGCGAAAAACCTACGATCCTCCCTTTACGATTCTGACGTGAACGCTAGACTCGCGATATAACAGTTTGCAACCGATGCCTCCAACTACACATCGTAGAAAAAACTACAATATGGATATTCTCACATGGCGGATTTCTATTAAAATGTTTGCAAAACATATATATTAAAATATAAATTTAAAATGTTGGTTTTATAAAGAAAAGAGCGTCTGTTTTTTTGTGTGTGTGTTATACATTATTCTTATCAGGTTAATACACTTTGTGGGAATCCATAGTGACTCACCAACTTCCAAACCATTCCTCTGTCTAAACTAGCAAATACCGTTTAGTAATCGTTGTTCAATTGTTATACGTAGAGTAGTTATGTGATCAACACATGAGCTGTTCTTCCTAAAAAATACGTGTGCGTCTCTCAAATGTTTCTCTGTGACCTTTCTTAGGCTCTCCAAAATAAATCTACTTAATTTTTTTTATTCATCCTGGCACTGATAGCAGCATAATTCCCATATAATATGTACACCCCTGTAAACTTCCTGTCTAATGGTAGTTGATCATATAACCTTCTTCCGTCCCCCAAATGTTATCTAATAGAGTATGTAACATCATGGTAGAGGTGTTAATACTCCGAAGGAATTTCATCTGGCCCTATGGCTTTACCATTTTTTAATAACTTCTACTGGTAGTATATCTTGAGGATTATTTGAGCCGGGTCTGGTCCAAAAGTTCTTCAAAGTGCTATTTCCATCTCTCTAGGTGTTCCCTTATAGTACTAGGCAGATTTCCTGTCTTATCTCTAATAAAGGCAGCAATCTGTTTACATTTTCCACACAATTTTCTGTGTACGGTTGTACACTGCTTTATAATTCCTTTTATTTGCTGCTTCCTCTGCCTCTTTAGCTAGATCATCTATATATTTCCGCTGGCCACTTTTACTCTCTCCAGAACGATTCTGCGTAATATATTTCTTGACACTGATAACGGCTACCATGGAGCGTCATTCCGCTCTGTCTCTTGCTTTAATGGTGCACGTTGTCATAGGCTGACGTGTTCATCTTTTGATGTTACTCGTCCATGTTAGTCGTGGTCTGCCTCTCCCTCTTTTACTTTGTATTTTCCCCTCCAGGATTACTTTTAGTAGACTGTTGTGACTTTTAACATGGCCCAACAACCGCATTTGTCTTGTTTGAATTGTGCTTAGTAGTTCTCTTTTCGTTGTTAGTTGTTTTAAGACTTCATCGTTGTTTTCTTTTCCTTCCATCCAATTCTACCTATTCTTCTATATACCACATATCAAAGGCTTCAGTTGTCTGTTCAGTTTTCTTGTCTAACGTCCCTGTTTATGCACCATTTAGGAATGTTGAGAAGACAACGTTTTGCTATTCTTAGTTTTAGCCCTGATCTTATTTGCCTTGATGTTAGTATATTTTTCATGGCATTAACGTTATTTTTCACCATTCATATTCTTTTGCTTATTTCAATTTTACATTTTCAATTACTGGTTATAGTATGTACAAGGTAGTTGTAGCTCTGAACTATCTCCAAGTCTATTCCTTCAATTTTGATATCCACTTGCTGGTTTTGAATATTTTCTTTGTTTATTGTCATAGTTTTACTTTCTTTTGATATTCATATCTAATCCATATTTATTTATTTATTTTTTATTATTTTTTTTTTTTGGCTTGTCATGTTTAATTCATTAAGTAATGTTGTAGATCTTTATGATTTTCTGGTACTAATACAGTATCATCAGCATATTTTAGGTTAATGATCATCTCCCCATATTAATGTTTAGGTATGGCATTTATGTGATGTTTTAAAGATTTTCTCGATGTATATACTGCACAAGCATGTTTTACTCCTCTTTTTATAAAATAGGTATCGAGTTCTCTTTGTTATATTTTATTATCGCTGTTTGCCCGCAGTATAAATTATTTATCTCAGTCATCCTTCAAAACTGGGAACTATTGATATGGTGATACGAGGGATCAACAACAATATATTTTTCTGACACCGTAATCTCTGATAAACTCACAGACAGCGTTACGAGTGACGTCGATAATTTTTTTTGTTTGGAAAAGTTGAGATAGTTTAACATCTGTTGAACGGGTTCTTTTCAATATTGGATATTCAGATGAGACCAAAATCAAAGCAGAATCCATAATTACCGAGCTAGGCGAAACACTGAGATGTGCTGTTGGTGACGCATGCGAAAAAGATGATGGTGTTATTGTCGAAACACCATGATGGTTGAGTGAACATGTTGTTGACATGACAGATACGGTTGTCGTTATTGTTGCTGACAACAACAATTTTTTTATTTGGTGATGAGTATGTGAAAGATCGTGATATCATTTGTATCCTAGATGTGTTGAAGCGAAGAGATTTCTATCTTGCAGATACACCTGCAAATGTTCGCCTTTTCCAGCAAAGAGCCTACACAAGGGAGAAGGCTAATGGGTCTGTAATTCTTGGAGATCAATTTTATTTGTGACTTTTCCGAGTCAAGGAATGGTATGTTGAGATCTCCTCCCACACAGATGATGCTTGTCCTAAGTGTCAAATATTGTTAACGAGCCTGAAAAACCAGTCATCGAGGTGGCATTGTCGGCAGGTTTGAAGAAATCAATGTCGAACTCTGATATTGATAAATACATATCTCTCCCCAATTATCATTATAGATATGTCTGACATCATATGGAAGAATATCTAAAGCGTCATCGTCAACTGTTAGTTTTCTTCTTTTCGCAGAACATCCAGTTTCCACTCGATGTGATAGCTCGTTTGTGTGACACCGATGAAGAAGTAGAAGGAGTCTGTATGGGGAACGATGAATACTGCTGTAGTTCGTATGTCAATTGTCGCTACTATTAAACGACGAACTGTAAAGAGGCCGTATGGGTGAGTGGAGGCGATATAGGTAGTGATATTGCATTTTTGGTTTTCTAGATGTTTTTTCTTTAGATTGTTGAGGTGCATTTGCACACGAAATATCACCAATAGTTTTGTTTTCACTAGCAGAAAATCACCATAGACTTTTTTCTCCCACAGAGCCTCATTTCTTATCTTATATCCGAACTTATCTTGGAACTAGTTTCCTGACGTATTTGTGACACAGGTGACTTCCTACCGCTGAGAGTTATTTTCACGATGCATCGTTTAAGAGCTGTTGAACTGGGCTCTTTTCGATATTGGATATTCAGATGAGTCCAGAATCAGGATGAATCCATAATGACTGAGCTACTCGAAACACTGAGATGTGCTGTTGGTGACACATGTGAAAATAGATGATGGCGTTGTTGTCGAAACATCATGATGGTTGAGTGAACATGTTGTTGACATGACAGATACTGTTGTCGTTATTGATGCTGACAACACAGTTTTTTTTTCGGTGATGGGCATGTGAAGGGTTGTATCTCCCTATTAACCGACAACATGGTAAAAACTTGTAGTCGGTGGGTCTGGTGTACGACTCGTTATGACAGAGGCTGACACACTCACAGAGTTTGTAGTGTCAACATAAGAACATACCCAGATTTGTCGACGCATCAGAGATTGTAGGATCACCACAGTTGACATGCTCATGTGCCTCAACACACACTCGATTGTAATGTCTCTGCTCTACATGTATTATCGGTGTTCTTGTAGTCGACACTGTCGCGGTGTGATCGTTCAAGATGTCATAGATGTCGACACACTAGGCTGTAATGTCGGTGATATATGTGATGGTATTGGTGTCGGGAGAATACAATTTGTAATGTCAACTCCCCACATTCTCTCTTATTAACAACTGGTCGAGTCACCTTTCATGATAAGCGTGGTCGGTGACTCACACATTTTATGTTGTTTTAATGGTGTCGAGCAAAATTTAATATCAAAATATATCAAAAAGGTTCAATTTTTTTTTAATGTTGATGTAGTTGTAGTCTTGCGCGCATCAGAATAACGAGATCCCCATCACTGAGACCGGTGTCGACACGCTCTCTGTTTTGTGTGAGATATATCAACTGAACGTATGTTTTGTTTCTACCCTAGCTGTGTTCTAGTAAGTTGGTTTTTTGTGTACCAGATCAACCTTTTATTCATCATCTTCCACAGCAACATTCCTACATAAGGGAGCAGGCAGATGGGTCTGTAATTCTTGGAGATCATTTTTCTTGCGTTTGACTTTTCTGAGTCAAGGTATGGTATGCAGAGATCTCCTCCCAAGCAGATGATACGTGTCCTAAGTGTCAAATATTGTTAACGATCATAAAAAACCAGTCATCGAGGTGGCATTGTCGACAGGCTTGAAGAAATCAATGTCGAACTTTGACATTGACAAATACCTGAACATTGTCCTTCACCCTCATTGTAATGTTTAAGTAAGATTTCCTGAAATGAAATTCGACATCTAGGTGAGCATCGCGTCAAACATATCCTAGGCTGTGATTGAGCTCGATGTTTTACATCCCCTTTGACTGGAGGATGATGAGCCTGTAAATCACGGAAGCCGTGTTGTCATCGAACGGTCAAGGTATGGTATGTAGAGATCTCCTTCCAGGTAGATAATTCATGTCTTGAGTGTCAAATTCGGTTAACGATCCTGAAAAAAGACATGATGACGGAATCCTCGAGGTGTGAGCAATATTGTTATAAGACCATGATTAGCATGTACCATACCAACGGACGTAGACAATCATCATGCCCGACCACATTTGTCTGTCCACACTGCAACTTATCAGTTCAGTTGTTGAGTGTTTTCCATCTTCTCTCTTTATCGAACACGATCTTTCATTCTTTTTTATTTTGCCACTTGTAACCAAGTATTCGAACTTTCCTTTTTTTTCATGATGTGCCTATAAAACATCGATTGTTACTTTCGACTGTTGATTAAGAGCTCTCTTTTTGTGTTGGACTGTTTTCAAACATTCAGGGAACGCTCAAATTCTTCTGAGAAAGGCCACATATGCGGCCTCTAAGCGATTTTTCATTTGGTTGTCTGCTGACCAGCGATGTCACCACCACCTCATGTATACTTGACTCTGACAGGCGATTTTGTGAAAAATAAGAGGGAAGCAAGTAGGTATGAACGCCGTATACAAACAAGACATGAGAATCTGTGGCAAAATCAATCTAGCCAGGGGTCTGATGGTGACATATATCGAATGATTTGACATGAACCCTCTACTTTTCAACATCTTCACTTTTAAAAGTAACAGGGGAATCGACTAAGGTATAGATAGCATACTACCCAAAACCGGCGCTTTTTTATTCTGCTGCGAAGATAGAGATAGTGGACACGATGTACGTACACGAGCAGTAGACTGAACTTACCCAATTGTTCAAAAGACTTGAGCAATTGAGTGAGAATCGAACACTGGTGAACCAGACAAAGACGACTTCAAATTTGTATCTCTCCGATCAAAGAGATTGTGAACACACTTTCAAAACTTCCACAAGTTGATTCAGAAACTATCGCGATGACCCGCGAAACACGGGTGAGTCGAAAAAAAAAAAAAAAAAAAAAAAAAAAAAAAAAAAAAAAAACACGAGCCATATTACGACCACCAATCAATTCAACCATTCCAACAAAACTAGCATCTGGCATTTTCCCGTTACAACCGAATGTCTGGTGACGAATCGCAAACATATATTTACAACACCGCTAGTCCAGCGTCATTACCGAACAACAAGTGTCCTTCAACCAAGAAAAAATGTTGATCATGTTGATGTCGCAGTCGTCGTGTGGTGGTTACATTGTTAAATTTTGCTCGACACCATTAAAACAACATAAAATGTGTGAGTCACCGACCACGCTTATCATGAAAGGTGACTCGACCAGTTGTTAATAAGAGAGAATGTGGGGAGTTGACATTACAAATTGTATTCTCCCGACACCAATACCATCACATATATCACCGACATTACAGCCTAGTGTGTCGACATCTATGACATCTTGAACGATCACACCGCGACAGTGTCGACTACAAGAACACCGATAATACATGTAGAGCAGAGACATTACAATCGAGTGTGTGTTGAGGCACATGAGCATGTCAACTGTGGTGATCCTACAATCTCTGATGCGTCGACAAATCTGGGTATGTTCTTATGTTGACACTACAAACTCTGTGAGTGTGTCAGCCTCTGTCATAACGAGTCGTACACCAGACCCACCGACTACAAGTTTTTACCATGTTGTCGGTTAATAGGGAGATACAACCCTTCACATGCCCATCACCGAAAAAAAAACTGTGTTGTCAGCATCAATAACGACAACAGTATCTGTCATGTCAACAACATGTTCACTCAACCATCATGATGTTTCGACAACAACGCCATCATCTATTTTCACATGTGTCACCAACAGCACATCTCAGTGTTTCGAGTAGCTCAGTCATTATGGATTCATCCTGATTCTGGACTCATCTGAATATCCAATATCGAAAAGAGCCCAGTTCAACAGCTCTTAAACGATGCATCGTGAAAATAACTCTCAGCGGTAGGAAGTCACCTGTGTCACAAATACGTCAGGAAACTAGTTCCAAGATAAGTTCGGATATAAGATAAGAAATGAGGCTCTGTGGGAGAAAAAAGTCTATGGTGATTTTCTGCTAGTGAAAACAAAACTATTGGTGATATTTCGTGTGCAAATGCACCTCAACAATCTAAAGAAAAAACATCTAGAAAACCAAAAATGCAATATCACTACCTATATCGCCTCCACTCACCCATACGGCCTCTTTACAGTTCGTCGTTTAATAGTAGCGACAATTGACATACGAACTACAGCAGTATTCATCGTTCCCCATACAGACTCCTTCTACTTCTTCATCGGTGTCACACAAACGAGCTATCACATCGAGTGGAAACTGGATGTTCTGCGAAAAGAAGAAAACTAACAGTTGACGATGACGCTTTAGATATTCTTCCATATGATGTCAGACATATCTATAATGATAATTGGGGAGAGATATGTATTTATCAATATCAGAGTTCGACATTGATTTCTTCAAACCTGCCGACAATGCCACCTCGATGACTGGTTTTTCAGGCTCGTTAACAATATTTGACACTTAGGACAAGCATCATCTGTGTGGGAGGAGATCTCAACATACCATTCCTTGACTCGGAAAAGTCACAAATAAAATTGATCTCCAAGAATTACAGACCCATTAGCCTTCTCCCTTGTGTAGGCTCTTTGCTGGAAAAGGCGAACATTTGCAGGTGTATCTGCAAGATAGAAATCTCTTCGCTTCAACACATCTAGGATACAAATGATATCACGATCTTTCACATACTCATCACCAAATAAAAAAATTGTTGTTGTCAGCAACAATAACGACAACCGTATCTGTCATGTCAACAACATGTTCACTCAACCATCATGGTGTTTCGACAATAACACCATCATCTTTTTCGCATGCGTCACCAACAGCACATCTCAGTGTTTCGCCTAGCTCGGTAATTATGGATTCTGCTTTGATTTTGGTCTCATCTGAATATCCAATATTGAAAAGAACCCGTTCAACAGATGTTAAACTATCTCAACTTTTCCAAACAAAAAAAAATTATCGACGTCACTCGTAACGCTGTCTGTGAGTTTATCAGAGATTACGGTGTCAGAAAAATATATTGTTGTTGATCCCTCGTATCACCATATCAATAGTTCCCAGTTTTGAAGGATGACTGAGATAAATAATTTATACTGCGGGCAAACAGCGATAATAAAATATAACAAAGAGAACTCGATACCTATTTTATAAAAAGAGGAGTAAAACATGCTTGTGCAGTATATACATCGAGAAAATCTTTAAAACATCACATAAATGCCATACCTAAACATTAATATGGGGAGATGATCATTAACCTAAAATATGCTGATGATACTGTATTAGTACCAGAAAATCATAAAGATCTACAACATTACTTAATGAATTAAACATGACAAGCCAAAAAAAAAATAATAAAAAATAAATAAATAAATATGGATTAGATATGAATATCAAAAGAAAGTAAAACTATGACAATAAACAAAGAAAATATTCAAAACCAGCAAGTGGATATCAAAATTGAAGGAATAGACTTGGAGATAGTTCAGAGCTACAACTACCTTGTACATACTATAACCAGTAATTGAAAATGTAAAATTGAAATAAGCAAAAGAATATGAATGGTGAAAAATAACGTTAATGCCATGAAAAATATACTAACATCAAGGCAAATAAGATCAGGGCTAAAACTAAGAATAGCAAAACGTTGTCTTCTCAACATTCCTAAATGGTGCATAAACAGGGACGTTAGACAAGAAAACTGAACAGACAACTGAAGCCTTTGATATGTGGTATATAGAAGAATAGGTAGAATTGGATGGAAGGAAAAGAAAACAACGATGAAGTCTTAAAACAACTAACAACGAAAAGAGAACTACTAAGCACAATTCAAACAAGACAAATGCGGTTGTTGGGCCATGTTAAAAGTCACAACAGTCTACTAAAAGTAATCCTGGAGGGGAAAATACAAAGTAAAAGAGGGAGAGGCAGACCACGACTAACATGGACGAGTAACATCAAAAGATGAACACGTCAGCCTATGACAACGTGCACCATTAAAGCAAGAGACAGAGCGGAATGACGCTCCATGGTAGCCGTTATCAGTGTCAAGAAATATATTACGCAGAATCGTTCTGGAGAGAGTAAAAGTGGCCAGCGGAAATATATAGATGATCTAGCTAAAGAGGCAGAGGAAGCAGCAAATAAAAGGAATTATAAAGCAGTGTACAACCGTACACAGAAAATTGTGTGGAAAATGTAAACAGATTGCTGCCTTTATTAGAGATAAGACAGGAAATCTGCCTAGTACTATAAGGGAACACCTAGAGAGATGGAAATAGCACTTTGAAGAACTTTTGGACCAGACCCGGCTCAAATAATCCTCAAGATATACTACCAGTAGAAGTTATTAAAAAATGGTAAAGCCATAGGGCCAGATGAAATTCCTTCGGAGTATTAACACCTCTACCATGATGTTACATACTCTATTAGATAACATTTGGGGGACGGAAGAAGGTTATATGATCAACTACCATTAGACAGGAAGTTTACAGGGGTGTACATATTATATGGGAATTATGCTGCTATCAGTGCCAGGATGAATAAAAAAAATTAAGTAGATTTATTTTGGAGAGCCTAAGAAAGGTCACAGAGAAACATTTGAGAGACGCACACGTATTTTTTAGGAAGAACAGCTCATGTGTTGATCACATAACTACTCTACGTATAACAATTGAACAACGATTACGAAACGGTATTTGCTAGTTTAGACAGAGGAATGGTTTGGAAGTTGGTGAGTCACTATGGATTCCCACAAAGTGTATTAACCTGATAAGAATAATGTATAACACACACACACAAAAACAGACGCTCTTTTCTTTATAAAACCAACATTTTAAATTTATATTTTAATATATATGTTTTGCAAACATTTTAATAGAAATCCGCCATGTGAGAATATCCATATTGTAGTTTTTCTACGATGTGTAGTTGGAGGCATCGGTTGCAAACTGTTATATCGCGAGTCTAGCGTTCACGTCAGAATCGTAAAGGGAGGATCGTAGGTTTTTCGCTAGGTGAAAAAATTATTTTAAAAAACGCGTTGTGTATGACTGGTAGTTTGTCAATTGCAGCATGGGCTTGTTGGGTATTAGGTTTATCGCACGTTTGATAGTTTTAGAAGTTGCGGTTTTTGTTCGTTTTACTTATTACATCTCTAATTATGGCGCTTGTTTCCTTCTCGATTTTTGGAAGAGACGCTATTTATCCTGCTTTTGACGTTGGCGGTTGAAGAATAGGCTCTATAACTAATGCCGTTGTTGCTATTCTTCTCGCAAATCTGTGCCTGTCACAGGCAACCTGCATCCACGTTGAGCGTCTATCCTCTGTAAGATCATCCAAATGATGGACTGTCACCAACTCTTCGGCAAACGTCACCTAAAGTAATTTGATATTTAAAAAAATTAGAGTATCTTAATATCCTAAAAAAAAAAAACGATGGAGAGAGAATAAGATAAGACATGCTAACCTTGCGGTCGGTTTTTTGTAAAATACTCTGCTCACTAATATCCATAGCGCTCATCCCAATTAGCGTATTGCTTTGAGTTATTCTAGCTTGTTGCTTTATATATATATATATATATATATTTTTTTCCCTCTCTCTTTTGGAGAGGTAGCCTAAAGGAACACGATGGCTGGTAATTGATACAATTGTCCTAGATGTGTGCGAGTATTCTCCATGTTCAGCTCGCTAAATAGAAACGTTGAGAGTGTTCACGGAATCTGTTAATAATTTACAGATATGGACACATATCTAGCAGTGTTATCACTGTGGTTGACTGAGTGACCGACCGATGCTAGTCGAATGAATATATTAAACCGTGTACGCGCCTTTTTTTTTTACATAACCTGTTGCGTTTCGCGCTCGCTGGAGACAATAATCATTAAACTCACGCGAGAGCGGCAACGGTGGGAGATATTGAGCTGCCACGGTAGGAGAAAATGACTGTTCGTTAATACCGCCAGCAAGATTTGCCAATATATATGTATGTATATATACCTACTTATGGTCCATATCTTAAATACGGGGCCCATTTACGTCCACGTAAATATAATAACTATTACTATTACTATTATATGTATATATACTCACCATAACTATGAAATAACTAACGTATCACTACTCCCTAATATGGTAGTTTCACTTCCGGAGTGGGCGTGGTCTATAGCCGGACAACACACACACACACTAGCTCCTATTGGAAGTCACTTTGGCGGGAAAAACTGATGTCCAATACATGACTCACCCCTTCATGCACTATACAACCCCTATTCATATATACATATATATCATGACATCACTCTGGCTTGCCGCAGCTTGCCGCAGCTTGCCGCGGCTTGCCGTAGTCTCTATATAACTCTTGTACTTGAAGGAGGAAATCTTTCTCCTTTCCTCCTTCTCTTTGGTCAACTAAAAAACCAGGAGCATTGTGTCCACCTCCTACTACTCCCCTTTCACATTCACTGGAAGATACTGTAATTGTGTCCAAAGTGTGCTTTAGAGGAAGTTGTATTTCTGGGAATTTATTTTTTTAAAGATATTCGCGAGAACCATGAAGTATATTTTTTTATGTCAATGGATCGGAATTTCATTTTTATAAAAAAAAAAAAAAAATGCCGGTCCTGAGTATTGTCGCTAACCGCCAGAAGAAAAAAAAATAATAAAGGCCCTGGCAATATTTATTATTGAATAATTAATGATCAATAAAACTTAATTATCTCAGTCTGATCAGATTTAATGTAAAGTCTTGTCTGAGCAGGGCGTGTCCCAGTTAGAGAACCGTCCCTTCCCAGAACAACAGGGACGTGAGGTTAGCAAAGATAGCGGCGCTTTATTTACGCTGGTAGGTTGTGTAAACGTTTGCCATTCTTGGCTCTGCATTGCCCTCGTAACTGGAGACTGATAACAAGGCCTGTGCCACATACTGTGAGCGTACTGCCTCTGCTCGTTAGTTTATGCAACTCTCATTTCTTTTTTAATATCACGGACATATAAGCTTGCTGTCCTCAATTTTCGTACTATAGACGTATTGATTGTTCAATGCAGTTCGCTCCTAATAAACACAGTTTGCTTCGTGGTTCTGTATGAAATAACTCTTTACTGAAATAACAATTATTTTGTGATTTGGTCAGTTAATGTTCTTTTGAGCAGTACATTTACTGTGTATTTATGCAACTAAAATTAGCAAAATTAACAAATAAAACCCCACGTTGTTTCGGGGATTTAAAAACAAAACAATTTTGAAGTACAAGCAACGAGTACATTGTTAAACATTTAATTACAAGTTTTGTGCCGTAAAATAAAGGAAAGAAAAATCAGATTGTGAATTGTGATGTTTTTGTTACACATTTCAACAGACTATATTCAGATGGTTTAACAGATACAATTATTGTGTAAACAGGTATTTATATTTTAATTTTACTCTTCACGATATAAAAAATGGATAGTTTAATTCATTACTTCTGAACAAATCTTTGACCGTACTTGTGTTAGAAAATAATTGTTTGCCTCATTATTGATATTAATATTCTAGCTTCATTATTTATGTAAGCATTTCTATTTATCTAGCAAATATGACTCCATTATTATATTGGTTTCATTATTTGCGTAAGTAAATCATATTTGCAGAACTATAGATATGTGACTTTACATAAATAAATTAGTGAGTTTATTATTTGTGCAAAAATGATCTACTGTGATCTAAATGAATTGTACAACTAGATATTTTATTTCAATATTTCTGCAAATGAGACCTTGACTTAGCTCTTTGTGAAAGCATATCTTTGAATTGGCATCACAGTTGTGTTAGTCTTAGTTGCTTGGAAGTCATTTGTTTCCGTTTGTGCAGGTTAGCACCGATTTTATTCTTCACACACATAAACAGCAAGAACGACTGACCATTCAGAAATTGCTGAAACGTTTTGTACTAGTGAACTAATACAACACAACTTACGGACATTATGAGGTGAGAGGATGTCCTATTGACAAAATCATCTAGTGGGCGCAGGTTCGAATCAAGGTATGATCAAAAAAGTGTTTTTTTCTTCTCTTTCTCTCAATAGAAGATAGAAGAGAAACCGGAAAACCACGTGGCGACTTCACTGGGTATGTGATATTTAATCTCCGTCACTATAGTTCCCTAAAACGTGCGGATCCCTGAAATTGGTTTAATGTCGTAATGACGTCATCAGATATGCAGTTTATTTCCGAGTTGTGTTCGTAACCTAATGCTAGAGTCACGAGTACACTTGCGTGAAAGACATCGCAAGCGATACCAACTTTTTAGGTTGATTTACTGGCAGTGTACCGTAATTCAAAGCCTCTTGTGCCAAGGCGCTGTGTCGAGGAGTACTGGTTCGATCCTGCTTCTTTGCTGTCTATTGTTCTTTGTTTATTTCCTGTTCAGTGTTTGTGGATTTTTCCGAGTGTTGTAAAATGCATCTTTCACTGAAATGATTCGTTGGTTTTGTTCCGTGAATGATATTCGCTAGTTAATCCTGATGTGAAATAAATAAAAGTATATCAGTCTAACTTAGGAAATATCTTTAAAGTGAAGAAAAGTAAAAGCAATAGTCATTAACTTCAAAGTGAAGCGGTCAGGAAATGTTTATATATTTATTCCCTAACATATTTCGTGAACAACCAGGTATTTTTGCTTCTTCTTGTAGACAAGCTTGTCTATGTTTATATGTCTATGCTCCCAACCTTGGCCTCGTGTTTATAATTCACTTTGTTTATTCTTTTCATGCTTCCAGACTCTTAATTATGAGCCCTTGTTCAGAACTTGAGCTCTTCGTGTGTTTATGTAGAATCGTTATTCATCATCATTTAGTGCCGTCTCCGCATCGAAGTCTGGTTACCATGGAGCGCCATTTCGCTCTGTCTATTTCATTTGATGGTGCAGGTTGTCATCGGCTGACTTGTCCATCTTTTGATATCACTCTTCCATATTAGTCTGGCCTGCCTCTTTTACCTTGTCTTTTTCCTTCCAAGATTACTTTTAGTAGGCTGCTGTGTCTTTTAACATGTCCCAACAATCTCATCTGTCTTGCTTGAATTGTATTTAGTATTTCTCTTGTTATTTTTAGTTTTTTTTTAAGACTTCATCGTTTGTTTTCTTTTCTTTCTATTCAATTTTCCATACTCTTCAATTAATCCACATTTCAAAGGCTTAAATTTTCTGTTCTTTTTTTCTTGTCTATAATGTACATGTTTCTGCAACATATAGGAATGTTGAGATGATATAAAATTTTGCTATTCTTAGTTTTAGCCGTGATGTTATTTTTTTTAAAATAATAGTATATTTTTCATGGCATTAAAATTACTTTTTGTCACTCCTACTATCGTTATTACCTTGTTTCATTCTGCATTACTCATACAATCAGACCAGCTAGTCAATGTGCTAAGATTGCAATATGTTTTCATTTGAAATGACCAGGCTTCTATGCTATCAGTGTCCTTATGTTGCATCATCATGTTGCGTGTTGTGTTTGCAAAGTTAAAATTCCCTGTCGCAGTTTATAAGAAAAAATCATCTGGATCGTGACTTCAAGAATTAGACTGAATATAGAAAATTATACAATAACATTTGGGCTGGGAGGAAGGAATTAAGGTCAAGTTTAGAAGATAAGACACACAAAACAAATGAGAAGAAACTTTGCAATATAAATGTGCTTTGCTCATTATACCGTTGGATCTGTCAATCAACTATTAGCAGAATCACCTACGAGAGAATCGTCTATTGCAAAACATCGTCTAGCAGTGACTCAAAAATAGTTGCTTCCGAAAGTATGTGACGTCAAAGACAATCTAACAAACATGTATATACAGATAAATATCCACATACACAATTATGACACAATTTTGCGCAATATTTATCCTCTCTTTTATCAATATTTTTTTTTCCACAGCTGATTTTGTAGCGACTCTCTTTAGCGTAATATCATTAGTCTCATTAGCTGTAATTGGGATTATCAACATCCTTATGCAGGAGTGCATCAACATGGCCTTATGTGACCTTGTTATCGGACTAATTGTTGATGACATTACATTTTTCTTAATTGCTCGTTGCTATAGACCAACTGTACCTCTACCCTGCGCATATTTTTTTTGCATTTCTTATCTTTATCTAATTCCACCTCGCTCCCATTTCGGATAATTTTCCTTGATAAAGCTTCAATCTGCAGATTCAACTACCGTATGTGGCAATGTTTGTTTTCTCACACAGGACTAACAATATGGTTGCTATTTTTATTCTTGTTATGTGTCAAAGCCACGAACTTACTATAAGGAGAACATAATAACAACTCTTGGCTACGAGCAACTTCTGTCTTACAGGAAGATCTAGATTATTCTGGAAGAAGCAAAACAAAAGATAAGGTAGCAATTAAAAATAAATATCGTGTTGACTCAGATCATATGGTGCGTAGCACATTGAAATCACATTTCGGGGACAGGCTGGTCTTGAGGCAAGACTCCGGCTTTGAGACAGAGAGGTTGTGGGTTCAAATCCCGGCTGCACCGGTTGGGATTTTTATTTATGATCTCTCTCTGCAGCAACCACCCCTGGTCTCAGCAGTGAGGCCCGGCTTGAAACGTCAATTACTCATCGACGGAAAAATTATGAGTACTTCTGAAAACGGTACGTGCGGAGAGAAACCCCTGTGCACATGGCTGCCAGGGAAAAACGGATTAACACGCAAAAATCAGTTCCGAGTCTCTAGAGACTTCATCAGAAGTAAAAGCTGGCGAACAAAAAAAAAATCACATCTGGCTAAAATGTGTAGGAATATAAAGAGAAGTAAATGATTGATAGCGTTAGAATGTCATTATTTTGTCTTCTTTTACTATTATGTCTAATCTGACATTCAGTCTTAGTGTCTTACAATGTTGATTGTTTTTTTTATCACCATTTTTTATATGAAAGATAACTTCTTTCTGATATTTGTTTCTCTTATAAATGCATGTACAAATTAGGCGCATGTTTTGTAATATTTATCATTGCATAATATCAATTATACCAACACAATTAAGTTCGGCTTTAAAAGTACAGTCATTGCAAACTAGGGTGACTGTAATGTCACTGGAATGTATTATCTTTCTTGCCTTGAAATAAATAGTACTTCCACACGTAATGTTTACTTTCAAAGCAGACAAGCCGTTACTGGAATGTTTGTCTATGATTTAGCTTCAGTACGATAATGCGAACATTATATTTGACTTAGCTGATTTAATTGTTTAAATAGAAGCATGTTGGACACCAAGAATGAATTGTTCACAATATGTCTCCATTCTTCCTCTTCTGTGAATATAATTGGATTTTTTACAGTGTTCTTCCTGCAAGTCTTTGATGTAATCAAATTAATCCCTCCTTTCTCTCCAACTCTGCTAACAACAGTGCATGTAATGGTAAATAATAATGTTCAGTAGTATATAATGTTGTCTCTGAATTGTTAAAAGTCACAGATTTATATGTTCCCTTTCTCAACGTGGATTTTCTTATTGGGAAACAACTTATAGAAAGTTTCCAGTAATAGTAAATTCTGGGATCTTGTACCTACCTCCACGTATTTTTAGAATCCTTCCCTTCTTACGGTTTTCACACCTTGGTTTTCACGCCATCAATTTCAATCCACTCGTTGCCTGACCAAGCTCTGTGGCTGACCAAGCACTGGACTTCAGGGAAGTGACTTATTTTACTTTTTTGAGAGTCTAGCATGTTATAGCTAAATAGTAATAAAAATAATAGTTAAATTTCTGTATATCAGCACAATATATATATTATTGTGTTTTTGCTTTTGTTCCTGCTGAAGGCCTTTTGGCTGAAACGGCGTTCTACTTTTTTTTTATTTCTCACCTACGTAAAGCTGTTACCATACCATATTTTTTTCTGTTTTTTTAATTTTCATTATCATTTTTACAGCAGTTTCACGTTTCTATGGATATTGATGCATCTTTATGCCTTTACACATTGTTAAACGGAGACAAGGCGCCTAACATAAATAGAGCTGGATGTTCGTTGCAACTCATAGCTAATGGTTTGCGCCAGGAACCAGAACCATTCAGACCCTACTCCACCTCTTCGCGGTGCCTCTAGAAATTAACTAAACTTCTAGCCTATCCAAGTGAGTAAGGTTCGATGAGGGAAGGCAGCCGGAGCTCAAAAATGCCACGCAGAGCTCGGATGTGTTGGACTCAAAGGTGTAAATAAGTTACAACACAGCGAATCTACGTCTACTTAACGCCATCTTACGGGCCGATGACGAAGTGGACTGTCAATTCCTTCAGCAGGCTTCTCATTACATGACCAAAAAATGATGATTGTTTCTCTTAATATTGGAAATTAGCTCACTTTACTTTGGCCTCTTTCAGAACGTTTTCATTACTCTTGTTAGCTGTCCATGGAACTCAACATTCTTCTGTGAAACCACATTTCTACAGCCTCCAGTGATTTTCTAGTCTGTTGTCCTTTGTCCAAATTCACATCCATATGTTAAGACTGGCTCTATATAACATTTAAGAACCATTTTTTTCTTTATTCTATTGTCAAAATTGTCAAAACAGATATGGGATTTTTCATAAGAATATTGAAAGTTCCCTGGATAGCTAAAAAGGCCAATGAAGAAATTCTCAAAGAGGCCAACACGAAAATGGAACTCCTAATAAATATCTGAAAGAAACAATCAACATTTTTTGGGCACATCATAAGAAGAGGAAAGTTGGAATACTTGGTTACAACTGACAAAATAAAATAAAAGAGAGATCGCGGACGTCAAAGAGAGAAAATACTGGATAGCTTGGTGTCATAGCATGAAAAACAGTCAAAATCAGAACTGATACGATGTAGTGTAGATAGAAGATTGTGGAATGAAATGATCGCCTACGCCATCCGGTATGGCACATGATGATAATGGAGATGTTTATCAAAATGGAAGAAAGAAGACAAGCGAAGAACACTGCCAGATACAAGGGAATTGATATTGAAATACGGAAATGTGCAAAAAGGCAAAAGAAGGCTGGCTCTGCCAAAGATGTCTAGAAATCGAAACTATGGAAAATAAAAGAAGATTTAAGAGGGATACACACAGAAATAAAGAGAATGACTAGTAAAAATAAAAGAAGCCACAGAAAGTGTATGTATTGCAAACAAAAAAGGAAAAATGCTAATATACAGCAAAGATATAATCAATAGATGGCAGGAATATATGACATAGTTAATTTATGATGAAAGGGAAAAGAAACCAATTATAAAATATACACCAGTAGATTAAAATTAATATCGGAAGTGGAAAACGCTATACAAACAATGAAAAAGGAAAAAGCTACAGGGCCTGATAACAAACCGATGGAGATGCTAAAGGAGCTAGAAGAGTTTGGCACTGAAATGATCACAAACAAATGCAACGACATATACCATACAGGACACATACCAAATGAACTAAAAACATCAACTTTCATTGAATTGCCTAAAATAATTGATGCAGTTGAATGCTGCGATTTTAGAAGCCTAATGAGCCATGTAACAAAATCTTGCTAAAAGTTATACGAGGAAAGATTAAAAATAAAATCAAATTGAATTAGAACACAAATTTTGATTAAAAAAGACCAGTGGGACAAAAAAAAGCCATATTCTACATGAGGTCATTAATCGAAAAGTACACAAAAATAAACAAATCAATATATGACTGCTTCATAGACTACACCAAAGCTTTTGATAGAATACACGATAAACAACCTGTAGACGGCTTAAAAGACATCACTGACACGCTACACTAATACTCACGAACAACAACCGTATTGTGTTGGCACATTCTACCAAATGACGATATGAGTAGAAAAGCGCGTAAGCAGGCGTATCACAACATTTACGCCCTACACACATACGCGCGATCGCATACACACACACACACACACACACACACACACACACACACACACACACACACATTTCTTTCCGTACATCACAAAAGGTACGTACTCCTGTTCAAATCCATTTGTAATATCTTCGTTGTTGTTTTTTTTTATTTTTGAGAAAATGTCGGTTTCGGCAGCGAGTGAGACACCCTACGTGTCTGTTACCATTTCTAGTTTTCTGACAGTAGAAAGACTCAAATTAGCATGATATAAATAATCCATCCTCTATTTACAAATTATGAGTATTCTCAATATAAACAATAATGCTATAACAATTTAAAACACCAATAGTGATTAATAACTGTTAGACGTCACTTAAGTTCCTGTTTTCTTCATTTTAAAATACAATTTGTATCATAATTCCAGAACTGATTCTTATAGACTCAATGGAGGCGAAGGCGCGCCTACCAGCACCAGAGCTGGAAGTTGTCAGCGACCCACAGCTGATGGCTTGCGCCAGGATCGGTGAACCAAAACCATCCATACCCTGCTCCACCTCTCCGAGGTGCCTCCAGTAACAGAATAACCTGTCTAGTCTGGCCAAGCGTGCAGGGATCGAAGAGGGAAGACAACCTGGTACTCAAAAATGTCGTGCTGAAGTCGGATGTGTTGGGCCGAAAGGCGCAAATATAACAGTTATACTGCAAACCACAACACAACGCAGATACGTCCACTACGTCCTTGTAAGGGCGGATGATGAAGAGGAATATTCTAGTCTACCATGATACTCTAGAATACTTTAGTCATCGGGCGAACACCAACCAACCACCAACCATAATTCCAGAAGTTGACAGAAGCATCCAGATATGTTTGGTATGTTTACCCAGACTGACTCCTACTGATAACATGGCGTCGTTACTTGCCCGCTAAATGAAAACAAGACATAAGCAATATATTCTGCAAGATTTAATCATTTAATTAAAATGTAGCATGCGATTCTTTGACATAATTATGTCTTTTCACTGCTGTGTGTAATTGATCTGACAACACAGTATGTAAAGCTAACATAATGAAAAATGCACGAACGCGTTCCTCTCGTGCAGTTCTCACTTGTACATTGAGAACTAATTAAATGAATTATACGAACTTTTACTCAACAAAATGTAAAATAGCCATTTAAAATGTAAATTTATTATTGTGTATTCATTAATGGTCGTTTGACGACTCTTAATTATGAGATATCGTGTTGCATTTGTAGTGTGTAGGTAAGTGGATTAAATAGGTTGTTTTCCAGTAAGGTGTACGCCTAGTAACTTCCAGGTAAAATCAGTGAATTTTTCCTATAGGGGGTGACATTTTAAAAGAAATTGTACAGTGATGTGGCGATTCTAATGAGTCATTTCTGTTTTTATTTTTATTTTTTTCCCCTCAAAATTGCACTTGTTTTCTGGTTTTTGAAATTTTCTGAAACATAAAAAAATTATCATTAGCTAAACATGTTGTAATACTTACTGAAATATGTATCTCTCCAAACCCTGTAATTCTCTTTGTAGACATTCATGTAGACAGAAAGGTTTTTTTTTCTATTGGGGTAAAGGGGGGAGGAAAGGGGGGGGAGGGAGGGAAGGGGGGGGGGTGAAATAAAAATCCCGAGTCTCACAACATGGCGACTGCTTTCACCAAGCGGCCTTTATCCCTCTTGTCCTGTCGTGAACTCCCCCACATGCACCAGCTATGGTATTAATATGTGTCGTAAAGATAGATAAATGATTTCAATGATAGTGCGGGTTTTTTTTTTTAAAGGTTTTCCGAAATCGCAGCACACACTGTGGTCTTTGATATTTCTATAATAGTTCTTTCATTTGCTCAACTTGAGCACATAACCTAGTTTTGTATCCATCTCCTATATGAATAGGCATGCAATCTTACCTACATTTTTACAATCGTCACTAGAAAATAGGAAAATCCGTTCCCTCCATCTGTGTTTAAGGCCGAGTGTTTAAGGCCATCCGTGTTTAAGGCCGAGTGTTTAAGGCCATGTGTGTTTAAGGCCGAGTGTTTAAGGCCATCCGTGTTTAAGGCCGAGTGTTTAAGGCCATGTGTGTTTAAGGCCGAGTGTTTAAGGCCATCCGTGTTTAAGGCCGAGTGTTTAAGGCCATCCGTGTTTAAGGCCGAGTGTTTAAGGCCGAGTGTTTAAGGCCATCCGTGTTTAAGGCCGAGTGTTTAAGGCCATGTGTGTTTAAGGCCGAGTGTTTAAGGCCTTTGTGCATAAGGCAGGTGCTCTAACACCAACTCTACAACAAACCATTTTGTAGGGGAGACGATAAAAGTGCATTTTTAAATAACATCTTCTTCTTTGTTGTTATCGAATACTGATGTCTCGGAGTGAAAAGGGGCAGATAACGCGGCTTGACAGAAACTAGAGACACAACGCATCCACGCCCGCCTGATGGGTGAACGACGACGAAGATAGTTTGTGGCTCTTATAACACTGTAGACAGCCTGGTGGCGTAATGGTTAGCGTGCCCGCATTTCAATCTGAAGGTTCGTGGTTTAAATACAAATTGTTCAAAACTGCTTTCCAAACCTAGAAAGCTCTCAGGGTCTACCCAGCCACTTTTAATTGGTTCGAATTATATTTTTTTAGGAAGGATAAGCGATGAGGAAATTATCTGGTCACGTGCCTTGTGTTGTTACTTAAGTCAGAAACACTTCATAACCAAATGGTAGTTGCTATGTGTTTATCTTTACCTTTACTTAACAAAGACAATGAGCAGGGATCGATCCTAACCGACGGCTTCCACATTCACCCAGCCTTAAATGGGTACAGGATTTTTTTTCTGGGAAAGTAAAGTGGCACGGGCGTAATACCGGCCACATTACCCCAAAAATCATGTGCAGAAGGTCTGTAAAATTTATGGTCACTAACCCCATATTCCTTATACGCCACTTGGCGTGACGGGGGTACTTTACTTTTTTTTCTTTTACTTAACAAAGCACAATATTTATATGCATGTTAACACCAATCCCCGGTATTATTACACAATTTTGTGTAAACTATTATTTTCCTTTATTCTTGACATTATCAAGTGAAATGACCGCTATAGATCATCGGCTAACATCTGCTATTGTATTTAATTTAATTTTTTTTTCTGCATAACTCTTAATTTGACAATTTGAAAAAAAAAACTGTTAAAAGTAAACTATTACCAATCTACAAGCGATGATTGCAATTCAGATCATCTTTGTTTCTCCTGTTTTGTGCATACTGTGAAGAAAAAAAGCATTTTAACTTAAGCAATTATTGTATGTTTTGCAGTTACATTGAACTTATAACTTTAATCTCATCTGTAGAATATTGGATAGTTGGTTCCTCTTATAGCTTGTGGAATGTAATACAAATTGTAAATAATGTTACTTTCTTGTTGCCGAGTTTCTAATTTTCTACATTGTTTCTAGATAATGAATCATATTCTCACAAACCACTTGGTCCCTTGCTATCTGTTACACACCTGACTGGGCTACCAACGTTTTGACAACTCGTGTTCGATTCCCTCTGAAAGCGGTGTGAATTGTAATCGTGGTTAGAAAACAAAATGCTCCCACGGTCGATCCAGCTGCTGGGAGAAATGGGTACTATGGTACTCTGTGAAGGCGACGAATGCCGCCTCGCATCGTGAGTTTGGATGCTTGATGCGACATTATCCAGAAGTCTCCGAACACTTCTGGATAGGCGGTCAGTCACTGTATGAGTGAAAACTCGCGTGCTAAAACGCCGATTCAAGTCTCGTACTTTACCTTTATCCGTTACACTTTTACAAAGTTTAGTTGTTAATTTTGCATTGACAATAACGTAGTCGTTCAATTTTCTAACGTTAGAAAGAGACCAGATTTGTGTATTTATAGATAAAATGCCCGTTGTATTTTCTTGATTCTCTCATTTAAGACCAAAGATGTAACGAATGTGTGCTGCCAGTCATTGGGCACGTGATGTTGCCAAGGTCAATCCAACCAGTGGTGATCAAGACCGTACTGACCTTTATCTTTCAATATTTTTAACACTCTCTTATGTATCTCCCAGTTGTGTCTCTCAATTCTAATTATATCTACACATTTCCCAATATTCTCCTTCCTTTAGCACCCTTTCTCCCACTCTCACGTTAGATTTCGAACAAAGCCGACCAGGTTGTATTCTGATTAAACTCTAAGCCCACAATATCAGTTCCCGTTATATAATTAAATCGTGCTCAGCATTTAATATCGTTATAAACGAGAATATCCTATCTAGAGACTATAATTTACAAATTTGTTATATGATACGATGGAGTGAGAAAGAGAGAGAGAAAGAGAGAGAGAGAGAGAGAGAGAGAGAGAGAGGGAGAGAGAGAAGTTAAATAATGTTCATTACTGGAAATATGAAGACAAGGAGAAGAGGAAGAACATAATAGGAGAATTTCACAGGACTAACCTGCTGGGAAAATTAACAAAAAACATAAATCTCAACATATACATTTCAAACAGAGAATCGTTGGATAATGTTAAGCAATGACATATTTGTTTGTTTTTGTTCATTATGAGCACTGTCAAATCTGTGAAACAAGCAGGCAGATATGAAGAAGTCGTTTCAAATAATGTAACGGAGTATATTGTATTCATGTGTGCATCTCACCTTGTTATTTGATTATGTTTGAAGAAAAAAATTGTGGAGAATGTTCTTTCATAGAAAAATGTGTCATCGGAGACCATTATCAAGTTCCATATAATTCTTATATCTGTAATTATTAACGTCTGCCACAGGCTGTTTGATCATAATGGCAGTTTGTGCTCTGGTTATCTTAGATCAACATTATTTCTGGAAATGAGGTTAATCCCGCACCTGCAATGCTAAATAACGACTTCTCAGGTCTATTTACGGTTGTTGTTTTTTTTGCAGGCAGGTCGGGATGGTCTTAGATGTCCGGATTCCAATCACACGACGCCACCCCGCGACGATATAGACAAAACAGAGCTACATTATAGATCGTCTGGATAACTCATGTATAGTGGATTACTCTAATTCGTGAAAAATAACATAGTAAATATGACAATGCCGACAGATAATATATTAAAATATAGCTTATTCTAGTTCTCCTTCTTCTTTAGATCTTTTTACTTATTTGTCTTTCAGCGTCGAGGGGAGATACAGTTTGTGGTCATTTGCTATTCTCTTGGCCTCTACTAGTGTTGTTTCCTAGTGTTTCTAATATTCCATTAGTTCATCTTTCTCTGGGAAGACACTAGAAGCTGGTATTCTTGTGACTTGTATTAAAGGCTTTTTGTCTTTTGTTTCTTTATGTATTCTTTAACGGAAATTGCTCCCTGCTTTTTTCAGTTCTTCATTTCTGATCTTATCTCTCAGGCTGTTTCTTGTCATTCGTCTTAACACATTTAATCTCAGTTTTATGGTTATTTTTCTATTGTCCTTGAGTCTATCGTTCATAAATACAACTGTCACAAAAATGAAGTTTGAATGATTATTTAGACATTTTTTATAGGCCGTATCATACTTCTGATAAGATAGACGGTTTAATATCTGACACGAAAATGTGTAATAACTACAGCACCGTGGAAGCTTACATATCACTTTAATTGAAATTATAAAGACAGATTCACCCTGAAAGTTGAGATAACACGAAAATATGACTCTGAACAAAGAATTAGAGTTAGGCAGTGAGTAACAAATAGTTTGGAGGTGGCAAGTACAGAAGGCGTAGTCTTCATTTAATCCAATCATTCGTTTACGAGATATTAGTAATATTCAAAATATATAAATATTTAACTGTTATAATATATATATATTAAGTATACATTTTTTTTCAAAAAAATTTCGAGTATTAAGTTAATGAAATTAAGTAGAACGCAAATACAAAACAACGTGTTTTCACATTTTCTTGGAGTTATTTTCACTCATTTTGTTATATATATGTATATACACACGTATATAAATTCGTATGTAAATTCTTGAATCGCAAAGGCGGCTTCCATATTTGGTAAACGTAATGATTGAGCAATGACCAACATTAAATTAACACTCAGAAATAAGACTCAAATTGACCAAAGTTATGCGCTTAGTACACTTCTATAGGGATCAGAAACTTGGACTACCTATGCAAGGTAGGAGAAAAGATCAAACAGCTTTCATGTGTGTTATCTTCGAAATATTATGAACATCAAACTACCCTCCATCACGGCAACACTTAGAAGTCGTAGACTAAGGTGGCTGGGTCATGTAAGAAGAATGGTTAACATTCGTATTCCCAAACAAATATTGTTTGGCGAACTTAAGAAACGGAAAGAGACCAAATGACAGACCAGTTCTGAGATATAAAAAATGTTTGTAGGGCTTCCTTGAGGAAGTTATCAGTGAAAGAAACTGGGAAAATCTGGCTGCAGGTCGTAGCACATGGAAAACAAACATTAAAAAAATGACACAGCAACTTTCGAGGCAGTGCTTATATCAAATTCAGAAGACAAAAGGCGCAGAGAGAGGAGACGAGGCCATGCACCACGAATACAACTTGTTCGTTCTGCGGATAGATCTCAATCTAATATTGACAGACTCAACCACAAGAGAATATGTTAAGCGAAGCAGCATCCAGAGTAAGAAACTAATATTTTTACAAACTACTGACTTATGAAGATTGCTTGTTTCTAACTGTCTGTCAAGACGCCAAAATCCATTTACACGTATAAACACATTGTATTATAAATATTTACCTCTTTTTCTGTCACGTTTTCTGCTGATCTTGAGGGGTCTTTTTTAGACCGAATAATAGCAAATTAATAAGATTGTTGTAAATGTAAGAAACTAAACACATTTTACAGCTCAGTCCCTATGAGAGTATTTGAGCTTGAACTACTGAATATACATTATCCCGACTTGCAGCTGTTTATTATTTCAATATATGAAAAACTACGAGAAGTATTAATTGATTGGCGATTTTATTGTAGTTAAGAAGTGGTGGGCGAGGTGCTGGATGGTCTAGAGGTGAGTCGGCGGCCTCTGAGCAGGAATGTCTTGGTTTCAGATGCCGCTACAAGAACTTTCCTTTCTAAATTCTTGTTCTTTTCGTCGCTTTACTCTCTCTCTCTCTCTCTCTCTCTCTCTCTCTCTCTCCGATCTCTATGTTTAATGTCTAGCATTCTTGAATATCAGCAAAAAAAGAAAAAAAAAACTGGCGGTCCAATGTGCACTCTCCGCACGTTAAATAACGGCTACAGTTGGAAAATAATATGTTAAAATGATCAATTCCTGGATAAAATTGATCAGCAGTTAAAAACATACGCCAATAGTGGATTATCCGATGGAAAGGCGTAGATATCTCAGCATGCCTTAAAATAGCGATACAACGCATCAACTCCCACTCAATGGATGAAAGCTGAAAAAGACATAGAAGAGGCAGAGAATAAGAAGAGAAAATTACAATAACAAAAATAAAAGCATAGAAGAAGAAGGAATAGACAATGATTGGCGACTCATAGCTGACTACTTGCGTCTGATTCAGCGACAACGACTAATCAAGATCCTACTTATTTCCCCATAACTAGACTGAACATGTCAGTAGGGACCGTGAGGGAAGGAAACCCGGTACTCAAAAATGCCACATTGACGATGGATGTGTTGGGCCGAAGGAGCTGATACCGCAACTTGTTGTGGGTCACAATATTTTACATCTTCTCTTGTTGCTTAATTATAGCTCGTTTCAAATCACTTGCCCAACTTCAAAATACTATTGCTCAGAAACCGTTTGTTAAATACTGTTGAAATTTTCCAAATGTTATTAGAATGCAAAAGACCCTTTAAATGTATATTTAACAAATATCTTGCAGCTGCAGTTTTCTTAAAGCGGCGAATTTCTTTGATGTTTGTCAAAATTGTAAATTGTGAACCCCTAAATAATAGAAATTACCGTAGTTGCTGGTCTATGATTAATTTTCACTAGGTAAAGGCGTGGCCGTAATGGGAAAATAACTGAATAAGGAAAAACACCAGGAGAATTATTGACTTCTCAGTTCGAGGACGGACGATAATATCAAGGTATACCTGTATGTCCAATTTTCATAGTTGTGTGGTCCTGAAAAGGACCATTTGTTGAACTAATTTAAGGTAATATAGGGGCCAACATTGTGGGGGCTATATACTTTCATTCTGAATCAGACGAGTCTAAAAGATTAATAACTGTTTGGGGTTGAACATTCCACAAACCATCATTTTTCCAATATTCCTCTTCCTGTTTTAAGACGTGGTCTTCACATTTAGCCCAATAATCTTTGTCTATATTTAATAAAGCGAGATTAGCAAGAGTCTTTACATCGCATATTTTGAATGTTGTATTTTCATCTGCCACTTGTCCTTTTAATTTTGCCCAGATTAGTTCTATTGGATTTAAATGAGCATGGTAAGGTGGCAGCCTCAAACTAATATGACCGTGCTCTTGGATAATCTTATCTATTTTAAAAAAATCTTTGTCCTTTGTTTTTGCTTTACTAGAGATAGTAATTCAGGTTTTAAGTACATGTTATTAAATTGTATGTGCTTCTTTGTGAGCCATATCTTAATAGCATCTTTTGTACTGGATGACGTCTGGACTTTATCTTCAAGTGCAACAATGTTGTGGTACGCTGCATTGTCCATTATTAGGCAAGATGGTCGATCTAGTGATGGGAGAACAGAATTTTCAATCCAATGTCTAAATATGTGACCATTCATCTCAGAGTGATAATCCCGATTGTCTATGGATTTTGAAAGAAAAATGAGCTCTGCATTCTGTATTAGTCCATGTTGTCGACTACCTGCATGAGCAATTATCAAGCGCTGTCCTTTGCTGCTAGGTATTAATCTCTTAATCTTTCCATCTGATGACTGCCATTCCCTTTGGTTAGTGTGGTGAGCATTGATCCATGTTTCATCCAAGTACACAATATCATAACCTTGCTTGCGCACCTCTTTTACTTCACGTAAGTACTTACTTCTCATGACTACTATATGTGGCTTCTCACAGATGATGTTTCGTCCATTGGAATACTTTCTGAATGTAAAGCCTGCAGCTCTCACATTCCTCCATAATGTAAACTTTGATATTTCAATACTGTTGTTCTTTTTCAGCGAAATTTTTAATTTTCTTATTGTAACAGTTTCATTCATACCCAACATTTTGCGAATTTCACTTCTAATAAGTTCACTGTCGAAATTATCCAACATTTTTGCTCTTCCTTGTGATTTTGTATATTTTGAACATTGACGGTCACGTGCTTGAATCCAGCGATTAAATGACCGTTTAGATAAATCCAAAATGTGTCTTGTCCTATTCTCAGGGTTTTCTAAAGAATGAAATATTCTTCCTCGTTTAGCCTCTTTGCAAAAATAGTCATACATTTTTATTGCGATGTTTTGTAAACTGCAGAATTTCATTTTAAGACTCATGATAAATGTTACTGTTCCACGTCTTCACCTATGAATGAACGGAAATGGAACACACAATTTGTCGTGTTTTTTACAAGTGTCTAATTGTGTCAAAAAACCACGTGAAGGCGTGCAAACGCGTCAATTTTATCGTGTATGGATTTGTACTCGCTATTTTTAGTTTAAAATACAGTAAACATTAAGTTTTGACTACATCATTGGGTCGTTATAAATTTATATAAATCAAATAAGCGACAATAATAACCAAATGTTTTTTTTAAAATGAAATTAATTCCCTGTCGGTTTCTAATCATTATAACTTTACATGCAAATTTTGAACAACTTACAACAAGTGGTTAAAAAGCTATCGATTTTAAAAGTTGGGCACGAGTTATGAAACAAGCTATAGACTGTAATTCCATTAAAAAAATGAACAATCCATCTTCATGCTCTTCGTGTCCTTTTATGAGGAGATAGGGATAAGCGTTTGGCGAACACCAAAGAAAATAACAATTTCTGTTTTGGGCCGCTGCCTCGGTGGCTGAGTGGTTAGTGCGCTCGCTTTCTGGTCAGAAGGGACATGGATTTTTATCGGAACAACAAGGCTTCAGAATTCCCTCAGCGTCTAAAGTTTTGTACCAGAAATTTATTTTCTTGGATGTAAAAGCCGCGAATGCAGTGATGCTGGCCACATTAACCAAAAATGCGTGGTTGATCATGAAAAAACATAGTCACTAACTAACACGATATTCCCCAAACGCTAAGCAGGGCATGGAGAGTGTGACAGATTAGCGCTTGAATTATCTTGACCATTTAGGGGTCTTGGCCTTTTAGGAGTCTGGGCTTTTTAGAACGACAGCCATTGTATATTCGTTAGGATGACTGCCATGTTGATTTACCTAGATTGACAGACTGAACGATAAACAGTTATATAGCGTAGAGGGCTGCAGTTACGGATGTTATTGTCAGACCTCGGAGTTGTAGAGAAAGAACTGGGAGGCCATTGAGTCAAAGTTGATGGGCAGAATCTTACGTTGTTGTCTTGATTCCAAAACTTGATAGATTAGGAGTTTTGCCTACTTCTTGCCCAGGCACGGTACGTTCACGTCAAACTAAATTCTCAGGTTATATTAGATAGCAATTGCTATCAAAACATATGAAAACAACTTTGCCAGCCTATGCCCACGCGACCAAAGGTCACAGCGCGGGCTGAGAATTATTTTGCATAATTGCCAAACAAAAGGCTGGCAGAATGTTCTTAAGCCCGGCCTGATATTTGAATAGGGATGAGGGAGGTTTCTGGCGCAATTCTCGGCCGTAACCTAGTTAAATAGGCGTTCCCATGATTTAGTAGATTTGAACATTCCCATAATTTAGTAGATTTGAACATTCCCATAATTTAGTAGATTTGAGCATTCCCATAATTTAGTAGATTTGAGTATTACCATGATTAAGTAGATTTGAGCATTACCATGATTAAGTAGATTTGAGCATTCCCATGATTTAGTAGATTTGAACATTCCCATAATTTAGTAGATTTGAGTATTACCATGATTAAGTAGATTTGAGCATTACCATGATTAAGTAGATTTGAGCATTCCCATGATTTAGTAGATTTAAGCATTACCAAGAATAAGTAGATTTGAGCATTACCATGATTAAGTAGATTTGAGCATTCCCATGATTTAGTAGATTTGAGCATTCCCATGATTAAGTAGATTTGAACATTCCCATAATTTAGTAGATTTGAGTATTACCATGATTAAGTAGATTTAAGCATTACCATGATTAAGTAGATTTGAGCATTACCATGATTTAGTAGATTTGAGCATTACCATGATTAAGTAGATTTGAACATTACCATGATTTAGTAGATTTGAGCATTACCATGATTGCATAGATTTGAGCATTCTCAGGATTTAATAGATTTGCACATTATCGTGATAAAGTAGATTTGAGCATTCTCATAATTAAGTACATCTGAGCATTCTCATGATTAAGTACATTTGAGCATTCTCATGATTAAGTACATTTGAGCATTCTCATAATTAAGTACATTTGAGCATTCTCATAATTAAGTACATTTGAGCATTCTCATAATTAAGTACATTTGAGCATTCTCATAATTAAGTACATTTGAGCATTCTCATAATTAAGTACATTTGAGCATTCTCATAATTAAGTACATTTGAGCATTCTCATAATTAAGTACATTTGAGCATTCTCATAATTAAGTACATTTGAGCATTCTCATGATTAAGTACATTTGAGCATTCTCATAATTAAGTACATTTGAGCATTCTCATAATTAAGTACATTTGAGCATTCTCATGATTAAGTACATTTGAGCATTCTCATAATTATGTACATTTGAGCATTCTCATAATTAAGTACATTTGAGCATTCTCATAATTAAGTACATTTGAGCATTCTCATAATTAAGTACATTTGAGCATTCTCATAATTAAGTACATTTGAGCATTCTCATGATTAAGTAGATTTGAGCGTTCACATATTTCGTGGATTTGAGCGTTCCCATAACTTAGTATATTTGAGCGTTCCCGCGATATAGTAGATTTGAGTGTTCCCACGCTTTTATATAGATTTGAGTGTTCCCATAATTTTATATAGATTTGAGTGTTTTCATGATTTTATATAGATTTGTGCGTCCGCATAATTTAATAGATTTGAGCGTTCCCAATAATTTAGCAAATTTCACTGAAATCATGACGGTATAATACCTAGAGTAAACGACTTTTGACCGTAGGACGGTTTCCAGTTGTCAATAACCTTGACTTAAAGAAGCAGCCAAAATAGCAATCCTCATGAGCTGACAAAATTGAAGAGTTCATGGAGAAGCTAGGTATATGTAGCTGAGGGGCTGAAAAGCATCAATTCAGAAATACAGAGACGGGCACTTAGCTACAAAAGAAAAGCTGACTGAGACAGGTCGAACATATAGAGATTTAGAATTGGTGATATACTATTAGAAGCACAGTTGATTCCACCCAGAGTTGTGAGTGGGCATAACGTGAGATTAGTACCAAGATCCGTCATGGATGTTATAATTGGAACTGATAATGTTTGAAATTATCCTGAAATAATTTCGTGTGCGCCATAACGCCATGCTCAACATACCAAATCTAGGATAGAAATCTTCAACTGCTGGGAGCAATACACTTTAAAGGTTCCCTCCATGCTTCTCTAGGCGTTTGGGGAAGATGGTGTTTGCCACCAAATTTGTCCATGACCTCGGCATAGTTTTAGGTCATGTAGGCTCTCTTGAAATCATGAATAAAAATATACCTGGTACCCATTTTTAGAGGCCTGGTAAACATTGTAGTCTTGTCGATGCGAGGGAAAAATATCTGACACTTCAGGGAAATAAACCCGGAATCTTCTAAACTAAAAGCGAGTGCACTAACCACTCAGCCACCGAGCTTCAATACAGAACATGAAACGAAATATAATGCAGTTTTACATTTCCAAAAATGTTTTATTATATGTAGGGAATATGTCTTTATTTTAGGATATCGAATAATCATCGCTGTAGTCAGACAGTGTAAAAAAGTAAAGTACCCCCGTCACGCCAAGTGGCGTATAGGGAAATATGGTGTTAGTGACCCTATATTTTACAGACCTGCAGCACATGATTTTTGGGGGTAATGTGGTCGGTATTAAGCCTGTGCTGCTTTACTTTCCCAGAAAAAAATCCGGAACCTATTAAAGGCTGGGTGAACCCAGAAGCCGTCGGTTGGGATAACCCAGGAGCCGTCGGTTGGGATCGAACCCTACCCCTTGTCCTTTGCAGTCAAGTTCACTAACCACTGAGCTATCGCAGCTCCCTAGTCAGACAGTGCCCATTAATAATAACCGCACATGACATCCAAGAATGTATGAACTTTGTGTACGTACTTTCAATAATTCAAAACGAACTTTAGTGCTGGAGAATAACAGGAGAATAAATATGCAGAATGCCATCATTTCACACAACATCAGCCTCCTGAGTAGATATGATTAATAACGTTTGGGCCAATTAAAGTCAACAGCCAAATACTGCTCACGCGGTACAATCAAGAGAAGCTTCATACATTGATAATAAGTAGAATATGGCGCTTGATATGTTATATGTTCAGTAGGGATTCAATATCAGTCACAAGACTTTCACTTTTTGAACTTCGGAGAAAAGTATAAAAAAGGGACATGAAGAGCGTCATGTCAGGGACTGTGGAAACATATATGAAAAGTGTGGACCAGACATGGGACACTCTCTAAGATAGTGGCTACCAAGCTTTTGACACTAGCGGCACCTTTTCCTTGCCTATCATATACTGGTGGTGCCCTCATGGCAGTTACGACTGTATATGCCGGTTAAATGTCGATTCCCTGACAAAATATACAAGAATATAAATGACAGCAAAATCAACACTAGCCTATAGAAACTCGTTTATGTACTAAAGATTGTAAGCCTAACGTGGATGTTGACATTTTATGTTTTCTCACCACTGAGTAGGTACACGACAAAATCCTTGGCATGGCGCCCTTGTCAAAGTTTGGCGGCGTCCTTGTCAACGTTTGACGGCGCCCTTGTAAAAGTTTGGCGGCGCCCTTGTCAAAGTTTGGCGGCGCCCTTGTCAAAGTTTGGCAGCACCCTTGTAAAAGTTTGACGGCGCCCTTGTCAAAGTTTGGCGGCGCCCTTGTCAAAGTTTGACGGCGCCCTTGTCAAAGTTTGGCAGCACCCTTGTAAAAGTTTGACGGCGCCCTTGTCAAAGTTTGACGACGCCCTTGTCAAAGTTTGGCGGCACCCTTGTAAAAATTTGACGGCGCCCTTGTCAAAGTTTGGCGGCACCCTTGTCAAAGTTTGACGGCGCCCTTGTAAAAGTTTGGCGGCGTCCTTGTCAAAGTTTGGCGGCGCCCTTGTCAAAGTTTGACGGCGCCCTTGTCAAAGTTTGGCAGCACCCTTGTAAAAGTTTGGCGGCGCCCTTGTCAACGTTTGACGGCGCCCTTGTAAAAGTTTGACGGCGCCCTTGTCAAAGTTTGACGGCGCCCTTGTCAAAGTTTGGCAGCACCCTTGTAAAAGTTTGGCGGCGCCCTTATCAAAGTTTGACGGCGCCCTTGTAAAAGTTTGGCGGCGCCCTTGTCAAAGTTTGACGGCGCCCTTGTCAAAGTTTGGCAGCACCCTTGTAAAAGTTTGACGGCGCCCTTGTAAAAGTTTGGCGCCGCCCCACCTTTGAGAATTACTGCTGTAAGGGATGATAATGGGGCACACAAAGTTTATGAAATCTGTTTACGTGCTATTGTACGCCGATTTCTGTCGTGGATTTGTTTTCACTTTACAGCGAACATATTATGAGATCAATAGTAGACAAAAAAGGAATTGAAGTCAACGGTCACAACATAAATAATTTGCGATATGCGGATGACACAGTCTTAATAGCAGTGACAGAGAATGAACTACAAGAAATGATTGACAAAATAGTACAAGGAAGCAATAAAAAAAGGTCTCAGTCTGAATTGTAAGAAAACAGAAGTAATGGTCATATCGAAAAAACAATCATCACCAGCATGCAGCATAAAAATAAACAGGACAAACTTGAAACAAGTGCAACGTTTCAAATACTTGGTCATAATAATAACATTAGATGGAAGAAGCACTACAGAGGTAAAAAGCAGAATTGCTCAGGCCAAAATAGCATTTCAGAAAATGGAAATTATCTTATGCAACAAATCTATGCCAATAGAAATGAGAAAGAGAGTTCATCGATGCTATATAGAACCAATTCTGACCTATGGAAGCGAATCATGGACAGTAGACAAAGAAATGGAAAGACGATTAGAAGCCACAGAAATTGTATTTCTCAGAAGAATGTTGAAAACTCCTTGGACAGCTAAAAAGACCAATGAGGAAGTTCTCAAAGAGGCCAAGACAAAAAAGGCAGCTCCTAAAAAACATCACAAAGAAACAATCAACATTTTTCGAGCACATCATGAGAAGAGGAAAGTTGTAATACTTGGTTACAACTGGCAAAATAAAAGGAAAGAGAGATCGCGGACAACAAAGAGAGAAAATACTAGATGGCATGGTGTCATGGCATGGAAAGCAGTTAAAAACAGAACTTATACGATGTGCTGTAGATAGAAGATTGTGGAAGGACATGATCGCCTACGCCAACTGGTATGTCACATGATGATGATACGCTGATTAGCGTATAAGGCACATATAGCTTTTTTGCTACATGACCAGGGAAAACAAGTCAGACAAGCAGACAATAAATAATTTATTCAGTTTTATCTACTTTATTTTATGTTCCAAAGTGACTTAAATCCAACTCTGACACTGCTATAGACGGAATATTTATAATCAGAGTTGGTAAATTGGGTGTTGATTGTTCTTCCCTTTCTGACAACTTGTTTTCTTCCTTCCTCGTCAATTTGGTGTTTCTCTGGGGAAAAGGGAACTGATAGAAAACACAAGACAACTCTCGCTCGTCAGCATTTCGATCTCTTAACCTGATTACACACGAAGATTTTAGCATAGCGCACGAATTGCGTTGAAATAACGTAGGCACGTAAATTAATCTATCCACAATTAGGGCTGGCACTTAATTTATATTAAAGTACACCAGACAACTAGAGTTGAACGTGACATGAAAGAAATGCAACGGAAAGTGATACCATTGTATTTTTTTATAATACCATGATATTGTTATTATATCATAAAATAAATTATACTAATAGGCAACTGATAGGTAAATAGTAAAAAAGTAAAGTACCCCCGTCACGTCAAGTGCCGGCGTATAGGGAATATGGTGTTAGTCACCACAAACTTTACAGACCTTCGGTACATGATTATTGGGGTAATGTGGTCGGTATTACGCCCGTGCCACTTTACCTTCCCAGAAAAAAATCCGGTACCCATTTAAGGCTGGGTAAACACGGAAGCCGTCGGTTGGGATCAAACCCTACCCCTTGTCCTTTGTAGTCCAGTTCACTAACCACTGTGCTATCGCGGCTCCTAGATAGGTAAATATATATATTATATACTGAAAAGGTGAGCGGTGACAGCTCAGTAATTAACAACTCGTGGGTGATTGAACTTGTGTGACACATAAGCGCTAAAAGTTACTTGCTGTGCCTTGTGGAGTGTGCACGCTGCTAGTACCATACATTTTTCATTAGTATGGTCAGCATCACGCCAAGTCGCCATACACTTAAAATGGCTTTCTTTACATGTACGCACAGGCCGTGTCAGTGTAAACATGACAATTTGCAGATTTTTATAAGGAAACCGACCCATCCAGTCAGTAATAAAGAAATCGGACCCCTTTAGTCAGTATATGAGGAAATATGACCCTTTTAGTCAGTGCATGAGGAAATATGACCCCTTTAGTCAGTGCATGAGGAAATATGACCCCTTTAGTCAGTGCATGAGGAAATCTGACCCCTTTAGTCAGTGCATAAGGGAATCTGACCCCTTTAGTCAGTGCATGAAGGAATCTGACCCCTTTAGTCAGTGCATGAGGAAATATGACCCCTTTAGTCAGTGCATGAAGAAATGTGGCCCCTTTAGTCAGTGCATGAGGGAATCTGACCCCTTTAGTCAGTGCATGAGGGAATCTGACCACTTTAGTCAGTGCATGAGGGAATCTGACCCCTTTAGTCAGTGCATGAGGGAATCTGACCCCTTTAGTCAGTGCATAAGGGAATCTGACCCCTTCATTCAGTGCATGAAGGAATCTGACCCCTTTAGTCAGTGCATGAGGGAATCTGACCCCTTTATTCAGTGCATGAAGGAATCTAACCCCTTTAGTCAGTGCATGAGGGAATCTGACCCCTTTATTCAGTGCATGAGGGAATCTGACCCCTTTATTCAGTGCATGAGGGAATCTGACCCCTTTAGTCAGTGCATTAGGAAATCATGTTTGCATATTTATTAAAACGACCACTTGTAACAACTTTACATAAAATACTTGAAATCACATGTCCGTACTCAAAAATCATGTGCCGTAGGTCTGTAAAAATTATTGTCACTAACACCATATTCCCTATACGCCACTTGGCATGACGGGACACTTTACTTTTACGACATGTCCGTACATTCTCTACAATACCAAGTTCCTTCACAATCTAACTTTCATGTTCCTAGAAGTTATCCATATCACAAATTCTTAACTCTCATCTCATAGTTACTATAATGCCTCGCATCCAATCAGTAGAAACTCTATACTAGTATAGTCTACTCAATATTTCATTAAATACTGTCTCATAGTTAAAAGTCTCAACACGATTCTCACTGCTATCGCCTGATTTAAGTTCATGGCATATTTTAACACGACTATAAATATCTGTGATCTATGCAATATGTGCCATTTTGGCACACGGGTTTCTGTTTTTTGATATTGTGGTTCTGCCCTATGTGCCGTCTTCGGCTCGAAAGGACAATAGATAGATAGATAGATAGATAGATAGATAGATAGATAGATAGATAGATAGATAGATAGATAGATAGATAGATAGATAGATAGATAGATAGATAGATAGATAGATAGATAGATAGATAGATAGATAGATAGATAGATAGATAGATAGATAGATAGATAGATAGATAGATAGATAGATAGATAGATAGATAGATAGATAGATAGATAGATAGATAGATAGATAGATAGATAGATAGATAGATAGATAGATAGATAGATAGATAGATAGATAGATAGATAGATAGATAGATAGATAGATAGATAGATAGATAGATAGATAGATAGATAGATAGATAGATAGATAGATAGATAGATAGATAGATAGATAAACTATCTCCTGAATCTTCCATTGGTGGCAAAATTGGAATTAAGACATTTCTTCTACATCGATCATAGTTGAAATGTGAATCTAACCAAACAACTATTTCTCCTCGCATTACCTCCACTTGACAGTAACTTCGGGCCTGTTGGGAAACAAAATATAATCCGCTCAATACTTTCACTACCGCCGCGCTTTAATGTCTCTTCTTGACAGCTCTTGTCGCTTGTATCGTCATCCGTCGAATGTCCGAATCAACTCGTCTTTGCCGCAGTAAGTAGCCCAGTCGAACCTCGAAATTCACACTTTACCCATGACCTATTTGAGTACATGCACAACCAATTTGGGAGCAGCGATAGCTCAGTCGTTAGTGAACTGCACTACAAAGGACAATAGGTCGGGTTCGATCCTTATCGGCGGCTTCCAGATTCACCCAGCATTAAATGAGTACTGGATTTTTGTTATGGGAAAGTAAAGCGGTACGGGCGTAATACTCAACATATTACCTCAAAAATCATGTTATGAAGGTATGTAAAACATATCGTCACTAACACCAAATTCCCTGTACGTCACTTGGCGTGATGGGGCTCTTTACTTTACTTTAATACAACTAATTTCTGTCTCCCAACAAGTAAGACCACACCCAAAAAGTATTATCCATTATCCATATCAGTGCATGAGGAAACCCCGTCACTTATGTTAGTGCTTGAGAAAACCCAATCACTCATGTCGGTGCTTGAGAAAACGCGGTTACTCATGTCAGTGCATGAGAAAACCCGATCACTCATGTCAGTGCTTGAGAAAACCCGGTCACTCACGTCAGTACATGAGCAAACACCATCCACCTAGTCAGTGCATGGGGAAACGCCATCCATCTAATCTGTGCATATGTGAACGCTACCCATCTAGTCAGTACATGAAGAAACGCCATCCACCTAGTCAGTGCATGGGGAAACGCCATCCATCTAGTCAATGCATGAAGAAACGCCATCCACCTAGTCAGTGAAGGGGGAAACGCCATCCACCTAGTCAGTGAAGGGGGAAACGCCATCCATCTAGTCAGTGCACGAAGAAACGCCATCCACCTAGTCAGTGAAGGGGAAACGCCACCCATCTAGTCAATGCATGGGGAAACGCCATCCATCTAGTCAATGCATGAAGAAACGCCATCCATCTAGTCAATGCATGAAGAAACGCTATCCATCTAGTCAATGCATGAAGAAACGCCATCCATCTAGTCAATGCATGAAGAAATGCCATCCATCTAGTCAATGCATGAAGAAACGCCATCCATCTAGTCAATGCATGAAGAAACGCCATCCATCTAGTCAATGCATGAAGAAACGCTATCCATCTAGTCAATGCATGAAGAAATGCCATCCATCTAGTCAATGCATGAAGAAATGCCATCCATCTAGTCAATGCATGAAGAAACGCCATCCATCTAGTCAATGCATGGGGAAACGCCATCCATCTAGTCAATGCATGAAGAAACGCCATCCATCTAGTCAATGCATGAAGAAACGCTATCCATCTAGTCAATGCATGAAGAAACGCCATCCATCTAGTCAATGCATGAAGAAACGCCATCCATCTAGTCAGTGCATGGGGAAACGCCACCCATCTAGTCAATGCATGAAGAAACGCTATCCATCTAGTCAATGCATGAAGAAACGCCATCCATCTAGTCAATGCATGAAGAAACGCCATCCATCTAGTCAATGCATGAAGAAACGCCATCCATCTAGTCAATGCATGAAGAAACGCTATCCATCTAGTCAATGCATGAAGAAACGCTATCCATCTAGTCAATGCATGAAGAAACGCCATCCATCTAGTCAATGCATGAAGAAACGCCATCCATCTAGTCAATGCATGAAGAAACGCCATCCATCTAGTCAATGCATGAAGAAACGCTATCCATCTAGTCAATGCATGTAGAAACGCCATCCATCTAGTCAATGCATGTAGAAACGCCATCCATCTAGTCAATGCAAGAAGAAACGCCATCCATCTAGTCAATGCATGTAGAAACGCCATCCATCTAGTCAATGCATGAAGAAACGCCATCCATCTAGTCAATAATTGGGGAAACGCCATCCATCTAGTCAATGCATGGGGAAACGCCATCCATCTAGTCAGTGCATGGGGAAACGCCATCTATCTAGTCAGTGCATGGGGAAACGCCATACATCTAATCAGTGCATGGGGACACGCCATACATCTAGTCAGTGCATGGGGAAACGCCATACATCTAGTCAGTGCATGGGGAAATGCCATACATCTAGTCAGTGCATGGGGAAATGCCATACATCTAGTCAGTGCATGGGGAAATGCCATACATCTAGTCAGTGCATGGGGAAATGCCATACATCTAGTCAGTGCATGGGGAAATGCTATACATCTAGTCAGTGCATGGTGAAACGCCATCCATCTTGTCAGTGCATGGGGAAACGCCATCCATCTTGTCAGTGCATGGGGAAACGCCATCCATCTTGTCAGTGCATGGGGAAACGCCATCCATCTTGTCAGTGCAAGGGCAAAGGCCATCCTTCTAGTCAGTGCATAGGGGAACGCCATCCACCTAGTCAGTGCATGAGGGAACGCCATTCGCCTAGTCAGTGCATGAAGAAACCGGATCACTCATGTCAGTGCATAAAGAAACCCGACCACCGTAGGTCCCGTTTCAAGATGGCGCGGTCATGTTTGCGTCAACGTTCACTGTTACTGTTTTTTGCTGGAAAGATGGGTAATTCTATCTTTCAAATGCAGATAAATGTATAGACACGAAGTTCTACTGTTTAGAACTTCGCCAGTGAAGGGGATTACGTGCATATGATCTGAAATCCTCTACAGTGTGCGCAATAGTGTGTTCCGTGTTGATTGCAGTATGCGTCATCAGTGGAATACCGGTCAATATGGTGGACATGTGACATGGACCATTGAGGCATAGTCCAAAAAGTGTTCCTAGTTGCAGATTCCTCATGTTCTAAGTCCGGCTTGCTGACGGAGCAGCTACTGAATTTAGTGCTATGTGTACACTGTGTGCTGTGTGTTTCATCCAGATTGTGTTTCGATATTTCGATTGCTTACGATGAATGATGACATCGTAAAAATGGGGAAACTCGACCCATCTAGTCAGTGTATGAGGAAATCTGACCCACCTAGTCAGTGCATGATAAAATTCGACATATCTAGTCAGTGTATGAGGAAACCCGACCCATCTAGTCTATGCATGGGAAAACTCGACCTATCTCGAGAACGAACGGAAGTAAATATTAAGGATAATGGAGAAGGACCAGAAATACTCAGAGAAAAAGTGGAAGACGCCTTGCGAAATATGAAAGTAGGCAAAGCTCCTGGACCAGATAATATAACTAAAGAAGAGATTGAAGCCATGGGTGATTTTGGAGTAGAAATAATAACAAAAATGTTGAATGATATCTACAACAGCGGATATATACCATACGACATGCTCACATCAATATTCATAGCCCTACCAAAGAAATCGGGTGCGATTGAATGCGATGATCATCGCACAATAAGCCTTATGAGTCATATAACTAAGATATCACTAAGAATCATCATGCGAAGAGTGCGAAACAAAATCAGTCCAGAAATTAGCGATGAACAGTGTGGTTTTGTTAGAGATAAAGGAACAAGCAATGCCATTTATATCATAAGATCTTTAGTAGAAAGAGCCGTAGAATCTGAAAACAGATCTATACCTATGTTTCACTGATTACACCAAGGCATTTGAGAAAGTAAAGCACCAAGAAATAATCAACATTTTAGAAAGCATAAACATAGACAGCAAAGATCTAAGAATAATAAAGAACATGTATGGCAACAAACAGCAGCCATAAGAACTGGAAACCAATTGGGAATGTTTCAACAAATAAAACACGGTGTTAGACAAGGTTATGTGCTGTCACCAGATTTGTTTAATATTTATAGTGAGATTATTTTAAGATCCATAAGGGGCATGCCTGGAATAACAATTGGAGGTCATAATATAAGTAATCTAAGGTATGCTGATGATATAGTCTTAATCGCTACGAGTGAACATGAGTTACAAGAAATGTTGGACATTATAGTGAAAGAAAGCAAAAATAAAGGACTCAGCCTTAACAGCAAAAAGACAGAGGTAATGGTAACAACAAAGAAAAAGACATCACCTCAGTGCAAAATAAAGACAAGTGGAACAATATTAAAACAAGTAAATGAATTTAAATATTTGGGAACTTTGTTAACCTCAGACTGAAGATGTACAAAAGAGGTGAGATGCAGAATGACTCAGTTAAAAGCAGCTTTCCAAAAAATTAGGGAAATACTATGCAATCCGTTTTTGACAACAGAAACAAGTAAAAGAGTTCTTAAATGTTACGTAGAGCCAGTCTTAAGATACGGATGCGAGTCATGGACACTAGGACAACAGACAAGAAAATCTCTGTAGTCTGTAGAAATGTGGTTTTGCAGAAGAATGTTGAGAATACCATGGACAGCTAAGAAGAGTAATGAAGAGGTTCTGAGAGAGGTCAAAGCAAAAAGAGAGCTAATTTCCAATATTAGGAAGAAACAATGATCATTTTTTGGCCATGTAATGAGAAGAGAACAACTGGAATATATTGTAACAACTGGAAAAATTGAGGGACGAAGAGATAGAGGGAAGCAAAGAGAAAAAATAACAGACAGCTTTAGAGAATGGCTTGGCAGAAGGTGAACAACAGAAATGATAAATAGCTGCCGAGATCGAAGGTTGTGGAGAGACATGATCACCTACGCCAGCAGGCCCGGTACTTGATGATGATGATGATCTAAGCAGTGCATGAGAAAACTCGACCCATCTGTTTAATTTAAATCCGCCACCTCTAGTCAGTGCATGAAGGCACTAAAACCCTCATTACCTTGAGTAGCCGGTTAAAATGTTCAAACGTTTATTGTAAATATTAAATGAAAGGAAAATATATTTTGCTGCCACTACATGGTTGTATATTATATTTAGAATTAATAGAAATAAAGAAGAAACAATTCCCCAAGACACATGGTGGTGTATCCTGAATATGGTGTTAGTAATCACATTTTTTATAGACCCCCGACACGTTACGTGGTCAATTTTATGCCAGCACTGTTATTTATTAAAACCCGATACATATTTAAAGCTCGATGTCGATAAGAATATAACCCGAACGCTTGTCCTTAGTAGTGCTATTCTCTAACACTGAGTTACCGCATTTAAGATTACTGCTGTATTATATGACGATGAATGCATCATTTTGCTAGTTTCTGTGAGTGTAAAAATATATAAAAGAAACCTCATCACATTTGTAAAGGAAATCTGGATAATTCATCATCATCGAGTGCCGTCTCCGCAACGAAGGTTGGCTACCATGGAGCGCCATTCTGCTCTGTCTCTTGCTTTGATGGTGCAGGTTGTCGTAGGCTGGTTTGTCCATCTTTTGATGTTACTCGTTCATGTTAGTCTTGGTCTGCTTCTGTCTCTTTTACCTTGTATTTTCCCCTGCAGGATTACTTTTATTAGGTTGTTGTGTCTTTTAAAAAAGGCCCCAAATAGCATTTGTCTTGTTTGAATTGTGCTTAGTAGTTCTCTTTTCATTTTTAGTTGTTTTAAGACTTCATCGTTTGTTTTCTTTTCCTTCCATCCAATTCTACCTATTCTTCTATATATCCACATTTCAAAGGCTTTAATTCTCTGTTCTGTTTTCTTGTCTAATGTACATGTTTCTGCACTATATTGGAATATTGAGAAGATGTAACATTTTGCTACTCTTAGTTTTAGCCCTGGTGTTATTTTTGTTGATGTTAGTATGTTCTTCATGACATTAAAATTACTTTTTGCCATTCCTATTCTTTTGTTTATTTCAGTTGTACATTTTCCATCACTGGTTATATAGTATGTCCAAGGTAGTTTTTGTTCTGAACTGTCTCCAGGTCTATTCCTTCAACGTTGATATTTAATTGTAGGTCTTGAGAATGTTCTTTCTTTATGATCATAGTTTTAGTCTTTTTGATATTCATAACCAGTCCATATTTTTTGCTTGTCATGTTTATTTCATTAAGTAATTGTTGTAGATCTTTAGGGTTTTCTGCTAGCAGTACAGTATCATCAGCATATCTTAGGTTATTGATTATCTTTCCATTAATTTGTAGGCCTGGCATCTCTATGATGTTTTTAAAGATTTGCTCAGTGTATAGATTGAACAAGCTTGGTAATAAGATGCATCCCTGTCTTACTCCTCTTTTTATATCAATGGGTGTAGAGTTCTCTTTGTTATATTTTATTTTTGCTGTTTGCTCCCAGTATAGATTACATATTAGTCGTATGTCCATGTCATCTAGATGTATCTCTTTTAGGCATTCTATAAGTTGTTTGTGGTGTACTCTATCAAAAGCTTTGGTGTAATCTATGAAGCAGGCATATATTGGTTTGTTTACTTCTGTGTACTTTTCGATTAATGTTCTCATGCAGAATATGGCTTCTTTTGTCCCGCTATTTTTCCTAAATCTAAATTGCTGCTCCTCTAATTCAGTATTGATTTTATTATTAATCCTTCTTTGTATAACTTTTAGCAAGATTTTTGTAACATTGCTCATTAGGCCTATTGTTCTAAAGTCACTGCATTCAGCTGCACCATTCTTTTTAGACAATGCAATGACAGTTGATGTTTTTAGTTCATTTGGTATGTATCCTGTGTGGTATATGTCGTTGTATGTCTGTAATCACTTCATTGCCAAAATCTTCTAGTGCCTGTATCATCTCTATCTGTATGCGGTCAGGTCCTGCTGCTTTTCCCTTTTTCATTGTTTTTATAGCTTTTTCCACCTCAGATATTCAGATTTTATAGCCTGATGTATATTTTATAACTGGTTTCTTATCCCTTTGATCCTGAAATAGTTCTCTTATATATTCCTGCTATCTATCTATAATATCCGTATTGTCTGTTTGCATTTTTCCTTTTTTGTCTGCAAAGCATCAACCATCTGTGGCTTTTTTATTTTTATTAGTCATTCTCTTTATTTCTGTGTACATTCCTCTTAAGTCTTGTTTGGTTATTGGTTATTGGTTATTGAAGGCCTCGGTATCACAGCAAACGAATTAAAATCCATAGTTGCTCAACCGCCTGTGCCAGTGGAATCATCCGAATTACTAACTCATCTCCCAAACAAAGAAAGGTAACTGTAGTCCCCATCGTAGCAGTCTCAGCACACGCCAAAAGACATAAGGCGAAACCGCGCAGAAAGTGAACACAGCCAACTGTTCCCTGTCATACGATATCATGATTCATCGTAAACAAGCGGGATATCGAAGCAGGATCAAAACGGATGAGACACACAGCTCACGGTGTGCACAGAGCACTTAACTCAGTAGCTCCTGCAACAAGCCGGACTTGCAATATGAGGAAACTGCAACAAGGAACACTTTTCAGACATAGCCTTCAATGGTTCCTACCGCCTATCCACCATATACCATGGGAGTTCACGTCCTCCCGAAAATGATGATCGTCATAGCACTTGATGATGTTAGGCTATCATTGATGACTCCAATTCCAAACATATAGACACACAGTGGTGGTAAGTTATCATTTCCAATCCAACAGAAGCCACATGACCTGTAGTTAGTAAAACCACAGAGAGAATATGATTTTGTGACCTTCACTGATTCACTCATAGATGTGAATGTGTAGTTTACACAAGAGGAGAAGTTTTCAACTACAGTGATCCCATTTAAGGCAATTCTGGGATAGCAAGGCAAGTCTCCTTTATAGCAGCAGAAATTGATGTTCTCCGCTCCCTTCTTGTAGCTGCCGCCACACGATTCTGATGTCTCAATAACTTGGACATCATTCAAGAACAATGTCAGATTAACATTCCATAGATCTGGCTCTGCTGATGAAGTGCTTGGTGCAACAGTTGTATCAATCATACAGGAGGCTCCTGGTTTCTGGTCATTAATATCACAGACGGCACATGATGTTGTTATATTCAGTATTTCTTTCTGGGGTGTAAATATGTGGCACACACATGGAGAGTGGTTTGTGGTCACAGTAATCCCATTAAAGGCAATTCTAAGGTAGCATGGCATAGCTGTTTCAGAACAGCACAATCCTATGATGTTTTCTGTGTTCGCTATAAAGCTGCTGCTGCTACACAATCCTGACCAATTATAGGTGTGGACATTATTCACTTGCAATGACAAAACTGCTTTGTTTACATCATAAACCTCTGGAAGCGAATCATTTATGGGACTAATAATGCAATTTATTCTTCCATCGGGGATATCTTCATTGAGTCCCCAAAAAAGGTCTTTGGTTGAAAAGCACATATGCTTTTGAGTTAAACACAAAATGAGCCCACTTCATAGATTCAAAATGATCCTTGCCAATGCCATCCGTTTGCACAAGTTAGGTCCTTAGCTACCAAACGTCCGAAACGAAGCCATCGAATTAACGACTTTATCTACAGCGAAGGTTAACGAACTGTGAACAAACATTTATGTTCAAACCCTTGAAAACATTTTAAAAATCTGCCAACTCGCTGCAATAACATATATCGTGTTGTTCAATGTAAACATTGCTTAGTCCATAGCTCGAATATAAATAAGCTGCCATTTTGGTCTTGTTTGCTTTCCATAGTAGTTTCTATTTCTATACATTTTTGGCTGAGCCAGTTTTCTTTTGCCTGTTTGCTAATTTTTCGTATCTCATTATCTATTTTATTGTATTGGGCAGTGTTCTTCGCTTGTCTCCTTTCTTCCATTTTTTCTAAGATGGTGTTAGTTATCCATTTTTGTTTTTTGTTCTTTTCTCTTGTGGGTAAGGTGTCGCAGGTTTCTAGTATGCCTTTCTTTATGCATTGCCATTTGTTTGTTACTTTTTCATCAGGATTTTCTCTTCTGTATTGTTCAATTCCTTCTTCTAGCAGCTTCCGGTATGTGTTCTTTACTTGTATTGTATAGGTATCTTTAATATCTTTTTGATTTAAAGCTGCTATATCCAGTGGATTTGTTGATGAATTAAACTTGTGCTTGTTTCTCTTTAGTTTGATTTTCATTTTAATCATAACATGATTGTGATCTGAATTTAATATCTGCTCCTGGGTAGGTTTGGCTTTCTTTACGCTGCTACGGAACCTTTCTTTTATCATTGTGTAATCTATTTGATTCCTCTTCTTATCTCCCAGGGCTTTTCCATGTGTATAGTTTCCTTTTCTCTTGCTCAAAGTAGGTGTTACATATTATCAGCCTGTTTTCTTCACAGAATTGTATTAATATTTCTTCTCTGTCATTTCATTTTCCTAAACCATGATTTCCTATAATGGTCTTATATCTACCTTTTTCTACTTTAGCGTTCATGTCACCCATTACAATCAAGATGTCTGAAGATTTTACTTACCTAATAACTTTATTTAGGTCTTCATATTATGCCTCTATTTGTTCATCTGTGTAGTCTTTAGTAGGTGCATATGTCTGTATTATTGCTATGTCGAATGGTTTTGCGTTCAACTTGAGTAGTATAATCCTATCACTATATGTCCAGTGGTTACTTATATATTTTTGTAGCTCTGTAGTACAGAGTATGTATGGGGCGATAAGCATTTTAGCCTTACATAGTACACGTGAAAACACGTATCATCCTCAATATATCTTTGCCCGTAAAATGGGAGGTGTTTGTGGAAAAAAGAGAGACGGACAGAGAGAGAGAGAGAGAGAGAGAGAGAGAGAGAGAGAAGGAAAAAGGGGGGGGGGACTATGTGTTGTTAAAACGTGATGCAGGATTTTTAACTGTAACAACCAGAGTAAGACATTTTGATGTTTATGAAACAGGAAGTCAGTGGAGCGTGTTTACTGTCACTTGATCTGTTTTCGCTGCTGAGTTAAAATATTTTGTGATCAACAGGGACATGCCTGGAATAATACCTTGCGAGCCTATCAGAAACAAAACAACGAATGTCCATAGTTGTCCTTAGGGAGGGTTCCCCTTGCAAAAAGAGGGAGTAATTATAAATTTGATAACATGAATAATTAAGATCATCATCATTATCAAGTGCCGTGCCTGCTGGCGTAGGTGATCATGTCTCTCCACAACTTTAGATCTCGACAGTTATTTATCATTTCCGTTGTTGACCTTCTGTCAAGCATTTCTTTTAGATGAGATAATTAAGATAAGAGAGTTAAATGGAACATCGATAAACAAGAAGTGAGGAATGATTATATTACAGGGAAGTGACTTAAGAAGACAAGCAATTGGAGTAATAACATGATAAAACAAACAAATAGAATTGAAGTATCGGGAAGCAAAACGAATGTGTTGTGATACTACCCTAGTTTAGTCGACAGGTCATCCTCGTTACACATCGGACAAGTTTATAGATGCTCAGACCTAAACATATTCCTCAGCGTTTGGCGACTAACGTCATGGATGTTGTGTTGACTGACAAGTCTTCCTGGGATTTCGTGGTAACACTCACGTCTGGCATCTCCCACCTTGGCATGTTGTTCGTGAAAGACATAAACACACATATCAAACATAAGTAAAATAAAAATAAAAAGTAGAGAGCCCCGTCACATCAAATAGCGTATAGGGAATATGGTGTTAGTGACCATAAATTTTACAGACCTTCAGCACATGATTTTTGGGGTAATGTTGTCGGTATTACGCCCGTGTCGCTTCACTTTCCAAGAAAAAAATCAGGTACCGATTCTTCTTCTTCTACCTTTTAGCTCCCAGTGGAGCATAGGTCTTCAACAAACACTTTCCAAGTCGTTCTGTTGTTTGCCATTCTTTTAAGATCATTCCATGTCTTCCCCATCATCTTCATCTCTGCTTCGATCTGTCTTCTCCAAGAATTCCTTGGTCTTCCTCTTTGTCTTTTCCCCTGGAGATTCCAAAAAAGGGCCTGTTGTGTAATACTCTCAGTTGGCTTCCGTAGTGCGTGTCCTATCCATCGCCATCGTCTTCGCTGTATCTCTTTATCCACTGGTATTTGACCGGTACATTTCCATAATTCCACGTTAGTGACTTTGTCCTGCCATTTCCATCCCTTTATTCTGCGATTAGGTACCGATTACAGGCTGGATAATTCAGGAAGCCGTCGATTAGGATCGAACCCAACCTCTTGTCCTTTGTAGTACAGTTCACTAACCACTGAGCTATCGCGGCTCCCATATATCAAATATAACAGATATAAAATACTACGCATGCTATGTGTATAGCGGCTAAGCTGTTATGGCAACGAAGCTGCACATGATCGTGCAGTCAGTTTATGGCTGGGTCATTTCTTGAGTTTATCCGGCTTCCCTGAATGGATTTACAATAGCACGCAGTACATTGCCTTTCTACACTCAGTGTGAGAAAGTAAAAATAAGCAAAGTACCCCCGTCACGCCAAGTGGCGTATAGGGAAATATGGTGTTAGCCTATATTTTACAGACCTTCGGCACATGATTTTTGGGGTAATGTGGTCAGTATTACGCCCGTGCTGCTTTACTTTCCCAGAAAAAAATCCGGTACCCATTAAAGGCTGGGTGAACCCGGAAGCCGTCGGTTGGGATCGAACCCTACCCCTTGTCCTTTGTAGTCCAGTTCACTAACCTTTGAGCTATCGCGGCTCCCCTCAGTATGAGAAAACTACCCTATATAATTTAAGTGCATTTTTAATAAATTAAAGAATGTATTTGTTTCTTTCTAGATTGTCTTAGGTTCACTCAGCCTTAATGGAACACCGGATTATTATGTAAAGTAGAGTTTACTGTTCTTATTACTCATGAAATTAAGGAGCTCTTTCTCATTGAGAGATATAGGCACTAACAGCTCGGTCTTAATGTACCTTAACATATGAAGGGAATCCTCCCCAATTTATTCAAATGTAATCTATTCTATTAGGTTTCTTTCTATGGGAACCAATTCTAAATTTCATAACTTTATTTGTGATCTCAGCTGCTTTTATTTCTTGGTGTGCTTCACACTTTTTTGTTAACTATATTTTTATTTGTTTTGTCGTTTATACAACTTGTGTAAGTCCATTATGACTTTAATTGAAAACACACGTGCATATAATAAAAGAAGACATACATTTAATTTTACAGAAAAAAAAACTATAATGAACAAATTCCATGTTGCAATAAATAAGCCTTCGTTCAGTTGATAACAAAACCAGTTAAAATATATTTCCAAAATACAAAATAGCTCGATAAGTTTCAATATGTGTAGCTTATGACAGATTTAACTAGTAATAGATCATTTTAACTGGATCTTTGGAGATCAATATGTTTGTAAACAATTATTAATGATCGAAGCATTTGTTTCATTGTTCAGCTTGATCGAACTTTGTAGATTCATAACTTGAAAATCATACTGAAAATGGACGTGTTGAGCCAAAATGTGCAAATATCAACGAGGTATAAGTACCTTGTAAATAGTCTTAGACAGTTTGTACAAACGACGATCTCTTTCCAAATACTTAAGAGTACTGTAGCGGTAGATAAGAAAATTTAGAACGACATTTAGAACAGATACAGCACAGCAAACAAATATTTGGACAAATAGCACCAGTTATAAAAACATACATATAACGATGTATACAAAAGAGTGTAATATATAACTCTATTTTCCTACCAATGATGTGCCACCAGTACCAAACATGGGCATTAACAGTAAAGGAGAAAAGAAAGATCACAACTATTGATATTGGTGTTCTTTTTTTAAGAATACAACGTAGAAATAAAAGATACAATAAGAAACTAAGATTGTAAAAGTAGAGTAGAAGTAGCACCAGCGCTGAACTCACCCAGAGAAATAAGTTGTTTAGACATGTAACATGGTTACTGCACACAGCACTTCCCAACAGGAATGAACAATCAGATGTAAAAACAGAAGAGGTTAAGAGAGATCAGTTGTTTGGACATGTAACATGGTTACTGCAAACAGCACTTTCCAACAGGAATGAACAATCAGATGTAACAACAGAAGAGGTTAAGAGAGATTTCCTACAAGATGAACATGAGAAACATAAGAAGCCGCACTAAATATCGAACCAAATAGTGTCAAAAGCACATAATTATGCATCAACACTGAAAGGAGAAACAGAGTGGAGAACAAGAATAAAGCAATATTTGTCTTGAACATATTTATCGTGTCATTCTTATACTATTTTCAAATACTCTTTTAACCTTGAAATTTGGAATCCTTTAAACGTATAAAATAACCGACAAGTAAATATAAACATATTTTTTTCTTTGCTTCAAACCAGACCTAGTGGAGTAAAGAAAAAAAAAACAATTGGACTCAGTTCAATCAATATATGCTCTCATATTCTTCGTTATACATGTGTCCTGGGTGCTAACCTGCATAAAAAACCGTGTGATATGGATGCATCCTAATTATATTCACTTAACATGAGGAAGTAAATCCGACAAATATAGTAATCTGTCGTCATTATCTTGGTAAATAATTAAACTCCACCTATATTTCGAAAAGAAGCCTTACAACAATTATGTGCCAAATTAAATTTGTGATACATTAAAGAAGCTACTTAATCGGAAATACCTTTCTACGAGGCGATGTTTCACTTTAGGAAAAATAAGACGGAAGTAATCTATCATTCACAAGACTTACCACTTACAATTAGGCTTCCATGGACAATATACATGCCCGGTTTTAAGATAAACACACGCTTGATGGAGTCTATTTAAAGGAATTATTTTGCCGGAAAGAGTATTGTTATATTTATGGTACAGGTTGTGAAACACTTTCAAAATGGAATTTTGTTAGAGAAAATAATGAGTATATCAATATGTTAAATGGTGAACAGGTTTAGCTTAGAATGAAAGCAGCGCAAAAAGAGAAATGAACGAAAAGAAGATTGTATGCAGCCCATATTTGTCATGGAAGTCAGGGGAAAAAAATAAAATAGTTAAGTATAGAGCAAATATTGATGAATGGAAATAATTCTGTACTGGGACTTCCGGTCAATATGGTGGATAGGCTGCAGGAACCATTGAAGGCTGTGTATGAAAAGTGTTCCTTGTTGCAGTTTCCTCATATTCCAAGTCCGGCTTGTTGCAGGAGCTACTGAGTTAAGTGCTCTGTGCACACCGTGAGCTGTGTGTTTCATCCGTTTTGATCGTTTTTCGATATTCCAGTTGTTTACGATGAATGATGATATCGTATGACAAGGAACAGTTGGCTGTGTTTACTTTCTGTGCGGTTTCGCCTTATGTCTTTTGGCGTGTGCTGAGACTGCTATTATAGGGACTACAGCTACCTTTCTTTGTTTGGGAGATGAGTTAGTAATTCGGATGATTTCACTGGCACGGGCGGTTGAGAAATTATGGATTTTAATTCGTTTGCAGTGATACCGGGGCCTTCCATAACCATAACTCTGTACTATCAGACAATGGAATCTTTCACTGCCACAGAATTGGAGTTTACAATAAAAAAGTAAAGTACCCCCCGTCACGCCAAGTGGCGTATAGGGAAATATGGTGTTAGTGACCCTATATTTTACAGACCTTCAGCACATGATTTTTGGGGTAATGTGGTCGGTATTACGCCCGTGCTGCTTTTACTTTCCCAGAAAAAATCCGGTACCCATTTAAGGCTGGGTGAACCCGGAGCCGTCGGTTGGGATCGAACCCTACCCCTTGTCCGTAGTAGTCCAGTTCACTAACCACTGAGCTATCGCGGCTCCTACTAATTTTTAGGAATTAGTAAAACCCAGGTGTCCTCGCCAGGATTACGAACCCCGGCTGTTGCCGTGGTAAGCCAACCGCCTATCGATTGCGCTAACCGGACACCCTGGAGTTTACAATAGTAATTTAAAATTGTACGGACAGGTATAAAAAGAAGCGAGACTGTTCTATAGAAGGTGAATGTCAAACGGAGAACCTAAAAGTGGAAGGCAGCAATATTTTGCCCACCTAACAAGAGGCTAGTTTAGCTTCTTGTATAAAGTAATATTCCCTCCACGCCTTGTTAGGCGCATAGAGGTGACCATATTTCTCCATGATCATGACACACTTTTCGGTAATGTTCTTGGTATCACGCCAGGCCGCCTGTACCTCCCAACGAAATCTCTGGCCCCAAGTTTTGGAAGCTGAGTGATCCCAGAACTTTGTCGATACGAAAAAGCCGCCACTTCTAGGAATTAACCGGACCATTCCGATTAGGATGCGAGCACACTAACCACTCCGCCACCAAGGATCCTACTGTCTTGCGACAAATGTTAACAATGTATTAAAAGAGACGATATAGTAAAATGAACAAACTTTAACAGATATATTATTCTCATGACGCGTTGAAAATAAACAGCTGAAGTAAGTTTACATAAGTATACTGTAAAGACACAAATAGGTGGAGGTGAGACATGGTGATCTACGCCAGGAGGCGCTGTACATTACACTGTGTTCAAATCGTTCAGCGATCATAGGACTGGAAATTGTGTGGATAGACTACGGCACTTTGCAATGCACGACCACGGACCGAACAATATGGAGAGACTTCACTATTGCTCACAAGGCGCCAAAAGGAATGCCAGTTATTGACTGTTGTTCCGCCATTGGGATACGAAGAAGTTAAAGTAAAGTTATCTACTCTTAGCTGTTTAAAGGTTAACAAAATGTTTGGTCAAAGATGAACGATTCATTATGATAACATAAACTCATATACTGGTTGTTGTCATTATTTTCTGATTTGTAGAGTCATGTTTTTTTTTAAAATTTGAGTTAGATACCGAATTATTATCAGGACATGTCTACAACATTTCCTCTTCTTATTCCTCTTATTCAAGATGTACATGAGAGAACACTTGAAACTGTGACGTTTTGCCCTACAATAACAGAAAAAGAAGACGGATACACAAGAGAAATATAATAAAATCAAATCCAACTACTTTATAGAAAGTAGCTAAAACTAGTGAAATTAGGAAGAAAGTATAACATAGCGGTGTTTCGTTTCCTAGCTTCGCTGAGTACGACACCAAAAATCAACACTAGTCGAGAGATAAGAAAAGAGGGAGAAAAGGAAAAGGGAAGGACAGTGAAAGTTAATCCACTCAATGTACAATGCTGATGGGGCTTCTCTTTCTTGCCTTCCCTCTGGAGTCCATTATATAAGGATAGGTATAGGGTATGTGGTATTTTCTGTATCTCGTTTGAGTGTTTGGATAACTCAGCCAGCTCCTTCAACTGCTTGGTACCACTGTTTATATTATTTCCTTTATGCAGGAACCCAATGCCATGACGTATATAATATTTAAGTATATTCATCGTATTTATAGAACACATGTAAGTGTAGCTACCAAAATGGTAACACGATTCAAGATAATTAGAAAGTATAATCATAGCATCAATTCTAACAATTATATTTTAATTTCATATGAGTTTATTATATTGTAAAACGTAATCATGACATCCACGCAACATTAATTTGTTTGTTATAAAGTATCAAGTACAGAACACTGAAGCAAAACTGACAGTTTATTCTTTAGCTTCAGCTGCTCCCTCCACACATAGCAGTACTTAAGCTTGAAATATGTAAATCAAGCAATGGACAGGCGCAAAGATTTTTTTGTTTAATTTGGAATTTAAACAACACTTGTGGGATTTATATTTACGTTAGACAAGCTATATAGAAATAATTTACTTTAAACAGCACTTGTAGAATATATTTACGCTAGACATGCTATATATAAATAATTTACTTTAAAACAAAACTTTTAGAATATATTTACGTTAGACAAGCTATATATAAATAATTTACTTTAAACAAAACTTTTAGAATATATTTACGTTAGACAAGCTATATATAAATAATTTACTTTAAACAAAACTTTTAGAATATATTTACGTTAGACAAACTATATAGAAATAATTTACTTTAAACACTTGTAGAATATATTTACGCTAGACATGCTATATATAAATAATTTATTTTAAACAAAACTTTTAGAATATATTTACGTTAGACATGCTATCTAGAAACAATTTACTTTAATCAATGTGAATGGAGATCATTTACAGCGGAAACTTGATTATACAGAATTCGGTTATCCGGACTCGTTTACGTGGAGATTTATTTACTGCTATTATGATAACCAATTGATACTGGCGCCAAAACAGTAATAAAGAAAGTTATTGTGCCAGTGATTGACACTATTGGGAGACCTGCAACTTACGTCCGTACATTTTAAAGAGCAGACAGGTTGGCATGCTGCGCTGTCGTTGAAGACGGTCAACCAACGGATCGGGCGGATATCATCAATGCTCTTCGAGACGAGGGAAGGGCACAGGACTTCGACAACCATGAATCCACGTCACACCTTCAGATGAAAGAGATGGGAGTTAAGATGAGCACAGCCAGAAACGAAAAACTTAGTGGGCGCATAAGACTTATCAATAACACAAAATTGGAGTCGTCTGTCGTTGGACCTTTCGGGACTTGCTGAGGAAGGGATCTGAGCACCTACGGACATGGAGTGCAATGATGATGACCCGCAACTAACGCAATTTTAAAAGTACTTAGCTTCCACATCAGTTATACATACTGTTGTGAAATGCGAAGCGATATCACCTTTTTATCCGGTTGGCTTGCCCATCGTGGAGGAGAACTGCCGTTGCCATAGTTTCTCAAATGTCAAGACATCGATCTTCTCTGAGTTGGTTCCAATCACAAGTTCAGATTCTATGAAAAAAGGTGCGCAAAAACACCGTGTCTTAAGATTTTTTTTTTCTGTTTTGCTTCAATGACGTTGACAATTCCTACGAATCGTTGATTGAAAATGCCGACAAGAGAGTTCTCATTTTCTTTATTTCACTTAAGTCTATACGTTAATATACACGGTCGTAATAATTATTCGTAATGATTATTCATAACGATTATTCGCAATGATTATTCGTAATGATTATTATTTCATCTTCTAAAGATTTATAAAGGACACATATTCTAGTGTTATTTTATTTAGCACAATTTTTTTTTTTGCAGTTGTATGCATAAAAAAAACTATCTTTACGACACATAGTACCATTGCTGGTGTATGTCGGGGGGCAACGATAGAACCCGAGGGATAAAGGCCGCTTGGACAAGCAGTCGCCACGACGTGTGAGACTAAGGATTTTTATTTGACCCCCAATATAAAAAAAATCCTTTTTGTCTACCGCGGGCTTCGAACACCGTACGCCGGCTTTTCAGCTAGCGGAACAGTGGTTTTAGCCGCACGGCCACGCGCACCGCGTTGTATGCATTGATGTGTAAAAATGTTGATTATTTATTTCATTTAATAAATTATTGATAATCTGGACTTTTTATCATCCTGACTATGCCTAGCTTGTCACTATTACTCCGGATAATGGAGTTGCATCAGTATATTAGACAAGACATGTAGAAATAGCTTAGCTGAAAAGTAGGGACCCTCTTGTTCAATTTTTTAGTAAATAAAAATATCTTTAGACATAGAGCGGAAGGATGAACTGCTAGCAGTCATCAACACGTAGTTGAATCACAGCCAACTCGGCTGCAGGCCTGCGGGCAGAAAATAAAATCGGAAAATAACGCAAATCAGGGTGACATTTTAGCTATAGGAGCAAAGGACGGCTGACGTCACTCTTTCCACAATCGCTCCTGCTCGCAAAGCTGAAAACGTCACGTTAATTTGGGTGTTTTTCGATTTTATTTTCTACCTGCGGACTATCTTTATTAGTTGGATGTGGTTGCTTGCTTGCGTTCGCTTGATAACTAAAGGACTACACCTCTTCGTTATCCGTCCTTAAAAGGACGTCAAGTGGGCGTGTCTGCGTTGTGATGCGGTTTGCAGTATAACTGTTATATTTGCGTCTTTTCGGCCCAATACATCTGACTTCAGCATATTTGAGTACGGGTTGTCTTCCTTCTTCGATCCCCATTCGCTTTGCCAGACTAGACGGGTTAATCTGTGACTAGAGGCACCACGGAGAGGTGGAGCAGGGTCTGGATGGTTTTGGTTCACCGATCCTATGCGCAAGCCACCAGTTGTGGGTCGCTGACAACTTTCAGCTCTGGTGCTGTCAGGCGCGCCATCGCCTCCGTTGGCTGTGGTTGAAAGCTCTCGTCTTTATTACACAACCTGAGGTAAAACTTATCTCATCTAAGCTTGTTTGCCCCATCACAGGCTAATCAATTGATCAATGATAACATTAATAAAAAAAAAGACAACAACGAAAAGAAACACAACAAAATACTGACGTTTCTGTCGATATGCGGTCTTACTCAGAAAACGAGAACAACACAAACAAACAATAAAATTAAAGTAAACTCTACTACATCTAGGATGAGCATGACGGGTAACTCAAAGAGAAACAAACAGAGGGATAAGAGTTGAAATGATGAAACGAAAGAGAGATGTGCTACATATCGGAGATGTAGGCCGAAACGTCATTAGGCTGTTGTGTTCCTTTTCTGTAAAGCTGTTACCATTCCTTGACGGACTGTACATTACACCCCACTACTTGCTTTTGTCAGGCTGTAAGGTTGAGAATTATTGAAATTTATCTGCAAAAATCCGGTAATCGACACATAACATTAACATGCAACTAGATTCTTGGCAAGCTGCGATATGTTTTACTATTATTATCTTCTCTTGTGTTTGCGATTCTATAAACATTTCCCAAAAAAATTCAAACTCATTAGTTCAAAAGTAAACGAGACGTTAACTTGCCACAAACCAAAAAAAATGTAAAGAAAAAGAGCCACATTTTCTACTCATTAACCCATCGCAGACTTTTCTGAACTGCGTAGTTAGCACGTGAGTAGTGTGGAAGTGATACTTCAAGGATGAGCTGCGTTTTATTTTATAGAGATGCCATTACATTGATGCATACCAAGATGTTGATTATGTAAACAAAACATGCTACATATATTTTAAACCAGTGGTAATTGTTTGGGTCTTCGATATCTTCGATCGTACCACACATAAAAATGTGCCTTTGATCATTGAAAATATTGGCATCGAGTTTCATGCTCTCTCCAGAACGTTACATTCACCAAAGCTCGTTTGAAAGAATACCAACCACTAACAAGATCTCCCCCTTCTCTTGTCAAGTTGAGTGTCTCTCTGATGTCTTGAAAACACCTTCTTCTTTGATTATTCCTGTCTCATCTTTCTAGAACCATGCCTTCCATTAATGTTTTTTTTTCCAACCTTATGTGTCTTTTAACCACATTACCCCAACAATCATGTCCTGAAGGTCTATACAAATCATGGTCACTAATACCATATTCCCTATACGCCACTTTGTGTGACGTGGCTCTTTACCCTTTTTTTTATCAATGGACATGTGAGGAGGAGAGATAATAACAGAATAACAAAGCAAGCTCTCATGTGGGAAACAACAGGTAAGAGTAAAAGAGGCCAACACAGAGAGACACTGAGAAGTGTTGTTTGGAGTAGCATTAATATTTTAATTTATTAGCAGCGTAATATTTTAATTTCTCTCTGTAAGATCTTTATAATAACATTTGGGAAAATATTGGCACTGACACCATGTAAGCTACGCGCCATGCTCATTGAAGCATTTAAGAGTTTAAGGAAACTTTCTACTTTTTGCTTCTTTACATAATCCATGACAGAAGTCTATTTAAAATAGAAAGTCATACAATCGCTGCAACTGGTTTTATAAACATGTCAAACACCATACAAACACAGATCTCATTTAAGAAGCCAGCATTTTTTTTCTTTTCATTTAACACAAACAAACAAAACAGTCAGTATTCAGCATTTTTCTGTACGTCTTTCAGCAATATAGATTCAGACAACTGGACTTCTTGTACAGACGTTACTATTCAGCGAAAGAGAGAACAACTTGGCATCAAGAAGGCAATAAAGTCCATCCGTTATTCGCGTAGACTATTGTCATCCTTCGCAGGGCGTCCCAAGTCTGACACACACTGTTCATTGCTGTTTTCACTGTCCTGCCTCAGGATATCTTTAATAGGCCGTTCCTACGCCCTCATTGAACAAAATAATAATAGTTGGAAACAAATCATTCAATGTTATGCCCAACAAATGTTGAAACAAAGAAGGAAAAGGAACACATTACCGGCAATAGTAGATAGAACACCAAGATGGTAACTAAAAATACTGATGAGTGACCTTAACTACAAGCTAGGATACAAAATACGGTTCACGAGGGCATGATGGGAAAACATGGATTGTGCACCGGAAACGAAAATGGAACAATGTTCACAGATTTCAGTGTCACAACGACCTAATCATAGTAGGAACAAAATTTCCCCATTAGAACGTTCACAAGGAAATGTGAATATCCTCAGACTGTTACACAGAAAGCCAAATAGACAACATCACTGTCGGAAGGAAGTGGGAGACGCAGTGTGCAAGACGCCAGTCAGGAAACTACACTGGGAGAACAATTTATTATTATAATCTGTCGCCTCCGTCGTCAGGTTTTTTTTTTTTTTTTCCAGAAATACGCCATTATCACTGTAACCGTTATTTAAAATATAACAAGTTGAATTTCTTGACAAAATCTAGCAGTGGCAACGTTTAACGAAAACAGTAGTTATGTTCATCATCATCATCATCATCATCATCATCATCGAGTGCCTTCTCCGCAACGAAGGTTGGCTACCATGGAGCGCCATTCTGCTCTATCTCTTGCTTTGATGGTGCAGGTTGTCATAGGCTGATTTGTCCATCTTTTAATGTTACTCGTCCATGTTATCCTTGGTCTGCCTCTCCTCTGGACTAGTACGTGATGAGGCTCCAATCTCTTTCACGGTGGTCTGCCATATTCGTCTTTCGTGCTCTGAATATGCCTCATGTGTACCACACACTATGCTGTTTTCGCTTTCTGGGCCGTTGAGAATTTTTGATTCATCCACCCCATCCACCGACACAGACTTTTCACATGCAGGTTGAACATACCCGGTTTGCCGGCAACATTTTTGTCGATGTGCTCGCCTATCGAACCGCGGACACACGACACAAAGAAGAATAAATAATATTCCACTTAAATATAGAAGTAAAACATACACCAAACGGGAAATAGCCACACATAATTTCACAACTAGACTGTCGCGTAAATCATTTAAATATATCAGCAATTGCCGAATTTAAAAAAAACGACTACACGCAGCCGCCATGACACCGGAAATAGTTATGTTCAACAGTGAAATATTCACATCACGACAAACGTCGACGCAGAGACATAATAATGCATTAATTTATAGACACACAACTGTGGCAGTTTTTTTTAATTGTATATTTTCAAGATTTATGGACCTGTCCGATGTGCAATGAAAAATACATGTCGACCAATTCAACTAAACATAAACACTTTCAATCCGCCATTTTGTTTGAGCAGTGAAGTTGCGTTCTCTGACTTGGAATTGTTGTCTATAGTTTATTTGCTATGCCGGAAGAAGACTTTTGCCGAAACGCTGTAATTTTTCTTGTCCTTCTGTTAGTCAAACTGTTCAATGGTATTTTATTTTAATTTTATATGTAAACTAAACATATTCACCATAGTACCATAGATTTTAGAAGCATTTTCTCTGCAATATGTACCACTTTGACACGCAAGGTTTCTGTTTTTGAGATTGTAGTTCTGCCCTATGTGCCGTCTTCAGCAAAGAAAGGACTATAGATAGATAGAAACATATTCAAGAGTTAGGTGCCAAGAACACTAAACAACACCAAACCTGTCTCATTATTGTATTGTCCGATTATTGCAAATATTTGGTTTATAGGCCTCTATTTTATTTTAACGCAGAAAAGTCCCCGTCCATGACATTTAGTAACATGATACGTTGTTTGTGTTGTAGTCGGGACAGAGACAAATGTTGGTTTTCAGACTATACAGTTGTAATTCACTTGTGGAAAATATCGAATGATTTCCCGCAAGAATCCACTCTATAATGTATTAAAGATGGTGTAGAGCTCATAATAGCAGCAGACTAGTCGCTAGGGAACTAGATCTTGTATTTGTGTGAGGTGTGTTCGTGTGTTTGTATGTATGTGGTTGTGTTTTATTTGTTATCGTTTCAGTGTTTGTGCATATCTTTGTGTGTGTGTATTGTATTTGGGAATGTGTTTTCAGCATGTATGCTTCTGTGTGCATTTGAGGGGTGAGTGTGTGTGTGTATGAACATTCTATGGGGAGAGAGGGAAATTAAAATAAAAAGAGACAGTATGAAGATGTGCAAGCTAAATAATAACACATAAATATACGTAGGTTCCTTACACGTCTAAAGGTGTCTATTGTGTTAGTGTCCGGTTTTTTTGTCAGTGTCCAACAGATAACTCTATTATGAGTGATGTGGTCAGTATCAAACAGAGCTGTCCTTCTATCTATCTAACTGTCTCTCTGTCTCTCTGTCTGTCTGTCTATCTCTTTGTCTGTCTATCTGTCTGTCTGTCTTTCTATTGACCTTTCGAGCCGTAGCCGGCCTATAGGGCATAGACCCAGATACTTTTTTCTTATCTAAATTTTTTTTTCTAGCAGTTTTCAATCAGTGTAAAGATATTTTATCAAATCTCACCATTTGTCTCTGGTCTGTGCAAGCAATCCCTCTCATTGAGGGAGCCGATTCCTGCTGCTCTTGCCTCTCTGATCAATGTTCTATTCAGTGTCTGTCTGGGTCGGCCTGTTTTCCTCTTATCTCCTGTTGTTTCCCACATGAGGGGGACATGTCCTACATGTCCTTCCACCACCGTGAAAATATTGGCTACCAGAGGTTAGATGGACCCTGAAGCCAAGTGTATCCGGCAAAAAAAAATGTGTGTAGCTGTCAAGTGATTACAGACCCTTCCATTTAGCTGCTAATGCTCTAACTACTTATCCAACTAAGCTTTGTGTGTGTGTGTGTGTGTGTGTGTGTGTAGAGAGAGAGGCAAGAGAGAGAGAGAGAGAGAGAGAGCGAGAGAAGTAAAAAAAAGAATAAGAGACAGCAAGTAAATAGTAATTTAATATAACACAACACCATCAGTAGCAATTCAGTTAGAACTGAAGAAACACAATTTTTGATAAAGTTAAACAACAGTCCCAAGTGAGGGCGTTAATACATGGTTAAAAGTTATAACCAGAACTGTAAGCTCCAAGACGATAATAAAGAGAAACGACAGAATTATATAGCAAATAAATTACTTAGACTCGCCTACACAGGAGGCGATAGTTTGACAGTTCAATGTCTGTATAAAGTCTGCTAGCATCATTCAATGAGCGCTGCCAATACATAGCTAATTGTTGTAAATTGTGACGTCACTGAATATTGATAATGTGAATTCTCTCCCTTAATGTAATGTATTACTGATATTTGAGTAGATTGTTGCTTGTGAGAATACATTTGGTAAGATCGACAGATTTGACAATTTATAGTGAGAAATATTCAATTCTCCATCCCAAATGTTAGAAAATGTAATATATAACCTATACTAATCGAAAAAGTAGTATAAATAAAGGGAGCCGCGATAGTTCAGTGGTTAGTGAACTGGACTACCTTGCCACTGGAGACCTGCATGTCAATATACTACAGCTCAGCACTCCAAAAAATGTACTATTACAGGTCATCCATGCATGGAGAAATGAAAAAAATAAATGTAGAAAAAAATGATATAGTTAAAGCTTTACGTGATATGGGAGCCGCGATAGCTCAGTGGTTAGTGAACTGGACTACAAAGGACAAGGAGTAGGATTCAATTCCAACCGACGGCTTCCGGGTTCACCCCGCCTTAAATAGGTACCGGAATTTTTCCTGGAAAGTAAAGTCGGTCGTAATACTGACCACATTACACCGAAAATCATGTGCTGAAGGTCTGTAAAATATATGGTCACTAACACCATATTCCCTATACGCCACTTGTTGTGACGGGGCTCTTTACTTTGATTTTATTATAAATTAACCACATATCAGATTATATTTCAGAAAGAGTTTACAGCATCGAATTGCTTGGTCTTTGCAGAACGTGGGTCTCATCGCAGCCCGTCTGAAAGAATATGTGTCTCTAGCCAGATCTCCAACTGCTATTGTTGACGCATTCAAGGTTTTTTTTTCAAGTCTTGGAACCACCTTCTTTTTGGTCTATCCCTTTATCGTCTTCCTGGAACCCTGCCTTTCATTATTGTACGTTCCAGACCACAGTGACTTTTGACGTAACGGACGTCGTATTTAAATTTCTTCTGTTTGATGTTGTTTATAAACCAGTTCTTTTCAATATTCAGGTCTTTTAATGTGTTTCCTTTTAATGAGCTTCTTCTTCTTCCTCTTTTCTCTTTACTGATACCTAAAAGGTGTCGTGGTTTATATCATTTGTCTTTCTTGTGCTGCTCGAATTGTCTGAATTAGTGATTTTCCTTTGTTGTTACATGTCTCTGTCACTGCATCTATCCATCTTCTTCTGGGTCTTCCACTTGGTCTTTTTCCATGCATTCTTGAGAAGAACGTCCTTGACGGTGATTGGTAAGGATTCATTCTGACCAGGTGGCCAAACCATTTAAATTGTTGTTGTTCTATATTTTCATGGCAGGGTTTTGTTCCTACTATTTTCTTATGGTTTCATTTGGTAATCTATCTCTTCTTGTGTTGTTTGTTACTACAATTTAATGAGCAACACAGCTAAAATATCATTGGTGAACAGCGTGCAGAGGAACGTAAGAAATCTACAGATAATTTGTAAACTATTTTTAGATTGTAAGTCTGTGAACACCCTTGATCAAATACACCCTACAGTGAAGCAAAACAAGAATTAAATTTATAGGGAACATTTTACACAGCTTGAAGATACAGTTAGTCACTGGGACGTAGTAATGTTTGGATAGCAAGGTTTAGTCAGGAACGTTAGTCCAGAGTTAAAGAGCTCAAGATAAACCCGCTAACCCTACCTCGGTTTGAACAAGGGCTTGAATTGCATTTGAGGGTTTCATCAGCATCTCAGAGAGTCAGTGTTGTGGGGAAACAAAATCTAACTTTGTTACAGAAATAAACTAGAATTCTTACTCAAAAACATAGAAATAAAAAAATAATTCTTGTTTTTTAAAAAAAGAAAACCTAGAAACAAAGCAGAGGTTCCAATTAAAAAAAAAACAGAAAAAAAAATAAATTCCCATTACAAATTCTAGAAAGAGAACAGAATTACTTTCAAGACAATTCAAAAACAGAATAGAAGTCTGATTAAAATACACCGCAACAAAATAGAATGGTTGTTAAACAATGCAGAAGCAACGAAGAGTTTCTATCAAAAACACTAAGGAAAAAAACATTTCATATTAAAAAACTGTGCAATAAAATTAATTCCTTCGAAAGCTAAAAAAACTGAGCATAAACTGATTCCTTCGAAAGCTACAAAAACTGAGCAATCAACTGATTCCTTCGAAAGCTACAAAAACTGAGCAATAAAATTTAATTCCTTCGAAAGCTACAAAAACTGAGCATTAAAATTTAATTCCTTTGAAAGCTACAAAACTCAGCAATAAAATTTAATTCCTTCGAAAGCTACAAAAACTGAGCATTAAAATTTAATTCCTTCGAAAGCTACAAAACTGAGCAATAAAATTTAATTCCATCGGAAGCTACAAAAAACCAAAATAGAGATGCTAGTGACGTGTAAGGGATTTGTTGTCATCAAGTCAAAGTATATAATTAGGATTTCCCTTCTCGGGCATCTAACTAAAGTCTCTGACAGTAATAGGGAACTCTGTATACAAAGCTTCGCAGCAGGAGGCAATCTGATCATCAGAAGTAGGCCCTCTGTCGAACAAGTGGTTCGGCTCTTTAGGTTCTTTTCGCTCTAGGGGAAATGACAAGAAGCTAAAGGGCCGGAACTTTTGTTCACGGGGAGTGTCTTTCTTATGATGGTCTTATTGGTTCCTGCTTCGAAGATTTGTATCAACAGTTTTCTGTTATTGCCTCAGACACTATTCAATGTCACTGATTATTTAGTTCACATGAAGGATCACCACCACCAACTTCACAGTGCTCAGATCCTCTCCTCAACACGTTCCCCTGTATGAAGCACTCTCACCCTGGAGAAAGCATTGAAAATGATTTCTGTTCGATCAACGAACTATCACTGATTACCATTCTGTAACCGTAATAACTGGCTGTATCTAAAGAGAACAGGAGGAAGTGACATGCAATACACGAACGATACGAATCTAAAACTGTGGAAACGAAGCCAATAATAACATACATTAGATTCGAACGAAGCGACCACGATGGATAGAAAGTGGGTTATGTAACACAGAAGAATGAAAGGAAGTTAGAAATATGTAGCAAGAAAGAAAACTAATTTAAATTAGGAGAAAGGATTATGGTGTACAATTTAAATCATCATTATCTTGGTTTCTAGACCGAAAGATGAAATGTAATCATGTTTTTTTTTTCTTTGCTGATCCCCTGTTATTGACAAGGTGTGCTAAACACAAGCTAAATAGTGATTGAGTTCATGACACGGTGGGGTAGAAGCCGGACGTGTCTGAAAGCTACACAACCGACGTTTCATCTTTCACGAGGACGTCACTAGGAACATGAAATTTGTAAACATTTTTGAAACTATTAGACAAACAACTTTGGAAGTGACAGTCGATAGGGAGGAAAAGGGCACAGAGGTTTAGAAATCCTATTGCAAACTCTGTCAGACAATACCTCACATGCAACTCTAATAAGAAGGGGACACACTCAAGACTGGAACTGAACCTTCAGGCAGAGATCGTAGGAGGAAATGCACTTGTTGAAGTCTCAAAGACACAGCAAGGGACATAAAGATTTGAGGAACTCTAATTGATAGTCTACAGTCTGATGTTATAAAGGCAAGATTAGAATAGACGGCCCAGATCAATTTCCTATTTTATAAGTTAGTGAGTTATTAGCGGGTCATTATCATTGCACTCCGAACATGTCAATAGGTGCTCAGATCCCCTTCTCAGCAAGTCCCGCAGTGTCCAGCTACTGACGACTCTAGTTCTGTGTTGGTTGATATCATCATCATCGAGTGCCGTCTCCGCCACGAAGGTTGGCTACCATGGAACGCCATTCTGCTCTATCTCTTGCTTTGATGGTGTAGGTTGTCATAGGTTGATTTGTCCATCTTTTGATGTTACTCGTCCATGTTAGTCTTGGTTTGCCTCTGCCTCTTTTACCTTGTATTCTCTCTCCAGGATTACTTTCAGTAGGCTGTTGTGTCTTTTAACATGGCCCAAGAATCGCATTTGTCTTCTTCTAATTGTGTTTAGTAGTTCTATTTTCATTTTTAGTTGTTTTAAGACTTCCTCGTTTGTTTTCTTTTCCTTCCATCCAATTCTACCTATTCTTCTATATATCCACATTTCAAAGGCTTCAATTCTCTGTTGGTTGATAAGTCTTCTCAAATACCCACTCAGTTTTCTCGTTTCTGGCTGTGCCCATCGTAACTCCCATCTCTTTCATCTGAAGGAATGATGTGAAATAGTTGTCGAAGTCCTGTGCCCTTCCTACATCTGAGTGTATTGATGACTTCCGCATAACCCATTGGTTGACAATCTTCAACGTCATGCTACTGATGATTATGGTAATGTTTCACCTCCATCATCATGCTACTCGTGGCCATAACGTATGCACCACTATCTTCTTTGATTATTATGCCTGACGAGCGTTCTGTAAAATGTCCATGCACTCCTTTGGTGTCGTATTACGAATTTGTCAGTATAGAAGACTGCATCTTCCTTATCGATGTTATCCCAGATGGGACTGTTGATCTCCGCATTGACCACAACTGAATTCTGCTCTCCACATTTCCTATCGAGTGTGACAATACACGTGAATGTGCCCCTGAATGACGTAGACGCCAGTATTCACTCCTCGCCAGTGTTGATAGTGGTAAGCCCACATAACTGTTTGATGACATATTCTGCTCGGCCCACCTATGATTTGCCTCTTTCAACCTTTTCTGAATCAAACAAATCTGTTCAGTTTTTTACCTTTCCCTGTGTTGAGCTCTTGGTGCAATGGATGCTCTTTATCTGCACTTATCTTCAGGAATGCTCGTGCACACCAGATCTTGATCCTGTCATCCATGGTTGGAAAGTCAAGAAGATACCTTATTGCTACACAGGGAGTGTCTCTCGTACACCCCAAGATAATGCGCATAGCTTTATTCTATTTTCTCCAGCTTGTCAATGAATGTCGTACTGACAGCATGAATTGCTAGGCCATACACTATTTTATGAATTATTTTTACGCTACAGTCGACCCAGCCGTTGGCAGAAATGGGTACCAGGGTATTACCCTGGGAAGGTGAGGAATGTCGTCTCGCATCAGAGTTTCGATGCTTGAGGCGACACTAGCCAAAAATCTCCGAACATTTATGGATAGGCGGCCGAGCACATATGGGTGTAAACTCGCGTGCTAAGACGCCGGTTCAAGTCTCGTACATTACCTTTTACCTCGTACTTTTTTTACACTATTTTATGATTTCTCTCCTATTAGACACTTTTTAAAATGTCATGACGATCTAGGAATAGACTCACACTAGGATCCTTACTTTAAGGGCATCCGAGCGTATTCGTCTAGAATTTAACCACTTGTATGTGCATCTAAGTAGTTCTGGAGTAACTATAATATATTCGTCTATATTATAGGACGCAACCATTCAGGTGTAGTTTCTCTTAAAATGTGTTGATTTAACAATGTTACTGTCAAAACAGGAAGACGGGGATCACACTGTTTCTCAACAAATCCGAAATGTTTGTATTGGGTGTTAAACACGCACAGTTTAATCGATGTTTGGTCAGAACGAGCTTATCGTTAATTAAGTTTGAAACCATCAATTTCATGAAAGTCTATGGCCTCAGTATTTTTTTCAAATTCTCCTCATGGGGGTCTGATTGGTCTCGAAACAAGACGCCGGCCACGAGACAGAGAGGTTGTGAGTTCAAAACCTGGTTGCACCAGTTGGGATTTTTATTTATGATTTCTCTCTGCGGCAACCACCCCTGATCTCAGCAGCGAGGCCCGGTTTGAAACGTCAATTACTCATCGAAGGAAAAAATATGAGTACCTCCGATGACGAAGTTATCTGCCTGTGCGGTTAGGGACCCCTTTTCACTCGGCTGCCAGGAAAAAAATTGATTAACACGCAAAATTCAGTTCCTAGTCTCTAGGGACTTTGTCAGAGGTCAAAGCTGGCGAACACAACAACAATAACAACAACAACAACAACAACAACAACAACAACAACAACAACAACAACAACAAATTCTCACTAAGCTCAAATGGTAGACGAAAGTTATGGGAATGCACCACTGGAAATTAAGTATTTACAATGATTAAATCATTATAAGCATTACCACTAGTACCAACTATTAATCTCATTAGAGAACACATTTATTATCTAATCTGTTGTAAATCATCCGTGTAGATTGTGTTTTTATTTCGAAATATTTTGATCAACCTGAAGAGACTTTGTTGTGATTCTAAAACTTTTAAAGACTTTACAAAATGACGAGAACGGCGCTACATTCGAGGTAGACCCACGGTTTACAGCAGCATCGTGTGGCAATGGTTGAGGCTGCAGGAGCATGGGGTCTAGAACTTTGTTCCACCCTCGACACCAGAGACGATGCACTAATTGAAGGAGAAGGTTTCATTTTCTTTAATCACAAGATGGTGCAGGGACGTAAGCCATCACTCATGGTTAGGAAACTATTGTATTATTTAAAATAAATATTATTGCTATTTTTTTAATGTTGCGCCCCAAGAATGTTGCGCCCCTGACAATCACTACTTAGTCCACCCCTCTGCCACAGGCCACCCTAATGGAATAGACCTGGAGACAGTTCAGAACTACAACTACCTTGGACATACTATAACCAGTGATGGAAAATGTACAACTGAAATAAACAAAAGAATAGGAATGGCAAAAAGTAATTTTAATGTCATGAAGAACATACTAACATCAAAACAAATAACACCAGGGCTAAAATTAAGAATAGCAAAATGTTGCATCTTCTCAATATTCCTATATGGTGCAGAAACATGGACATTAGACAAGAAAACAGAGCAGAGAAGTGAAGCCTTTGAATTGTGGATATATAGAAGAATAGGTAGAATTGGATGGAAGGAAAAGAAAACAAACGATGAAGTCTTAAAACAACTAAAAATGAAAAGAGAACTACTAAGCACAATTCAAACAAGACAAATGCGATTTTTGGGCCATGTTAAAAGACACAACAGTCTACTAAAAGTAATCCTGGAGAGGAAAATACAAGGTAAAAGAGGCAGAGGCAGACCAAGACTAACATGGACGTGTAACATGAAAAGTTGGACAAATCAGTCTATTACTACCTGCACCATCAAAGCAAGAGACAGAGTAGAATGTCGCTCCATGGTAGCCAACCTTTGTTGCGGAGACGGCACTAGATGATGATGAGAGATGACCATGGAACAGTGTAATTCCTAAGAAATAACTATTATAATAGGCGATATCAATGCAAAGATAGGAACAGCTAAAGTGCAAAATGTGACTGGAGGGCATGGTCTTGGAGAGATGAATGACAGAGGGGATAGATTTATAGATTGGGCAAGGACATATAAAATAATTATAAGTAACACCTGGTTCAAACAACACCCTAGGCGACTATGGACATGGCAAAGCCCAGACAAAAAAAAGTACACAATCAAACTGATTTTATACGGTTAGGAGAAGATTGAGGAATGGGCTAAGATCTGTTAAAACAAGGCCAGGAGCAGATTTCAATAGTGGCCATGTATCGGTAGTTGGAAAGATAAGAATACAACTGCGGAAGACTCAGAAATTCCCAAGAAATATAAAATTAGAGCTAGATATGCTTAAAGTAGATAGACAGATGAGTGATAAGTACAGTACAATTGTACAAAATAGATATAATGCTATTGAGAAAATACAGGACATCCAGGAGCAGTGGGAAATGCACAAACAATCGATTCAACAAACATCAAAAGAAGTAATACCAGTGATAAAAGAAACAACAAAAAGAAATTGATGACAGAAAAAAATATTAGAACTAATGGACGAAAGATGAAAATATAAGAAAGAAAAGCGGACATACAAAATATTGCACAAAGAGATCCAGAACAAATGTAGAGAAGCAAAGGAAGGATGGTTAAAGCAGAAATGTGAATAATTGGAAAAACAACAACATAAAGACTCAAAATTTATGCATAATCAATTAAATGAATTAACAGGAAGAAAAGAAGTCAAAGTTTCAGGATGTGTGAAATCAAAGGAAAGAAATATAATAATGGGACAGGAGAAGACAATGGAAAGATGGACAGAATATATCAGTCAACACTATGACGATGAAAAACCAGAGCTAAAAAATTCAAAAGAGACAGGACCACCAATAATGCAGAGTGAAGTGGAGGAGGCAATTCAACACATGAAAAGTGGCAAAGTTCCAGGTCCCGACAATTTAACAATCGAAGAGATAAATACATTAGGAGAGCTGGGAGTACAAGTGATAACAAAACTACTCAATGAATAAAAAACACTGGACACATACCCGAAGATCTACTAAAATCTATCTTTGTAGCCATACCGAAGAAGTCAGGAGCCACTGATTGTGAAGACCATCGCACTATTAGTCTCATGAGCCATATGACGAAAATCTTACTAAGAATCATCATGAGACGTGTAAAGAACAAAGTAAAACCAGAAATAGGCGAGGAACAATGTGGATTTGTGGAAGGAAAGGGCACCAATAATGCAATATACATCCTAAGAACATTGAAAGAAAGATCTATAGAGGTAAAGAAAGATATATATATGTGCTTTATAGACTGCACAAAGTTAAGCATGTGGAAATAATAAATATGCTGGGGAAATTAAACATTAATGGCAAGGATCTGTGAATCATAAAAAACATGCACTGGCAACAAACATCAATTATACGAATTAGCAAACAAACAGGACAATTCCAATATATAAAACAAGAATTCAGAAACTGCTGTGTTCTGTCGCTGGATTTGTTTTCACTTTACATCGAACATATTATGAGATCAATAGTAGACAAAGAAGGACTTGAAGTCAACGGTCACAACATAAATAATTTACGGTATGCGGATGACACAGTCTTAATAGCAGAGACAGAGAATGAAATACAAGAAATGATAGACAAAACAGTAAAAGAAAGCAATAAAAAAGGTCTCAGTCTGAATTAACAGAAGTAATGGTCATATAAAAAAAAACAATCATCACCAGCATGCAGCATAAAAATAAGCGGGACAAATCTGAAACAAGTGCAACGCGTCAAATACTTGGGCACAATAATAATATCAGATGAAACATTCACCACAGAAGTAAAAAGCAGAATAGCTCAGGCCAAAAATAGCATTTCAGGAAATGAAAAATATCTTATGCAACAAACATATGTCAATAGAAGTGAGAACGAGAGTTCATCGGTGCTGTATAGAACCATTTCTGACCTTTGGAAGCGAATCATGGACAGAGGACAAACAAAAGAACAGACGATTAGAGGCCACAGAGATGGGATTTGTCAGAAAAATGTTGAAAGTTCCCTGGACAGCTAAAAAGACCAATGAAGAAATTCTCATCTCAAAAAGAGGCCAACACAAGAAGGGAACTCCTAAAAACATCAGAAAGAAACAATCAACATTTTTTGGGCACAACATGAGAAGAGGAATGTTGGAATTCTTGGTTACAACTGGCAAAATAAAAGGAAAGAGAGATCGCGGACGACAAAGAGAGAAAATACTGGGTAGCTTGGTGTCATGGCATGTAAAACAGTCAACAACAGAACTGATACGATGTACTGTAGATAGAAGATTGTGGAAAGACATGATCGCCTACCGGTATGGCACATGATGATAATGATTATCATCATCATCGTGTGCCTTCTCCGCAACGAAGGTTGGCTACCATGGATCGCCATTCTACTCTGTTTCTTGCTTTGATGGTGCAGGCTGTCATAGATTGACTTGACCATCTTTTGATGTTACTCGTCCATGTTAGTCTTGGAACTAATAATATAATGATTATAGTATCATCAATTTCCTGTGCCTTTCAAGATCCCGATGACCTTCAACGTCCATATTTTGTTGAACGCGGTCACTTGTTATGTTTTTATTTTTACTTTCTTTCTCTCTGGCACTTGTAATGTTTTTATTTTTACTTTCTTTCTCTCTGGCACTTGTAATGTTTTTATTTTTACTTTCTTTCTCTCTGGCACTTGTAATGTTTTTATTTTTACTTTCTTTCTCTCTGGCACTTGTAATGTTTTTATTTTTACTTTCTTTCTCTGTCGCACTTGTTATGTTTTTATTTTTACTTTCTTTCTCTCTGGCACTTGTAATGTTTTTATTTTTACTTTCTTTCTCTCTGGCACTTGTAATGTTTTTATTTTTACTTTCTTTCTCTCTGGCACTTGTAATGTTTTTATTTTTACTTTCTTTCTCTGTCGCACTTGTTATGTTTTTATTTTTACTTTCTTTCTCTCTGGCACTTGTAATGTTTTTATTTTTACTTTCTTTCTCTCTGGCACTTGTAATGTTTTTATTTTTACTTTCTTTTTCTCTGGCACTTGTAATGTTTGTATTTTTACTTTCTTTCTCTGTCGCACTTGTTATGTTTTTATTTTTACTTTCTTTCTCTCTGTCACTTGTAATGTTTTTATTTTTACTTTCTTTCTCTCTGGCACTTGTAATGTTTCACTTTTTTTTTTCTCTGTGACATGTCATATTTCACTTTCTTTCTCACTGGCACTTGTAATGTTTTATTTTCTTTCTCTCTGTCACTTGTAATGTTTTACTTTCTTTCTCTCTGGCACTTGTCATGTTTCACTTTTTTTGTCTCTGTGACATGTCATATTTCACTTTCTTTCTCACTGGCACTTGTGGGTGTCCGGTTAGCGCAATCGATAGGCGGTTGGCTTACCACGGCAACAGCCGGGGTTCGTACCCTGGCGAGGACACCTGGGTTTTACTAATTCCCTAAAAATTAGTACCTCTGAAGTCGGAGTAAATCTGCCTGCATGGCGAGGGGCATCCTGTAATGGGATAAAACAGACTTTACACGCAAAATTCAGTCCCACAAAATTGAGTGGGTGGGACTTCGTCAGAGGTCAAAGCTGACGAAAGCGAACGAACGAACGAACTGGCACTTGTAATGTTTTATTTTCTTTCTCTCTGTCACTTGTAATGTTTTACTTTCTTTCTGTCTGGCACTTGTTATGTTTCACTTTTTTTTTCTCTGTGACATGTCATATTTCACTTTCTTTCTCACTGGCACTTGTAATGTTTTACTTTCTTTCTCTCTGGCACTTGCAATGTTTTACTTTCCTTTTCTCTGAAACTTGTAATGTTTTACTTTTTTTTCTCTCTAGCAATTGTAATGATTTACTTTCTTTCTCTCTGGCACTCGTAATGTTTTATTTTCTTTCTCTCTAGCACTTGCATGTTTTACTTTCTTTCTCTCTGGCACTTATAATTTTCTACTTTCTTTCTCTCTTGCACTTGTAATGTTTTAATTTCTTTCTCTCTGGCACTTGTAATGTTTTACTTTCTTTCTCTCTGGTGCTTGTAATGTTCTTCTTTCTTTCTCTATGGCACATGTAATGTTTTACTTTCTTTCTCCCTGGCACTTGTAATGTTTCAATTTCTTTATCTCTGGTGCTTGTAATGTTCTTCTTTCTTTCTCTCTGGCACTTGTAATGTTTTACTTTCTTTCTCTCTGGCGCTCACCCGACGACTGCTTTAGGAATGAAACTTCAACATCCGCTATTAAAAGTACTTTGAGTTAATGTAGACGCGTTGTGTCCTGCAGCTATGCAGTTATTTATTACCTTCGGCCCAACACATCCGATTTTTCCCAGTGCTGTAAAAAATACCCTGGTCGCTGTGCAATTTGTTTGTCCCTGGTAATGATTGACGTGCATAAATGCGTCGTCTTGAAGACCATTAACGATTTTACACTGGATATCAACCGTTACTATCTGTCACAGTGATGTCTTGGAACCCGTACATTTCATGTCGAAAAAGGAAAAATGACAATTTGTGAAGGCGTGTTGGAGTGTGAACATCAACGAGCTATTGATCCCGGCAATGTGCACAAACCTAGTTACCTATTAAAAGCGACTTAGCGCTAATTTCTTTGTCCGGAATACTACGATGTCAAATCTAACATCGCGAACAAAGAAGAATGTTTTCAAAGTACGTTATGAAAGGATGCATGGACCGTTGGAATTTAGAGGACCAAAATGTCAGCTCTCACAAAAAATTCAAACTGGACAGTTTATGAGCTAAAGACGAGCATTGTGAACTTCATGTCATTGTATACACCCCCATAGACCAACTCGATTCTCTATAATGCAAAAGAGAAACCAACTAATAATGTTTTTCTGTCTGTCAGACATTTGCCACTGATTACCACGAACGTGACGTCCAACAGAGAGTCGTGGAGGCTTGCCTAAGTTCTGCAACATATTAGTCACGAACAGCTTCCGATAATCACCTCAAACGTTCTCATTGCCCTCTAGTTACTTTACAATCGTAACGGCTCACTCGACCTGGAAAATTAATTCGACACAAATCTGTACTTCCAATTAAATTACAGAAATGGACGAATGAGCAAGCCCAGACTGTGGTTAGCAATTTAAATGGACACAGTTTGAGGAGGTGTATTGGTGTGAATTATTCTGTGTCCAACTCAGGCTTGCTCTTCACCATTATTGTGAATGTACTGTCATTTCAGAAATTAGTAGTATTTAATGGTTTGTGCGCTGGTTTGACGAATGAAAGAAAGTAGGATTAATCCCATGGAAAATTAATATAAAATTGTATTAAGCAGCTAAATCTGTAGAGAAACAAGACAAACTACGACATTTCAGCAAAAGCCTTCATCAGATAGAAGACTGAAAACACAAATACGATAACACACACACTAAATACAAGTGCTTATCTCAGGATGGGGACATGACGCGATGGACTCGTGGGTGTCCCAATGGCCGGAAGAGAAAATCTAACCAGGACTCCATGTGCCTGTTGGTCACATGATAAATGTGGTAGGTAGTGAGTGTATCGAGGGCCAAAAAGAAGTCAAACAGCGAAAAAGGAGAAAGGGTCCCCAAATGATGGATGAAACGAGGGGTCGCATTGAGCAGGAAGAAAAAGACACAGTAATGGTAGCAAGGGGGAAAGAGCAGAAAAGACGATAAAGATAACGCGGCGAGGAAAAAAAACAGCACACAGAAGAGAGTGGAAGAGAAGGGCAATGATTAAAGGAGAGATACTGAACAGAGTTTAAACCCTTATGGATGTTAAACCCTCATGGATGGAGAGTGCCATAACGAGCTCTGAATCTATTCTCCATTACCAATCGACTGTGGGTATCGGTGGTGCAAGAAATGATGTCATTGTAATCCCAATTTGAACATCTCAAATATTTAGCATTGACAGTTAGAAATAGAGTTTCACAGTGTTATATAGAACCAGTGTTGCTTCGTGATTGCGAATCATGGACAGTAAACAATGAGATACAATGCCAGATAGAATAGTTTGAGATGTAGCTTTTTAGAAGGAAGCTTAAGGTACCGTTGGCAGTTAAAAAATTCAGAGGCAGATGAAAAGGAGAAGGCTATCAAAGAGATTAAGAAATGGCAATCTAGATTTCTAGGACAGGTGTGAAGAAAGTTGATATTATTGGTAACATAAGGAAATAAACAAAACAGGAGAAACAGGTAGACAAAGTAGGAGAAACAGAAATGGACAAAGTAGGAGGAATAGAGATAGACAAAGTATAAAAAATAGAGGTATACAAAGTATAAAAAATTGTGGTATACAAAGTAGGAGAAACAGAGGTATACAAAGTAGGAGAAACAGAGGTATACAAAGTAGGAGAAACAGAGATAGACAAAGTATAAAAAAATAGAGGTATACAAAGTCTGAGAAACAGAGGATACAAAGTAGGAGAAACAGAGATAGACAAAGTATAAAAAATAGAGGTATACAAAGTATGAGAAATAGCCGTAGACAAAATAGGAAAAACAGAGATAGACAAAGTAGGACAAACAGAGGTAGACAAAGTAGGAGAAACAGAACTAGACTGGGTAGGAGAAACAGAGATAGACAATGTAAAAGAGACAGAGAGATAGACAAAGTAAGAGAAACAGAGGTAGACAAAGTAGGAGAAACAGAAATGGACAGAGTAGGCAAAATATGAGAAACAGAGGTAGACAATGTAGGAGAAACAGAGGTAGACAAAGTAGGAGACACAGAGATAGTCAATGTATGAGAAACAGAGATAGACAAAGTAGGAGAAAAAGAGGTAGACAATGTTGGAGAACAGAGGTAGACAAAGCAGGAGAAACAGAGGTAGACAAAGTATGATAAATAGATGTAGACAAAGTAGGAGAAACAGAGGTAGACGATGTAGGAGATACAGAGGTAGACTGGATAGGTAAAACAGAGGTAGAAAAAGTAGGAGATTCAGAAAAGGACAAAGGTGGAAAACAGAGGTAGACAAAGTGAGAGAAAAACTGGTAGACATATTAGGAGAATCATGGATAGACAATGTAGGAGAAATAGAAATGGACACAGTAGGAGAAACAGAGGTAGATAAAGTAGGAGAAACAGAGGTAGACAAAGTAGGAGAAACAGAGGTAGACAAAGTAGGAGAAACAGAGGTAGACAAAGTAGGAGAAACAGAGATAGACAAAGTAGCAGAAACAGAGGTAGACAAAGTAGAAGAAATAGAGATAGACAAAGTAGGAGAAACAGAGGTAGATAATTTGGACAAGCAGAAATGGACAGAGTAGGAGAAACAGGGATAGACAAGGTTGGAGAAACAGAGGTAGACAAAGTAGGAGAAACAGACTTAGACAAAGTAGAAGAAATAGAGATATACAAAATAAGAGAAAAAGATGTAGACAAAGTAGGAGAAACTGAAATGGACAAAGTAGAAGAAACAGAGGTAGACATCTGAGGAGATATAGAGATAGACAAAGTAGGAGAAACAGATGAAGACATTAGGAGAAACGGAGGTAGACAAAGTAGAAGAAACATGGATAGACAATATAGGGGAAGCAGAGATAGACAAAGTAGGAGAAACAGAGGTATACAAAGTAGAAAAAGCAGAGATAGACAAAGTAAAAAAAATAGACGTATATAAAGTCGGAGAAACAGAGGTATACAAAGTAGGAGAAACAGATATAGACGAAGTATAAAAAAATAAAGGTATACAAAGTAGGAGAAATAGCCGTACACAAAATAGGAAAAACAGAGATAGAAAAAGTAGGAGAAACAGAGGTAGATTAAATAGGACAAACAGACGTAGACAAAGTAGGAGAAACAGCACTATACTAGGTATAGAAACAGAGGTAGACAAAGTAGGAAAAACAGAAATGGACAATGTATGAGAAACAGAGATAGACAAAGTAGGAGACACAGAGGTAGACAATGTTGGAGAAACAAAGGTAGAAAAAGCAAGAGAAACAGAGATAGACAAAGTATGATAAATAGATGTAGACAAAGTAGGAGAAACAGAGGTAGACGATGTAGGAGATACAGAGGTAGACTGGATAGGTAAAACAGAGGTAGATAAAGTAGGAGAAACAGAGGTAGACAAAGTAGGAGAAACAGAGGTAGACAAAGTAGGAGAAACAGAGGTTGACAAAGTAGGAGAAACAGAGATAGACAACATAGGAGAAACAGAGGTAGACACAGTAAGAGAAACAGAGGTAGACAAAGTAGGAGAAACAGAGGTAGATAAGTTGGACAAGCAGAAATGGACAGAGTAGGAGAAACAGAATTAGACAAAGTAGGAGAAACAGAGATAGACAAAGTAGGAGAAACAGAGGTAGACAAAGTAGGAGAAACAGAGATAGACAAAGTAGGAGAAACAGAGGTAGACAAAGAAGGAGAAACAGAGGTAGACAAAGTAGGAGAAACAGAGGTAGATAAATTGGACAAGCAGAAATGGACAGAGTAGGAGATACAGGGATAGGCAAAATTGGAGAAACTGAGGTAGACAAATTAGAAGAAATAGAGATATACAAAATAAGAAAAAAAGATGTAGACAAAGTAGGAGAAACTGAAATGGACAAAGTAGAAGAAACAGAGGTAGACAAAGTAGGAGAAACAGAGATAGACAAAGTAGGAGAAACAGAGGTAGACAAAGTAGGAGAAACAGAGATAGACAAAGTAGGAGACACAGAGATAGATAAAGTAGAAAAAAGTTCAGGATGGTTTGACTGCGTGGATATCAACGGTGAAACTGATACACGGCGCACAAGGTCATGGGTTGAGAGGAACATACTTTCTAATGCCTGTTGCCACGGACAATGAATGAATGAACTTTCCAAATATCTCAGTCGAAAAGACATACAAACGATCACGTGTCTATCTCTACCTGACTCTAATAAGAGGACGGGAACTTCGACAGCGCGGAAGTGTGGTCAGCCCACTGAGGAAAAACCTGGCAACTCAAAAGCACGCTGCTCATTCTGGGATAAGATCTGTCCATCTTATATTTTCTGGAGGAACCATGAGAAACGCTAGCCCGCGAAAAAAAAGCAACTAAGCTAATACACTAAAATATTTCCAAAACCCAAATTATTGTTGTTTACTGCCGACCGTCTGTCATAACGCTATGGGTCGTGATATATATATATATATATATATATATATATATATATATATATACTTCATAGCTTCACTCAGCGTTAAATTGGCATCGGATACACTTCTGCTAGATAGACGCACTGGCGTAGTGCTAATTGTATTACCAGCTCTCAGAAACCAACTCGCTTTAAAAAAAAAAGAAAGGAAATTGCCATTTAGCACCATATTCCAATGCGCAATATTCCAATGGGACGTGACGGGGTCTTTTTTTTAAATCTTTTTATTTTTATTTTCTCTTATTTGTGGTAATCAGATTCAGAAAACCTCAGCTGGTGTTTAGTTTTGGATGCTTGCATTTCATTGTTGTATCTTTACATGTCTCCGTGATCGTTTAAGAAAATGTTGTAATAAAGTGGTTAGTGTGTTTGTCTATTGCTCTGATCGGTACGGGTTCAGTTCCTTAATGTGGCCATTTTTGTTATCACTCAACTTCGAAAAGATATGCTTCCAAACCAAATGTTTTCTTTGAGATTGCCTAGCAAGATATTGACATCTTCATCCTCAATTGAATCAGAATCCGTTGTTCTGTTGGCCACTCGTGTCATCAACTTACAGTTCACCAAGGTCAAATCTGCTTCCTCAAGGGCAAAAGCAAAGGATCAACCTAGGGCGTTGTCATTGGGTTTTCCTCAGTGCACACCCCGTGCATTAAATTTGCCAGAGAACAGTAAATTGTCACCTGGCAGTTTCTCTAAATCAAACAAAAACCTCCAGTCCCAGTCACTTTAGTGAGACCGGCCGGGAATGCACTTTGATGATGATCCACATTTTCACACTCACATTGATTTCAAGTCCTTGCAATTCCTTGATGTCACTTAACAACGTTTCTAAATCTAAAACTGTTTACGGAAAGTTGTTCCTAATGATAATGTCCTAACCATGGTGGCTGGCAATAGCTCAGTGGTTAGTGAACTGGACTACAAAAGACAAGAGGTAGGGTTCGATCCCAACCGACGGCTCCGGTTTCACCCAGCCTTAAATGGGTACCGGATTTTTTTTCTGGGAAAGTACAGCGGCACGGGCGTAATATCGACCACATTACCCCAAAAATCATGTGCCGAAGGTCTGTAATGTGTCACGATATTCCCTATACGCCACTTGGCGTGACGAGGGTATTTTACTTTTTTTTTTTATGGTGGCTGGCACGCTCCGGTTTGGTATAGCAGAGATAATTTGCTTAAGTTTCATGGTCCTGCCTGTCTCCTGTAGAAACAGTATGTCAAGGTCGTAAATCAGGCAGTGAATAACCGGTCTTCTTTGCTTATCACAGGTCCAGTTCCAGTTGCCAACATTAACATAATTCATGCGCACCCGCTCTTCTTTCGATTCAAATGCGACGGCCATGCACGATTCCTATCGTAAATGGGTGATAAGTTCGGTAATACTGGGGACAGTGTCCACTTTCGTGCAAGCCATTGTTGTCAGCAAAGGCGTCGATTACGAATGACTTCCATCGAATATATAACAGTTACCTTTGCAAGTTCTCTTCAAATCACTAACGGACAGATATAATCACTGAAAATCTTGCATTATGTGAAGAGCCTTCTGAAAACAACGATGTTTTAGCCGTTATCTTTCCGGAAGTCCCAAAAGAAGAGTCCCACGAGAGAGAGAAGCAATCGCTGTTATTCTTACTGACGCAGGCTTTGGTGCTATCATAACTGGCTTATGGTTACTCTCTTGCCAACGCAGATAACAAGGATGGGGAGGGTTCACGATGAAGAGGTACGGACATTGCTCGGATGCAGCAGAATACACCTATTCGTTCATTGAAGTATCTACTTGACTTATTGAGCATTAGAGTGTGACATTGAACTGCTCAGGGCCGGGTTTATTTGAGCACGGTAAGGGACACAAATCATCCCTTGCATTCGGAATTGGGTGCTATCAAGGGCAGTCGCCTCAGGCGTTGAAAATCCTGGAGGACCGAGGCTGGAGAGTCCATGCGAAGAATATCTGACCTCAATGGCATTGATGCTGGCAAAGATTTAGTAGAAGGAGCAGAGTAGATAAGAAGTTAAAAAAACATAATCGTTCAACTCAGCAGGGAGTGCTGCAACTGGGCGTCTGGAGCTTTTTGAATTTGAATGAGAGATTTCATTGGAAAGTAATGTTCATCGCCTCAGGATCCCACCATTTACACTGACGGTTCTGTGTTTCGTGGACAGCTCAGTCGTTTGAGTTATGTCGTATACCAACAGGCAAAGAAGTGGCCAGAAAATCTGGCAACCGTAGCATCACCCTCCTCAACGTGAGAATGAAATTAGAAGCACATTGATCACGCAGTCTTTGGTGACGGACTCGCGAAGTATGTATGGATGTACTGTCCAGGTCACGCTGGTGTGCTCGACAATGAAATAGCCGATAAACTCGCTGGCATTGAGCGTGGCATGACTCTGGACAAGTAGGACATCGCCAAGTCTGGTGATCGTTCCTTAAGGAAAGGGTAAGATGAGGATTGTGAGACAAGCATATATTGAGAGACTGAGGAGTCTAAAGGGGAAAAGGGATGTGATAGATCAGGAGTGCTTGGTAGAAAAGGCAGATACATCTGCAATCAACACCTTACATGAACAGAAGTCCACATACGCTTCGATGCATTCGAGAGCAGACTCTGGGTGGTTCTGGTTCACCGATCCTGTCGCACGGCATCAGCTATGAGTCACCGACAGCCTCCAGCACTGTTGCTGTTAGGTGCCTTGCCTCCAACATAACAATATAGCATAACATAATATGCATTTAATGTTGTAAAACATAAAATAGTGAAAACAGATACTTCACTCCAATACAAAAGTACATGCTAGGGGAGAGCATTCTTATTTCTTAAAATTTTACTTTCATTAACAATTTGCAGGAAATAAAACAGTCGAATTAAGCTCGTAGCGATCAGATGGAAACTTGACACGCAATACAATGTCACCCAGACATAGAATGTTTTGGCACAACAGGTTGAGTCTAAAAATAAACAATAGCCACGCCTTCCATTAGCCATTGCTTTGAGCAGGCTGGTTGCCTTACAACAATTTTTATTGGAGCTAATGTCTTGTTTTGAAAGCTCGGTGCGTTATTTTTATTGCTAAACGATCTGGATCGGCCGTTTTTGAGCACGACTGCATAAACAATCCCCAGGGGGTTCTGTAATCATATCAGAATCAGAAGCCGCTTCTGCATAAACTGTTGGTTGTAGTTCATCTTCCACAAAGTGTTGCCCTTGAGCTGGTGTCTCATTCTTCCCCCCCCCCCCCCACCATCGCTCTGCAACAGTTACTGTGTGAGTGTGTCTACGCCAACATGGGAGCAACGTTATTGTAGTGACTAGTGAATCTGTTTAATGAGAACCAGAGGTAGTAATCGGTCTAGATCTAGGCTCCACCAGACTTAAACTGGTATAATATTTTTGGGATATGAAGACAACATTGACATAATGCTGACCGATAGTAGTAGTCTCTGGCAGTCATATTTTATTATGGATTTTGCAGCGTTCCTAGAAATGTTAATTTTGTTTCTTTCGCTGTGTGTTCACTTTTTCAAAGAATCTGTCTGCCTCTTGTTTGAATTGGAGCTTCTGAGTGTGTTTCCAAAGATTACGGACTGTAGCTATTTTTTTCCCCAAGCTGCAGAGTTTAATTTCAGTCTACATGTAACGTTTACACACGTCTATAAATCAACATTTTGGGTGCCCCTTTGTTCTTTTGGCATCTGATTGTCCATAGAGTATATCTTTTGATGCAGCCGTCTTTCATACGATGCAAGTGGCCAAGCCAGCGTAACGTACGTTTTTGAGCAGCGTGTAGATGTTCGGGAGGCCTATCAGAGTGAGGACCTCTACGTTTCTCACATTGTCCTTCCAGATGATACCAAGAATACAGCGCAGACACCGCAAATGACTGAATTTAGCCTTCTCTCTTGCTTTGCATAAGTTGGCCATGACTCTCTGCCCTATAGCAGGATAATAATGATGCAGGCGTTGTAAACTGCGGTCTTTGTTTCAATTGCCAGTTTGCTGTTTTGCCAAACACGCATAGAAAGATGGGAAAAGATGGTAGCAACTTTACCAATGCAATTGTCAATTTCTATATCTAATGATAGTTTGTCGTTGATGATGGACCCCGCGTAGCTATGCAACTGCTCGACATCAAGTTTGTAGTTGATTTAGACGGCAGGTGTTGCTTCGACGTCCTGACCGAGTATATTAGTTTTCTGCAAACTTATTGTTAGACCAAAGTCTCTGCAGGCATGCGGACAAAAATATATCATGCTCTGCAGTTATTCCTAACTTTGAGTAACAAGTGCAGCGTCGTCAGCAAATAACAGTTCTCTAATAGTGATGCATGAGTTTGGACTTTGTCTTTAATCTTGTGAGATTGAACAACCGACCATCAAATCTAGTATAAAGATAGACTCCTTCGTTCGCATTTGAGAATACATGCTTGAATAGAACAGCGAAGAAGATTCCAAACAGGGTCGAAGCAACAACGCATCCCTGCTTGACACCGCTGTGTATATTAAAGGGTTATAATGTGCTGCTGTCGTGTTAAATGGTACCCTCCATTATCTGATGAAACATTTTAATTACGATCAGCAGAGCATGTGAGCAGCATATTATAGATAGTATTTTGTAGAGATCGCTTCTGTTGACTTGGTCAAAAACCTTTGTATGGTCGATAAAGGCGATGAAGAGAGACTTTTTCTGCCCTCTAGATTTTTTTTCTTGAAGCAGACATAAAGAGAAAATAATGTCTGTAGTTGATCTTCGGGATCCTGAATCGCTGGATTTAAGCTTTCTCCGAGTTTCTGTGGCACTCCAAAGATGACTCTGGCGAAGGTCTTGCCGACTATGCTGAGTAAGGAGATGCCTCTGTAGTTGCTGCAGTCGCTTCTATCTCCTTTATTTTTGTAGAGAGTTACAATCACGGTGTCTCTTATATATTGAGGAATGGCTTTCTCTTTCCAGCATTGATCTAGTCCTTTGAGCAGGGAATGTAACAGAGCACTTAGATCTGGAGGGATCCCATCTTGTCCTTGCCTGTGGCCAAGCTATCTATGGTCTTTGCTATGTTCTTCTACGGTTGATTCAACGTCCAACTCTTCCATAGGTGGGAGACATTGGATGACGTCAAGGGCGTTTGGTGTAACCAGTGTTTTCTATGGAATAAAGTGATAAATAATGTTCTACCCGTCTTTCCATCTTTTTTCTTCTATCAGTTATTTTCTCCACCTCGGAAGTCTTTTGTAGGGCAATAGTGTATTTGGTTGGTCGGAGGCTTTCTTTATGCCATCATTCATGACTTTTAGATTCCCAGTTTGAGATGCAGTCTGAATGATATCATATCGTTATGCTGGAGCCAATAATCATTTGTGCAGCATCGAGCTGTCTGCTGGACTGTGTTTCTAGCCATGTTAATAGCATGTAGAAAATCTGCATGAGGTGCGCGCTTGTGTCAAAGTTGCCCGTACATTTAGCCTCGATTACGAGTATCATAGCTTGTGAGTTAGTCGCAAACCAATAGTGAGACGTAAATGTCAATTTTCAAAAAGATGATAATCGCGTTGTAGTAGATGACGTTCTTGTGTTGTTCCCATTTTTCCTCAGCGTGAATGTCGTGTTCACGGAGGCTTAGCGACTCCTTGAGGTTATTGTTGAACTGCTCGACCAATCCAGTATGTTTTGGCTTGCTAGTGTCTATGTGTCGATTCTTCTTTACGCTTGGCATATTGGCTGCACTGTGGCATGACCGTGTGAGGATTCCAGATTTGAGGAGGAAAAGGCATCTGACAAGTATCAAGCCGAGCTGATGCCAATGTGTGATCGTGGGTGTCTGACAAGTGTCAAGCCCAGCTGATGCTAATGTGTGATCGTGGGTGTCTGACAAGTGTCAAGCTCAGTTGATGCTAATGTGTGATCGTGGGTGTCTCCAAGATACTTTATGCTGAGGCTTGGTTTTGAAAAAAAATGTATTTTTCACTCACTGGTCGTGGTTGGCCCAAAACTGTAGAAGACGTTAGCCACGTCTAATGCTGACCATGTTACTAAAAATAATGTAATCATGATTAAAAATATGGTCACTGACACCAAAATCCGGTGGTTCCCAAAGTGTACACCGTCAGTCTGTGGCAAGGGCACCGCGTCGAACATATTGTAGTGTGCCTACTCAGTAGTTAGAAATAATAAAATGACATCCACAATTTCTAGCACATCAATCAGTTTCGACAGGATAGTGGTCATTCTGTCGTCATTTATAATCCCATATAACCTGTCAGGGATTTATAATTTACACGACTTATGCAATGGTAATTCCTTGAAAGCGCCGCTGGTAAAATGATCAGCAGGGAAAGGCGGCCGAGTGTGTCAAAAGTTTGGGATCCACTGCCACAATCGCTAGACATTATGAGGCGTGATCTGAGTTTCTAATCAATTGCTTCTGATTCTAGCTCATCGATATATTCTTCTTGCGTATTGTAATATTTAAACTCTAGCAGATTTGTACTTCAGCATATCTATATTAATTTTATTCTGATTGATATATATCTAACTCCCGTGATCGTCAAAAGCGTCACTGTCAGAGCTTAAATTAGATGAAACTGATGATAGATTCATCCGACGTCTGGCAGTCTTCATGCTTTTACATCTGCAGAGAGAAATATTATCTTCCGCTAATAATCGAATGGTCTATGTGGTTTCTATCAAACTGACCATCAAACGTCCGTTTCAAAATTTCTTTGCGTCTTCATTTACCATATTATTTATGCCTTTAAAGTGCATCGTTATGATTCCTTTCTCATTTAATATGCTCGTTCTTAAGACATTCTTAAATATTGTTTTCCCTGTATCCATTATATGGTCCAAGCTTACATTACATTGTCATATTACTGCGACCATGTCAGACATAATATGAGATGGCGTTCTATGCAGTTTGCGTTTATTTACATAAATATCAAAACTGGTTCAAGATGGCGTCCGTATGTGAACAGTATTTTCCGTTACAACGTGTGTTGTTTTGAAATATGCCGGTTACTTGCGGTGTATGCTGCTTGGATTTAGTGTTCTGTTCATGCCTGTTGTCGTTGTTTAACTTCTGACAGGCTGGTGGGCAGTACAATTCTAGTTGGTAAGTAAATATTTGTCTTCTTTTCAATCGAAATAGACCTATCGGTGATAGGTAATTGTTTTCAATTTTGCACCGGCCTATGCCTATTATTTTGGACAGCTGCTTTCTCGTCCAGTTCGCTCACGGCCTTGTGAGAAGAATCGGGAGAGTTCGAAGGCTTCGTGAGTAAACTCAAACAGAAAATTCGGAGGGAGGGACCCTAAGGCAGTCGGCGGTGTATTATCCATCTTCTGGCATCCCCTGCAACTCAACTTTGGTTCCGAACGTAAAGACCTCGTCCTTCCTTCGGAACGCTTCAAAGAGGAGCCTAGAGGAGGGAAATTCGTTTTGGGCAAAGCACTATCTTCATATTATTGGCCCAGATATAGCAAATAAATAGAAATGGCAGTTCCATCTTCGTTAGGACACAACAGTAGAGAAGGAGGGATACACTCCAGGACATGAAAGATGCCAAGATTGTAACATTATACAAAAATAAAGATGGACAAGGGCGATTGAAACAACTATAGGGGTATTTACCTCCTGAGTATAACGGGAAAGATATTCGTTAGAATTGTTTTAAAGTGCCTACATCAAGTGGCTGAACATTAGACTTCGTGAGTCCCAGTGCGGATTTTGAGCTGGACGGTCAACCATCGACATGATTTTTACACTCCGCAAACTGCAGGAGAAGTGCCAGGAACAAAGAAGACTTCTATTTACAGCCTTCATTGATCTCACAAAGGCTTTTGACACCGTTAGCAAAGCAGGTCTGTACAGGGTGCTGGAAAAATGTTGGCTGACTTCCTACATTACTCATGATGATCAAGTTATATCACAACAAAACGTCTGCCACTATCCAGTTCAGCGGTAGATCTTCCAAGCTCTTTAAGATGAGCTGTAGAGTCAAACAAGAATGCATCTTTGACACTACTCTACTCTGAATATTTTTCGCTGCCCTTCTACACAATGCGATTGAAACCGTTTCTGGAGACACCTATATTCATACAAGATCTGAATGCTCTTTATTAATATAGCCCGCCCTGGGTAAAAATGTAAGACAACTAAAACCCTAATCAAGGAGCTTCTATTCGCTGATGATGCAGCACTGGTATAATGCAACACAATAAATCCGTCCTGGAATCAATGATTGACTAGCTAAATCATGTGATTTACTCTCCCTGTCACAGAAGACTGGTGCTTCAACAAGGTGTAGCCCGTCCCGCATCTGTATCATTTAATAACAAACCCTTTGATCTGTGAGAAAATTCACCTATCTCTGTTCTGTTATAACAACCACTGTCTCCCTTGAAGAAGAAATAAATTCCCGAATCGGAAAGGCAGCTTCCACACTTGGTAAACCTAAAGATAGAGCGTGGGCCAACACCAAAGTAACACTCATGATAAGATTCAAATTTACCAAAGTTATGTGCTTAGTACACTTCTATAAGTATTAGAAACTTGGACTACTTATAAAAGGAAGGAGAAAATGTTAAACAACTTTCATGTCCGTTGTCTTCGAAAGAACATCAAATGGCAGGACAAAGTAACCAACTCTAATGTCTTACAACGAGCTAAACTCCCATCCATCATGGCAACACTTAGGAGTCGTAGTCTAAGGTGGCTGAGTCATGTAAGAAGAATGGCAAACAATCGTATTCTTAAGCAAATATTTTGTGGCGAACTTAAAGACGGAAAGAGACCAAAGGGTAGACCAGTTCTGAGGTATAAGGATGTTCACCAGGCTCCCTGGAAGGACTTCTCTATCAGTGAAAGAAACTGGGAAAGTCTGGCTGCAGAATGTAGCACATGGCGAACAAAAATAAAAAAAAGCATAGCAACGTTCGAGGCAGTGCTTATATCAAATTCAGAATACAAAAGGCGCAGCAGAAAGGAGACAAGCCTAGGCACCAGAAATATATCTTGTTCGTTCTGCGGATGGATTTGTCTGTCCAATATTGGCAGATACATTCCCGAGAGAATCTGTTCAGCAAAGCAGCATCCAGCTTAAAACACGAACATTTTTTTAACCAAACTATTGACTTATCATGATTGCTTCGAACCGTCTGTCAAGATGCCAAAGGCCATATTATTATTATTACATAAATATAATTTGACTCGATTTTACTGTCGCTCGTTGATGTATATCATTGTGGTATCGGCATTGTCTGTGAATGGTTCTATGTCTTGCTGTTATGAATCTGATATTGGTCGGTTTAACTACTTTTAACGTCGTTCCGTTTCTGTCGTAACATTTGTTACAGATTATACTACTGTTTATTTACCTGTTTCTCTGATACCCATTTCTTTGTCTCATCTTCTTCACCTAATCCTAATATGTTGATTTAATATTTTCTTATTAAACTTGTTACGTTTTCAACCAGTCCTAGCCTGATATTTGTTGCTGTACATTAACAACCTCAGAGATGTGGTTAGAATACGGAATTTTACAAGTAGTGAAGCTGCATCGTTATCCAGATGGCATGATATGGGGGATGAAGATTGGCGTTGCCATAGCGATACTCTGGACGAATTGTCAAGCAAGACCCAACTGTCGCAGTTAGTCGCTACATGATGATGAACATGTTTAATAATGACTAAATACATCTGGCCTTCTGCACACTGCGAGTAAACCACACATCACTCTATGTGCAACTCGATTAAACCTTTATTCGCCACAAAGTATTCATCATAGAATGTTCCTTTTCTCTCATCGTTAGATTATTCTCACATTTGCAATAGCAACTCTTAGCTCAATCTCAACCGCTGTGACCTAATAGAAGGAATAAAAAATCGTACACTTTTTTAGTGATTGACTAATTAATTACCACGTGCTAAGTTTTCTTTCTTCGCCGTCTACTTCTTGACTTGCCAAAACACTTGTGAACTGTTTCAATATCACAATCAACGTTGCTCTGATGATCCTATCTTTTTGACTGGTGTTTCATACTGACTGACCCTCTGACATAATCATTGTGCCTCTGTAGTTGTTTCTGTTTATCCTGGAAAAATTTCCCACACCACACAGATGCCTCATTATATATATTTCTCATAAACACCCAACCAATCTTGACTGCCCAATTATTGGTCACGATCTATAAACTGTACGTTTCATTGGCTCCGCACGGTGCGACACCATCCCTTACTATGCCTATTATTGTGATGTAACACCACGTGACAGGTGAATGCATCAGAGGTGCATCTCTGATGAAACTTGTTGATAGGGAAACAACACATTCTGGAAATAATTAATAGTAAGTAAAGTAAAGTACCCCCGTCACGCCAAGTGGCGTGTAGGGAAATAGGGTGTTAGTGACCCTATATTTTACAAACCTTCAGCACATGATTTTTGAGGTAATGTGGTCAGTATTACGCCCGTGCTGCTTTACTTTCCCAGAACAAAATCCGGTACCCATTTAAGGCTGGGTGAACCCGGAAGCCGTCGGTTGGGATCGAACCCTACCCCTTGTCCTTTGTAGTCCAGTTCACTAACCACTGAGCTATCGCGGCTCCCGCAAATAATTAATAATGTTTACAAATGCTCGAGGTTCTCTCCAAACACTGCTACCGATTTTGTGGAATAAAGCACATATAGATGTGTCAGGAGTGCAATAATGATTAACCTAACATTAAAAAAAAAAAACATTTGTTAGTGCTATATAGAGACATAATCTGGTATTATACTTACAGTTAGGGTATATACTTTCATGATAATGGCTTATTGTTGGCTGCCAGATTTGTCAGCCATAAAATTACCAAGCTCCAGATGTTCACGATTGACAATATTTTGTTGATTCATTAATATATATCATTTTTTTCCCTGTTTGAAACTATCGGCCATGTGCAGCAACGTCAGCCTGTATGAACAGCGTGTTAAGACGCAAAAGTCTGATGTGCGTGATAAATTATGTGGAAGTCAAAATAACATTGACATCATTTTTGGGTTGAGGGCGAGGAAGATAAAGTAGCTGTCAAACTGTGTCATGGTTAGGGCACATACATTGACAACAATGACCAATGAGAGAACTAAGTTTGAGTCTGCCAAGACATTGTGTACTTTAATAGGAACTAGTTATTTCTGATAAACAAACATTACTAAAGATTACTTCCGGGTGGCTACTTCCTGTCCAGACAACAGCTTTTGTTTGATCTGGAGCAACTAGAGCGGCTTGAGTAACAGACGGTCACTCAGTGTGATACGTCACGTTGTGCAAAGCTCTACTAACGAAAGTAGGAACCTTACATCAGACACTGATTTTTAAATTGGTTGTGGAAGTGAGCGAGGCGGCATGAATCTGTTATTTCTGATTTAACCTTTGGCACCAGTTGTTGATGACGTGTGCAAAACAGCAAGCTTTATTTAAGCCTGTCCGGACTTTAGATATTCCCTCTATCGCATATACTTTTTTTTCATTTTTCGTTTTCTTTAGCTATGGATCGTACCTCTCCTTTTCATATTTGCAAGCATATACAATGTAGCATTATTTCTTAACATCCTATATTTTTACCAAAAATTATCTCCCTCTCTCTCGCTCTGTCGTGGTGTGTTAACTCTACATTCGTATTTCCCTAGTTCTTTTCTTTCTTCAGCAATGTATGTAAAACGTGTAGACGTATTGATACTATAGTTTTAGTGAGCATATACTTCATGATCGACAACACAATGTTGGGTGATGTGGTCGGTATCATGCCAGGGGATGCCTACTTTTAGAGGCTGGGTGATGTGGTCGGTATCATGCCTGGTGATGCCTACTTTTAGAGGCTGGGTGATGTGGTCGGTATCATGCCTGGTGATGCCTACTTTTAGAGGCTGGGTGATGTGGTCGGTATCATGCCAGGGGATGCCTACTTTTAGAGGCTGGGTGATGTGGTCGGTATCATGCCAGGGGATGCCTACTTTTAGAGGCTGGGTGATGTGGTCGGTATCATGCCTGGTGATGCCTACTTTTAGAGGCTGTGATGTGGTCGGTATCACCCCAGGTGATACCTACTTTTAGAGGCTGGGTGATGTGGTCGGTATCACGCCAGGTGATACCTACTTTTAGAGGCTGGGTGATGTGGTCGGTATCACGCCAGGTGATACCTACTTTTAGAGGCTGGGTGATGTGGTCGGTATCACGCCTGGTGATACCTACTTTTAGAGGCTGGGTGATGTGGTCGGTATCACGCCAGGTGATGCCTACTTTTAGAAGCTGGGTGATGTGGTCGGTATCACGCCAGGTGATACCTACTTTTAGAGGCTGTGATGTGGTCGGTATCATGCCTGGTGATACCTACTTTTAGAGACTGGGTGATGTGGTCGGTATCACGCCAGGTGATGCCTACTTTTAGAGACTGGGTGATGTGGTCGGTATCACGCCAGGTGATGCCTACTTTTAGAAGCTGGGTGATGTAGTCGGATTCACCCCAGGTGATACCTACTTTTAGAGGCTGGGTGATGTGGTCGGTATCACGCCAGGTGATACCTACTTTTAGAGGCTGGGTGATGTGGTCGGTATCACGCCAGGTGACACCTACTTTTAGAGGCTGGGTGATGTTGTCGGTATCACGCCAGGTGATACCTACTTTTAGAGACTGGGTGATGTGGTCGGTATCACGCCAGGTGATACCTACTTTTAGAGACTGGGTGATGTGGTCGATATCACGCCAGGTGATATTTACTTTTAGAGACTGGGTGATGTGGTCGGTATCACGCCAGGTGATACCTACTTTTAGAGACTGGGTGATGTGTTCGGTATCACGCCAGGTGATACCTACTTTTAGAGGCTGGGTGATGTGGTCGGTATCACGCCTGGTGATACCTACTTTTAGAGGCTGGGTGATGTGGTCGGTATCACGCCAGGTGATACCTACTTTTAGAGACTGGGTGATGTGGTCGGTATCACGCCAGGTGATACCTACTTTTAGAGACTGTGTGATGTGGTCGGTATCACGCCAGGTGATACCTACTTTTAGAGACTGGGTGATGTGGTCAGTATCACTCCAGGTGATGCCTACTTTTAGAGACTGGGTGATGTGGTCGGTATCACGCCAGGTGATACCTACTTTTAGAGGCTGGGTGAACATCTGGGCCTTGTCGGTCTGATAAAAGCAATCGTCACATCGAGAAATTAAATCCGGACCTGTCATGTTCAATAGTGAGAGTGTTAACCATTTAGCCAATGTGAGTCTCTTATTATGTATGTGCTTGTGTCTAATTTGTATCCTATCCATTATTTGATGCAGTGTTCTGCAATTTTAGACCATTAGTTTAAGTAATTAATGATCCTATTGACAACATACTAACCGAACAAAAAGATACATTCCAAAAGCGGAGCACATAATGAAGAGCAGCGTGTGAAGACACCTCACAACGATCAGAAATATAAATAGAAAGTGGAGAAAACGAACCAGAGCCAATACTAGATGAAGTGCGCTCCACAATGTAAAAACAAATCCAAAGAGTGGGAAGTCACAAGGATGTGACGATATACCAACTGAATTCATGCATGTTGAAGGAGAGGCCAGTGTTTGTATTTATAACGCAACGTGTGTGAAGATCTGGAACAGTGTAGCTTGGCAAAGATCAGCCTACATCCCCATTCCAAAGAAAGAAAATATGAAGATACGTTCCAACCATAGAACGATTGTTCTAATAAGCCATAACAGTAAAATAAGGGAGTGAGGCATGGGTGCATCCTCTCACCATATCTGTTTAACATCTAAGCTGAGAACAACATTAGACATTTATGAAGGAATGGCAAATTTGTATGTAATAATGGACAATTTCACAATAAATGGCAACCAAATTCCAAAACGCAGATGCCCTGTCGACAAGGTCCTTCCATCAAACAACGCAAAGGGGTAAAAAAAAAAAGACAAATGAACTATGACTGTCTGGGATCTGTAGTAACTAAAAACGGGGACTGCCAGAAGAACATCAAAAGAAAATTATAGAATAGCAATATAAACATTAAAAGCTATGAAGAATATGTGGCACAATACCAGTAAGGCAGTAACATTAAAATTACTGAGGGAATGTATATTCCGTAGAGGAACATATGATTGTGAATTATGGACTATTTCGCAAACAAAAAACGAAGAAAATTGATTAATTCAAAACAAGATAATACAGTATAGTCCCTAGAATATCATGGTAACGAAAAAGAGAAATATATATATAATGAGAGACCAAAATATTGAAAATAGTTTTCCTATAAATAGCATCTTACAGAGGAAATTACAATACTATGGCCACGTCAAAAGGCACAGTGGGCTGGAAAAAAACGGTAGCTGAAGACATGGTTCCAGGAAGACGAGACAAGGGCAGACCAAGTAGAAGGTGGTTTCAAGACATCACGGAGGACTTGAGCATAAGAACCGAAGCAGAAGGAGATCTGGCTAGAGGCAGAGTTTCCTTCAGATAGGGTTTGATGAGCGCAAGTTTGTGCAAATGATATGCACAATGATGGTGCAATGTTCCCTCTCTTTTATGTATTGTCTACAGCAGCCTCCGACCAATGATACAATAATAAAAATAAGTAACACATTAGCCTCCCACCAATGATACAATAACAAAAATAAGTAACACAGCAGCCTCCGACCAATGAAACAATAACAAAAATAAGTAACACAGCAGCCTCCGACCAATGATACAATAACAAAAATAAGTAACACAGCAGCCTCCGACCAATGATACAATAACAAAAATAAGTAACACAGCAGCCTCCGACCAATGATACAATAACAATAATAAGTAACACAGCAGCCTCCGACCAATGATACAATAACAAAAATAAGTAACACAGCAGCCTCCGACCAATGAAACAAGAACAAAAATAAGTAACACAGCAGCCTCCGACCAATGAAACAATAACAAAAATAACTTACACTTTAATCGTTATTTTTTGTGTTGACTCGATTAATATTCTTCGTCATTGGCCATTGAAAGACGTCATTTATTTGGGTCTTTGTTCCTGGCAAGCTGTGATATATTCATGTTTCTGTTCAACACACCCTACTACAGAACATCATATACATATATAGCGGCTCTTCCTTCCTTTATTAACTTTTCCTATTGTCAGACAGTATGATTCTGGGGAGAATGTTTTACTGTGGAGTAGGGTCTTGATCAGGTCTGGTTTGCTGTTCCTTACGCCATTAGTCAGCTAATGATATCTGGCTGCTTTCAGCTCATGCGCTGTTCTCCGGACCCTCACATTGTCATCTGTAACACTTCGGCACAGTCAGCTCATCGTTATACTGCTCCACGACAAAAGCTATTAGGGAACTACATCTCCAGGTCTATGGTCATCATCGAATTTAAGTTTAATTTTGGATTGTATTCGCGGTCTAATATAACCTGAAAGTCTCACTCAGAGATTGAACGTTTCGTGCATCGTCAAAAAGTAGGTAAAAACTGCAAGACAAGAAGCAATACTTTCCTATCGTCTACACCGGCTTTCTTCTAGTACCCAGTAATATCGCTTTTATGATGATGTTGTCATGCATTCTTTTCTCAGATCATAAATAATAGAATAGGGGACTTGCTAAAAAGTAATTGATAAAGAATGTGCAGGACGTATTAGAGTTTTAAAACAAAACAGTGCCACTAACAATTTCGATCATCTGCTTAGAAGAATTAATTGTTAACCACTGAATCACCCTGGCTTCAAAAGAGATAAAGTGAAAGCGAGTATGTACAAGATAAAGAATAACGATTATCCCATGAGATATAATACTCTAGGGAAGTGGGATATTGCACTGTGCTAAGTTCCAGCGAAAGAAGGTGGGCATAAGTTGGCCATGTGATGACACGAGACATCAAGGGAATCTCAAAACAAGCCTTTAAATAAGAAACAGGAGATACAATTAAAAAGAGACCGACTTAAAAGAAAACTAAAGTGTACATTGAGGCGAGAAGCAACACCAGTAGGCATTAGCTCGATTTCTGAGGCGGAGAGGCACGCCAACAACAAGGGCAAGTGGCCCATAGAAACTGCATTACAATTAAAGTTATGTGCAGCAAAGTCTGACGTTTAATTGCAAAGAGAGTCGGAAATGGAGAGTCTGAAATATCTGCCCTATATATTATCTTCGGAACAAAAGGATAATAGAAGCCACATATTTGGAAGTGAGGAAGGGGCTTTGCTCCTTTCGCAATCATTACCACCCCTAACTTATTGTGACGTGTACAGCAGGAATCGTTTAGAAGACGACAAGCTTGGATGGAAACCATATCTCCTCTATCTCTTGATCAGCCTGCTATCGCTTAATGTTGCTGGAGCTCTCAACGATCATTAGAATATTTACAAGAGGTATCCGGGAGGGAAAGAAGGTGCCTGTCAGTAAAAAGGCTGAATAAAACCTACGACTGATAGAGGGATTGAGTACTCCAGAAACGGTTATCCCTAACTATCGAGATCCTGCATCATCTCTTCGCGGTTCACCTAGAACCAGACCAATCTTGTTTGGTCAAGTGATTGGAGCTAGAGTTGGAATACAACCCCACACTAATATATACAAGTCGGATATATTGGGCGGAAACGAACAGATATCACAAGCTGCAGTAAACTACAACACAACACAGCTACGCCCACCTTTTATAAGGACGAACCAGAAAGAGCACTATTCTTATAATTGTCGTATGAACGAAAGGAAAAAGGAAACGATCGAAAGGAACACAATTTCCTGTGGATGGAGTTTAAAATGGAGTGAAATAGACATTTACGTCGACTGACTTCACATGGAATATTTCAGGGAGTAGACGATCGAATAATTCAAGCCAGTAATCTTTGAACACAATTGTAACCTACTCAGAAAAGAACCTGTAACGATCAAGTCAAGTTCCGTGATCTGTTCTTAGCAAGCGAAAATTGGTGGAACAGCATTACATCAAGACTTCTCTGTCTTCCAGTCACTGAAAGGCTACAATTCAACGCCCATTATCGTTCTATGGTAGCGGTCATAATGTAGCTATACCGTCCCTGTTAATGGCAGTGTTCCTGAGTTACCCAATATTGTCTACATCGATTAATCTTACCGTCTTGTCTGTCCACGTGATACGCACAGTAAACATCCAGAAGAGGTGAACTGTAATCATCTACTGTAATCTCAGCATCTGGGAGACGGTTCACTTCTTACACAATCTGATCACGTCTTGCCACCAGATAATTTATGGGGCAATGAGTACTCCATCAGTCATTCTAGACAAATTATTTTAGTTGCGTTGGGCTATTTTCACAGTCGTCTTAACTCGATCTGATTTTATTTATTCGTTTTATTTTCTTACCACAATCGTTTTTTCATGCTTCTCTTTGATACATCAATGATGGAATGTGAATATTGATTTAGAATTTTGACAATAGCCGCAGCATTAGTTCCTGGAGGAAATGTACTAAAGAATGTGACACGGAGTTGAGTATGTGAAACAGAAGATTTCGGTCACAATCATGAGTCCTCATAAAACACGGTTTTCTGTCTCACTAGAATTTTGTTATGGGCCATAGTGTCGAATTCATTTCACCCATACATTCAAGTCACACACACACACACACACGCACGCACGCACACACACACACACACACATAAGCCATATCCATTTTGAGTATGATAAGGAATGACATCACGATGTAAAAATTATATTTTACACTCATTACATTTCTTCAGGATTCTCAAAACTAACACAATTTATCCTACTATGTTTCAGGCTTCGCTCATCTTCTCCTACCCTGGTGTTTCCAGTGAATGGCAAGTCTTGTTATACTAATATCTCGCTAGATAACTAAATAAAGAGAGAAAGGAAGAGCCCCGTCAATCCACGTGATGTAGAAGAAATATGGAGTTAGTCGCCAGACTTTTAAAAAGACCTATGGCAAATTGTTTTTTTTATATGGTCTGTACTACGCCAGCGCCGTATTTTTTCCCTAAAACAAAATCCAGTACCCAATTAAGGTTGGGTGAACCTAGAAGCTCTTGTCCTCAGTCTAGTTCACTAACCAAATAGATTCAGGGACTCTCAATTTGATACATGAGTTCATAATTTACGCTCTCTTTTCTCTATATTTGTGAATTGTTCAACCCTCATCTAAACTGTGAGCTGAAGAAATTGTCCACGTCCTGTATTGTCATTTAGTCTATGAAGCCGCATCAATACAATGGTTCAATTAACTGTTTCAATGAGGACCAGAAACAAGCGTTCTAACTCGATCGACGGAAACCTTTTAAGAATACACCAGAGATTTTCTTCTGGGATCAATTTGGTCTTTTACTGACAATGTTACTCACACAGATGTCGATAGTAACAAGATATATTGGAACTTGAACCATATTTCTTGCACGTAACGCAGTAATTGTGACGAGGTTCTTTCTTTGTTATCTAGGTAGAAGATTTCTATCTTTGCACACATACCCACACGCACAAAGACACACACACAGAGGGAGAGTCACACATACAGACGGACACCCTGAAACATACAATCTCTCTATCTCTTTATTGATATATTGTTTTCACAAAATCCTCGTCTCTGTGTAAATTGTGTATATTGTCTATTTTGTGTATATTGTGTGAATGTGTGTGCTCTAGCACCAAAGCGTAAAAGTGCAGCAGGAGTTTTCATTTTAATTTTCGTTTATTTTTTTTACTCGGAGATTTTTATTTTTTATTCTCCCCAATCAAGAATCGCTAAATAAACGGACAGAATTGCTATGCAGCGCTGCTATGAAGCTAATTGCTATGAAGCTAATTGCTATGAAGCAAGCCGCTAAAATTGTTACTGCAAAAATGAAGTCTCATAATTGTCACGACACAGAGAAAGGATGTTGGTTTTTTTTTTTTTTTTGAGCAATTCCATTTTTGATTGTCCGTCATCACAGAATGATAGATTTATGAATACATATTTAATCATCATTATCATTATTCCAAAAAAGACCGAGAAAATTCTCAAAGAGACCAACACAGAACTCCTAAAAAACATCAGAAAGAAACAATCGACATGATTTTAAAACACATCATGAGAAGAAGCCGCGTTAGCTCAGTGGTCAGTGAACTGGGCAACAAAGGACAAGAGGTCGGGTTCGATCCTGATAGACGGCTTCCGGGTTCACCCCGGTTAAATGGGTACCGGATTTTTTCTGAGAAAATAAAGCGATACTGGCGCAATACCGACCATATTACCCAAAAAAATCATGTACCGAAGTTCTGTAAAAATATTGATCGCTAAGACCATATTCCCTATACGCCACTTGGCGTGACAGGGCTCTTGACTTTACTTTTTTATCATGAGAAGAGAACACTTGGTTACAACTGACAAAATATAAGGCAATAGATATCGTGGGTTACAAAGAGAGAATATACAAGATAGCTTGAGTGTCGTGGCACAATGAAGAGTCAATAACTATATTGATACAACGCACCAAGGACGGAGGATTATGGAGGACATAATCGTTATTTCTCAGCGGATCCCAAACCGTGCGACGGAGTTCGTGTTCGTGGGTAAAGGTCGCTCTCGGATTTTCTCGAGATTTCTGTGGAGATATCGGGGCACCTAAAGATTCACCCGACCTGCAGTGTTGATGATCCTAACAACAGCAACAACTGTATTCCTAAGTGCCGATGGTGGATGTTCGAGCCAAAAGGCGCATATATGTGGACTTCCGGTATACTTTCCGCATCTATGCCTGGTGAAGCTGTAAAGAAGAAAAGAAAAACATTAATGAGCTGCTGTTTGTAGATGAGGTTTGCACGATTTCTTCATCTGCTTTTAAGAGCTAAAAAAGTTGCACAAGAGTCGATGATTTCAAGATATGCCCAATTTGTTTTTTTTTTTCTTTCTTCACACCTCAGCTTCTTTCTTTCTCTTTCACAGTTACTTACAAAGGTGCTTTTCAACTTTGTTTAACCGGATATTGACGTCTTAACAGGTCTATTTACACGCTAACTAACTAAAATAAATGCACATTGAAACCCGTAATGATTGCAGGAAATGATTTAATATCAAAACCGATTTGTTGCAGCCCGGGTTTCTAATTACAGTACTTTCCGTGGTAAATTAGACCAAGATAGAAAGTTAACAATTCATGTACAAATTACTGAAATCTTACTGTTCACGAATATCATCCTCTTGCAGAAATTGGAAACTAAAAAAAAATCTAATGGGTTTTGAAGCTGCGTTTATAAAACTATAGCTTACATTATAATCTTCCAGCTACTACAGTGAGTTTTAAATAACTTAGTTCTCGTTGATAAAATGCATGAGTCACAACAACGGGGCTCTTACGGTGCAGAAATTGAAAATCGCAGTTCAATGGCACATTAGTGTATGTGATCGTCTGAGTACAGCAGTAGTGTTTTAGCTTCATAACCCTCAGATTTATTATTCGCACCCAAAATGACAAGCCTTGTCCGCCTATTCATAAAATGCGTACTAGTTTCGCTTAACTTATCGACATAAGAGTTGTATTAACTTTGATTTTGTCGAAGAATTTTTCTTTGTCTTTCTGCTGTTCACCCGGTGACTACTAAAGGAATGGATAGCCCCATTCGTTACCTACCTTTAAAAGGACGTTAAGTGGGTATATATGCGTCGTGTTCTAGTTTGTTTGGGCATTTCCGCCCAACATATCCGACTTCAGCACTGCATTTTTTTTTGGATATCGGGTTGCCTTTCCCATTCGATCTCTGCTTGCCTGGCCAGACTAGATGGTCTGTTTGCCTGAGCACCGCTGGAAGTTGATGTCATCACGATCGCCTCTCTTGTTCGCTGACTCATGCAATCATCTGTGGGTCGCAGACCGCACTCAGCTCGACTGCTGGATGGGCGTCTTGACGCTCTAAAGAACCATGGTCACTAGACTGATAATTTCCATTAGCATTCAGATATAGTTTAGTTGACAGATCATGTTCAATGCACAACGGACAACACATAGCGCTCAGATCCATTCCTCAGTATGTTCCCCAGTATTAGGCAAGCCTGTCACAAACTAGCAAAGACACTGAGGATGGCTTCAGCTCTGATTCACAAACTCCGAAGCACTGACAAAGACCTTGATCCCAGTTCTCTCAGTGGCTTCTTATACGTAACATGCGACAGTGGTTCTAATCTTTTTCCCCGTGACTGTAGTCCAGGGGCTCGATAGCCAAAAGAGCGAGCTTTCAGATCTCTTTTCCTATAAGACAGAAAAGTTTCAAAACAGTCTACGAACTCCATAACACCAGTGATCAGGCCTCCCTCCCTATGATAATTTCAGAAAGTTGGTAAAATATTGTGAAGATGACATTACTTAAAAAAAAAAACAAACTTGGTCGATGATGTCACAATAGTCTACTCTTTCCAATTTGTAACTGCACTGAATTATTTGGTGTACTCAACTTTAATACAAGATCTCACTTTTGTCGTTAACCTGTCTTAGGTCTGGGTACTTGACCGCACTAGTCATGGGAGGAAAGATCCATGGAAAATATCCAGAACTCCAAATCGGTTCATATCGGTGACCTTTTGATTGTGGGAGTGCCTAAATTCAAATCTTCTGCGGCACGATGGTAACAGCTATCTTGTACAAGAAAAGTTATAAAATTGACAGTAAATAACAGAACCGATTTGTTAAAAACTTTCCGTCCTTGGTGCAGTACAGACAGTAAATCACAAACCAGTTAACATGAATGCCTGACCAACATCGATAATGCAAATGTCTATGAATGCGCGGTAGAGTTTTCTGGACCTTGTGCGTGCCAGGGTATCATTAGAATATTTAAGAGGGAGCCAGACATAGCAATCTGCTCACGATTACCAGTCCAGCTTATAAGGGTGAAGCTAACTGCTGCATTAAAAATAACGAGAGGGAAATTAGTGCGAGATTTTATAGACAAGAATTAGAAGGGAAAATAGTCACGATGTAATGTGATGTTTACATGACACCTTCCAGCATGAGAGTTGTGAAGTCAAAAACTGCTATTCTAAAGTGCATTTACGTGGTTTTGTTGTACAATTACATGTAACAGAGAGGTTCTATCTCGTTTCTTTTTCTTTCGAAAGCTCTCTTTCCTTTTTCCTTGTTCCTTTTCTATTTCTCAGTCTCCTACTTCTTTCAGTTCATGTTAATTTGTAAAAAAAAATGTCCTACTTCTTTGTTTTTCGTTTTCGAATTCCTTGTTTTTCTTCCTTCTCCAACTTTTTGTTAATCTTTTTCTGTTCTTTCTTTTTTTTCCTCAACTTTGCATATTTCTTATTTTTAAAAACTTTTTTCCTTCGTTTTTCCTCACTTGATATCCCGCACTTGGCATTTTTAAAAAAATAATAACCATAGAACATACAATCTAATCGTCATTATCATATGCTAATATTCCGCAACGTGATGAGGTAGTTTCCAAGTATATGCTTTCAGCAACATCCATAGCTAACCAACTTTAACTCTTAATTGTTGGTCTGCATTCACAACTTCACAATTCTAGACTCTCATTATGTCTATTACAGTTTCAGCTGCTGGGTCAGAAATTGTTAAGTGAAGATTATATTCGCCATCTGCTAGAGACAGTTGTATTTAACAGTTTCTGCTTTTATATCTGCGGACACGGCACGTATAAATTGTATAGATCATTGAAAGAAGAATATAAACCCTAACGCTGTGCGGTAATTATATTCATTTTGATTCCTCTCTCTAAGAAAGGAAAAAAAAAATCAGAAGAGATATGATGATATATGGCATCAGAAATATGGGAACTCTCGTCTAACACTGGTAATGAACAACCACTCATCTCATGCAGGGTTTAGCTAATCCTGTTTGTGCGAATTAAACAGTGCGATGTAGACCATGAATAATAGAACAACATGGATACAATAGTTGCAGGGGGGGGGGGGGGGGGGCAGCATAGAAGTGAATTAACTTTCGTTTGTCGGGTCTGGACAAAGTTGAAAAAAACATCCTGTATATTAAACACAGGGAAATAAAAAAAAAAGGTAGTTAGATGTTTTAAAATAGTATAAACAAAAGATGTCTATTGCAAGGGTAATAATAACACATCTGTCTTGTTGTGTCACCCTTCGTGTAGGTACGGGAGGAGTTGACCAAATGGATAATAAGGGAGCCACGATAGCTCAGGGGTTAGTGAACTGGACTACAAAGGACAAGAGGTAGGGTTCGATCCCAATCGACGGATTCCGGTTCACCCAGCCTTTAATGGGTACCGGAATTTTTTCTGGAAAAATAAAGCAGCGCGGACGTAATACCGACCACATTACCCCAAAAATCATGTGCGAAGGTCTGTAAAATTTATGGTTGCTAACGCAATATTCCCTATACGCCACTTGGCGTGACGGGGGTACTTTACTTTTTTTTTTGTTAATGGATAATAGCTGTTCCATCGTTTCTGGTATCCCGTTTTCCATATGTCTCATTGTCCACATTTCTCTTCCAAACTGACGCCTACAATAATTGTGTTTCCTCATAGTGGATAGTTCTACACAATGGTTTTTTTTCTGGAAAAGAATAAATATTTTGTGTTTTGAACATCTCGCAAGAATTTTAAACGCGTTTCTTCTCTCATTTACTAGAACGTTCACGGTTGTAAGTTTTGCTATTTCTTGATACTCGTAATGAAGCATAATCACTTATAATTACGTTAATACAACATGCAACGATTTGCTTTCTGAGCCATAGAACAAAACCTGCACCGGCATAAATCAACAATTGGTGATAAGAAAAAAAAATCCAGCTACCCATGTTTCAGACCAAACATGGACAAAATAGAAGTCCGATTTGGCCAAAAAAAAATTCTTTTTTTATATTCACGTCATAGCTAGTAAAATGGTAGAAGCCTAGGGGGTAAACTGCGTGTTTCTGGCCACAAACAAAAGTTGATTCGTTGATTACGTCACAAATTATGGTCGTTTGACAGTGATGTTTTAAAAACACGTTGCCATAGGTCACACAGTCAGACAACAATGTAAAGAGTACAAATTAATTGAGGACTCACTTTGATGTTATCATACACTTTGATATCATATCAAGTACCTTCTCCCGTGCTTCGGAGTTCCTGTAAAGTGATGATTTTTTTTTTAATGTGGAGTAGTTAGACAGGTCATCGAGGTTTGTGAGAATTACCAGATTAGAAATACAACAGTCCAGCGTAAAAGAGCAAGTACAATATGTTAGAGATATCTTAAATCGCGATTTCACAAAGTGTTCCTTGTTGCAGTTTCCTCATATTCCCAGTCCATGGGGGACTGGTTGGTCTCGAGGCAAGACCCGGCCTCGGGACAGAGAGGTTGTGGGTTCAAATCTCGGCTACACCGGTTGGAAATTTGTATTTATGATTTCTCTCTGTGACAACCACCCCTGGTCTCAGCAGCGAGGCCCGGCTTGAAACGTCAGATACTCATCGACGGAAAAAAAAAACATGAGTACCTCCGAAGTCGGATTTATCTGCCTGTGCGGCGAGGGACCCCTGTGCACACGGTTCCCAGGGAAAAATGGATTAACACGCAAAATTCAGTTCCTAGTCTCTAGGGACTTCGTCAGAGTTGAAAGCTGGCGAACGCAACAACAACAACAGATCCCGATTTAATTCAATTTGTAATAAGTCGCATGTTAAGGCTCTCAATTACAACTGTTCAGGTAACAAACCTTTTATATGTGATAATCCAATAAGCATATGTTTCAAAAAACTAAATGCCTTCCACATGCGATGTCACAGCAGAAAAATGCACATCGAATAGTAGGACAAAATAACTTAGCTGTCCTGCAACGTGCTAAGACCCCAATAATCATGTTGATGTTAAGATGTTGATGACTAAGATGGCTGGGGCACGTGGAAGAAAAACGCATTCCCAAGCAAATATTATATGGTTAACTAATAAACGGAAAAAGACAAATCGACAGACCTAAACTACGATATAGAGATATCTGCAAATCATCTCTAAATAACTTCTCTAACTGTGAAAATCACTGGGAACATCTGGCAAGTGATCACACATCATGGAGAGAATGTATAAGGAATGGTATAACATCATTTGAGACTGTGCTACGGCAAAATTTAGAAGAGAAAAGACTCATGAAAAAGGATGGAAAACCCTGTGGATCAGTGGGCCTGACTTGTTCATTCTGTAGCCGCGTGTGTTTGTCAAACGTTGGTAGAATTAGCCATGAGAGAAGCGACTCGACAAAAACAAAACCTCAAAAAAATACACAATAACCTCCACTAGACTGCCTGTAAAGACGAATAGGTCATATATATATATATATATATATATATATATATATATATATATATATATATATATATATAATATATATATATAATATATATTAATATATGTATGTATATATGTAAGTAAAGCACCCCCGTCACGCCAAGTGGCGTATAGGGAATATGGTGTTAGTGACCATACATTTTACAGACCCTCGGCACATGATTTCTGGGGTAATGTGGTCGGTATTACGCCCATGCCGCTTTACTTTCCCAGAAAAAGTCCGGTACCCATTAAAGGCTTGGTGAACCGGAAGCCGTCGGGTGGCATCGAACACTACCTCTTGTCCTTTGTAGCCCAGTTCACTTGCCACATAGATCCCATTTATGTATATAAATATATATATATATATATATATATATATATATATATATATATATATATATTATACATGTTTCACGAAACAATTAAAGCTGTAAATAATTTGAAATGTAACAGCATTGCATCAACGACAGAGCTTCAAGTATGCCTGGACTGAGTTCATAGTACTCTTGTATACGGCAGTAAGACATAGGTAACATATGCTCAACAAGAAAATCAACTGAACGCATTTCTCTTGCGCTGCCTAAGATGAAATCCTAGGTCTTGGAGGGGAGGATCATGCAAATTATATAGCTTTTCTTAAGGTAGCAAGCACAAACAACAAATATTGGCCCTGTTAGAGAAGCGTCACTTGAGACATGTTTCCCATAATTCCCGTTTAAAGAAATTCAACAGACATTTTGTGGAGCGAACAAGCATCCGGTACGCGATCTATTGGCGACCACCATTCAAGTTTAAAGATGCTTGCTTGGGCGACGTAAAAGAATCAGTATAACACCGACAATAAAATGCTGAAATCAAAGTCCTAAAAACAAACATATTTGGCGAGCATTGGTTAGAAAGATTTGACTATTGGAGATAAAAAGATATAAAACATGTCGGCATTAAATGAGAAAACACAAGCAAGAGGACAGATAAAATGCCACCGCCAGCCTCAACTTGCAATAACATCGGTTCTATTTGCCGTTCTAGAGTAGGATTATTATTCTATAACAAGCACTGTGTTTGCTCTTGAGCGTTTTATTGTACCATATCGATTTATTTCTCAAGATAGAAAATCTATTATTGAATGTTTTTTAAAGAATACTTCATCTAACAAAAGATAAAATCAGAAATGAAGAAAATATATCAAGTGAGCGGAAGTTAGTTTTCAGTCCTTCCGTTATCAAATTCACCGCAAATTTAATGGCGGAGAACGAATTTATAATATTTGTTGACATTGTAAAAGCCCACAACTTTGTCTTATAATCTCATCCTTTCAAAGAAGGAAGAAAATTGTTAAGTTTTAATGGTAACTAATATAATTATTATCTTGATAATAGGAGTATTGGAGCCACTTGACCCTTTTGCATGTCATTTGGGGAACCTATACGAAATTAAGTAGCCTGCGATAGCTCAGTGGTTAGTGAACTGGACTACAAAGGACAAGAGGTAGGGTTCGATCCCAACCGACGGCTTCCGGTTCTATCTATCTATTGACCTTTCGAGCCGTAGCCGGCCAATAGGGCGTAGACCAAGATACTCCTTCTCTCATCTGAATTTTTGTTCTAGCAGTTTTCAATTCTTTTAAAGATGTTTTATCAAATCTCGCCATTTGTCTCTGTTCTGTGCAAGCAGCTCTATCTCATTGAGGGAGCCGATTCCTGCTGCTCTTGCCTCTCTATTGGAATTAAGCTTTTCATGACTTTAGTCTTTTCATGATTGATCTCAAGCCCAATTTTGCTGGCTATTGATGATAGTTCATTTGTGTCTTCCTGCATCAATTTTATCTGACTGCTGATGAGAACTATGTCATCAGCAAAGTCGAGGTCCTCCAAGTGGTCTCCTTGTATCCATTCGATGCCTTTATTACCAGTGCAGCATTTCTTCATTATGAAGTCCATAACAACTCCAGATAACAAGGGCGATAAAATACATCCTTGTTTAACCCCAGTTTCTATTGGGAAACATTCGCTCAGTCCTTCCTCTGTTCGAACTGCACATGTGTAACCATCATACATGTCTTTAATAATATTTATAATTTTTGATGGTAAGCATATTGCTTCAGAATTTTTTTTAAAAGAATCTCGATGAATACTGTCAAATGCTTTTTTGAAGTCGATAAAGTTAAGTACAAAAGGTTTATGCTTTTCAATGTGTTCCTCCAATATAAGTCGTAGAGTAAAATTTGTGGTCAAGGCAGCTTCTCCCTTTTCTAAACCCAGCCTGTTCTTCACGCATCACTGTATCTATTGAATCCTTTATTCTATTTAGGATGATTTTGCAGAATAACTTTGAGGCGACTGACAAAAGTGTCACGCCTCTCCAGTTGTTACAATCTCTAAGATTGCCCTTTTTTGGAATCTTAACAATGATTCCTTTTTTCCATTTATGAGGCGTCTCTGCTTTCCAAATGATAGGGCCGAAAAAACTATCACTATTATCTACTGCTAATTTACACATTCTGTATCAGGCCTACGTTTCATTGTGGGTAGGGCTTCATTTCCGGTTCACCCAGCCTTTAATGGGTACCGGATCTTTTTTTTATGCGAAAGTAAAACGGCACGGGCGTAATAGCGACCACATTACCCCAAAAATCATGTGTCGAAGGTCTGTAAAATGTACGGTCACTAACACCACATTCCCTATACGACACTTGGAGGGATGGGGGTACTACACTTTTTTTTTACACGAAATGATGGGGAAAAATGGTAACGTTAATGGTAACTAATATAATTATTTTTTTGTTAATAGGAGTGTTGGAGCAGCTTGTCCCTTGTGCATGTCATTTGTGGAACCTACACGAAATGATGAGAAAAAATGCAAAACATACGATCGGCTAGGGATACTAAGTATTGTAGGTCTGCTCATAAGCAACCAAGAAGATATTAAATGACTAACAAGAAAAATATATAGCAACTAAGATATGAATATATATATATATATATATATATATATATATATATATAGAGAGAGAGAGAGAGAGAGAGAGAGCAAGAGAGAGAGAGTTGCAACATAATGGCATACGGATCATTAGAAGTAGGCCTAGTCCCCTATCAATTAAGTGATTCTGCTTGTTAGCTGCTTTAACTAATGTAAAGGTACACGCATTTAACTAAACATCTCAGCAAATATGGATGGTATTTGTTCTATGTCTATAATCACCGGCAGACTGAAATGCCTTGAGGACTTTCAACACCGCGTCAATGGCTCAAGTTCAAACTACAGCGGTGACTCACTTCTGCAGCAAATTAGCTGACACGTTTAATTGTATTTGCTGATTGTAGGTACCTGCTCAACTTGGAGGGAAATTTGTCTTAAAAGCATCTGTTCATTAGCAACTTACCCTCAGCATTCATTCAACACCTTCAGCATTAGTGTCCTACCCATAGTCTTCAGCATTAGTGACCTACCCATAGTCTTCAGCATTAGTGACCTAACAACAGCTTCACCATTAGTGGTCTGCCCACAGCTTTCAGCATTAGTGACCTAACAACAGCTTCATCATTAGTGGCGTGCCCACAGCTTTCAGCATTAGTGATCTACCCACAGTCTTCAGGATTAGTGACTTAACAGCCGTCAGCATTAGTGGCCTGCCCACAGCTTTCAGCATTAGTGATCTACCCACAGTCTTCAAGATTAGTGACTTAACAACAGCCGTCAGCATTAGTGACCTACCCACAGCTCTCAGCAGTAGTGACTTAACAACAGTCGTCAGCATTAGTGACCTACCCACGGCCTTCAGCATTAGTGACCTACTCACAGCTCTCAGCAGTAGTGACCTACCCACAGCCTTCAAGATTAGTGACCTACCCACAGCTTTCAGCATTAGTGACCTACACACAGCCTTCAACATTAGTGACTTACCCACATCCTTCAGCATTAGTGAATTATTCACAGCCTTCAACATTATTGACCTATCCACAGCCTTCAGCATTAGTGACCTAGCCACAGCCTTCAACATTAATGACCTACCCACAGCCTTCAGCATTAGTGACCTAGCCACATCCTCCAGCATTAGTGAACTAGCCACAGCCTTCAGCATTAGTAACCTACCCACAGCCTTCAGCATTATTGACCTACCCACATCCTTCAGCATTAGTGTTGGCCCAGGTTAGTCACATTGGACAACGCATACGCATTCCTTGCATTCTCATAATCGACAAATGTAACACCTCCTCATGTTCTATGTTTTTAGTTCTATTTGTTTCTTTCTTGTTTTTGACCGTCATGTCATAATTTACACCACATTCTGGCCATCTCATACAATCTTAGCAAACTGATATGAGCTACATATATATCTCTCGTTTAACAAAATTGTAAAGAAATGCCAGATAATATGGTTATACTTGACGTGAGGTGACATCAGCTAGGACTACAAATAAATACAGAAAAGACAATCATAAGAATTGATGCAGTTGGAAATAATCGGATTGCTATACATATATATATATATATATATATATATATATATATATATATATATATATATATATTTAGGCAGAAACACAAACAAAGCAGAAGGAACCGATAATTATAGTAAAATAATGATACATAGATTTATTGAATGCTCACGCAGAATAATATTATGTGTGTAGCAGGAAACAATGAATAAGTTTTAACTATGGGAAAGTGCCATACCAACACCAGTGCACAAACATATCCGACAAAGACGCTATAAATGACATATGCAGAAGCTAATGAATCGTCCATGTTGATATCTTAAGTACAGTCATCATTAAGTAGACTTCCAGAGAAACTTATTGTTCATTCGACCGCGTTTTATAATTACTGGTTGGCTATCTGTGCTTCTTGTTGTCTAGTCGTGTTTTTTTAAATTGTATTACTAAGATTCTCGTTGAAAATCCGTGTTTCTTGTTATCTAGATGTGCTTCAAGTTGTCTAGATGTGTTTCCTGTTGTCCAGATATGCTTCCTGTTGTCTAGCTGTGTTTCTTGTTGTCTAGCTGTGTTTCTTGTTGTCTAGCTGAGTTTCTCGTTGAAAAGCTGTGATTCTTGTTATCTAGATGTGCTTCTTGTTGTTTAACTGAGTTTGTCGTTGAAAAGCTGTGTTTCTTTTTGTCTAGATGTTTTTCTAGTTGTCTACATGTACTTCTTGTTGTCTAGATGTGTTTCTTGTTGTCTAACTGAGTTTTTCATTGAAAAGCTGTGATTCATGTTGTCTAGATGTATTTCTTGTTGCTTAGATGTGTTTCTTGTTCTAGGTGCGTTTCTTGTTTTCTAGATGTGTTTCTTGTTTCTAGGTGTTTTTCTTGTTTCTAGATGTGTTTCTTGTTGCCCTAGATGTGTTTCTTTTGTCTAGCTGTTTTTCTTGTTTCTAGATGTGTTTCTTGTTTCCCTAAATGTGACTCGTGTTGTCTAGATGTGTTTCTTGTTTTCAGAAGTATTTCTTGTTGCCCTAAATGTGACTCGTGTTGTCTAGATGAGTTTCCTGTTTCTAGATGTGTTTCTTGTTGCCTAGATATGACACGGGTCTGTCTAGATGTGTTTCTTGTTTCTAGATGTGTTTCTTATTGTCCAGATGTGATTCTTGTTGTTTAGCTGTGTTTCTTGTCTTTCTTTGCTTCTTGTTGTACAGATGTGTTTCTGTGTGAGGCTGGACGTCAAATGGGAATGTTTTCACAGATAAAACAGGGTGTTGTTTTCAAATTTAAACCGGATCACCGGATTTGTTTAATATGCATAGTGAGATTGTTTTTGGGAATTGGGGGGGGGGGGGGGTGGTGGGGGTGAATCTTGCCTTAAATAGCAATTGGAGGTCAAGGTAGAGATAATATAAGGTATACTGGTGATACAGTCTTGGTCGCTGAGAGCGAAAATGAGTTGCAGGAAATGTTGGACTTTGTAGTAGAGGAAGGCAAAAGTGGAGGACTCGGCCTTAATGGCCGAAGGGACAGAGGTGGTAAAGGTGGCAGCAAGGGAGGGGACATCACCGCGGTGCACGGTGAGGACAAGTGGAGCCGTGCTAAAACAGGTGGGTGGGTTTGGATGTCCGGGAGAAGTGTTGACATCAGATGGGGGATGTACAACGGACGTAGGATGTGTGGTGGCTCAGGCAGGGGCTGCTTTCCAGGGGGTGAGTACGGTGCTGTGTAGTCCAATTTTGACATGAAATGGAGTTCTTAAATATTATGTGGAGCCGACCTTGGCCTGTGGATGGGAACCATTGACAATGGGACATCAGACAAGAGGGTTAGTGGATGCCGTGGAAGTGTGCTTTTACAGAAGAATGTTGAGAATACCATGGACGGCTGGGAGGTGTAGTGAGAACGTTTTGATGGGTGCCGAGACATAGAGAGAGATAGAGATAGTTTTCAATATTGTGGAAGAGGCAATCGTCATTTATTGGCCATGTGGTGAGAAGGGAGCAGCTAGAGTGTATTGTGATAGCTAGGCAAATTGAGGGACTGGAGAATAATAGAAAAGGTGTTGGGTTGGGGGGGGGGGGCGGCAAGGAAAAGGATGCCAGACGGCTTGAGAGAATGGCTTGGCAGAAGATCAACAACAGAGATGTATAACTCAACAACAACAACAGGGATGATATAAATAATAAATGTCGAGATCAAAAGTTGTGGAGAAACAAATATCACCTACGCCAGCTGGCACGGTAATTTATGATGATGATGAGATGTTTCTTGTTGTCTAGATGTGTTTCTTTTTGTTTTGTCTAGATGTGGTTCTTGTTGTCTATCAGTGCTTCTATTTGTTTAGATGTATTACTTGTTGTCTAGCTCTGTTTCTTGTTCTTTAAATGTGTTTCTTGTTGTCTAGATGTGTTTCTTTTTGTCTAGATGTGTTAATTGTTGTCTAGCTGTATTCCTTATTGTCTAGATGTGTTTCTTGTTGTCTGGCTGTGTTTCTTGTTGTCAAGATGTATTTCTTGTTGTCTAGCTGTATGTCTTGTTGTTTAGATGTGTTTCTTGTTGTCTAGCTGTATTTCTTGTTGTCTAGATGTGTTTCTTGTTGTTTAGCTGTGTTTATTGTTGTCTAGCTGTATTTATTGTTGTATAGCTGTATTTCTTGTTGTCTAGATGTGTTTCTTGTTGTCTAGCTGTATTTCTTGTTGTCTAGCTGTATTTCTTGTTGTCTAGATGTGTTTCTTGTTGTCTAGATGTGATTCTTGTTGTCTAGATGTGTTTCTTGTTGTCTAGCTGTGATTCTTGCCTCGGTATATGTAGTCTGTAGTAGAAAGTTTATGACATCTCGATCATTTCGTTTTTTAGGCCGACCTCTACTCCATTTTACATCACAATACCTAGAATATTTAAAAAAAAAATAGTTCTCAGCTTTTATTCGCTTCCATAGTTGGTACGTGAGTTCTCTATACCAAGCAGACAATTTAAATAGAACTGACTTGATACAGCGACACTCTAAATCGAATTCACCAACGTCTAACTTTCATGATTGTCTCTATAACGTGAAGAAAATCGGTTCCAGTGCTTCCCCTGGGGAATAAAAAAAAAAAAAAATAAAATAAAATAAAAAACTATCCCAGTTCTAGCCCTTTATGAAATCTCACGCGAGTTGTTCCCCTTGAGAGAAACTAATTCCCGGGTATTATTCTGGATATTATGTTTATGAGTGAGGTCTGTAAGTGGATTACTTGTTTGTGGGAAAATAAATTATTTTTCCTTCTATCTTCAAGGAGTGTTAATTGTTTAGTGATATTGATGTATTTTTGATGAGAAGTGTTTATTTTGAACTGCTAACAATTTTGGGTGGATGCAGGTTATCGTTGATAGAGAATGAAAGTTTAGTGTGTGCGGGAGTGGAACGAGGAGACAGAAATAAGGAATTCAGTGGAACAATTGCAGATGAAAGAAATGAACAAAGATTGGACAAATAAATAAATGAAAAGAAATTAAAGAAAATAAAATGAACAAACGAAAGAAAGAAAGAAAGAAAGAAAGAAAGAAAGAAAGAAAGAAAGAAAACATCGTTACAAACAAATGGTAGAACAGAGATATGCCCCATAAGACAATCGTTGTTAAAGGAGACGCTGAGTGATAACAGAACCAGCAAAACCCCAGCCACACAGCTATCAATAGAGACAACAGTCCTGTATAGCTTTCTTGTAAAAGATGGATAGACAGAATACTAACAAAAAGCATTGAACAGATGGAGACACAAGAAACTCAGAAGTAAAACAGCGCAAACTATCTCTCCCCTCGACGCTGCAACGTTAATGAGGAATGTAAAAAGAAGAAGACGACGATTTGATACATGTGATAAAATAATAAATCTTCGGAGTTACGTAAAGTATGATTTACAAATATTCTACTTCTAATAATCACACCGGCGAAAGAAAAATGAGATTCATGTTTGTGAGAAAAATGAGGAAGGAAATAAGTAGTTATTAGTGAGGCGCTGGAATTGACTGTACAAGTTAGCTAGGGTAGATAAAGGCTGTCTCAAGAAACTACAGTTCGGTTCGGCAGATATAGTAAAGATGATATAGATACAGACCAGAGACAATCTGTCGAGAATAGTATCGAGTTATAGAGAGTTGGGACACCAAATGAAGGACGGGCTGGTAGAGCAAATATTAAGATTTGTTGTGCCCTACATTAACTCTCTATAAGCAACATCCGACACTGAAAAGTTGTGTCGAATTTGCCGTCAACGACAAGAAGAAGGCCCAATCGCTGACCAACTCCTCTTCCAACAGTTTATTGAGCCTGAAGATCAACACTATAAACTAATTAGATGTTTAAAGAATAGAGATTTAGCTATTGTATTCGAGTAATGAGGTATTGGAGTCCGGCTAGAGAGGAGTTACAAGTAATAGTTGGAAATATTTCACTCACTCCAGAGATGGCGAAATCAAGAATTGACATTCATGATTGGCCATATCTGGAAGCCATGTACAAATATACCGATTTCGAGGGGATTTTTGTGCATAGATACCGAGGTCCATATTTAGAAGCAAAGACGTCACAAGCCGAATGTGTGTAGAACAACGAGATACGCTGCGAGTGACAGAAAACTATTCGGAGCATGTGTGACGATACAATCGCTATAGCTAATGAATGAACATCGATTAACAAGACTTCGTGTAAAAAAACTGATTGTTTTATTGCATATTACAAATACCACGGTATCACTAGCGTCGTTATAACAACTTGATGTTTCTTAAGTATAGAGTTGATTAAAATCTTCATTTAGTTAATATAGTGAGCGATACGACAACACAGTAAGGGGAGTTATTTTTTTCTGTTTTTGTAATAACATTTTACTCTTCCCCGATGACTTTCTGGCAGATTATGTTGTGCTCTGTTTGACATTTGACAACTGCGATTATAATTTGCGTGCCAAACAATTATTGTATTTGACATGTGGACGTTATTAATCTGTCACATAGAAATCAACGACAGAAATCCACAGAAATGGGACAAGCCTATAAAGTAATACGTTTTTCCCGAGTCAAAGTGTTGGGGCTCCCTAATAATCGTATTCTTTTCTTTCCACTGCAACGTCTCGCGTAAATAACATAATCCTATCGGAGACCCACCAAAAAAAAAAAAAAACAATTGAAACTCAGATATCCCGTGTTACCGATGAGTTTCTAAAACAATTGTTATCACCTGGAACTTGACAGAAGATGAACGAAGGCCGCTCTCATTGACAAAATGAAAAAGGGAGCTTTCATTTATCATTGAAATAATATTAACTCAAAATACACAGTAGATTGTCCTTCACCCTGCAGAGTTTGAGCAATGTCATGAGATCTGTGTGACCAAGAAAGTGCGCTAACTTATAACTGTAGCACTTTCCAGTCAAATAATGATGAATCTGTAGGAGAACAAGGATTAACAAGTTTCATGAGCTTCATCAGTTAACATTACCTGTTGTCAAGGTAGATATTTGAAATTGCGGCGAAAATATAGCGTGTTCGCCTAATGTTCGGGTAAGTCTGGATTCAGTTTCAGAATATGACGATTTTTTCTTGGAAGTAAGACAGCATGACGTAATTCTGACCATGTCATCTATGAAACTACATATTGTCATTGAAGAATCCGGACATTAACCACGACATTCCCCAACTACCACAATACGTGACCACTCATCATCATCATGTGCCATACCGGTTGGCGTAGGCGATCATGTCCTTCCACAGTCTTCTATCCACAGTGCATCGTATTAGTTCTGCTGTTGACTGTTTTCCATGACATGACACCAAAATATCCAGTATTTTCTCTCGTTGTCGTCCGCGATCTCTCTTTCCTTTTATTTTGCCAGTTGTAACCAAGTATTCTAATTTCCTCTTCTCATGATGTACCCGAAACTCTGAAAATTTACATTACCACTGGCCTTTATTTATTATTTGTGTGTGTGTGTGTGTGTAGACAAATTGTTGTAAGCAGAGATGGAGTTTCTAGATAATCGTGATTAGCTCGCTGTTACACCAAACGGAAAAAAAGATGGAAAGAAGCAACATTTGTTGGTGAAAATGCCATCTTGCCTCCACTCTATTCCTGCCACTTTTTCGTGAACACTGGCACACGCAAAACTGAAGGTGCAAACAAATGGTTCCTTTAAATCTGCAATTTTTGATGGAACGAGTTGAGGCGAGCAGTTGTCAGTTTTAAACTGTTAGAGTGTGATAGCTTGTTATTAACGTCCTAAGGTAGGTTTACACTTTTGTTTACAGTAGAGGGAGTATAGAAGAAAATACATTTTTGTTAGGTATATTGTGAAGCGAAATATAGAATTATTGAATGCTTGTTAAACAAGATCTACAGCGTACATAGAAGAAGTGTACCAATGGCGTACTTTGGGTGCAATGCCTGGTTTAAGATCTTCATGCTACTTTTGTGCATAAGATAATACTATAGTCCTTACAGAATCGTCATTAACATAATGTTACTATATCACGATTATAATGAAGGAATAAAAACTAATCTGTTGAAAGCACTTTTATAGTTGTAACAGCTTTTTTAAATCAAAACTATTTTCTTATCCTTGTACGAGTATAGAGCACCATCGCCAGTGTACTTGGGAAGTGCTTCAACCTGTTGGAAGATTACAAAGGGATAATTTAGCACAGTGTGCTGACTCAGTGCTAAACGAGAGGCCATCTAAGACATTTTGAGAAAGTCGGTACAAATCATATAAGAATTTTATATCAGAAATTTGCTGTTTGAAAATTACACCGGGTAGTGAAATAGAGCTCGATCCTTTACAGTCTCAACTTCCTAGAGTTCATTTAGGTGTCATCTTTAATACAAACCCTATAATTTATCGATTAGGCGCTCGATTGTACTTCAAGATTAGGAGAGTTAATGTCAGTGTCATCTACAACACAGACCCAACGTTTTATCGACAGTGGTCGATTTCACCTACCTGGAGATTAAGGTCAGAAATAAAATTCATTCAAAACTGGCATAAGAACATATACAGAGATATTGTTAGATTTAAAAGAATAACAATTAGTCTCATTATAAATCACTTACAAATGCTAGGCGTAAACAATTTCAAAAGATGCACGCTAAAAAATTAAGCAAAACGAAATTACCAGAAAATGGAAAAAGAACTTTAGAGGAAAAAGCGGATAAATCGGCTGGAATAAAGAGCCACGAGGTTTGTGTTGAGGTTACACTCCATTGAAGGCAGTTGTGGGATCGGTCGAACATCGTGGGTCGGACTTTAGCAAGGTACAGTGCTGTGGAGTTCTATCACATCAGCTGGAAAACTAATTATGGGTAATCAATGAGAATTTAAGGCGGTCGCAGAGACGTGTAATGATATTACAAAATAGCCTTACGTTTCGACAGGACTATTAGGAGACTAATGAGGATGATTGTAAGGAGCCGTAATAGCTCAGTGGTGCATCTTCCATTTGATGTTATTATTGTGCCCAAGTAATAGACGAATTGTACTTATTTCAGATGTGTCCTATTCATTGTTATGCTGCACATTGTTATTCGTTATGCCATATGTAATTCGTGACTATATAAAACAATGATCGCATAACCACAGCATTAAAGAGCCAGCACCCGCGATAGCTCAGTGGTTAGTGAACTGGACTACAAAGGATAAGAGGTCGGGCTCGATCCTGATCGACGGGTTCCGGGTTTATCTAGCTTTAAATGGGTACCGGATTTTTTTTTCTGGGAAAGTAAAGCGGCACGGGCGTAATACCGACCACATTACCCCATAAATCATGTGCCGAAGGTCTGTAAAATGTATGGTCACTAACACCATACTCCCTAAACACCACTTGACGTGACTGGTGCTCTTTACTTTAATGAGGATGATTCTAGAGAAACACATAAACAAAGGAGGAATATGACACATATCAGAGGTGAATGTGACCATTTGTTTGTGTATTGTCTGCATTCTTACCTTCACATTCCTGTGGGTTAGCTCATTTGTTTGACAGGCATATTACTGTGGTGGCTGAGTGAAAATGGGCAATGCAGCCACAGATTAACAGCGAAGGCAACGTTTGTTGAGACGAAAAAAAAAAGGGGGAAGGGCGAAGGGGGTAACGATGAATTACAATTTTAATATCATATACTAAAAACAATTCTGTATAAAGGTAACATTATCAACGTCAGGCGTTGTTGTGAAACAAGCACCATTAAAGGAGAACACATTTATTTATGGTTAAAAAGTGTAGTAGCTTGCAAGACTATAGAAAGAGATAAATGAGCGCGTGCTGGAGGCATGTTTCTGTACATCTGTGGTTCCATTTGTTATAATAAATGAGACGCTATATAAGGCATTGTGTTGTCTAAAGTGTATGTTTGGTTTCTCCTGAATTCTTGTTTCTGTTCATCCATCTGCTTCGATGCGGACTAGTTATCACTGTTCACAGTTAAAGTGACTTCTGAAATGGCTGGCGACGCCAATACGTGACATGTATCTGATACAATGAGAGCATAGATATTGAATTGAGAAGGACGATATTGTGGTGAAGTTTGACTTGATAAGCGATCGTTTACAAAAGCTGTTCTATATTTCTTTTTCTTATTGATTGTCGAAAAAATAGCGATATTGCTTCACCGTGATAGGAAATTAGCAGCAGAGATCTTCAAAGTATCGCGATTGATATTATACTACTGATTTATTTTATTATATTTAAACTGTAGTGGCATCTATAATTTTCTTCTGAAAGATTAAAAAAATGTGTCTTCTGAAAAGATCATATTTCATGCAGTGAAATGTTCGATCGAACCGGACTTTCTAGCCCGATTATTAGTTTTCGGCAGATGAAGATTTTGAAGCAGAATGACAAAGATAATTGTAGAATTGGTCTGATGGTATGAGAATTATTAGAAAAATCTATTTTTCAATCTTTAAACATGACCTGGCAGTGCCAGACGTAAACACAACTAAAAATTAAGACCGTAGGAGAAGGTCTCTCTGGGGCAGACAATTAACTGGAAACTATTGAACAATTGCAAATTGATTGCCGATTTTAATTGTCAAGGGGAAAACAACGATTGTTCTAGTCAGCAGCTCTAAAACCGCTGTCTCTCGAGAGACAAACATAAACTGTTAGTCCTAGAAGTGGGTTCAAACTGCTGAGAGTGTGTGAGTGAAGAAATAATCAACAAGAGCTACGACTATCAATAAAGACACTAACATTGTCTAAGAAATGTGTATAAAAATGGCATTTGAGTAATACTATTATTATGTAATATCTATGCCGTTGCATTTCATCTCAAATATTTATTTTTCTTTTCATTTGAGGTCGATATTGTGCAAGCATAAAGTAAGATGAACGTTTCAAGGGAGCATGTATGTCTTTAACTCTGATCGTGATATTTCTATCATTGTAATAATATATAGGATGTGGACTAAACGATTTAATTTGAATGTTTGCCTTAAGCCTTATAATATAATTCAAATTAGACAGCGTTCTTCTATTGCTGAAAGGTCAGTTTCTTATGATTAACAAATCAGAGATGAGCTGTTTCTATGAATATACCTGCGGCAGATCTTTACGAGTGCTCAATAGCTTGTTCGACGAGCGTTTTTCGTGAGGCCAGGCCGCTCTTCTTAGCAGTCTATGTAATTTACACGTTTTCAAAATATGTTGGTGTCAGAAGACAAGTACAGAGCGGAGTCTAATAGCTTGTAATTTGTTGATGTTGGCATTTAGTCTACAATTTCCCATTCAGAATCTAAAGATTGTGGATTGTTGTTCTTTCTTCAGGTGGATGATGGGACCTTAAGCATATCGACTGTTAGTTTTTGTTTCGAATTATTATCTGCCTTCGTTTAATAAGAGTTTTGCCTTCTGTATTTGATACACCATGTCATAAATGTTTTTGTATGTTCGCCTTAGCCGAATTATCCCTATAGATAGCATTTATCTGAATACATCAAAGCACTTGTAGACTGTATTTAAGAATAACAATAGAGGTAGTGACATAGCAATTACCCTTGGGTAATGAAGTGTTAGCAGCGACCTGTGGTAAGATAGAATGCTTGTCCTGTGCAAGGTCTGACACTAGATAGCAACAATCGTCGATCATAGTCTAGATTTTCTGTCCCATGTAACGTCTTCGGCTCTAAAGGGCAATAAGATAACTAAAAGTGTTGGTGACTTCATTGTACTCTCTCAACTATATGAGGTGGGGTAGCCATTTCCCTTCCTCGCTGTCTGAACTATATGAGGTGGGGTAGCCATTTCCCTTCCTCGCTGTCTCAACTATATAAGGTGGGGTAGCCATTTCCCTTCCTCGCTGTCTCAACTATATGAGGTGGGGTAGCCATTTCCCTTCCTCGCTGTCTCAACTATATCAGGTGGAGTAGCCAGTTACCTTCCCCGCTGTCTCAACTATATGAGGTGGGGTAGCCATTTCCCTTCCTCGCTGTCTCAACTATATGAGGTCGGGTAGCCATTTCCCTTCCTCGCTGTCTCAACTATATGAGGTGGGGTAGCCATTTCCCTTCCCCGCTGTCTCAACTATATGAGGTGGGGTAGCCATTTCCATTCCTCGCTGTCTCAACTATATCAGGTGGAGTAGCCAGTTACCTTCCCCGCTGTCTCAACTATATGAGGTAAGGTAGTCAGTTCCCTTTTTCGCTGCCTTTCCTTCCAAGAGAATGTCTATGGTTGCCATTTTAAAAGGCTGCGTCGACCCCAAGAACTACTTTTAGATCGGACAATGTGTTACCTTAACTGACATTTGACAGCGAACTTTCAGGTCGGCAGGCGAATACCCTTACCACAACGCTGCCGGGATCTCTTTAGTTAAGAATACAAATATATTTTGAGATAAGTGAACACAAATGTTGGAAACCACTCAATCAAAGTTGTTCGCCAGTGATTGTTCCTAATCAACATTCACATGAACCAAACACAATGTATTTGCTTTTAGCACATTAGCGATTTTAGATCAATTCATTTTGTAATTAAATCTGTCACAAAACGCTTATTTAAAGTGCTTTTACCTAAATGCTGTTCAAACAACAATTAATTAGCTTGTAATTGCAGAGTACATTGTGTTGTTTTTATTTTTATTTCTGTTTATTCCTGTCAACAAAATAAAAGCAAATGAGTGTTCCACATCTTTATAGTAATCCCTGGTTCATACTATCTAGAGATTTTCCAAAATTTTAATCGCGCATTTTCGTGACTTTTTAAACATTAAAAATAATAGCTGGAATATCGGAGAAATAAATATAGAAAACTTTTTTATAACTGAGACATGAAAGTAGTGTTATTTTATGCTTTGTTAATTTCAAGCAAGACTTGCTGGTGTCTTCTTTTATTACATTTTATATTCCCCCTGAGCCCAGCCAAGAAATTTTAACGAGTCAAAAAATGTTTACAGAACACGCATCGAAAATATGTAATTGACAATAGTAACTGGCTGTCAATTGTGACTAAGATTTTATTAAAGAAGTTAAGGCAAAAGATTGCTTGCTACCTACTTCAGAAGGAAACAATCATTATATCAGAAGGAAGCAATCATTACATCAAAAGGAAGCAATCATTACATCAGAAAGAAACGATCATTACATCAGAAGGAAGCAATAATTACATCAGAAGGAAGCAATCATTACATCAGAAGGAAGCAATCATTATATCAGAAGGAAACAATCATTACATCAGAAGGAATCAATCAGTACATCAGAAGGAAACAATCAATACATCAGAAGGAAGCAATCATTACATCAGAAGGAAGCAATAATTACATCAGAAGGAAACAATCATTACATCAGAAGGAAGCAATCATTACATCAGAAGGAAGCAATCATTACATCAGAAGGAAGCAATCATTACATCAGAAGGAAGCAATCATTACATCAGAAGGAAGCAATCATTACATCAAAAGTAAGCAATCATTACATCAGAAGGAAGCAATTAGTACATCAGAAGGAAGCAATAAGTACATCAGAAGGAAGCAGTCAGTACATCAGAAGGAAGAAATCATTACATCAGAAGGAAGCAGTCAGTACATCAGAAGGAAGCAATCATTACATCAGAAGGAAGCAATTAGTACATCAGAAGGAAGCAATAAGTACATCAGAAGGAAGCAATCATTACATCAAAAGTAAGCAATCATTACATCAGAAGGAAACAATTAGTACATCAGAAGGAAGCAATAAGTACATCAGAAGGAAGCAGTCAGTACATCAGAAGGAAGAAATCATTACATCAGAAGGAAGCAGTCAGTACATCAGAAGGAAGCAATCATTACATCAGAAGGAAGCAATTAGTACATCAGAAGGAAGCAATAAGTACATCAGAAGGAAGCAGTCAGTACATCAGAAGGAAGCAATCATTACATCAGAAGGAAGCAGTCAGTACATAAGAAGGAAGCAATCATTACATCATCAGGAAGCAGTCAGTACATCAGAAAGAAGCAGTCAGTACATCAGAAGGAAGCAGTCAGTACATCAGAAGGAAGCAGTCAGTACATCAGAAGGAAGCAGTCAGTACATCAGAAGGAAGCAATCATTACATCAGAAGGAAGCAGTCAGTACATCAGAAGGAAGCAATCATTACATCAGAAGGAAGCAGTCAGTACATCAGAAGGAAGCAATCATTACATCAGAAGGAAGCAATCATTACATCAGAAGGAAGCAGTCAGTACATCAGAAGGAAGCAATCATCATTTTATGTCTATCTAATGAGAATAGAACATCTGGAACATTACGACAACTAAAAAGAATTGAAGGGAAAAAGAGTTACCAGTCAGCGCAATAAATGTATGGTAAAGTCAGCAACATAATTAATAAAAACTGTAAAAATAGAAGAAAATTGTGCAGAGACATGATCACCCTCTCCAGCAGTAATGATACTTGATAATAATGATTGGTGCCAAATATCGGTATAAAGTAAAAAACATTTCTCTACATCTCTGACACTACATTCCATTTTCTTAAGATCTTACGTGCTTGTCCGCGTCCTTAACGAGATCTTCTCTTTTAAAGATGTTACGTTAGACCACTTCTTCACTAAATTAACAAGAGAAAAACATGCATAAATCAGCCGAGTTTCAAACTCAAAATCTAATAACATGTTTTGTATGCTTTCTGTGTTATTTGCTCTTAATCATGTGCACTTCAATGGTTCAAATTGACACCGACTGGTACAGAAGGCAATATTTCTCTTCCACAGCGCTGTTCTAGTACTATTTATTGATGTTTTTATTTACAATTTTCAATAAAATGAAGACTTGGTAACAGCATTTCTTGTGTGTAGCATGTTTTCTATTTTCCAAATATATTTCGTTTTGATAAAAAAAAAAATTAATATTGTTATTTTTACATGACTTCTTTTTCTAAATTACATGTGGCCTGTTTAATGGTTACACCCAGTGTCTCAGAGAAATGATGACAACCAGTAAAATAGATACTATCATCATCATCATTATCATCAAGTACCGTGCCTAGTGGCGTAGGTGATCATGTCTCTCCACAATTTTCGATCTCGGCAGCTATTTATCATTTCTGTTGTTAACCTTCTGCCAAGCCATTCTCTTAAGCTGTCTGTTATTTTTTCTCTTTGCTTCCTTCTCTCCCCTGGGGTCGTTTTACTCCGGGGTACCCTCCCTTAGCCTTTTACTCTCCCGAGCTTACCTGCAAGGCAGCAGGGCATTCACAGGTTGTACTGTTTACTGCATACAGTAGCAGGTAAAATTACCCGACCTGATTTCACTATAGATACTATAAGAGAGTTCAAATAGAGTGAGATATGTTGGAATGAGGAATACTAAACTTGTTTTTTTTTTTAATGTCATTAAAAGAAACAAAGAAAATGTTGAATTTCTTAGAATTGACTTCCTTATCTTTGTCATTCATGTTGTAGTAAAGACTGATGGTTGTCCTCGTTCCATAGCGTCAACTTTAGACTAACGTTTCATTGCAGTAAAATATCCCACACTTTGTTCAAATAACTTGTAAATGACTTCTATTATCTGGATATATTATACATTTTATTTGATTATAATCTATTCCATAAATAGTCTTGTATTTGAGAATAGCAGGAAAGAAACCACCATCAACTCTCATTTCTTCTTTTTCTGTAAATTTACGAAACAAAATAATAAAAAAAAAGACCGCGAATTGTTCATCAAGTGTAACAAAGCAGTAATAAACAGGACATGGTAGGAAATCACAGATGGTGCAGCTGAACAAATCACGTATACAAATAAGACACTAAAGCCAGAACGACAACTCCCATGCTATAAACTCTGAAGTGGCATCTTTGATACCTCTAAATCATTTTCTTCTTGGTCTACCCTTGTCTCGATTTTTCTTGAACCATGCCTTCCATTTTTATTCTTTCCAAACCACCATGTCATTCAATGTGAAGTTATATTTCAACCTCTTGTGCATGGTGTTGTTCTCCTCACTTCAGTGTAGTCACTTCTTCAGCTCTTGTTTCTGATCTACCGGCCCTGGTTAACATCAGCTCTTTGGTATCTTTCCCCTTTGTCTCCCACGAGTATAACATTATCGTCAGGTAAATATTAATTACAGCCATCTGTAGTGTTAAAATGGCCCGCGGGCTGAAAGGAATCACTCTAGAGCTTCTGACATTTACATTGAGCAGAGGCGATTGTGAATAAAATAACGTTAGTTGTCCATAGCTTGCATAGTTGAAGACGTCACAGACTTTGGGTGATTTCGGGATTTCTCTTTTTACCCCCTCATGCCTTAGGAAAACTATATAATTGTTGTTCTATTAACTATTTACTATTTATTTATAGTTGATATAACGTGCCCTGCTGTTCTATATTTGTACCTACTTGTACTCTATAACTACCCGTTTGATATTTTGTATTTGTTACTATAAATATTACTCTCGGTACTAGTAATGTTTGTCAAATACTTTCTGTTTATTCATGATAACTCTTCTTGTCTGCTACTCTATTCAACACTACTAAATAGAGGAAACTGACCTACGAAAGCGAATTATGGACAGAAGACAATGAAACGAAAAGACGATTAGAGGCCAAGACATGGGATTTTTCAGAAGAATGTTGAGAGAAACACTAGAAAGAAACAAGCGACATTTTTTAAAAACTTTATAAGAAGAGGAAAGTTGGAATATGTGGTTACAGTTGGCAAAATACAAAGGAAAAAAAGATCACTGTCGACAAACAGTGAACATAATATACTGCTTTTGTCTTGAACGGTCAACAACAGAATTGATACGATACGCCGTGAACAGAAAATTGTGGAAGGACCTGATAGCCTACGCCAACCTGTATAGCACATAATGATGATTACTCTATTCCATCTTATACATTAAATGTAATTCTGAATTCGTCAATCTCATTTCTGATGTATCTATATCACACTTCAAGCTTTTATGTGAATATGACTCCCAAACTCATTAGTAAAGGTAAAGAACGAGACTTGAATCGACATCATAGCATGCGAGTTTCCACCCTTATGTGCTCGGCCGCGTATCCAAATGTCTTCGGATACTTCTGAACAGTGTCGCTTCATACATCGAAACTTACGATGCGAGGCGGCATGCCTCACCTTCCAAGGGTACTATCCTGGTACTCATTTCTGCCAGCGGCTGGGTCGACCGCGGGGTATTTGTTTCCAAACACGAGTACAATTCACACTGCTTCCAGTAGGAATCGAACCTCGGTAGTCCAGTCGGATGGGTTTCTCAACTAGGCTACCGAGGCTCCCTCCCAAACTCATTACAAAACATTTAACTTCACAATGATTGTTCATCGCTAGTTCTCTCTATTGCTATGCCAATTGCTGTATGATTTCTTTTTTTCAGTCTTGAAATTAGAGGGCTGTTTCTTAAAGCTTTACACATTCTTTTAATTTATCTATTTCCTATTCCATAAAACAATCATTTTATTACTATCTACTTCTTGTTTATTTTGTAACAAACTACACGTCTTTCTCTCATTTATTTTGTTATTTATTAAAAACAAAACTATTTGCTTCTATCTGTTATTGTATAAACTCTCATTATATATATTTCTTGTTCATAATTACAATTATTATGTTGTGTTGTCTTCAATAGAAGATTGGTTACCATTGAACGCCACTTTGTTCTCTACCTCTTGCCTTGATGATACATGTATTTATAGGATCTCCTGTCCATTCCATTTTTCTTTAAATTTTTGTTTTTAACTTTCTGCCACTTTATGACATCCTTCCGAATATTTACTTTCTGTTGGACTGTTTTTCTCAGTCATTGGCTTTCTATAACTTTGTGTAGTTAGTTTCTGTCTCATATCTCCTTACTTGTCTATTTATCATTCTTACTTTTTATCTGCTAGTCTCTGAACATTTTCTAGCTGCTACTTACTACCTGTTGTTCGCTGTGCCTATGACTCTCTGCCTGTTACTGATAAACACTCTGTACCAATTACATCATTCGTATTGGCCAGCGGCGTACGGTGACTTCGAAACTTGAGGCCAGGTCGAGGGAACTAACCTTTAGGCTGACCTATAACCTGAAAGGTAAAGGTAAAGGTAAAGTACTAAACTTGAACCGGCGTCTTAGTACGCGAGTTTACACCCATATGTGCTCGGCTGCCTATCCAGAAATGTTCGGAGATTTCTGTATAGTGTCGCCTCAAGCAACGAAACTCAGATGCGAGCCGACATTCCTCACCTTCCCAGGGTGATACCCTGGTACCCATTTCTGCCAACGGCTGGGTCGACCGTGAGGGTATTTTTTTTCCAACCACAAGTACAATTCACACTGCTCACAGCGGGAATCGAACACGGGTTGTCCTACGCTATATAAAATAGTTCATTCAATTATTTCTCTACATTAACATAAATATAATTACATAATAAAATCTTAGTTATTTACAAGAAAAAATTCTGATTAACATCTCTTGCATTTGTGTTCAAGTTTTCTTTGTTTAGTATAAACAAATGCAGCTCTTTAATTCTAATGGGGAACTCAATAAGACCGCCCCCCGTTAGCACTACTTCTATATTTGGAGAAAAACATAGAACGTCATCTTATTAGTCATTCTTCTGTTGTCATTGAAACTGGGAGCTAATTGCAGAAATGGCCTACATAGTTCACATACAAATTGCAAAGTCAATAGATGTCTTTGTACAGTTGTAGTAGGTTTAACCTCCGTTGCCATTGACTATTAATTACTAAAGGTACGATTTATTTGAACTATATCACATCTATACAAGCGAATATACGGTGGCTGGTTGGATATTGGCATTTAATTCCTTCAGATGGAAGATGATTGTGTTATGTAGTTTGATAAAATATAAGAGTGGTTGTAGCCTCCGCTGACTCCTTTGAATATCCGCCGCTGGTACTGACTATCTATGAGTGTTCAGTGCCCCGATTGTGTTTATCCTAATTTCTATATTGTATAAAGTGCGTGCTCGTGTATGAGTTATATATCATATGTAATTCCGAAGTACTGAAAAAATTAACAGTTCACTTTTCTAATGCCATTTTTTTAAAAATTAACAGTTCTATTTTTAAACATTTTAACATACTTGTTCAATCCGTTAAAAAAAAAAATCTATCTATCTATTGACATTTTGAGCCGAAGCCGGCCCATAGGGCATAGACCCAGATATTCTTTCTCATATCTAAATTTTTATTCTAGCAGTTTTTAGTCCTTGTAAAGATCTTTTATTGGATCTCGTCATTTATCTCTGTTCTGTGGAGGCGAAGGCGCGCCTCACAGCACCAGAGCTGAAAGTTGTCAGGGACCCACAGCTGATGGCTTGCGCCAGAATCGGTGAACCAGAACCATCCAGACCCCTCTCCACTTCTCCGTGGTGCCTCTAGTAACCGACTAACCTATCTAGTCTGGTCAAGCGAGTAGGGATCGAAGAGGGAAGACAACCCGGCACTCATAAATGTCATGCTGAAGACGGATGTGTTGGGCCAAAAGACGCAAATATCACAATTGTTCTGCAAACTTCAACACAACGAGGACACACCTACTTAACGTCCTTTTAAGGGCGGACGATGAAGAGGTACATTCCTTTAGTCATCGAGCGAACGCAAGCAAGCAAGCAATCTCTGTTCTGTGCAAGCAACTCAATCTCAATGAGGGAGTCGATTCCTGCTGCTCTTACCTATGTGATCAATGTTCTTCTCAGTGTCTCTTTGGGTCGGCCTCTTTTCCTCTTACCTGTTGTTTCACACATGACGACTTTCTTTGTTATTCGGTTATTATCTCTCCTCATCACATGCCCAACATATGATCATGATAAATAAAAACTTGTAAATAGAAATATTGTTCACAAAATTCCCACAGTTCTAAGACATTGACCGAAAATTCTATTTTTAGACACATCATTTACATTGTCACTAGTTTAAAACATTTCGCTTTATTTCCATTGGCTTCTTGCAACAATCTTTTGAGACTGTGTTATCATAAAAATGCACATAAAGTGTCTTCCGCAAATATTTTGTTACGTCCGCTGTTTTATTTTGTGAAGTAAGCCTTCCCAAGAGGTATTACATCTACATTTGGTGTAATAGAGCCTGGTATGTGAGAACGAATCGGATGTGTGAACATTCATCTGTTCACACCAAGCCATCTACACAATGCTAGTTTAGCACGCCGGGCTAACCAGCTTGTACTGTTGCTCAAACTGAGTTTAAAATCAGGACAAGTTCGGGGGCGGTTTCCAGTATTAGTTTCCCCTGAAACCGTGGCTCTGTGAAGGGAAATATGTATATATTTGTGAACATACAGGCTTAGCTGGTTTCATGGGATAGGTAATTAGATGATTGTAAGCCGCGTGGACATTAAGCCAAGGTAAGTTATTTCATTAACGTAAAATACGTTAGATTTATTCTCTTCATGAATAGTAATGACTTCGTCAACATTTATGTAAAGAGTATTCATATTGATTATTTGTAGAAAAAACAATCAGTTATCAATGATTAAATCAATCAGTAAAAGTTGTAGTAAGAAAAAAATGTAAAGAGCCCCCGTCACGCCAAGTGGCGTATAGGGAATATGGTGTTAGTGACCATAATTTTTACAGACCATCCGCATATGATTTTTGGGGTAATGTGGTCGGTATTACGCCCGTGCCGCTTTACTTTCCCAGAAAAAATCAGGTAGCCATTTAAAGCTGGGTGAATCCGGAAACCGTCGGTCAGGATCGAACCCGACCTCTTATCCTTTGTAGTCCAGTTCACTAACCACTGAGCTATCGCGGCTCCCGGTAAAAGTTGTGCTGGCTCTTTAATGCTGGGGTTATGCGATCATTGTTTTATATAGGCACGAATTACATATGGCATAACGAATAGCAATCATCACCATCGTGCAGCATAACAATGAACAGGACACATCTGAAATAAGTACAATTCGTCAATTACTTGGGCACAATAATAACATCAAATGGAAGATGCACCACATAAATAAAAAGCAGAATAGCTCAGGCCAAAATAGCATTTCAGAAAATGAAAAACGTATTATGCAAGAAGTCCATGTCAATATAAGTGAGAAAGAGAGTTCATCGGTGCTATATAGAGCCAGTTGTGACCTATCGAAGCGAATCTTGGATAGTAGACAAACAAATGAAAAGACGATTAGAGGCCACAGAGATGGGATTTCTCAGAAGAATGTTGAAAGTTCCCTGGAAAGATGAAAAGACCAATGAGGAAATTCTGAAAGAGGACAACACAAAAAGGGAGCGCCTAAAAAAACTTCACAAAGGGACAATCGACCTTTTTTCGGGCACATCATGAGAAGAGGAAAGTTGGAATACTTGGTTTCCACTGGCAAAATAAAAGGAAAGAGAGATCGCGGACGACGAAGAGAGAAAATATAAGATATCATGGTGTCATGGCATGGAAAACAGTCAACAACAGAATTCTACAATGCACTGTAGATAGAAGATTGTGGCAGGACATGGTCGCCTACACCAACAGGTATGGCACATGACGATCATGATAATGAATAATAGACCTTGAAGCGCAGTTTACGAATTCCAGTGTTCGCGCACCTGTTAGTATTTTATTTAATTGAAAAATCTTGCAGCTGCCTTATGTAAGATACGTATCTTTTTTGTATAACTTGACTTTTAGATTGAACATCACTTTTCAAGCACATTTTGGTAGACACATGAGGAAAAAAATATTTTTAAAAAACTTATCGAAGAATTGTCACAACGATTCAATTTCATGAGTACAGACATAGAGGAATAGAAAAAAGTTTTGTATTAGAAGTTTAATGAGAAGAGAAAGGTTAGAGCATTTAATAATCGTTGGCAAAATAAAAACAAGGAGATTATGTAGAAAGGAGAAGAGGTAGAAATGAGAAAAAAGAAAGGATGTAAAATAGAGGCATGAAAAGACGTGCAGAGAAGGCAAAGAGAAGGCAAGGAGGTGGCAAGGAGAAGAGGTAGAAATTACAGAAGGAAGAGATGCAAAATCGAGGTAAGGTCAAGAAGAAGAAAAGAAACAAGAAGAAATCAAAATGGAGAGAAGGAGCAGAAGTAGAAATGAGATATGCAGAAGATGTAAAATGTAGGCAAAGAAAGAGTTAGAGGGAGAAAAGGAGAAGAGATGGAAATGAGAGAAGAAAGAGATGCAAAATGGAGACAAGCCGAAGCGGTAGAAATGGGACAAAAAAAAACGTAAATTGCAGGCTAGAAAAGACTTATAGAGGGGACAAGGAAAAGAGGCAGAAATTAGAGAAGGAAGAGATGCAAAATGGAGTCAAGGAGGAGAGGAAGAAATTAGAGAAGGAAGAGATACAAAATGGAGCTTAGGAGAAGAGGCAGAAATAAGAGAAGGAAGAGATGCAAAATGGAGCTTAGGAGAAAAGGCAAAATTAGAGAAGGAAGAGATGCAAAATGGAGCTTAGGAGAAGAGGCAGAAATTATAGAAGGAAGAGATGCAAAATGGAGCTTAGGAGAAGAGGCAAAAATAAGAGAAGGAAGAGATGCAAAATGGAGCTTAGGAGAAGAGGCAAAAATAAGAGAAGGAAGAGATGCAAAATGGAGCTTAGGAGAAGAGGCAGAAATTATAGAAGGAAGAGATGCAAAATGGAGCTTAGGAGAAGAGGCAAAAATAAGAGAAGGAAGAGATGCAAAATGGAGCTTAGGAGAAGAGGCAGAAATTATAGAAGGAAGAGATGCAAAATGGAGCTTAGGAGAATAGGCAGAAATTATAGAAGGAAGAGATGCAAAATGGAGCTTAGGAGAAGAGGCAAAAATAAGAGAAGGAAGAGATGCAAAATGGAGCTTAGGAGAAGAGGCAAAAATAAGAGAAGGAAGAGATGCAAAATGGAGCTTAGGAGAAGAGGCAGAAATTATAGAAGGAAGAGATGCAAAATGGAGCTTAGGAGAAGAGGCAGAAATTAGAGAAGGAAGAGATGCAAAATGGAGCTTAGGAGAAGAGGCAGAAATTAGAGAAGGAAGAGATGCAAAATGGAGCTTAGGAGAAGAGGCAGAAATAAGAGAAGGAAGAGATGCAAAATGGAGCTTAGGAGAAGAATTACACGGGCGCATGGAGAGAGGAAAAACTGAGAGAAGGAAAACATGCAAAGATTAGAGTTTGAAATGAGGTAAGATGATGTAAAATTGAGGTAACGATAAGAGATAGAAATGAAAAAAAGGAGAAGATTTAAAATGAGGCTAAGAGAAGATGTATAAATGATGCAAGGAGCAGATGTAAAATAAAGCAAGGAGAAGATGTATAGATAAGCAGAAAATATACAATTGAGGTAAAAAAAGAACAGTAAAGTAATCCCGTCTCGCCAAGTGGAGTATAGAGAATACGATGTTAGTGACCATAAATTTTACAGACCATCGGCACATAATTTTTGGGGTAATGTTGTTAGTATTACGCCCGTGCCGCTTTACTTTCCCAGAAAAAAATCCAGTACCCGTTTAAGGCTGGGTGAACCGGAAGCTATCGTTTGGGATCGAACCCTACTTCTTGCCCTTTGTAGTCCAGTTAACTAAACACTGAGCTATAGCGGCTTCCAAAATTGAGGTAAGAAAGAGTTAAATAGTAAGAGAAGGAAAAGATATAAAATGATAGAGAGTTAGAAAGAAGAGTTAGAAAAAGGATAAAACGAAGACATAAAATGAGACCCAGAGAAGCGATTGAAATGAGATACAGAAATGGAAGTAATTAGTCGAGGCAGAAAAGAGACTAGGAGAACATGTAAAATGAAGTCAAGGAGAAGAAGTATAATTGAAGAAAACTAAAGAAAATGAAATCAAGAAGGAACATTTACAGACGTAACCAGAGGACACAATGAACAAATGGTGATAGAACTAATCATAGAAATCTTGTACAGCAGGAAATGAAGAATTATAACCGACAGTGCCATAGGGCACAGAACGGCACTAAATGATTGATTATTAACTTACTATTATTCATAATTGTATATATTTTGAGGAAATTGTTTTGAAGTCATTACTGGAATAACAGTCTCAGTAATTTGGGAAATATATCACTGCAAAAAATATGTGGCGTTTGATTTTTCATAATGAATATAATCTGTATAGTTTCCTAATAACAGGAATTTTTTGTATAAATCTTGAAAGAACAGAGATTTTTATTTTATGTTTCGCTCAATGACTTCATTTTTCTTTCAACTAAAACGGGTCAGTTTAGTGCAACGCTGTGTCAAGTAATATATGGAATTGCAGTGCAGTAAGGTGCGGTGTAGTGAAATGTAGCGTATCGCAGAGTTGTGTAGTGGGTGTACTGAAAATAGGTTTGGGGGACAGGTATGTTCAAAACACTCGCATAAATCCACAAATAAACAACATAAGGAACAAAGAACAATAGACAGTCCGAAGTAGGATCGGACACGTACTCCTCAACGCAGCGTCTTGACAAAAGAGATATGCATTTACATGCACTAACAGCTCATCGTCATCATCAAGTATCGGGCCTGCTGGCGTAGGTGATCATGTCTCTCCACCATTTTCTATCTCGACAGCTATTCATCATTTCTTTTGTTCACCTTCTGCCAAGCCATTCTCTTAAGCTGTCTGGTATCTCTTCTCTTTGCTCCCCTCTATCTCGTCGTGCCTCATTTCTCCCTGTTGTTACAATATATTCCATCTCTTCTCTTCTCATCACATGGCCAAATAATTATGATTGTTTCTTCCTAATTTTGGAAATTACTTCTCTCTTTTTGCTTTGGCCTCTTTCAGAACGTTTTCATTACTCTCCTTAGCTGTCCATGGTTTTCTCAACATTCTTCTGTAAAACCACATTTCTACAAACTCCAGTGATTTTCTTGTCTGTTGTCATATTGTCCATGATTTACATCCATATGTTAAGACTGGCTCTATATAACATTTAAGAACTCTTTTTCTTGTTTCTATTGTCAAAAATGGATTGCAAAGTATCTTCCTCATTTTTTAGAAAGCTGCTTTTGCCTGAGCCATTCTGCATCTCACCTCTGTTGTACATCTTCCGTCTGAGTTTAACAAAGTTCCCAAATATTTAAATTCATTTACCTGTTTTAATATTGTTCCACCCTTGTCTTTATTTTGCACTGAGGTGATGTCTTTTCTTTGTTGTTACCATTACTTCTGTCTTTCTGTTATTAAGGGTGAGTCCTTTATTTTTGTTTTCTTTCACTATAATGTCTAACATTTCTTGTAACTCATTTTCACTCTAAGCGATTAAGACTGTATCATCAGCATAACTTAGATTATTTATATTATGACATCCAATTGTTATTCCAGACATGCTTCTTATGGATCTTAAAATAATCTCACTATAAATATTAAACAAATCTGGTGACAGCACACAACCTTGCCTAACACCCTGTTTTATTTGTTGAAATATTCCCAATTTGTTTCCAGTTCTTATGGCTGCTGTTTGTTGCCAGTGCATGTTCTTTATTATTCTTAGATCTTTTCTGTCTACGTTTATGCTTTCTAAAATTGTGATTTTTTCTAAGTGCTTTACTTTGTCAAATGCCTTGGTGTAATCTATGAAACATAGGTATAGATATGTTTTCACCTTTATGGCTCTTTCTACTAAAGGTCTTATGATGTATTATTGCTTGTTCCTTTATTTCTAACAAAACCACACTGTTCATCACTAATTTCTGGAATGATTTTTTTTCGCACTCCTCGAATGATGATTCTTAGTAATATTTTAGTCATGTGACTCATAAAGCTTATTGTGCTATGATCATCGCATTCAGTCGCACAAAATTTGTTTGGTAGGGTTTATTTATTGTTATTAGGGAATATTGATTCGAGCAGGTCGCATGGTATATATCCGGTGTTGTATATATCATTCAATATTTTTGTGATTATTTCTATTCAAAAATAACACATGGCTTCAATTTCTTCTTCAGTTATATTATCTAGACCAGCGTAGCCAAACACAGAATAGGCTGAAATACTAGCGCTGTTGATACACAGTTACAGAAGGAGATAGCGTGAAAGTTGTCTCTAGAGGATATTATATACAATGTTTATGAGACTGGCGATCCATGTGCGGTATAATCGTAAATACCGGCAAGTTTCCACAAGTAATTTCTAGAAAATATCATTTCAATGATGGCCATTATTTTTACACTGTTTAGACCGGGTAGCGACATACGGCCTGCTACTTTCATTTTCCACCTGCAACTGCAAAGTGTTCTTTCATGCCCTCATCTTCAAAACTAGAATTGCGACTTATTGGCTTTTTTGAATGGACTAAACACTTTATCTCGCTTACCTTTCAGATTAGATAACACGTTTGGTGTTGGGGGAAGGGGGGCGCGGCGGGGGAAGAAACATTCACTCCAGTTCTGAACTGAAGCGGGTAATATTATAAAAGGCAGCCATAATGTCTGGCAACCATACAATCGGGTGGGTAAATCAGGGTTGTGTTCCGTTGTCTTATTTGTTCTCACTCTACAGGGAAAATCAGTAATAGACAAAAATGTAATTAATTAAAGCCAACGTTATCAACATAAGCTATCTACCATATGCGGACACAGTTATAATAGCAGACACGGAGAATGAACTACAAGAAATTATAGACACAATAGTGTAAGAAAGCAACATGAAAGGTCTTAGCTTCAGCACTAAAAAACGGAAGAAATGGTCATATCCAAGAAACAACCGCATGCAACTCAAGTAAGCGGCAGATCGAAAACACGTGAAAGCCTCATAAATCATGTTCACAGTAATAATATCAGACGGGAGATGCACCACTGAAGAAAAAGCAGAAGATCAAAATAGCATTTCAGAAAATGAATAGCAATTTGTACAACAAAGGCATGGAAATAGAAGTGAGAATGAGAGTTGATCGGTACTATGTAGAGTCAGCTCTAATCTATGGAAGTGGATCACGGACGATGGATGGACAAAGAAATGAAAAGACGATTAGAGACCACAAAGATAAGATTACAACTGACAAAATACAAGGAAAGAGAGATCGTTGACGAAAAAAAGGGAAAATACAATATATTTTGGTGTCATAACAATCAACAACAGAATTGATACCATGTTTCGTGGACAGAGAACTGTGAAAGAACATGATTGCCTATGCCAACCGGTATGGCACACGATAATGATACATGTTTTAATCGTGACAGATGCACTTTACTCTCAACGTTAACAGACCCCCACGGCTGAAAAGATATGGAATTGGAAACCAATAAGAATTTAACTGCATATCATTATCACAGGTCTCGGCTAAAGTAATCCGAAACCAGACACGTTTTTAGTTCTCAAATAAAACTGTTTGAAATAGAAAATATTGTTAAAGGAAAAAAAACATAGCTACAGGTTAGAAAATATGAACTTCCTGCTAGGGGAGAACAAAATATGTTACTTTTTTCTTCTTTCCTTCTTTTTTTACCTTTCAGCGTCGAGGGGAGATATCATCTGTGCTGTTTTGCTTTTCTGTTGACCACTGCTACTCTTACGTTTTCTGGTATTTCTAGTATTCAATCAATTCATCTTTTCATTTGGTCGACCTTTGGGTCTGGTATTCTCGCAGAATTTATTAGGCTTGTTGTGTTGTATTTTGGTCTTTCTGTCTTATCATATGACCAAACTATTTTATCTGGGGTTTTTTTCTGTATGTATTCAAGCGCGGAAATTACTCCTAGTTTTTTTTCCCACTTTTTCTTTTTTGATCTTATCTCACGGGCTGTTTCCTGTGATGCGTTTTATTTCGGTAGTGGCTGTTTTTGTTCTTAATTCTAGCTTCCAGGTCTGACATTGGTAGCACAATGTTAGAACGAAGATTGTGTTGTAGAGTGCCTGTTTTGCCCCAAGTGTTATTTCATTGATGGAGTGTAGTGCACTACAGACCATGCCACCATATGTACATTATATATATTTTGTGATTCTTGTTTTAGCCTATAGTCTATATACAATATTTTTTAGCAATGTTCATCAATATTCTGAGCTCTTTCGTAACAACACAAACTTTGGTAATAACATAAAAGTTAGTAATAATACAAACACTTTCGTAATAACATAGTCAGATCTGAATTAATACAGTGCATGAACACGATAGAAATGTCCAGGTCTATTTTTTTTTCTCTGCGTGATGAGGTTATTTTTAAAATCCATGTTACTATTGTATAAACTGTAGGTATTTTATGTAGTTTTTTATATATTTGACCAAGACATAGGAAAACACCCTAGTCTTTTCAAATATCAACTACGTTGATTACTTGTATGTGGTGATTTTAAGCACGAAACCTCCCTTTAATAGTTCGTCTCTATAGGACTAGGTATGTCTTGTTGCAGTCTGTAGATTATGTAGAAATGTGGTTTTACAGAAGAATGTTGAAAATACTACGGACAGCTAAGAAGAGTAATGACAACGTTCTGAAAGAGGCCAAGGCAAAAGGAGAGCTAAATTACAATATTAGGAAGAAACAATCACCATTCTTTGGCCATGTAATAAGAAGAGAACAACTGGAATTTATTGTAACAACTGGGAAAATTGAGGGACGAAGAAATAGAGGAATGCAAAGAGAAAAAATACCCAGACAGCTTAAGAGAATGGCTTGGCAGAAGGTCAACAACAGATATGATAAATAACTGTCGAGATCGAAAATTGTGGAGAGTCATGATCACCTACGCCAGCAGACTCGGTACATGATGATGATGTCTTGTTGCCAACCCTGAGATCTTAGAAAATTGCGAAAAATGCGACCGGATAACATGAGATTCAAGCAAAAAGCTCTCTAATGATGAGACAAGCACAATGGTTACCCCATGTGTATGATTATACAAGAAATCATTTATTTATGCTTTATCCTTCAATCAATCTATACCCAAGAGATGTGTATTAGAAGGAATAAAATGTATACATGCGTATTTGGAGTAAAAGCGTACGTAAGTAAAAGTAAAGTACGAGACTTGAATCGGCGTCTTAGCACGCGAGTTTTCACCCATATGTGCACGACCGCCTATCCAGAAGTGTGCGGAGACTACTGGATACTGTCGCTTCAAGCATCGAAACTCACGATTCGAGGGAACATTCCTCGCCTTACCAGAACAGTACCCTGATACCCATTTGTGCTAGCGGCTGGGTTGACCGCGTGGGTATTATTTTTTCTAACCACGAGTACATCTCACACTGCTACCAGCGGGAATCAAACACGGATTGTTCGAACGTCGGTAGCCAAGTCGGGTGGTTTTTTCCAACTAGACTACTGAGACACCCCCTCCCACGTCCCTAGAGAGACGTACGTATTTGAATAAATGTTTTAACTTGTATACGTTAAAAAAAACTAATGTTCTTTATTATCAGCACGTATGTACGTGTTGCGTACAAGTCAGTCCTGGATTAGTTGTGGTGAAGTCATATAACTACAACTCAGAATTAACAAGGGTTCGGAGCTACAAAGTACGTTTCTTATTTACGTTTAAAGAATTCTAAATCCATAAATTCGGAAAAGAAATTGATTTGTCCTCTTATTTCGATCGTCTGGCTTAGCCACGACCATTCAACAAGGAACTGTGAATGGAGGGAGAAGAATAGTTCAATAGAGAAAAATATGGGAAGAGAACATAAAATGGATTGGCCTCAACTTTGCAGAGTCAGAAAGACTAATTGAAGCTATAGATAAACTGAGAAGGTTATTTGTTGTCTTGCAGTAGTTCCCTAACCACTGCCGGGATTATATGACGAAGGAGAAAAAGATTAATACAATATCAGTTTTCTTATTTTTCGTCAGAAACTTAAGTAGTTACTTTTGTTGTATAGTTTGCTTCTTGTTCATTATAGTGATTGTTGTTCCTATTCGCAGCCACAGACTGGCACGTTAGTACTTGCTCGATATACGATGTGAAGTATTATGTCAAATGTAAAGGGGTATTTTAACTTCTTGTGGTTTATGTGTAATATGATGGTATTGTTTAATTATCGGTGCGTGGAAAAATAGAAGATCTACAAGAACACTTAAATAGACTAAACAGCACAGGCACAAAATACAACAAGAAAATCAGCATCAGCATAACAGAGGTCACGAATATCGCAAAAGATAAACATAATATCAACAAAACGATATACGCCAGACAATTAAAATAAGTGCATGTAAATTCATGCATAAAGCATGAATTATAGTAAGAAACAAGAATTGACAAGCATCAGAAATAGAACCAAGATACAACAAAGCTTGTCAAATGATTGGACAACTATCACCACTGCTATCCAACAAGGAAACAACACTAGGAACAAAATTGGCACTCTACAACACAATCTTCATCCCAACGGTCTGCTACAAATGTCAGACCTCGAGATTCAAGACCACTTAATGTGCCTCTTCCTGAACAAATCATTTGCCGCCAAACTGTCTTTTCTCTGCCTTCTGCTTTCCTTCAAGATTGCATTGGCTGATATATTTTGTGATGGCTTTTAGATGTCGACTGATTTCATGACAAATCTAGAGATCTCTATTTTATATTACTTTTCTATATCTTATTTACGATTAATCTTTTAAGTACATAAATAAAACTTCATTGAAGATAGTTGTGAGTATCTAGTTCGGCTGTTTATAAAATATTGAGCTTCTAAATTACGTCATATTCAGCACTTGATGGATTTAATGCCGTCCAGTCCAACTAGGTAGTGGAATAGAAAGTACAGTTGTATTTCCGTCTATGTGTTTATGTGTGTGTGTCTGTGTATTTGACTATAGTATGCTTGCTCATAATAAAAGCCGGGATAGTCTAGTTCGACACGCCTCACATTATCGTTCAGACGATGCAGGTTCGAATGCCGCTCTCTAAACCATAAATTTCTAAAATAACCCTCTCAATCTCCCAACTCTCTCAATGTTTGTCACGTTGTTCGAATTAATCAACTGTCTCCTAAACGCTTTCTCTACCTCGCTAAATGTGCTAAAAAAAAACGTAATGTAAATTGAACTGTGGTGACGAAATGCTCCACGGAAAAACGCATACAACTGTAGGCTGTTGGAGTTCACTTTAATAAAAGTGGGAAGGAGCTTGCTCCAAAGGTATTAAAACCATATCAACAGATATTGCGGACCAGTTACAATAAATTGACTCATCATATATTTACATTACCCCTTGACGTTGAAAGGCAAATGAGGAAATAAAGAAGAATAAGTATAATTACATTAGCAGTGATAATCAGAAACGAAACTTATGTATGTATGGATAATTTGCTTCATATAATCTATGTGCTAACATTTCAATAATAATGACTTGTATAGCTTTTGTAATTTGATAAATTTGCCCTCCAACTGATAGGGGTCACGACCTGATCGGGTCAAGGATCAATCCTGATATTCATATATTGGTTCCTATGGCGACAACATAGAGTGTTCAGTATAATAGGAATTGATGTTCTACTTAGAAGCACGGTATGCATTTAGCAATTTACAGCGACTGATGTGTAACAGAACAATATTATAATAGAACAACATGTATATAGAAAATAACTCTTGGATCTTATAGTGTAAGTCATATAAAAGTAAAGTAAAGAGTCCCGTCACGTCAAGTGGCGTATAAGGAGTATAGTGTTGGTGACCATTATTTTTATAAACCTTCGGCACATGATTTTTTGGGGAGCCGCGATAGCTCAGTGGTTAGTGAACTGGACTACAAAGGACAAGGGGTAGGGTTCGATCCCAACCGACGGCTTCCGAGTTCACCTAGCCTTAAATGAGTACCGGATTTTTTTCTGGAAAAGTAAAGCAGCACGGGCGTAATACCGACCACATTACCCCAAAAATCATATGCTGAAGGTCTGTAAACTATAGGGTCACTAACACCATATTTCCCTACAAGCCACTTGGCGTGACGGGGGTACTTTACTTGTTTACGTTTTACATGATTTTTAGGGTAATGTGGTCGGTATTACGCTCGTGCCGCTTTACTTTCCCAGAAAAAAATCCGGAACCAATTTCAGACTTTGTGAACACGGAAACCGTCGATCAGGATCAAACCCAACCCTTTAAAGTCCAGTTCACTAACCACTGAGCTGTCGCGACTCCCTCAACTACATATATGTCAAGAATGAAACTATTATATTATATGTGACTAGCGGTTTATTAAAAAATATGATATACAGAAACATAATTTGCACATCAATACAATCCATGATTTGTTGTTACATTATTCTTGTATCACAGGGACTAAAAGTATTTAATATTAGCTAGTAGTCATTTACTAGTAGCATTCACTGTGCCTAAGGAAGCCGCGATAGTTCAGTGGTTAGTGAACTGGACTACAAAGGACAAGTGGTAGGGTTCGATCCCAACCGACGGCTTCCGGGTTCACCTAGCCTTAAATGGGTACCGGATTTTTTTCTGGGAAAGTTATGCAGCACGGGCGTAATACTGACCACATTACCCCAAAAATCATGTCTTGAAGGTCTGTAAAATATAGGGTCACTAACACCATATTTTCCTATACGCCACTTGGCGTGACGGGGTACTTTACTTTTTTCTTATTCACTGTGCCTAAGGGTCGTGTTTGAAGTCAGGTTTTTACTACCTAACTGTTGCTTTGCCTTTTGTATTTGTTTGTGAATTTATGTATTTATTAAGTTTTTTTCTCTAAATATCAATGTTCAGTTTTGGAACTCTTGAATCGGAATTCAAAGAGCTAATCTTTATATTTATGAAAATGTAAACTGGTTATTGCCTTAAGTATAGATTATATAATCTACTTTGAAAACATAATATTCTAGGAATGTAAAACAATTCAACAATATATATATATATATAAATATATAAATACAAATATATATATATATAACATAACAATATATTATTGACCGCTTTTTATACCTTATATTATGACCTCTCAATTTCATCCGACTTCTCGTCTAATCACTTTACTGTGCCCCTCCCTTTCACTTCTCACCGCATCTACATTTGACTCACTGTCATCTACTCGCTGGAAGCTTTTGGATCGTGCTGAGGCACGTTAAGACTCGGTTTAATTTTAAAATATATTTTAGCTTTTTTTTTTGCACATTATCAATCACATCTTCATATATGTAATTCCTGTCCATTTCGTTTTAGAATTTCATCTCCTATCCCTCTTTTTATTTCTCCTTGATTTACCTGACCTGGACATTCTAAATGCAGTAGATGTTATTTGTATTCCGTTTGTATTGTTCTCATTTTCTAAAGAAGGCCGGATGTGGGCAGAACATTCAGTCTTTTGCTGTGTTCCTTTGTGAACACGCTGTGTTCCTTTGTGAACACATATAACATTCACATGTAAAACTGTCCACATTCTTTGAGTGTACGATACACCACTGCCACTTGCTACTTGTTACCATTTTCACAGCAGCATTGCAGATATTTGCCTCTTCACGCTCAACAATATTTATAGTATCATTACATTTTATAGCTAATATAGACACTCCCGTATTTTGATTGGGATAGGCATGTTTACTTTGTTTATTGTTTTGGTTATCTCCTATTGATTTGCTTCAAAATTACAACAGATGAGCTCCCATTGTATATATATATAGGTAATATGTATCTGCTATTTCCCTTGTATGATCGCTTAGTTGGGTTATCACTATGTAAGCTTAAACTAGCAAATTTTACTACTTCTGTCATTATTGTAATGTTGCACTACAATATTTAAATATTATATTAGTCCGTTTCTTCTCCTATTTTCCTACTTCTTTAATTAAAATTGATGATATTGGTTCCCATACGCAAAGATGTTTCCTCTATTTTAGTATTATTTCACACAAAATTAATTACTTTGTCATTTAACATGAAATTAACTGACAATGTTTTTTTTTCTTTTACCGCTGAACACATACACTTAGAATTCCTACACAAATTAATGTTATTGATGTTCAAAACACAATTATTCCCTTTTCAAAACAAAAAAAACCGATGTTCTTCTACTTCTTCTTTCCTTCCTCATCCTGCCTTTCAGCGTCGAGGGGAGATATAATTTGTGGTCTTTTTCTCTTCTGTTCGCCTCTGCTGCTGTTATGTTTCCTTCTAATATTCCATCGATCTATCTTTTTCGTGGTCGACCCTTGGGCCTTGAAGGCTCGTTGTGTTGTGTTTTGATCTTTATGCCTTGTCACGTGGCCAAACCATTTTATCAGTTTTGTCCTTATATATTCTATGGTGGGGGCTATTCCTAGCTTTTTTCTCAGTTCTTCATTTCTGATTTTATCTCTCAGACTGTTTCCTGTCATTCATCTCACACATTTAATCTCAGTATAGGTTATCTTTCTTATTGTTTTTGCATCTAGGGTCCAGGTCTGGCATTGGTAGCACAACGTTTGGATGCAGATTCTATTGTATAGTGCTGGTTTTGCCTACATAGTTATTTCCTTGTTGGGCAATAGTGGTGAAAACTGTCCAATGCGATGTTAGTAGCATTAATTACTTTTTTTCGTGCGTTACGAAATTATTTATTTTCACTTGAGTATTAAGTATTTAAACTGTTGTTTTGTCTTTGCTCAGGTCTACACCTCTTGATTGTTTGACTTCAAATATACAATAGCAAGATTTAGATGCCTAATTTTTTGCAGTTTACAGCAAGCGGAGTTAATTTGGACTCTTGGTTCTAGAATTCGTCTTCATCTTGGCATTTTATGCATTCGATTGCCTCCTCAATCTACTTTATTCGACTGTACACATTATCACCTAATAACTAATATCAGAAATATTATTTAAAAGATGTGTTGAAGGTTCATGAAATCGTTATTCGTGAAGATTCGACTCTGAATCAAGGGTCCATCGTTGCGTTCTTCGATATTTTACAAATTATTAGAAGTTAGTCTTTTGATGCTACTCATAAAACTATAATGTTGCCATCCCCTTGCCTGTATAGTTTAAACTTTTCCATCTAGTATTGAACTTCAGAATGTTTGTCTCTTTACATGTGTTAGTGTAGCAGTTTACATATTCTAATTTGTCACTGTTTATTCTTAAGATTAGAAACCATGGTGGCTCAGTGAACTCGATTAATCAGGACAGCTCATCTCGATCGACAGTTAACCCATCTTTAAATGGGTACCGGATTTGTCTGGGCTTAAAAAAAAAAAGCAATGAACTAAAAACATCAACTTTCATTGCATTGCCTAAAAAGAATGGTGCAGTTGAATGCAGTGACTTTAAAACAATAAGCCTAATGAGCTATGTTACAAAAATCTTGCTAATAGTTATACAAGGAAAGATTCAGAATAAAATAAATACTGAATTAGACGAGCAGCAATTTGGATTTAGAAAAAATACTGTATTACTAACAGAAAATCCTAACGATCTACAACAATTACTTAATGAAATAAACACGACAAGCAAAAAACTTGGACTAGATATGAATATCAAAAAGACTAAAACTATGATCATAAACAAAGAAAATACTCCAAACCCACAAGTGGATATCAAAATTGAAGGAATAGACATGGAGACAGTTCAGAGCTACAAATACCTTGGACATACTATAACCAGTGATGTAAAATGTAAAACTGCAATAAACAAAAGAATAGGAATGGCAAAAAGTAATTTTAATGTCATGAAGAACATACTAACATCAAAATAAATAACATCAGGGCTAAAACTAAGAATAGCAAAATGTTACATCTTCTCAACAATAATATATGGTGCAGAAACATGGACATTAGACAAGTAAACAGAACAGAGAATTGAAGCCTTTGAAATGTGGATATATAGAAGAATAGGTAGAATTGGATGGAAGGAAGAGAATATAAACGATCAAGTCTTAAAACAAATAAAAATGAAAAGGTAGCTAGTAAACACAATTCAAACAAGACAAATGCGATTTTTGGGCCATGTTAAAAGACTAAACAGCCTACTAAAAGTAATCGTGGAGGGGAAAATACAAGGTAAAAGAGGCAGAGGCAGACCAAGACTAACATGGACTAGAAACAACAAAAGATGGATAAACCAGCCTATTAAAACCGGCACCATCAAAGCAAGTGACAGAGCAGAATGGCGCTCCATGGTAGCCAACCTTTGTTGCGGAGATGACACTCGATGATGAAAAAAAGTGGCTCAGACGTAATACAGACCACATTATCTCAAATATCATGTGCAGAAGGTGTATTTTTAAACAAATACTCCCAAAAAGTCATGTGACTGACAGGGCTCTTTACTTTCTTCTTTGCTTCATCACTCATAATTAACTATAGGGTGTTTATAAAGTCTCACTACACTTGGTATCTAGGTCAATTTGAAAAAAAATGTTTATGACGTCATCACAATATGTGCTCAATGGTAAGTTCACTTGTTGCGACAGTTTTCTTAATGACTTGTCTGGACTTTTAAGGATTCTGTCTTGGATATCTAAACATATTTCATCATTCACAGCAGGCCTACCAGATCGTGGAGCATCTTCCACATTTCCAGTAGCAATAAACTTATTCAACAAATTTCATTGACAGTGGGAGCACATATTGTGATGACGTCATAAACATTTTTTTTCAAATTGACCTAGATACCAAGTGTAGTGAGACTTTATAAACACCCTGTATTAGTTCGACTAGAATACATATTGTTCAGTCTAGAAAACACGATTTACCTTAGAATCTTTATTGATTTATGTTCTTGTAAATTAAGTATTTCTGATCCTCTTTTATTTAGCAATCTTGGTTTATTGCTCCTGTTGTCATTAAATAGGTTTTTCATCATAATCTTCTCTTCGTATGTCTTCTATTATTTAATGAACATTTGTCAACCTTTCATTTTTTTTAAAAATCAAACAGAACAAATAAACAAGCGCGAGCAATCACTTGCATTATATATATATCATCATTAAGTACAGGGCCAGCTGGCGTAGGTGATCATGTCTCTCCACAACTTTCGATCTCGACAGTTATTCATGATTTCTGTTGTTGACTTTCTGCCAAGCCATTCTTTTAAGCTGTCTGGTATCTTTTCTCTTTGCTTCCCTCTATCTCTTCGTCCCCCAATTTTCCAAGTTGTTACATTATATTCCAGCTATTTCTTTCTCATTACATGGCCAAAAAATGATGATTGTTTCTTCCTAATATTGGAAATTAGCTCTTCTTTTGTTTCGACCCCTTTCAGAACGTTTTAATTACTCTTCTTAGCTTTCCATGGTATTCTCAACATTCTTCTGTAAATCCACATTTCTACAGACTCCAGTGATTTCCTTGTCTGTTGTCCTATTGTCCGTGCTTCACATCCATATGTTAAGACCGGCTCTAGATAACATTTAAGAACTCTTTTCTTGTTTCTATTGTCAAAAATGGATTGATTATTATCTTCCTTTTTTTTTTTTTGGAAAGCTGCTTTTGCCTGAGCCATTCTACATCTCACCTCTGTTGTACATCTTCCGTCTGAGGTTATATATATATATAACCATGTAAAAATATACCTGCATACATATATTATACTATTACAATACAAATGTTTAAGAAATAGAGAAGTAATTTAATAGGATGCATTCACGAAGACTAATTTGATATGAGAATAGTCTCAGCTTTTCTGGAACTAGTTTCTCGATGTTTATTGTACGGTACGTCGAGGAACATCCTCTTAGATCCCTACTCAAGTGGCCAGACTAGACAGGTTAGTCGGTCACCATGGAGAGGTGGAGCAGGGTCTAGATGGTTCTGGTTCACCGATCCTGGCGTAAGCCATCAGCTGTGGGTCGCTGACAGCTTTCAGCTCTTGTGCTGTGAGGTGCACCTTCGCCTCCGGGTAGAAATGTGAATTTTTTACTTTCAATATGTGGTTTATAATTTTACAAATTCACATTGCTGGAAGATCTTACGGTCTGTTGTGTTTGATGTGCGACAGGATAATCCGACGACTAACTGTGTTTTATATGTTCGGAATTGGAGTTAAAAGCGATGTCCTAGCATCATCAAGCGCTATACATTTTAAAAAATATATGACGATCATCATTTTCAGCAGGACGTGAACTTTCGGTTAATATTGTGGATAGGCGACAGGAACCATTGAAGGCTATGTTTGAAAAGTGTTCCTTGTTGCAGTTTCCTCATATTCCAAGTCCTGCTTGTTGCAGGAGCTACTGTGTTAAGTGTTCTGTGCACACTGTGAGCTGTGTGTTTCATCCGTTTTGATCATGTTTAGATATTCCAATTGTTTACGATGAACGATGATATCGTATGACAGGGAACTGTTGGCTGTGTTCACTTTCTGTGCGGTTTCGTCTTATTTCTTTTGGTGTGTACTGAGACTGCTATGATGGAGACTACAGCTACCTTTCTTTGTTTGGGAGATGAGTTAGTAATTCGGTTGATTACGCTGGCACGGGCGGTTTGTGCAATTATGGATTTTAATTCGTTTGTGGTGATCCCCCCCCGGGCCTTCCATAACCATAACCATAATCTTCTTAAACTCCTGCCAAGATTGATCGAGAGCTGTATCCTTCTTTTTATGCATTTTCTATTTCAACAATTTTGCAACTGGATCGTTCAATATGTCAAAAATGTTGGAATATATACTGTTCTCTACACTGCAATGTCAGATTTAGGTAACTCAGACCATATATTAAATCTATCATGAAAGCTATTATTTTGTATACATTTCTAGTCTTTGAGCTTAACTACATATTTTCGTTTATATTCGTTTATAGTGTTTTCTTTTCTGAAAAAATCAAACAGTTCCAATTCCTTTTTATCCTCTTCTTGCCATTTAAACTAAAATTGTCGATTTTATTCTAAATTAAGTTGTTCTTTATTGATCTCCCTATTTTGAGCTACAATTTAAACATGCATAAAGCACCTTCAAATTAACACGATAAGTTCACGTCACAAGAAATCAGAGCTAATGCTCGTTTCAAATCATGTGCCCAACTTCAAAACGCTATTACTCTCTAACCGTTTGTTAAAAACTTTTGAAATTTTCCAAATGTTATTAGAATGCAAAAGACCCTTTAAATGTATATTTAACAAATATCTTGCAGCTGCAATTTTCTTAAAGCGGCGATATTTCTTTGATGTTTGTCAAAATTGTAAATTGTGAAGCCCTAAAGAATAGAAATTACCGTAGTTGCTGGTCTATGATTAATTTTCACTAGGTAAAGGCGTGGCCATAATGGGGAAATAACCTAATAAGACAAAACACCAGGAGAATTATTGTCTGCTCAGTTCGAGGACGGCTCCGCCGCTGAATGAACGGAAATGTAACACACAATGCCTCGTGTTTTCTACAAGTGTCTAATTGTGTCAGAAAGCCCACGTGGAATGCGTGCAATAACGTCAATTGTACCGTGTATGGATTTTTAATCGCTATTTTTAACTTAAAATACTGTAAACATTAAGTTTTGACTACATCAATGGGTCGTTATAAATTTATATAAATCAAATAAGCAACAATAATAACCAAATGTTTTTTTTAATGAAATTAATTCCCTGTTGGGTTCTAATCATTATAACTTTACATGCAAATTTTGAAAAAATTACAAAAAGAGATTAAAAAGATATCGATTTTAAAAGTTGCGCACATGATTTGAAACGAGCTATAAATAGAACGTTTCTTTGGGGGAATACAAATATAGTATGGAGGCCGTTAGCTAAATGCGGAAACAAACATAAAATACGTGTGCTACCACCGCTGGGAAGATACAAATGCTCATTTGTATTGCCATCTAGACAACAAAGAAAGGATAGTCTTAACCACTCTACATAAATGTATACTTTTGACTTATATCATCTGTTAATGGTGACCGTAAAAGAAACCATGGGTCACTCATATAGGTCCCAAAGAGGTGTACACTGGCCACGAGAGTAGAACAGACGTTCTAGATTAATATATTATTTCTTTCTTTTATTTGAAAATAATATCTAGTATCTGTTGCTGCGTATGTTTTCGTATGTTTCATGTCTCTCTACTACGTCATATATTTCACTGAATATCCACTCTATCCATTTGTTTCGTTAGTCACAATTTTTTTCGTACATACTTAAACTTTGGAACGTCCAAAGTACCTCCCTTCCATTCTGCCATTTGATTTTTGCCCACTGCCGTGTTCCATACTTCACTTTTATTGATCGCCTCTACAGGTAAATGTTTACTTATGTTTGCAGACTTATCATTCCACATTCCCAGTTTACTTTGACCAGGGGAGATTTCTCTACTGTATTTAACAATCATTCAATTGATAAGCAATCATATTTCATTTTGAATTCCAAAACAAATCTCAGTCTCAACTCCAACTCAATTACTGTTGACATGTCTATTTGAGATTAAAATAATGATTTCCTTTCTGTTTATTTAAGTGTTATATACAATTATATAACAGCACGATTGTAATAGGTAAGTTTTTACCTTATTTACATGGTGTAAACCTATATATTATTTAGCATGATGAAGACCGTTTGATTTCTATACATGTCTCATGAATATTTTTTGTGCATGTAATTGTCTTATAATTAGGGATGCGTCGGGCCGATTGAAGCTGACAACTTCTAAGCTTCCCTAAAGTCCTTTTAAGTACTAGCGATTAATAGGAGTAATTGTCAGCGTTCCCAGAAAAGGATTATCTATATTAAGGATTGACTAGGGGGCCTGTCCATAACTTAATATGTCTCCAGTTTGCTTGCTTATGCAGTTTTGATGGTTAAAATACTTAAAATAGAAAATATACATTTATAAAAAATGTAGATATTAAATAGACCTTTGTGGAATGTGATAGTTTAACGAAAAGGATAAATAAATATCGTATTTTGTGACTTGACGTTGCATATGTCATAATTGAGTCTTAAATCTTCACAAGGAATCAGTAAAAGTTAGAATTCGCAGGAATCCCGTAAAATGTATGGTCACTAACACCATATTTCCTATAAGCCACTTGGCGTGACGGGGGTACTTTCGATTTTTTTTTAGATATATATATTGGTGCCTCGTGATTCGAACTTAATTCGTTGCAGGAGGCAAATAGAACTCTGAAATGCTCATAGGCAGAAATAGTTTCCTTCATTAGAAATCATGGAAAGGGAATTAACCCGTTCCCAGATTAAATAATATCACCATATCGATAAACTAACAGCGAATACACATAACTCAGAACTCAACTATACGATAGTAAACCATGGACAACTTATGTTCATCAAAAACAACAGCTCAACGCATTCCACCTAGGATAAGTTGATCATATCACAAATATCACTGTTCGTAAGGCAGCAAATACAAACAGCATTTACGCCATGCTAAGCTAACGTCGTTTGATATGGATGGGACACATGACTTGTATGGAAGATGGCACAATTTAAAGAGACATTCTGTGTACTGAGCTGCGAACAAGCGTGTAATCTTTCATCTCACCTTTTTTTTAAAAAAGACCTGTTTGCGTGATATGAAGCATTTCACCATGTAACGTGCCACAGATAGACAGACATGGCACACACTAATAAAGAGCGCCATGCAAATCGGATAAATAAAGAAACAATGACAGTTACAAGAACTAAAACAAAACGCAAGAAAAGAAGAAAAAAATCGTCAGCCTTGTCATCCAGCTACATCTGTTTTTGCTCGAGGCTACACTACAAAGAAATATCCGAACATTTCTGGATAGGCGGCCGAGCACATATGGGTGTAAACTCGCGTGCTAAGACGCCGGTTCAAGTCTCGTACTTTACCTTTACATCTGTTTTATATGTGGACTTTTGCCGTTCTAGAACAGAGCAATTCAATTATAACAAACGATGTGTTCGCTCTTCTATCATCACACATCGATTTCGCTTCAAAATAGCAAGCATATTCTATATATATATATATATATATATATATATATATATATATATATATATATATATATATGACCTTTAAAGTCTTGACAGACGGTTGGTCGCAAGCAATCACGATTAATCAGTAATTTTGTAAAATATTAGTGTTATATACTGAATGCTGTTTTACTGAACAGCTTCCCTAATGGATGAATCTGTCAATATTGGATAGGCAGATTCGACCGCATAATAAACAACGTGTACTTGTGGTGTCAAGTCTCGTGTCATTTCTCCTGCATCTTGTGACCTAATGCTGTGTCCTAGCGAGAGTGCAACTGAGATTATTGTTTGCTTCCTATGCCTGGGCAAATAAAATGGAGATTGTTTTGCCTAAAACGCACCACACTCCCCTTTCCTCTTTGAAGCGCTCCGAAGGATTGTCGAGGTCCTTACGTATGGAACCAAAAGTGAGTTACAGGGGATACCAGAAGATGGATAACATATCAACGACTGCCTTAGGGTTTCTCCCTCCATTTTATCTGTCTGGGTCTACTCCCATAGCCTTCGAACTCTCCAGAGTCTTCTCACAAGGCAGTGAGCGAAATGGATCAAAATAGATATTCACTTGTGCAGCAGTGAAAACAATGATCTCTCACCGATAGATTTAATCCGATTCAAAAGGACATAAATACACACACACACACACACACACACATATATATATATATATATATATATATATATATATATAGTTAATGAGTTATTTACGGGTCATAATCATTGCACTCCGAACATGTATGGACAGGTGCTCAGATCCCCAACTCAGCAGGTCTCGCAGCGTCCAGCGACTGACGACTCCAGTTCAGTGTTGGTTGATAAGTCTTCTTACATTTCCACTAACTAAGTTTCTCGTTTCTGGCTGTGCCCATCTAACTCTAATCTCTTTCTTCAGAAGAAGTGACGTGGACTCATGGTGGTCGAAGTCCTGTGTCCTTCCCACATCTTGGAGGGTCTGATGATGTCCGCCAGATCCATTGTTTCACCGTCCTGAACGATAGCGCAGCTAGCCAACCAGTCCGCTCTTTCATTTCCTCGTACTCTGGCATGTTCTGGGACGTAGACAAAGGTGACCTTACGTATTTTTGGACTTCTGGAATGGTTCTAACCATTGCATGCATGCAGAGGCCGCCTCCACGTTTTTTATCATGCTCATCGAATCACTCAGCGTGCAGGCGTGGGAGTAGTCTTGTGACTCTAATCAGAAGAATGCTCTGATCACTGCCATCACCTCCATCGTCATGCTATTCGTGGTCATAACGTGTGCACCACTGTCTTCCTTGGCTATTCTGCCTGCCGAATGTGCTGTAAATGCCCATGCACTCTTTTGGTTTCGTATTACAGATCCGTCTGTATAGATAACTGCATCTTTCTCATCGGTGTTATCGCAGACGAGACCGTTGACCTCCGCATTGACCACGACTGAGTTCTATTCCCTTCATTTCCTGCTGAGTATGACAGTACACGAGAATGTGCCCCTGAATGACGTAGGCAGCGATATCCACTCCTCGCCAACGTTGATATCGGTAATCTCACAGACCTATTTGATGACATCTTCTGCTCAGCCCACACATGATTTGCCTCTGTTTAACCTGACACCTTCCTCTGTGTGGAGCTCTTGCTTGGTGCAGTGGATGATCTTTATCTGCACTTATCTTCAGGTATGCTCGTGTCCTATTTGATACTGCCACCCATGGTTGGAAAGTCAAGAAGATACCTCATTGTTAAACAGGGAGTGTCCCTCGTACACCCCAAGATAATGCGCATATTTTAATTCTGTATTTTCTCCAGCCTGTCAATTTCCTTCGTACTGACAGTAAGAATCGCTAGGGTATACTCGATTGGTGCGAGAACTAGTCCCTGCAACGGAAGGGTAAGTAGCCTCTGCTCGATTTTGGCAGCTGCCATGAACTTCAAGGCGGCTAATCCTTTGCGGGAATTTATTATCACATGGTCCTGAAAACACAGGCTACGATCAAACTTAACTCCGAGGTATATCATCAACATATACTTGGTCACCTCATCAGCCCCCATTCGTACCACCCGTGTTTCATTGTTAAAAATATGATTGTTAAAGGAGAACCATGCAACTGATGCTTTTTATTAGGAATAACCAATGCACCTGATACTTGACACCAGGAAAAGATGCGATTGAGTTCGTTTTGCATGGTGGAGGCGATTACATTGTGTCTCTTCCCTGTCAATATAGCACAATATCATCAACAAAAGTCATAGTTCTTCCTCTCTCATCCAGCTGTTCTTCCGTGATCGTTATTGTGTACACGTTAAATAGAAATGGTGACAATGGTATCCTTGTGGCAGTCCTAGGCATTTAGAAATTGGATTGTATGACCAACTTACACATCTGAGTATCACTTTCCTCTGAAACAGTTCTCCAGCGATCCATCTAATGGGGAAGCGGTGCACCGCCAGTTTGAGGAGCATGTGCATGAGGTATTCAAATGGTACCCTTTTGCATGCATTCTCCAGATCTATAGCAGCAGCACATGTCTCCTCTCGTCTGTGGAAACCTTCGAAGGCATCATAGGCAACGACTGCCGCATTGAGCCATGTCTCCTTGTTATATCTATAACCCCTGAATGTGGGTGGGAATGCGCGTATCTGTTCAAGGAGACAGGTGAGTACACGGACAACTATTATCTCCAGTAGCTTGCCCGCCGTGTTCAGCATCGTTATTCTGTAGGCACTGATCTGAGAATGGTCCTTGTTTGGCTTCTGGGGCGGTAGTAAGTAGCTGTATAGCCACTCCTCCTTAATCTGGCCACTCTGAATGCTGACATTAAACTCATTAGCCAGTTTATTTTAGAGACCGTGGTCAGATAATCGCCTATGTCGTCGTACCGAACACCATCTGGATTAGGAGCAGTGTTGTGTGACCTTTTAAATGTTGTGCGAATGGTATCGGTTGTGATTGTGAGATCTTTCTCCAGAACTACATCCTTACACAATTCTAAGAGTTACTCCCGTAACCTCATTTTTACAGCCTCGACCTCTTCTTTCGGACGCTTCAAGAGCTTAAGTTGTGTTCTTCTATTCTTTCTGGCTTTCTGCCATGTCCTGGCCGGTTGTCTCTTGTTCCGCCAAACTTCCTCGACTTCTACGTTCCACCAGGGTGGCTGCGTCCATCTCTCCTGCTTCCTGCGGGGGCGCCCTGTTTCCAATATCTGATTTTGCTAATGACGATCTGGTCCGTATTCTCTCAGTGGAATGTGTGGAGCTTGCTTTTCTGGCTTCTATTTCTGCCTTTATTATTTAGAAGGACACATGGATTGTGATCACTTCCGTGTAACCCCAGTGCACTCCACCTGCAAACCGGTACGAAGGCGGAAGACACCAATTCCAGGTCTATGACACTATCAGAGTCCCCTGTTCGAGTGGCCATTCTGGTTGCCATTTTATCATTCAAGCACACTAAATCGACCGACACCAGTGCGAACCTCTAGGTCTTCTCCCTGCTTGTTGGTTATGACGTTACCCCACTGGTTGCCTCTAGCATTAAAGTCTCTGCAGAAAATGACGTTCTCCTCCTCGAACACGAAGAGTTTCAACCATTGTTGTATGTCCACCTTCCCATTACAGACATATACAATTACAATCAAGAAAGGAACTGGGGTCTGCACCATAACTACATCTACCTGCAATTCTGCATTGGCCCACGCAGATAAATCAACCTCAGCTGCCACCATATTGTTTCGCACAAGGATGGTCTGCCTAAGGTGTTGTCTATTGGTGAAACAGTGAAATCCAGGGGCACTAACTGTTCTATCACCAAGGAATGTTTCTTGCAAGATCATTATATCAGTGCTGTACAGTAGGTTATCAAGAATGGGTCGTCGTTGATTTATGGAATACAGTTTCAAAATGTAACGCGAACATACTTTAGGCCTTGCCTTTCACACGTCGACAGTTTAATACCAGCACGTTTACCTTTTCTTGTTTTCCATTTTCGATGTTGTCGTTTTGGGCTTCATCTGAATACTTACTGCCGTCAAGATCGATTTGGTCTCTGAACGTCTATGCTGTGGATGGTGCGACTCGCGCCAGTCAATCCGCTCCTCGCACGTGGATATTTGGTGAGCTTTTTACACATAAATGAAATACCGCTTTCTTAACAATAAACCGGCGAAAACAGACCTCCATCTTGAGACGCATCACTCTATGGCTGAGTGGTTAGTGTGCTCGCTTCCAGATCAGAAGGGTTTCGATTCGATCCCCAGAAATGGCGCATTTGTTTTGGACCTACAAGGCTCCGGAGTTCACCCAACCTCTAAAATTGGTACCAGAATAGGAAGTAAAGGCGGCTGGCGTAATACCGACCACATCACCCACAAATGTGCTGTGTCATAGAAAATTGGTCACCAATACCATATTCCCTATAAGCACGCCTAGAGATAAGCGGGTGGAACCTTTACTATATATATATATATATATATATATATATATATATATATATATATATATATATATATATGTACAAGGTACGAGAATGATGTAATGAGACTGTTTTTTTGTATCTCCAAGATAAATATAACATCTATGAAACAAAGTATAGAATTCAAAGAGGAACATTTCATCTATGATCTGACATCTGTTCATCGCTGCCAGATCGGACATCTTTTCATCTCTGCCCTATAAGCAGATTACAAACTAGGCGCCATTTTCTTGACCTATTTAGAGGTACTTTGTTACGTAATCAGCATGGAGAAAAAAGCTAACTTTCAATTCTGTTAAAACTCGAGAACAGTGCCGTTAAGTCAGTTGAATTGATGTGAAAAGTTTATGGAGATAATTGTTTATTTCGTGTTTATTCAGGTGGTGTTCACGAATCAAAATGTGTTGTGGGAGCAATTTCAAATGCAACTAGACATGGACACTCATTTTCTTTTCATAAGGAGGAACCCATTGCAAAAGTCATAGAATGGATACAAGAATCATTGTTTGACTGTGATAATGGCAGATAAATTTGGTGTTAACCGAAAAACCAGTCATAATTTTTAGTTAAAAGTTGAGCAAAAAACGTTGCTTGCCGGTTTGTACCATATTCGTTATTTGCTGATCCAAAACATCAGCGTGTTGAGTACGATAATACATCATCAAAACGTGTCTGTAAAATTACAAATTTCTTAAATTTGATTGTTGTGGAGGATGAGACATTAATTTTCAGCTATATTCCCACAACCAAACGTCAAAGTGCACAGTGGAAGCCATCATCACCAAAAGGCAACAAAATTCATCTTCAATTATCGAAAGTGAAGACAATGTTGGTGTGCTGCTACGACAGCAAAGGAGTTATTCACAAAGAATGTATTCCTGAGGGACAACTGTCACTGGTGAAGTTTAGTGAAGTATTTTAAAACGCATATTGAAAAGAATTCTGCATGTCCGACCCGAGTATTCAACACCTGACACTGTTTTTTTCCTTCTTCATGATAATGCACCGGCTCGTCGGGCGGTAGTTGTATACGAATTGTTGGCCCCAAAACAAAAGTGTGCTTTCATCTACCCACCGTATTCACAGATTTGTCTCCCTGCGATCATTTTCTATTTCCAAAATTAAAGTTATTATTCAAAGAATACTTTTTTGTCGATATTGATACCGTCCAAAGGGCCGGTACCTGGACTTTAAAGGTTATACCAACAAAGATCTGTAGAGGTCGTTCCAGTGTTTGTTAGATCGTGCCACTCGTTGTATCAATGCACAAGGGGCTTACTTTTAATTTTGACTGGTTACATCTTCAACTGTTGTTTATTTATTTGTTTACGGATTAGACTCATTACTTCATTGTCGCAACTACTATATACTAGGTCGTGTCTTGGTTTAACACTTTCCTTTCCCCTCCTTGTTGAATACTTGCCGGTGGATTACACTGCTGTAGAACGTGTTTTCTGAGAAGGTCAACTGCAATGTATTAAAAAGGAAGAAAGATTAAAGTAAGTCAAGAGAAAATAGGTCGATCGGGAGTCTTGATCCCGCCCTCAATTTCTCAGTAGATTCGTTTACAATTCCCTGCACTACCTTAGCTTTCTGCAAGGCTGTAACGGGAATATCACCTTGAAATGTTGTGCCATATACGTGGGCTATGAATTATTTGTGCTTCTATTATAAAAAAAAATAAATCTTAACAAAAAGTAGTCCCGCTCAGTGACGTTGCTACAACTTCCGGCCTATCGTTGATACGCCTTAAATTCTTTATTTTTTTATTTTTTATTTTTTAAACCGATTGTCATTATTACGCTCAAGTTTGAAAAGAGACGCCCTGCAGCAAGAGAGCTGAACGTTGTCAACGAGTCATATCTGATAGCTTGCGCCAGAATAGGTTATCCAGAACTATCTAGATTCTAGCCCACCTCTTCGCGGTGCTCCTATTACAGACAAACCAGTCTAATCTGGCCACGTGAGTGGGGAACGGGAGGGAAGGTAACCCGGTGTTCAAAATTGTCATGATGAAGTAAGGTGTATTAATCGATAGATATCTCAGTTCTACTTTAAACCACGGCACAACGCGTACAGGGAGCCGCGATAGCTCAGTGGTTAGTGACTGGACTACAAAGGACAAGAGGTAGGGTTCAGTCCCGACCGACGGCTTCCGATTCACCCAGCCTTTAATGGGTACCGGATTTTTTCTGGGAAAGTAAAGCGCACGGGCGTAATACCGACCACAGTACCCCCAAAATCATGTGCCGAGTGTCTTTAAAATGTATGGTCACTAACACCATATTCCCTATCTGCCATTTGGCGTGACGGGGGTACTTTACTTTTTTTTACTTTTACAACGTGCACAAACCCACTTCCTTTTAAGGGCGGATGACGGAGTCACTAAGTTAATGCAAGCATGCGCAAGGTTATTCGCATTTACTGTTGGTATGTTGTGTTATGTTTCGATGTATAGTATCATATTATGTTATGTTAGGATCCTCATCACTGCACTCCGGACTCATTCATTGAGATTATCTTCTTGAAATACTGATATCCTCCGAAAACATGACCCAAGTACGGCTGGAATCCGTTCTCATTTACTGTGTTTGAAAATAGTTATAATTTGTAATATCTTCATTGTTATGTAATATATTTTTATTAAATTATTGATAAATTATGTGTTTATAAAATTTGAACTCAATCTGAGCCATGAAATTGTAAAATATAGCCACTTTGTAAGAATATAATTGATTGTAGCAGTTTTTGTGATCATTCCCTATTGATAAAGATCACCAAAGCGATTAATAACTAATGATTTGCTCTGCTGATTATGTGAATAATTACTAAGACTAAGGCAATTAGGTAAATTGTTTGGCGTATAGTGATACATTACTTGGAATAAAAGACCCGAATGGAATGAATTACTTTACAAAATTCCTGTTTGATTTATTTTCTAATATCGTTATCTTCATTAGCATCAATGCATGTCTAATTTGATAAACTATTTGATATTACAAATCTGATTAACATATCAACATTCGGAAGCCTTTGAACCTGCTAACTGTGGGTAACTCATTACAAAGGGTGATAATACCGTTCAAATTATTTCTTTTCTGTTGTTACCTCAAGTCCAGTAAATTATTCTTCATAGAGCTCTGTTTTTGGTTTGAAATATTTCAGTTTGTTATGTTTAATATTTCGTAATCAATTGTTTCGTTGCTGTCATTTTCCTCTTTGGCTCTTGAATCTAACTGTTATTCCTATATGATGTTTTTACGGATAGTCATGTTGTATACCATACCATTTAATTTGTTTCTGAATATAGGTAATAATTGGTGAAACATCTATTCTTGAATTACAAAAGTATTACAATTCGTATTATATTCTAATCAGGTAAAGGTAACAAAATAGAGAACTGCCACCCTCACCTCCAATACTGTAGTTGAGTATACTAACGTTTATTATCTCGCTCCCAATTATTTGTTGATAGTCATCTCTTACCATTTTATTTCATTCAATTTTGTTGATATCACATTTTGGAAGTTATTCTTTTATCATTTGCTGTTAACGTCAATAGCTGACTTCGATAGCACACAGATTGGCATCATGAATGTACTGTAAATTGCTTATATATAAAAACCAATCGTCACACTTTTATTTTATATAATTGATCGGTTTCTCCATTCTTTGGTTCATTTTACTTGCATATGTTCTCAATTAATATTTCACAAATACTAAAAATCGTGCAATTGTTTTCATTAATTCTTTACAAAAAGCATATTTGATCTTCTACACTTTTCCTAAAAGCGTGATTTACGTTTTTAACTCTTAAGTTTCTTTAGTCTAATCAATCAACAATTGTAAATACAATTGTACAGAAACTCCTGCGATAAAAGGTTAACAGTTCACGTGAAGATAGATTAGAAATGCCTCATAAGCTGGGGCTATGCCTGAGAGTGTTATTTTCGCCACCAACGATTTTCGATGTAAATTATACTGTATCAAACGACGATTATGCTCGTTTCAACTCTGTATCCAACAAGTCTGTAAATCAGTTCATGTGTTGATTTTCTTTCATTCCACACTCTTAATAGGGCATGATTTTGTCTCCGTGTCGTCCCATGTTCCCTAACCCCCTTAAATTTTATCTTTTTTAACACCAAGCTTACTACCGCTTTAACTTGTCTAAGGAAACTACTAAATCCAACTCTGAGTCTAGCGTGATAATTAATTCTCTGAATAGTACAGTTGAGATGAGACGAGAGAGTCTTAGTGTCTCCCCTGGCTCTATTCGGTCTACGCAGCTCTGATTAGAGTTTAAATTTTAGCCGTCTAGTAATTTCGTTCCTGTTGCTGATCATGACAATTCTTGACTGAATGGGTAAACTAACCCGCTATCAGATTAACTACGGTTGTTCTCGTACAGATCGTCAGTACATGAGCTATGATAGTATTTGCATGTATTTTACCAGCAAAGTACTTGATCGTCATGCATGTGTATTATTCGTTTTCTTACATGTATACAAACGTAAGTACATATGTACGTACATATGCACATACATACATAGATATGCACATACATACATACATACATACATACATACATACATACACACACATACATACATTCATATATATAAACATATATACACACATACACATACATACATACATACATATATACATACGTACACACATACACATACATAAATACATACATACATACACATACACATACATACATACATACATACATACATACAAACATACATATATACATACATACATATATACATACATACATAAATACATACATACATACATACATACATACATACATACATACATACATACATACATACATACATACATACATAAATACATAAATACATACATACAAACATACATACATACATACATACATACATACAAACATTAATACATACATACATATATACATACATACATAAATACATACATACATACATACATACATAAATACATACATGCATGCATGCATGCATACATACATACATACATACATACATACATACATATATGTGAATCCAGGAAGAATACGCGAGCAGTTTATAAAAAGTGAATTACATTTTAATTTCTGCGAAGACTGTCAGGTGGACCGACAACTGTTGATCTTGTTGTATATGACTACCCTCTTTTCTCAGAACATTCTCAGAATGCAAGAGAAAATACAATTCATGGACTTCACAAATGCTTGTTGTTTAATGTAAACTCCAGTTATCTGACATGAACACAAGAATTACGGTCTTTATGCACAACAATGAGATCTCCCAGTTTGGGATAGGACATCAAAGCAGTAATGAACACTGCCGGATCACAATGATAATAGTTTCATAAATAAGATGTAGATTAAAACAAAGTGTGTTTTATATTCAAACAAAGTGTGTTTTATATTCACGTCTTTAACAATTTGAATTCTCCAAAAAAGTTTATATATTCGTAACAGCCTGCCTTTCTGCTGTGTCTCTTAATTTACATGAACATTTTCTTTCTATCTAAAAAAAGACAGAAATCTGAGATAGAGGGAAAGACACTGTTCAAACCTTTACCTTCTAGACAGCCCGTGAGTTCTCTATCGATTACAGTTGATCAGTATCTGGAAGTACCTGACTCTGATCCTAGCTCCACAAGAGAGTCATCAAAGAGAGGTATGTGTCTTAAGTGCAGTCTCATTCTATCCTTCTCCTTGTGCTTTTTAATGTCGAGATGAGATGTGGACTTTTGTCCCTTCGTTGTTATTTTCTGCTCTGTCACCTTTGCGACTGTTTCTTATAATTTTCCGTCTACAAATTGTTTTCGACTTCATCCTACTGATCTGTTGCTCGCGTAGCGTTTGTTGATAACTATTTCCAATGTTCTTAATTACTTCTGACCTCTCACGTTGTCAATTTTTTAAATTTCCTGTTGCTTTAAATATTTTACTGTTAAACCATTCAATTTGTTCTCTTGCTTTACCCACTCTACTGTAAAATAATTAAATGTGTTATTTCTTTATGTATTGCACAGAGAGGCTTATATATCTTTGTTTAGCTCTTCACTTCCAGTTTTATCTCTCAAGCTGACTACTACGTGTCTTAGATGTTGACTTGTAATTATACAACAAAAATCTGAATGTTACAGTAGCATTGAAGGACATTCAAGGTTACGGTGAAATAACATCGCAAACGATGCGCGGAGAAGCTGTAACAGGCAGAGCAAGTCGATAATTAATAATTTAATAATCCTCTTCTTCTATTTATTCTTCTTTTTCACTCTTTAATTGACTTTCAGCGTCGAGGGGAGATACAATTTTCGGCCTTTTGCTCTTTTGTTGGTTTCTTTTGCTCATAACAGATATGATTCCTAGTGTGTCAAATATTCCATCAATTCATCTTTATTATGGTCGGTCCTTGACTCTGGTGTTCTTGCAACGTCTATTACAGTCTTGTTCTATTGTGTTTTAGTATTTATGTCTATCACAGGGCTTAACCATTTTTTCTGTTGTTTTTTTAATTTATTCCTTCTCAGCGGTTATTTCTAGCCTTCTTCTCAGTTCTTCATTTCTGATCTCATCTCAGAGGCTGTTTCATGTCATTCGTTCAACACATTTAATCACAGAAGAGGTTATTTTGTTTAGTTCATGCATCTAGGGTCCAGGACTGGCATTGGTAGCACAACGTTGGAATGAAGATTGTATTGTAGACTACCCGTTTTGCCAAGGAGTTATTTCCTTGTTGGACAATATTGGTGATTGATGTCTGCTGTTTTGTGAATTATTGTTTGCCACTAGCTGTCCTATATATTTAAATTCTTCTACTTGTTTTAGTTTTCTGCCGTCTACATGTATTTTGATGTTCTGATTCTCTTTTGCGATATTCATGACTTCTGTTTTGTTGATGTTGATTTTCATGTTGTATTTTGTGGATGTGCTATTTAAGTGTCCATTTAGGTCTTCAATTTTTCCATGCATTTTTGTGTTTGATCGTCTGAGAATAGAAGTTCATTGATCTCCTCTGTCTCTGATGGGTTGACTAACTTGAATATATAGTCCATGTATGTAATAAACAGAAGGTTGGATAGTATTCACCCTTCACAAATGATCTTACAACTCGTGCATCTGGCAACATAAATACTGAAGCGAAGGAGAGTGGACTTACGGTTCGTTGCCTGGACATTTGAGCCGTGCACTATCTCTCCATGGTTGCCTCAATGGTCACCAGTCTTGTTTAATGTATAGACTGCCAGGGGAGCGCAATTACACAGTGTATGGCTAGGCCGACCCCTCACTTTTGAAGATGACATAATGACATATGTGCATGTATAGGATAGAGCAGGAATGGCTAGAAGGAGGAAAACAAATCTGGATCATATAAACGCTTGGTACAACAACAATAATGCACTCAATACTATAAAGCCCTCAACAACGTTTCCGTCATAAGGTGTTCGCTAAATATATGAACGATTAAGAACATACCCCACCCTCTTTCCTCCAGAAATTTACTGCAGTGATGTAGATATCGAGAGGGAATACATTCTTAAATATTTAGGAAAAGCTTTGTATAGGATTATGAAGACAATATCCATCGATAGAATAGAATAGAATAGAATAGAATAGAATAGAATAGAATAGAATAGAATAGAATAGAATAGAATAGAATAGAATAGAGAGATCGACATAGGGAGAGGAGATCTGAGCACTTATGGACATGATAGATGTTCAATGAGGATGATCCGCCTACTAAACTAAACTAAACTGAACTAAATTAAACTGAACTAAACTAAACTAAACTAAACTAAACTAAACTTAACTTAACTTAACTTAACTTAACTTAACTTAACTAAACTAAACTAAACTAAACTAAACTAAACTAAACTACGCTAAATTAAACTAAACTAAAATAAACTAAAACTAAAACTAAACTAAACTAAACTAAACTAAACCATTCTAAACTTTACTAAACAGATTAGAATCTCGCTCGTCCGAGGTGATATAAGAGGAAGTGAGGAAGATAAAAAAATGGTTAACCAACTTCTTGGTTCGCTATTGTACCTATTTATCTTTATGTTTTCCTCTGTTTCCAAGAGCAACAAGTTGTCACTTGAATCTCCTGCACTAAAACTAGTAAACAATAAACAACTTTTTAAACTATCCAAAGGTACTATTTTCAGTACATTGTCGTATCGATCTGATGTAATTAGCTAGCGGCTTGTTCTCTCTCAGTCCAACGATTGATCTGATTGTACTTTATGACCATCCATGCCCCCATAGAGATTCCAGAATTCACTTTAACATTCATGGGACTGCTGAAAGAGCTCAACATAATCAGAAACCAGACCCGGCCTTTTACTGTGGATAGTTAGCATTTTATTTTGTATGGTTGTTCGTGACGGTTCTTTGTCTTTAGAATATGCAATACTAGTGAAGCGTTCTCTTTCGTTATTGTTTTCATCACGATAATTCCACCAAATGAAAAAAATGTAATTATTTTTTTTTCATTAAATTACATTAGGATTAACGAACTCGAGGTCAAAAACACTTTGACATCCGAGTAATCCCTGTAATAAAGTGTCACGCTAGGAAACAATCATTGCAATCACAGCATCAGATCCGCATATGAAAAATAGTGTGGATAAAAAACGGGAAAGAACAATGGGGCAAAAATGGTGAAATGACATGTGAACAAAAAATTGACAAGTTTAAAATGCGTTCATAGCAGTTGTTAAAGCACAGGCTCTCTGGAACATGTGGCCGTGTTTTGGTCAGATCATCATTTCTGTTCATTCTACAAAACAATCTGGTTGCTCTGGCGCTTCGCTTATACAAACCAATCAGTGTTGCTTATTATTTACCTATTTTGTTTACTGAACTGATAAACACGGCACCTTTTCACGCAAATGGTGTACTTCTTAATTAAAATTCCCCATGATTTTGATAGATTTAGTGGCGTTGTATTTCATCACAATTGATGCTATCTTTCTTAATTTATAATTTTTGCTACAACGTCTGGTTCGATTAATATGTATCAGGCCTCTTTATGGCTAGTTAACGTAATGACTTGAGTCCATCCCGAGTAATTTGTTTTGTTTCTTCTGCCACAGCGAGGTGGCAAGTGCCCCAAGAGAGCATATTTTTCCAGGTAGATAAAACAATCAAGTAGGCCTGATACGTAAGATTGACATGTAAAAAATAACTTTCGTTTTGGAAACAAAGCAAATATTGAATTATTTGAATGTGTGTGCATTTTTTTCCAGCCACCAGAAATAAAAGTGTTTATCTAGTTGAAGTGATGTAAGTTGTGGTAGATCAAGCATGCACAAATGCAAGGAAAGTTATGGGACTTGGCAGTTGTTTTATTTCTTCTTACATGAAACGTTTTAATTGGTATCAGATAATGAGCAGATTAACAAGAGTGTATTTTTTATGTAATTACTCCAAATTTTTGTATCTGTATTTCTATAGATACGCTGAATTGTATATGTATTTCTATAAATACGTTGAATTGTATCTGTATTTCTATACACACCTTGACTTCTTTTGGATGGCTACAAAGACGGATTTTAGTAGATCTTCGGGTATGTGTCCACTGTTATATATGTCATTGAGTAGTTTTGTTATAACTTGTACTTCCAGCTTTCCTAATGCTTCTATCTCTTAGATTGTTATATTGTTGGGACCTGGAGTTTTGTCTCTTTTCATGTATTGAACTCCCTTCTCCACTTCACCCTGCATTATTGGTCGTCCTGTGCTTTTTAAAAATTGGTTAACTGTGATCTTTTATCATTGTAGAATTGACTAATATACGCTGTCCATCTTTCCATTATCTTCTTTTCTCTAATTATCACAATTCCTTTTTTTTTTTGATTTCACACAAACTGAAACTTTGACTTCTTTTTTCCCTGTTAATTCATTTAACCGACTGTGCATACATTTTGTGTTTTTCTTTTGTTGTTTTTCCATTTCCTCACATATTTGCTTTAACCATCTTTCCTTTGATTCTCTACATTGGTTTTGTATTTCTTTGTGCAATTTTTCTTAGTCATTAATATCACTTCTGTTGATGTTCGTTGAATTGATTATTTGAACATATCCTACTGCACCTATATATATATATATATATATATATATATATATATATATATATATATATATATAAAGCTATTTTAAAATACAGAACACATAGGTGCAGTAGGAAATGCTCAAATAATCAATTCAACGATTTCTACGATATTATATATATATATATATATATATATATATATAATTTGCCAATACTGGACAGACAGATCCATCCACAGAATGAGCAAGGTGTACCCGCGGCCTTATCTCCATTCTCTTGCACATTTTGTCGGCTGAATTTGACATCACACTGTCTCGATTTATTCTATTTGCACTCATTTTGTACACCTAGGGTACAGTTATCGGGCAATATATATATTGTACTATCGTGCTCTAATTGTCATTCATATGTCTACTCTAAACATATCTAGTTCTAATTTCATATTTCTTGGTAATTTTTGTGTCTTTCTCACTTTTATTCTAATTTTAGAATTTTAAATTAAAATTCTAATTTTTCTAGTCACGTAGCAGTAAGAAGAAAACAAAACATGATCATATCTCCAGCTTACAAAAGATCATCAATGCTTGATCCTTCATAGAGAGGGCACAAATCAATCCTGTTTCTCTTTCTAAATAAAAAAAAAACTGAAATAAAACAAAGCAGACATTTTGAAGGCACTTACCTGGAAGTTCAAAAGTTGATGATGTTGATGTATCAAAAAGTAATAAATTTGTGAAAGAAGTGTAAGATTGTAGAGATTGAAGTTGTGTTGACGACATGCAGGTATCGTCCGTTGGCTGGTGGTGTAGGTTCAATTTCCAAATGCAATGAATTCATTTCCTTACCGACATGGCTTTGAGGTTTACTGACACTCAGAAAATGGTTACCGGGAATGTTTTGTGTGTACAAGTAGGGCGACTTGATGTGATCAAAGAATGAAAGAAAATGTATCAAGCCTGTATTGGAAGCCGCGATATCTCAGTAGTTAGTAAACTGGACTACAAAGGAAAGAGCTCGAATTCCATCCTGATGACTTTCAAGTTCACCCAGCTCTAAATGGGTACCGAATTTTTTTTTCTAGGAAAGTAAAGCGACACGGCCGTAATATCCCAAAAATCATGTGCCGAAGGTCTATAAACATTATGGTCACTAACACCATATTCCCTATACGTCACTTGGAGTGACGGGGCTCTTTACTTGTTCACTTATCAAGCCTGTCCTAGTTAACAGAGAATATCATGTCGGTGCACAATTTCTTTGTTATCATCAGAAACATCTTGAAATTGCCGTTACCGCCTATTAAAGTGCTGATGATCATGGACATACATTTTAAAGAAATATTCTAGCACAATTAACCACGAAAGAATTACAAATACGTTTCAGTGTTCCTTTTTTTTATTTTAAGAGATTTTCATTATTATCATCAACCCACTCCAGAAAAAAACTAAATAAATAGAGACCTCATTATCTCGTATCTGAACGTCTGCACTATTTGTTCTAAAGATAACAGTGGCATCAATAGCAGTTTTCGTGAAAAGAAAAATCGTTTAATAAATAATATATGACACGGACATTTTTAACAACACAATGAAGAATTCTTAAGCATACACACCATAGACCAGTGAGATACAGCACAATGTGTAAAACACAAGTACATGAATTTATATAACGCCACAATTAATTTTTATGTTGTGCTTTCTAATATGGTTCTGAGTCAAGTGGAATGGGTTCACAAGTTCGTCCTCTCTAAGGATTTTATGTTTTTGCACGTGTTTGTAATTTTGCGGGAGCTGTTAAAATAATTATATTCCTATTTTGTTTATTTTTGCCTTACACGGAGTTGCCGCACAAAAATAAATAAATATGTTTTACCTTTATTTCAATAGTAATGTGAATATTTTTTGTAATAATTATTGGTTACAATATGATATCCATGCAACCTCGCAAATGCTAAAATAACTTGTCCAGGTACATGCACAAGTTGTTCTTGTAAAACACACTACCCCGTTATTCATTCTTTCACATGCACGTTTTTTCCCCGTGATCTGATGACTTTTGTAAATAAATGAGAACATTTGAAAAAGTAAACTTTTAGAATGATTGATAGCGATAATAAGAAATCCGCACTAAAAAGCGTACATCAGCCACAAAAAAGAGGATGTAATGAGTAATGCCCACGTTAAAATAACAAGCGTAAAATAAAACATTATGGGATAAAAACTTGGAGGACATCACAACAATCGTTGAAAAAACTGAGTTTCAGAAAAAAATGAGAGCACAACTGTTGATGGATTTAGTCCTTCACATCCTCTGTCTGATACATGACAGGAGTATTCATGGTACTTTCCTTCACCATCTTTCCTTGTTTTAGTTCAAATTAATTTAGTTATGTTGTTAGTTAACAAGCGTAATTTTAATTTTTTGTTTTCTTTTACAAACAAAGTACTGAGGCCGAAACGTTTATAATTTTGTTGTGTCTGTATTTTAGTTACTATTTTCGAGTGTTGTAGTAAGTGTAGTTATTTTGTGCCGGGTATCTTCAGTAATAAAGAAAAGACGATGGTCATACGTTGGACATGTGATGAGAAGAGATAATAACCGAATAGCAAAGCAAACCCTCATATGGGAAACAACAGGTAAAAGAAAAAGCGGAAGACCCAGGGAGACACTGAGAAGAACATTGATGAGAGAGGCAAGAGCAGCAGAATCGGCTCCCTCAATGAGATAGAACTGCTTGCACAGAACAGAGACAGATGGCGAGATTTGATAAAATATCTTTAAAAGAAAACTGCTAGAACAAAAATTTCATATAGGAGAAGGTGTATCTTGGTCTACGCCCTATGGGCCGGTTACGGCTCGAAAGGTCAATAGATAGATATAGTGTAAGCCTTAGAGGCAATGCAGCAAGAGGTCATGACCCAGGCAAGCCCACCTCCCATAGAGTGTCAGGAAGCTAAAGGGCCGAAACACTTGGTCGACGGGGGAGGGGGGGGCACTACATCTGATGATCAGATTACCTCCTGCTGCGAAGCCTGTACGAAGAGTTTCCTACAACTAAGCTGCTACACACACTTTTATGTTTATTTCTTCATGTTTTATCCAACTTAATAACGTTTTATGCGATATCTATGCCTATCTTTCTTCTATTAATTTGGACTAATTCTATTCATAACTTTTTTCCAACTTTTAATCCTGTTATTTCTTGCAGCTCTCTTGCGACTGTTATGGTTATGGAAGGCCCCGGTATAACTGCAAACAAATTAAAATCCATAATTGCTCAACCTCCTGTGCCAGTGGAATAATCCTAATTATTATCTCATCTCCCAAACAAAAAAAGGTACCTGCAGTCCCCATCATTGCAATCTCAGCACACGCCGAAAGACATAAGGCAAAATCGTACAGAAAGTGAAAACAGCCATCTGTTTCCCGTTATACGATGTCATAATTCATCGTAAGCAATCGAAATATCGAAACACGATAAAAACGGAGGAAATGCACAGTTCACGGTGTGCACAGAGCACTTAGTCAGTAGCTCAGACAGCATGCCGGACTTGGAATATGGGGAAACAGCAACAATGACACTTTTCAGACACAGCCTTTAACGGTTCCTGCTGCCTATCCGTCATATTTACTGGAAGTTTACGACATCCTGAAAATGATCGTCATATTTGTTTTAATGTATAGGCTTTGATGATGTTAGGACATCGTTCTTGTCTCCAAGTCCGAACATATGAAACACAGTTATTTGTCGTATTACTCTCATTGTACATCAAACAACATCCCGTAAGCGCTGAGATCTCACCTGCAATGTGAATTTGTGAAATGATAAACCATTTCACAAGTCTACCCTCGATCTCACAGAAGCCCTCTTGAATCTCGACAACATCCCTCCTGACCAACATAAAATTCCATGAGTCACACAGGGGCTGCAAAGTCATGAACAAAACTCTGTCATTTCGCCCTTAATTATAAGCGTACGGCCGGTTTAGGGATATACTATCAGCTATCATGATGACATACCACACACAACAATGGATCCGCCCACAAACGACCGATCAATCTAGTGGTTGCAGCCAACAACGCACGAAACACCGTAACGATGGTGCAAAGTCCCTAAAGTGAAATCTTCGGTTGACTTGGCAGAGAAGTACATATTAATGAGTTGTAACTTGTAAATAAATGGCGTCAAACAATTCCAACGACGGCCACTGAACAGTACTCAATGTGTTGACGTAAACCGCATATCAACTCCAAGATGGGGGAAGGTCGCATTCACAACACTTGACCTGTCAAAGAGGAAAAATACCATGTGCAAGACTCGGCAGCACCGGCGCAAATCCGTTAAGTGGAACATCAGGTTGACTTTTGCACAGAAATCATGCATTGAAGAGCTGAAATTAATCAGTCACCAATTGCAAATCCAACAGCGATCGAGAGAACGGAAACGGAAGTTCTGTGACTGTTCAACAGTGTTGTACAAAAAAAAAATTCCCCTGCCTAGATCTCTCTCGTCGTAATGATTGGTCTGTTCTTAGTCACAATTTGAATATCAACTTGTGTTTCCTCTTAGGTCTATATTTACTTCACCTTTTTATATTTTGTTTCTTTGTCATATCATCGTCTTAGGACAAAGCGCTAGCAATAGTTATCGTATTTGCCGGCGTGCAAGACGCACTTTTTTGTTTCAAAATATGTCTGACAAACAAACGCCACCAAATACGGTAATATAAGGAAGAAAATCAGAAACATCTGTCCTGTTCTAGACTAAGTCAAAAGGTGAATATCTGGCTCTAAAATGATCACCTTTCCGGTCAGAGAAATGGTTAACTACTTGCGCCGATTCCAAACATCTGTACAGGACTTTTCGCCATAACGTCTTTCATTATAAAAAAAGTAAAGAGCCCCCGTCACGCCAAGTGGCGTATAGGGAATATGGTGTTAGTGACCATACATTTTACAGACCTTCGGCACATGATTTTTGGGGTAATGAGGTCGGTATTACGTCCGTGTCGCTCTTCTTTCCCAGAAAAAAAGCCGGTACCCATTAAAGGCTGGGTGAAATGGAGCCGTCGGTTGGAATCGAACCCTACCTCTTGTCCTTTGTAGTCCAGTTCACTAAAGGCGTCTGTCATACTTAACTAAAAGTTGTTGGCGGTTCATTGTAATGTTACGATTTTTTCCTCTCTGCAGGACACAGAGTTCACCTTTTGTTCTAGCCTGGGTCACTTCTGGACTGACTACCATAACGTAGTTACTTTTCCTACTGAGCCCTAATACCTGACCTTAATCTCGCATTTTAATGAAGTTGTTTTATATTTATATACGTTCTTTTCTTCTTTTCTAGTTGACGCAACATTGAAGTTATATGTGAATAATATATTATCACTTGTTTGTATATACTGCAATACTCTTTTCTTCAAACAGTCTTAGAGTCACTCTTTTTGATATCATGGAGTTCTGTGTCTGATGTGTCATTTTGTATATGGTTGCACCATGTGACACATCCCTCCGACCACCATTTAAACTGATTGCACATAATCGTACTTAATGTTACCTTCTGTTTTGTTTGTGTTTATCATCAGTTGAAGACAGTCGAACGTTGTTTCACTTTTTAGAACTTGCCTTACCTGCAAAGCTCAAATTCTCTACTTTATGTATTTCCTTATATCAGATTTTGCTTCTCTTCCATTGATTCCCCATCAAAGGATATTATTCAAACCTCAGCATGTAATTTAACTGCGTGATGTTATGCTCTTTTCTTTAGCGTTCGCCTGTCTCGGGCGATGGACTCTAATGCATAATTCGTTTAGGACCTCAGTTGTGAATTCCAGATCTACCAAAGAGCTAAAGAGTTTACTCTTTTTAAACAGAGTCTGTGTTGACTGGAATTTTTGCTTTTTTGGATTTAAAGTAAACAAAAAATATTGGGTAGCTCAGACACACAAGTTTAAAAAATGTATAACATGTGAAAATATTCATACAAATATACAATTTAGGAAACATTCAAGGAAATACACACCAATGCGCAAACCATGGCGAACACGATGTTATCATTCATTAAGAAAAGAACAAGCAACAATCTTTCCACAAAGAACATGCAATAAATCACTCGAAAAAAACACACAAAAAGGTAAACATTTGAGAAATTGACTTCTGCCCTTAAAGAAAATCTCCGGAAAACACAAAAAACATGAGCTACAAAACTGTCACCTTTACCTTTCAGAAACGCTGAAATTCAAGGAACAGATGTTTTAAGGTGCGAAATGTATGGAAATAGGAAACGAACATTCCAGCAATCTGACTTGTCAGGAGAAAATAGATGTAATGGGAAAGAGCAAACCATGGAATGTGAGAGGTCCACTTCAGACGTCAGTCAATTACTACATCGGGTTCATTGTTGCCTGAACTTGCATCCTGTAACACAATGGCGTTGGATGCATTCCTATATCACAATGTTCATGCATTAGACCTGTGAGACTGGAGTACACAGCACGTCAACGAACGACTACAAGTTAAACTGAAACTACAAGTTAATAAGTGTCTGCAGATTATAGAGGGGATACAAGATTTAGTTATATAAATCAAGAAAAGGAGACAAAAATAAAAGTTGCTGCAAAATTTTCTTCAGAAGAATAATGTAAGAGATTTGGCTATTACAAATCTTCGCTTCTTTATGTGTTTGGTGACATTTTCGCTACCTGTATTTATTGCAACACCTATAGACTGTAATATGGCAATATTGCGGACACTAAAAATGTTCCAGATAGCACAGCCCAGTTCAGACAACACATTGTCATAGGAGCAGAGTAAAGTTGTCTGCCTTACTTGAGACACGCATTAAGGAAGTTCAGGGTTGCATCACCAGACGTCTCGTACTAGAGTAGCGACACGATGTCACGACAAAGTAAATAATCTGAGTAATCATTGGTGATTTACACTAGATTTCGAATAACGGTGATTTTGCGCTAGATTTCGAACACCATTTATTTGCGCTAGTTTTCGAACAGCGGTGATTTGCTCTAAATGAAAAATATCTTATGCAACAAATCTATGTCAATAAAAATGAGAAAGAGAGTTCATCGGTGGTATATAGAACCAATTCTTACCTATGGAAGCGAATCATGGACAGTAGACAAACAAATGAAAAGACGATTAAAGCCCACAGATATGGGATTTCTCAGAAGAATGTTGAAAGTTCCCTGGACAGATAAAAAGACCAATGAGGAAGTTCTCAAAGAGGCCAACACAAAAAGGGAACTCTTAAAAAACATCAGAAAGAAGAAATCAACATTTTTCGGGCACATCATGAGAAGAGGAAAGTTGGAAAACTTGGTTACAACTGGCAAAATAAAAGGAAAGTTAGATCGCGGACGACAAAGAGAGAAAATACTGGATAGCTTGGTGTCATGGCATGGAAAACAGTCAACAACAGAACTGATACGATGCACTGTAGTTAGAAGATTGTGGAGGGACATGATCGCCTACGCCAACCGGCAGGGTACATGATGAATATATGCCAGTCGTTGCACTAATCTAACGACTATTCGCCTTCTCTTCCACTTCCTCCTATAACTAATCCTCAATTGCCCATTCCGGGTCCTCACCTTCTCTTCCACTTCCTCCTATAACTAATCCTCAATTGCCCATTCCGGGTCCTCACCTTCTCTTCCACTTCCTCCTATAACTAATCCTCAATTGCCCATTCCGGGTCCTCATCTTCTCTTCCACTTCCTCCTATAACTAATCCTCAATTGCCCATTCCGGGTCCTCATCTTCTCTTCCACTTCCTCCTATAACTAATCCTCAATTGCCCATTCCGGGTCCTCACCTTCTCTTCCACTTCCTCCTATAACTAATCCTTAATTGCCCATTCCGGGTCCTCACTTTCTCTTCCACTTCCTCCTATAACTAATCCTCAATTGCCCATTCCGGGTCCTCATCTTCTCTTCCACTTCCTCCTATAACTAATCCTCAATTGCCCATTCCGGGTCCTCACCTTCTCTTCCACTTCCTCCTATAGCTAATCCTCAATTGCCCATTCCGGGTCCTCATCTTCTCTTCCACTTCCTCCTATAACTAATCCTCAATTGCCCATTCCGGGTCCTCATCTTCTCTTCCACTTCCTCCTATAACTAATCCTCAATTGCCCATTCCGGGTCCTCATCTTCTCTTCCACTTCCTCCTATAACTAATCCTCAATTGCCCATTCCGGGTCCTCATCTTCTCTTCCACTTCCTCCTATAACTAATCCTCAATTGCCCATTCCGGGTCCTCATCTTCTCTTCCACTTCCTCCTATAACTAATCCTCAATTGCCCATTCCGGGTCCTCATCTTCTCTTCCACTTCCTCCTATAACTAATCCTCAATTGCCCATTCCGGGTCCTCATCTTCTCTTCCACTTCCTCTTACACTAGATTTCGAACAACGATGACTTGCGCCATATTTCGAACAACGGTGATATATGTCTGTTAGTGAACGCGTGGTGCTTGACTCCTTTGACAAACGTCTAACGGCTGCGTCATTTACACCGAGTTTAATGCTCTGTAACAGCTTAAGAATTAGTGGCAAAAAGGTCGTCGAGACAAGGTGATTGAAATAACCATTAATTGATGACTATTTACAATTAATGTTAATCTTTCACCACCCCATAAAGAAATATGATGAAACGCATCCTATTTGGAACAAGTCACAATTCGGATAGCCGTCTGTGGACTGAGTGGTCTATAGGTAAGGCATTGGCCTCTGGACAGGAAGGTCCCTGGTTCAATTCGCACAAGGTGGTGGACATTAACAACAAATCGAACCCGAGGTTTCTTCTTGGCTTTACACCGGTCTATGGTAGTGAGATCCAATGTCTAGAGAAATGGCGAAAAAACAGGAGGTCCCGTGTGCACTCGCGCATGTTAAAGAACCCTTAGAAGTTTAAAGTCGAAAAGAGCAGACCAAAATGGCAGTTGCCCGGGCACAAATTGTTAAGCAAATTTACCTATCCTTGCCGATTTGTCGGGCCGAAAGGAGCTGATATAGACGGCTATGCGTGAATGCTAAGAAGAAGAGAGAGGAAAACTATCTTTACACTGCTGCTGTGTCGACGTATTGCTCGTCTGCACTGTACTGCCTCCATTAAATACATTTATAGTTTGCAATGCTAAACCTTAGCAAGCCTCTCATATTTCCGCTTAATATCCTATAATATAATTTTATATTAAGTTTTTCTTTTTAATATTAAAGTATTTATGCTCTTTAGATTCCCCCCCCCCCCCCCCCCTTAAATAATGCCTTTATGTGTCTGGAGGAAAAGCTTGAAAAGACTTAACATTAACATACGGGAATATTTAAACATGAATCATATATATCTTATAGCAATAATTCATAATTAGTATTAAAAATATGCACAAAATGTATGAAGTAATCATTTTTTCATAAATTTATTATTTTGTAATCACACACGGACAATAAATAAAGGCTCTGCTTTTTAAAAAAATTCATTATCGTGATGGGTCCCGCTAGAGATAGCCATTAGGAGGAAGAAGCCTCTAGCTATTAGCATGAGAAAACATGATTTGGAATATACATTTCACATCAGACAGAGAGAAGCTATGAGAGCGAGAGAGAGAGAGAGAGAGAGAGAGAGAGAGAGAGGGGAGTTTGAAAATATAGCGTTAAAGTAAGGAGAGAAGGAAGAAATGCAGTGAAACAGCGAAGAAGGAATAAAAAAGATATAAATAAAGGGATTTAGTGTGAAACAAAGGATGGAAAGATTGATGGATATATGGATGGATGGATGATGGATGGAAGAAAGGAAGGAAAGATGAAAGGCAATTTATGAAGTGTGCTGAAAATGAATGGAATGATGCTTTCTACAACCATTCCACAAATATTTAATCCCACTCGTCATTTAAAAAAAAACTCACATAAAAGTACTGATCCTTTGACTGATCGTTTGAATTCCTGCTCCACATAAAACAATCCAACACTGGACATTTGACTCAACACAGAGGGTCATTACTGTGTACACATTCTAACATGTGATACAATGTTACTTCATGCAAAACCTCAACTATACCTTACCTTACCCTACTCTATTATACGCTGGTCTACTCTACTCTACTCTACTCTACTCTACTCTACTCTACTCTACTCTACTCTACTCTACTCTACTCTACTCTACTCTACTCTACTCTACTCTACTCTACTCTACTCTACTCTACTCTACTCTACTCTACTCTACTCTACTCTACTCTACCCTACACTACCCTACCCTACCCTACCCTACCCTACTCTACCCTACTCTACTCTACTCTACTCTACTCTACTCTACTCTACTCTACTCTACTCTACTCTACTCGACTCTACTCTACTCTACTCTACTCTACTCTACTCTACTCTACTCTACTCTACTCTGCTCAAATCTCAACAAATATTTCACACAAACAATCACTTCACACACCTCACTCAAAATGTAAAACTTACTCTATACAAATCTCTACTCTCAACGAAATCTTACACACGACAACCCCTCTCCCCCGTTTCCCATACTTAATGATTATCAGGACTGCTCCCAATGTCCAGTACCAACGCTTCTCAAACTGTAAAAAAAATCCCCCGAGTTTCTATTCTGTAATCCATTCTAATATACATTAGCTGTCATTGTATAGATAGATGACGAAACTTTAACGATTTCAAAAGGTCCTACCTGCTCACCAACCTGGTTTTATTTTAGAACCACAGATCAGTTTTACAATATCCTCAGTTTAATTTAAAACGTTGTAAGCGTCTGCCATTAAAGAAGTGTAGCAAAAACACTCTTGCTCGGAGTTATCTGCTCGATTACATAACAATCTTTTTATGACTAAAGAACTTTCACGTGTATCTGTTTACACTTTCTGCAGCTTTGTTTAGCTATCGACCATCTGTCGCCCACAACTTTGTCAGACCGTTCTGAACTAACACTCACTTTAACATGTGTCTTGCCTGTCAGAATTTGATGATGCCCTGGAACAATGTTGGTAAGGAAGAAGAAATCAGAACGTAGTCACGTTTCGAGCAAGGTGATTGGAAATACAAATGGAACATTGTTATGCTTCTAGCGTGGCTATTGGAAATACAAATGGAACATTGTTATGCTTCTAGCGTGGCTATTGGAAATACAAATGGAACATTGTTATGCTTCTAGCGTGGCAATTGGAAATACAAATGGAACATTGTTATGCTTCTAGCGTGGCTATTGGAAATACAAATGGAATATTGTTATGCTTCTAGCGTGGCTATTGGAAATACAAATGGAACATTGTTATGCTTCTAGCGTGGCAATTGGAAATACAAATGGAACATTGTTATGCTTCTAGCGTGGCAATTGGAAATACAAATGGAACATTGTTATGCTTCTAGCGTGGCTATTGGAAATAAAAATGGAACATTGTTACGCTTCTAAAGTGGCAATTGGAAATACAAATGGAACATTGTTACGCTTCTAACGTGGCTATTAGAAATAAAAATGGAACATTGCCATTCTTCTGGCGTGGCTATTGAAAATAAAAATGGAACGTAATCATACTTCTAGCGTGGCTATTGGGGGGGGGGGGGTGAATAAACTTATTCACGATTCGAGAAAAGACTTTTACTAGCTGTTTATTTTGTGCGATGACCAGATTTATCATTTTGACATTAACTTTTTCGGCAATCAATTCTCAGCGACTTTTCTTAAAACATGTCAGCGGCTTAGAAAAATACATTTTCATGCTTGCACATTAATTGTCTGTGACTTGTGCACATGTCAAGATTAGTTTAATATAACATTCAAGAATTTATCTCACTTGACCTGACACAAATGTATAAATATTAATGTCTTCATTTCAATAAGTAATCGGTTCATGACGATCGTTTGACTTTAGTGAAGGAATGCTAAATGAAATGACTTGGCGCGTATGCTATATTTTGATCTGACAAAGACCATTCTGTGAGGAACTTTGAAAGAGGAAAGAAGGAACGACAGACAGAGAATGTGATGGGAAGATAATATAAAATAATGGACAGGCCTCGGTTTCGCAGAATCCCAAGGAATTACTGATAATCATGATCAAGTGAATGATCAATGGAGAATTATGTCATTAGTGCCCCAACGGACTTACAGAATTAAGAAGAGAATGTTTTAATCTTTTCCCATGATCAATTTTTTGTCATTTGAATACGGTTTGTAATCCTGCCCTCATGAGGTCGTCCACAGTGACTGCCAGGTTTGATGAGATACATGTCTTATAATGCTTGGATCTACCTGCATTTTTTAAATAAGGTAAGTCGCACGCATTACCTTGGCAATCGTGGTACAACAATAGTTAGTGAAATGGGCGTGCGGAAGACAAGAGGCCACGTTGGATATCATTGGATGACGTTAGTTTTATAGGAAATGAAAAATGAAAGACTTATATCATTAACATTTAATGGGGAAAAAAAGATGGCTCTGGTGTAGAGTCGATCACTTTACCAAAACTATGTGTCGATGATAAAAAAGAATGGATACATGCTACACCACATTTCCTACAGCCCAGCGTGTGAGGTTTCAATGAAGCGAAGTTTCGTTCCCGAGAACGGAATTAAAAAAAAAAACCATGATTATTAATTGCACTTTGTAACTGTAGAAAGATTCATGAATCCTCGATAATTTTTATCTTATAACTTTAAAAACAACTTGTTAAAAACCGATTTATGACGTCGATACATTCATTCTGGTTTCTGCTGGGAGATTTTATTGGTAGGGGTGAAACTACACTGATGTTTTAGGAAAGATGATATACCAGATATCGTGATTTATATCAGTAATTAATTATAATAATTATCAATACTTTTGATATTATCGCTCAGCCGTTTTTATTTTAAATTTATTTCTGTGGAATAATATATAACTGTTGTGACTGTGCATATGTTTTTTCTTCTCCGTTCGCTTATTAAGGAATTACTCTGCACTGTATTTTGTAATTTGCATCATCAAGGAAATTTATCACGCATTTCTTTCCCATTGCTTTCTTAACAACGGGTTTTGCATTTTCGCATGACAAGCTAGCAATGCAACAGTCCTCTACCTTAGAATTTCATCCCTTTAGGGGACCTCGGTAGCCTAGTTGAGAAAACCACCCGTCTGGGCTATCGATGTTCGGACAACCCGTGTTTGATTCCCGCTGGAAGCAATGTGAATTGTACTCGTGGTTGGGAAAAAAAATACCCCCGCAGTCGACCCAGCCGCTGGCAGAAATTGTTTCCAGATTATTACTCTAGGACGGTGATGAATGCCGCCTCGCATCGTGAGTTTCGATCCTTGAAGCAACACGAAGAAGTGTTCGGGGACTTCTGGATAGGCGGCCGAGTTATGTTGGTGAAATCTCGCGTGCTAAGACGACGATTCAAGTCTCGTACTTGACCTTCACCTTACCTTTATCCTTGCTAGAGAAGTGGTTTATCTGAACATTATTTACAACTGGTGTAGCGGAGTCAAGCGGACATGATGCATCGATGGTGGATCTGATGGATTTGAATGAGGGACGCGCATCATTTCATATTAACTTCAGAAATAAATGTAACTCTAAATTGACCGTAAGACTCAAATTGAATTTGCTTTTGTTTTCACTAAATATCCATGAAACAATTCCACCGTGTAGAGTTTTACATTGTTGAATTGCTTACACTATGAAGCCTACCAAGAATGATGTAAGAAGGCTGATTATTGCTATGAATAAATTAAAACAGATGCATAATGATTGGCAAGGAACTGAAGTAGCAACATAATTAGGTTCATGAAAGCCTATATTTTTTCCCATAGTAACTTATGGATGTGAAACATGAACAATCGACAGATATGCTGAGAAAAAGTATCAGTTCATTTGAATATACGTGTTTGAGACCATGCTCAGAATATCATTGAAAGAGAAAATAGCAAATACATCCGTTTTTGTGCACTTAATCTCTTTGTACAATTTACACATGTTCATGAATGTTTTGGAGTCTTATGACCGGCCTGGCATGTACAATGAGGGTCGTTGTAGCTATACAAGTAGGCAATTAATCTACAATATCAAAATCGTAGTCTGGAAATTATGATGTGATCTAAAACATCGACTATTTTTCTTCCACTATTTTTCTGACATTTCTAATTAATATTTATCATTCAGAGTGTGTGTATTAATTGTTTTGTGTGGATGCCCTGTAGTTTGTTAAGAGTTCTCTAATCTCGATGATTTATTTTTCATCTGAGCCGTCAGTAGTAGTGCAGGTGGCTGTGAACTCAACAGAAAAGTGGAATAACATGCACCGAAATACAATAGATTTGGCACCGACTTTGCACCGACTTTGCACCAAAACGGTGCCAAAAAAAATTTTTTTTTTTTTTTCGAATTCGCGATTTTTTCGAACTTCATAATTTTTTTTGGGAAAAATTTTTTTTTGGGAAAAAATTTTTTTTTTGGTGTTCGTCAGTTTGTCGAATCACTGAGAGCTTAACTCAGGTAAATTCAATGGAGACTCGGTGCTAATCCGGTGATCGTCGCTCCGTGTCCGGTGATCGCCTCGCTCGTGTTAGAAATTTGTGAAAGAGTATTTTAAAAGAGTATGTGATAAATATGTTTCAAAACGTTAAGAAATATAGTTAAATGTGATAAAACTGATTTTTAAAAAAGGCGAAATAATAAAAACTATGAAAAAAATAAGTTAACATACTGACGGAAAACTAGTCAAGAAACTGGAATGACATTTTTGTTGACTGGGCTAGTGGTACTTGAGGAATGCTATTGTTAGAATCGCTTACAAGGAATCGTGGTCATTGTTAGGAGCTGCATTGTTAGGCTCCGTGTTTAGAGTTAAAGTTAGGTAGAGGCATGTCGGGGACAGCGGTTCTAAAAGGGGGGGGGGGTATCTCGCGGGTCGGATGGCGGGTCGTCGTGCGGGTGGGGAAAGGTGCCTTTATTGGTTATCATCATGTGTGGGTATTAGGCAACAGGAGGCGACATGTAAAAAAAAAATGCTGACAAGCAATTATTAGTATCGTTAGCATCATGTATTCTGACCTTCCCTCCTTGTTTTCTAACACAACTTCCTAGATTTCTGACCATGCCCCTCAACATCCCCCTTTCTACTATCATCATGTGCCTCAACACTATCACCATGTCCCTCAACACTATCATGTGCCACCCTCAACATCCCCCTTCCTACTATCAGCATGTGCCTCAACACTATCCACCCTCAACACTATCATGTGCCACCCTCAACACTATCATCATCTTGTACCACCCTCATCATCATCATCATGTGCCTCAACACCACCCTTCATATCAGCCACCCTCAAGACTATCATCATGTGCCTCAACACCACCCTTCATATCATCAAGCCACACAAAGTATCAATCATCTCTCTCACACATTCATGGTAAACCAAAACAAAACTCGTTCTATATTTCTCACAGCTTTATTATTAATACAACAAATATACGACACATATATATTACTGTCCGGTTGTTGATAATTTTAAGCGTCTGGGTTTCCTCCCTCCTGTTTTGGTGGTAGTGTTTGTTAAATGTCTATCAAACACGGGTGCATAGGAAGTGTCATTAGCCTTCAAAACACAACCGCCCTCCATTTTGACAAAACCTTGATCAAAGCTGGAATAGGTAATTGGTGACTCTGCTGAAACACCCGCGGCATTCATATTGGGTGCCGGATCTGTCGGCTGATTAACAAGAGCGAAGTTCCCCTGATTAACAAAGGGGGGCGTGTAGTCGATTAGATTCGTGTCAACAAGAGATGGTATGTAGTTTTGGTGGTTAACGACAGGCGGCGTGTAGTTGATCTGATTAACGAGAGGTGGCGTGTAGCTGATCTGGTTAACAACAGGCGGCGTGTAGTTGAGGTTAGCATAAGCGGTTAAAATTTCCTCTCGCATCTCGACTAACGTGATAAATTCCTCTCTCGATAGTGTTATCCCAGTTCTGGTAGGAAACTTAAAAAAAACTATCACCGCTATATGTCCTTATATTTATCAATGGTCTGTTACGAAAAACACAAACCGAGACTGCCTTAACGCCATCTTTAGACAATGGAACTACAGTCTCATTTCCACGTGACATAAATATGCGCTGATCACTGAGATCAAACGAAATTGGCGTATTCAAGCTACACGACTCCATATTCAAAGAAAAAACAAACCACCTGGCAACATACGTTGGTTATGTGTGTGTGTGTGTACACTGCTCGACTGGGGGTTTTTATACCCGTTTATCGGGTCGAGGACCGTCTATTTATAGCAGCTAACGCAATACGTTATCAGGCGTGGTAATCAGTCGTGTTGCGACATGTTCAGTGACCTCTGGAACTGACCCAATAGGGTGATGTGTGGGGAAATATGATGCGTGTAACAATTCGGTCTCAGGTAACGCGGCTTGAGACTAGGAAACTCCTCCTCCTCCCCCTGTAGTGTTTATATAGGTTGTGGATTTTAAAATAGGTGTTAGTTGAAGAGGGGGAAACCTCGCGCGCTGACCTAAAATCACTCGTTGTTATTTTCGTCGGTGGCGTAATCACTAAAGTTAGTAGCACTTGCGAGGATGGATCCCCGATGGAATCATCCCTTCACAGCTCTGATAGCCGGTCCTACCGGGTGTGGGAAAACGGTATTTGTGCAAAAGTTTATACAGAACCTTCACGAGCTAGCTGTCCCCGTACCGGAGGAAGTTATATGGTGTTATGGGGAATGGCAGCCGATATACGAGACTATGGGGTCAGTGAGATTTATCGAGGGTCTACCAGACGTCGATAAATTGGAAGGTGGTAAGAAGAGAAGACTGATCGTCATCGATGACTTGATGTCTGAGACGGACGAGCGGGTAACAAAATTATTCACCAAAGGTAGTCATCACAGAGATATTAGTGTGATGTACATTGTTCAAAATCTATTCGGAAAAAATAAAGAACATCGAACCATAAGTCTCAATACGCACTATTTAGTCCTTTTCAAGAGCCCGAGAGACGGGAGTCAAATTATGAATCTGGGTAAACAAATGTACCCGGGTCGGGTGGGGTACCTCCAAGATAGTTTTAAGGACGCGACAGCGACTCCTCACGGTTATTTGCTGGTCGATCTTCGTCAGGACACACCTGATAATCTTAGGTTGAGAACAAAAATATTCCCGGGGGAGAGACAAATCGTCTACGTGCCAAAGTAGAGAATCATGTGTGATCAAGCACTTAGACGGCACGGTGAAATGTTGAAATGTATGCGCGCCGCCTCGCCGACCGGTTTAAGAGCCATATTAAAAACAGCCTCTCCCAAACTCATTAACTTTTTGTGCGAGTGTTGTCATAACATATTAAAAGGTAATGTTAGACTCACTCAGCGACAGAAGTGCGAGCTACGTCGACACAAGAACAAGTTGAGACTTCTCACTAAAAAGAAACCGAGTCTTAAGCGGCGGAAAGAGATTCTACAAACCGGTGGGTTCATAGGTGCTTTGCTCCGTCCTATATTAAGTATTCTCGGTGGAGTACTAGGTGCGTAACAATGGCCAAAAAAATGATTTTGGTGGATCCTCGATTCCTCGAGGGTCTTAAACAGACTACTACCACGTCCTATAGCCCACCCGAGGTGATCGGTGACAACTTGAGTGATTTAGATGATGAAATGCAACGCATCCTATTCCGCGATGATTTAGCACCCGCCGATAAGGCCAGAGTGTACCAACGTGCCCTGCATCAATATTTAACTAGATTGGAGCAGTATAAACGACGCTCATTAGGCTCGGTCGATCTCATTCAACACAACACGGCAACAGAAAAAACACATTCCCCACCAACACCTTCATTCGAGCTATCACCAGAGCAGACCAAGACACCACCACCACCACCAGCGGAAACCCCAAAGGTAGGTAATGAAACCACTCCGCCCGTAGCCACGTATAAACTGAGACCTAAAAAAAGAAAGAGCGGAATCCCAACACCAAAATGGGAACGGTGGAGAAAATATTGAGACGTCGTTACTTTGACCCTAGTCGACCAGGGGCGTATAGTGGTGCAACGGCCCTGCAACGTAACACCAAACTGGGACTCGCAAAGATCAAACAATGGCTGAGTCATCAGGATACCTATACCCTTCATAAACCAATTCGTCGCAGATTTGAAAGGCGTCCCATTATAACGAGTGGCCCCCAACAGCAATATCAGGCAGACCTAATCGATTTGAGACATTTGAAAAAACACAACGATGGATATTCCTATTTGGTTTCTTGCGTGGACGTTTTTAGTAAATTCGCGTGGTCTGTACCGATACGAACCAAAACGGGGAAATCCTTAGTGGAAGCCGTCGGTAAGATATTTCTCGATGGGAAACCCGCGAGTTTTCAAACCGATAAGGGGTCAGAGTTTCTGAACAGAACATTTCAGAAATTCCTCGCTGACAACAACGTTCACTTTTTCACTACGCAGAACGAAGATATCAAGGCCGCCGTGGTGGAACGCTTTAATAGGACTCTGAAACAACGGATGTGGCGATATTTCACGAAATCCAATAAGTTGTCTTATGTCCGAGTCCTCCCCGCCCTACTTCGAAGTTATAACCATTCGTATCACAGAAGTATAAAAATGGCACCGGTCGACGTCAACGCAGACAATCAAGAACAGGTATGGAACACGTTGTATAATAGCAAACGTAACTTTAAATTTGAAAGACCCCTGTACAAGCCCGGTGATCGAGTTAGACTGGTCCTGGGCAGAGCCAATTTTAAAAAGGGTTATGCCCCGGCTTGGACGGAGGAACTGTTTTCCATCAGTCGAGTAAATGAAACAAACCCCGTTACATATGTGTTGAAGGATGATAAGGGCGATGAGATAGAGGGGTCATTCTACACACCGGAAATTCAAAAAGTTGGAGACAAACACGAGTACAGAATCGAGAGTGTCATAACCGAGCGTCGCACATCCTTTGGGCGAAAGGAGTGTTTAGTCAAATGGTTTGGGTACGATTCCTCATTTAACACTTGGATACCGTCCAAGGACATTGTCAGATACAAAAACTAGAGATGCGAAAAGAAGAAGAGGAGGAAGTGGTAACTTTTGGTGGAGAGCCCGATTTGCGAGCCGTAAACTCGGGAGTCGGGAGAGACGGCGAATCGCGCTGGTGGGGGTCGATGTTTGGGAAACTATCCCCCTACTTAGAACTTGTCTTTATTTGTCAAGTGGTAGTTATATATACAGTTGTAGCGGACTCGCTGTTCAATCTGACCACCGAAAAGCCAGACGCGAAGGAGGGAAAACTGTGGATAGCCCTACTGAGCAGCTGTTTGGGTTACATGCTACCGAATCCAAACTTGGAGAGGCGACGGTGAAACGAGTAAAAAAAAAAAATGAGTTTTTATGTCACCCTGCCCAGCAACGCATCTATGGAACTTTTTAAGGATAATAACCCAGGCCACTTTTTCGTTAAACTCCCTCAGACCATTGACATTTCGACGCAGTATGAGATCGCGCTGGTGGAGATACAGTTTCCGCTAAATTATTTCAATGTAATAGAGGGTGATGTCTGGATTCGCTACGAATCTCTCGATAACGACGATATTTGCGACGCCAGATTTTATTTCAACGTGACATTGGAACCTGGGTTATACACGAAACCCGATGCGTTCATCGGCGCGTTGAACGCGTCGATCGTAAAAGCGGAGGATGAGTCGTACAGGGGAGAGAAAGGGAAAAAAAATGAGATTCATTTACGCAAAAGAGGTGAATAAAGCCATCTTGAAACTTTACGAGAAAGGAGTCAGTGTTACCATAAGCGACACTTTGAAAAACATGTTAGCCTTCCCCACGACCACAATATCAGACACGGCTCCCGATATCTTCAGCGTGGGTGTAATGGACTTGGAAAGTGTTGCGAAGAATGTCTACGTCTACTGCGATCTCGTTTCCCCCAGACCGGTCGGGGATGTGATGGTGCCTCTCCTCAGGAGCGTGCCTGTTCTCAATAGAAATCACACCTCGGTGTTTCAGATCTACGATAAGCCTCACTACCTACCCCTGAGTAGATTTTCCTTCGATACCGTCGAGATCCTTTTAGCCAACGAACACGGAAAAACCATTCCATTCACCAGCGGGACGTCGGTGCTAACGGTACACTTTCGAGTCAAGAAGCATCTCGAGCTGGTATAATGGTGAAACACACTCCCCTTCATAGAGATATTGAGTTATACGAAGACTTTTACTGTTGTCAGGCGGGCGATGGGATGCCCGTGTTTATAGGAGGTCGAAGTCAGAGCGGTCGAGGAATCGGTAGTTTCTTCGGTGGAATCGGGAGGGCTATTTTACCCTGGTTAAAAACCGGCGGTAAGGCCTTGCTCAGAGAAGGCTTGGGGACCGGTCTGCAGGTCGCACAGGACGCATTGGCCGGGAAAAATGTCGGTGAAGCTTTCAAAGAACGAGCTAAGGAGGCCGGTCAGCGATTGCTACACGAGGCCGTAGACCACTTGCGTGATAACGACCAATCAGGAAGTGGTTTACGTCAAAGCAGAAAGCGAGTTATGAAGCTACCTCCACCAGGAGAACCCGTTACGAAGAGGATAAAACCGACAGCTGGACGGTTCCCCCTTCATTCGGTGCACAACAGAGGGAAGAAGACGAGGGTGACAAAGGATATTTTCGACTAATAATGTCCCTCATTCACCCCAAATCGTGCGAATGTCTTCACTCTGGTTTGGATTTATTTAGCGTTCCACCAACGCAGACATCTCTCGACTCTGGCCAGTTTATTGAAATTCGGCCGATCGCAGCTTTGTCGCATAGCGCACCGATAGAGTTTTTCATTTCTGGAAACAGCGAGGAGTATCTAGATCTTTTCAACACGTTTTTACATCTGCGGGTCAAGATCACCCTCCCGAATGGTGATAGTGTACCTGTCGATGCTGAGGTAGGACCGGTCAACAATTATCTTCACAGTCTATTTTCACAAGTCGACGTATCGCTAAACGACACGTTGGTTACACCGTCGGAGAATACCTATCCTTTTAGAGCGGTGTTTGAGGCCACGCTAAATTACGGAGAGGATGCGAAAACGGGATACTTGACGGCCGCTCTGTTCTACAAAGACACAGCTGGCCACCATGACGATTTGAAAGAAAATGAGGGTTTTAAAACACGGCGCGATTTGACTTCGGGTAGTAAAGAGGTTGAAATGATGGGTCGTTTGCACTCTGATGTCTTTGTGCAGGATCGTTACATGTTAAACAGAGTCGATGTAAAGATAAAACTCACGCCCTCGAAGGATGTGTTCAGCCTCGCGACTCACGATAGCTCTGTGGGTTATAAGAGTGTTATCACCTACGCCGCGCTCGTGGTAAGGAAAGCTAAGCTAAACCCCGCGATTTCTCTGGCCCACGAAAAGGCTCTCTTGAGCGGGAATGCGCGGTACCCGATCAAGAGGGTTACCATCAAGACCTTTTCCATCGCTAGCGGGATGCTTTCCCACAGTCAAGACAATTTATTTTTGTCTCAAACACCGACCCGTATAGTGATAGGTCTGATTACGGCCAGTGCTTTTAATGGTGTTTACACAGCTAACCCGTTCAATTTTCAACACTTTGGTCTGATTTATATGAACCTGACGGTCGACGGGAAATGTATCTCGGGGAAGCCTCTAACTATGGACTTTGAACGAAATCAATACGCGAGAGCTTTCTTCGGCACAAATCTGGCCATGGGTCTGATTGGTAAAGACGCTGGGAATAACGTTGATTATAGAGAATTCAAGGACGGATACTGCCTATTTGGTTTTGACCTCTCGTCCAGCCTACTGGACGGCTCCCATTTTGAGCTAGCCACAAGCGGACCCTTGTCGATAGAACTCAAGTTTGCCGCTCCCACCACTACTCCCCTACAAGTTATCGTCTACGCAGAGTTGGACTCGGTGCTCGAGGTGTCCAAGACAAGGCAGATTCTAACAGACTTCGCCGTTTGAGAGAGAGTCGAATATGAACACGAGGGAGATTTACAACCTTTTGATGTCGGATATTTTCGTTCGACGTTGTTCCCTTGTTAGTGTCATTCCACGAAACCACTTACCGCCGAGCATCGACCCAACGGCGACCGCGGCCTTTGTCATAAACACCGACCCTGCCCACGAACCCGGAGAGCATTGGGTGGCCCTATTTTACAACGGACTCGGCGAATGTGAGTATTTCGATTCCTACGGTTTGCCTCCCAGACACGTGGATATTTTAAACTTTATAGAGCAAAACTCACACGTTCCATTCGTCTACAACCCGCGGGTGTTGCAAGATTTGTTTAGCAACACGTGCGGTCTATATTGTGTTTATTATATACTTCTTAAGTGTCGTGGCGCAAAACTTAACAGAACTCTCATGCCTTTTTCATCGAGACAGCACGTAAACGACCGTATCATTTATCGTTTGCTCGCCCCGTGGATACTTCGGCTTCGAGGGGCCCGCCCAGACGCTTAAAATTATCGCACTACCACCAAAACAGGAGGGAGGAAACCCAGACGCTTAAAATTATCAACAACCGGACAGTAATATATATGTGTCGTATATTTGTTGTATTAATAATAAAGCTGTGAGAAATATAGAACGAGTTTTGTTTTGGTTTACCATGAATGTGTGAGAGAGATGATTGATACTTTGTGTGGCTTGATGATATGAAGGGTGGTGTTGAGGCACATGATGATAGTCTTGAGGGTGGCTGATATGAAGGGTGGTGTTGAGGCACATGATGATGATGATGAGGGTGGTACAAGATGATGATAGTGTTGAGGGTGGCACATGATAGTGTTGAGGGACATGGTGATAGTGTTGAGGCACATGCTGATAGTAGGCCATGAAGGGGGTGGTGAGGGTGGCACATGATAGTGTTGAGGGACATGGTGATAGTGTTGAGGCACATGATGATAGTAGGCACATGAAGGGGGAATTTGAGGGGCATGGTCAGAAATCTAGGAAGTTGTGTTAGAAAACAAGGAGGGAAGGTCAGAATACATGATGCTAACGATACTAATAATTGCTTGTCAGCATTTTTTTTTTACATGTCGCCTCCTGTTGCCTAATACACACACATGATGATAACCAATAAAGGCACCTTTCCCCACCCGCACGACGACCCGCCATCCGACCCGCGAGATACCCCCCCTTTTAGAACCGCTGTCCCCGACATGCCTCTACCTAACTTTAACTCTAAACACGGAGCCTAACAATGCAGCTCCTAACAATGACCACGATTCCTTGTAAGCGATTCTAACAATAGCATTCCTCAAGTACCACTAGCCCAGTCAACAAAAATGTCATTCCAGTTTCTTGACTAGTTTTCCGTCAGTATGTTAACTTATTTTTTTCATAGTTTTTATTATTTCGCCTTTTTTAAAAATCAGTTTTATCACATTTAACTATATTTCTTAACGTTTTGAAACATATTTATCACATACTCTTTTAAAACACTCTTTCACAAATTTCTAACACGAGCGAGGCGATCACCGGACACGGAGCGACGATCACCGGATTAGCACCGAGTCTCCATTGAATTTACCTGAGTTAAGCTCTCAGTGATTCGACAAACTGACGAACACCAAAAAAAAATTTTTTTCCCAAAAAAAATTTTTTCCCCAAAAAAATTATGAAGTTCGAAAAAATCGCGAATTCGAAAAAAATTTTTTTTTTTTTGGCACCGTTTTGGTGCAAAGTCGGTGCAAAGTCGGTGCCAAATCTATTGTATTTCGGTGCATGTTATTCCACTTTTCTGTTGAGTTCACAGCCACCTACACTACTGCCGTCCTACATTTGTATATGTCTTACTACTTCTTCTTTCTCATTTGCTGCCGTAGATACACCAATGCATACACACGTCATTGTTGGATCGATTATTGGTTTTTTACAGTTATTTTAAAGCTCTATACTTAGAGTCGTGCAATTTGCTAAATATTTGTTTCATCGTGTGCAAAACACTTCCACTTTTTCCAGATCATTTCAGCTGTTTTAAAACATCTTCTTCTTTATATCTTTTTTTTGCCTTTCATTTTGAATTTAAATCTATGAACAGGAGCAGCCTCCTTCACTACATATTTATAAAGCTGTGGGTCGTCATTAGCTGTTTTCTCACTAGTTTAACGTTATAGTGATCTATTATTAGAGGGATAGACTGCTATTGTTTGAACATACAGTTATGAGACTTTCCGAATCGACCAGGTTTTATGTATAAATAATTGATACAACAGATGACGGATCTGTGTAACCAGTGAACACAGGAAGTATCGACGATCATATTTTAGTTCGAAATGTAGTGTGGTGCATGACGGGCAGCTTACAGAAGCATTTGAAATAAGAACAGGAGTAAGACAGGGATGCCTTCTATCTCCATTTTCCTGTCTACTGGCCCTAGATTGGATTATGAAAATAACTCACTATAACAGAACTGGAATCCAGTTGTCACTGACCAAGCAAATTGATCATTTAGACTTTGCTGATGACATAGCTCTCCTATCGCACAACCATCAAGAGATGCAAGATAAAATTAGCATACTTGATGTGAAATCACAACAGACGGGACTGAAAATAAATAGAGATAAGACAAACATTTTGAGAATTAACGCAGTTGGTAATAACCAAATAAAAATAGGAGAAATACTTCTACTAGACGCACAATCTTACATATATCTCGGCAGTAATACAGACACAGAGGGAGGAACAGAAAATAATGCCAATATAAAGTTATCAAAAGCAAGAGGAGCATTTGCTGCCCTAGGAAACATATGGAAGTCCAAAGAAATCAGGTTAAATACTAAAATAAAAATGTTCAACTCCAATGTTAAGTCATTTGTATTATATGGGTGTGAAACATGGAGAACAACAAAAGTGGCAAGCATGAAGATACAGACTTTCATTAAAGGCTGCCTACACAGAATAAAAGAATGGAAATGACAGGACAAAATCACTAACATAGAATTATGGAAATGTACTAGTCAAATACCAGTGAATAAAGAAATACAGCGAAGACGATGGCGCTGCATAGGACACACACTGTGAAGCCAAATGAGAGTATTACACAACAGGCCTTTTTTTGGAATCCCCAGGAAAAAAGACAAAGAGGAAGGCCATGAAATTCTTGGAGAAGACAAAAGGAAGTAGAGCCGTAGACGATGGGGAAGACAAGGAATAATCTAAAAAGAATGGCAAGAAACAGAACAGTTTGGAAAGTGTTTGTTGAAGACCTATGCTCCACAGGGAGTTGAAAGGTAGAAGAAGATATTTTAGTTCATCTGTTAAAAATAACCTCTAGACTCAGCCATGAGTGTAGACAATTATGTTTATTAAATGTTTAACAACTCTCAGTCTGCCTAAGTTAGCCTACGTGTTCTACATACATTTATGAACTTGACGTTTTCTTGATTACATTTGGACGTTAAATGTTTCCTAAGCGCTTGAAATTATGAAACAAGTTATAGATCAGCCTTTGTTTTTTAAATGGTAAGTTCGAGTGGCAATTTACGTCATGCGGTTCATCCTTTACTCGCCAGTTTCAACTGTATCTTCTATCTCAGCCCTTTACTTGCCAGTTTCAACTGTATCTTCTATCTCAGCCCTTTACTTGCCAGTTTCAACTGTATCTTCTATCTCAGCCCTTTACTTGCCAGTTTCAACTGTATCTTCTATCTCAGCCCTTTACTTGCCAGTTTCAACTGTATCTTCTATCTCAGCCCTTTACTTGCCAGTTTCAACTGTATCTTCTATCTCAGCCCTTTACTTGCCAGTTTCAACTGTATCTTCTATCTCAGCCCTTTACTTGCCAGTTTCAACTGTATCTTCTATCTCAGCCCTTTACTTGCCAGTTTCAACTGTATCTTCTATCTCAGCCCTTTACTTGCCAGTTTCAACTGTATCTTCTATCTCAGCTAAAATATCTCCTATTTATCAGAACGAAGCTACGCCCAGAAAGCCAGTGCGCTTCTGTTTGTTTCAATGTCAGTTTACACGTCACTTCATTGAACTTTCTATTTTCTCACTATCGTTTTTTTTGTGCTCTTTCACTCTCCTTCTCTCTAATTATTTGTATATTTTTTCTTCACCCTCCAAATGCCTCTTTATTTTTGCCTTCATATCTCTCTCATCTCTGATTTCCTGTAAACAGAAAATTCGCACATCTTATTGTCTTATACTCTTTGCAATAGAAAGCCCCCCCCCCCTTACTTGAAGCTCTAAACTACATTTTTTCTACTCTGTATACTATTCATCCTGATAGCCACAGTTGCTCATTTTCTTCTTAAAGTGACGTTTTAGATTTAATCCTATAAATTCTAAGCACGGAGAAACCTACCCGTAGAGTATAGAAAAGAACTCTCAAGATGATTAGACCAAAGTTATGAGCCTAATTTGTAATTTTTTATAGAAGGTACTCTTTTGATTAAAATTAATTGTACTATTATGATTTATTCGTAAAATCACTGAACGTCATAAATGACTTACTGCCTGCATTTAGTTTTCATTTGAAAACATGGCTGCGATTTTTTTCAGTGAATCAAGCGTTGTCGGTACATCCAATGTTGTGAAATGTTGGGTTTACTATGTCACGGTGATAGACGATGTTACCTTGTGAAGCACTGATCCTATATCCCTATTGCTCTAAAAGAAGTAGGGCAATATGAAGATTTCGATGATTTTCTTGAATCTGCAGCTTTGTTGAGACTTCCAGATCTTCAAACTAAGACGGTGTGGTTTAAATTGAAGAGAGATATACGGTGAATGAGGGAAGGCGTGTAGTTTGATTTCTCAGCCGTTTCAGTTTCATTCTGCGAGATTCGCATTTGAGATCTCAAAACTTATGGAAACGTGCTCGTAATAGATCCAAAAACATGTGTTTGATGAACGATGAAGGTAATCCGACGATTCATACATTTCAAGATATTTCTTATCGTTAGCAATTATTTTGTTTTTGCCCTTCATTATTGTTAAGATGTATTGTTTTTTACTCATCCGCTGTTTTTTATGGGCTTGCCATTTACAATGATAAATATCAAGCAAATCGAATTTACCATCAGATATGCTATATGTCAAAAACATTCACATCCTCAATCATGCACGTCTAATACATAGCACCTAGAACACTCAGTTGAAGCCAACGATTGATTTAAGGCTACAACAGCTGTTGTTCATCAGAGCATTACTCACGACAAACTTTATGTAAAGCCGAGCGGATGAAATACATGCACAATAAGACAAGGGGAACAATCACGACAAAAAAGTAAACATAAAGTGCCACGCCGGAAACTAATTTTATTTTATTTTCAGTAACCAAATCACATAAAGTTAGTCAAATATTGTTGTTACTAAAACACAAATGATAACAAAGAAAACAAGAAAAGAACAAATGATATTTTGCCCATAAATTTCAACATATTCTGTTGCTGCCTTTTCTTCTTTTTCTTCTGTTTACAAAGAAGATCATAGCGGTTAATGCAAAGTGGAGAAAAGCTGGTATACGTCCATACAAACGTATCAATAGTAGATCAACTACTGCTATAGTGCACATAAAGGTAAATATAAGGGTGACTGTATTCCATAACATTTCTACTGTTGTCAAAATAAAGTATTGGGCCTTCATTTCTCTTCAGCACCTCTTACAGGTGACCTGTGACAAACATGCTCTCTCTCTCTCTCTCTTTCACTCTCTCTCACTCTCTCTCTCTCCCAGCCGTTCTCTCTCTCTCTCTCTCTCTCTCTCTTTCTTTCTCTTCGGGATCTTTCCTTTCAGAACAAACTATAAATACCACATTTTTTGTATCAAAAGAATCGTCTGGATGAAGAAAGTGTTTTCAACCCTGATGTTCCGTACATACAAAAATCTGTCCTCATCAACAGAATGAATGGCATATTGGATAAGAATCTATCGTTCATCAGGATTAAGTCAACGTAAGTCCAAATCACGGGGATGTCGTGGTCACAAAAAACACAATTTAGGAACTGAACATTTCTTGGCGACTGTTTTGGATATGCGGCCTTTATTCTCCCGTCTCATAAGAGGACCACCCCCTCTCTGCCCCCTAACCAACCCCATATATGTGATAAGAACAATAGTGACAGCCCCCAACACATTTAGCACGTAGAAGAATTAACAACCACTGTCCTGTACCATGAACATACATTTCTGTGTTACGGATATTTTGCCCACTAAACAGGCTTGTTAACGATGGGTGCATTCAGAAACGAGAGGCGTAGTGTGCCCATGGGAGGACTTATCAACCAACACAGAACTGGATTCATCAGTCGCTGGACCTGCAGGACATGCTGAGGAAGGAATCTGAGCACCTGTGAACATGTTCGGAGTGCAATGATTATAACCCACAAATAACTCAATACTCAATATTCTTGTATGGTACAGAAACATACAATACGAAAACAGAAAAGATAATGTACGCTTTTGTACTTGTAAATTTATTTGGGAACAAGTAGAAATAGTTAAACAGAGATGAAAACAAAACAAAATATGCCCACTTTTAATATGCCAATTTTTAATTGAATTTGACAAGTTGTTTATTTATTTATACAAGTTCTGCTACATAACTGTTGCATTAATATTTTTCTTTTGAAAAGGAACACACAAAAAACAAACATAATTTTCTGCTAGTTTTGTTCAGTTAAATAACTTTTAAGACTTTGTTTGGAAAGATTTAATAAAATTATTTGTGTGCATTCAATCAACAATATACCAACTTCATATGCAAACAGCATATACAGGTGTCTACCAGCGATACTATACCTAATATACAGCAGTGGTGTGTTCGCGCTGAAGAGGTAGGCTATGCAACCCGGTCCGCTAGCTACAGTGTTCCACCTTTATTATTCAAGAAATGTGTAATTTAATTCTGACTGTAAAATTAACATTACATTTGAAGTTGGTTATGTATGTGTTTTATACGCTCTATGCCAAATCAAATCCGTGGTGAATATTGCTATTCAACATATTTTTTTTCATTTCAAACATGTTTGTGTTTGCTTCAAATAGCTGGTGGCTTGTTATACATATGTTATTGCAAACTTCAAGGCTTAGTCTGTCATAATTGTCAATGTATTATGTATCGTCACTGATATTATACATTTCATGTTTATTTTTAAACGCCTTTAGAATCAAACCTACGTTATATGTGTAATAGCAAGATTGTAAATACTTCATTGCTTCTATCGATTTTATTTCATAATTATGTTAAGCATATGTATGTTATATATATATATATATATATATATATATATATATATATATATATATATAATATATATATATATATATATATATATATATACTCTCACTACACGGTCACGTGTATCTCAAAAGTGCTGGAATAAATTAACAAAACTATCTTTTGCATTTTCCCATTACTGGGGTCTGCCTGGGGGACTTATAGACCGGAGAATAAAGGCCATTTGTCCAGTTTAGGCACAGATAGGTGTTAAGGGGTGAGTTCTTATTTCACCCCCAAAAGAAGAAAAAAACGTTTGACCCTACTGAGATTCGAACCTGTGTTCTCCCGGTTTGGAACCGAAATGTTATCTATTCTCTCACCCGCTCTACAAAATTCACAAAATACAAGCGGAAATCAAAAGACAACAAGGATTGGAACTCCTACCTTTCCATACAGATTTAACCACTAGAGGTAAGTGCGCTAACTAACACTATGTTGTCTGCTTCTCCAAATTTAAGACATTTAGGTGGTAAGTCGTTAATAGGTACTGAATCGTTGATTAATAAATTAGGTTCCGAAATTCGATCAAGAATTAATGATTAATACTTTTAGTTGTGAAGTCTCTATTACTGAAATAACAAACACAGAGGCCGTAAGTTCTGCTTTTTAAAAAATACAAATCGCAGGACAGTAACAACACATTACTAGATTACAGTGGTGAAAGTGAACATGTAAATGAACAACGCAAATGTTATTGGTTATTGGTTATTGGTTATGGAAGGCCTCGGTCTTACAGCAAACGAATTAAAATCCATAATTGCTCAACCGCCCGTACCAGTGGAATCATCCGAATTACTAACTCATCTCCCAAACAAAGAAAGGTAACTGTAGTCCCCATCGTAGCAGTCTCAGCACACGCCAAAAGACATAAGGCGAAACCGCGCAGAAAGTGAACACAGCCAACTGTTCCCCGTCATACGATATCATCATTCATCGTAAACAAGCGGGATATCGAAGCAGGATGAAAACGGATGAGACACACAGCTCACGGTGTGCACAGAGCACTTAACTCAGTAGCTCCGGCAACAAGCCGGAAATGTTTCAACGCAAATGTATTTGCTGTGAACACCAAGGTGAGACCAAAGCCATCTATAGATTTACAAAGCCCTGCGGACTGAAGGTAAACACCGGAAACTCATGCAACCAGCGTGACGTTATCAACTATAAGAGCTATAGTCGGGTGACGTCAATCTATTTACAACCGCCCCTGCTCGCAAAGCTGAAGACGTCACGCTAGTTGGACGTTTACCATCCGAGAACTACCTGCCAGCCCGTAGGCAGCTTTGACGAGAGAAACAAAATGACGCAGGAACATGGGCGTCTGAACAACACTCCAAGAAATTCATAAACAACAACAGCAGACCGAGTGCTCTTCTTGTATCATTATTGTTGTACGAGTTATGAAATTAAGTGACTTCGTTATGATTATTAATTAATCAATTTCGAAACGCAAAAAGATTCCATGTAAATTAAAATTAAATTTGAATGTATCTAATTAATCAAATGCATTTAATAATATTGCCTAACAACTTTGTGCTTTAAGGAAACACATACACGGTTATTATACATGATTCGTCATCATCATCACCACCACCATCATCATTATGTGCCATACCGATTGGCGTAGATGATCATGTACTTCCACAATTGTCTATCCACAGCGCATCGTATCAGTTCTGTTGTTAACTGTTTTCCATGACATAACACCAAGCTATCTAGTATCTTCTCTCCTTGTCGTCCGTGATCTCTCTTTCCCTGTATTGTGCCAGTTGTAACCAAGTACTCCATCTTTCCTCTTATCATGATGTACTCGAAAAATGTTAATTGTTTCTTTCTAATGTTTTTTTAGGAGCTCCCTTTTTGTGTAGGCCTTTGTGAGAAAGACCTCTTTGGTCTTTTCAGCTGTCTAGGAAACTTTGAACATTCTTCTGAGAAATTCCATTTATGTGGCCTCTAATCGCCTTTTCATTTGTTTGTCCACTGCTCATGATTTGCTTCCATAGGTCAGAACTGGCTCTATATAGCACCATTAAACTCTCTCACGTCGACTGGCATAGATATTTTTTGAACGAAAGATTTTCCATTTTCTGAAATGCAACGCAATTATTCAACTCTATGAGAGATATTTGTCTTAATTGGAAATTAGAGATATATAATTTATTCCCGAGTTGTGTTCGTAACCCTATTCTATATTCATGAATACACAAGCGTGAAAGACATCGCCAGTGATAGCTACTTTTTCAGATTGCTGAGTTGGCCGTGTGCTCTAGTGTTTGGTTCTCGTGGCAAGGCGATGTGCCGAGGAGTACGGGTTCGATCCTGCTCCTGACCATCTATTGTTCTTTGTTTTTTTTCCTATTGTTGATTATTTTTTTTTTTTTAACAGTGTTGACATACATTTTCATCGTCATCATCATCGTGTGCCTTCTCCGCAATGAAGGTTGGCTACCATGGATCGCTATTATACTCTGTTTCTTGCTTTGATGATGCAGGCTGACATAGATTGACTTGTCCATCTTTTGATGTTACTCGTCAATGTTAGTCTTGGTCTGCCTCTGCCTCTTTTACTTTGTATTTTTCCTTCCAATATTACTTTTAGTAGGCTGTTGTGTCTAAAACCTGCCCCAAAAATTTAATTTGCATACACATACCTTTTCACCCAAAATTATTCGCTGAACTATCACCTCGGAAGTTTCCCTCTGTAATATTATTCATTTATTTTTACTTCAGTGGTGCGTCTTCCATCTGTATTGTTATTGTGCCCAAGTATTCGATGCGCTTGCACTTATTTCAAATTTGTTGCACTTATTTCAAATTTGTTGCACTTATTTCAAATTTGTTGCACTTATTTCAAATTTGTTGCACATGTTTCAAATTTGTTGCACTTATTTCAAATTTGTTGCACTTATTTCAAATGTGTTGCACTTATTTCAAATTTGTTGCACTTATCTCAAATTTGTTGCACATGTTTCAAATGTGTTGCACTTATTTCAAATTTGTTGCACTTATTTCAAATTTGTTGCACTTATTTCAAATTTGTTGCACTTATTTCAAATTTGTTGCACATGTTTCAAATTTGTTGCACTTATTTCAAATTTGTTGCACTTATTTCAAATTTGTTGCACTTATTTCAAATTTGTTGCACTTATTTCAAATTTGTTGCACTTATTTCAAATTTGTTGCACATGTTTCAAATTTGCGTCCTATATTTTTATGCTTCGTGATGGTGACAACTGTTTCTTCGATATAACCATTAATTCTGTTTTCTTACTATTCAGTCGGAGACCTTTCTTATTGCTTTCTTTTACTATTATGACTACCATTTCTTGTAATTTATTCTCCGTTTCTGATTTTTATGCGCCAGCCGCATGTCGTAGATTATTTATGTTATGACCTTTGATTTCAATTCCTTTTTTTTATCTACTATTGATCTCATAATATATTCGCTGTAAGAAAATCAAGAGAGAGAAGAAATCAGGCTACAGAACACAGCCATGTTTGACTCTTTGTTTTATATATATTAGAACTGTCCTGTTTCGTTGCTAATTCCTCTAGCTGTTGTGTGTTGCCAGTACATGTTTTTTTATGATTCTCAGATCCTTGCCATCATTGTTTAGCTTTTTTTAGCATATTGACTATATCCACATGCCTTACTTTGTCAAATGCTTTTGTGTAGTCTATAAAGCACATATATCTTTACTTCTAGAATTCTTTCTATCGATATTTACAAATGCATATTGTATTATTTGTGCCATTTCCACAAATCTACATTGTTCCTCGCTTATTTCTGTTTTTATTTTGTGTGCCATTCACGTCTCCTGATGATATTTAGTAATATTTTGTTCATATGGTTCATGAGACGAATAGCGCGATGGTCTTCGTAATCAGTGGCGTCTGACTTCTTTGAGATGGCTGCAAAGATATGTTTTAGTTGATCTTCAGGTAGGCGTCCACTATTATATATGTCATAGTAGTAGTTTTGTTATTACATCTACTCTCAGCTCTCCTAATGCATTTACCTCTTCGATTGTTATATTATCTGGACTTGGAGCTTTGCCTTTTTTCATGTGTTGAATTGCCACCTCCACTTCACTCTGCATTATTGTTGGTCATAAATGATTCATAAAAGCACTGAACGGTGGAGAGAGCGAGTCAGGGAAAGTTTCGCGCTATCCCACTGAATGTCAACAACTGCACTTGTTGTGATTTTGTTGTGAACGACCAGAACTTCCACTATTTATGTTACTTTTGATCTAATATTGGTTGGTTGGTTGCGTTCGCCCGATGACTAAAGTATTCTAGAGTATCGTAGTAGACTAGAATATTCCTCTTCATCATCCGCCCTTACAAGGACGTAGTGGACGTGTCTCCGCTGTGTTGTGGTTTGCAGTATAACTGTCATATTTGCGCCTTTCGGTCCAACACATCCGACTTCAGCATGACATTTTGAGTACCCGGTTGTCTTCCTCTTCGATCCCTGCACTCTTGGCCAGACTAGACAGGTTAGTCTGTTACTGGAGGCACCGCGGAGGTGTGGAGCAGGGTCTGGATGGCTTTGGTTCATCGATCCTGGCGCAAGCCATCAGCTGTGGATCGCTGACAACTTCCAGCTCTGGTGCTGGTAGGCGCGCCTTCGCCTATTATTCTACATGTCAAACTCCTTGAAATGCGATACTTTAAAACTCTACAAACAATATTTGTAGTAACACTCTACAGCGTTCAAAACAAACAGGCTTGACTATCCTGCTCTCCGAGCACTAAACTGTTGATTGGACAATGCGACATTTTCGATGACACGTCTGATTTTTGCTTGCAGAAAGATCGAAGAAAAGTTAAAGGCCAGGAAAGAAGTCAGGACTGTAACAGCGCCTACTGAAGACGAATGTTCTGGACAACGAGCTGTCAAACGTAATCCCGTAACATGCGAAGATGCAGAAAATGAAGAAACGACTGATGACTCATCAATAAAATGAAATAAAAGTTAGAAATGAAGTTAGCATACCGGATAAGACACTAAAAGTTTTACCAAACCACTGACTTATTATGATTGCTCGCTACCAACCGTCTGTCAAGACGCCATAGTCCATATAGGCTCGTCATTTACAAAGAAATATCTGACACAATAATTCCACATGAACATTGATTTACTTATGCATTTCATTAGAGTGTGCTGCCATTTATTGCTACGCATTAGTTTTTATTTATTTCTTGTGACATATTTTGAGTCTAGCTTTTACAATACGTCTAAGAAAAAGCATTATTTTGAAAACATAATTAATTTTATGTTAAACATCAGTGTTCTAACCAGTAACACTTCATAAATAACACAGTTGATTATTAAAGGCAACAGTTATAATATTTTAATTACCTGTATAGTTCAGTTTGAGTAGCGTTATCACTATTTCAGTTATTGAAAGCTCAAATAATTTCATGAAAAAAGCAAACTTACTGTTGAAAAGCGAACCAGTATACAGTGGATGCCATCTTACTGTGAGTTACCTGTGAATGAGAGAGCAAATACTTGGCAAAAGGGGAAGAGAATGTGAAAAATAGTTCATGAAACCATACTCAGGTATAGAGAAATGTATCAATTAGAAGACACGAGAGTAGAATCGTGTCAATGTTGACTATCATTGATCGACTGGGAGAAACTACTACAGCTGTATTATTGGGATAAACTAATATAGCTGCATTATTGGTATAAACTACTACAAACATTGTGGGGACCTCGGTATCCTAGTTGGGAAAACCACCCGACTGGGCTACCGACGTTCGGACAACCCGTGTTCGATTCCCGCTGGGAGCAGTGTGAGTTGTACTCGTGGTTGGAAAAAAAACATACCCACGCGTTCGACCAAGTCGCTGGCAGAAATGGATACCAGGGTAACCCTCTGGGAAGGTGAGGAATGCCGCCTCGCATCGTGAGTTTCGATGCGTGAAACGACATTGTCCAGAAGTCTCCGAACACTTCTGGATAGGGGGCAGAGCGTATGTTCATATATGGTTAAAAACCCACGTGCCAAGACGCATATTTATGTCTCGTACTTTACCTTTACTACTACAGTTGTATTTTTGGAATAAATTAATACAACTGTACTGTTGGGATGAACTATTACATCCGAATTACTGGGTTCAAACTAATACATCCGCATTATTGAGATAAACTATTACATTAGCATTATTGGGATAAACTATTACATCCGCATTATTGAGATGAACTATTACATCAGCATTATTGGGATAAACTATTACATCCGCATTATTGAGATAAACTATTACATCATCATTACTGGAATAAACTATTACATCCGCATTACTGGGATAAACTATTACATCCGCATTACTGGGATAAACTATTACATCCGCATTATTGAGATAAACTATTATATCAGCATTTTTGGGATAAACTATTACATCCGCATTACTGTGATAAACTATTACATCTGTATTACTGGGATAAACTATTACATCAGCATTACTGGGATAGACTATTACATCCGCATTATTTGGATAAACTATTACAGCTTTATTATTTGGAAAAACTATTACATCTTTATTATTGGGATAAAGGGAGCCGTGATAACTCAGTGGTTTAGGAACTGGACTTCAAAGGACAAGAGGTAGGGCTCGATTCTTATCGTCGGCTTCCGGGTTCACCCAGCCTTAAATGGGTACCAGATTTTTTTCTGGGAAAGTGAAGCAGCACGGGCGTAATACCGAAATATTGGGTTAAATATCAGGTTTGAAAACATCATAACAAATGCATGACCTTAGACTGTCTTGTACATAAACAGCGCACAAGTGATATTGATGATCAAATTACGGAACATATATGGTGGGTGTGTCTCACATTTTGCCAGTTATAAACTATTGTATTGGAGAACAAATTCCATTCTACAATTTAAGCTGTATTGATCTACAGTGAAGCTCCATATAGCAAATATATCGATCACACTTATTGGACTGTAAATGACAGGGTGTGAAAAATATGAATAACACGAAATATAAAGTTAACATAAATGTATTGTCGTTACAATCAGAACTATAGCCTGGACTGACATTAATGTAGCAAGAGCTCATATAGTGCTTCTTAATTCTGTTTCATTTTCCCACTTTCATCGATTGAATATTAATGGTTTTAAATTCATCGATTTCTTTTCTTTTATCCCACTGCTTGCACCGAATAAAGTCACAGAGAGGATGAATGTGCATTTTCCTGGTCTTCGCTAGTTGTGTGGCTTAAGTTTTTGTCAAATTTATTTTTGATTCGTTATGTCTATCTCTTTCTGGGTTTCCCTTTTACTTTGTGACCATATTTTTTCATATAAAAATATGATTCACTCGAACTGTGGGTTGGTTGTCTTTCATTTTGGTGTATTGTCCAACCGATTAAAGAAGAAATTATTAAATTTCTCACAGATGCTCTGTCAGTAGTTACAACACTGAAAAGTTAATGGAACGAAGACCTGGAATTATTTAAGAGAAACACTTTACAAGGTCTGTTAAAGATTCAGAATTGTGATTCACTGGATTACATCTCACTAAAATATTCATGGAAACCAAGAATAAGACAGGTTGACAAAGGAAGGTGGCAAATTACGCCGGCCAAATACGAGCACAAATTATGAGGAATCAAAGAAGTTTGTCAGGAACAAATACTTGAGCAGATGGAACATAGAACACCAGGGCTACCAGAAAAATAATGCTTACTACCATCTCAACAGAAATGAACAACAAAATGAAACACGTAACAATTTTTAGACTTCGAACAGGCCCCAAAGAAATTGAAGAACCACCTTTTCAACACCCTAAGGATAGGCACCTCTGATGAATGCGACTGTGGCAACAATGACTGCTCAACATCTGCTACAATCATGTTCATCATTTGCTACAATCGTGCTCAACATATGATAAACGAAGAAGACTCTTCTGGCCATCACCGGTACCACATCGGGGCAAACTGTATGGTGACGTGACCAGCCTTGAGCTGACGAATGCATTCTTCGAACTTATAAACATTGACATTTAGAGGTGAATGAACAAATGTCCAAGCCATTTGATTCTATTCAGCTCAATATAGTCATTAGCTGGTGCTACAGACATCTCAATCCCTTGGTTCTAAGCATATTTCTTGTTTACTGCTTTACTTATACATTTCATTTCGCAAGTTATTATTTTTGCGCTTTTTCAGTTTTAGAAATTGTCAGTGTCTGACGCAGATGAGCACAAACAATGTTTATATTATTTATTTTCTGTTCGCCTTGTCACATTCAGATTGCCTAATCCTCTATACATTTGTAAACGTTAATCTCAAAACTGTGAGAATCGCTGCAAGGTTGCGCAAATGTGCCTGCCTCGCGATCAGAAAGTGCTTGGTTCCAACCACAAAGGCAGAGATCCAGGGATGCTTGATCTCAATGTAATAAAGGTGAAGGTTTCCCGCACGTATTTCTCGGTGTTTGGGGTATGTGGTGTTAGTGATGATATGTTCCCATGACCATGACAATTGTGTAATGTGGTTGCTACCACGCCAGTCCGTCCGCCTTTACTTTCCAGAAAAACTCTAGTACCAATGTTTACAGCCTGGTGAGCCCAGGAATCTTGTCTATCCAAAAACAAATTCGCCACTTCCCAGGTAGATCTCAAGGCAGGTCAAATACTTTTCCTTAACCGTTCCGAGATATAGATCTAGAAGAAGGTCCCGTATTCAGACTGAACACGTGAAAGATTTTTAGTTTTCTTAGCAAATGAAAACAATAAAAAAGTAGGTTTTAATTTGCCATGGTTAAATTTTTAAAAAAAGGAAAGAGAGAGAGAGAGAGAGAGAGAGAGAGAGAGAGAGAGAGAAAGAGAGAGAGAGAGAGAGAGAGAGAGAGAGAGAGAGAGAGAGAGAGAAAGAAAGTCTTATTCTCGCCATCTTCCCAAAAAATTATTTATTTATTTATTCTACTTAAGCCTACTACTTTCTATAACAAAATATTAACATGTATATTTGTTTCCACTGAATACCTTCTTTGTGATACCTTGAAAACTGCGAACTCGTAATGAGCTAGAATTATCAGCTACCGGTAAATTAATGTGAAGTCTCTAAATCGCTGGAGTTGTGTCGGGGACCAGGAAATTAATTCCTTCGAAAGATTGCCAACATTTTTGTCTATTTTATTTAACATTTCAATATTATGTTCTTTGTATTCTATGATTATGGAGCCATCCAAGTACTCTCTAGCTCACTCACTCACTCACTCACTCACTCACTCACTCACTCACTCACTCACTCACTCACTCACTCACTCACTCACTCACTCACTCACTCACTCACTCACTCACTCACTCACTCACTCACTCACTTTCTTCACCCTCTCTTACTCTCTCTCCTTCTCTCTCTCCCCCCCCCTCTCTCTCTCTCTTTCTCTCTCTCTCTGTATATATATATATAGAAACATTGTTGTGGAGAATAATCACACTGTAGCGTGCTTACTTAAATTATCCACTTGTGGAGTAAAGGGTTGTGGAACTCTGCAGTTTTAAAACCTGGGCAAAGTGGATAGTATTGGCAGATGTCAATTCGCGTGGTAGCAGGCTATATTTGATATTGTTTTCGCATGGGACTATTAACATTCCTCGAGTAATTAAGCTAATTCGTGGTTGATGTTTTAAGTGCCTGCTGGTAGTTGATTTTGACCCACTGTCATGAGATGATCGAACCATTTAAATTGTCTGTTCTGTCGTGTATATAATGTATGGTGTGGCTCAATCAAATGAAAGTAAAAGTAAAAGTAAAGAGCCCCGTCACGCCAAATGGCGTATAAGGAATATGGTGTTAGTGACCATACATTTTACAGACCTTCAGCGCATGATTTTTGAGGTAATGTGGTCGGTATTACGCCCGTGCCACTTTACTTTCTCAGAAAAAAAATCCGGTACCCATTTAAGGCTGAGTGAACCCGGAGCCGTCGGTTGAGATCGAACCCTACCCCTTGTCCTTTGAAGTCCAATTCGCTAACCACTGAGCTATCGTGGCTCCCAATCAAATGGAAGGCTTGGTATATATAAACATCATGACTGAATACTGTCTTTTTACATAGTAAATGCAGGTTGTCTATTTACATTGTCTATTCTCTAATGGCACAAATAGTTGACAAATTGCCTACAACCTTTAGCAGTATATGCTCGCGCTAAATATGGGTATGGGATACATTTGCGATTAGATTAACCTTTCATTTTTCAAATTACCATTCAGAGTAAATGATGTTTTTATTCTTGAACCGTCAACTTCCTCTCTCTACACGATGAATCAAAGATAGTGACTCCATTTAATTTACGCCTTTGGGAAGTCGATTCAAATGTAAGTCTTCTCCAGCGAGAGACATATCCATCAACTTTGTATCTTCTAAATATATTTCATCGTAAAGAAAATTCCCTACAGGGACATATTTTGGGTCGCTTACTCAATGCTATGCTTATTCTTGTGCCAGGCACGAACACATTTATTAGTAAAGTTCATCAATTTTGACATTTGGTCTCATATTCTCCTTCATAATAACCAATTATTTTTTTTTACAAATCGTGTACCATTATATTAATAATGTAGTTTTTGTGGAAGTAAACTAAAGGTTAATGAACTAAAAATACAAGAATAAAAAATTGGTGGATGTATACAAGTGTTAAAGTGCTGGAGTTCACATAAATTGAATGTTCGATCAGCAAATCCTCGTTAGGAATACCTTTTTTGGATATTTCGTTTTTTCTTGCTTCCTCTTTTTAATCTCTGCTCTTGATAGAAATACAGTTTCTTCGTAAAATCAGCCAAATCAATTGATGCATTTCTTACCAACTGTTGATAGATCTCTTGAAGGGCTTATCATCTAAGACTAAACTGCAGATCTTATTTTTTCTTTTTCTTTTTTTAAAAACGGAGAAATCTTAGCAATCATCTCTAATGTATTTAATATCTTTGAGGGTTCCGGAAATTAAATGAACCCAGCATGCCTGATGGTCATTAACTATTTTTGATCAATAACCTTCGTATTTTTCTGATATTGAATGAGCATCTTAAGGGCTCTCTGCAGTGTAGTAATGTAGGCCATTCTTCTAATAACGACTTTTTTTTGGAAGATTTCTGAAAACAAAATCTGTATTTGCTTTTTTTTGTATGAAATTTTGATCGCGACTCCTAACTAGAAAAATATACGATACGGGAACAGCTTTTGTTTGGCATGTTAACCTCAAGGCACGGTCATTGACCATATGTCTGCAGGTGATCACCGCCAGACGGACCAGCTATCGGGACATGCACCAATCCCTAATTGTGATTAGCTATGGACGAAAGGTCCAATCAGGAGCGAATCTACGGCTTTCGTTCTTGTAGAGTGTGGTTGGGTGGTCTTGAGGTAGGACATTGGTCTGTAGACAAAAAATATCCCGTGTTTAAATTCCGCCACAGGTGGTAGAAATTGTTCACATTAAATGGATGGTTTCTTTGTGGCATTAATCTTGCCTGGTAAGGGCTACTAAGATCAAATCCCTAGACCTCTTGAGTGGAGGTGAAGTGTAGAAGTTCCCGTGTGTATCCAGTGGACGTTAAAGAAAACTTAACTGCTAAAAGTGAAAAAAACAGACTAAAATGTTAAGCAAATCTACACATGCCGAAGTGGAATGTATCAGTCCTAAAAGCGCATATATCACGGCTTGCAGTGGACTAGAGACACAACGCAATCACGCCCATCCAGCGGGTCAACGCATAGAGGCAATTCTTGTAGGAGAACAGTTAAAAAAAATCGTTGCCCTTTGCTCTGTTTCTATTTTCGTGACCTTGTCACACCAGAGACTACTTCCCCAAAGTCAGTTCCTCTGAACTTTGCTTCGCGAAAATATTATGAATAGTAATGCTCAGACAGATTCATATAAAATGATATCACTTTTAACGCTGACGTTTCTTGTGTCCCCCAAGACCAGATCTAAAATAATCCACTGAATATGCAGGGCCGAAACAATGGACCAGATGAAGCGGGGCTTTTATTATGAATAGAATATCTTCTGTTGCAAGGCTTTGTTTGAAGAAAGGTTTCCTATTGTCATGTGGGTGGCCGAAGAGTTAACTGACAGGGCTCCAAACCAGGAGAACGTAGGTTCGAATCACGGTATTTCTCTATCAGGAACATTGTAAGAGTCCTTCTGGCACATCCCAGAAATGAGTTAAAGCAGTGAACATTTTTAAAAGCATTTATTCATAACTTGGTTGCTGGATTTCTCATGGGAGTATCTTCAGATATCGTTTTTGTTATACGTTCACAGAATTAAAGATTTAAAAAATGCAGCCAGGGTAGGGTACACGTTTCTGCATCTCCACAAACGTTTTCGTTCAGATCCCCAATATAAAACTCTCAACTCCTGTAGATATTTGCTTGCTGAGGCAGCACCTTTTACAGCTGAACTGCTTTTACGTCACTTTTTGTGTGGATGGTTGCATTTCGTCAAACGGGCTAAATCAACTGACAATAATCATCGATTTGTCGCTTCGCTATTTTGAACTTCAATCCTACTAAGTCATTATGATAAATGTCACAGCTGCACATATTTTTTACATTAAACTAGGTTAGTTCAGCTCTAAACTTGATAACATGGAAAATGGGGGCCATAATGAAGTTTGCAAATGCCTTATGATTTATTGAAAACAAACACTCTTAAGATAACACATACAACGTAATTTGTATACGAGAAAAGGTAAATTCACATCTGTTACTAGAAAATGAAATATCACAATTTGTGAAAGATAGTAGTTTGTTATTTATTTGATTACATTAATTCATTTAGACTCGCATTAAACGCCACTTATAGAGTTAACGTGTTTGTTACAGCTGTTGCCATTTATGACAATGTCTTTTATTATCACTCTTTAGCAGCTATTAATACGGGTGCTGATGGTTTTGTTGATCTTCTTACAGCATCAACTTATATACATCTTTATTAATATGTTTATGATAATTATGTTGTTACTTGTATTCCCAGGACACACTATTATGTCTGCCGTACTGACAACGATTAGCATAGACACGATAGAAGCCATGATCTTAGTAAGAAAAAAAATCAGGGTAAAGAGAAATGAAATAAAACAAAGAAAAAGTCATACTTTTAATATTTTGAGATCATATCATCTAATGGAGGAAACAAACTCAAGCAAAAATTGGCAATGCTTATCGTAAAGCAAACCAAGTGAATGGGAGCCGCGATAGCTCAGTGGTTAAGTCAGTGGTTAAGTGAACTGGACTACAAAGGACAAGAGGTCGGGTTCGATCCTGATCGACGGCTTCCAGGTTCACCCAGCCTTTAATGGGTACCGAATTTTTTCTGGGAAAGTAAAGCGGCACGGGCGCAATACCGACCATATTACTCCAAAATTTTGTACCGATGGTCTATAAAAAATTATGGTCACTAACACCATATTCCCTATACGCCATTTGGGTGACGGGGCTCTTTACTTTTACTTAAACCAAGTCAATAAGCAACTGACTCCTATTTTACAACTCAAACATTTAATATTTATTTAAAAAAAAAAGGTTACTGAATATAGTAATGGGAAACATTTTATACAGATCTTCGCAGCAGTAGGCAATCTGATCATCAGAGAGGACACGCCCGTGAGCAAGTCTTTCGGCAGTTTAGCTTCTTGACACCCGAAGGGTGGTGGGGGGTAGAGTGGCCTGCCTGGGTCATGAAACGCTGGGTCATGACAACTTTTTCTAATATTATAGAAAAGAAACATTATATATATATATATATATATATATATATATATATATATATATATATATATATATAGTACAATATATAATGCAATATTATTTCTAACATTCTGCTACGAATACTACACTTAGACATCTATAGGAAAGGGTAGAAAGGAAATTTGTTGTAACGGAAATAATATGTCCAAGAGAAAACATGAATGTGATGTATACAGACAGTCAGAAATAATGATATAGGGAAAAAAGTTGCGAAAGAATACGAAAGTGCTCGATCATATTAAAAAAAAAAAACTAGCAACAGATCAAATGGCTGTACATGCTCATCATCAGACAGCATCGCACAGAAAGCTTTAACACTAAGAAACAACGGGAAGGTGAGAAATTTAAACATGGAAGATTGATGGTGTAATGATTGATTTAATGTAATAGCAGACATCATGATCAGTGCCTTGTATCAGCCACTCAACTCACCATTGACCCGTTCACTTCATTTTCACTCAGCGTTCAAGGCATGATACAGTAAAGTAAATAAAGCCCGGGACGGTTAATACGATTGCAACTATTAATAATTGATCTTCATGCAGTTGTTTGCTATGCTATTACACATTTCGTTTTGCTATTAGTAATTCTACTGTCGCTACTATTGATATTGCATCTATTGTTACTGAAAACTGTCATTTCTATTATTTCAACTATCAATAATATTGGGAGCCGCGATAGCTCAGTGGTTAGTGAACTGGACTACAAAGGACAAGGGGTAGGGTTCGATCCCAACCGACGGCTCCGGTTCACCAAGCCTTAAATGGGTACCGGAATTTTTTCTGGGAAAGTAAAGCAGCACGGGCGTAATACCGACCACATTACCCCAAAAATCATGTGCTGAAGGTCTGTAAAATATAGGGTCACTAACACCATATTTCCCTATATGCCACTTGGCGTGACGGGGATATTTTACTTTTTTTTTATCAATAATATTGTGATGGACCAATTCGAAGATATAAAACATGAAACAACAGACAGAGTTAATAACAAGAGGATACACCTTGAAAGAGAGGTCGCTAGTCGGATTCTGTAATAGTGGAGACAACGATCTTAAGTCGGTGTAAGAGCCGTGAGACAACGCCTAGAGATTACACGAGGCAGAGACTCGATCTGACCATTCCATGAAAGGCGGTAAACTTTGGAGAGACCGTTCGCCGACCCGCAGATATTAGACGTAACTGGCGTCATCGTAACTTGTGGTAGGAAGATTGAGCTCCCAGGAGACCAAGAAATGTCTCAGGAAACGGACTCTTGATGTTCACACACGAAGTCTCTCTGTCAGTAGGAGTGTTTGAAGGAACCTGCATGAAGGTAAATGTGTGTGGTAGAACAGATATAGAGCAGAATAGAAAAAAGAAATTGTTCGACATATTCTGGAGTACTACTGAAGTAGTTTTCTCTCTCTGCGATCAGGACTCAATCAGAGTAGGATCCCAGACTCTCACATGAAGTCAGCTGTCAGGTTAAGTGTGTTGATCGCCCCCACAAACAGAACATCACAATTAGAGTCTGCCAGATCCACTCTGATTGAACACCCGTTAAAACGCTGCACTATGTTCTGCACCAGTGGCCCAAGACATTCGATTTCAGCCAGCATTTTATTCAGGTTTGCTTTCCTTAGCCTTTGATTGTCGCCAATCTTCCTGCAAGGCAGCAGATCGTCTTTTCTGTAGAGAGATTATGCCCTTAGATGCTCGGCCCTCGCAGATTTACGAGCTCCATCTGCCCGAGTCACTAGAGGTGACTAACACAGACATGCACACACACAGATATGAGATGTGACTAACACAGACATGCACACAGCGATACGAGGCATGACTAACACTACACACATCAAGATATGAGATATGACTAACACAGACATACACGCAAAGATATGACACATGACTAACATAGACATGCACACAAAGATATGATATATGACTAACATAGATATGCACATACAAAGATATGACACATGCCTAACATAGACATACACACAAAGATATGAGATATGACTGACATAGACATGCACGCACAAAGATATGACACATGTCTAACATAGACATGCACACAAAGATAAGAGATATGACTAACGTAGCCATGCACACACAAGGATATGAGATGTGACAAACACAGACATGCACACACAAAGATATGAGATATGACTGACATAAACATGCACACAAAGATATGAGATATCACTAACCCAGACATGCACACACAAAGATATGACACATGACTAACACAGATACACACTAAGATATGAAATATGACTAAACACGGACACACATAAAGATATGAAATGATTAACACGGACACACCAAGATCTGAGATATGACTAACATGACACACACCAAGATATGAATCATGGCCAACCACACACACACTAAGATATGAGCCATGGCCAGCACATGCACCCACTAAGATATCAGTCACGGCTATCGCAGACACCCACTAAGATATGAGCTACGACTAGCACGGATATACACTGAGAATTGAGCCATGGCTAGCACGGATATACACTGAGAATTGAGCCATGGCTCAATTCAAGAGAAGCAGAAGAGGAGGTAGAAGAGCAGCGATCGCGAAAGGTATCCATATGCTTGGGTTTGTTGTAGTCGGAAGATTCTTCTTAACGTGAGAATCATCGACATACGAGACGCAGGCCACGGTTAACTGTTCACAGGTTCCGTTCAAACAGTTGTTCGGAGATTTGAGAGTGCAGTCTGACTTGTAGAACGTTTCCTTGCATGTACAGTTCCCGGTTGACTGTTCACAGGTGTTGAAACAGTTGTCCGGACATTTGGGAGTGCAGTCTGACCCGTAGTACGTTTCCTTGCACGTACAGTCTGTACTTTCCGGGTCACATATGATGTCACAGCCATCAGAACACGTCTGTTCGCACTGTAGCCCAAAATTACCATCGGGACAAGTGTCATTACAGGTATAGCCAGGATGTTTACATTCTAGGCATTTTCCGGATTTTTCTCACATAAAGGACAGACACTGAGACAAGACCTGGAGCAGTCGTGTCCATAGATCTCATGTGAACAGTTGCCGTGACACATGCCGATGGTGACGTTGCAGCCTTTGCTACACCCACTACACACTTCACAAAACGACCCAGAATGCCCGTCCAGACAAAAGGTGTATGTAAATGTTTGCACCTCACACACCGGCAGTGCACTGTCGGCCTGCGAAATGGTCGGTGAGAACTCAATCTTAATGTGTGCCATTGGCGTTTGTGTGGTGATTACAATAGTGATCACAGAAACATTAGGGTGTGATATATCATTATACTGGAACACTACGCCGCCACTGTTAGAGAAAGCCTTTAGAGTGGCATTCTTTACCCGAATCATAGTGCTAGCTCGATGATAGATTCGAATGGTTTGTATCTTCTGGGGCATGTCAAAGTTCAGATACCAGTAAACAGGATTGGTTCCACTTCTCAATTTTGTGTGTGTCCAGTCATTGTCATAGAGATTGGTCTTTGTTTTGCCATTAATTGCGGCCTCTGGTCCACTTTCCGTCTCCTGTATAACAAGCATTAAATGTGTCGGTCTGGTTTGTGTTCTGTTTGAGAGTCACATTCCGACCCCCGCCAATGTAGATGGAGCAGATATTTGCAACTAACGCCCCTTCAATCCGTAACTTGTTGATCAAACCAGCCACAGAGCTAAAGACATATATATGGGCGTATTTGTACACGAGATTCAAGTACTGACACTGGGGTCAGAAATATGCGTGCTGACAACTGTCATTGTTTGGGCATGTCCCTGTAGTTATGTCACAAACTGAGTCATTATAGCAGTGACATTGTAACGTACAATTTGCCCCAAACCAACCGTCTGCACAAGTTTGATCATTAGCTTCCAAGGCCGCGAACGAAGCCAGCAGAATAAAGACTTGATCTACAGCGGCGATGGTTAACGAACTGTGTACAAACATTTATTATCAAACCCGAGATTACATTTCTAAAAATCCTCCAACTCGCTGTGATAACAGATAGCGTGATGTTCTCTAATAGAATGAGACAAACCGTTGGAGACAAGTAAAGTCAACATTGTTTACATCATGGGTGGAACGCAAAGTAGTTCTAGTTAGTTATCAGCACGATAGATTTTTCTAGAGATTATAATATTTCCCTAGGGATATAAGAGTAGAAATTTAACCATGAATTTACATAATGAGTGTTCAATTATAACTGAGAAACAGATATGAGAGAGGTGTATAAGATAGTATATATCTTTATACTATCGATATATTTATATATACATATATATATATATATATATATATATATATATATATATATATATATATATATATAAATAGAATTACAAGTTACCCACTTAGATCCTTGACTTCGGTCAAAGGAACCTTAGTGCAATCATCTCAAACGTACTTGCTATAAAGACCGCCGATTGGCTCAACACAGAAACAATTCTTGAACTTGTAAGATATAAAAGAACTTGTAATTGTGCATATTGTTGTCAAGTCTGATAGCAAAGACTACAATAACGAACTGTTTATAGATGATGTCTTACAAGATTGTGAATTATCAAATTTATTCTTGAAATGTGCTAATCGTGATGTGATGTCGAGAGTACACACTTCATGTGATAGCTCTCTTCCAAGATAACTACATCAGCAATGAGGAATTATCAGCATAAATAATGAAACTCAGTTATAATGACTCTTGTTAATGCATTCCTTTAATGGCACACACCATTTCAATATTACGTTTAGTATTTTAGAGCCGAAGGATCCGCGGTCAAATGCCAGTAGAGGCCAATTTTTTGCTTAATGGAATAGGTTCTCAGGCTCCACCCATCCTCTTTAAATGATCACCAGAGACATTTTCTGTGAAGTAAAGATAGCGAGGAAGGGAACCTCAGCAAGTTGACACTTGTTAAAATGAAACCGCTCAAACATCATTACCAAAATGGCAGTTGCTATTTGATTACCTTTACCTTTTTCCTTTAGGATAACGAGTTTATTGTAGAACCAATAAAGTTTCCTGTTAGTGGTGCATTGGCCGTGAAATATATTACTTTTATTCAGTTTAAGTTATCACCCGCATATATATAAATATATATATATATATATACATGTATATATATATATATATTCACCGCTTACTTGTCATCACAGTCCATGTAACGGGTTAATTTTTTCTTCTTTGCGCTTGCCAGCTTTCCCCTCTGGCGAAATTTCTAGAGACTAAAAACTGAATTGTTCATGTTAATCCGTTTTTTTCCTGAACGCCGTGTGCACAGAGGTCCCCTCGCCGCACAAGCAGATAATTTTGTCTTCGAGGTACTCATATTTTTTCTGTCTATGAGTAATTGAATTAGTATAATTCATAATAATTCATAATCAAATAAAATCCTAATAGGTGCAACCGAGGTTTTAAACTGACAACCTCTCTGTCTCGAGACAAGCGTCTTGCCTCGGGACCAACCAGTAAACACCCCCCCCCCCCCCGGTTAACATGAATAACCTTTGTATATTAAATGATGAAACATATCTTCTTTAGTATTAATTATTCTAGCACAAAGTGGAAAAGGATTTCAAAAAGTTGGCACAAGAGGTATTAATAATGAAACGATGAATATAAAAAATGAGAGATTCTATCAAGAAGGAGATACGTCATAGGGAAAAGACTGGCCAAGACTAAAAAAAATAAACAGCTGGACATAAAGCGATGAATGACTCATAACTGATTGCTTGCGATAAATCAGTCAACCAGAAACTGATCATGATTCTATTTCAAATTCCAGAGATGGGATCTGTAAACAAATTAAAAGGAGGGTGATGTAAACAAAACTGGCAGTCAACACTTAACGTATTAACGCTGGTATCAACTACTTTTTATCCATGAAATAATACATCTAAAAACGCAAATATATATTTGGTGGAAACTTCTAGGTGCTACATCCAAAGATAATGCAGAAACAGAGATTACCTAGAAACGAGAGAAACATAAGCTATACATTAACTCGGATTAGTCGGGGCTAAAAAGTATTAAAAATACCGAAACAAAGATTACTCCCAGCCGCGACAAATAAAGGCTATCAATCCCACCCTGTTGGGTATTGAAGTTGAGAAAAATGTGTAGATGTTGTCGTTGTTTAGCTTGTATGTTTTAAACGTTCGGTAATCTGTATAGTGAGTGCTAACTTAAGAGCGCCTGTAGAAGAGGTCATTTTAAAAGACTATAAGCCTACACCCTCTTTGAGATCTAATCGCTTTTAGCGAGAGTATAAATTTAAAGATGTATGAATTCCTGGTTACCCTTACCGAAGCGAATTAATGAAGATGCACACTTGGTACCAGCCACTGTAACTAGATAAACCTCATTAGTGCAATATTTATTTGGCGTCTGATTCTTCTTAACCGTTGTTACTGCTAGGCCTTGACCAAGTTGAGGGGAGATAATAATATATATATAGCCACTGTCATCTGTCACTCTTGTCGTAAGAAGCGATTTAAGGAGATTTTGGAGAAAAGATCTTCGTCTGTGCTACGGAGTTGGCGCACTTGAGCTGAAGCCATCTTCCGTATTTTCTATAGTATGCATGGGCCTTCAACCTACTGGAGGACGTGCCGAGGAGGGGATCTGGCCACTATCGAGTTGTCCCTTGTGCATGAAAGATGATCTGTCAATTAACTCTTTCCGCACGTTCCGCCGCACAATGCGTCATGCTGATTTCTGTCATGTACGTTTAGCCGCACATTGCGTAGCTGTCAGTTTGATTAGTGTAAACTGTCATCAAACCATATTCTTTTTATATTTCTTGTATCATCGTGGTATTGGTGAAATATAATTCCTTGTTTACTTATCTAAACATTCATATTTAATATGTTAAGTGTTAGATAAATATAAACATGTAGATTAATATTTCAAAACATGAAAAATGGTGTCCATGAAATCTCTACCGCTAAATTGATAAAAAAACAAAAAAAACCTTTCCTTACAGAAAGAGTTAAACTAAACTAAACTTTTACTTAGCGCCCACTCGATAATTGGACGTTTGTGCATTGTGGCGCTAGTTAACGGCAAGCCGAGAAATCTGCGCCTTTCGACCCGACACATCAGTCTTCGTCATTGATAGGTTTCTAATTTCTTAATTGTTGCCCTGGTAGTAAAAAATGTGTGAGCTACTCTTTTCGACTTTTAACTGTCAAAGAGAATTTAACGTGCGCAGAGTACACACGAGGCCTCATGTTTCTCACCAGCCGACAGTGCTAGAGATCTGATCTCACTCCCCAGAGACTAAGGTAAATAGAAGTTACGAAAAACCCACCACCTGTGGCATGATTCAAATCTGTGACCTTCCTGTTAAGGGGCCATCGACTTACCTCTAGAGTCTAGACCATCCAATCCTCCCAATTGCTTCTAAATAAGTAAAAGTAGTCCCATATCAGTTGTCAGGCACCGGCTAATGCCAGCGAAATCATTGTTCTAAGCCTCAGCTTCATCAGATGAGGTGAGAATCTCCCTTCCTTGTTGCCTTTTATTTCCAGACAATATATCTGTCACCCATTAAAAGAAGCTGGGAAGAAAACTCAGACCATTTAGGAAAGAAGGGTTGCTTCTCCTGGCACAGAACCCCGAAACTTCTGATCTGCAAAGGAGCGCACTAATCGCAACGCCACCGATCTCGTATTCTCTAATGCTTTTTAAATACATGTGTAGACGAGGATTATTGCTTCTTCTCTAGCAATCACTATCTGGTCATTTTACTGCAACATCTGGGGCATGGTACACTCAGAATCAGGCTTCACGCCTTCTCGTGGACTGACTTCGCGTTGTGTTTCTGTACTCGACACTCCAGACTCGTTCGTCGCAGGATCAGTCACCCTTCCAACACAGCAAGTAACAACACCAGGAATAATAAACAACAGTTTAATACATTAACAGATTGCACATACTGCCATGGCGTCCGCCACTAAGTCATGTATGATAACCAATTGTAAACAAGAACTTCTCTGGACAGACTTACTGGTGCATCAATAACACTTCACAATGATATGATTCACACCCCATGTTCACACCTTACAGCTAACTGCTGTTGACGATTTCTACAAAGGCACCTGGCACACAGCCCATAGTTCATCTTGAAACCTCAATACTGATGAAGGCCTCTAGTTATTTGATAACGGCACTCAGCCGACAGTCACATTAAACTCTTGCTAATAATGAAAAGTCCTATATTGATAATCACGGCACACAGCCGTTAGTTCATCTTGAAACCTTAATACTGATGAAGGCCTCTAGTTATTTGATCACGGCACTCAGCCGACAGTCACATTGAACTCTTGCTAATAATGAAAAGTCCTATATTGATAATCACGGCACACAGCCGTTAGTTCATCTTGAAACCTTAATACTGATGAAGGCCTCTAGTTATTTGATCACGGCACTCAGCCGACAGTCACATTGAACTCTTGCTAATAATGAAAAGTCCTATATTGATAATCACGGCACACAGCCGTTAGTTCATCTTGAAACCTTAATACTGATGAAGGCCTCTAGTTATTTGATCACGGCACTCAGCCGACAGTCACATTGAACTCTTGCTAATAATGAAAAGTCCTATATTGATAATCACGGCACACAGCCGTTAGTTCATCTTGAAACCTTAATACTGATGAAGGCCTCTAGTTATTTGATCACGGCACTCAGCCGACAGTCACATTGAACTCTTGCTAATAATGAAAAGTCCTATATTGATAATCACGGCACACAGCCGTTAGTTCATCTTGAAACCTTAATACTGATGAAGGCCTCTAGTTATTTGATCACGGCACTCAGCCGACAGTCACATTGAACTCTTGCTAATAATGAAAAGTCCTATATTGATAATCACGGCACACAGCCGTTAGTTCATCTTGAAACCTTAATACTGATGAAGGCCTCTAGTTATTTGATCACGGCACTCAGCCGACAGTCACATTGAACTCTTGCTAATAATGAAAAGTCCTATATTGATAATCACGGCACACAGCCGTTAGTTCATCTTGAAACCTTAATACTGATGAAGGCCTCTAGTTATTTGATCACGGCACTCAGCCGACAGTCACATTGAACTCTTGCTAATAATGAAAAGTCCTATATTGATAATCACGGCACACAGCCGTTAGTTCATCTTGAAACCTTAATACTGATGAAGGCCTCTAGTTATTTGATCACGGCACTCAGCCGACAGTCACATTGAACTCTTGCTAATAATGAAAAGTCCTATATTGATAATCACGGCACACAGCCGTTAGTTCATCTTGAAACCTTAATACTGATGAAGGCCTCTAGTTATTTGATCACGGCACTCAGCCGACAGTCACATTGAACTCTTGCTAATAATGAAAAGTCCTATATTGATAATCACGGCACACAGCCGTTAGTTCCTCTTGAAACCTTAATACTGATGAAGGCCTCTAGTTATTTGATCACGGCACTCAGCCGACAGTCACATTGAACTCTTGCTAATAATGAAAAGTCCTATATTGATAATCACGGCACACAGCCGTTAGTTCATCTTGAAACCTTAATACTGATGCAGATTTCTAAATTCTGTCCTAATGGCACACAGCCGACAGTTCAACTTGATAGGCCTCGTCTACTGATGAAGATTTCTAAATTCTGTCCTAATGGCACACAGCCGACAGTTCAACTTGACATGCATCGTCTACTGATGCAGATTTCTAAATTCTGTCCTAATGGCACACAGCCGACAGTTCAACTTGACATGCATCGTCTACTGATGCAGATTTCTAAATTCTGTCCTATTGGCACACAGCCGACAGTTCAACGTGATATGCATCTTCTACTGATGAAGATTTCTAAATTCTGTCCTAATGGCACACAGCCGACAGTTCATCTTGATATGCCTTGTCTACATTAGACCTAGTTGCAATTAACTAACTTAGCTATCTCTCACTTGATGACTAGCCTGTTACTACGATCATCAGATCACTAGTTGTTTTAATCTATCTCTACCGTAACTTAGTGACTCAACTATCTAGTTCGACTACTGGCCACACACTAACCTGTAACCCAGAATCTGTTTCATACTGTTCCTTGCCCACAGTCTCGTTGTGTCCTGTCGGACACCACGTCTGCATCTGGCTTCGACTCAAGCTCGAATGAATTCTATTCTGCCCTTAGCCTCGACTCAAGCTCGACTGAATTATGTTCTCCCCTAGTTCTTTCTCTTCAATTTCGTTCACACCTGTCCCTCACCTTGCACGCTTTTCTACCAATTCACCGCGCCCTAATTACATCTAGTGTTCCCATTATCTCCCCTCTCAACATCTCCTTAATTTTCATCATTACGTCCCCTTGACCACATCTCCCACCTATCACTCTTCTTCACATGCAGTCATCATTTGACACGCCTTGTTTATTTATACATGAGCTATGTCATTTTATTATAGCATTTGGACTTATAAAAAATAAAAATAGCGTATATTTATTATACACTTCAGGAATATCCTCAACAGACCACGATCAGCAGAAATGTTAGCACCGCTCTGTAAATAGTCCGACATTAATGGGAGAAGGTTTCTTGGTCTCATTACATTCAGCTCATTCTTAAAACTGAACTTGTATGGACATTATTCCAAACTGAAACTGTATGGACATTATTCCAAACTGAAACTGTATGGACATTATTCCAAACTGAACTTGAATGGACATTATTCCAAACTGAAACTGTATGGACATTATTCCAAACTGAAACTGTATGGACATTATTCCAAACTGAAATTGTATGGACATTATTCCAAACTGAAACTGTATGGACATTATTCCAAACTTAAATTGTATGGACATTATTCCAAACATCTTTCCATTCTTTATTTCTGCTCTCACCCAAATACGAAGAAGATATTACAAATCGACTTCCTCGCCACCCTTATGAAAGACATTAAGTATATGTAGATACTTTGTGCTGTCGTTAACAGCAAGCTGTGATATTCATGCCTTACGGCCAACAACTCCGACTCCATAATGACATTTGGTAACAGGTTGCCTTCCCTATCGTTCCCGATTTGATTGGCCAGAATGGTTATTCTTTTACTTGGAACACCGCAAAGAGGTGAAACTGCATCTGGATATTTGGATTCGCCGATTGATGATTGTGGTTCTCTCATTGCACAATGAACAACAGTCTATGAGCGCTCAGATCTTCTCACCAGCAAAAGTGGCATTGTGAAACTATAATCTGTTTCACAAGTCTACCCCCGTTATTCTCGTAGATTTCCTGAATTTAGACTAACTAGTGTTAGGTATACTCTCATCTACGAGTCAACTGACGGTTTTGATCCCTGTGCTGACATCGATGTCATTCCAAATTTAAAATATAGCACAGAAAAAAACGTGAAAATTATAGCACAGTTAACGGTTCATTCTTGTTTGTGATATTTTGCTTGATTAATATGTATGAGAAGAAACATCTCTTGTATTAAATATGTTAACACTTTTCTGTGTGAAATATACAATTGCCCGTTATCAAACTATATTAAACTGTAGCTTCTGCTGATCACATGGGATGACAAAAACAGTATTATAGACATGTGATATTTTTTAATGACTAATACAAACTGATACTAAATTGGAAGAAGGTGTTCATGGGCTGGAGATATGGGACGAGATTTGACCCTGTTGCTCAGAACGAGCACAAATAAAATTATCACTGTTTGATGTTTGCACATTATTGGGGTTTTCTCTTTCATTTTTTTCAAATAGAGGTTATTTTTTTTTCTTTTTTTTTGTGTCCGCCAGCATTTACCTCTGACAAAGTCCCTAGAGACCAGGAACTGAATTTTTTGTGTTAATCCATTTTTCCCTGGCAGCCGTGTGCACAGGAGTCCCTCGCTGTACAGGCAGATAACTTCATCTTCGGAGGTACTCATATTTTTTCTGTCCATGAGTAATTGGCGTTTGAAACTGGGCATCGCTGCTTGGTTGCCACAGAGATAAATCATAAATAAAAATCCTAACCGGTGCAGCCGGGATTTGAACGCACAACCTCTCTGCCGACGTCTTGCCTCGAGACCAACCAGTCCCACAGTGGTAAATATAAAAATATTCATTGCTCATTACTGGGGAGATTAACAGTGTATAACTTCCACGCCCATAAGTACCCAGTGTACACATGTGTACGCAACGATGCTTGCAGTAGCTTGATGATTGTACACGCAACTATCTGGCCCTTACAAATTGTTAATTTGTTATCCATTAAAAGAAAGCTGCAAATGAAACAAAATGCACAAATGATTAATTTATTTATAGATATAAATAATATAAATATATTATATTTATTTATATATATGCTATATTTCTATACCGATGGGTGTACTTCAATATCAATGTTCAATCATGTTGGATTTATCTGGGATATCCTGACTGAGTTCTGTTACATGGGATATCCTGACTTACTATCTGACGTGCGCTTAATGTTTGTAAGGAATTAGGATCTTATGAAGTTGAAATAGCATCGCTGCATGTTGAAGTTCACCAACTGAAGACTATATTTTAAGCCTTCTCGGCAAATGATAGCTATTTCAAAGCTAGTTTATCCTTTGGGCTGTAAAGGACTGTCATCATTGTAAACCGGAGCTTGCCTAAATAATGGTATTTACTAGCCTTGAAATGATTAAGTTACGCAGTGTATACCTTAAAAATAGTAATGACAATGCAGACAAACTTACAAACAGGATAACAAGTTAAAAAGCAACCATGTGGTCTAATAACCTTGCAGACAACTAAACGATTAACGAAACAGCAATCTTGGGTAAAGGATGAACCGTTGAAAAATATATATATATATTTATAAATCTACAAGCACATAACTTCATGTTTTAGGTCCACGAAAACGCTCCAATATTGAAGAAAAATTGGTTTCTTAACTCTTTCTATACGTTTCGCCGCACAGTGAGCTACTCTCAATTTGATCAGTGAGACCATCATCAAACCATATTCCTTTTACTTACATGTCTTATATTATCTTGGTATTGATGAAATCTAATACCTTGTTCAATTATCTAAAAATTCATATATAACATGTTATATGTTAGATAAATATAAAATATGTAGATTGATTCTTAAAACCATGAAAAATGTTGTCCATGAAATCTCTTCCGTTGTATTGAGAAAAAGCTTCCGTACGGAAAGAGTTAATGCATAACTGTTGACACGCCTCCTGTGATACCTTTTCTTATTTCAAAAACAAACCCAATACATAACCATTATCGTGAATAATTTATTGCTTAGAGAAACATAATGAAATTGAATAAAACTAACATAAATATCTATCAGAAACCGTTGACACTAAGAAGCAAAAGAAAGAGAATGAATGAAAAAAAAACCTATTAATTAATTATATCAAAGTAATGGAGAGCATGAAAAAGGAAACGAATCAAAAAGGATTATTCCCATGAGCTTGTAAATTCACAAAAGTAGAGGAATATAAAATGGGTCAGTAAATATGTTTACCTTTTGTTTTCTGCCGGATTGCGAAAATCAGCACTACGCTCAAACGTCTTGCAAAACAGATAATAAATTACAACGTTACAGTTCTTTGTACCGTCAATTGTTTCCCCTGATAACACATTGGCAACAACATAAAATAGGGGACAATTAATATTGTTAGAATATTTGTGTAACCTACGCAGTAAAACCTCTATAAGTATTCCAACTAAAAATTCATCAACCTAAACCACACATATAGTGATAAACCTTAATGACGGAAAAAATGTGTTTCAATTATGTCATTTAAACTACGTGTGTACTATAAACGTTTTATATTTTTAAAAAAAATAGACTGTTTCAATTTTTGTAAACTGATTTGTTAATAAGCACTCTGCCAGAGTTGCTGACAATCGGTGTTGTTTACACGAAACGAACAATAATAATTGGATGACAGTCAGTTGCTTGGAGCTGCTTATTTATTCATCATACTTTCATGTTTTTGCTAAATCTCATGTTTATGAGTTCCACGAATTTTCAAAACTACATTTTCGACTCATCGTTGAGAAACATTCAACGATTAAAATGAAAACATATTTGGCATGTAAAGTAAATATAATCAAAAGTAAATAAGCAAACATACCATCGTACATACTTACGTATGCATGTGAGAGCTGGCAAACAACAAGAGGCATAGCAACAAAGTTGAACGCATTCAAAAATAAATGTCAAAGGAAAATACTTGGTATAGCGTGGAACGAATACAAAACAAACAAGCAAATTAGAGAAATCTCCAATCAACAGCTAATATATTCAGTAATAAAAAAAAGACGATGGTCATATGTTGGACTTGTGATGAGGAGAAATAATTACCGAATAACAAAGCAAACCCTCATGTGGGAAACAACAGGTAAGAGGAAAAGTGGCCGACCCAAAGAGACACTGAGAAAACACTGATCAAAGAGGCAAGAGCAGCAGGAATCGGTTCCCTCATTGAGATAGAGTTTCTTGCACATAACAGAGACAAATGGCGAGATTTGATAAAAGATCTTTTCAAGGATTGAAAATTGCTAGAAAAAAAATTTAGATAAGAGAAAGAGTATCTGGGTCTATGCTCTATGGGCTGGCAACGGCTCGAAAGCTCAATAGATAGATGTAAAGTAAAAATAAGGTGTAAAAAAATAGAAAGCTTCTCAAAAATATTTCAGTATGTATACATATTTGGAAATCACAAAAACACACACATACAATACATATAATCTACAATACAGTACAGTACAATACAATACAATACAATACAGTACAATACAATACAGTACAATACAGACAATACAGTACAATACAGTGCAATACAGTACAATACAGTACAATACAGTTCAATATAGTAAATTATAGTATAAAACAGTACATTACAGTACAAAAAGTGCAATATAGTATAATACATTACAATACCGTACAATATATTATATTACAGTACAATAGAGTACATTAAAGTAATTTTCAGTACAATATAGTATAATACAGATCAATACAGTACAATACAGTACATTACAGTACAATACAATACATCACAGAACAATAAATACAATACAGTACAGCACAGTATAACACATTCTTAATATATCAAACTTTTTGTGCTTAGCACACTATTATATGAACCTGAAACCTGGGCAACATACTCAAACCAGGAAAAAAGACTAAATGTCTTCCACATGCGATGTCTCCGCAGAATAATGCACATCAAATGGCAGGACAAAATAACCAACTTAACTGACCTGAAACGTGCTAAGACCCCAACAATCGTGTCGATGCTCAGATGTCGATCACTAAGATGGCTGGGGCATGTCCAGCGAATGTAAGAAAAGCGCATACTTAAGCAAATACTATATGGTGAACTAATACACGGAAAAAGACACATCGGCAGACCTAAACTACGATATAGAGATATCTGTAAATCATCTCTGAATGACTTTTCCATATGTGAATATGACTGGGAACATCTGACAAGTGATCGCACATCATGGATCACATGTATAAGGAACGGAATAATATCATTTGAGACTATGCTAAGGCAAAACTTAGAAGAGAAAAGACTCATTAAAAAGGATGAAAAACCCTGTGGACCAATGGGACTGACTTGTTCATTCTGTGATCACGTGTGTTTGCCAAACATTGGTAGAATTAGCCACGAGAGAAGCTGTTCGACAAAAAAAACCTAAAAAACACACAATAGCATCCACTAGACCGTCTGACAAGACGAAAAGGGCCATATACAGTACAATACAATAAAATACAATACAGTACGGTACAATAAAGTGCATTATAGTATAATACAGTACAATACAGTACATTATAGTACAATACAGTACAATATAGTATAATAATCACAATACAGTACACTACAATACAGTACAATATAGTATAATAAAGTACATTACAATACGATACAGTGCAATATTGTATAATACAGAACAATACAGTACATGGCAGTGCATTGTAGTATAATACTGTACAATACAGTACAAAACAATACATTGCAGTACAATACAGTAGATTACAGTACCATATAGTACAATACAGTACATTGCAGTACAATACAGTATAATTCAGTACAATACAGTATATTACGGTACGATACAGTACAATACAGTACTATACAGTACAATATAGTATAATACGGTACAATACGGTACAATACAGTACATAATAGTGTAATACAGTAAAACATTACAGTACAATGCAATGACGTGCAGTATAGTATAGTATAGTATAGTATAGTATAGTATAGTATAGTATAGTATAGTATAGTATAGTATAGTATAGTATAGTATAGTATAGTATAGTATAGTATAGTATAGTATAGTACAGTACAATACAGTACAGTACAGTATAATATAGTATAGCATAGCATAGCATAGCATAGCATGGCATAACATGGCATGGAATAAGCCATGCCAACAAATAATCTTAGAGTATTTGTACACCTATATTCCGTCAGTCTTTATTTTGTCGTCGCCCATCTTTCCGTCAGTCTCTCTATTGCGACCATCTTTCTGTCAGTCTCTCTATTGTCGCTCATCTTTCCGTCAGTCTCTCTATTGTCGCCCATCTTTCTGTCAGTCTCTCTATTGTCGCCCATCTTTCTCTCAGTCTCTCTATTGTCGCCCATCTTTCTCTCAGTCTCTCTATTGTCGCCCATCTTTCCGTCAGTCTCTCTATTGCGACCATCTTTCTGTCAGTCTCTCTATTGTCGCTCATCTTTACGTCAGTCTCTCTATTGTCGCCCATCTTTCTGTCAGTCTCTCTATTGTCGCCCATCTTTCTGTCAGTCTCTCTATTGTCGCTCATCTTTACATCAGTCTCTCTATTGTCGCCCATCTTTCTGTCAGTCTCTCTATTGTCGCTCATCTTTACATCAGTCTCTCTATTGTCGCCCATCTTTCTGTCAGTCTCTCTATTGTCGCTCATCTTTACGTCAGTCTCTCTATTGTCGCCCATCTTTCTGTCAGTCTCTCTATTGTCGCTCATCTTTACATCAGTCTCTCTATTGTCGCCCATCTTTCTGTCAGTCTCTCTATTGTCGCTCATCTTTACATCAGTCTCTCTATTGTCGCCCATCTTTCTGTCAGTCTCTCTATTGTCGCTCATCTTTACGTCAGTCTCTCTATTGTCGCCCATCTTTCTGTCAGTCTCTCTATTGCGCCCATCTTTCTGTCAGTCTCTCTATTGTCGCTCATCTTTACGTCAGTCTCTCTATTGCCGCTCATATTTCCGTCAGTCTCTCTATTGTCGCTCATCTTTCCGCCAGTCTCTCTATTGTCGCTCATCTTTACATCAGTCTTTCTGTTGCCGCTCATCTTTCCGCCAGTCTCTCTATTGTCGCTCATCTTTCCGTCAGTCTCTCTATTGCCGCTCATCTTTCCGTCAGTCTCTCTATAGCTGTCATACTCCCGTCAGTCTCTCTATTGTCGCTCCTCTTTCCGCCAGTCTCTCTATTGTCGCTCATCTTTCCGTCAGTCTCTCTATTGCGCCCATCTTTCCGTCAGTCTCTCTACTTCTGCTCATCTTTCCGTCAGTCTCTCTATTGGTAAAATCTTTCCGTCAGTCTTTCTATTGCCGATCATCTTTCTGTCAGTGTCTCTATTGCCGCTCATCTTTCTGTCGGTCTCTCTATTGCCGCTCATCTTTCTGTCGGACTCTCTATTGCAGCTCATCTTTCTGTCAGTCTCTCTATTGCCGCTCATCTTTCTGTCAGTCTCTCTATTGCCGCTCATCTTTCTGTCAGTCTCGCTTTTGCCGCTCATCTTTCTGTCAGTCTCTCTTTTGCCGCTCATCTTTCTGTCAGTCTCTCTATTGCCGCTAATCTTTCTGCCAGTCTCTCTATTGCCGCTCATCTTCCTGTCAGTCTCTCTATTGCCGCTCATCTCTCTGTCAGTCTCTCTATTGCCGCTCATCTTTCTGTCAGTCTCAACCGCCTTCCCTTTGAAGTTCACTATTTTATCATTCTTGTGACATTTCTGAAATGATGTTTTTCTTCTCACAATTCTTAAGTTTCTGGGGTAAAAATTATTCCGAATATATTCTGTAGGGGAGATTTAAAAAAAAAAAAATGATAACAAGTTTTTTGTCCATTTCCATTTCTCCCCACTCACCAAAAACTCCGAGAGCACCGAGATCTAATATATCTTTATTGCGAAATATAAAACTTATCTCGAATATTTTTTGATTGTATTTTCATTAGCAGAAAGCTGTTTTGCTTGTGCTCACTCTTGTGGTGCCATTTTTGCGTGACCGGCGTGTTGAGGAAGATTATTCTGGCAGGAAAGTTATTTAATATATTTTGTTAACTTTCTATATTGTAACTAGATCTCAGTGCATATCGAGTGCTTATTTTATATTTATACCGTTTTTTAATGGCGCATGTGAGGTCGATACGTCAAAATTCTTGTGAAGTTCTTTTGTAAAGTCGTAAATTGTGTTTTCTCGCTACTTGATTACCAGCTTTCATCCTCATCATCATGTGTCATGCCGGTTGGCGCAATCGATCATGTCCTTCCACAATCTTCTATCTAAAGTGCTCGTATAAGTTCTATTGTTGACTGTTTTCTATGACATGACACGAAGCTATCCAGTATTTTCTCTCTTTGTCTTCCGTGATCTCTTTTCCATTTATTTTGCCAGTTGTGACTAAATATTCCAACTTTCCACTTCTCATGATGTGCCCAAAAAATGTTAGTTGTTTCTTTCTGGTGTTTTTTTAGAAGCTCCCTTTTTTTGTTGGTTTCTTTGAGAATTTCCTCATTGGTCTTTTTAGCTGGCCATGGAACTTTCAACATTCTTCTGAGAAATCCCATCTCAGTGACCTCTAATCGTCTTTTCATTTGTTTGTGTACTGGCCGTGATTCCCTTCCATAGATCAGAACTGGTTCTATATAGCATCGTTGAACTCTCTTTCTCCCTTCTATAAACATAGATTTGTTGCATAAGATATTTGTCATTTTATGAAATGCTATTTTAGCCTGAGCTATTCTACTTTTTATTACTCTGGTATATCTTCCATTTGATGTTATTATTGTGCCCAAGTATTTGACGCGTGGCACTTGTTTCAGATTTATCCTGCTTATTTTTATGCTGCATGATGTTGATGCCTGTTTCTTTGATATGACCATTAGTTCTGTTTTACGAGAGTAAAAACAAATATTCCCACATTGTGTTGTCATCCTCCCTAGACCAGCAAAAGTGTTTTAAAGTTTGTGAATGTATTTACTGCTGCTGATTCCTGGTTATTTGTTTAACCGATTGAGTTGTATGTCTTACAGTGGAGTGACGTTGTGTGGAGTGATGTTGCGTGGAGTGAAGTTGCATGGAGTGACGTTGCGTGGAGTGACGTTGCGTGGAGTGACGTTGCGTGGAGTGACGGTGCACGGAGTGACGTTGCGTGGAGTGACGTTGCATGGAGTGACGGTGCATGGAGTGACGTTGCGTGGAGTGAAGTTAAGTAGAGTGACGGTGCATGGAGTGACGTTGCATGGAGTGACGTTGCGTGGAGTGAAGTTAAGTAGAGTGACGGTGCATGGAGTGACGTTGCATGGAGTGACGTTGCGTGGAGTGAAGTTAAGTAGAGTGACGGTGCATGGAGTGACGTTGCGTGGAGTGACGTTGAGTAGAGTGACGTTGCATGGCGTGACGTTGCATGTTGTGACGTTGCATGGAGTGACGTTGCGTGGAGTGACGTTGAGTAGAATGACGTTGCATGGCGTGACGTTGCATGTTGTGACGTTGCATGGAGTGACGTTGCGTGGAGTGACGGTGCATGTTGTGACGTTGCATGGAGTGACGTTGCATGGAGTGACGTTGCGTGGAGTGACGTTGCATGTTGTGACGTTGCATGGAGTGACGTTGCGTGGAGTGACGTTGCTTTGGTGACGTTGCATGGTGCGACGTTGCATGGAGTGACGTTGCGTGGAGTGACGTTGCGTGGAGTGACGTTGCATGTTGTGACGTTGCATGGAGTGACGTTGCGTGGAGTGATATTGCGTAGAGTGACGTTGCGTAGAGTGACTTTGCATGGAGTGACGTTGCGTGGACTCACATTGCGTAGAGTGACGTTGCGTAGAGTTTCGTTGCGTGGAGTGACGTTGCGTGGAGTGACGTTGCATGGAGTAACGTTGCGTGGAGTGACGGTGCGTGGATTGGCAGGGGAAGGAATAAGACAATTATTGCGTCCCCTTCTTTTTAGCGTTCATCCGTTAAGTAGGTATGGAGACGTTGTGTCTCTAGTTTACTAACACAACAACGATATCTGTGCCTTTCTGCCCGAGACATCAGTTTTCGACAAGGGTAGATATGCTTTACAATTTTTGTCCCTGAGAAGTGATCATTTTTTGGCATGCTCTTTATGAGCGTTAGCGGCTAAGGGTTTCTAGAGTACGTAAGTGTACACGGAACCTCCTGTTTTTCGTCGTTTTCCGATAGCGCTAGACATCTGACAATCCAGAGACCAGTGGAGGATAAAAGCCAGGCAGAACTAACTAATTTGAAGTGAAATATTCTCATCGGCTGTGGCGAGGTTCGCATCCAGGATATTCCCACGTCTTACCCCCTAAGACCGCCCAGTTCCTCATTGCTTCAACTAAGCTGTTAACTAACAGACAATACTACTTGCTTTTATATTTCGAATTTCTGTATCCCTGAAGGTCATCCACAGTGTTGCAGTATGTATACAAAACAAACACTGCATTTGTTAAATGAAAATATATTAATATATAATAATGAATAATAATCATATGTAATAATTAATAATAATAATACATTTTCCTTTCGTACAGAAAGTGATAAACGTTCCTGATATTATTTACAACAAGTGTAGCATATATATATATATATATATATATATCATCATCATCAAGTACCGGGCCTACTAACGTAGGTGATCATGTCTCTCCACAACATTCGATCTCGAAAGTTATCGTTTCTGCTGTTGACTTTCTGCCAAGTCATTCTCTTAAGCTGTCTGGTATCTTTTCTCTTTGCTTTCCTTTATTTCTAAGTCCCTCAATTGACCAAGTTGTTACAATATATTCCAACTGTTCTCTTCTCATTACATGGCCAAAAAATGGTGATTGTTTCTTCCTAATATTGGAAATTAGCTCTCCTTTTGCTTTGGCCTCGTTCAGAACTTTTTCATTACACTTCTTAGCTGTCCATGGTATTCTCATTATTCTTCTGTAAAACCACATTTCTACGGACTCCAGTGATTTCCTAGTTTGTTGTCCTATTGTCCATGATTCACATCTAAATGTTAAGACTGGCTCTACATAACATTTAAGACTTCTTTTTCTTTTTTCTATTGTCAAAATAGGATTGCACAGTATCTTCATATATATATATATATATATATATATATATATATATATATATATATATATATATATATACATTTACATACATATATATATATATATTTAACCATTGATATATAACCATTCGACAGGAGTAAATAGAGAACAACTGTGGGAGATACAACATAGGGAGTAAGCCAACATCAAACCAACCTAATTAAAAGTCTCTGTATCAACAGCAGCCAGAACAGCAGCAGGTCCATTACACAGACCTCTTAGAAGTTAGATCTGGTGTAAGTCAGGGGTGAGTACAATTTCTCCCTACTTTTTATTACATGCATGAACTATATATAGCCAACCCATCAGAGACAGAGGGGGTCAATGAGCTTCTATTTGCAGGCGATCAGGCGCTAATACAGGGGAAAAATATAAGGCCTGCAAGAACACTTAAACAAACTCAACATTTGGTTATTTGGTTATGGAAGGCCCCGGTATCACTGTAAACGAATTAAAATCCATAATGCTCAACCACCCGTGCCAGCGTAATCATCCGAATTAATATCTCATCTCCCAAACAACGAAAGGTAACTGTAGTCTCCATCGTAGCAGTCTCAGCACACGCCAAACGACAAACTCAACAGCACTGGCACAAACTACAACATGAAAATCAACAACAAAACATAAGTCGCAAAACATAACTTAATATCGCAAAAGAGAAACAGCATCAACATAACTATAGACGACATATAACTAAGACAAGTAGGGAAATTAAAATACCTAGGAAGTTTAGTGACAAACGACAGAAATAAACTCAAGATGCGACAAAGCTTGTCAAATAATTGGATAGGTATCACAAATATTGTCCAACATGGAAATAACTCTAGAAGCACAACGGGCACTTTAAAATATGATCTTCATCCCAACGTTGTGCTACCAATGCCAGCCTTGGATCCTAGATGCAAGAACAATAAGAAAAATAAACTCTACTTAGATGAAATGTGCAAGACAAATGACAGGAAACAGCCTGAGAGATAAGATCTGGATTGAAGAACTGTGAAAAAAAGCTATGAATAACCCCCGCCAAAGAATATATGAAGAAACAACAGATAAAATGGTTTGGTCACATAAAAAAAGAAAAGTAAAGAGCCCCTGTCACGCCACGTGGTGTATAGGGAATATGGTGTTAGTGGCCATAAATTTTAGACACCTTCGGCACATGATTTTTGGGGTAATGTGGTCGGTATTACGCCAGTGCTGCTTTACTTTCCCAGAAAGTAAATCCGGTACCCATTAAAGGCTGGGTGAATCGGAAGCCGTTGGTTGGGATCGACCCCTACATCTTGTCCTTCGTAGTCCAGTTCACTAACCACTGAGCTACCGCGGTCTCCCGGTTTGGCCACATGATGAGGAAAAAAGATCAAATCACAATACACCGAGGTTTCAATAAATGTTCAAAGAACAACATACCACGAACAAACGGATTGACGGAATATTAGAAACACTAGGAAACAAAACAGCAGCAGAGGTGAAAAGAAGAGCAAAAGACCGCAAATTCCACGCCCCTAGACGCTGAAAGGCTAATGAGGAAGGATAGAAGAATTATATATATATATATATGGCACATAATGAATGAATATATATATATATATATATATATATATATCGTCATGTGCAATAATGTTGGCGTAGGCGATCATGTCCCTCCACAATCTTCTATCTACAGTGCATCGTATCAGTTCTGTTGTTGTCTGTTTTCCACGTCATGACACCAAGCTATCCAGTATTCTCTCTCTTTGTCGTCCGCGATCTCTCTTTCCTTTTATTTTGCCAGTTGTAACCAAGTATTCCAACTTTACTCTTCTCATGATGTGCCCGAAAAATGTTGATTGCTTCTTTCTGATGTTTTTTAAGAGCTCCCTTTTTGTGTTGGCCTCTTTGAGAACTTCCTCATTGGTCCTTTTAGCTGTCCAGGGAACTTTCAACATTCTTCTGCAACATTCTTCTGCAACATTCTTCATATATATATATATATATATATATATATATATATATATATATATATATATATATATATACGCGCGCGAGAGAAGAGTAAGAAAGAAAGAGATAGATAGTGAGAGAGAGAATAGGTTCCAAGTAGCTAATTTGTATAGAAGTGCGTGTGTGATTAATAAACTGTATAGATTGTTGGCTGAAACATTTGTATGCTTATCATTTGGCCATCTGTCGAACGATTTATGTGCTTTTCTTTGTTGCAGGAAGTCACTTTTTATGTAAAACATTGACAGTATGCAGTCATGTATGATAATTTATATTGTTCACATATGAATTGATTGCTAGAAATATTGATATATGTAAGTGCAGATGTGTTAGTTTATAAATGTAAATGTACCTTTACCTCCTAAACTGCCAGGAATTCAAAGTCAGTTGTATACCAGCAAGACAGGTTATAAGTCATCGTGTGCAATATTAATTTTACACTGTTGTGATTCATCTTATCATGTATTAATATATTCGTGTGTTATATTATAAATCGAATATATATATATATATATATATATATGTATGTATATATGCATTCTATATACATATATATGTATGTGTACGTAATGTATTAAAATTGTTGCAGCGGAAGTGGGAATCGAACCCGATCTGTTATCGGCATTAGACTAGTTGAATTAAACCGACTATACAGTCAAAGCTCCCATCTACAAAATATCCCGGCACGTTACTGAAATTAGTTTCATTTTCATGTAAAGTACGATTATGTGAAATTTGATGGAGCTTAGATCCAATATGTTGAATAACATCTTGCTGTTGTAATAAATTCCTGCACTCTTACATATATACTTTTAATTTAGAAAATCGGGATAAAAACAACATGATAATAAGTTTAATTTTTGTCATTTCCGGTACACTGTAAATACTAACGTAATTCATCCAGTCCTTCGCTTATTTCATGTAACGGGCATATTTAACAACAATTACAAACACAAATAAACAAGCACAGAAACACGCTGTAATGATAATGAGTGCATAACTGGACAAGTGGCCATATTAGTAATTTCGACCATTAATTTGGTGTTGGGTAATGGTGACAGTCAACTTCTTGTAAATGTTGACAGGGAATCATATGTCAATCAAGTTGTTTAATTTAGTCGACGGATCATCCTCACTGCACATCGAAGATGTCCTAAAGTGCTCATATCTCCTCCTCGATATGTCCCCTCAGTGTGTGGGGACACTCCAGTTCTGTGTTTATTTGTTATTCCTCTGTTTCCTCGCGCAGCGCTCCTTCACGGCATCCCCAATGTTGACCTGATATTTGTGCAGTCTGAACATGATTGATTGTACATTCATGATCATATTTGGATTTGAAAATATTTTGCAGTAAACTTAACCGTTCTATGCCACTGTAAATAGAGATAGGGAGGGTTTTTTTTTGGGGGGGGGGGTGGGGGGGGGGGGGGGTAGAAGAGGTTCTCTCATGCTGGTACTACCTTCCTATACTCAATGAGACACATTCTATTTTGTTTTATCAGATTGATCAACTAGAAAGAGTTAGGAAAGGATCGAACTTTGATCACTGTTATCGAATATTTTCTTCATTCTCTTTTTATTGAAACATCTCTTATTTTTAATGAAACATCTCACTTTTAAAATGTTCATTACCCTTTTCTTTATTACACCTCTCCCACCGCTACTTTTTACAATATCCTTTTTCATGATGGTTTCGTTCACTCTTGAGTATCGCTGATAACCGCGTTGTTAACAATCACCAGAGCAGGGTCGGATATGGCTGAAGATTCCAGTACGAGCCTATGTGTCTGCTACAATGAGGGCATGGATGTATTGAGTGTTCACCTGTTGTGACGAAGAATGTGTTACTTTAATTGGCGAATTGATTGCTTCTGTTCGGCACCATACATTCGTTTTTTTCTGTCATAGACTGCCAGCAATCTTGCATTGTCGCGAATAACAACTAGCAGTAGTTACTGTGCTAGCATCAAGATTAATGCTACATTTTTCACTGAAATCTTTGGTGTTGCGCCTTTATCTTTATCCACCGTGTGATGTTATGTCGTTGTGCTGTTGACCAAATGATAGTTTCATTGGTATCCGTTGATCTAGCACACGAACCACATATGCAGCCCATCCCATCTGAGATCTATATATCAAGAAGTGTATCATTGTCATGGCAGATAGCGCTAGCAAATATATGTCCAGCCTATCTTTAGGAATTTCAATAGCCAGCAGGACACACAGAAGTGTTTTACTGTTCCAACATGGCGCTTGTACACAGTCAAGGTTTCGCTTATACATACAAGAGTAGACAGAACAACTGCAAAGTAAACATTTAATTTTGGTTCGGAGCTTGATGCCACGCCTGTCCCAGACTTTGCTGAGAGTTTCCCCAATGTAGCACTTGTGTGCAAACTTCTCAGTCAGCTCGCTGCCAATTTTAATTGCTTGAGAGTGAGTGAGAATGGAGAAAGAGCGAGATAGATTGAGAGAAAGTTTTCGAATGTGGGAATTCTAAAGAATAAAATACAATGGGAGCCTGTTTCTTTCCCTGTTCTAGTCCTTCTTCTACAATACGCCTCTAATACTCCGCAGAAAAGTAATTATAATATAATACATAATACTGTAGTATTTACTAGGCCACAGTATTTTGAAAATGATGGGACCAGTGCACTATTCTGATGATAACGTGTTCCCTTTTTCAGGGAGCCTGGTACTTATCCCATTTCTCTCCCGGGCTTAGTCAGAAATTGTACTCACATCATTATATAATAACTCTAACGAATTAAGAATTACATTACTGTCAAGTAAGGAACTAATAACTACATTATTTTGATCATCAATACATTTTTGGGTAATATCGGTAATAAACCAGGTCGTCTTTTATTGGGAGAAAACTCTGGAACCAATTTAACGCTGGGTGCTAGAAGAGGTAATACCAGTGACTAAAAGAATCAACAAAAAGAGGACAAATCTGTAACATATGCAACGCGTCAAATATTTGGGTACAATAATAACATCAGAAGAAAAATGTACCACAGAAATAAAAAGCCAAAATAGCATTTCAGAAATTGAAAAATCTCTGATGCAACAAGTCTATGTCAATAGAGAAAGAGAGTTCACCGGTGCTATATAAAGCCATTCTGACCTATGGAGGACAAATCGTGGACAGAAGACAAACAAATTAAAAGCCATTTAGAAGCCACAGAAATGGGAGTTCTCAGAAGAATAGTGAAGTTTCTGGACAGCTAAAAAGACAAATATGGACATTGTCAATGAGGCCAACACAAAAAGAGAGCCCCTAAAAACATCAGAAAGAAACAATCAACATTTTTCGGGCATATCATGAGAAGAGGAAAGTTGGAATACTTGGTTATAACTGGCAAAATATAGGGAAAGAGAGGTCACGAACGACAAAGACAGAAAACACTAGATAGTTTTGTGTCGTGGCATAGAAAACAGTCAACAACACAATTGATACGATTCACTGTTAAGAGCGAATTGTTGAAGGACATGATCGCCTACGCCAACCTGTATGGCACATGACGATGTTAGTAGAAGCCGGTGTCCACAACAGACAAGTACACCAACAACTGCAGCACCGCTCTCCCGCAGCTTATCTATAATGTATAAGTCATATGGCTATTGATCACTGAAACTGGTATTTGTTTACAAACTTCTAAAAGATTTCTCATTCTGGTTATCTGATTTTTTTTATTTTTTGGGTAGGGGAGGTGGAAAGAGGGGATGTCAGTGACAGCAATCTTCCCATAATTATACTATTTGTCTGCATTATTATCACTATTAAATATCATATACTAATTTGTCTGCATTATTATCACTATTAAATATCATATACTAATTTGTCTGCATTCCTATCACTATTAAATATCATATACTAATTTGTCTGCATTACTATCACTATTAAATATCATATAGTTTACAGTTTACTCACAGTCATGTACTGAGTCTTCCACACCGTCCTAAAGTTGTCAAGTTAATAAATGCATTTCGTAAATATTCAGTTTATGTGTAGAAGTCTTAATTCTCCTGAAAATTTATTCCGTTTTTATTCCCTTTAAAATTGTAATCTTTAGTCCACTAAGGTTCTGTCCACTAGGTATACACTTTTTCCCCCTTACATAATGTCTTTTCTCTTTTTCTCAATTACTTTTTTAACTCTCATTATCTCAGTTTCTTTCTCGCTCACTTTTTTTTATTTCCACGAAATTCTTAACCACAAGCATCCCAGTCAACTGAAGCAGGTTGAAACAGTAGCACTAATCCCGCAATTAGACATAAATATAGACGAAACCACCATCACATGAATTGAATTAGTAGTGAAACACATGGTTAATAGAAGCCGCATAAGCTCAGCGGTTACTGAACTAGACTACTTAGGACAAGAGGTCGGGTTCGATCCTGATCGAAAGTTTCCAGGTTCACCCAGCCTTAAATTGGTACCGAATTTTTTTTCTAGGAAATTAAAGCGGCACGGACGTAATACTGATCACATTACTCCAAAAATCATGTGTCGAAGGTCTTTAAAAATTATGGTAACTAACACCATATACCTTATACACCACTTGGCGTAACGGGGCTCTTTACTTTTTAACTTTTTACATGGTTAATAAAAAGGCCTCTGACGTAGATAAAATAATCACGGAGATGCTGAAGTCATTTAATACACAAAACTTATCCCCCGAAAAAAAAAAACAGTTATTGAATAGAATTTGGGTTGAAGAAAAAGCAATGTATCACAGATAATACAAATAAGCGAAGAACAAGCATAGTTCAGAAAGGGGAGACGCTGTCTTGATCCAAATATTCACGCTAAAAATTATACTAGAAAATACTGAAAAAATAACTACCATTAATCTGTACTTTTATCGATTAAAAAGAATAAACAAAGCATTTGACAGCATATATAGATTGTCCTTGTGAAATATCTTGAAACATTACGGAATACCACAAAAAATTGTCACACCAGAAAGATGTACATGACGGCTATACTTGAGCAGTTCGTACAGAAGAGGTAATGAGTGATTGGTTACAAAGCGAAACACGAGTAATACAGCGATGTATACCATCACCTTTGCTATTTGTAAATATCATTGATTACATAATGAATAAATGTTGCAAAGGTAATGGCATTAAATGATGCAACATAATTTACCCGGAAGTTGTTTATTTTTCAGATGACATGGTGCTCCTATGTGACAATATCAACATAATGTAAAATATCACAGATATGCTGGCATCCATGGAGGATAAAATATAACCTGAAATCAATAGGGATAAAACAAACATAATTTTTTTAAAATGTACACCAGAGGGCAATATTCATCTAAATCTTCAGGCATTTGAAAAATTAGACCCTATACATATCTTGGTAGTAATATGGATCAAGAAGGTGAAATAAAGAAAGAGATCAAAAGCAGGACAGCAAAAACAGACAGCAGATAATTGTAAAAGCCTAGACAAAATATGGAAATAAAAAATACTAAGCAAGAAAATTAAACTTAGAATATTTAACTTAATTGTATTATAGTTTTGAATATTCAACTTAATTGTATTATAGTTTTGAATATTCAACTTAATTGTATTATAGTTTTGAATATTCAACTTAATTGTATTATAGTTTTGAATATTCAACTCGAATGTATTATCAACCATTATCTACGCATGTGGAAGCTGGAAAAGGGAAAAAAGTGAGAACAACTTTAAACGCTTTAGAAGACAATGCCTAAAAAGAACATTCTGTGTACAATGGAATGCATTCAAGACAAAAATAGAGATAAGAGAAATGTCCTTGCAACCAATGATCTCATCTATAAATAGGAAGAAAAGATCGACAGATGTCGGACATGTCGGGGGGCATTGAGAAGAGAAAATAATTTCAAAACAGGCCCTTCTATGAGCAACATCAGCATTCTGAAAAAGAGGAATACCTAGAGAGACAATGAAAAGAACACTTATAAGAGAAGCAGAGTTGACAGGCATAGATTCATTAGATAAGATCGAACGTCTCGCCCAGAACAAAGATGGACGACAAGAAACACTAAAGCCCTGCGCGACGTCTAGCGGGGATGGAAGGATCGAGAATCAATCTGCCTCTTTTATCATTTTCAGTTCTCTCTCTCTCTCTTTTTTTCTCACTTTTTTTTCTCCCTCTCTCTCTCTCTGTTGTTTTTATACCGCCTTTCTTTATTTTTGTTTCTCCTTAATTGTCTTTCATTTACTTTTCTCTCACCCCTCTAAAAGTGTGGAAGCAGTGAAGTAGTGCTGTGTTTGCTTTCCAACTCAAGGTCCATGTAGTCTTGGAGAAAGCCATGGTAGACCAGAGGTAAAACGTTCTCTTGTCAAGAAGGTCACAGTCGATTCACAGGGGCGACAATTTTTCTCATCGAACACATAATCTCTGCAAGGCTTTGCTCTTCCCAGTCTCTGAGTAGCGTGATCCGATGTCTAGCTCTGTCGGACAAAGGCGGAAAGCAAGAAATCCCGAGTGCATTTTCCGCACGTTGAGGAACACTTGACTGTTACAAGTCGGAAAGAGGTGACCAGTCGGCTTCTGCCTCGCTAATAGATAGGACAGGTATCTTCTGCTCTTCTTTAGCATTCACTCAACGATAGTATCGCTTTTTATCTCTCGCCTGTCGCTAGCTAAGCGTCGCTAGTTTACAAAATGCAGCGATATCTGCGCCTTTCGGTCCGACACATCCATCTTCGGTATGACTTTTTTGGGTACCGTGTGGCCTTTCATCTTGTTCCCCACTCATAAGACTAACTACTTAGCCTTTTTTGAGGGGCTGCCTCTGATAACTAGAGTAGGGTGTGTATCATCTATGTGGTTCGTCGATCTTGAAGCATATACTCAACTATGAACCTCTGATTCACTTCAACCCAAGTGCAGGTGGGCATCCTGACTCCCGTAGGGCATACAGGATAAGAGGATATGATATGGGTGTTGGTTGTTCTATCCTTTCCGACTGTAAGTTTTTCTTTCCTCTTGCCTCAGATAAGTGGTCTCTTCTAGTTACGTTGCTGCACAGTAGTAAGATATGAAAGAAATTTACTATTATAACTTGTTATGTCTCACCCATCCACCTGCCTGCCTCTCTATCTATATGTCATTCTGTATGTTTATTCTAATGTTCATTTAAGTCGAACACAAATGTGAAGCAATATGGTCACCATCATGGTGCAGTTCTCACCGTTCAAGCATGATAACAGTTTATACAGATTGTATGTTCCCTCGTGATAACAGTTTATACAGATTGTATGTTCTCGCGTGATAACAGTTTATACAGATTGTATGTTCCTGCGCGATAACAGTTTATACAGATTGTATGTTCCCTCGTGATAACAGTTTATAGAGATTGTATGTTCTCGCGTGATAACAGTTTATACTGATTGTATGTTCCTGCGCGATAACAGTTTATACAGATTGTATGTTCCTACGCGATAACAGTTTATACTGATTGTATGTTCCTGCGTGATAACAGTTTATACTGATTGTATGTTCCTGCGTGATAACAGTTTATACTGATTGTATGTTCCTGCGTGATAACAGTTTATACTGATTGTGTGTTCCTGCGCGATAACAGTTTATACTGATTGTATGTTCCTGCGTGATAACAGTTTATACTGATTGTATGTTCTCTCGATGAGAGAAGACCGCTATTTTTTTTGTTTTGGATTTTAAAAAAATGAAAATAAACCAGTCTTTGTTAACGTGTACACGCTCTAGTTTGTTAATTACTTTCCACAATGGCTTATCTGTTGTCCCATTCACTTATATGCCCCAGAGCATGCATGGGATTGTTATGTCTGTTATTGATTATTATAAACTGTTCATAAAGTACATACACTGAGCACGTTTATGTGGCCTGCATTATGCAGTACCAAACAAATACACACGCCCGTATGAGTTACACAGTTGAATGCATTGTTTTTCCTTTTTTGGGGAAATAAGATACATTATTATTATTATTATATACCAGTCGACATAGAAAGGCAAACGATGACGGACAGTAGAAGATTATTGGTAAGCAACTGCTCTTATAGTTTATTTGGCCAATGATGGAATGGTAAGCGCAGGTCCAGCTGCAGAGTGAACATGGCAGCTCTGTGGCAAGGGTCTCGCCTCACTGAGTTTCAGCTTGTCAAAGTGAGAGAGATTAAGGAAAATAAGAGTCACGAGAAACAGATAACAATTAAGTTTACCCAGAAAATATACAGAGGAGAGACGAACTGAGAATCAGTTAGAACATGGATGGACAGGAAGATGAATACATCGAGTGAGTTAGAGCAAGAAAAGTTGAGTTTATTTCGAAGAATAGTTGGAGCGAGATCATGGAAGTAGATGTTCAGTTGATTTTAGGTCATGTAAGCTGAGTAGATTTGAAGCTGAAAGAGAATCTACTGAAAGGTAGGAAAATGTTTAACGATAAAGCGTTTTGTAGATTACAAAAAAGAAAATAGGGAAGGTAAATTGTAGCAACTAGGAGTTATCAGTTGATAATACATTAAGGACGTGGCAACAATAAAGATGTCCTGATGAGACGAACACTGACAAATTAGCAGAGGCCAGGGATTAGTCAAATAGCTATATTTGTTTGTAGGTGTGATTTCATTTGTATTCGAGGAATTAACAACTTTTAGGTCTCAAGTATAAGGTATTTGGTAATGGTCAAGTACTCGGTTGTCAACACCAGCTCTACTACATAAGTAGAATTATCGTGTGTAGATTTTTTACATAGAGAAAACAGTAACCAAAAAGTGCTTTCAGTAATGTTGTGAAACACAATATGCTCAATCACACTTGATTTACTATAATACAGCAGATAAAGAGCATCCATTGCACAAAGAGCTCAACACAGTGAAAGGTGTCATGCTAAAAAGAGGTACATCATCGATGGGACGAGCAGAAGATGTCATCAAACAGATCTGTTGGGCTAACTAATATCAACTGGCGAAGAGTGGATACCGATGCGTACGTATTCAGGGGCACATTATCATGTACTCGACACGAAATGTAGGGAGCACAACTCAGTCGTGGTCAATATGGAGGTCAAAGGTTTCATCTGAGATAACACCGATGAGGAAGATACAGATCTATAAGGACGGATTCGTGACACGACACAAAAGGAGTGCATGGGAATTTACGGCACGCTCGGTAGACAGAATAGTAAAAAAGGACAGTGGTTCATACGTTATGACCACGGGTAGCATGACGATGGAGGTGATGGCAGTGACCAAGGCATTCATCTGGTTAGGTTCACAAGACTACACCCACGCCTGCATACTAATTAATTCGATGAGTATAATAAGAAAAGTGGAATTGGGCTCCGTATGTAAGCAATGTGTAGAGTCATTGCAGAAGTCAAAAATATGTAGAGTCACCTATGTCTACGTCCCTGGACATGTGGATGACGGAGAAGTGAAAAAGCGGACATGTTGGCTAGCTGTGCTGTCGTTGAAAACGGTCAACCTATGGATCGGGCAGACGTCATCAATGCCTTCCGAGATGTGGAAAGGACACAGGACCTCGACAACCATGAGTCCACGTCACTCCTGCGCACGAAAGAGGGGGAGTTAAGATGGGTACAGCCAGAAATGAGAAACTTAGTGTGCGTATAAAAGGACTTATCAACCAACACAATAATGGAGTCGTCAGTCGCTGGACACTGCGGGACTTGCTGAGGAGGGGGTCTGAGCACCTATGGACATGTTCGGAGCGCAGTGATGATGGCCCACAAATAACTCAACAGATTTACACTGAATTATGGTATAGAACATTCATGACAAATATATCAGAGTTTATGTGACGTTGAGGAGGTGTTCGTATACTGCGACGAGCTGTATTGTCATTGTTTATAAGTATGCGTATACTTGTATTGTTATAGTTATAATTATAGTTAGTCGAAGGCCCCGGTATCACTGCAAACGAATGAAAATCCATAATTGCTCAACCGCCCTGCCAGTGGAATCATCCGAGCTAAAACTAATTTTATCGAATATCCGAACAAATAAAGGTAGTTGCAGCGCCCATCATAGCAGACACAGCACACGTCAAAAGACGTAAAGCGTATCAGCACCGGAAAGAAAACTCGGCTGAACTGTATGCTTTTATAAATCCTAGGTCATTAAAAAAATAAAAATTCTGATGGAATTTTAGAACACTTGAAATGGATATTAATTGGGTTCCCAGCTAGGTAGAATCGTGCATGAGCTAATAGCAGGCAGTGTCTTATAGCTGAGTACTGGAATCATAGTCAGTGAACCAGAGCTGACGAAGTTCCTATTTCATCTTTGAGGAACAAGGTTCTCTATTTGACCAAATGAATCGAAATTGAAAAAAAGGTAGACAAATTTAATTATTAAGACATGTCGTGATGATGTGTCTTGTCTCGAAGTGCTCAAAATAATTCAGTTTTGTTGTAATTTGTGAAAAAAACGCAATAAATTCAATTTCTAGGGTCAGCATTTGCTATGGTGGAACAAGAATTAGTAGTGGTAGTAGTAAATGTAATATTTGTATTAACAGTAGTCGTAGCAGCAACAGTAAAAGCAATAACTTTGTATTGCTCTTCTTGTTGAAGTATACTTGCCGTTCTGTTACAACTTCATTTGAACAAACCGTACAGTTGAATCTAAATACTTGCTGTTTTGTTACATATTTATATCATACAAATCTTGTATCTGAGTCTATATATCCAGGCCCGTCTCTTAAGTAGATTATTAAGATACTTGCCGCTGTGTTCTAGTCTGGTTTTTCGCGAATTTGAAAGTTAAATATCAACAGATTCTAGTTTTTTATTGTTAAAATCTAATAAACTTTTCAATATCGGATTTAATTAACTGGCTTCGGCGGAACTGACTGGCATGATTTAGTGAACTAATTAATGTCATTAAATTCACACTACTATATACATTTTATTCATAATTAAAACGTTGCACAATACAAACGGAAAATACAGAAATATTTTGTACAATGTAGAACATAAGAATAATATGAAGAGGACAAAATAATATTTCGGTAACTGATACTTTCAGAAGTCACAGAGAGAAGATGGTCCCGAATGAAAGATTTGTTAAAGAAATGCAGTGGGAGATAAACTGTGATGAATTATTTAATTTTTTGTTGAAGATTAAATGAATGACGACAACTTTTTTTTATGAAAAGGTGAATGCAGTACTCGTGGCTTGAACATTTAAAACCATGAAAGGGTCCGTTGGGCGTTACGTGCACAGTAAGCAGGAATTAAAGAGCACTCCACGTTCTTGACTGCGAGACTCTGGCATTCAGTCAGAGACAACTTGGCGCTCTGCTGGTCTCACGTGTATTCACCTTCCCTGATTACCGCACTTACATGCACAAATGTCAACTGCTGGAGTAGAGCACTAGGTTAGATACTGTGCCACCAGACTCAATGGTTACACTCAAATGCTTGATAGAGACTATCGAGAGGCTCTCGTTCTGGGCTCCTCTGCTAACATTTATAGACTTGTATCTACCACAGGGACACGTTATCGCTCACGATACAGATAGCCAAACTGGTGTTTTCTGCTGCGTGCACCGCATGAAAAGAAAAAGACAGATACCACATATAAGTAGCTGTACCGCCAGTCTATTCATCCATTGGTTTATCTTGACAACCCAAACGTGTTGTGGAAAAAAGAAATGAAAACCACACGAAGACGGGACAAAACAAGTCAAGGTAAAATAATGAAACAAATCAGTTTTGTTGGATAAGACAAAACTAAAACAAGCACAACTATAAACTTTTGTTTAGTAAGACAAGACTATACAAAGCACAATTTTCGTCTTTGTTAGATAAGACAAGACTATAAAAAGCACAATTTTCATCATTGTTGGATAAGGCAAAACTAAATAAAGCACAACTTTCAACTTTGTTGGATAAGACAAAACTAAAACAAGCACAACTATAAACTTTTGTTTAGTAAGACAAGACTATAAAAAGCACAATTTTCATCATTGTTGGATAAGACAAAACTATATAAAGCACCATTTTTTTCTTTGTTGTATAAGACAAGACTATAGAATGAACGCACAATTTTTATCTTTGTTGGATAAGACAAAAATATACCAAAGCAATATTTCTAGTTTTGTTAGATAAGACAAGACTATACAAAGCACAATTTCCATCATTGTTGGCTATGACAAGACTATACAAAACACAGTTTTCAGTTTTGTTGGATAAGACAGTTAGTTTATTTAGTCCTGTCGTGAAAAGTAAAGCTGAAATAATCTTCACTCGTACTTTCCATCATTTCTTATATTAAAGTGTGTATCTATTCAAACCTACCTGTTAATATTATACTTCTCAGCTTGATGTATATTAATACAAATGTTTAAATGTAATTATATTACTTCATTTGTTTATCTTTTTGTCCCTTTAATGAGTCATAGTGTTTCTCAAATCTCAGATCTAACATATTATGTAATTGCAACATTTCCACGTTTGTATCTTCTCGATTGTGAAGACATGGTCATGTTAATCAATTTCTTTTTTGATTCTCTCTTGGGAAAATCCAGCATCTTACGTTAACTCAAGTGGTTGCATTTGTCGTGGCAGCTCTCCATCATAACAATTATCATCACACAAATCAATGTGTCTGTCAAAAAATGAGCTTAAAGGTGAAAACAACATCACACTGCTGGAAAGTGTGGCTGAACACACAATGCCGTTTAAGAGCGGTAGATTTAAGAAGTGAATTTCACGAAATTCATATTTTCAGGTATGTGCGTAATCTTCCTATAAAAGTAAACACAATATGTCTCAAATCATGAAGATTAGAGAATGGTAAAGAGAACATACATAAAAGGCTTATATGATGACTGCCATTTTGATTTTGTGTCAAATCCAGCATCGCTAGTTTGATGTACATATCTTATTATAGCTGGCAGAGACAGGCACAAATACATGGAGTGTCTGTCGCTACGGAACTCATTTCTTCAATGGATTTACCAAAAGAACACTCGCTCCTCCAGATTATATTAACACATGTTTCAACTATTCTGTATGAGCTTGGTATCGAAACAATTAAAACACACAAACACAAACTACAGTCATATTTCTTTTCATTTCTCGAACATGCAATGAACCTGCTCCTGTTCAAATAGTGTTTAAATATGTTCATTTGTGTTAGAATTATTTAGAAAATTCCGAGGTTTGTAGCTAATGAGTAAAAAAAAAAAGTAAAGTACCCCCATCACGCCAAGTGGCGTATAGGGAATATGGTGTTAGTGACCATACATTTTACAGACTTTCGGCACGTGATTTTTGGGGTAATGTAGTCGATATTACGCCCGTGCCGCTTTACTTTCCCAGAAAAAAATCCGGTACCCATTAAAGGCTGGGTGAACCGGAAGCCGTCGATTGGGATCGAACCCTACCTCCTGTCCTTTGTAGTCCGGTTCACTAACCACTGAGCGTGTAGTTAATGAGACAGCCTGTAAAACAGCTTCGTGCTAGTCCACTGTAAAGCTGGATGAAAGGTAGAAAACTAATACAATTGTATATAGTAGCTTGACTTAATAGACGACAATTAAGTAAAGCTATTTTACACAATGTATTATTTATTTTGCCATAAACTAATTGCATTTATTTTTAGAGAAATCGCCAGTCAACCACTACTATATTCAGTAATCAAGAAAAGGCGAGGGCCATACGTTGGGCATGTTGTAAGGAGGGATAAAACCCGAATAACAAAGCAAGCCCTCATGTGAGAAGGGACAAGTAAGAGAAAAAAAGAGGCCGACCCCGAGAGACACTGAGAAGACCATTGATCAGAGAGGCAAGAGCAGCAGGAATTGGCTCCCTCAATGAGATAGTTACTTAAACAGAACAAAGACAAATGGCGAGATTTGATAAAAGATCTTTACAAGGATTGAAAACTGTTAGAATAACAATTTAGATAAGTGAACGAGTATCTGGGTCTATGGCCCTATGAGCCGGCTACGACTCGAAAAGTCAATAGATAGATACTAATTGACAGAATAGTTTTATTGAAACTTAAGAAAATCCCTCAGGTGTCCTGTCTCTATGAACCTACTTGTTACAGAAGCTCTTCGGTTGCCAAATATAAATCAAACGAGTCATGATTTCAGATTTCTTAACTTAAATACGTCATATTTTTCTCATCAAACGCTTTAATGTAGAGTCACTGAGAGAACTGTATCGGTCTATCAGTTAAAAGTGAAATCACTACAGCAGTTATCGATGCAAAGCCAGAGAACAAATAGGCAAGGCTGGTTGAAAGAACATGTTTTGTATCAATCAAGATAGACCTATAGGTTACGGGATCGTTCTAAAGAAATGACACAAAGTATACAATCGAAAGATTCCCAATAGCTCGCTATTTATACCAACTTTGATTCATCTTACCCATAGCGGAATTCTCATTCTAATTTGTCTCTATCCTATACTCTCCTATTATCACTTAACACCTTCTCACTACATATTATCATAATTGTCATTTCTTTCTGCCTCTCCTTATTTCTCAGCGCGCTTTCTGTACTATCCCTTGCTGTTTCATTTTCTTACGCTTTCTCTAATATCTCCTTATCTCTCACTTTCCTCTCATCTCTCCCTCACATTCTGTCTCTTTTTCTCCGTCTTACAGACTCATTCTCTGTCCGCTATTGCCTTCTCACATGTGTTTAATTATTATCCTCTATTCTCTATTCTTTGCCACGCTCTTTTCATCTAAATTTTCCATCTCGTTTTTCCATCTCATACTTTCTAGTGTACATTCGCTATCCTTCACTCACCTGTCTCCCTCCCTCTAGTTCCTTCACACTATATATGCCAATCTCATATACCTCTCTGCTACCCTCTCTTGCTATTTCTATTTGTCCCTCTACACGAACTTGCTCTATCTATCTATCTATCTAATCTATCTATCTATCTATCTATCTATCTATCTATCTATCTATCTATCTATCTATCTATCTATCTATCTATCTATCTATCTATCTATCTATCTATCTATCTATCTATCTATCTATCTATCTATCTATCTATCTATCTATCTATCTATCTATCTATCTATCTATCTATCTATCTATCATCTATCATCCATCCATCCATCCATCCATCCATCCATCCATCCATCCATCCATCCATCCATCCATCCATCCATCCATCCATCCATCCATCCATCCATCCATCTATCTATCTATCTATCTATCTATCTATCTATCTATCTATCTATCTATCTATCTATCTATCTATCTATCTATCTATCTATCTATCTATCTATCTATCTATCTATCTATCTATCTATCTATCTATCTATCTATCTATCTATCTATCTATCTATCTATCTATCTATCTATCTATCTATCTATCTATCTATCTATCTATCTATCTATCTATCTATCTATCTATCTATCTATCTATCTATCTCTAAGAGCTTATCGAACTCTAAATCTCTAACCTCCGTTATTCTCTTTCTCTCTATTCCCTTTCTTATTTTCTGCTGCTCGCTCATTTCCTCTCTTTTTGTCTCTCTCTTTTTCGTTGTTTAGTCTCACTCGACAAGTCTCTTTTTCTGCTAGTCCCTCACCCAATCTCACTATTTCCTTCTTTCCCTCAACCTCTATTTTACCTTAACTTTCACACTAATTCTTTCTAATTCTACCCTTCCGCCCGTTTCTCTCTTCATTTCTTGTTATTTCTCTCCGCTGTTGTTTGTCATTGATACTTGATTGCCTTGATATTTTGTTAATGTTAGAAGTATCATATTACACAATTTGTTACGACGTACATTTTACATTTTATTTTATTGAAATATGCGGTGAAAAGTGATAATTTCAAACCAGAGAAAAATGTCAAACAAGTCAATATTTTATTGTTTCTTATAGTCATTAGTCAAGATATCATTAACACAAATACAAATTAAGCTAGAAATAAGAATTTACTTATAATGTAACAGAATGAAGACACTTCCACAAAATATCACTTTTGAAGTTGAGAGGAATATATTCTCAGAGTGTCTTTATCTATACAATGTGCAACATTTGAAGGATTACATTTTTAATGCCACGCTATTGCTAATACGAAAACCCACCTCTTTTAATCTTCGCGCTCTTGTAGTCTCAGTATAACCTTTGTTCTTTCTCTCAATTCTATTTCAACTTCCATCTCTATTTATCTGTCTGTCTGTCTGTCAGACTGTTATGTGTTTACCTAATATTTCATTCCTCTGTTTTAATTGAACCATTCATGAAATTGGTTCAATGTTGTTGGTCTTTGTTTTAGGAAGTCTCCTTGTTGGTGCGTCCGATTGCCCAGCCAAAAAAAAAACAGAGCACTTAGAATACATGACGGTGTATTAGTCAGCAGCAATTAGGTAAGTTTAGTTACATGGTGTTACTATAGTGCAACTTTATAGAATTACAGAGTGAACCACTTTCTACAGAACCCGGCATTTCATATATATATATATATATATATATATATATATCCCCCCACCTTTGTTTGGATGTAAATAGTTCCAACACATTTTATGATTTCTAAATTCATGAAAATGAAATAAGTTCACTTCACATTTCATTGTAATAAAAAATATTAATAATCTTTTCAAAACATATTACCATGGCTCACGACAAGACCAGAGGGATAAAGACAATTCTAAAAAAAAGAAGAAAAAAAATGGTATGGTGACAGCTTTACGTAGTAATGGACAAAACAAAAGTCGATGTTTCGGCCAAGTAGACATTCAGCTGGTTCAAGAAACAAAAACACACACATATATATATATATATATAAGGACATATAAACAAATCTAACTACATAGCGATAATATGCTAGATACTCGAGAAATAAAATAAAAAAGGGTCACTTCCCCGTGTTTCAGAGGGATAAAGGCCGCTTGGTCAAAGCAGTTGCCAGGACTCGGGATTTTTTTTTTTGCCCGATAGAAAAACATCCTCTCTGTCTACCGCGGGTTTCAAACACCGTATGTCGGCTTTTCAACCAGCGAAACAGTGGATTTCGCCTCACTAAACTCGCGCCTCTTTCTTTGTAATCATTATCAAGTACCGGGCCTGCTGGCGTTGGGGATCATGTCTCTCCACAACTTTCGATCTCAGCAGCTGTTTATCATTTCTGTTGTTGACCTTCTGCCAAGGCATTCTCTTAAGCTGTCTGTTATTTTTTCTCTTTGCTTCCCTCAATCTCTTTGTCCCTCAATTTTTCCAGTTGTTACAATATATTCCAGTTGTTCTCTTCTCATTACATGGCCAAAAAATGATGATTGTTTCTTCCTAATATTGGAAATTAGCTCTCTATTTGCTTTTACCTCTCTCAGAACATCTTCATTACTCTTCTTAGCTGTCCTTGGTATTCTCAACATTCTTCTGTAAAACTACATTTCTACAGACTCCAGTAATTCTTTGTACAGGGGAGGTCAAAAAGTAATGCACACCAATTTTTTTCTCGGAAACTATTCGGGCAAAATGTGTGAAATTTTCACAGATTGTAGCTGAACATCCCCTTTACACTACCTATTTTTCAACATAATCTCCGTCCAAGCGTATTGCCTTACGCCAACGCGAAACTAGGTCATGAATGCCTCGTTTGTACCAAGTTTTGTCCTGCTCGCGTAGCCATTTTTTAACTGCACGGATCACATCCTCATCATTGTCAAAGTGTGTCCCACGCAGGCATTTTTTGAGTGGTCCAAACAGATGGAAATCTGAGGGAGCCAGATCAGGGCTGTAAGGAGGATGGGGCAGTACAGTCCAACCAAATTTGTTGATTGCTTCCCGTGTTACCAGACTTGTGTGAGGGCGTGCATTGTCATGTTGAAACAACAAATCTGCAGATGGCTTATTAGGCCGAACTCTGTGGAACCGATTTTTGAGTTTTGTCAGTGTATTGATGTAAGCTGTCGAGTTGATTGTCTCACCTCTTGTCATTACATCAACAAGAATCACACCATCAATGTCCCAGAAGACAGTGATCATCACCTTTCCGGCTGATGGAGATGTTTTGAATTTTTTTCTTTTTGGTGACTGCGGATGATGCCATTCCATTGACTGCATTTTTGTTTCAGGCTCATAATAATGTGCCCACGTTTCGTCACCGGTAACAATTTTTGACAAAAACATTTCTCCTTAAACACCGAAACGCTCCAACAATTCAGAACAGAATGTTTTCCTTTGAACTCTGTGATCATTTGTTAGGCACCGAGGAACCCATCGAGCGCAAATCTTTGAATATCCGAGAGTTTTAAAAATTGCGATTGCACTTCCCTTGCTGACTGTAAGCTGCAATGCCAATTGCTGACTAGTGATACGCCTATCCTTACGAATAATAGCATCAGCCCGGTTTAACATGTCTGTGCTGGTAGCCGAGGCAACACGTCCAGAACGTGGTAAATCATGCAGCTCCACTCGTACACTTTCTGCAGCTTTAATTCTCTGAACCCAGCGACTAACTGTGCTCCTATCGACTGCAGAACATTTGTACACTGCACACAGTCGTTTATGAATGTTTGCCACAGTTTCTTTTTCCGCAACCAGAAATTCTATGACAATTCGCTGTTTGTAACGGACATTGTTGACAAGCTCCACTTTAACGGTTCATAGATTGCGTAATATTTATCAGAATGCTGTGTAATTTGGTACACATAATTGGAACATGTCATATTCCAAGTGTGCAAAATTTCATATTCCTATCTTTATTATTAGCCGAGAAAAAAATTGATGTGTATTACTTTTTGACCTCCCCTCGTAATACCTTCCCTAATTAGTGGTTAAACCATTAAAGAAATTCCGTGTTCCGTAGCCAGACACCCTATATGTTATGCCTCCTTCAATTGCTCCACTTTACTCTCGTTCCTTATCAACCCTACTGTTTGTGCAGCATTCAGTCACTGTTTATTCTCTTTCTGCCACCTCGCCTCGCTTTGAACCAATTCATTTCTAAATCGTACGGGTTGTTTCCCGCTTGTTACGTCACACCTCTTCACTATTTATATAAATTTTGTTGGTGGTGACTTGCTGTTCACTTGCGACGGATTACAGATACTGCAGAGAAATCTATTTAGTGAGTCTTCATGTTTTAAAACAATAATAATTGTTATCGCTGTTTCAGTTCAGATTAGCAAATATACTTATGCTTTATGAACACATATCTACATCTATATTTATATTACTTGACTCTTATTTTAGAATCTAAATTATCATACACATTTTTGTTTCAGTTTTCTCAATTCTCTTCATTTTATTTGTTTATCTATTTACTGATCATCGCACAATAAGCCTTATGAGTCATATGACTAAGACATTACTAAGAATCATCATGCAAAGAGTGCGAAACAAAATCAGTCCAGAAATTAGCGATGAACAGTGTGGTTTTGTTAGAGATAAAGGGACAAGCAATGCTATTAATATCATAAGATCTTTAATAGAAAGAGCCATAGAGGTGAAAACAGATCTATACCTGTGTTTCATAGATTACACCAAGGCATTTGACAAAGTAAAGCACCAAGAAATAATCAAAATTTTAGAAAGCAAAAACGTAGATAGCAAAGATCTAAGAATAATAAAGAACATGTACTGGCAACAAACAGCGGCCATAAGAACTGGAAAGCAATTAGGAATGTTTCAACAAATAAAACAGGGTGTTAGACAAGGTTGTGTGCTGTCACTAGATTTGTTTAATATTTATAGTGAGATTATTTTAAGATCCATAAGGGGCATGCCTGGAATAACAATTGGGGATCATAATATAAATAATCTAAGGTATGCTGATTATACAGTCTTAATCGCTAAGAGTGAAAATGAGTTACAAGAAATGTTGGACACTAAAGTGAAAGAAAGCAAAAATAAAGGACTCAGCCTTAATAGCAAAAAGACAGAGGTAATGGTAACAACAAAGAAAAAGACAACACCTCAGTGCAAAATAAAGAAAATGGAACAATATTAAAACAGGTAAATGAATTTAAAAATTTGGGAACTTTGTTAACCTCAGACAGAAGATGTACAAAAAAGGTGAGATGCAGAATGGCTAAGGCAAAAGCAGCTTTCCAAAAGTTATGAAGATAATATGCAAATCCATTTTTGACAATAGAAACAAGAAAAATAGTTCTTAAATGTTACGTAGAACCAGTCTTAACATATGGATGTGAATCATGGACAATAGGTCAACAGACAAGAAAATCACTGGAGTCTGTAGAAATGTGGTTTTACAGAAGAATGTTGAGAGTATTATGGAGTAATGAAGAGGTTCTGAGAGAGGTCAAAGCAAAAAGAGAGCTAATTTTATTATAATAATATAATAAGCTAATATTAGGAAGAAACAATCATCATTTTTTTGCCATGTAATGAGAAGAGAACAACTGGAATATTGTATATTCCAATAACAATTGGAAAAATTCAGGGACGAAGAGATAGAGGGAAGTAAAGAGAAAAAAATAACAGACATCTTAAGAGAATGGCTTGGCAGAAGGTCAACAACAGAAATGATAAATGGCTGCCGAGATCGAAAGTTGGGGAGAGACATGATCACCTACGCCAGCGGGCCCGGTACTTGATGATAATAATGGTGATGATCTATTTACTACTACTTTTGGAAGTTGTCTGTGTTACAATTTTAACTTTTATTCACTGTTTTATTCTTCACTAAATCTTTCTTTTTAACACATGATTTTTTTAATGCGTTTTCTTACTTTCTGAGTCCATTCTATGGATATTTTACACCTATAATTGAAATCCACTTTCGCTTGCTTAAAATTGGTTCTGTTTTGCACCAGTTACATTCTTTACTGAAAGACATTGGCGCACGAAACACTTAGATTTTGTCCTGCTGCAAGCTTTTGTAATGGAGCAGTTCCGGTACAACTACAAACAGTTTGTCAAGATAGAAATAACACCATCCCCTCTAAAATGAGACGTGTGTGCTCTATCTTTACATCCATCTTCGTTTATGGTCACAAAACATGAACGGTATAGTTACAACAATAATACAAGTCTACCCATCTTTGTCTGTCTGTCTATCTACTTATCCGTCTGTATGTCTTTAATTTGTCTGTCTGCCTTTGAGTCTGTCACCCTCTATTTTGCAAAATATCTTATTTTTTTCAAACGATTTATTTTTAACCATACCTATCTATCAACGATATGTGTATGTGTGTGTTGGGGCTATATTGGACTTTCTAGCTGCCTACCAATCTGTCTGACCCTATGTTACTACACACACACATATATTTTTGTGTGCCTTTCTTTCCCATACAATGTATGTGTATGTAAACACGTTTGTGTTTGTGTGTGTATATACATATATCATATTGAGTTATTGAGTTATTTGCGGGTCATCATCATTGCACTCCGAACATGTCCATAGGTGCTCAGATCCCCTCCTCATATATCATAAAGGTAAGGTAAGGTAAAGGTGAAGTACGAGACTTGAATAGGCATCTTAGTAAGCGAGTTTTCACCCAAATGTGCTCGGCCGCCTATCCAGAATTGTTCGGAGACTTCTGGATAGTGTCGCTTCAAGCATCGACACTGACGATGCGAGGCAGCATTCCTCACCTTTCCAGAGTACTACCCTAATACCCATTTCTACCAGTGGCTGGGTCGTCTTCCGGTGTATTTTTTTTCCAACCACGAGTACAATCCAACTGCTTCCAGCGGGTATCGAACACGTGTTGTCCGAACGTCGGTAGCACAGTCGAGTGGATTTCTCAACTAGGCTACCGAGGTCGCCCGATATATATCTTCATAAACTATACCAATAGGCCGATGGCGATCATGCCCATCCACAATTCTGTGTCCTCGGTGCATCGTAGAAAGTTCCTTGAAGACTTTACCGTTCCACGACACCAAGAAATATGGTATCTTCTCTCTTTATCTTCCATGTTTACTCTTTCCCTGTTTTTGGCAATTGTAACCACGTATTCAAACTTTCCTCTTCTCATGATATGTCCGAAAAATGTTGATTGTTTCTTTCTGATATTTTTAGAAGCTCTTTTTTTGTGTTTGCCTCCTTGGGAATTTCCTCGTTGGTAGTTTTGGTTATCCAGGGAACTCTCAACCTTTTTCTGAGAAATCCAATCTCTGTGGCTTCTAATCGTCTTTTCATTTGTTTCTATTGTCCATGATTTAATGCAACAACTTAGAACTGGCTCTATATAGCACAAATGATCTTTAGTTCTCACTTCTATTGACGCAGAATTGTTGCACAAGTGATTTTAATTTTCTGAAACCGTACGCCTGTGCATTTCTGTGTTTTCATTTCTGTGGTGCATCTTCCATCTGATGTTATTGTCATGCCCAAGTATTTATTGCTCTGCACATCTGTGCATATAATATACGCACACCTACATACACACAACTGCAAATATAAGCTATGTAGGTCCGTGTTAGCTTTCCTCTGTCAATGTGTTCATTAATATATCTAGCCATTGTTTGCCTAAATGTATTTCTAATTAAGAACGAGCATGCTGTTTCGCCAAAGGCCGTTTACTCCCCTTCTCTTGCATAACGTCTTTATCACTGAATAATTACATCGTCCATTTAGTTCGTTTAACACTTTGAAGTGTCTCCTTTTTCTCTCTCTCTAGTGCATCTCAAACATCATATTTTTACAATCAGAAACAATTTTACTCTTCCCACGCTCTATGGTTGACACGATCTACAAGTTTACTCTGTGTCAATGTCAATGTAATCTTTAGAAAAAAAAAACGGCAAACATTCGGTCTATAATGTGGGGTTAGGAAATTTGAATCTAGGATTGATTTGAAAAGAAAGAGGATCCCATTCAGGCCCCGAGTGTGGCGTACAGCTATTACATGTAACTTGTTTAAATGTAACTAATTTTATGTGGTCAGTAAATGCTCTCGGGGATATTGTGGGCACTATGTCAGTGTGATTTTCTTTCAATAAAAAACCAGTCTTGGTATCTTTTTAAGACTTGATGAACTAGAAGTGGGGCGGTTTGTGGATCCAGCCACACATCTATAGCATACCAGTTTACTAACCGCTGCTACTGACGGTTTTCACTTTGAGTAAGCAACACAAAGAATTTAGCAAGTTTGACATTCTTGTTACGATCATAATATCTAGCGATATTACAGAGAGAAAAGATTCAAGGCAGTTTACGTGATTGGTTTGGTTAGATATCAACAACAGAAGTGGCAAAGCATAGAACGTTGTGAAGATACATGATCACCTAGCCAACAGGTATGATATTTGATGATAAAAATGATCATTATGATGTTCTAGGGATGTATTATTTTCAATATGATTTTCTCCGCTTTGAATCTTGGTTATTTTATAAAAACCATCTCAGTTTAATTAATGTTGGAAAATACTAAATGTATTATGCATCAAATAAAAGAAAATTAAAATCCCAGTACATCTGTAGCAAAAAGTGCATTGAAATAACATAATATTTATAATAATTATTATTTAAAAAAGGATCACAGTTTATAGAAAACTTTCCAAAGTTATTAAAAATGAAATAAAAATACCACTTTACCAATAGCTAACACTCACGTTGTCTTATATTAATCCAATCAGAAATTATAAATAACGCCACACACCATTTTTCTTCTTAATTATTACAAATCTAGCCCGTTTATCAAAGAAAAAATCATCACCTCAGTGCACAATAAAGACAACTGGAACAATATTAAAACAGGTAAATGAATTTAAATATCTGGGAACATTGTTAACCTCAGATGGTAGATGTACAACAGAGGTGAGATGCAGATTGGCTCAGGCAAATTCAGCTTTCAAAAAAATTAGGAAGATACTGCGCAATACATTTTTGACAATAGAAACAAGAAAAACGAGTTCTTAAATGTTATGTAGAGCCAGTCTTAACAAATGGATGTGAATCATGGACAATAGGACAACAGACAAGAAAATCATTGGAGCCTATACAAAAGTGGTTTTACAGAAGAATATTGAGAATACCCTGGACAGTTAAGAAGAGTAATGAAAACGTTCTGAAAGAGGCCAAAGCAAGAAGACAGCTAATTTCTAATATTAGAAAGAAACAACCGTCATTTTTTGGCCATGTAATGAACAGGAAATAGCTGGAATATATTGTAACAACTAGAAAAATCGAAGGACGAAGAGATAGAGGGAAGCAAAGAAAAAAGATACCAGACAGCTTACGAAAACGGCTTGGCAGAAGGTCAACAATGGAAATGATAAAAAACTGTCAAGATCGAAAGTTGTGGAGAGACATGATCACCTATATATTTAATGTTTATACCAACATATTATGGCACATGCCATGATCAAGTGCTTATGAAATCTTAGTATTTTGATTGTCCTAAAGCCATCGCTTCACCAAAACTTGTTTTATCAAAATCGTTTACTATTATTATTCGCGGGTGAATGATTTTTGAAGTATTATATCATGTAGGCGTGACCATGACTGAACGCACACAAATTATTCATAAAAATAATACGTTTTTTTTTTTAAAAAAATAATAAAGGCTTACTAAAAACACGTAATTAAAAATATAACGCCATGAATATTTTCTGCTTAAAACTTCAAAATGTAGACAGATAACGGAAAAAAAATACTTTGTAAATAGGTTGCATAGTACAAAATAAAACTGTCATGATTTATACCACGTCAGAGCGGATTATGTTTTAATCTGTTCCACCCCCACCCCTATGGTGATGTCTTATGATGTTTTCCGCCTTTGTGAGTCTAACACCAAGGGAGAGAAAAGGCGGGGGAAGTGGCTCTCATATACATATTCATTTTCCCACATACATATTCATTTATTCTGAAGTTGTAATTGCAAAGCGTCAGAAAGCAAAGATCGTTTAAGAATAAGCATTAATAATTAGATGCAACATAAAAGGTGGAAAAGGAAGATCTATTGCTGAAAAGTGATAAATGGAAATATCAAACGCCAAAAAGTCTACACATGAAGAAAGCCGCAGATCTATAAAAAAAAACGCTACATCTTTCCTGAACTATGTAAATATAATTTATAAAGGTTATTGAAGTTGCTCACGTAACAAATGTATTCTTTTAATGATTATTATAATACTATACAATCATATATTTGTACTCTTTTACTATTATTGTTTTACAGCTTTAAAGTTTACAAGCTCACAGAACAAACGGCATCGATTGGGACATCTCTACTCTAAAAGTTTTACACTTTACGCGTCTCTTAGAGAAATTACTGCTAACCCTAAACCGTGTATTTGAATATAGTTTTCTATAATATAAATAAAGAGATAGAATGAGCAGAAGACGTTTTTGGATTACTGTCACATTTCTAGCTTAATAGTCATCATCTATATAATTAGCCTCAGTGTATAATTTGTTTGCTCTGTTATCCAGCTGGGATACAAAGTACAAACCGTGCTTTCCTGATTGGCCACGTTGCCTAGGTTCTCCAATTGCTTACATTCTCGAGCCGAATGTAAAATCTATACTATAGAGCTTTTACAAAGGCGTCTAAATGTAAGTTCATAATGAGCATATTCGTTCAGGATTTTCTTAGAAGAAATGCACATTTTGAACTACCAGATGGTTGCTACAACAATGTGGTCTGTAAAACTCATAAAGGGTAACCAATCGATGATTACGATATATTTATATATCTAGAAAAAAAGCAAAAATCATTCCTAATTACCTGAATAGAAGGAAAGAATTGTGACATAGGGTTAACGATGATATACACATATGCATGTATTTTCAACAATTTTTACTTCACCAATGCTGAGATATAAGTTTTTTAATAGCGGCAAACGTTTTTAAACTTACGATAGAGACAAAATACTCATGGGATCCATTTTGATTTTACAAATTGTCACTACAGACGGATCTCTCAGTATGACGATTACTCAGTTACAGCACAACAGTAAGATTACCTCAGTGGATACAAGTGACAAAGTTTGTTAAATATAACATTAAATAAGAGAAATATACAATGTATAAACTTCTCAAACAAATAAGTAATAAATACTGAACAACAAACAAAAGAATGTAATGGTACATTCAGAACTGGTTTAACCAAAGATTGTATACTTTTTTTTAGTACTTAGTAGACTGTGTTCATTGTACACTTGTCTAGCAGCTACGATTTATCTTGTATTGTATTCATTAGTTTCCTGAACTAATCTGCATATTCATTTCTCTTTTTTTTTCAAAAATACTTTGTAAATGATTGACTGTGTGTAAGTGTACGCGCCTACATATGTAAGCCTATGTGCTGCTTTCATCTGAAATGTAATTTAATTCTTCAAGAAGAAAACACGCTAGGGTGCCTGCATATAAGCGACCCCAATAGACCTCCCAGAGAAGCACAAAGGAAATAATCTTCTTGAAAACAGGCAAACGTTCTTCTTAATATAGAAGATCCAATACAGCCGTAATTGTAACACACACATTAAATAGCATAAAGAACATATGGCACAATGGCGACAAGACAGTAAAATTCAAACTACGAAGGACATGTATATCTTCAAATAGCAACTTATTGGCGAGAGTCGAGGATAATCTCATAAACAACAATGAAGAAAGTTGACTTTTTCGGAACAAAATGCTACAGAAGAATCATTAAGATATCTTGATAATGAAAAGTTGTAATAATAAAAGACTTAAACATTTTACAGAACTGGCTTAAAAACAGGATCATACAGAGGAAATTGAAACATTACAACCACGTCAACAGACACAGAAGCTGGAAAGAACAATAATGGAAGGCATGGTTCCAGGAAGATGACATGAGCAGGCCAAGAGGAATGTGGTTTCAAAGACATCAAAAAGACTGTCAACTTGACAACAAAAGAAACATCTGCCTAAAGACAGCTGTGGTGAGTGCACCATTCAGCGATGGGCATGCAACCCAGTGATGATTCCCGTGTCTCCAGGAGGGGCAAGCTTCATCTCCAGCAGATGCAAGACAAATCTGCGCCATATATCATCCTGCAGAATTTAAGGACTAGTGACTAGTGTTAACTCATTCAATCTATCAATTAAATACATAGAGCTAAATTATTTGTAGCGTGCGAGCATCTCCATTAATTCTTTAGTCCTATTTTATGTTTCTGCACTTGTGGTCAGTCCGCTGCAAGAAAGCCCATAGATTTACCAAGGTTAGTCTAGTTGTTGATGATTAGAGCGTCAAGATGACAGTCTCTACTGCTAATTCCCTTTTAGCGGAATGACAAAGTGTTTACAAAATTATTAGTCCAGCTTTTCACTAGCCATGCATTCACATAGTTCCTCCTTGCAGGTTATTATTTCTGCTTGTTAAACGTTGTAGTCTAAGGACTGCCTCATCAGCTGTCAACTATGGAGTTGTACGTTGTTCACAGAAGATGATCTGTCGATTAAATTAAACATCTTCCTCTTCTTCTACCTGTTTAGCTCCCAGTGGAGCATAGGTCTTCAACAAATATTTTCTAAGTAGTTCTGTTTTTTGCCATTCTTTTAAGATCATTCCATGTCTTCCCCATCATCTTCATCTCTGCTTCTATCTGTCTTCACCAAGAATTCCTTGGTCTTCCTCTTTGTCTTTTCCCCTGGGGATTCCAAAAAAAGGCCTGTTGTGTAATACTCTCAGTTGGCTTCCGTAGTGTGTGTCCTATCCAGCGTCATCGTCTTCGCTGTATCTCTTTATCCACTGGTGTTTGACTGGTACATTTCCATAATTCTATGCTAGTGATTTTGTCCTGCCATTTCCATCCTTTTATCCTGCGTAAGCATCCATTAATGAAAGTCTGTATCTTCGTGATTGCCAATTTTGTTGTTCTCCATGTTTCACAGCCATATAATAGGACCGCCTTAACATTTGAGTTGACAATTTTTATTTTTGTATTTAACCTAATTTCTTTTGATTTCCATATGTTCTCCAGTGTTAAATTTAAAAAAAATAAATTTAACATCGTTTAGGACAAAGTACCACTCCAGTCCATTACCACTCTCCATAGGCACAAATGAGGCTAGATATCAGCCAACACTTCATGGAGTGTACGTTCAATACTAAAAGTAAACATTGTCGAGGACTGGACTGACTTGCAAAATCAGAAGTAGATACACATCTCCGCTGTACTTCAGACGCAGCGCTCAAAGGATTTGACATGTGTACCTGAAAGCTGTAACTGTGTTATATAAACTGAACGATTTCTTGTAAGCTTCTTTTAGGTGAAGATCTTCTAGGAACCATTATAGTCCAAAAGGTTTACCGGAACGTGTTTCGGATCGGTCAGTGTGAAAAGGAAAACTTACTTTAAGTGACATGCTTTTTTTAGCATCAGGGTAGATCATTTATAAAAGCAGTGTCATTGCAGTTGGGTTATCCACATATACGCTCCACCGCCCTCCCAGGATTTTTCAAAGCGCATGAATACTGGCTGTTCCTGTAAGATGTTGATTATAGGTAACATCTGTTTTTCCCACTAAACGCTCGAGACCGGATCGACCAGATCCCTTTTCCATTTAAGACTCATCAGTCTCCAGAATATATATCTTGTCTCAGCCTTTCACCTCCTCTTCTCTTTAGGAATGAAAAACAAATTTAGCGAAGCCCTCTTTGTCCAGAGTCAGGCCACGCTCACTGTCTTAGCTGCCAGCAAGCTTATCGGCTTTTTACACATGAAATTTGTATGTTACATACCACTCTGTGGACTCTTTTACATACCTCTCTTCGCATATTTTACATACTTCTTTGGATATACTTAGAGATAAGTATGAGAAGTCTAAACTGTGTTTCTAGGTAGATCTCTGTACAAACTTCTGTATTTATAATTGCATACTTATCTCTCTCTCTCTCTCTCTCTCTCTCTCTACATATATATATATATATATATATATATATATATATATATATATATATTATATATATATATATATATATGTATTCACTATATTTTAGACGATTTTCTAATAACATGCACATTTTCTCTTACTCACTTTAGTTTATAAATGTATCTCCCTTTCTTCCTCACTCTCCATCACTCTTTCTATACACTTCCATTCACTTTTATCGAGACACACTACATCTCCGTCCAAATATATTTCTAGACACGTTTACCTCTTCAAGATCTATCTATCGCTATACAATTCTAGTTCTATTTTTACAGTAATAACAAACATCTCTTGCTATGTTCGTTCACATCTGGCAGTTATCAAACCTCTCTTTTGTGTTCAGGGCTTTGTATTTTCACAATTTTTCCCCATGCCCGTCGTATTGCAGAATGCTGAAGGAGTCATTGTGTATCCACCCATTGCTTTGCTGTGTGATGGGCAGCACTCATTGTTCGGAGACCTATTTCCCCACAAGTGACTGCTAATGGCAGGCTTTTGTGTCCAATGGAAATAACATTCTCGTTATATACCGGAACTTCAAGAGTAATTGCAGTTTTGCAAATCTTATCTACAGCTAACTCTGTATACAGCGAATTGCTTAGTTCTCTCCCTTATTTTGATCTCCTGTTCATTTTATTTTTTTTTACTTTTGATGTTTGTGTTTGTGACATTTTCCCGACCCGTCTCTTAATTTGCTATGAACGATGGGGATCGTAATCTTGGCTTAGAGTATGTAACTTTTGATTTTCTTTTATGTCTGATTTAAGAATGGCTGTGCATCTGCATATTTGTAAGCTAATTTCTTTAATGGTTATCTTTCTTTATTTTTATTTGAATGCACTTTTTTTTATATATTTATATATTTTTTTAAAAAATTTCTTAATTTTTAGTTGAACGCACTTCTTTATTTATATTTATAATTATATTTATACATATATCTATATCTATATATATATATATATATATATATATATATATGTCTATATCTATATCTATATCTATATCTATATCTATATCTATATCTATATCTATATTTATATTTATATTTATATTTACTTAGAGGAGTGAATGTAGACAGACTGGAACTCAGCCAAAACGAAGAATTTCAATTGAGTTTGGCTTGATACTTGTGATAAATTACGATATACGCTTTGACTTTTTCTTTCATTAAAGTATATATATATATATATATATATATAAAACCAACCACAAGGAAAACTTGCTTGAGAGCAATAAAATATACACACAAATAGATGGATGCCTAAAGATTTAGAATCAAAGCAGGAATGTCTTTGATTGCGAAATCAGGACAAAATGGACAGGTAAAAGCATTTAAGAATCTATTTAAAGGAGAAAATATGAACGTCAAAGATAATTCAGCAATTTACCAAAAATTAGCATTAAGCAGGAGTGAATTCTGAGTTTAATGCATTGGACTGGCAGACCTGTAATTAGAGTTTTCAATCTATAACAGCAAACGTTTTTCTTTTTAAATCTTTGATTGGTTTGTGTAGCTTTTGAGAACTCAGGATGGGGCCAAAATTAGAACGGCATAGAACTTAGCAGAGCATGATATCTACCTCTAGGATGAGGCCAAAATTAGAACGACATAGAACTTAGCAGAGCATAATATCTACATCTAGGATGGGGCCAAAATTAGAACGACATAGAACTTAGCAGAGCATGATATCTACATCTAGGATGAGGCCAAAATTAGAACGACATAGAACTTAGCAGAGCATGATATCTACCTCTAGGATGGGGCCAAAATTAGAACGGCATAGAACTTAGCAGAGCATGATATCTACCTCTAGGATGGGGCTAAAATTAGAACGGCATAGAACTTAGCAGAGCATGATATCTACCTCTAGGATGGGGCCAAAATTAGAACGGCATAGAACTTAGCAGAGCATGATATCTACCTCTAGGATGGGATTTCATATTAGAAGTAACAACTGATACCTACATTTGTTTTCTGCTTCGGAATTAAGTAGCGCAGTTATCAAATATTGGCCATGTGATGAGAAAAGACAAGAGAATATTAAAAGAAGCCCTTGATATAGAACAGAAGTGCAACAATAAAAAAAAAAGAGGCTGACACTGAAAAAGTACACTAAGGCAAGAAGTAATGACAGTAGGCATCAGCTCCCAGTTGAAGGTCAAAAGCTCGGACAGAACAGGGGCGTATTGCAAGATACAACCTACTGTATTGTCTGAGCCTCAATAGCAGAGATCGTCGGGTATAACGATTCTAGAATTTCTGCCCTATGTGCCGTCCATGGACAGACAGACAGACAGACAGACAGACAGACAGACAGACAGACAGACAGACAGACAGACAGACAGACAGACAGATAGATATCAAATCGAAATCAAACGTATATGCGGCAGAATATATAGGGAAGTTTTAAGGTGACGTTTCAGTTATGTGTTTCCCTCCAGTCTACTTCTTTTTGTATTCAAGTTAATCTTGTAATGCATTGTATTTTATTTATTTTTAATATGTTAAATGTTTGATTTAAACTGATTGGTTTTGTTTTTTTCGTACACTGTGTTTTGTTCACTTATCTGCGTTATTTATTTTTTTCTATAAAAATCTAGAAAAAAGATAAAGAGTAGGGTGCTTCCGTTTGCCTTTCTATCTATGTGCACTTTTCTCGATAAATAAAGCTTTAGTTTCGTTAAGCTATTTTCTCTTTACATTAAAGTTGTAAATAGCCCCCCTTTAGCAAGTAAGTACATTTAGCAGTTAATAGAAATAGAGCTTAAATAGAAATAGATAGGAGGGGTAAGTAAATGTATAAGTAGCGCGAAACTGTTGTAATGCTGACGAGAAGGTTGAAAAGAAATAAAAAGTGATATGTTTACACATTTTTCTATGTGTAAAACAAAATAAGCTCTTAAAAAACATCAGAAAGAAGCAATCAATATTTTTCGGGCACATCATGAGAAGAGGAAAGTTGGAATACTTGGTTACAACTGGCAAAATAAAAGGAAAGAGAGATCGCGGGCGACAAAGAGAGAAAATACTGGATAGCTTGGTGTCATATCATGGAAAACAGTCAACAACAGAACTGATACATTGCACTGTAGATAGAAGATTGTGGAGGGACATGATCACCTACGCCAACCGGTATGGCACATGATGATGATGAAAACAAAATACAATTTTTTTAACGAGTTTGTGGTTTAGTGAACCATCAACTGAAAGAATGTGAAAGGGGGGGGGGGGGAGAATATTTAACATAATAAAACTAAATGCGACTTGGTTATAGGATATCTGAAAAAGAAAATGTTGTTACAAATAAATGAATCAAATATAAAACAGAAAAGTATGAAATAGCAACAAATTTGCAGAAATCAACGAGGTTTTAAAGACAGAATTTGAAACAAACAAAAAAAAAACAGTTATTATTAGAAAGTAACAATTAGAGCATAATGTGTCACAGAGTATGCGATGAGTGAAGTCATGTGTTATCATTTATGAGGTCTGAATTTTTAATGAGATATATAATAAAGCTGGATAAGTTAGAACAGTTAGGAATTATACAAAAACACATCGACAGTTTGGTCTGTCTAGTTAAGACTTGAACAAAGATTTTTTTTGTTTTTGGTTGTCATTTTATAAAACAATTTATCATTTAATTAAACTGGTATACGTAATAGAGAAATAAAGGTAAATAGGTAAATGTAATGGTTATGGTTATGGTTATGGTTATGGAAGGCCTCGGTATCACTGCAAACGAATTAAAATCCATAATTGCTCAACCTCAAAGGTAACTGTAGTCCCCATCGTAGCAGTCTCAGTACACGCCAAAAGACATAAGGCGAAACCGCGCAGAAAGTGAACACAGCCAACTGTTCCCTGTCATGCGATATCATCATTCATCGTAAACAAGCGGATATCGAAGCAGGATCAAAACGGATGAGACACACAGCTCACGGTGTGCACAGAGCACTTAACTCAGTAGCTCTTGCTCCTGCAACAAGCCGGAATTGGAATATGAGGAAAATGCAAGAAGGAACACTTTTCAGACATAGCCTTCAATGGTTCCTGCCGACTATCCACCATATACCATGGGAGTTCACGTCCTCCCGAAAATGATGATCGTCATAGCACTTGATGATGTTAGGCCGTCATTGATGACTCCAATTCCAAACATATAGACACACAGTGGTGGTAAGTTATCATTTCCAATCCAACAGAAGCCAAATGATCTGTAGTTAGTAAAACCACAGAGAGAATATGATTTTGTGACCTTCACTGATTCACTCTTAGATGTGAATGTGTAGTTTACACAAGAGGAGAAGTTTTCAACTACAGTGGTCCCATTTAAGGCAATTCTGGGATAGCAAGGCAAGTCTCCTTTATAGCAGCAGAACTTGATGTTCTCCGCTCCCTTCTTGTAGCTGCCGCCACACGATTCTGATGTCTCATTAACGTGGACATCATTCAAGAACAATGTCAGATTAACATTCCATAGATATGGCTCTGCTGATGAAATGCTTGGTGCAACAGTTGTATCAATCATACAGGAGGCTCCTGGTCTGTGGTCATTAATATCACAGACGGCACATGATGTTGTTATATTCAGTATTTCTTTCTGGGGTGTAAATATGTGGCACACACATGGAGAGTGGTTTGTGGTCACAGTAATCCCATTAAAGGCAATTCTAGGGTAGCATGGCATAGCTGTTTCAGAACAGCACTATCCTATGATGTTTTCTGTGTTCGCTATAAAGCTGCTGCTGCTACACAATCCTGACCAATTATAGGTGTGGACATTATTCACTTGCAATGACAAAACTGCTTTGTTTACATCACAAACCTCTGGAAGCGAATCATTTATGGGACTAATAGTACAATTTATTCTTCCATCGGGGATATCTTCATTGAGTCCCCCCCAAAAAAAGTCTTTGGTTAAAAAGCACATAAGCTTTTGAGTTAAACACACAATGAGCCCACTTCATAGATTCAAAATGATCCTTCCCAATGCCATCCGTTTGCACAAGTTAGGTCCTTAGCTACCAACGTCAAAAATGTCTGAAACGAAGCCATCGAATTTACGACTTTATCTGCAGCGAAGGTTAAAGAACTGTGAACAAACATTTATGTTCAAACCCTTGAAAACATTTTCAAAAATCTGCCAACTCGCAGAAATAACATATATCGTGTTGTTCAATGTAAACATTGCTTAGTCCATAGCTCGAATATAAATAAGCTGCCATTTTGGTGCGTCCCATGACGTCATCCCTCTCTTCCATATGATGTTATTATTGTCTAAATGTAATGTATTGTCTAAATGTATTGTCTAAATGTAATGGCTTACATGTAGTAGATCATTAAATAAACCATAATATATAAAGAGTACAAAACTGATTAAAACATGAAACTTATAACGATAGCTGATTGAAATAATTAAAAAAATGAAATAATAGTTTGATGCAGAAAAGCTTCAGGACAATTCCAATATAGCCGCAAGACCTGTATAACAAACATCACATGTTAAAAAACATAAAATATATTGCCAGCAAAGTCGCTTTAAAATAAGTTGACATCAAGCGAGGTCAAAATGGAATTTGTAAAACAAAAAAAAAAGATCTCGTGTGTTTGTGTGTGTGTCTATTTGTGAGAGGTGTGAGTATGTGTGCATGTTTAGAGAGAGAGAGAGAGAGAGAGAGAGAGAGAAAGAGAGAGACAGATAGTAGCAAAACATATTTAGATGTTCTTTGTACAAGAAAAAGCAAACAAGAGAAGTTTGATATCTACGGAAAAACAAATGCCACGAAGAATAAATGCCCTTTGAAAAAGGAGAAAAGAAAATCGAAGCAATGCCCTTCAGGAGGGAAGAGCAATACAGGGAGCAATACCGCCAATTTAACCTGGATGGGACGATTTTCAATTTCGAAATAGGCAGCAAACATTAAAACAGCAATATATGAGACGCTCAGTAAGTAATGCAGAATACATTTTTTTCTTAATTTTGTGCTTGAAAAAATATATATGATGTTTATCATTTGTTAAGATTGCCACACAAACCTTACGTGATTGCATCACTTTTGTCTAAGTAGACAGTAGTTAACACATTTACACGTTTCTTCCTAGATGGAATCTGTAAGTGACCTGCGATACAAACGAGGAACGGTCACTGAATAACCTTCGGGGAAAAATGAAAGCGTCACTAACATTCTCTATCTATCTTTTGTCCTTTCGAGCCGAAGACGGCACATAGGGCAGTACCACAATCTAAAAAACAGAAACCTTGCGTGCCAAAGTGGCACATATTGCAGAGATCGCTGCTTCTAAAATCTATGGTTCTGTTTCCATAACAATACTTTTTACAATGACAGCTTGTAAAGCCATCAATCAAATCACCTTAGTCGCCTCTTTCGACATGCCTGAACATTAATGGGCGATTAAAGAATGTGTATAGAGAGTTGGAAGTGAGTGAAAACGCTATCAGTTGTTGCGTAAACTGGTTTTTGTTAAACGCTAGAAGATCGAAATAGTCAAACAGGGGTCGCAAACACTGCAATAAAGTAAAGTACCCCCTATAGGGAAATATGGTAATAGTGACCCTTATATTTTACAGACCTTCAGCACATGATTTTTGGGGTAATGTGGTCGATATTACGCCCGTGCTGCTTTACTTTCCGAGAAAAAAACATCCGGTAATTTAGGCTGGGTGAACCCGGAAGTCGTCGGTTGAGGTCGAACCATACCCCTTGTCCTTTGTAGTCCAGTTCACTAACCACAGAGCTATCGCGGCTCCCTAAACACTGCAGTGACATCTACAAAAACAATTCGTTGCTGAATTTTACATCAACAATGTGTTGCTAAACGTGACATCACCAACTTGCTGCTGAACTAAACGTCAATAACTACCTCTGAACTTGACATCAAGAACATGATGCTGAACCTGAGAACAACAACTTTCGGTTGAACTTGACATCTCAATCGATGTTATATTCCAAAAGTTAATGAAACAAGTCTTCTACAGGAACAAATGTGCTGTATACTTAATGAACGTCTCTCGCACGGAACCTTACGCGACATAAAAGCTGCCCTTTAAATGGGTATTGTTGTATTATGTATTGATGCTTACTATTTTGGCTCAACACATAGGTGTTAGAACAACAAGGTCAAATTAATATTTTAAATGCAAAAAATAGTCTGCTTTAGAAATAATTTTGGCAAACTGATAGCTGTTAATGTGATATATTTTTGCTAGTTTCTATATTTTCTTTATATTTCTTTTTTCACCTTTCGACATTATATAATTTTGAATGGTTCATTTGTATGTTGTGTATTAATGAATGCCAACATGAAACTGACAATCTTCAAGAGAGTAGAACCTATGTGGGATAGAGTGTGCGGCAAAATCAGGACGTCAAGTTCACAAGGTGGAAACACTATTGCGTGAGAACTTGACACTTCTCTACACCTCGAAGTGGAAGGCCAAAATATACTTGGACATATACTTGGAGACAGATGGAAACCGATGTCAAGAATAGGGTGGACATGTTTCTGTCTTCAGAGAATGGCACCAAACAAAACGGTTTAGAATGTGTTTGTTCAAGACCTGTGCTTCACAGGGTGGTAAAATAGGATAGAAGTTGAAGCAGTTGATACCATTGTTTTTCTTCACACAATTTATCACTACACTTTTTAATGGACCTGTAAATACCTTAGAGTAACCAAAATGACATACCTGGAATTGGGTTGACTGAGACGTTCCTCGCAACAAGATGATCGTGCCTCAAAGATCTCTTCGTCTGCTGTGTTCATCAAAAGTCTAGCCTCTGTATCGTATTACATTAGAAATCCGATAAACGAGCGTTATTGTACTGTGTCGTGTCGCTATTTAATCACAAGTAACAATATATGCATCTTTTGTCTATACATACGTTTTCAGCGTGCCATTTTTGAATACAGGATAGCCTTCCCTTTTTGATTCCTCTTTGCTTGACCAGGCTGATTAATCTATTTCCAGTGGCACAGCTGGGACGTAGAATAGAGTCTCTCTCTCTCTCTCTCTCTCTCTCTCTCTCTCTCTGCGATCAGGACTCAATCAGAGTAGGATTCCAGACTCTCACATGAAGTCAGCTGTCAGGTTCAGTGTGTTGATCGTCCCCACAGTCGGATATCACAATTAGAGTCTGCCAGATCCACTCTGATTGAACACCCGTTGAAACGTTGCACTTTGTTCTGCGCCAGTGGCCCAGTGCATCCAATTTCAGCCAGCATTTTTATTCAGGTTTGCTTTCCTTAGCTTTTGATTGTCCCCAATCTTCCTGCAGGGCAGCAGATTGTATTTTTTTCTGTAGGGGGATTCTGCCCTTAGATGGTCGGCCCTCCCAGGTTTACGAGTACCATCTGCCCGAGTCATTTGAGGTGACTAACACAGACATGCACACACAAAGATATGTGATGTGACTAACACAGACATGCACACACAAAGATATGTGATGTGACTAACACAGACATGCACACACAAAGATATGTGATGTGACTAACACCGACACACATCAAGATATATGACACATGACTAACATAAACATGCACATAAATATATGAGATATGACTGACATAGACATGCACACACAAAGATATGACACATATCTAACATAGACATACACACAAATATATGAAATATGACTAACATAGGCATGCACGCACAAAGATATGAGATTTGACTAACATAGCCATGCACACACATGAATATGAGATATGATAAACACAGACATGCACACACAAATATATTAGATATGACTAACATAAACATGCACACAAAGATATGAGATATCATTAACCCAGACATGCACACACAAAGATATGACACTTGACTAACACAGATACACACAAAGATATGAGATATTACTAAACTCAGACGTACATAAAGATATGAGACATAATTGACACGGACACACCAAGATATGAGATATGACTAACATGACACACACCAAGATATGAGCCATGGCCAGCACACACACACACACACACACATGCTAAGATATGAGCCATGGCTAGCACAGAAACACACCAAGATATGAGTCATGGCTAGCACAGAAACACATTAAGATATGAACCATTTCCTCACGGAAAAGCACCAAGAAATGAACAAAGTCTAGCGCAGAAACACAAATTTCCGGTCTGCAGTTTCCGGGTCACATATGATGTCACAGCCATCAGAACACGTCTGTTCGCACTGTAGTCCAAAATTACCATCGGGACAAGTGTCATTACAGGTGTAGCCAGGATGTTTACATTGTAGGCATATTCCGGATATTTTCCCACATAAAGAACAAACACTGAGACAAGACCTGGAGCAGTCGTGTCCATAGATCCTATGTGAACAGATGCCGTGACACGTACCGATGATGACGTCGCAGCTTTTCCTACACTCACTTCATACTGCACAAAACGACCAAGAATACTCGTCCAGACAATAGGTGTCTGTAAATGATTGCACCTCACACACCGTCAGTGCACTGCAGGCCTACGAAATGGTCGATGAGAACTCAATCTTAATGTGTGCCATTGGCGTGTATGATATATCATTATACTGGAGCACTACGCCGAATAGAGTCTGTATCAGCTCTTTCGTCGATGATCCTAATGTCTGCAATAAGCTTCTCATAGTCAACCCTCGTGCTCCATATAACCATACGATAAGAACCACTTATATGAAAATGTTCTAGTTAAAATTATACTGGACTTATAATGGGATTAAGGAACAATTAACTAAGAGCCACGTAACTACAAAACATTATAGAGATGTTGTAAGTTTGAGACACGTTGCTCCCTTCTTGATGTTGATGTTGAACTAAAATCACGGGCCTACACGATCTCATAGAGTCAAGTTGAACGCGTGTGTCTGATTTCTGGTGCTTTACTTTTGAAGTTAGATCTTGCCAATCCTGGAGGTACTGCAACGCTAGGTTTTCTGCATCAGCGAGGACTATGGCGATTGTCACCTTGTTGGCCGGTCTGTTTTTGATGTGATCTATCACTGGGACCATATTTGTAGGTGAGTTCAAGTACTCATCCGATGCGAAGGTGAATTCAAGTCTAGATAACATTAGGGTCGCTGACACTGCAGTAGCGACCACAGGTCGCCTAGTTCGTGTCACGTCAATGAAGAATGGTAATTTGATCCTATGCGAAATCGAAAAAAAATGATTTACGAAGTCTCTATTAAATCCACACATATCAGTGATGATTATTTTAGGGCGTGTCCTTTCAACTATTTATTTATTATTGTGTGTATTTGTTATGCAAATTGAGACACTGATGCATCTATTGACGACGATATATGAAACTCAGATGCACATTTTGGTCACCAGCGGCTCTGTCAATGATTTAACGAAGGGTTAAATTGGTGACATATGCTAAAGGTACAATGGTAAAACTTACATACTGCATTTTATAATATTAGACTATTTATTAATTTTAAAAAAAAGTAAAGTACCCCCGTCACAACAAGTGGCGTATAGGGAATATGGTGTTAGTGACCCGCCAAAACAAGTGGCGTATAGGGAATATGGTGTTAGTGACCCGTCACAACAAGTGGCGTATAGGGAATATGGTGTTAGTGATCATATTTTACAGACCTTCGGTACATGATTTTTGAGGTAATGTGGTCGGTATTACACCCGTGTCGCTTTACTTTCCCAGAAAAAAAAATCAGGTACCCATTAAAGGCTGGGTGAACCGGATCCGTCGGTTGGGATCGAACCTTACCTCTTTGTCCTTTAGTCCAGTTCACTAACCACTGAGCTACCGCGGCTTATTTTTTAATAGTTAACACTTATATCTATAGTCTGCAGGTTAACAGTGTTCACATTTCTTGTATTGTGACTATGTAACTCTTGTAACGTTTAGCTGTGTCAAAAGTAGAGAAATAGATTTTTGTTTCAGATCTGTTTACTACGACATACATAAAGAATCAATAGTGTCGTGAATGTTTATATACATTATAATGTATAATGCTTTCACTCTCTAAGATATTTAAACATTCATGACACTATTTGATCCTCCTCTCTAAGATATATAAACATTCAGGACACTATTTGATCCTCCTCTCTAAGATATATAAACATTCAGGACACTATTTGATCCTCCTCTCTAAGTTGTATAAACATACAGGACACTATTTCATCCTCTTATATATATTCATCGTAAACCATTGGAATACCGAAACATGATCAACACGGATGATACACACAGTTCACGGTGTGCACAGAGCACTCAACTCAGTAGCTCCTGCAGCAAGCCGGACTTGGAATATGCAGAAACTGCAACAAGGAACACTTTTCAGACACAGCAATTAAAAGTTCCTGACGCCTAACCGTCATATTGACCGGTATTCCAACGATGACGTATATTGAATTGCAATCAACACAGAACACACTATCACGCACACTGTAGAGGATTTCAGATCACATGCATGTACTCCGCTTCACCGGGGAAGTTCCCAACAGTGGAAATTTTTATCTATACACTGATCTGCATTGGAAAGATAGAATTAACCATCTTTCCAGCACAAAATACGTAACAGTGAACGTTGACGCAAACATGACCGCGCCATCTTGAAACCGGAAGTCCTCACCACATGTTCACCAAACTCAAAATAGGAACTACGCGCGAGTATCACTGTCATCATCATCATCATCATCAAGTACCGGGCCTACTGGCATAGGTGATCATGTCTCTCTAGAACTTTCAATCTCGACAGTTCATTATCATTTCTGTTGTTGACCTTCTGCCAAGCCATTCTCTTAAGCTGTCTGGTATTTTCTCTCTTTGCTTCCCTATATCTCTGCGTCCCTCAATTTTTCGATCTGTTACAATAAATTCCAGTTGTTCACTTCTCATTACATGGCCAAAAAATGATGATTGTTTCTTACTAATATTGGAAATTAGCTCTCTTTTTGCTGTGACCTCTTTCAGAACATTTTCATTACTCTTCTTAGCTGTCCATGGTATTCTCAACATTCTTCTGTAAAACCACATTTCTACATACTTCAGTGATTTTCTTTTCTGCTGTTCCATTGTCCATGATTCACATCCATATTTTAAGACTGGCTCTACATAACATTTAAGAACTCCTTTTCTTGTTTATATTGTCAAAAATGGATTGCGTAGTATCATCCTCATTTTCCGTAAAGCTGCTGTTACCTGAGCTATTTTGCATCTCACCTCTTTTGTACATCTTCCGTCTGAGCTTAACAAAGTTCCCAAATATTTAACTTCATTTACCTGTTTTAATATTGTTCCACTTGTCTTTATTTTACACTGATGTCTTTTTCTTTGTTGTTACCATTACTTCTGTCTTTTTGCTATTAAGGCTGAGTCCTTTATTTTTGCTTTCTTTCACTATATTGTCCAACATTTCTTGTAACTCATTTTCACTCTTAGTGATTAATACTATATCATCAGCATACCTTAGACTATTCATATTATGACCTCTAATTGTTATTCCAGGCATGCCCCTTATGGATCTTAAAATAATCTCACTATAAATATTAAACAAATCTGGTAACAGCACACAACCTTGTCTAACACCCTGTTTTATTTGTTGAAACATTCCCAATATAATAACACTGTACCCTGGATAAAATGACAACAAAACATGTTCTATAGGATTGCCCCCAGTACACTGGCCTGAGGAGGTCAATGTGGCCCACACCCACCTCCCTGGAAGAGAAACTCTACGGAGCAACCGAATCACTGAACAGACAGGTGCCTTCATGAGAGAGTTCGGCGTCCTAGTCTGAATGAGCCATGATCGTAAAAGAAGAAGAAGGATTATGATAAAAAGCGATTCCTCTTATTTATTTATTCATCATCATCATCACCATCATCAGAGTGCCGTCTCCGCATCGAAGGTTGGCTACCATGGAGCGCCATTCCACTCTGTCTCTTGCTTTGATGGTACAGATTGCCATAGGCTGACTTGTCCATCTTTTGATGTTACTCGTCCATGTTAGTCTTGGTCTGCCTCTGCCTCTTTTACCTTGTATTTTCCCTTCTAATATTACTTTTATTAGAATGTTGTGTCTTTTAACATGACAAAAAAATTTCATTTGTCTTGCTCTAATTGTCTTTAGTAGTTCTTTCTTCATTTTTAGTTGTTTTAAAACTTCCTCGTTTATTTTCTTTTCTTTCCATCCAACTCTACCTATTTTTCTATAAATCAACATTTCAAAGGCCTCAATTTTCTGTTCTGTTTTCTGGTCTAAGGTCCATGTTTCTGCACCATACAGGAATTTATTTATTACTTTCATAAAAGACGAACACACAAGATCCTGTTACACCATTCAAACAGCTAAAAAATCAACAACTGAATTATTATTTGCACATAAAATTTAACATTTTCATCTCAGATTTCTTCCTAAGAAAGTTCAAATTTGTATTAATTGAAAACATATATTTTTAAAACATAATTTTACCGGCATTTGCCATAATGATTGTTTATCTCCTTCATCTGTCCATCAAGAGCCGTGAAATTTGAATAATGAAATAACAGGACTGGAAAGTCGTTGTGATATTTATATTTCTTTCTTTCCTGGCATGCCTTTTATCGTCGATGGGAGATGTAATTTATAATTTTATAATCTGTTGATATTTGATTAGCCTCATCCACTGTCACATGACCAAGTTTTTTTTATTGGCGTAAAAGTTGATAGTTGCTGTGATTTGCTGTTGTTCGTGAAATTGATGCATGCCTTCTTGTTCTATATCAGTGATCCCTAGAGTGTGCTCCATGCCGAAGATGTTATCTCGTGCCTGCTCAATAGTAAAAAAATTTTTAATACAAACGGTTACACAGGTTTAATATTTTTTAGAACAGAAACGAGTTTCTTCAATATAGTTTTAATCCTGTCGCAATTACTCATCTCGTATATTCTATTAGTAAATCATAATTTACAAGTGTATACGATCGTAACTGTCATGATGCCATGCCCTCATGTGATCAACTGGAAATGTTGCTGCTGGTGTTTAAAGTTTGGGAACCACTGTGCTACATTCTTGATTTCTCTGAACAATAGATCATTCCCATTTGATTTACTAAGCCTGCGACAAGATTTGGGCATACTTTTCAATTGTGGATAGCTCGTCGTCTTCCCTGAGCAGATCACCCCTAGTTGATCGTGACCACGTGCGATGTTACAGGCTGTTAAGAAACGTCGTAGACGCAAATTGTGAGGTTTTCCCTAATAAAAAAAATGTGTTTATTTATTTTTATTATGATAGATCCTTTGAGATTAACACTTAACGTGAGATGGAAAAAATACCCCTTTGGATTATATTTCCCTTTGCTACAGATCGGGAGCCGCGCTAGCTCAATGGTTAGTGAATTTGACTACAAAAGACAAGAGGTAGGGTTCGATCCCAACCGACGGCTTCCTTGTTCACCCAGCCTTAAATGGGTACCGGATTTTTTTCTTGGAAAGTAAAGCGGCACGGGCGTAATACCGACCACATTACCCCAAAAATCATGTACCGAAGGTCTGCTAAAATTTATGGTTACTAACACCATATTCATAAATCATGAAGATACAGACTTTCATTAATGGATGCTTACGCAGAATAAAAGGATGGAAATGGCAGGACAAAATCACTAACATAGAATTATGGAAATTTTCCAGTCAAATACCTGTGAATAAAGAGATACAGTGTAGACAATGGCGCTGGAGAGGGCACACACTTGGGAAGCCAACTGAAAGTATTACACAACAGGCCATTTTTTAGAATCCCCAGGGGAAAAGACAAAGAGAAAGACCAAGAAATTTTTGGAGAAGACAGACAGAAGCAGAGATGAAGATGATGGGGAAGACATGGAGTGATCTTAAAGGAATGGCAAGAAACAAAACGACTTGGAAAGTGTTTGTTGAAGACCTATGCTCCACAGGGAGCTGAAAGGAAGAGAAGAAGAACACAGTATTCCATATACGCCACTTGGCGTGACGGGGGCTCTTACTTTTTTTTTTTTTTTTTTTTTGCTTCAGATCGCACTTTTTATACAAACTATAGTGAACCAAAGAAGACCTCCAGTTTGTTTTTCTTCGTTATCTCTGTTGTCGTTTTGTATGATCATCACCACTGTACATTGGACGAATCCACAGGTGCTTCTAGGCCTCACTTGAGAAAATTCGGGGAGAACCTTGACCCACGTGCACGCGCTCCGTAGCACAGGATTAACCGATGTGTACAGCAACAGTTAATCATTGTAGATTTACTAGTTACAAAAATGCTTACTATCATGCGAACGGTGACTCCACTATACAGCTCTATAGCAACAGTTAATCATTGTAGATTTACTAGTTACAAAACTGCTTACTATCACGCAAACGGTGGCTCCACTATACAGCTCTATAGCAACAGTTAATCATTGTAGATTTACTAGTTACAAAACTGCTTACTATCATGCGAACGGTGGCTCCACTATAGAGCTCTATAGCAACAGTGTTCTAGTTACCCTTGATGTACGGCAGTCCAAAAAATGTTCATTATGTAAGAATAACATGTTCTTTTCATTGCTCATGTAGCCCTTGGGTAATAAAGCATATCTGCTCTTGTCACGTGAACATTTATAACACAACTACTCCATTTTGTTTTCGTGTCTCTATAGTCTTTTGCTAATGGAGCTAAAACATTAGATCCATGCACTTTTAAAGGTATGAAAGAGACACAATGAATGTGAGAAATAGAGAGAAGAAGAGAACGGGTGGAGAAGAGAGAAAGGAGGATAAGAGAATGAGGGTTGAGAGAGAGGGGGGATAAACTGAAGGTCCATTTTAAATGTACAAGGCAGTATAGAATAAGCATTATTAATATTTTTCAAAAATTATTGTAATTTCCTATTGCCCATAGTTTAACAAATTAACATTAGCAAATTTATAAATTCTATATGATCATATATTCCTGCTCGATCTCGGAATTTATTGCCCCCGCAATAGGATGACTATTGATTTTGAGTGTAAGCGTTTATTTGTTCCAGGCCTCTTTTCAATCATTGTTTTATTACTTTACGAGCGTGCTGCCTTTTATACTATTTTTCTTGTGTCGCATACCGTCTCATTGCAATCGAGCAACTCTAATTAGCACTTCGATCTCTTGTCTTTTTCAATTATACACAAATAAACCGCTCTTCTGTTTATTTATTGCGTTTGCGATTGAGAGTAAATAAATATTTATTTTGAACAATTGTATCATTCGGATGTTCAAAGCTCATATTGTTTTAATCAAATTAGGCGCTATTTCCGAATCACCTACATCCCTGTAATTAATCATCTGAAAATTAAAAATAAAATCGTATTAAAAAGCGGGGACGATATCTCCCCCCCCCCCTCCCCACCCAAAAAAAAATCCAGTGCTTGATTTTTCAACAAAACATCCACATCTAAGTAAGTTTGAGATCTCTTGAAAAGAATTCCATGGATGTTTTTTTTTCTTTTTTTATTCGCACTCTCATACTATTTGTACGTAACATTCTTTCGCTTTTTCAAAAACAGACTATCTTTTATTCTCTCACTTTTTGTCAGTTGTCTTTACTTTCTGTCACTTATTCACATTTTTTATTTAGCTCCCATAATTTGCCTTTCTATTTTTCTGCTTTCTCTCTCTATCTCTCTTTTTGTCTGTCTGTCTGTCTGTCTGTCTGTCTGTCTGTCTGTCTCTCTCTCTCTCTATTCATCACTTACTGTCTCATAACTATTTTCTCTCTATCACTTTACCATGCTCAACCACATCACATTTTTTACTTATCTACTTTCTTACACTCTAGTTTTCTATGTTTCCGTGTAAGCCCCAATCTCCCATTTCTTCACTTCATCAGTATCTCCAACAGACTGCCGTCTTTCATCATCGATTATTTCTCTCTCTCTCTCACCCTCTCTCTCTATCTCTCTCTCTCTCTAACCTCTCCTTTCTCTTATTAAACTAAATAAATTTCATTTTCTGTTTGATGCCCTATCATTTTTCTCTTTGAATACTCTTATTTCTCAAACTCCCTCTTTATTTTTTTCCCTCGTTCCTATTAGCCGACTGGAAATTAATCTGCGTGCCTCTCCTGATCTCTCCCTTAAATTAGCCACTTAAATATATCCTCTCATTTCCACACCCCTTAAGGGAAAATAATTGTCCGTGTTTTATTCCAAGATTCTCACTTTAAAGAAATGAACATACCCCTCCGCATTTTTCTCAAAATTTGCATTCAGTTTTATCCACTTGTATTCGGCCTGGTGTGATACTAACCATAAGACATATACATATGCGGGAACGGTTGAAAAAATATTGGCATCTTAATATATTATTCATATTCTACAAGAGGTGAAGGGTACTTCTTTTTTCAACTTTAATAATTCATGTAATGTATTTATATAGTTTACACGGATTCTGCCAGAAAGGGCGGAAGACCTGTTTCAAGGGCAGGAGCTGAAACAACCAAATATCGATTTTGGAAACACAAGGAACCAAAGTTATTAGGCGACCAGAACTAATCAGATAACAATGGCAAGATACCAAAATCATGAGAAAATTAGACGATCCAGGTATTGGCAGATAATCTTTGTGACTGGCTACGATAAGTACAGCTTTCTGCAAATGACCTGAAAAATAATCAACATTGTATTTATTATTATTTATTAATGTTACTATAAGTCTATGTCAAAAGAAGTGAAAGACCGAGTTCATTAGTGTTATATAGAGCCAATTCTGACCTATGGAAGCGAATCAAAGACAGTAAACAAACAAATGAAAAGACGATTAGAAGCCACAGAGATATGATTTCTCAGAATAATGTTGAAAATTCCCTTGAAAGCTATAAAGACCAACGAGAACGTTTTCAAAGAGCCCAACACAAAAAGGTACCTCCTAAAAAACATCAGAAAGAAACGATCGACATTTTTCAGGCACATCATGAAAATAGGAAAGTTGTAGTTCTTGGTTACAACTAGCAAATACAGGGTAAGCGATATCGTGGGTGACAACGAGCGAAGATACTAGATGTCTTGGTGTCATGGCATGGAAAGCAGCCCAAAAAAAAAATTAATTGTACTGTGGATATAAGATTGGGGAAGGGCATTATTGCCTACGCCAACCCGCATGGGATGGATCATCATGATAATGAGTGTTACTATATATGAATTAGAAATGAGAACAATTGATACATACTCGTGCTGGAAAGAAAGCTGCTTTCCCAGAAGAGACAACTCAGACTTCAGACAACTGCTGCTATGTTGTTGGATCAGTGAAAAGCAACAGCTGGTGAAGCAAACCCGAACATATACACTCCCGCGCTTAAGAGGAGCCCACTGAATCGAAAGTAAAAAATACAGTGCAAAACAAACTGCAAAAAAGCGTGGGAAGAAAATAACATCGTGACATACGTTCTAAACATTGAAATGTTGCTCTGTAAAATGCGCTTGTTTAGGACAAGCGTGCAGCTATGCCACGGTATTGAATTGCTAATGCGTGGTTGTTCACACACACACACACACATATTAGATGTTTATGGTAATCGAACGTCGGGTCCTTTAAATGAAGGTCGATTTCATCATGTCACTCATCTGTAGATTTGACTTGGAAGACAAAGAAATGAAACTCCGAAGTAGAAACATCTATCATCAAAGCCATTTATTTGGACTGACAGGAATGCAAATACATTGTCAGTTATTAAAGACAAATTACGAGTGTGTCCTACATCAACCGAAATGATCCAATTAGGATTATTTGCCAGGTCACTAACGAACTGCAGTCAGCAATAAATGTTTTCCGAAAAAAAAAACGTCAACATTATCCTGATTGTGGGTAGTATTATGGTTGGCTGGACTCTCGATAGATTATACGATTCCGAAACACAACTTCTAATTTTGTCTTGAAAACCATATGCCCGTCTCATGTTTGTGTTAAAATGATGAAATGATTTAAAAACAATCATTGTTAGTGAGAATGTGGGGAAAGGAGAGGTGGAGACTTCTTACTTCTTACAGCAGGCTAATATTATCCTGATCCCACGTAGTAATCTGCACTATTCGTCAAAACGCTCTCGGGCCTACACTATATCCGACATTGATATTGGTATTATTACTGGAATATTGCGCACGCGCGCGCACACACACACACACAGACACACACACACACACACACACACACACACACACACACACGCACATATACATACACGTACAGTAGAAACCTATTTCCAGCAGTCTGCAGCTTTACTGTTTTCTATCGAAGCACACTTATATTTAATAGATTTGTCTGTGCTGGCTGTTTACCATTCGTGAATTGTACCTAGAAATAACGAGAGCCGCGATAGCTCAGCGGTTAGTGAGCTGGACTATTAAGAACAAGAGGTTGGGTTAGATCCTGACCGACGGCTTCCGGGTTCACCCAGCCTTAATTGGGTACCGGATTTGTTTCTGGGAAAGTAAAGCGGCACGGGCGTAATACCGACCAAATTACCCCAAAAATCATGTGCCGAAGGTCTGTAAAAATTATGGTCACTAAACACCATATTATCTATACGCCACTTGGCGTGACAGGACTCTTTACTTTTTTTTTTTTTTACCTGGAAATAACAAATACATTCAAATACAGTGGAAAACAGCGGAATGCATTATATAAACTACAGGAATTCACATTTAATAATTGATGTTTTAGACTTCAATTAATTTCCACATGCTAAAAAAGTGGCATCAACTTTCTAATCACATTATTAACACGTTTTACAGTCTTTATAGCTTTGCTATTATAACATCTTGATTACAATTTAAAACAAAATTATTTTTTAAACTATACTTCCATATGCTTAGTCACGATAATTGTCCGAATAACATCTTTCCTCATTAAAATGTCATTTTCAACAACTAGAAAATACAACTTTAAAAACAAAAATGAATTGTCTCTGGATATGCTTTCAGTCTCAACTAAATCAGAATGGCTAAATTCAACATATTGTGTCCTCCATCCTTGAATATTAAGATTTTAAAATAGAAAATTATTGGCAAGGACTTAAAAACGCCGTTTCTTTACTTCATAAAATTATAGTTTAAATTGCACGGGTTGATTTTTTTATTTACCTTGGAGTTTTGTTTTGGATGGATTTAAAATGGCTGCACCGCAGTTATCTATATGTGTATGACCTTTAATGATGATGTATAACCTGAGATATCAATGTACAATATTAGAAATGTAAAACTTAAGATGTAAGTATTTGAACTTTAATGACAGAGAGAAATCTTAGACGCTAGTGTAAGACAACCTTAGTGGCGATATGGAATTTCAAATGAAAATCTGGAACCTGTGATAAACCTTTGGATGACAATGTAGAACTTTATATGATAATGGGGAATTTGAGATGACAATGTAGAACTTTATATGATAATGGGGAATTTGAGATGACAATGTAGAACTTTATATGATAATGGGGAATTTGAGATGACAATGTAGAACTTTATATGATAATGGGGAATTTGAGATGACAATGTAGAACTTTATATGATAATGGGGAATTTGAGATGACAATGTAGAACTTTATATGATAATGGGGAATTTGAGATGACAATGTAGAATTTTATATGATAATGGGGAATTTGAGATGACAATGTAGAACTTTATGTGATAATGGGGAATTTGAGATGACAATGTAGAACTTTATATGATAATGGGGAATTTGAGATGACAATGTAGAACTTTATATGATAATGGGGAATTTGAGATGACAATGTAGAACTTTATATGATAATGGGGAATTTGAGATGACAATGTAGAACTTTATATGATAATGGGGAATTTGAGATGACAATGTAGAACTTTATATGATAATGGGGAATTTGAGATGACAATGGACAAGTTTTAGTGAAGATGTGGAACTTTATATGGTGAGTCGAACCTATGATGTAACATTATAATCAAGTACCGGGCCTACTGGCGTAGGTGATCATGTCCACAACTTTCGATCTCGGCAGCTATTTATCATTTCTGTTGTTGACCTTCTGCCAAGCCATTCTCTTAAGCTGTCTGTTACTTTTTTCTCTTTGCTTCCCTCTATCTCTTCGTCCCTCAATTTTTCCAGTTGTTACAATATATTCCAGTTGTTCTCTTCTCATTACATGGAAAAAAAATGATGATTGTTTCTTCCTAATATTGGAAATTGGCTCTCTTTTTGCTTTGACCTCTCTCATAACAACTTCATTACTCTTCTTAGTTGTCCATTGTGCTCTCAACATTCTTCTGTAAAATAACATTTCTACAGACTCCAGTGATTTTCTTGTCTGTTATCCTATTGTCCATGATTCGCATCCATATGTTAAGACTGGCTCTACATAACATTTAAGAACTCATTTTACATGATGTGACACTTGGATACAAATATATGAAACTTTTAGGTGAGAATATGAAACTCAGGAAGACGAGTTTGAACTTTAAGTTTCTTCATGGAGCATTAGATGGCACTCTGAAATATCAAATGACAATTTAGAAAATTCAGATAACAATATGCAATATCAGATAACAATATGCAACATCAGATAACAATATGCAACATCAGATAACAATATGCAACATCAGATAACAATATGCAACATCAGATAACAATATGCAACATCAGATAACAATGTGCAACATCAGATAACAATATGCAACATCAGATAACAATGTGAAACATTGCATAACAATTTGGAGTATTAAATGACAATGTTAATCTCTACATAACAATATGGAACCTTTCATGAAGGATGAAGAATTTTGATGGCAATTCGAAAATTTGATAAAGATTTTGATTTTCTACAACATATGTATTTTTTCACTATCAATGTAATAAGATAAAGTAATGATTCTCATTCTACATTCTGTGCACCACTTGTATGGATGATTTCTAAAATTGTATACTCCAGAGCAGCGGTTCTCAAAGTTTTCTTAACCGCTGATACCCATTAAATACGTTTTGTAATTGCGGCCTACCATTAAATACGTTTTGTAGTCGATGACACCCATAAATTAAATATGTTTTGTAGTCACGGACACCCATTAAATACGTTTTGTAGTAGTGAACCACCATTAAATACGTTTTGTAGTAGTGAACCACCATTAAATACGTTTTGTAGTAGTGAACCACCATTAAATACATTTTGTAGTAGTGAACCACCATTAAATACGCTTTGTGGTCGTGAACCACCATTAAATACGTTTTGTGGTCGTGAACCACCATTAAATACGTTTTGTGGTCGTGAACCACCATTAAATACGTTTTGTGGTAGTGAACCACCATTAAGTACGTTTTGTAGTAGTGAACCACAATTAAATACGTTTTGTAGTCACGGACACCAATTAAATATGTTTTGTAGTCACGGACACCCATTGTTGTTGTTGTTATGGATCCAGTGACCTTTGAGCTGATGCCCTTCGGCCCAATGCCATGTAGTAGTATCTGCAGGTATTTTTAAGTTCTGCTGTTGTTCCGTACAGAGTATTCCATTTGGAGGGTCTTTGGGGAAATAATGTTGTTCTGATGTCAGTGAGCTCTGGACATTGAAACAGGTGATGTTCTACAGTTTCTTGTGGGTGATTACAGAATGGACATACTGGGGTATGGTTTTGTTGTATTCTATTTATGTGGTTATTCAGCATAACATGTCCAGTTCTCAGTCTGAAGATGGTGGTTTGGTCTCTTCTTGTTAGGTTGTTGATGTTGTCTTGTGGATTTGGTCTTGCCATATATTTAAAAAGCTCTCTCCCTGTTTTCCCTAAGGCCCATCCATTCAGCCACTCCTCCCTACTGCTGGAGTTTATGACTTGTTTGGCTGTGTCTAGTGTGATGGATGTATGTATCTGTGTCTGTTTAGATCCTCTCTTAGCTAATGTATCTGCCTTATCATTTCCTGGTACATGTATATTTGAGTGTCCTGGGATCCATTGCATTACCAATCTTATGTTATGTGTTTCAATGAGTTTGTCTGTGTCTATGATAAGCTGTGTGAGTTCTGGTTTGTTCGTGTTGTTTTCCAGTGCTTGCAGAGCCGATTTGGAATCCGTAAATATGACTGTGTTTGTTTTCTTTGATGGTTTGGTATCGAAAATCGTATTTAAATGATAAATTGCTGTTTCAATAGCTGTTATTTCTGCTTCATAATTGTTACAGACTTCACCACAAGGGCCACAAATTTCTTCTGCTGTCCCATCTGGATAATGTATTAATATTCCATATCCAGCTTTTGAAGTAGCGTTAGTGGCTGCACCATCTGTGTATATATGTATCCAGTCTTCTGGATAAGTATCTATTGTTTTCCTTGCTGCTAGTGTTACTGATACTGGGTCTGCTTTTTTACCTATTCTGTTACATATCTCTACATTTATTTCAGGTTTTTTATAATTCGTACTTGGTGGCATTTCTTTGATGACTCTTGATGTTTGTAGTCGTTTTTCAGGTAGATGGAATTTCTTTTGTATATTTCTAACATGTTGTAATACTGACATCTGCTTAATTCTTTGTTTTGGAGTCCATGTATCTACTAATTTTCTGTTAGGGTGGTCCTTCTCCATTCTTTTTTGTCTTTCATAGAGAACCATAGCGGCTTTGTTTCTCCTCAACTCTAAAGGTTCCACATTGCAGTGGATTTCGCAGGCTGCAACTGGAGTGGACCTCATTGCACCGTTGATGAGTCGTAATGCATTATTTTGTATCTTGTCCAGTGCCATGTTAGTTGTTTTGCTGCATGTCACTAGGAGCGAGCTACCATGATCCAAAACAGAGCGAACATATCCCAGATAGAGATTTCTAAGAGTTTCTTTATCTGCTCCCCATAAGGTACTGGAAAGCCTTTTCATTAGTTGAAGTCTTTGTGTTGCCTTCTTAGTGAGATTCTCTACGTGTTTCTTCAGGTTCAGTTGTCGGTCTAGTTGTATTCCTAAGTATGTAGGGCGTTCCTCTTTTTGAAGACTATTGTGTTGGAGATTGAGTTTGATGTTTGTCTTAGCTATTTTGTTACTTCTAGTAAATACTGTATATACTGTTTTCTGTACATTTATTTTTATTTTCCAGGTATTGCAGTATTCTTCTAGGTGCCTCAGGTCTTTATTTAGTTGTGCTTCAGCTGTTCTAATATTTTCGTTAGTGCTCCACATGACCAGATCATCCGCATAGAGAGCTTTTTTATTTATCAGGGTTTTGGTCAGATCATTGATATATATCAAAAAAGGGTACAACTGAGTGGTGATCCCTGTGGTAATCCTTCTTCTAGCACCTCTTTGTCTGAAATGGATTCATTTAATTTAGTTTGTATTGTTCTGTCAACTAGGAAATATTTAACCCATTTGTACAGTTTCCCATGTATTCCGGCATCTCTCATCTTCAATAAAAGCCCCTTACGCCAGACTCTATCATAAGCCTGCTGCAGGTCCACTAGGATGGCTAAAGTATGTTGTCTCTTCTGAAATCCATCTTGGACCTGTTGTATTAACCTGAGGATTTGGTCTTCTATGTTATTGCCTGCCCTGAAACCAGCTTGTTCATAGTACAGAGTATTAGAGGTTTCCAGATACCAGTATAGTCTGCTATTGACCATACTCTCAGCTATTTTACCTATGCATGATGTTAAGGATAGGGGACGATAGCTTCTGGGGTCATCTGGAGGCTTGTTCTTTTTGAGCAATGGCACTATAAAGGCATTTCTCCATGTCTTGGGAATCTTGCTTTCTTTCCATGTTTTGTTGATCAGTCTGAGTAATGTTTCTTTCCCTGACTTGCCGAGATGCTTTATCATCTCATTGTGTACCTTGTCAGGGCCTGGGGATTTTCTACATTTTAATTTTCTTAATGCTTTTTCTAGTTCCCTCATGTTAAAATCTTCTTCAAAGATTGCAGCATTTGTTGTTGGGGCTCTTTCAATTAATTTTAAATTATGTAGCTGAATTTTATCGCTATCTGTAAGTTTGCTCGCTCTGTTGACTGAAGCAAAGTAACTATTACATTTTTTAACTATATTTTTTTTAGAGCTGATGATTTCATTATTAAATTTGATTGGTTTAGGATTTGGTTCTCTTTTATCACCAGACAAATGTTGCATAAGTCTCCAGGCTTTATTTCCTTCATGTCGCAGATCGAGTTTACTGCATGTTTCTTGCCATTTCTCTTTCTTTGCTTTTTTAGTAACTAGTTTGACCTTAGCACTAGCCTTGTTATAGCTTGTTTTATTATTCAAAGTTGGGTTCTGCTCAAGTATTGTTCTGGCTTTCTTTCTTTCTGATACTGCTGTCTCTAGTTCTGTGTTCCAAAATGGTCGATATTGTGTTCTACATCCTTTAGGTATAGTTTGTTCTGCAGTGTTGAGTATTATTTGTGTGAACATCTCGTTTAATTTTTCTACGCTGTTGTCTGTCAGATTTTTCAGGAGTTGGTCGGATTTTTCTTGATATGCCTTCCAGTCAGCTTTCTTGAAATTCCATCTCGTTCTCTGTTTTGTTTGGATTTTTGTTGTTTTTGTGTCTACTATGGTGACTATGGGTCTGTGATCACTGCCTATGTCATCAATGACTTCAATGTGGCAGTAGTTTATGAGATCAGCAGAGCAAATGGTCAGATCGGGTCTACTAAGGGAGAGATGAGCTCTATGTAGGAGAGTTGGTGTTGATTCTGCGTCCTGCATGATTGTAAGATTAGTTGATTGGCAAAGATCTTCTATGTATTTTCCTGTGGGATTTGAGTTAGAATATCCCCATTGTGTTGAATGTCCATTAAAATCTCCAGCCAAGATAGTTCTATGGTAGTTGACTTGATCAAGTTATGTTATGTTACATTTTGTGCCTGGTGGGTTGTAAACATTATAAATATTATATTTGCTGGATGCAAACCAAATTGTGGCTTTCTGAACATCTGTTAGTTCGGCATTAGTTAGTGGCACTACATCTCCCTGTATATTGTTTTTGATGTAGGTGATTATACCCCTGCAGTTGTTGGTGCACTTACATGGATAGCTGGTGTAACCTGTTATATGTGTGTCTATGTTCTTGTGTAGTGTTTCCTGCAGTAGGACAATATGGATCTGGTATTTGTACATGATTTTGGTTAGCTCTGTTTTCTTGTTTTTGAGGCCTGAAATATTAAGTTGTAGTATGTTTAATTTATTTGTTTTTTCTCTCTGACAAATCTTCATGCACTTTCTTCTATTAAAATATTTATATATTGAACTTTGTTGGATCTGAGGTTTCTGGTTTTTGTATGAGTTGTTTGTATTTCTTCCAGTAGCTAATTTATCGCACAGTCCAGCCTGGTCGCTCACTGTCTGGCGCGGACCTTGTTGACCGAGGCGGCGTCCGAGCTCGTATTGATTTATATTCTTGATGTACATGGCATTGTTAAAACTGGGGGACCTGTGGGCTATCTTCCTACCCCAGGGTGAAGGTTTTGCAAATCCTCGCCTTAATTCCATCCATGGCATGTATTGTGTCTCTGTCTCTGCTGACATATCATCCATCCGTTTGTTCCCTTTCTAGGCCCTGTTGTCAAGCAGGATTCACAACAGCCCATTCCCCGCCACCTACTGTCACTGGCACTTACTCCGTTCATTCAGGCGTATCAAATGGAGGCCAAATGTATCGACAGAGGATCGTCACGTCCTGGGTCACTTGTGTCTGTGCGATGTACTACAGGACTATTAAAGGGAACGTGGTGGACTCCAAGTCAGTACTAGAGTCATTTGTCTTCAAGTATGTCAGTAGATGGTCTCGAGGCGGTTTCGCTGAAGCTCTCACCCTGTCCACAGGGGGTTCCTATAGAAATAGTAATAAGATAGAAGATAAGACACTCACTCAAGGGAGAGTGAGGGTGATTAGATGAGGGCCATGGCGTATACCACATGTTGGTTGGCTCTAGCCCTGCATCTATAGGGGCTCACCTCCTCCCGACCCAGTTATACCACTGGGAACTCGGTCGCGCCCTGGACCAACTTTGCGATAACAGAGGGACCACGTGTAGGTGTGGCCATGGACACAGTGGCCCAGTGGAGTTGAATTTAGTCCATCAAAACCGGAGATGATTTTGTCAAAACAGAGAAGGTTTTGTCATTCAATAACCACTGAGCCTGGCAAGTGAGAGGCTATGAACGCTTCAAATACCTTTTGGTGATGTCAAGAGCGGACATCACACACCCCCCACGGACACCCATTAAATACGTTTTGTAGTAGTGAACGACCATTAAATACGTTTTGTGGTAGTGAACCACCATTAAATACGTTTTGTGGTAGTGAACCACCATTAAGTACGTTTTGTAGTAGTGAACCACCATTTAATACGTTTTGTAGTAGTGAACGACCATTAAATACGTTTGGTAGTAGTGAACCACCATTAAATACGTTTTGTGGTAGTGAACCACCATTAAATACGTTTTGTAGTAGTGAACCACCATTAAATACGTTTTGTAGTAGTGAACCACCATTAAATACGTTTTGTAGTAGTGAACCACCATTAAATACGTTTTGTGGTAGTGAACCACCATTAAATACGTTTTGTGGTAGTGAACCACCATTAAATACGTTTTGTAGTAGTGAACCACCATTAAATACGTTTTGTAGTAGTGAACCACCATTAAATACGTTTTGTGGTAGTGAACCACCATTAAATACGTTTTGTGGTAGTGAACCACAATTAAATACATTTTGTGGTAGTGAACCACAATTAAATACATTTTGTGGTAGTGAACCACAATTAAATACGTTTTGTGGTAGTGAACCACAATTAAATACGTTTTGTAGTCGTGGACCACCATTAAATACGTTTTGTAGTGGTAAACCACCATTAAATACGTTTTGTAGTAGTGAACCACCATTAAATACGTTTTGTAGTAGTGAACCACCATTAAATAAGTTTTTAAGTAGTGAACCACCATTAAATACGTTTTGTAGTAGTGAACCACCATTAAATATGTTTTGTAGTAGTGAACCACCATTAAATACGTTTTGTGGTGGTGAACCACAATTAAATACATTTTGTGGTAGGGAACCACCATTAAATACGTTTTGTGGTAGTGAACCACCATTAAATAAGTTTTGTAGTGGTGAACCACAATTAAATACGTTTTGTAGTCGTGGACAACCTTTAAATACGTTTTGTAGTGGTAAACCACCATTAAATACGTTTTGTAGTAGTGAAACACCATTAAATAAGTTTTTAAGTAGTGAACCACCATTAAATACGTTTTGTAGTAGTGAAACATCATCAAATACGTTTTATAGTAGTGAACCACCATTAAATAAGTTTTTAAGTAGTGAAACACCATTAAATACGTTTTGTAGTAGTGAACCACCATTAAATACGATTTGTAGTAGTGAACCACCATTAAGTACGTTTTGTAGTAGTGAACCACCAATAAGTACGTTTTGTAGTAGTGAACACCATTTAGTACGTTTTGTAGTAGTGAACCACCATTAAGTACGTTTTGTAGTAGTGAACCACCATTAAGTACGTTTTGTAGTAGTGAACCACCATTAAATACGTTTTGTAGTAGTGAACCACCATTAAATAAGTTTTTAAGTAGTGAACCACCATTAAATGCGTTTTGTAGTAGTGAACCACCATTAAGTATGTTTTGTAGTACTGAACCACCATTAAGTACGTTTTGTAGTAGTGAACCACCATTAAATACGTTTTGTAGTAGTGAACCACCATTAAGTACGTTTTGTAGTAGTGAACCACCATTAAATACGTTTTGTGGTAGTGAACCACCATTAAATAAGTTTTTAAGTAGTGAACCACCATTAAATACGTTTTGTAGTAGTGAACCACCATTAAATACGTTTTGTAGTAGTGAACCACCATTAAATACGTTTTGTAGCAGTGAACCACCATTAAATACGTTTTGTAGTAGTGAACCACCATTAAATACGTTTTGTAGTAGTGAACCACCATTAAGTACGTTTTGTAGTAGTGAACCACTATTAAGTACGTTTTGTAGTAGTGAACCACCATTAAGTAAGTTTTTAAGTAGTGAACCACCATTAAATACGTTTTGTAGTAATGAACCACCATTAAATACGTTTTGTAGTAGTGAACCACCATTAAATACGTTTTGTAATAGTGAACCACCATTAAATAAGTTTTTAAGTAGTGAACCACCATTTAATACGTTTTGTAGTGAACCACCATTAAGTATGTTTTGTAGTAGTGAACCACCAATAAGTACGTTTTGTAGTAGTGAACCACCATTAAGTACGTCTTGTAGTAGTGAACCACCATGAAGTACGTTTTGTAGTAGTGAACCACCATTAAGTACGTTTTGTAGTAGTGAACCACCATTAAATACGTTTTGTAGTAGTGAACCACCATTAAATACGTTTTGTAGTAGTGAACCACCATTAAATAAGTTTTTAAGTAGTGAACCACCATTAAATACGTTTTGTAGTAGTGAACCACCATTAAATACGTTTTGTAGTAGTGAACCACCATTAAATGCGTTTTGTAGTAGTGAACCACCATTAAATACGTCTTGTAGTAGTGAACCACCATGAAGTACGTTTTGTAGTAGTGAACCACCATTAAATACGTCTTGTAGTAGTGAACCACCATGAAGTACGTTTTGTAGTAGTGAACCACCATTAAATACGTCTTGTATTAGTGAACCACCATGAAGTACGTTTTGTAGTAGTGAACCACCATTAAGTACGTTTTGTAGTAGTGAACCACCATTAAGTACGTTTTGTAGTAGTGAACCACAATTAAGTACGTTTTGTAGTAGTGAACCACCATTAAATACGTTTTGTAGTAGTGAACCACCATTAAATACGTTTTGTAGTAGTGAACCACCATTAAATACGTTTTGTAGTAGTGAACCACCATTAAGTACGTTTTGTAGTCGCGGGCCATCAGGCTTCAACTTCAATTCAAGATTTAAAACCCAAAAAGTGCATCAATCATTTCATTTGAAAAACTTTCACTCTCCTACGAATGATTGACATGGGATCTACTTTACTTTAAACTGCACACTGCTAATACATTTTGATTTGAATGATTTCTTACCAATGTAAAATAATATCAATATTAATTGCTTTAATTTCGGGAGGGGGGGGGTGAAGAAATGAAAACGAAAAATGTGGATTAACGGAATATTAGAAACACTAAGAAACATAACAGCAGCAGAGGCGAACAGAAGGGGAAATGACCGCAAATTATATCTCCACTCGACGCTGAAAGGTAAACGAGGTAGGAACGACGGAGAAGTATTTCTGGAGAAAACGGAAAATACATGGACGTAAAATTATGGACAAGAATCGATATACCACACATTTGCACGGCTTTAAATAAAAATAAAAATTATAATAAGTGAAATTGTGTACATGACTAATCACACGATTAGTGGAGAAAGATAGCATTGTATACTAACATCATTAGTGAGAAGGATGTTGTTGTATTTCACCTGCAAGCTTTGTTATATTGGACTATATGTCTGAAACATATATTCTAAGATCAGACGTTACATTTTCTAAACTGTTTCAGTATTTATGTTTAAGATAAACAAGAACAGAGAATGATTTTTCACACAGGTTTGTTGTTAAGAATGGCATTAATACTTTCATGACCATCTTCGATAATTCAGGAAAATCTGCTGTTAAGTGAGTCAAACAATTAGGGAGTGATTGTTTCTTGAACTGTCATCTCAGAGCATCATCCGTGGATATGTCTAGAAGTTTGTCTTGCTCTGCTGTAGTGAGTTACTCCATACACATTAACTGAAAATGGATCTCGTATCCAGTTCTTGCTTGCATAGGGAATAAGACAATATTGGCGGAAATGCCGTAAACCTTCCAAATGTGCAACGATTCATCTTGATGTTCACCTAGAATGTGTTGATACTAAATTAACCGCAATAATATCAGCCACTTCACCTGACAGTATTCACATGATATTTTTCAAGCCTTCATGGACCCCCTGTGACAGCACTGCGGATCCCTTGGGGACCGCAGAACACAACTTGAGAAACGCTGCTCTAGACTTTAATGAAATTAGTATAGCTAGTGTTATTTTAATTACAAACCCCATATCATGTGTTCTCTAAATCAATTTGGATATATATGTAGTAAATTTATAACATCTTTTATAAATAACAGCAACCAAACCTACCACATCTTACGTTATAAACCTAAATGCGCACTATTGAGTTTTTGCAATGTGGGATTTCTCTTTATGATCAAGAAAACGAGCGAAAACCGGATGGATACAGTTTGCAAACAATAATGGAGGCTCTAAATGCTAGAAAAAGGAAGAAAAAAAAATAAGCGTGAAATAATAAGCTAACAGAAATTACGTGTTTATACAATTCCTCTCGGAAGGAGGACGATGAAGATCATATTGACGAACCTAGTTTAACTTGTGACGTTATGAACGCAGTTTTTGCTAGAGCAAATGTCAGAACACGTTCTGTGCTAATGCCTTCATATGAAACGCAAGGAATTAATAACAATAACAATAACGCAAGGAATTAATATGTGTAAAAGGTTCTCCTTTTATCGAATGTCTGATTAGTTTAATTATTCAGAGAAATATGCACTTCACAGTTGTTTGTCACTGATAATTTAGTAGCTTTGCTTATTTGTGTTTTTATAGGAAGACAAATTTCACATATTTCTTCAATTATATTTGTCTTTATATAAAGACAAATTTCACATATTTCTTCAATTATATTTGTGTCTTTATAGGAAGACAAATTTCACATATTTCTTCAATTATATTTGTGTCTTTATAGGAAGACAAATTTCACATATTTCTTCAATTATATTTGTGTCTTTATAGGAAGACAAATTTCACATATTTCTTCAATTATATTTGTGTCTTTATAGGAAGACAAATTTCACATATTTCTTCAATTATATTTGTCTTTATAGTAAGACAAAGTTCACATATTTCTTCAATTATCCATCCAAAGTAAATTAGAAGAACTTTGAAGAAGCTGTATCTTAAAACTAAAAAAAATCGGTTGAGGTATACAAATGAATATATTCCCCAAAGCTATCATATTTGCCAATCGTTGATCTTTTACGAGCTTTAACTACTGACATATCAATCAAACACAACAATTCATTTTAACTTAAAAAAAAGGCATTTTGTGTGTGATGTCACAGACTGAAAGCATAAAATAGGAATCTTTAGAATGAGGTTCAATGTACTAGGCTCATAACATCTTCATCCATAAATGCTGGACAATTTTAAAAGACTTGAACTAAAATGTCACTTTGAGATAAAAACAAACAGCTGCGATTTATTATTTGAAGTAACATGTAGTTCATTGCGTGATATAGTACTATAAAGGGAGGTCAAAAAGTAATGCACACCAATTTTTTTCTCGACTAATAATAAAGATAGGAATATGAAATTTTGCACACTTGGAATATGACATGTTCCAATTATGTGCACCAAATTGCACAGCATTCTGATAAATATTACGCAATCTATGAACCGTTAAAATGGAGCTTGTCAACAATGTCCGTTACAAACAGCGAATTGTCATTGAATTTCTGGTTGCGGAAAAAGAAACTGTGGCAAACATTCATAAACGACTGTGTGCAGTGTACAAATGTTCTGCAGTCGATAGGAGCACAGTTAGTCGCTGGGTTCAGAGAATTAAAGCTGCAGAAAGTGTACAAGTGGAGCTGCATGATTTACCGCGTTCTGGACGTGTTGCCTCGGCTACCAGCACAGACATGTTAAACCGAGCTGATGCCATTATTCGTAAGGATAGGCGTATCACTAGTCAGCAATTAGCATTGCAGCTTACAGTCAGCAAGGGATGTGCAATCGCAATTTTTAAAACTCTCGGATATTCAAAGATTTGCGCTCGATGGGTTCCTCGGTGCCTATCAAATGATCACAGAGTTCAAAGGAAAACATTCTGTTCTGAATTGTTGGAGCGTTTCGGTGTTTAAGGAGAAATGTTTTTGTCAAAAATTGTTACCGGTGACGAAACGTGGGCACATTATTATGAGCCTGAAACAAAAATGCAGTCAATGGAATGGCATCATCCGCAGTCACCAAAAAGAAAAAAATTCAAAACATCTCCATCAGCCGGAAAGGTGATGATCACTGTCTTCTGGGACATTGATGGTGTGATTCTTGTTGATGTAATGACAAGAGGTGAGACAATCAACTCGACAGCTTACATCAATACACTGACAAAACTCAAAAATCGGTTCCACAGAGTTCGGCCTAATAAGCCATCTGCAGATTTGTTGTTTCAACATGACAATGCACGCCCTCACACAAGTCTGGTAACACGGGAAGCAATCAACAAATTTGGTTGGACTGTACTGCCCCATCCTCCTTACAGCCCTGATCTGGCTCCCTCAGATTTCCATCTGTTTGGACCACTCAAAAAATTCCTGCGTGGGACACACTTTGACAATGATGAGGATGTGATCCGTGCAGTTAAAAAATGGCTACGCGAGCAGGACAAAACTTGGTACAAACGAGGCATTCATGACCTAGTTTCGCGTTGGCGTAAGGCAATACGCTTGGACGGAGATTATGTTGAAAAATAGGTAGTGTAAAGGGGATGTTCAGCTACAATCTGTGAAAATTTCACACATTTTGCCCGAATAGTTTCCGAGAAAAAAATTGGTGTGCATTACTTTTTGACCTCGCGTATATAGCTTAGTGTCTGACATAGTGACAGCTGTGAAAAAAATGAACAGCACTGAAATTGACTATAGGCGTCCCATTATCTCCCATTGGCCAATATGTCATGACAGCCACTGGTCAATTAGAACAACCTCAGTTCTAAGGCAACAATATGTTTATACCATCTTGTGAGATTCAACGATCATTACGTGCAAATTAATGGAGTTTTCCTTTTCCCTGGACATATTTAAATGTTGGTCTGTGAGGTACCCATTTGCAAAGTTTTACACGGCGAGTGTGGTCCATATCTATTTATACACGTTAATGTTCATTTTTATGGAAACGGGTGGCGAAATGTTCATTGAAATATGCATCTATCCATATTGAAAACGCTCGTCTGTCTCGGTTTACTAGGTGTCTGATATAGCAACTCAAATGCGATTTTTGGGCCATGTTGAAAAACACAACAGCCTACTAAAAGTAATCCTGGAGGGGAAAATACAAGGTAAAAGAGGCAGAGGCAGATCAAGACTAACATGGACGGGTAACATCATAAGATGGACAAACCAGCCTATGACAACCAACACCATCAAAGCAAGAGACAGAGCAGAATGGCGCTTCGTGGTAGCCAACCTTTGATGCGGAGATGGCACTCGATGATGATGATAATATGGCAATATTTGCTGATATGATCTGATTTATCTGAATTTATACTTTATTTCTTACTAGGTGTGTATCTTATACAACATGAGAGTTTTCTTATTGGAAATGTATGCATTTATTATTACTGCTGGATTATTTCATAACCGACATCGGTCTGTTATAGACAAACAAGCAAGTCCATTGTTATGATTTTATTTATTATTGAAGTGATAGTTATGTAAGTCTGTGAGTCAGTGAGTGAAACAGCGAGTGAGTAAATGAGTCAGAGATTAGTGAGTGTGACAGTGAATGAATCAGTGATTGAGTGGCGGAATGAGTGAGTGAGTGAGCAAGTCAGTGAACCAGTGAGTGAGTGAGTCGGTGAATGAGACATGTTGATGACGTACCTCGGAATTTAGTTTGATCGTAGCCTGTGTTTTAGGGACTATGTCGACCATGTGATAACAAAATTTCCGCAAAGAATTAGCGGCCTTGAAGGCAGCTGACAACATCAAGCAGATGTTACTTACCCTTCTGTTCCAAGGACTAGTCCTAACATCAGTCGAGTATGCCCTGGCAATTCTTACTGTTAATAATACGCTAATTGACAGACTAGAGAGAAAATAGAGATTGGAGCTATGCGCATTATCTTGGAGTATATGAGAGACATTCCCTGTGTAACAATGAGGTATCTTCTTGACGTTCCAACCAAAGATGACAGGATCAAGATCTGGAGGACACCTGAACATAAGTGCAGATACAGAGCATCCATTGCACCACGAGCTCAACACAGGGAAAGGTGTCATGCTAAAAAAAACAAATCATGGGTGGGCCGAGCAGTAGATGTCATCGAACAAGTCTGTGGGCTTATCAACACTGGTAAAAAGTGGATACCAGTGCCTACGTCATTCAGGTGCAAATTCTCGTGTTTTGTCACACTCGACAAGAAATGTAGGCAACATAACTCAGTCGTGGTCAATGCGGAGGTCAACGGTCTCATCTGGGATAAAACCGATCAGGAAGATGCAGTCATCTATAAAGATGGATCCGTAATGCGACTCCAAAGGAGTGAATGTGCTTTTACGGCACGCTCGGTAGGCAGAATAGTCAAAGAAGACAGTGGTGCCTACGTTATGATCACGGGAATCATGACGATGGAGGTGATAGCAGTGACCAGGGTATTCATCTAGCTAGAGTTACAAGACCACACCCACATCTGTATACTAAGTGATTCGATGAGTATGATAAGAAAAGTGGAACCAGGCTCTGTACGCAAGCAATGGGTAGAGTCATTGCTGAAGCAAAAAATATGTAGAGTCACCCTTGCCTACGTTCCTGGACATGCAGGAGTACAGGGAAATGAACGAGCGGACGGGTTGGCTAGCTGTACTGTTGTTGAAGACGGTCAACCAATGTATCGGACAGACATCATTAGTGCCCTACAAGATGTGGGAAGGACACAAAACTTCGAAAAGTTTTAGTCCTCGTCACTCCTTCGGATGAAAGAGTATGGGAATTAAGATAGGCACATCTAGAAACGAGAGACTTAGTGGACGTATAGTGGAAGCTTATCAACCAACAGAGAACTTGAGTGGTTAGTCGTGGGACACGCTGAGGAGGGGATCCGAGCACCTATGAACGTTCGAAGAGCAATGATGATGACCCGCAGATAATTCAATAAGCCAATGACTTAATCTAACAGTAACACAAGTTTACATTGGAATGGATATGATGATCTTTATTTTCTACCCGCATACTCCAGGACAGGGAGCCGCGATAGCTCAGTGCTTAGTGAACTGGACTACAATGGACAATAGGTAGGGTTCGATCCCAACCAACGGCTTCCGGGTTCACCCAGCCTTAAATGGGTACCAGATTTTTTTCTGGGAAAGTAAAGCAGCACGGGCGTAATACCGACCATATTACCCCAAAAATCATTTGCTGCATGCAGGTCTGTAAAATGTATGGTCACTAACACCATATTCCCTATACGCCACTTGGCGTGACGGGGGCTCTTTACTTACTTTACATTTTATACTCCAGGACACTTCAGAAATGTAACAAAAAGGAGCCCTAACTTTGGACGTTTGTGCAGTTGCGCTGTCTTGATATTGTGTGTTTGTGTATTTGCACTGAACTATCACTCAGCTTAAGGTATGTGGCCAATTTGCAATCTATTTGTTTTCTTTTTTTTTCAGATAAACAATGAACAACAGCACGACAGCCACGCCGCCCCTCTCGGTGAGGTATGCCACCATTACAGCACTGTTGGAAGAGTTTGCTCCCGCCGCCACCATGTCCGAGCGCATAATACCCCCAATCTGGTACGTCATTGGATTTATTGGAAATCCCCTCTCAGCTGTTGTTTGGTTGGGACAACGCATGCGTCGAAATAACTCATCAGCAATTTATCTTGGAGCCCTGTCAGTCTCTGACACGATTTTCTTAATTCTTAACATTCTCTATATCCTGAACATGGCCTGGGATTACGGCACCTACAATTATCACATCGGATGTGAGATTTTTCACTTTTTATACATAGTACCACAGTACTTGTCCGTATTCCTTGTACTAGGGTTCACATCGGAACGCTATGTCGCTGTATGCCATCCGTTTCTAAAAGAAAAGCTTTGCACAGTCAGACGAGCTGTTGTTATTGTACTGTGTATTGTTGTTTTCTCCGTGGCTCTATCCACAGCTCAGATTTACATCTGGACATACAGGGACGAGTTTGAGTCGTGTAACTATCGTGTGGATGATACCAGCCACAAGAGCTTTCAATATATTTGGACATGGGGGATAGAAATTGTCGTATTCATACTCGGTCCTCTTATTGTTCTTTTCTTCAATATTCTCGTTTTGAAAGAGATATTTAAAATCTCAAGGAATGATTTAATGAGACGACAGCAGAATCGAAGTGGAAGCAACACAGCTTCGACAGTCACTCTTCTAGCAGTGTCTTTTTATTTGATAATTTCACAGCTCAGCGCCACAATCGTCAACTGTATAGAACAGGCCTTTCCTATGGGTAATTTATATTTGACTGATGAAGAAATTCGAAATGACGAAACATGGTCTAATCTATTCACATATTTAGAAGTTCGAAAAATTATTGAATCCATCTGCTTGTCTCACAATGCCTGCTATTTTTTCATTTACTGTTTGACTGGAAAACATTTTCGTAGAGAAGTGTTGTATTTGGTGACACTTCAAGGCAGGATGTCCGTACTCTCCAAATTTGTTTCGAAAAAGCGAAGACAAGAACAGTATTCGATGATATCAACAAATGGTGGGCAAAACTCAGAAACATACGTAACTACCTTCTCTACCACAATATGAACACTTCCTGCACAATGCCTGGTGGTCACAGAGATAATGATATCACTAGTGCTACCCTGCACGTTTCAATGATATCGTCAAGTTATGCTGTCTAGGAAACGGTAGTTAATTGAGCAAACACAACAAAACAATTGTCTCTCCCAGGACATGTCAGACTGTAATAATTAATTCATGTGACCTATATGAGACATGATTTGTAGAAGGTTACGGGATGAAGGAGTAGCTTCAAAGTCTGTTTACGATCTTTCTATTAAACCAAATATAACATATCAAGAGAGTAGAGTTTCAAACAAAGTTACGCAATTGAAGACAGTGTACCTTTCTGTGAACCATATTGCATCAAAGGAGATAAGAAGTACAATCCGATTTACATAAATGAAACCGAATGTTAAATAGAAAATCACTGTGTGTTTTATAGATAATTCGTTTCATTGGGATAAATTCAAAGACTATTATATTTTTCATCAAGCGAATAAGAAAGAAAGATTATCCAAATATCATGACATGTAATTTATGTAATTAAAACTAACCAACTAAGAATTACCTGACTAATTTAGTCTATTGTCATGCTTGAAATGTGATCTAGTACTTATGTCTTTCTGATCTACTGTTTCACGAAAATCCGAGACAAATCCCACAATGTAAACACACTGAATGTGTACTCAAATCTACCAATACCAGATTTCTATCGGTGGATGAATACATCAGCAACAGCGAGTCACTTGTTAAAGCACTGCCTTGTTTAATATATGAATGCGGGTTCAATCGTAGCCTCACGTAATCAAGTCGACTCATTTGTAAAAATTGGTACGTGACTGACTGATTTGGGGAAGATAAAGATATCTACAGCGACTGAAAACACTACCTCCAAGATCATCAGATGCTGTGGAGCTTAATACTTTGCTTCCATCACTACCTTTACCTGCAGATTCATCGTAATAATTTTTGATTTCTTGTATGTCATGACGTCATTTAAAGATAATTTATCTTTCGGATAGTGCTCTAATTAAGGATTTTAAGCAGACCACTCTGAGCGAATTCGATGACGTGAGTTTTGAATGATTTCATAATACTCTAATACCCCCATTAACTGTGTGGTTAGGCACCAGGCAACAGCGTCTTGAACTGAAGCAACGTAACAGGAAAGATATTGAATAGACACATTCCCACAAGGAGCGGGATCAAAATGTGTTTTTTGTTGAAATAAATGGAGAGCTTTCGCCGGTATGTACAGCAGTGAACACAACGAACATGGAGAGCCACATTGATACTCGATGCACACAAATCTGTCCATATTTTCCATTATGTTATATCTGGTGAGAGTCAACTTTGTAGGAGGTGAACGGGAGTTACACTATACGAACATAATTCAATCTTACCTTTATTTCCATGGATCAATTGTACATTTGTACATGTAGGCTACAAATTAGGAGCTTTGGCTATGTTCCCCGGTCGATGCCCTTCTGTTACTAATCACTTTAACTATATATTTAACTTCTAGTGTTACACTTATCCTCTTCTCTTTGTGACCACAGACAGAAGTGATGCTGGTTTCGAGTTTAACACTCATCGTTCAAGGGCTAAAATAAAATTCGTTTGAGTTTCTAAATGAATGACCGAAAAGAGAAAACAAACCAGAGAAAACTAACAGACAATTATGGCAACCAACCATTGCCACGGTTAGGTTCGGAGTGTCTGTAAAAAAAAATAAAAAGAGTAAAGTACCCGCGTCACGCCAAGTGGCGTATAGGGAATATAGTGTTAGTGACCATAAATTTTACAGACCTTCGGCACATGATTTTTGGGGTAATGTGGTCGGTATTACGCCCGTGCCGATTTACGTTCCCAGAAAAAAAAATCCTGTAATCATTTAAAGCTGGGTGAACCGGTGGCCGTCGGTTTGAATCGGACCATACCTCTTGTCCTTTGTAGTCCAGTTCACTACCCACTGAGCTATCGCAGCTCCCCTCGGAGTGTCTGTAGGCTGCACAAATATCGTGTCAGATTGGGAGATTCTAGACGACAGCGTTACACAGTAAGGCAATGAGGATTTGTAAACCAACATAGTACCGGTGTCGTTAGCCGATGAACGTCGAAGGATATACGTTGATGATGAGGGGGATCTAGTCACTTATGGATTATGAGGGAAGGCGGACCCGGTACTTAAAATGCCTACTTGAAGTCGGATGTTTAGACCCGAAAAATTTGTGTAAACGACAACGTAACCCATTAACGCCCATTTAATGTTCTTCGGAGGCGACCACTGAAGAGAAGTAGTCGTCGAATAATGCAGCAGAAATAGTTAAATTAATTCCCCCAGAAATGGCCCACTTTTCTGTTCCACAAAATCAGTAAATAAACAGTTGCAAATGAGGGGAGAAAGAAAGAGTATGAGAGATTAACTGTTAGCTGTGAAGGAGATAATCGATTAAAACATAGAGGTTTTCGCAAACCTACAGAATAACGTGCCCCCGGATTGCTCTGGCGGGATCTGTAGGTTGACTAGTTTACACTTGAACACTGAAATTGGATAAATTTAATTATTCTCACGTTTATTTCAAATTTTAAATAAACTGAAAACACACCGTGCAAAAATGAAGTTCTAAACTAGGGAACGGACAGATGTTCACTAAAAAATCTTTCTAATTCAGTGCCTGACTTTGTAATTAAGGGATTTTGCATTTCTACATAGAACCAATATTTTATTTCATGTAAATAATTTACTATAGATCTACTATACAAAACATCACTTACAAAATTAGTAAGAAAGCACCACTTCTTACGGAAATACAAGGTGAAGAATTATTTAAAAGGGTCCATAAAAATAGCAGTTATACTATTATTATATAATTACGACATTTATGTTTTTTATATGGGGTCAACAGAGGCGATGCGATAGCAGAAGAATAATCTTCGGATGCCCAGCGCAATAGCCTTGAGTGGTTCCGGTTAGAGGCTTTTTTCATCCTCGATGTAAAATGAAATGGGTCTACTAGGATTCGAAAAGTATCCAATATAGCTATGTTTAGAGAACGACAATGATACATTCGTAAATAGAATAGCAGGAAGCCACGGCGGAAAAAGCCACGGGAAACAGATTCACCATATTCATAGGAGACAAAACTGAATTAATAGGAAATCCTAGTAACATCATAAATGTTAAGAGCAAAGAAGCTATGGAAGACAAATACAATATTTGAACTGGAAATATAAGTGATCGCCATTGCGGTATAGTCATGTCGCTTCGCATTTATCAAGTAGACTAGTTATCTATATAGATAAGAGTAACATCGCATATCAATATGGAGGAAAACACATGTTAGTATTTAGTAGGGAAAGACACATGATGATAGTTCATAAATCACAGAATTAACTGACCATTCAATGTAATGACAAAAGCACTAGAGTTCACTAGGACACGCAAACAAAATTTCTTATTATATGAAAAAAAAGTGTTTCAAACAGAATTAGTTGAAGTTAATTGTTGCTGGCGGGGAAAAAAAGCCAATGCTATAATTTAAACTTTGACTGTGTCCAAATTTGGACAAATGTTCGTGCCCTTCAAGATTCCTTATTTTGTGGGAAAACGAACTGTTACCCCGGCAGGGAATTGACAAAGAGATAAGCTGACTATATGGGAAAACTGGGACCCCATTAAAGAGTTAGAGAGAAGTGAGACCCAGAGACACGGATGAGAGAACAGTTAGCGACGAGAGAACAGTTAGCGACGAGAGAACAGTTAGCAACGAGAGAACAGTTAGCGACGAGAGAACAGTTAGCGACGAGAGAACAGTTAGCAACGAGAGAACAGTTAGCGACGAGAGAACAGTTAGCGACGAGAGAACAGTTAGCGACGAGAGAACAGTTAGCGACGAGAGAACAGTTAGCAACGAGAGAACAGTTAGCGACGAGAGATCAGTTAGCGACGAGAGAACAGTTAGCGACGAGAGAACAGTTAGCGACGAGAGAACAGTTAGCGACGAGAGAACAGTTAGCGACGAGAGAACAGTTAGCGACGAGAGAACAGTTAGCGACGAGAGAACAGTTAGCAACGAGAGAACAGTTAGCGACGAGAGAACAGTTAGCGACGAGAGAACAGTTAGCAACGAGAGAACAGCCAGAGACAGACATTAGAGTAAAGGACAGTAAGAGACAAATAGAGTCAAGGTAGGGCTAAGATACAGAGACATTCAAGTTCAATTACAAGCCAGAGACAGAGCCAGTCCATTTAAGAGCCAGAGAGAGAGAGAGAGAGAGAGAGAGAGAGAGAGAGAGAGAGAGAGAGAGAGAGAGAGTGAGCAGTGACAATCATTAGAGTAACAGATTAAGAACTTGAGACAACGTCAGACCTAAACAAGGACTAACTATATAGCATATGATTTGGATTCATATAGATATATGAAAGCAGAACCAGTAAAGTGAAGTGAAAAAGTAAATGAAAGCAATATTATTCAAGCTGAGAGAAACGTAGAAACTCATTCGGAGCGACTTTGTCAACTAGCAGGAGTTTCACACAAGACGTACAAAGGAAACTGTCAGGAGATGGACATCTTGTAATAGTATAGTAAATGTTTTATCGAAGGTGCCTTCCTGAACACTTCTTTATGAAAACATCATATCTACAACATATATATATATAAAGTTAGCAAGTTGTATGGTGCAATAACACACTAACTTTTATTTATTAAAAAGCCCAACTGGAATACACAAGTCACAACCACTTGGTGGTCTAAACAGCCGCATAATCACTAATCACAAATGTATCTATGTACACAAACTAAAAATAGTTCACAGCTCACACTCGTAGTGAGTCTAGACCTACGCTAATCATAAATGTATCTATGTACATAACTTAAATAGTTCATATCTATGAATCTGAAATGTAGTTCTGTGATCGGTGAGGCTGTTCACGTGAATATTCTTACTCTAGATAATGGTTTCTGTCTTTCTCTCCGTGTGCTTGACAGTGCGTTCTCTCTCTTCAAGAGTTTCTTTGTTTATGGTCGACTTCGCTATCGGCATTTCGGCTTGTTACACGATTCTTCTTGTGTTCGTTGTTTCTCTATGCTCTGGTCTCTGGTTGACTTAGCTCCTTTGCCATTTCAGATTTCTCTCTCAGCTTACTAAGTGAGAGTCTCAGTCTTGAAGCGTTCCGCTTCTTTGTGAGAAAGCGTTTCTTGCCTCTGGTTGACTTAGCCTTTGCCTTCTCTGGCAGATATATCCTTCAGATGTGTAAGCCGTTTGCTCCATCAGAGGTTCTTTAGGCACTCGGCCCTTCTGGGTTATGGCGAACGCCCTCTCGGCGTTACCTGATCCGGTGCTCTCTGGTTCTCTGTGCTAAGTGTCGTGTTCCTCACAGTCACGAGTTTAAGTATCTCCTTTTCTTACTCTTTTGTTGGTGACGTAGCGACAGGTGACGTAGTGTCTGATGACATAGCGCCTGGCCTATGTCTATAATAATTCATACACTCACTAGTGACCTTGACATATAATCTATTTTTAACCATTCTTCTCTAGTTTCTCATCAGCCATCTACAAATACATTGTTCTGACATTGACTTTAATAGTGTCTCAGTCACCGTCTACAATAGAACCTAGGGTTGTAAAAGTACTAAGACAAGATTCGTCCAATTCAGACCGTGAAAAGTAGAGACGAACCTAACAGGGAGGCTCCAGAAAAAAATAATATTTGACATTCAGTGTATTGAAGTATACTAGAGTATGGGGAGCTGCGATAGCTCAGTTGTTTAGTGAACTGGACTACAAAGGACAAGAGGTAGGGTTCGATCCCAACCGACGGCTTCCGTTTCACCCAGCCTTTAATGGGTACCGAATTTTTTTCTGGGATAGTAAAGCGGCACGGACGTAATACCGACAACATTACCCCAAAAGTCATGTGCCGAAGGTCTGTAAAATTTATCGTCACTGACACCATATTCCCTATACGCCACTTGGCGTGACGGGGGTACTTTACTTACTATACTAGAGTATCGGTTGGCTTACCACGGCAACAGCCGGGGTTCGTACCCTAGCGAGGACACCTGGGTTTTACTAATTCCCTAAAAATTAGTAGGAGCCGCGATAGCTCAGTGGTTAGTGAACTGGACTACTACGGACAAGGGGTAGGGTTCGATCCCAACCGACGGCTCCGGGTTCACCCAGCCTTAAATGGGTACCGGATTTTTTCTGGGAAAGTAAAAGCAGCACGGGCGTAATACCGACCACATTACCCCAAAAATCATGTGCTGAAGGTCTGTAAAATATAGGGTCACTAACACCATATTTCCCTATACGCCACTTGGCGTGACGGGGGGTACTTTTTTTATTTAATTGCTACCACTACAAGAAGTAGGATATTAAAATGGATTATATGGCCTTTCGTGTTTTGGTAGACTGGTAGTTGCAGACAATCATGATTTGTCAATAGTTTGGTTATATAATATCTTATGCTGGATGCAGTGTTATTGAGCAGCTTATAACTGAATCTGCCAATATTGGATACAGCGATCTGGCAGCACAATGAACAATATGCATTTGTGGTCCCTGGTTTTAACTCCATTCTTCTGCGCTTTTTTTCTTTTGATTTTAATAAAAACCTTTTCATCGAATATTGCTGTATAGTCATTTTCATTTTTGTTCTCCACGACCTGACGCCATGTTTTTTTTTTTCCAGTTTCCTTAACTTTCTCTGAAGGAAGCCTCACAAACATCTTTATAGTTCTGCACTAGTCTGCCCTTTGGTCCTTTTCGTCCCTAAGTTCTCCATACAATAATTGTTAAAGTTAAATTACGATGAACACACGCAAAGAAACACACAAATCAGATGCAAATTGATGCAAAAATTAATAGATCAAATATAAATCTGTCTATCACTATGCAGCAGATGAAGTCGACATTACGACCAAAAAAATATACAGAGGCGTGAACGTAAAAATATTTACAGTTTATTAGCTATATGACAAACACAAATATACAGAGGCGTGAACGTAAAAATATTTACAGTTTATTAGCTATATGACAAACACAAATATACAGAGGCGTGAACGTAAAAATATTTACAGTTTATTAGCTATATGACAAACACAAATATACAGAGGCGTGAACGTAAACATTTTTACAGTTTATTAGCTATATGACAAACACAAATATACAGAGGCGTGAACGTAAACATTTTTACAGTTTATTAGCTATATGACAAACACAAATATACTTCAATAATGAACAAAAAAGGCCAAACAAAAATAGAAGTAGGAAGACAACAAAGAATGGAAAAAAAAACTTGGTCTTGGCGGCTTTCAAGATGCTAGAAAAGACAAAAGAGAGAGTTTCCTACATTACATAGTGTCCAAAAGACTCGCAATGCTTAACGAGGTAAAGAGATTGATAAAGGGAGATATTTTAAATATCTTTAATGTTTGTCTTCTTTCTAGGCAACGTCTAACAAATATCTTCTTTTTTGAACGGGTCTTTCCCTGCTAAAAGAATCAATGCAACAAACATCAAAAGAGTTCATACCATCAGTGAGGACAAATTCAAGAAAGAAATGGATGACAGATGACATTTTGCAGCTAATTGATACAAGAAGAAGAAATAAAGAAAATAAAGATGAGTATAAGAGATTAAATAAAGAAATTGTAGTAAAATGCAATGAAGCAAAAGAAGCATGGCTAAAAGAGAGATGCAAAAAGATTGACATGCAACAAAAAGGAGATGTTAAAACTATATACAAACAAATTGAGGAATTAACAAGAAGAAAAACGCAATCAAAAAATGGATGTCTAAGATCAAAGTAAGGGGAACTGTTGATTGATGAAGAAAACATAAGGGAACGATGGACAGAATACATTAAAGATCTTTATAATATAGAATGAACGGAAGTAAATATAAAGGATAATAGAGAAGGACCAGAAATACTCAGAGAAGAAGTGGCAGATGCCTTGCGCAATATGAAAGCAGGTAAAGCTCATGGACCAGATAATATAACTAAAGACGAGATTGAAGCCATGGGTGATTTTAGAATAGAAATAATAACAAAAATATTGAATGATATCTACAACAGCGGATATATACCAGACGACATGCTCAAATCAATATTCATAGCACTATCAAAGAAATCGGGTGCAATTGAATGCAATGATCATCGTACAATAAGCCTTATGAGTCATATGGCTAAGATATTACTAAGAATCATCATGCAAAGAGTGCGAAACAAAATCAGTCCAGAAATTAGCGATGAACAGTGTGGTTTTGTTAGAGATAAATGAACAAGCAATGCCATTTATATCATAAGATCTTTAGTAGAAAGAGCCATAGAGGTGAAGACAGATCTATACCTATGTTTCATAGATTACACCAAGGCATTTGACAAAGTAAAGCACCAAGAAATAATTAAAATTTTGGAAAACATTAACGTAGATAGCAAAGATCTAAGAATAATAAAGAACATGTACTGGCAACAAACAGCGGCCATAAGAACTGGAAACCAATAGGGAATGTTTCAACAAATAAAAACAGGGTGTTAGACAAGGTTGTGTGCTGTCACCAGATTTGTTTAATATTTATAGTGAGATTATTTTAAGATCCATAAGGGACATGCCTGGAATAACAATTGGAGGTCATAATATATATAATCTAAGGCATGCTGATGATAAAGTCTTAATCGCTAAGAGTGAAAATGAGTTACAAGAAATGTTGGACATTATAGTGAAAGAAAGCAAAAATAAATTACTAAGCCTTAATAGCACAAAGACAGAGGCAATGGTAACAACAAAGAAAAATACATCACCTCAGTGCAAAATAATGACAAGTGGAAAAATATTAAAACAGGTAAATGAAGTTAACTATTTGGAAACTTTGTTAACTTCAGACGGAAGATGTACAAAAGAGGTGAGATGCAGAATGGCTCAGGCAAAAGCAGCTTTCCAAAAAATGAGGACGATACAATGCAATCCATTTTTGACAAAAGAAACAAGAAAAAGAGTTCTTAAATGTTACGTAGAGCCAGTCTTAACATATGGATGCGAATCATGGACAATAGGACAACAGACAAGAAAATCACTGGAATCTGTAGAAATGTGGTTTTACAGAAGAATGTTGAGAGTACCATGGACAGCTAAGAAGAGTAATGAACATGTTCTGAGAAAGGTCAAAGCAAAAAGAGAGAACCTTCTTTTTCAAACCTTCTTTAATTTCCATAATTAAGCAGAAACAATCATCATTTTTTGGCCATGTAATGAGAAGAGAACAACTGGAATATATTGTAACAACTGGAAAAATTGAGGGACGAAGAGATAGAGGGAATCAAAGAGAAAAAATAACCGACAGCTTGAGAGAATGGCTTGGCAGAAGGTCAACAACAGAAATGATAAATAGCTGCCGAGATTTAAAGTTGTGGAGATACATGATCATCTACGCCAGAAGGCCCGGTACTTGATGATGATAATGAATTTAAGAACTCATTTCTGATCCCAAAGATAGACAATATGAAGACAAACTGTGGATACTTACTATGTCCTATTTCTAATGACTAAATTCACAATAGCGACGGCTAAGATATACATCGTCCACAGGACTGTTAAAGAAATTGGATGGAAATTCAGTCAGAGAAATCATAGAACAAATTGTGTAGTTTTTAGTTGTGTAGTTCGCATCATATCCCCCCTGACGGAATATTGGCCTGTAGCCAGGTCGTCCACTTCTTTTGTTGTCAGGTTGAATGTCTTTTTTATATCTTGCAAGCTATTCTTGGTTTGCCCCTGTCTCGTTTTCCTGGGATCATTTGTTTCTTTATTGTACACTTCAGACCAATGTTTTTTGTTTGATCGTAATATTTTAATTTCCTTTCTAAAATATTGTTTATAAGGCAGACAAACTTTCGTTGGACAAAGAAATACCTAGAATAATCAATTAATAGATGGTCCTTAAAGTAACTAGTTCACCAAGAACCACGAGACTGGAAACAGGAGAGCAATAATTTCTTTCACTGATAGTCCTCTAACAACTCACCAAGTAACTGAATATGCTCAGCAAAGGCAAAGCAATGCAATCTAATATGTACAACATTATCAAATCAATAAGAAATTTCAATTAAATTCTTCAAGTGTGCTGAACCTGTAAAACAAGCTCTCGAAAAGCACAGATGTGGAACGAATTAAGAACAATCCTGAACAACTAGTACCGGTGAGCCTAAGAAATTAAGGAATTAAACGGGCGAAAGGTATGTCAAAGATTGTTTATGAGGCCCCCCTCCTCCTCCCCAGTTCCTCCATACTCTATTTACACCTTCCAGAAAAGTGGAAGCTGCAACAGAACAATAGTGAACTTACCTGCTGATAACAAGAGTTCGTAGTTCCTCAACCTTAATTAGTCATCGAACATTTTTACAAGACGCCACTGGCGTAATGCTGACCACATTACCCAAGAATATATCAGTGGCTGTCACTATTGTAAGCACTAACACAATATTCTTTATACAGCGTAAGGTGTGTCAGGATTAATTCATGTTCCTTCCTGTCAATATATGTAGAAATAGTCACCATTGTGGCTTCAATTTATAATTATATATATTTTTTGTATATAATAAATAGTTCAGAGCATGAAGTTGATGTTAAGCAAAAACATGATTCATGTAAAGGACAGTAGATTTACAACTAACGGCTTATTTAGAGCACACAATAATGATTTAATCAGTGCGATATACACAAAATCTTAACTGGTGTGTAGAGACGATTTCGAAATAATTGATATTTTATTTCAACATTTATTGAATATGTTTTGAAACAAAATGAATTGATAGTCTTGATAATAATTGGACGTTCTTTCTTTCTAGAACATACACACACACACACGTACATATACTTTCAAATACAATGAAAGAGAGTGGGAGAGAGAGACTGAAAGAGATGGCTTTGGTAAATCGAGTTGTTTTTCAGATTAGATCTACTTTTATTGACGCAACTTATCAAAAACAGATGTGACTTGTTTATTGATTGCCTATGTTGATACAACTTATGCTTAACTTTTTGGTCTTTCTTGTTAGGGAAAAGTGTGATATACACATTTTATTAAATGTTGCTAATCCTGTGTTTTCATTATACTGTAAATTGAGTTAAATTATTGCATTAGATATTGTTTGTAGCATATTGTCTCTTGTGTTGTATTATATATTATATTTATTCATTTAAAATTTAGAGCCGTGTAAAAGACACGTGCGGTAGTTGCGCGGAATACAAGTATTGAGCATGTATGATAAATAAGTCACTAATGAAGTACTAATGAATGAACAAACATCTCCAAGAATGACTGCATGAACCATATTAGTATAATATTTGTAAACAAAAACATATAGCATTCTGTTAATTAAAGATGCCAGTTGAAAAGGTAACATTCGTATTTGTTAAGACATTATTACACAAATATCTTCTCACCAGTTAGAGACCAGCATTTAGTTTGTTTACCCTTGTTTTGTCTCTTATTTCATCAGCCTGCACATATCTTTCAAATCTTTCAAACTTACTTTTCTCATCTGATCTGTGTTTTATCTAGAACAAGATGTAAAGGTAAAAATATCAAACTTATCATGATACAAAGTGAATAAACATATAATTAAAACAGTTTTTACCAGGCCTAAAAGTTCAATCAAGCACACGGTAAAGTTTATTCCGTTGACACTGATTGGAGTCTGCTTGAAAGCAGGTTTCCATGTTATCTTTAATTGGTAGTTAGTATTTTGTTTGATAATAATCGAATAGCAAAGCAAGCCCTCATATGGGAAACAACAGGTAAAAGAAAAAGAGGAAGACCCAGGGAGACACTGAGAAGAACATTGATGAGAGAGGCAAGAGCAGCAGGAATCGGCTCCCTCAATGAGATAGAACTGCTTGCACAGAACAGAGACAGATGGCGAGATTTGATAAAATATCTTTAAAAGAAAACTGCTAGAACAAAAATTCATATAGGAGAAGGTGTATCTTGGTCTACGCCCTATGGGCCGGTTACGGCTCGAAAGGTCAATAGATAGATAGATAGTATTTTGTTTTGAAAAGTCAATGAAATCTGTGATATGTAAGTTATTAAAAAAGTGCTAATATTTTATGCAGCATGTATGAAGCAAATCTGTGAATGTTTGAGTCTTGTTTTATTGTTGTTCTTACAGTTATCACTAATATTCTTACGTAAAGACGTAAAGTACCCCCGTCACGCCAAGTGGCGTATTCTTAGCGTGGATAATATTGTTATTTTCAATGGGATTACTGTTATTATCTTTATCATTGTTACTATCGTTGCTTTTATATTTGCTCTTACCCCTGTTATTATTGTTGTTATTATTATCGTTACTTCTTGTTACTAACATACCATTTGTTATTTTGATCTGTACTACCATTATTAATTGTTATTACGTAGACTTATTCATCACATTACATAGATTTATTCATCAAAAGTTCCTGTGTTTTGTTGAATTATTATATTGAAATATTACTTTGACGTTATTCAATCCAGTAGAGAAGATAGCTCCATTTGGAAGGGCTGTTATTGTTTTGGACTCTTATTTAATGCGGTGGAACGCTCCAACAGCGACTCTATTCACAAGTGAACTTCCAACAGTGACACCATTAAGGCCATGTGTGGATATACACGGTCATGTGCCGCATTAAACTGAAAGAAAGTTTAAAAGAAGATTAACCCTCTCCACATCTAAAAATTATCCATGTAGAGAGTCTCGGTGCCTTCGGTGCGCTCGCTTTCTGGTCAGAAGGATGCGGTTTCTACACAGCTAACTAATTGGTCTTATCCAAATGCCCTGACGTATTTTACTTTGTTTTTCTTGTATCCCTGTGAAGTTAGTTTTGTCTGCCCAGTGTTTCACACAAAGTATGAGTTGCCTTCATGAATCTAGCGGTCGACAGAGAATGTTTCAAATATTTCACTAGTTTATCAGTTTCTCGGGGGTCTTAATTTACAATCCTTGTGTTTGCTGGTCTTGCTTAGAGTCTGAAGTAAGTAAAAAAAAGTAAAGTACCCCCGTCACGCCAAGTGGCGTATAGGGAATATGGTGTTAGTGACCATAAATGTTACAGACCTTCAGCACATGATGTTTTGGGGTAATGTGGTCGGTATTACGCCCGTGCCGCTTTACTTGCCCAGAAAAAAAAATCTGGTACCCATTTAAAGCTAGGTGATCCGGAAGCCGGTTGGGATCGAACCCTACATCTTGTCCTTTGTAGTCCAGTTCACTAGCCACTTGGCTATCGCTGCTTTAGAGTCTAAAGACCACATATATTACCACGTCCGGGTTGCTAGCAGTCTGAGGACGTGGCCTTTAAACTTTACTGTTTAATGTCTATATTTATTCTTAGCTAATTTCCAATATTAGGAAGAAACAATCATCATTTTTTGGCCATGTAATAAGAAGAGAACAACTGGAATATATTGTAACAACTGGAAAAATTGAGTGACGAAGAGATAGAGGGAAGCAAAGAGAAAAAATAACAGACGGCTTAAGAGAATGGCTTGGCAGAAGGTCAGCAACAGAAATGATAAAGAACTGTCGAGATCGAAAGTTGTGAAGAGACATGATCACCTACGCCAGTAGGCCCGGTACTTGATGATGATGATGATGATTTATTCTTGGTGTGCTCTCGTCTGAGCCAGTATGTCGACCTCCCCATATTTCTCATGCCACAATCAGCAGGTATCTGTTTTATAGATTTAATGCTTGGTGGTAAATGCTTATTTAGTTTTTTTTTAAATTCGATACTTCTATGAGACATCTGCACTGTTAATAATGTAACTTTTAGATACATTTTACAGGAAATATTTGTTTCTCAGTGAGCAGGGTGTTAAGAAGATTGATCAAAGGAACATTTCAGCAATCTGGAAATCTGAAATCTGACTGTATATGTGAGTCAAATATTTTGGCTCAAGAGTTTGTAGAACTAATTATTTCCGAGGGCAGGACACTTATTTATCATAGAGAAATGTGAAGATGACAATTAAGCTATTTATTAATTGGTAGAAAACGTCACAATCACCAGAGATTGATTTGATTACATTTATAAAAACAATAATCATCCAACAAGATCTTCATGTGTTTAAGAATCTTAATTATCCCCTGTAACTTCATCTTTATTAATTAATTGTAAGAGGAAAAAATTGCATTGGAGAAACCTCACAAAATCTGGTTGACTTCTTTAGTCCTTAGCAGACAGTTATAGATCTCTTATACAACTTACAATATTAGCATTCACAGTTAGTCAGGAAGGATGTTGTCTAGATTCAAGAGGGCTACTGTGAGATTATTGGTAGACATGCTTGCTGCATGCTTGCTTGCGTTCGCCTGATGACTAAAGGAGTACTCCTCTTCATCATCTGCTCTTAAAAGGACGTTACGTGGACGTGTCTGCGTTGTGTTTTTGGTTTGCAGAATAACTGTTGCGCCTTTCGGCCCAAAAACATCCAACTTCAGCACGACATTTTTGAATACCGGGTTGTCTTTCCTCTTCGTTCCCTATTCGCTTGGTCAGACTAGACAGGTTAGTCTGTTAATAGAGGCACCACGGTGAGGTGGAGCAGGGTCTGGATGGTTCTGGTTCACCGATCCTGGCGCAAGCTATCAGCTGTGGGTCGCTGACAACTTTTTGCCCTGGTGCTGTGATGCCCGACTTCGCCTCCGGGTAGATGCCATTTTATAATTTCAATATGTGGTTTATAATTTCACAAATTCACATTGTAGGAAGATCTTACGGTCTGTTGTTTGATGTGCGACGGGGATAATCCAACGACTAACGGTGTTTCATATGTTCGGATTTGGAGTCAAAAACGTTGTCCTAACATTATCAAGCGCTTTACATGTTAAAAAAAATATAAAGATCATCATTTTCAGGAGGACGTGAAATCGCGGTTAATATGGTGGATAGGCGGCAGGAACCATTGGAGGCTATGTCTGAAAAGTGTTCCTTGTTGTAGTTTCCTCATATTCCAAGTCTGGCTTGTTGCAAGAGCTACTGAGTTAAGTACTCTGTGCACACAGTGATCTGTGTGTTTCATCCATTTTGATCGTGTTTCGATAGTTGTATTGTTTACGATGAATGATGATATCGTATGACAGGGAACAGTTGGCTGTGTTATTTTTCTGTGCGTTTTCGCCATATGTCTTTTGGTGTGTGCTGAGACTTCTAGGATGGGGTCTACAGCTACCTTTCTTTGTTTGAGAGAAGAAATATTAATTCGGATGATTCCACTGGCACGGGCGGTTGAACAATTATGGATTTTAATTCGTTTGCAGTTATACCGGGACCTTCCATAACCATAACCATCACAGCCCTACACACCTAATATGGCAGACAGTTTGATCAATGTAAAGAGGCTATAGACCTCATTATAATCTTGTAAAGTCGCCTTTTATGAATAAGTAGTCAAACGTAATTGCCATTTAAACCTAGAAGGTACACATATTTTTCCACTGTTTAGACATTTATTTCGAGATATATATATATACACATGTACATGTACATATAAATCGTTTTATTGAGACTGCCATCATTATTGTGAGATAAAAGTATAATACAATAACTAAGGAGATTATATTTCTTTGCAACAGACTTACCTTTATTGATATATTCAGCTCTGTTCACAGTCTCGTGTTCAAGGCACACAGTAATCTAGTATATCAACAATAAACATTTTCATCGACATAATTTTACTAATTACGTCCTTGTCTTCTATTTATAAAACATGTTTCATAATTACGTTCATAACGTGTTTAATGTCTCTGTCGTCATTTTTAACGCTATGTTTATTGACAAACAATAATTTTGTTGAACCTTACGTCTCTCGCTGTTTATCTTTAAAAACTCCCATTTCAAAAATCAATCTGAGATATTGTGTTTCCATGATACTTTATGTTTGATTGTTTAATCTTGAACACATGCTCCATTGTTTGAGCTAAACTATCACAAACTTCCTTTATTCACTATATGTATTGTCTTGACATTTGTTAATGTCTCATATGAAGACTATCCATAATTATTCTCATGTTTTCGTTCTCTATATTTTTTTCTGCCCACGGTTAGTTAAATGAACTGAACGAGCCTAGCACACCAGATTAACGCTTATATGAGACATCAGATAACCAACATATAATTGAGTTATTAGCGGGTTATTATCATTGCACTCAGAACATGTCCATAGGTGCTCAGATTCCCTCCTCAGCAATTCCCGAAGTTTCCAGCGACTGACGACTCCAGTTCACAGTTTCTTAATTAATTCTTCTTACACGCCCACTAAGTTTCTCGTTTCTGGCTGTGCCCATCTTAACTCCCATCTCTTTCATCCGAAGGAGTGACGTGGACTCATGGTTATCGAAATCCTGTGTCCTTCCCACTTCCCGGAGGGCATTGATGATGTCCGCCCGATCCATAGATTGACCGTCCTCAACAACACATAATTATACTGCTGCACTGACAGCATCAGCTCACAGCTCATGATGACTGCAGCTATCAAGTAATTTATACCTTGTTTATCAACGTTTGCTTCTTGATTGTTTGTGCTATGTTTTCAGTGCATCTCTGCTGTCACATCGTTAACAGGTTCATTTTTTCAGTTCTCTATACAATTTGCCAGCTTTATTATAAAATCACATCACTGTTGTTTCAAGGAAATGGGTGTGTTTTTTCCCCTTTCAAATATTAGTTTATGCTATTTGTTTCCCATGTCATCAACATTGGTTACCAATATTATGCTACTTTCTTTTAATATTCGTGATCGTTGCATTTGAATCGCATCTATATTTTCAGTCACCTTTTCCTATCTTCGCATATTTTGTTTGTTTTTAGTCTAAGGGTCATATCTATGTGTTAGTTTAAATCTTTGGAATGGTTATCCATGGTGTTCTAGTCATAACGTCTTGTTAAAAAATATATACCAAAAGTGGCATAGACATACAATGATAGCTATAGCCAGCTAAAAACGCCTCACTATTTGGGGGTGTTCCATGGGTCGTTCATGGGTGCTTGCAGAGTTCCAGCTCTCAGACTTACTTCTATATATGATACTGGAACAGACTAACCAGCCTGGCTAAACAATAAGGATTAAGGAAAGACGACAACCAGGTAACCTGACATGCCGCGCTGTGTTGGATGCGTTGGACCTAAAGACGCAGAGATCACAGCTTGCTGTAAACTAGAACACAGACGCCATCTACACTCAAGTCCCTTCAAGCGATATCGGTAAAGAGGAGATGCTACCAGTGGACGCGGCAGAAGGAGAAATTACTGAATGTTACGGAATAATTATGTTTGGCTAAACGATCAATTGTTAAGGATTAACTTAGCAGGTTAATCCATCAAATGTTTGAAAATTTCATAATACGAATTAATTCTATCAGATTTACCACACAATGTTACGAATTAGCTCAATGAGGTTCTATCTATCTTTCGTTCACCTAAAGTATTGGTTATATCTGCAATGTCGTTTCCTGTATAAATGTTACTGTCTTTTTGTAATTCTTGCAGTGGCCCATATAGTTTTGTCTGTAGTGTTGTATCTATGGGCTAATGGATTTTTCCTCAGTCTACTATATTCAGTGCAGTCTTGAAGTATGTGTTCAGCAGTCTGGGGCGCCTATCCACATGTACATGTAGTTGGGATGCCGATCTTGAATTATGTATACATATGACCGTGGAGTCGATTATGTCCTGTTCTGAAGCGTATAATGATAACTTATTCACATCTATTCATATTATGAAAGACACACTGATATGGGGCTTGTGGTCTTTTTATTGATTTGATTGATTTGTGTATCTGTTTCTTATGATGGTATGTAACCGGTGCATCTGGTTGTGTGCTTGTTGAACCTTCCTTTGCCAGCTGATCTCCTCTCTTGTTTCCTGGTATTCCACAGTGAGATGGGATCCACTGCAGGGCAACCATGTGGTGTTTGCAGAGTTCAGTCAATAAGGTCTGCAGACGAGGCAATTTTCTGGATTGTAGTGCCTGGAGTACTGATCTTGCATCTGTCAAAAGCCTTACAGACTGTGAGCTAAGATTACTGTTCAGCAGTTTTTCTATTGCCAACTTATTGCTTGGATTTCTACATCGTAATTGTAACCATATTTTCCTGTTGCTATTTTATTCAATGGCGTATACTCGTTTTGGGGTCTGGCTACCGCTGACATAATAAATAAACACATATATTATATTCAGTGGGCTAACATGAACTAATATTTGCTAATGACATCACTACATTTAAATTACTTACTTATTTATATATAAATTCTATCCGTTTTATTTGGGACGAAAATGCCTCGATGACTTTGTTATTGAAAGTACTGTTGGGTTGGTTTCTAAGTTTCTGAAGGAATGATTTCTAAATGCACATTATTGCCAAAACAGATAAGCGTTCTTGTGCCTGAGTTGAGCGACAATAAGATTGTTCTTGAGAGAAGAAAAAGCTCTTTCTACAGATGCTGATGCGCATAACGTAGTTATAAATAGGTTAGGAAGTTCCGGTAATCAGACATAGTTTCACTTTCACTTTCTGACGCTTCTAATTGGCTAGAGCTAAAAATAACCCATGAAACCGCATTTTGTATAGGTAGCTCCCGCCGTACAAAAAGAATACAAAAAGCAAATGCTGTCATATACCAGATTTCACCATTGCTAAGACATCCAAACATTTCTATGCCAGCTAAACAATAAATTATAAATAGCATTTTCATACCAACTTTGTGCTATGAAAGTCAAACATGGACCCTTCCTATATCACAATTAAGAAAGATCAATACATGTGAGATGCGATGCGTGAGAAAAGTAACAAACAATACAAGAAGAAATCATCATTATCATCATCGTGTGTCGACTCCGCAACGAAGGTTGGCTACCATGGATCGCCATTCCTCTTTGTTTCTTGCTTTGATGGCGCAGGTTGACAAGAAGAGATAGAATGACAAATGAAACCATAAGAAAAATGGTAGGAACAAAACTCTGCCAGGAATATACAGAACAACAACAGCTTAAATGGTTTGGCCACCTGTTTAGAATGAATCCTCACCAATCACCACCCAAGGGCGTTCTTCTTAATAATGCATGGAAAAAGACCAAGAGGAAGACACAGAAGAAGATGGATAGATGCAGTGACATAGACATGTAACAACAAAGGAAAATCACTAATTCAGACACTTCGAGCAGCCCAAGAACGACAAAAGATATAACCACGACACCTGTTTGGTATCAATGAAAGGAGAAAAGCGGAAGAAGAGCTAGCTCCCGCGATATTATTTTCACTGGAGTTTTTGAATGTCAAGGTCATTAACACTAAGTCCAATAGAAGAGAACTGTAATGCTACTTATTAGCAGTTTCATGTACTATCGTAGAGTAGTTTCTGTTTCATTCACAAACGTTATAGTGGCCATAGGAAAATTTTGCTTCAATAAATGCAAATCAAAGCAAATAAATCATATTGGCCCACGAAATGTGTAATAGAATATTCGAAAATCTGTAATATAATTATTTTAAAAATATAATAAATTATAATTTCCTTTTGTATTTCGTTAATGTATTCAGGCTACCGGCGGTAGCTGTGATAACATAGAGAATACGCCATTGATTTATTCATATCCCTAGTGTTACTTGGGTACTCTATATATGTACCTGCTCCCCCATTCTTTACTGCATTCTGTGCTGATCCATCTGTGTACACATGAATCCATAGGTCTTGTGGGTATTCTTCAACCAAGAAACTGAGAGCTATTGTTTTCCGCTGTCTAATATTCTGTTCCTCTTTGTCAAGTATTCCTTCCTCTTCTGTCCGTATTTGTATTGATAATCCTGATTCCTCTGTCCAGGGTGTCTGTTCTGGTATGGGCAGTAGAGGGTTAACAACTCTTGGCATGTCTGGTGTTTGTCTACAAATTCGCTTGGCTTGGTGGATAAAACTGCTTCTCTTAAGTCGTCCCAATGCAAGATTTTGGAATCGGTCCCTCATTGGATGTCTCGGCATGCATGCACATTTTTCTGCCTGTATCAGCACCTTTGTGTCTCTCCGTTCTCTCAGTGCTGGTATCCTCCACAATTTCTCCATCTCCAATATTGGTGTTGATTTCATTACTCCTGTGATAACCCTTAGTGCCTGGTTTTGTACTTTAACCAGCTCTTGCAGTGTGGTGTTTGATGCTGAGCACAATGTAAATGATCCATATTCTAAATGTTGTCGTAAACTCTGTTGGTAAACTTTACTGAGTATTTTTCAACTCGTACACCACGTGGTTCCACACAGCTTTCTTAGAATAGTTAACTTCCCCTTTGCTTTTTGAATTGCCTTATTTATCTGCTGTTTCCAAGATAGTTTGTTGTCAAATGTAACTCTGAGGTACGTAGCTTGTATGTCTTCTTTCACAGACTCATTGTTTATGTAGAAAGCTCCTTCTTTTTGTTTTGTGAAGAGTGTGAAATGTGTAGTACTGCATTTGCCTGTATTGGTGCAGATACACTATTTATTTGTCCATAAGTGCAGTCCATTCATAACCATTTGCAACAAATTGGGGGCTACTGTTGCATACTCCTCTGTGCACCACATTACCAAGTCATCTGCATACAGTTCCACTTTTTACCACGTGGTAGTTCAGTAACTAGGTCATTGATGTAGCTCAATGAGGTTAAATCACAAAATGTTGCAGATCAGTTCTCTGAGTTTAAACCACATTTTAGATTAAAACACTGACCAAAAACAAAATAGTTCCTTCTACCGTGTTTAATAATAAAGTACAACTTTAGCTTGGCTCGCAGATGCAAAAATATGTCATCTTACTTACATATTTAGTGGATTAATTAGAGTACAGAAGGTAACACCAACAAGGTAAATTAATCTGAAATTATTATTTTAATAATGTAAGTTCGTGTCTACCATCTTGAATACAACTTTTGTAACTGCAAGTATCATGTGACATTTTGAGTATTTCAATTAATAACAAATTTATTGAATTGTGATTTGTAGAGAAGTAACAAAGTTTAGATTTCAGCTTTGAACATGTATAATGAGCGATGTGTGTGACATGATCTCTTTTGTTGTGGTATCATTGCATTTATCTTATGTCAATGTAAATTACACAGAAGGTGTCTAAATGTAATAAATATTTAGTAAAGTTAATATAAACATGTCAAACGAGCAGGAATAATAAACAAAAAACAAACTAACTTCAATCCATATACCTAATGTCAGCAACATCATCAAGTACCGTGCCGTCTGGCGTAGATTATTTTGTCAGTCCACAACCTTCTGTCTGTACAACAGTTTATCAGTTCTGTTGTTGACTTCCTACCAAACCAATCTTAAAGGGTCTTGTATTTGTTCTCTCTGTTGTCCTCTTCATAATTTCCTCAATTTTTCCAGTTGTCACAATATATTTCAGTCGTTTCTTCTTCTGTTACATGACACACACAAATGATTGTTTCTTTTTATTGGGAGTTAGCTTTCTGTTTTTACTTTAGTCACTCTTTTTTTATTACAACATCCTCGTTATTTTTTTTAACTGTTTATGGTAGTCACAAGAACCACGGTAGCTCAGTAGCTAGTGAACTGACTAGTAAAGACAAGAGATTGGGTTCGATCTTGATTGACGGCTCCAGGTTCGCCATGACTTTAACAGGCACTGAATTTTTCTGTGAAAGAAGGACGGCACTGGCCTAATGGGTACTACATTATAAAAAAAAAATGTTCTAATGAACTATAACAAATATGGTCCAAATTCTCTATAGGCTACCAGTGGCATGATAGGAGTCTTTCTTCTATTTTTGCCCTATTGTATTCTTAACATTCTTCTGTAAAACCACATTAGTGATAGCTCCATTATTAATTTTTTAAATTTGTTTTCACTTTACAGCTAAAATTTTACGTGATAAAATATAGACAAAAAAGGAATTGAAGTTAATGGTCACAACATAAACAATTTCCGATATGCGTTTGACTCAATCTTAATAGTGAAAAGTCAGAGAATGAACTACAAGAAATGATAGACATAATAATAAAAGAAAGCAACAAGAAAGGTCTAAATCTGATTAGTAAGGAAATAAAAGTAATGGTCATATCGAACGAATAACCATCACCATAATGCAGCATGAAAATAAACAGGACAAATCTGAAACAAGTGCTACGCGTCAAAACCTGGGCGCAATAATAACATCAGATGGATGATACATTACAGGAATAAAAATGCAGAATAGCTCAGGCCAAAATAGCATTTCAGAAAATTAAAAACGTCTTTTGCACCAAGTCTATGTCAATAGTAGTGAGAAAGAGAGTATCTCGGTGCTATAAAGAGCAAATTCTGACCTATGGAAGCGAATCATGGAAAGTAGACAACTAATGAAATAACTAAGTAACTAACTAATGAAAAGACGATTAGAGGCCACAGAGATAGGATTTCTCATAAGAATGTTGAAAAATCCCTGGACAGCTAAAATTACCAAGGAAGAAATTCTCAAAGAGGCCAACACATGAAAGGAGCACCTTAAAAACATCAGAAAGAAACAATCAACATTTTTTTCAGGAACATCATGAGAAGAGCAAAGTTAGAATACTTGGCTACAACTGACAAAATACAGGGAAAGAGGGATCGGGGACACAAAGAAGAGGGAAGATATTAGATTGCTTGGTGTTGTCATGGAAAACAGCCAACACAATTGATACGATGCACTATTGATAGAAGATTGTGACATGATTGCCAACGCCAACCAACATGGCCCATGATGATGATTGTTCTTTTGTGTGTGCATGTTGTCCTATTGTCCAGAATTCACATTCATACGTCATGATTGGATTACCATAACAGTGAAGAACTGTTCTTTTTTAGATCTTTTTATAAAGTGGATTACATATCTTTCTCATTCTTAGCAATTTAGGAGTGCCCCCTTTGCTTTAAGATGTGCAAATCGCCTCTGTTACACATTTATCGTGACTTCCATTGTAAAGATGGTGGATCTAGGTCACATTCTCTCGATCGCTGCAGAAAGTGCATTCGGGATCTGATTAATTTCGGTTCTTCATTGCACTTAATTTCTGCGTTAAAGTAAAAATGATGATCTACTTATTACATCTGCGCCGCTAAAGCGAAGTCGTACGCCGGCAACAGCCCCTTTTTGACAAATCAAGTGTTGTGAATGCGACCTTCCACCGTCTAGGCTTGATCTGCGCTTTATGTCATATTGGTGCTGTTCATGACCATTGTTGGAACTCCTTGACGCAAGTTATTTCCATGTTACTCATTAATGTAAATTACTTCGTCAGCCGCAGTTTTATCTCTTTAATTTGCACCGTGTTTTGTCCGTCGAAGGCTGCTTTCACTAGAGTAATCAAGAATCTAAATGGAGCGACATTGTTGTGTGTACGACATTGTTATTTGCAACGTCATCGTAATGGCTCATCGTAAATCTCTAGATCGGCCGTACGCTAATCCTACGGTCTGTTGTTTGATGTGCGACGGGGATAATCTGACGACTAACAGTGTGTTTATATGTTCGGAATTGGAGTCAACAACGATGGCCTAACATCATCAAGCGCCATACATTTTAAAAAAAATACGACGATCATCATTTTCAAGAGGACGTGAACTTCCGGTAAATGGTGGATAGGCGGCAGGAACAATTGAAGGTTATGCATGAAAAGTGTTCCTTGTTGCAGTTTCCTCATATTCCAAGTCGGGCTTGTTGCAGGAACTAGTGAGTTAAGTACTCTGTGCACACAGTGAGATGTGTGTCTCATCCGTTTTGATCATGTTTCGATATTCTAATTGTTTACGATGAATGATGATATCGTATGACAGGGAACAGTTGGCTGTTTTCACTTTCTGCGCGTTTTCGCCTTATGTCTTTCGGCGTGTGCTGAGACTGCTACGATGGGGACTACAGTTACCTTTCTTTGTTTGGGAGATGAGATATTAATTCGGATGATTACGCTGGCATGGGCGATTGAGCAATTATGGATTTTAATTCGTTTGCAGTGATACCGGGGCCTTCCATAACCAAATAACACATTTACCATCTGATATCATCATCCTTCCCTGGGGTTCATTAAACTGTTCTAAAATGTTATCATATACTGTGAATGCACACTCAAGAGAATATCTTATAAAAGACGTAGACTTCGCATAATTAGTTGTCGGTGACTACAGAAAATAAAGTACAGAATTATGCTTTAAATTAAATATTTTCTGCAGCTCTAAATAGTTTCCATAAAACAAGACTATCACAATATACAAACCTCCGAAACTCTGGTTTACCTCCTGCACTTGTATTACCATTGTCATGTATAATGATAATATATATAATGTATGTTGCACCATCTTTGAAGACTGGGAATGATAAATTTAAAGTTTTCTTAAATAAGACAATTTTAAAAAGAGCATTGGCTGTTTTAAAACAACATGATCGGGACATGTCCTGTAATGTTAAATATACATGGATGACATTTACAAACGACAGAAAAAAGTGGATCGTTGCGCAAAAAAATTATCAATTATCATCATCATCATCAAGTACCATGCCTGCTGTCGCATGTGATCTTGTCTCTCCACAACTTTTCGATCTCGACAGTTATTTATAATTACTGTTGTTGACCTTCTGCAAAGCCATACTCTTAAGCTGTCTGGTATCTTTTCTCTTTACTTCTCACTATCTCTTCGTTCCTCAAATTTCCCAGTTGTCACGATATAATCAAGCTGTTCCCGTCTCATTACATGGCACGAAGTTGAATGGTTGTCTCATTGTTCATGATTCACATCCATATGTTAAGACTGAATATATAAACGTAAGAACTCTTTCTTTTGTTTCTATTGTCAAAAATGGATTGTACAGTATCGTCCTCATTTTTTAGGAAAGCTGCTTTTGCCTGAGCCATTCTGCATTTCACCTCTGTTCTACATCTAACATCTGAGGTTAACATTGTTTCCAGATACTTAAATTCATTTGCATGTTTTAATATTGTTCTACTTGTCTTTACTGTGCATTGCGAATATGTCTTTTTCTTTGTTGTTACCATTCGTCTTCTCCTTCTACCTTTTTTAGCTCACAGTGGAGCATAGGTCTTCAACAAACACTTTCCAAGTCGTTCTTTCTTTATGCCATTCTTTTAAGATCATTCCATGTGTTCATCATCATTTTCATCTCTGCTTCTATCTGTCTTCTCCAAGAATTCCTTGGTCTTCCTCTTTGTCTTTTCCCCTGGGGTTTCCAAAAAAGGGCCTGTTGTGTAATACTCTCAGTTGGCTTCCGCAATGTTTGTCCTATCCAGCGCCATCGTCTTCGCTGTATCTCTTTATCCACTGGTATTTGACTGGTACATTTCCATAATTCTATGTTAATGATTTTGTCCTGCCATTTCCATCCTTTTTTATTCTGCATAAGCATCCATTAATGAAAGTCGGTATCTTCATGATTGTCAATTTTGTGGTAGCCATATAATAGGACCGACTGAACATTTGAGTTGAAAATTGTTATTTCTGTATATAACCTAACTTCTTTGGATTTCCATATGTTTCCCAGTGCAACGAAAGCTCCTCTTGCTTTTGATATCCTTTGTTGTTACCATTACCATTACTTCTGTCTTTTTGCTGTTAAGATTGAGTCCTTTATTTTTGCTTTCCTTCACTATAATGTCTAACATTTCTTGTAACCCATTTTCGATCTTTGCGATTAAGACTGTATCATCAGCATACCTTAGATTGTTCATATTATGACCTCCAATTGTTATACCAAGCATGCCCCTCATGGATCTCAAAATAATCTCTAGATCCGTCCTGTCCTCTTCATTATAATCAGTAATATTGTTTTAGTGGCAAAGCTTATTGAGCAATCGCACGGTAGTTCACACAGAACTTCAAATTTATATTTCTTTGAAATGGCAATATTAGTCTTTTTCATGGGTTTTCGTCGAACTGCACTTTTAGGCAATATTCTCAAGTAATTCTCAATATTTATCAGTTGTTTTTACATGATGATGATGATGTTACATATATTTCGTGCGAAACAGAATTGCCAAACAGTTTTCTCTATTCTGAGCTCGTGTATTTTGTGTGTGTTATAACAGACATTTGGATGAAGTATTTAAATTGAAAGCAGATCAACCAACATTGTGTCTTTTCGACATTGTGGGGAAAATGTTAAGCTGTTAAATAAAATGTAAAAATAATTCGTGCACAACTCTATATTAATAATTATTCTTGTAGTGATATTTTTATTTTTAACCTTATTTTTCTTTTTTTAGTATAACAAATTGTGATGTGTTTGAATTAAATCCGACAACACTGGTTGTATTTCAACAAGTGGATTTGAAACACTGGTTGGGGAGCGTTATATTCTCATCACTGAAAGGGATGACGGGGGAAATATATACCTAAATTTATGCACCAAGTAGCTAGCGAGTGTGATGCCACAGACCACAATATTCACTTATTTATGTCATTCGATGACAGGCTATTGTAATGTCACTATATATATATATATATATATATATATATATATATATATATAAATATAATGTCAAACAAATTATAGAGGCGGATCAGTGAGAAGATTAGATGATTTACTTGTACGTCGTGTGAACTTGTGCGACATCTCTCGAGGTGACCAACACTACAAGGGCAGCTCATGTCAACTCCCACGGTCATCGTTACTACAAGAATATCGGATCTCTTATTCTCATATTTCTCTGATACCCATAGAGTCTGTTTGCTCTAGAAAACCGTTCTATAGAACGTACGTTATTTAAACCTGAAGAAAAGTCATTATTTCCCTCCTCTAGTCATCTATTCATTTGTTTCGTCTTTCCCCTTTCTGTTTTTTTTCTTTCTTCTTTTCCCGTCAACAAGATTGATCATTTCCTGTACCCTTATCTTTTCAAAGACTAGAACCACTTGTTATTTTGCACACCGTCCAGTTGCTCTGTCTGAAAAGTGCTAATTGTTGCAGTTTCGTCATATTCCAAGTCCGACTTGCTGCCGGATCTATTGAGTTTAGTTCACTGTGTACACCGTGAGCTGTGCTTTTCATCCGGATCGCGTTTCGATATTCCGATTTTATACGATGAATGATGATATCGTCTGACGAAAGACAGGTTTGCTGCGTTCACTTTTAGTGCGGTTACGCCTTATGTCTTTTTGCGTGAGCTGTAACTGCTGTGATGGAGATTGCAGCTGCCTTTCTTTGTTTGTATTATTCATTGCCAGGAGATGTTAATTCGGATGGCTCCACTGGCATCGGGGGTTGAGCAATTATTATATTTAATTCGTTCGCAGTGATACTGGGGCCTTCGACTACCTACAATTACAATACCGACCAGTTATGAACAGGTGTCACCGTTGGGTTAATAATATGATTGACAGTTTTCTAGGCCCCATTCTAATTAGTCCCTATGCGAGCTTAAGTTTCATTGCTATGTCCAGATGTAATTAATTATTGTAATTCGTTTATTCTGTTTAGTGTGACGCAGAAGACTTTGGTATAAGCGTTCTGTTTCTCTTCCCTTTTTCACTCATAGAACTGTAATATACACTTTTGTGTTGTTATTATCATATATTGACAAAGTTTGCAGTGGGTCGCATGTATGTCTGATTAAACATTATCTGGTATATTTATTATTCTTCTTCTTTACATTATCATCATTATCAAGTACCGTGATTTATTCTTACAGTTTGTGCGGATAAGTTGAATTACTATCCATTGTGCTAATATGATCACGAACGAAAATGCAAAATGAAAGTGGGAAAACTACAACAACACAAAGAAAAATTAAGAAAGATTACATGTGAGATGCGATGCTTGAGAAAAGTAACAAGGAACACAAGAAGAGATAGAATACCAAATGAAACCATAAGAAAATGGTAGGAACAAAACCCTGCCAAGAGCATATAGAACAACAACAACTTAAATGGTTTGACCACCTGGTCAGAATGAATCCTCACCAATCACCATCAAGGGCGTTCTTCTCGAGAATGCATGGAAAAAGACCAAGAGGAAGACCCAGAAGAAGATGGATAAATGCAGTGACAGAGACATGTAACAACAAAGGAAAATCACTAATTCAGACAATTCGAGCAGCTCAAGAACGACAAATGATATAAAACACACCTTTCAGGTAACAGTGAAAAGAGAAAAGAGGAAGAAGATCAAGTACCAGGTCTGCTAGAGCAGGTGATCATGTTTCTCCGCAACTTTCGATTTCGACAGTTATTTATCATTTCCGTTGTGGATATTCTGCCAAGTCATTCTTTTCAGCTGTCTGGTATCTTTTCTCTTTACTTCCGTCTATCTCTTCTTCCCTCAATTTTCCCAGTTATTACAATATATTCCAGCTTTTCCCTTTTCGGGAGCCGCGATAGCTCAGTGGTTAGTGAACTGGACTACAAAGGACAAGGGGTAGGGTTCGATCCCAACCGACGACTTCCGGGTTCACCCAGCCTTAAATGGGTACCGGATTTTTTTCTGGGAAAGTGAAGCAGCATGGGCGTAATACCGACCACATTACCCCAAAAATACTGTGCTGATGGTCTTTAAAATATAGGGTCACTAACACCATATTTCCCTATACGCCACTTGGCGTGACGGGGGTACTTTACTTTTTTTACTTTTTTTCCCTTTTCATTACATTGCCAAAAGATTATGATTGTTTCTTCCTAATATTGGAAATTATCTCTCTTTTTGTTCTGACCTCTCTCTGAACATCTTCATTACTCTTCTTATCTGTCCATGGTACTCTCAACATTCTTCTGTAAAACTACATTTCTACAGACTATAGTGATTTTCTTGTCTGTTGTCTTATTGTCCATGATTCGCATCCATATGTTAAGACTGGTTCTACATAACATTGAAGATCTCTTTTTTTCTTGTTTCTATTGTCAAAAATGGATTGCATAGTATCTTCCTCATTTTTTGGAAAGCTGCTTTTGCCTTTTTCTACATCTCACCTCTGTTGTACATCGATCATCTGAGGTTAACTTTGTTCCAAGATATTTAAATCCATTTACCTGTTTTAATATTGTTCCAATTGTCTTTATTGTACATTGCGGTGATGCCTTTTTCTTATTTGCTACTATTACTTCTGTCTTTTTTTATATTAAGGCTGGGTCCTTTATATTTGCTTTCCTTCACTATAATGTCTAACACATCTTGTAACTCATTTTCACTCCTAGCTATTAAGACTGTATCATCAGCATACCTTAGATTATTTATATTATGACCCCCGATTGTTTTTCCAGGCATGCCCCTTATGAATCTTAAAATAATCTCACTATAAATATTAAACAAATCTGGTGACAGCACACAACCTTGCCTAACACCCTGTTTTATTTGTTGAAACATTCCCAATTGATTTCCAGTTCTTTATTATTATATTACATGTTCTTTATTATTTTTTTCTAGATCTTTGCTCTCTACGTTTATGCTTTCTAAAACTTTGATTATTTCTTGGTGCTTTACCTTGTCAAATGCTTTGCTATAATCTATGAAACATAGTATAGATCTGTTTTTACCTCTATGGCGATTTCTGCTAAAGATCTCAAGATGTATATGGCATTGTTCGTTCCTTTACCTCATACAAAACCACACTTTTCATCATTAATTTCTGGACTGATTTTATTTCGCACTCTTCGCATGATGATTCTTAGCAATATCTGTGTCATCTGACTCATATGGCCTGTTGAGCGATGGTCATCGCATTCAATCGCACCAGATTTGTTTGTTAGGGCTATGAATATTGATTTTAGCATGTCGTCTGGTATTTATCCGCTGCTGTAGACATCTTTCAATATTTTTATTATTATTTCTATCAAAAAATCACTCATGGCTTTCATCTCTTCTTTAGTTATATTATCTGGTCCAGGAGCTTTTCCTGCTTTCATATTGCGCAAGGCGTCTTCCACTTCTTTGAATATTTCTGATCCTTCCCTATTATCCTTAATATTTACTTCTGTTCGTTCATTATCATAAAGATCTTTAATGTATTGTGTCTATCGTTGTTATGTTTTCTTGTTCAAATAACAGTTCTCCTTTCTTTGATGTTAAACATCCTGTTTTTTTTTTTAAATTGTGTTTTACTTCCTGTTAATTCTTCAATGTTGTTTGTAAATAGCTTTGGCATCTCCTTTGTGTTCCGTTTTAATCTTTGCATCTCTGTTTTATCCATGTTTCTTCTGCTTCATTGCATTTTATTACAATTTCTTTATTTAATCTCTTATACTCATCTTTATTTTCTTTATTTATTTTTCTTGTATCCATTAGATGACATTAGATGACATTAGATGACATTAAATGTCATCTGTCAGCCATTTCTTTCTTGAATGTGTCATAACTGGTGGTCTGAACAATTTTTATGTTTGTTGCATTTATTCCTTTAGCATAACCAATAATAGCAGAACATAGTAATCAATACTGTGTATCATCTCTACTGCATTGCACTTCTCCTGAATCGTGATGGTACATCTGTCTTGTAACTTCTTGTTTTATGTGAATAAATCTAAATTCAACTTGATGTTAACTGAGGCTCGTTTTGCTGCTTTTAATTTTACTCTAAGCTTTCCAACAACTAATACATCATGGCTATCTATCTATCTATCTTTCGTTCGCCTGAAGTATTGTCTATATCTGCAATGTCGTTTCCTGTATAAATTTTACTGTCTTTTGTAATTCTTACATCATGGCTATTGCAGTCTACCACTGGTCTAGTCTTCACACATACCAGACTGTTTCTGAATCTGTTGTTTATCATTCTGTAACCAATTTGATTGCAAGCATTGTCTCTCAGGCTTGTCCATGTCCACAGACGTCTTGGGTGTTGATTAAACCAGGTGTTCCCTATCATAATGTTGTTTTTCTTGCCCAGTCAATAAGTTTGTCCCCTCTTTCCTTTCTCTCGCCTAAGTCATAATAACCAACTACTTCCTCAACTCTTTCCTTTCCTACTTTTGTGTTGAGATCTCCTAGAACTATGGGATTTCATGTGGTTTTCATTGACGAAGCGCCATATTAAGCTAGTAATAAAATGTATCAACTGTTTCCTCTGGAATATCTGCTATTGATACATAAACTTGTATGAGCTTAATATTTATTTTTCTTTCCATTTAACTTCACTTAAAGGACTCTCTCAAATATTGCCCACAAGCCTGTCACTTTTCTTGCTCTTTCTGCATCCAAGAAGATACCTACTCTTCTTATCTTAGCAGTTCTTTCATACGGTGCTGTGACTGTCATAGCTGATATAAGATGACGAGTAGGTATTTTATTAGTCGCTCTGTGCTTTTTATTATTTACTTGTAGTTTTTAAATCATAGAGTAAGTTGTATAAAGTTTCAAACTATAAAATAATTAAAATATGGTGATTTATTCTTCGGCTTAGATTCTATAATTATGGGAAAATTAATATCGTCAAATATATTTGTACAGATGTATCTAACAGTAACAAAAGTTTCCATTGCAATGGATATGCGTGGGCTTTATTTTTTAGCTGCATAAAAACCTCCGGCGCCCTTCAGGAAAATGTAACAAAACAGAGCAGTAACTATGAATGTTTAATTGTGCTGCATTGATATATTGGTTGTTTGTGTATTTGCACTGAACTATCACTCAGCTTAAGGTATGTGGCCAAATTGCATTCTATTTGTTTTCTTTTTTTTTTCAGATAAACAATGAACAACAGCACGACAGCCACGCCGCACCTCTCGGTGAGGTATGCCACCATTACAGCACTGTTGGAAGAGTTTGCTCCCGCCGCCACCATGTCCGAGCGCATAATACCCCCAATCTGGTACGTCATTGGATTTATTGGAAATCCCCTCTCAGCTGTTGTTTGGTTGGGACAACGCATGCGTCGAAATAACTCATCAGCAGTTTATCTTGGAGCCCTGTCAGTCTCTGACACGATTTTCTTAATTCTTAACATTCTCTATATCCTTCACATGACCTGGAATTACGACACCTACAACTATCACATCGGATGCGAGATTTTTAACTTTTTATACATAGTGCCGCAGTACTTGTCCGTATTCCTTGTACTAGGGTTCACATCGGAACGCTATGTCGCTGTATGCCATCCATTCCTAAAAGAAAAGTTGTGCACAGTCAAACGAGCTGTTGTTATTGTATTGTGTATTGTTGTTTTCTCCCTGGCTCTATCCACAGCTCAGATTTACATCTGGACATACAGGGACAAACTTGAGTCGTGTAACTATCGTGTGGATGATAGCAGCCACAAGAGCTTTCAATATATTTGGACATGGGGGATAGAAATTGTCGTATTCATACTCGGTCCTCTTATTGTTCTTATCTTCAATATTCTCGTTTTGAAAGAGATATTTAAAATCTCAAGGAATGATCTAATGAGACAACAGAATCGAAGTGCAAGCAACACAGCTTCGACAATCACACTTCTAGCAGTGTCATTTTATTTGATAATTACACAGTTTTGTGCCACCTTCGTCAAATGTATAGAACAGGCCTTTCCTATGGGTAATTTATATTTGACTGATGAAGAAATTCGAAATGACGAAACATGGTCTAATCTATTCACATATATAGAAGTTCGAAAAATTATTGAATCCATCTGCTTGTCTCACAGTGCGTGCTACTTTTTCATTTACTGTTTGACTGGAAGCCATTTTCGAAAAGAAGTGTTGCATTTGGTGACACTTCAAGGCAGGATGTCTGTGCACTCCAGATTTGTTTCGAAAAAGCGAAGACAAGAACAGTATTCGATGATATCAACAAATGGTGGGCAAAACTCAGAAACATACGTAACTACCTTCTCTACCACAATATGAACACTTCCTGCACAAGACGCATGGTGGTCACAGAGATAATGATATCACAGGTGCTACCCTGCACGTTTCAAGGATATCGTCAAGTTACTATGTCTATGAAATGAGGATTGCCTTTTGCATAAAAACTATCCCCCACTCGTACTGAATATTTTATATCACAATACATTTACATGTAATGAATGTGTTTATACCACAAAATTGCAAAGTTGAATGAAACAACGTTAATGGAGGTCTTGGTGTATTTACATCCGTCTTGTTCTGACAGATGCGAAGCGACATTCCTCACCTTCCCAGGATAATACCCTGGTACCCATTTCTGCCAACGGCTGGGTCGACCGTGGGGGTAATTTTTTTTTTTTTTTTTAATTTCCAACCACGAGTACAATTCACACTGCTCCCAGCGGGAATCGAACACGGGTTGTCCGAACGTCGGTAGTCTAGTCGGGTGGTTTTCCCAACTAGGCTACCGAGGCCTTGTTCTGTTAACTTTCTACCAACATTATTTACTTTCCGAAAATATGGGATCCTTTCATACAATTTGTTTAAAATAGAAAGATAAAATATTTATTGAGGTGTCACATTGATGATACGGAAAGGCTAGAAATGTAACAAAGAATTATATATTTTTGTTAAAGAAATAGACGGTTATGTTTATAGAAGGTTCCGGTATCGCAGCAAAAGAATTAACATCCATAATTACTCAACCGCCCGTGCCAGTGGAATCATCCCAATTAATATCCCATCTCCCAAACAAAGAAATGTAACTGCAGTCCTATCATAGCAGTCTCAGCACACGCCAAAAGGAATAAGACGAATAAATGAACACAGCCATCTGTTCCCCGTCATACGATATCAACATTCATCGTAAGTAATCGGAATATCGAAACACGATCAAAACGGATGAAATGCACAGCTCACGGTGTGCACAGAGCACTTAACTCAGTAGCTCCTGCAGCAAGCGGGACTTGAAATATGAGAAAACTGCAACAAGAAACACTTTTCGGACTCAGCCTTTAACTGTTTCTTTCGCCTATCCGCCATATTGACCGGAAGTTCATTTCCTTCTGAAAATGTTGATCGTCCTATTTTTTTAAAATTGTATAGTGTTTGATGATGTTAGGGTATCGTGTTTGTCTCCAATTCTGAACATATGAAACACAGTTATTTCAGATTATCCCCATCGTACATCCAACAACAATCTGTAATCGCTCAAATCTCCCCTGCAATGTGAATTTGTGAAATGATAAACCAGTTAATAAGTCTACCCTTGATCTCACAGTAGCCCTCTTGCATCTAGACAGCATCCCTCCCGATCAACATGAAACTACGGGAGTCATACAGGGGCTGTAAAGTCATGAACAAAACTCCGTCATTTCGCCTTTCATTATAAGCGCACGGCCTGTTTAGGGATATACGATCAGCCATCATGATGACGTACCACACACAACAATGGCTGCGCCCACAAACAACAGATAAATCGAGTGAATGCAGCCAACAACGCACGAAACACCGTACGATAATGCAAAATTCATAAAGTGAAACCTTCGGTTGACTACGCAGGAGCTTCCATATTAATGAGTTTTAACTTGTAAATAAATTGACGTTTAACAATTTCAACGACATCATTGAACAGCACTCAGTGTGTTGACGTAAGCAGCGTATCAACTCCAAGACGTGGAAGGTCGCATTCACAACACTTGACCTGCCGAAGAGGAATCTTGTCATGTGCAAGACTCAGCAGCACTGGCGCAATTCCGTTAAGTGGAACATCAGGTTGACTTTAACGTAGAAATCTGCACTGGACAGCTGAAATTAATCAGTCATCAAATGTAAATCATGCAGCGGTCGAGAGAACATGAACTCCATTCCACCATCTTGGAACCGAAAGTCGCTCAGAAATAGAATCTCTGCTGAAAGTGATCACCGACTCTTGAATGACTGCTTGCGTCAGAATCAGAGGCAACAGTCCATCAAGATGAAACTCCACCTCTTTCCAGTGTTCCTCGAAACAGACCAACGAATCTGACCACAGAACACTCAGTCTGACCAAAAACCAACCAGTCTGACCACAGACCAACCAGTCTGACCACAGACCAAATAGTCTGATCACAGATCGATCAGTCTGACCCCCAAACCAAACAGCCTGACCACAGACCAAATTGTCTGATCACAGAGCGATCAGTCTGACCCTAGACCAACCAGCCTAATCCCAGACCGACCAGTCTGACCACAGATCAACCAGTCTGACCACAGACCGATCAGTCTGACCACAGACCAACCAGTCTGACCACAGACCAAGCAGTCTCGCCACAGACAACCCAGTCTGACTAAATGTAAAGGGATAGATGAGGGAAGGCGAACCCGGTAATTAAAATGCCTACTTGAAGTCGGATGTTTAGAGCCGAAAAATTGTTGTAAATGACAACATAAAACATCAACGCTCATTTAAAGAGACGGCCACTGAAGAGAAGTAGTCGTCGAACAATGGCAGCAGAATTAGTTAAATTAATTCCCCCAGAAATGGCCCACTTTACTGTTCCACAAAATCAGTAAATAAACAGTTGCCTATGAAGGAAGAAAGAGAGAGACTGCGAGATTAACTGTTAGCTGTGAAGGAGATAATCGATTAAAACGTAGAGGTTTTCCACACCTACAGATCGTGCCCCCTGGTTGCTCTGGCGGGATCTGTAGGTTGACTAGTTTACACTTTAAACACTGAAATTGGATAAATTTAATTATTCTCACGTTTATTTCAGATTTTAAATAAATAAACTGAAAACAAAACGTGCAAAAATGAAGTACTAGACTGGTGAACGAACAAATCTTCACAAAAATATCTTTCTAAATCTATGCCTGACGTTGGAATTAAGGACGTTTGCATTCCTACATAGAACCAATATTTTATTTAATGTAAATAATTTGCTATAGATTTACAAAACAAAATATCACTTACAATAACAACAGTAAGAAAGCACCACTTGCTAAGGACATACAAAAGAGTGAAGAATTATTAAAAAGAGCCCACAAAAATAACGGTTATACTATTATTATATCATTAACACATTTATCTTTCTTATGGGGTCAAAGCAGGCGATTCGAGGGCTGGGGAATAAACTCCGCATGCCCAGCGCAATAGCCTTGAGTGGTTCCGGTCAGAGTTGTTATTTTATCCTCGATGTAAAATGAAATGGGTTTACTGGGATTCGAAAAGTATCCAATATAGCTATGTTTAGAGAACGACAATGATACATTCGTAAATAGAATAGCAGGACGTGGCGCAAGAAATCATGGGATACAGACTCACCATATTCATAGACAGAACTGAATTAATAAGAAATTCTAGTAACATCAGAAATGTTACGAGCAAAGAAGCTATGGAAGACAAATACAATATTTGAACTGGAAATATAAGTGATCGCTGCTGCAATATAGTCATGTCGCATCGTATTTATCAACAAGTCGACTTGGAATATATATAGATAAGCGTAACATAGTTAGATAGAGCAGTGTAAATCATTAGAGTAACAGATAACTTGAGAGAACTTCAGAACTAGACAAAGACTAACTATGTAGAATTTGACTTGAATTCATTGAGCTATAAAAGCAGAAACAGTATTTTTCAAGCTAAGAGAGTAACGTAGAAGCTCATCCAGACCGACTTTGTCAGGTAGCACGAGCTTAACACAGGACTGTACACAGGAGACAGTCAACAGTCAGGAGATAAACAATTATAATAAAGTAATAGACACTAGGGTTGTAAAAGTACTCAGACAAGATTCGCCCAATTCAGACCAGGACCGTGAAAAGTCGAGGAGAATCTAACAGGGAGGCTCCAGAAAAACAATAATATTTGACAATCAATGTATTGAAGTACACTATGCTCTCTATTCATCAACGTGGGGATGTGTTTTTGCTGTCTACCACGGCGACTCACTACATACTGTAGGATCACCATAAAGGTATATAAGTAAAGACGGCTGTTGGTGAATTTAATTGCTACCACTACAAGAAGTAGCATACTAAGATGGATTATATATCTTTTGGTAGACTGATAGTTGCAAGCAATCATGATTTGTCAGTTGGTTGGTTATATAATATCTTATGTTTTATTGAGCAGATTCACTCGTGATTGAATCTACCAATATTTGATTTAAAGATCTGACAGCAGATCAAACAATATACATTTGTGGTCCCTGGTCGTAACTCCTTTTTTCTTTTGATTTTAATGAAAACCTTTTCCTGGAATATTGCTATACAGTCATTTTTATTTTTGTTCTCCACGATCTGACGCCATGTTTTTTTACAGTTTCATTAACTGATAGACCTTTCTCTGAAGGAAGCCTTACAAACATCCTTATAGTTCTGTACTAGTCTGCCATTTGGTCCCTTTCCACCCCTAAGTTATGTATACAATAATTGTTTGAGCTAAATTACGATAAACACACACAAAAAAACACACAAATCAGATGCACATTCAAGAAAAATAAATATAGCACATATAAATCAGTCGACCACTATGCAAAAGAGGAAATCGACGTTACGACCGAAAACAAAATATACAGAGACGTGAAGATAACAATATTTACAGTTAATTAGATATATGACAAACAAAAAATGTACGTCAACAATGAACAACAAAGGGCAGACGAAAATAGAAGTAGGAAGACAACAAAGAATGGACAAATTTGGACTTGGCGGCGTTCAAGTTGCAAGAAAACATGAGAAAGAGTTTGGAGATACCTAGTGTCCTAATTACTCGCAATGATTAACGAGGTAAAGAGAGGGATAAAGGAAGATATTTTAAATATCTTTAATGTTTGTCTTCCTTCTAGGCAACGTCTAACAAATATCTTTAATGTTTGTCTTCCTTCTAGGCAACGTCTAACAAATATCTTTAATGTTTGTCTTCCTTCTAGGCAACGTCTAACAAATATCTTTAATGTTTGTCTTCCTTCTAGGCAACGTCTAACAAATATCTTTAATGTTTGTCTTCCTTCTAGGCAACGTCTAACACATATCTTTAATGTTTGTCTTCCTTCTAGGCAACCTCTAACAAATATCTTTAATGTTTGTCTTCCTTCTAGGCAACGTCTAACACTTATCTTTAATGTTTGTCTTCCTTCTAGGCAACGTCTAACACATATCTTTAATGTTTGTCTTCCTTCTAGGCAACGTCTAACACTTATCTTTAATGTTTGTCTTCCTTCTAGGCAACGTCTAACACTTATCTTTAATGTTTGTCTTCCTTCTAGGCAACGTCTAACACATATCTTTAATGTTTGTCTTCCTTCTAGGCAACGTCTAACACATATCTTTAATGTTTGTCTTCCTTCTAGGCAACGTCTAACAAATATCTTTAATGTTTGTATTCCTTCTAGGCAACGTCTAACAAATATCTTTAATGTTTGTCTTCCTTCTAGGCAACGTCTAACACATATCTTTAATGTTTGTCTTCCTTCTAGGCAACGTCTAACACATATCTTTAATATTTGTCTTCCTTCTAGGCAACGTCTAACACATATCTTTAATGTTTGTCTTCCTTTTAGGCAACGTCTAACAAATATCTTTAATGTTTGTCTTCCTTCTAGGCAACGTCTAACACTTATCTTTAATGTTTGTCTTCCTTCTAGGCAACGTCTAACACTTATCTTTAATGTTTGTCTTCCTTCTAGGCAACGTCTAACAAATATCTTTAATGTTTGTCTTCCTTCTAGGCAACGTCTAACACTTATCTTTAATGTTTGTCTTCCTTCTAGGCAACGTCTAACACATATCTTTAATGTTTGTCTTCCTTCTAGGCAACGTCTAACAAATATATTTTTTCGAACGGGTCTTTCCTTGATCCTAATTTATGAACTGATTTCTGGTTCTAAAGATAGACAATATGCAGACAAACTGTGGGTACCTAAGATGTACTATTTCTAATGACTAAATTCACAATAGCGACAGCTAAGATATTCCTGTCCTGTACAATGCTCTTAAAGTTTGGCAAAAAAAAAAAAAAATCGTCCACAGGACTCTAAAGGAATATGATGAAAATACATTCAGAAAAATTGTATTACAAATTGTGTGTCTTTGCAGAATGTAATTCTCATTACATCCCATCTGACGGAATCTCTGCCTATAGCCAGATTTCTCACTTCTTCTGTCGTCAGGTTGAATATCTTTTTTTTTTATATCTTGCATGCCAGTCTTGGTTTGCCTCTGTCTCGTGTTCCTGCAACCATGGCTTTCATTATTGTTCTTTCCAGACTGACGTATTTTGTGCCACCGTAATATTTTAATTTTCTCTATAAAAATGTTTTGTTGATTAGTCAGATAAGTCTTCATTGGACAAAGAAATATCTAGAGTAATCCATCAATGGACGGGGAGTAACTTTTCTAGTTTACAAACAAGCACGAGAGACAGAAAAAAGGAGAACATTTGTTGCTTTCGATGATGGCCTGCAGTTCCGGACAACCGCATCGAGATTAATCATTATCATGTGCTCCACCTTGATACATTTATTTAGGGTCTTTGACTGTTACAGTTTACGCGAAATATTTGAGAGTATTAAGTAGATGTTAATCAAATACATGTTTCATGTTACGCACAGAAGATTTACAGCTAACTGCTTATCTAGAGCACGCAATCATGATTTAATATGTACGATATACATACAATCTAACTGATGCGTGGAGAAGATTTCGGAATAAGTAATATTTTATTTCAACATTTACTGAATGTGTTTTGAAACAAAATGAATTGGTAGTCTTGACAATAACTGGACGTTCTTTCTTTTTAGCACACATATACACACACGTGCCCACACACACACACACACACACACACACACACACACACACAACACATATTTTCAAATACACTGAGAGAGAGTGAGAGAGAGAGTGAGAGAGAGAGAGAGAGAGAGAGAGAGACGAAAAGAGAACCCTTGATAAAGCGATTTTTTTTCAGATTGGCTCTACTTTTATTGACAATCTTATCAAAAACAGATGTGACTTGTTTACTGATTACCTATGTTGATACAACTTATGCTTAACTTATTGGTCTTTCCTGTTAGGGAAAACTGCGATATACACATTTTATTAATGTTGCTAATCCTGTGTTTTGATTGTACTGTAAATTGAGTTAAATTATTGCATTAGATATGGTTTGTAGCATATTGCCTCTTGTGTTATATTATATTATATTTATTCATACCAATATTTAGAGCCGTGTAAAAGACACATGCGGTAGTTGCGTTGAATACAAGTATTGAGATTGTATGATAAATAAGATGGAAGCTGTTCGCGTTCAAGCCATGGTGTAAACAATGTTGACTTTGAACATCACGCTATCTGTTATCACAGCGAGTTGGCGGATTTTTAGGAATGTAATCACGGGTTTGATAATAAATGTTTGTACACAGTTCATTAACCATCGCCGCTGTAGATCAAGTCTTTATTCTGCGGGCTTCGTTTGCGACCTTGGAAGCTAATGACCTAACTTGTGCAGACAGTTGGTTTTGGGCAAATTGTACGTTACAATGTCACTGCTATAATGACTCAGTTTGTGACAAAACTACAGGGACATGCCCTAACAATGATAGTTGTCAGGATGAATATTTCGGACCCAAGTGTCAGTACTTGGATCTCGTGTACAAATACACCCAAAAATCTGAACCTACTTTCCTGTTTGATAACAACGACACCACATGTAATCCGGACACAGATTCTACATCAGTTGAGGCAACTCTCAATCAATCTTTGCCGTTCTCCTGGTTTAGGATTTATGTGAATGACTTAACACGTAATTAATCTATCTCACGCCATTCGAATCTATCATCGAGCTAGCACTATGATTCGGGTAAAGAATGCCACTCTAAAGGCTTTCTCTGACAGTTGCGGCGTATTGTTCCAGTATAATGATATATCATACCCAAATATTTCTGTGAACACTATTGTAGTCACCACACAAGCGACAATGGCACACATTAAGATTGAGTTCTCACCGACCATTTCGCAGACCGACAGTGCACTGACGGTGTGTGAGGTGCAAACATTTACAGACACCTATTGTCTGGACGAGCATTCTTGGTCGTTTTGTGCAGTGTGTAGTGGTTGTTGCAAAGGCTGCAACATCATCATCGGTACGTGTCACGGCAACTGTTCTACATATGGACACCACTGCTCCGGGTCTTGTCCCAGTGTCTGTCCTTTATGTGAGAAAAAAATCAGGAAAATGCCTTCAATGTAAACTTCCTGGCTACACCTGTAATGACACTTGTCCCGATGGTAATTTTGGGCTACAGCGCAAACAGAGGTGTTCTGATGGCTGTGACATCATATGTGACCCGGAAAGTGTACGTGCAAGGAAACGTACTACGGGTCAGACTGCACTCTCAAATCTTCGGACAACTGTTTGAACGAAACCTGTGAACAGTTAATCGGGGCCTGCGTCTCGTATGTCGATGATTCCCACGTTAAGAAGAGTCTGCCGACTACAACAAACCCAAGCATATGGATACCTTAATGTGTTTCTGTGCTGGGCATGGTTCATTTCTTGGTGTTTTTCCGTGAAGACATGGCTCATATCTTGATGCGTTTCTGTGCTAGCCATGGCTGATATCTTAGCTCGTGTGAGTGTGTGTGTGTGTGTGTGTGTGCTGGCCATGGCTCATATCTTGGTGTGTGTATCATGTTAGTCATATCTCATATCTTGGAGTGTCCGTGTTAGTCATGTCTCATATCTTTATGTGTGTATGTGTTTAGTCATATCTCCTATCTTAGTGTGTATCTGTGTTAGTCATGTGTCATATCTTTGTGTGTGCATGTCTGGGTTAGTGATCAGATCGTGCCCCCTGGTTGCTCTGGCGGGATCTGTAGGTTGACTAGTTTACACTTTAAACACTTAAATTGGATAAATTTAATTATTCTCACGTTTATTTCAGATTTTAAATAAATAAACTGAAAACAAAACGTGCAAAAATGAAGTACTAGACTGGTGAACGAACAAATCTTCACAAAAATATCTTTCTAAATCTATGCCTGACGTTGGAATTAAGGACGTTTGCATTCCTACATAGAACCAATATTTTATTTAATGTAAATAATTTGCTATAGATTTACAAAACAAAATATCACTTACAATAACAACAGTAAGAAAGCACCACTTGCTAAGGACATACAAAAGAGTGAAGAATTATTAAAAAGAGCCCACAAAAATAACGGTTATACTATTATTATATCATTAACACATTTATCTTTCTTATGGGGTCAAAGCAGGCGATTCGAGGGCTGGGGAATAAACTCCGCATGCCCAGCGCAATAGCCTTGAGTGGTTCCGGTCAGAGTTGTTATTTTATCCTCGATGTAAAATGAAATGGGTTTACTGGGATTAGAATAGTATCCAATATAGCTATGTTTAGAGAACGACAATGATACATTCGTAAATAGAATAGCAGGACGTGGCGCAAGAAATCATGGGATACAGACTCACCATATTCATAGACAGAACTGAATTAATAAGAAATTCTAGTAACATCAGAAATGTTACGAGCAAAGAAGCTATGGAAGACAAATACAATATTTGAACTGGAAATATAAGTGATCGCTGTTGCAATATAGTCATGTCGCATCGTATTTATCAACAAGTCGACTTGGAATATATATAGATAAGCGTAACATAGTTAGATAGAGCAGTGTAAATCATTAGAGTAACAGATAACTTGAGAGAACTTCAGAACTAGACAAAGACTAACTATGTAGAATTTGACTTGAATTCATTGAGCTATAAAAGCAGAAACAGTATTTTTCAAGCTAAGAGAGTAACGTAGAAGCTCATCCAGACCGACTTTGTCAGGTAGCACGAGCTTAACACAGGACTGTACACAGGAGACAGTCAACAGTCAGGAGATAAACAATTATAATAAAGTAATAGACACTAGGGTTGTAAAAGTACTCAGACAAGATTCGCCCAATTCAGACCAGGACCGTGAAAAGTCGAGGAGAATCTAACAGGGAGGCTCCAGAAAAACAATAATATTTGACAATCAATGTATTGAAGTACACTATGCTCTCTATTCATCAACGTGGGGATGTGTTTTTGCTGTCTACCACGGCGACTCACTACATACTGTAGGATCACCATAAAGGTATATAAGTAAAGACGGCTGTTGGTGAATTTAATTGCTACCACTACAAGAAGTAGCATACTAAGATGGATTATATATCTTTTGGTAGACTGATAGTTGCAAGCAATCATGATTTGTCAGTTGGTTGGTTATATAATATCTTATGTTTTATTGAGCAGATTCACTCGTGATTGAATCTACCAATATTTGATTTAAAGATCTGACAGCAGATCAAACAATATACATTTGTGGTCCCTGGTCGTAACTCCTTTTTTCTTTTGATTTTAATGAAAATCTTTTCCTGGAATATTGCTATACAGTCATTTTTATTTTTGTTCTCCACGATCTGACGCCATGTTTTTTTACAGTTTCATTAACTGATAGACCTTTCTCTGAAGGAAGCCTTACAAACATCCTTATAGTTCTGTACTAGTCTGCCATTTGGTCCCTTTCCACCCCTAAGTTATGTATACAATAATTGTTTGAGCTAAATTACGATAAACACACACAAAAAAACACACAAATCAGATGCACATTCAAGAAAAATAAATATAGCACATATAAATCAGTCGACCACTATGCAAAAGAGGAAATCGACGTTACGACCGAAAACAAAATATACAGAGACGTGAAGATAACAATATTTACAGTTAATTAGATATATGACAAACAAAAAATGTACGTCAACAATGAACAACAAAGGGCAGACGAAAATAGAAGTAGGAAGACAACAAAGAATGGACAAATTTGGACTTGGCGGCGTTCAAGTTGCAAGAAAACATGAGAAAGAGTTTGGAGATACCTAGTGTCCTAATTACTCGCAATGATTAACGAGGTAAAGAGAGGGATAAAGGAAGATATTTTAAATATCTTTAATGTTTGTCTTCCTTCTAGGCAACGTCTAACAAATATCTTTAATGTTTGTCTTCCTTCTAGGCAACGTCTAACAAATATCTTTAATGTTTGTCTTCCTTCTAGGCAACGTCTAACACATATCTTTAATGTTTGTCTTCCTTCTAGGCAACGTCTAACACATATCTTTAATATTTGTCTTCCTTCTAGGCAACGTCTAACACATATCTTTAATGTTTGTCTTCCTTTTAGGCAACGTCTAACAAATATCTTTAATGTTTGTCTTCCTTCTAGGCAACGTCTAACACTTATCTTTAATGTTTGTCTTCCTTCTAGGCAACGTCTAACACTTATCTTTAATGTTTGTCTTCCTTCTAGGCAACGTCTAACAAATATCTTTAATGTTTGTCTTCCTTCTAGGCAACGTCTAACACTTATCTTTAATGTTTGTCTTCCTTCTAGGCAACGTCTAACACATATCTTTAATGTTTGTCTTCCTTCTAGGCAACGTCTAACAAATATATTTTTTCGAACGGGTCTTTCCTTGATCCTAATTTATGAACTGATTTCTGGTTCTAAAGATAGACAATATGCAGACAAACTGTGGGTACCTAAGATGTACTATTTCTAATGACTAAATTCACAATAGCGACAGCTAAGATATTCCTGTCCTGTACAATGCTCTTAAAGTTTGGCAAAAAAAAAAAAAAATCGTCCACAGGACTCTAAAGGAATATGATGAAAATACATTCAGAAAAATTGTATTACAAATTGTGTGTCTTTGCAGAATGTAATTCTCATTACATCCCATCTGACGGAATCTCTGCCTATAGCCAGATTTCTCACTTCTTCTGTCGTCAGGTTGAATATCTTTTTTTTTTATATCTTGCATGCCAGTCTTGGTTTGCCTCTGTCTCGTGTTCCTGCAACCATGGCTTTCATTATTGTTCTTTCCAGACTGACGTATTTTGTGCCACCGTAATATTTTAATTTTCTCTATAAAAATGTTTTGTTGATTAGTCAGATAAGTCTTCATTGGACAAAGAAATATCTAGAGTAATCCATCAATGGACGGGGAGTAACTTTTCTAGTTTACAAACAAGCACGAGAGACAGAAAAAAGGAGAACATTTGTTGCTTTCGATGATGGCCTGCAGTTCCGGACAACCGCATCGAGATTAATCATTATCATGTGCTCCACCTTGATACATTTATTTAGGGTCTTTGACTGTTACAGTTTACGCGAAATATTTGAGAGTATTAAGTAGATGTTAATCAAATACATGTTTCATGTTACGCACAGAAGATTTACAGCTAACTGCTTATCTAGAGCACGCAATCATGATTTAATATGTACGATATACATACAATCTAACTGATGCGTGGAGAAGATTTCGGAATAAGTAATATTTTATTTCAACATTTACTGAATGTGTTTTGAAACAAAATGAATTGGTAGTCTTGACAATAACTGGACGTTCTTTCTTTTTAGCACACATATACACACACGTGCCCACACACACACACACACACACACACACACACACACACAAACACATATTTTCAAATACACTGAGAGAGAGTGAGAGAGAGAGTGAGAGAGAGAGAGAGAGAGAGAGAGAGAGAGAGAGAGAGACGAAAAGAGAACCCTTGATAAAGCGATTTTTTTTCAGATTGGCTCTACTTTTATTGACAATCTTATCAAAAACAGATGTGACTTGTTTACTGATTACCTATGTTGATACAACTTATGCTTAACTTATTGGTCTTTCCTGTTAGGGAAAACTGCGATATACACATTTTATTAATGTTGCTAATCCTGTGTTTTGATTGTACTGTAAATTGAGTTAAATTATTGCATTAGATATGGTTTGTAGCATATTGCCTCTTGTGTTATATTATATTATATTTATTCATACCAATATTTAGAGCCGTGTAAAAGACACATGCGGTAGTTGCGTTGAATACAAGTATTGAGATTGTATGATAAATAAGATGGAAGCTGTTCGCGTTCAAGCCATGGTGTAAACAATGTTGACTTTGAACATCACGCTATCTGTTATCACAGCGAGTTGGCGGATTTTTAGGAATGTAATCACGGGTTTGATAATAAATGTTTGTACACAGTTCATTAACCATCGCCGCTGTAGATCAAGTCTTTATTCTGCGGGCTTCGTTTGCGACCTTGGAAGCTAATGACCTAACTTGTGCAGACAGTTGGTTTTGGGCAAATTGTACGTTACAATGTCACTGCTATAATGACTCAGTTTGTGACAAAACTACAGGGACATGCCCTAACAATGATAGTTGTCAGGATGAATATTTCGGACCCAAGTGTCAGTACTTGGATCTCGTGTACAAATACACCCAAAAATCTGAACCTACTTTCCTGTTTGATAACAACGACACCACATGTAATCCGGACACAGATTCTACATCAGTTGAGGCAACTCTCAATCAATCTTTGCCGTTCTCCTGGTTTAGGATTTATGTGAATGACTTAACACGTAATTAATCTATCTCACGCCATTCGAATCTATCATCGAGCTAGCACTATGATTCGGGTAAAGAATGCCACTCTAAAGGCTTTCTCTGACAGTTGCGGCGTATTGTTCCAGTATAATGATATATCATACCCAAATATTTCTGTGAACACTATTGTAGTCACCACACAAGCGACAATGGCACACATTAAGATTGAGTTCTCACCGACCATTTCGCAGACCGACAGTGCACTGACGGTGTGTGAGGTGCAAACATTTACAGACACCTATTGTCTGGACGAGCATTCTTGGTCGTTTTGTGCAGTGTGTAGTGGTTGTTGCAAAGGCTGCAACATCATCATCGGTACGTGTCACGGCAACTGTTCTACATATGGACACCACTGCTCCGGGTCTTGTCCCAGTGTCTGTCCTTTATGTGAGAAAAAAATCAGGAAAATGCCTTCAATGTAAACTTCCTGGCTACACCTGTAATGACACTTGTCCCGATGGTAATTTTGGGCTACAGCGCAAACAGAGGTGTTCTGATGGCTGTGACATCATATGTGACCCGGAAAGTGTACGTGCAAGGAAACGTACTACGGGTCAGACTGCACTCTCAAATCTTCGGACAACTGTTTGAACGAAACCTGTGAACAGTTAATCGGGGCCTGCGTCTCGTATGTCGATGATTCCCACGTTAAGAAGAGTCTGCCGACTACAACAAACCCAAGCATATGGATACCTTAATGTGTTTCTGTGCTGGGCATGGTTCATTTCTTGGTGTTTTTCCGTGAAGACATGGCTCATATCTTGATGCGTTTCTGTGCTAGCCATGGCTGATATCTTAGCTCGTGTGAGTGTGTGTGTGTGTGTGTGTGTGCTGGCCATGGCTCATATCTTGGTGTGTGTATCATGTTAGTCATATCTCATATCTTGGAGTGTCCGTGTTAGTCATGTCTCATATCTTTATGTGTGTATGTGTTTAGTCATATCTCCTATCTTAGTGTGTATCTGTGTTAGTCATGTGTCATATCTTTGTGTGTGCATGTCTGGGTTAGTGATATCTCATATCTTTGTGTGCATGTTTATGTTAGTCATATCTCATATCTTAGTGTTTGCATGTCTGTTTATGTCACATCTCATATCCTTGTGTGTGCATGGCTATGTTAGTCATATCTCATATCTTTGTGTGCATGTCTATGTTAGGCATGTGCCATATCTTTGTGTGTGCATGTCTATGTCAGTCATATCTCATATCTTTATGTGCATGTTTATGTTAGTCATGTGTCATATATCTTGATGTGTGTCAGTGTTAGTCATGCCTCGTATCGCTGTGTGCATGTCTGTGTTAGTCTCATCTCATATCTTTGTGTGTGCATGTCTGTGTTAGTCATCTCTAGTGACTCGGGCAGATGGTGCTCGTAAACCAGGAGGGCCGACCATCTAAGGGCAGAATCCCCCTACAGAAAAGATCATCTGCTGCCTTGCAGGAAGATTGGGGACTATCAAAGGCAAAGGAAAGCAAACCTGAATAAAATGATGGCTGAAATCGGATGCACTGGGCCACTGGCGCAGAACACAGTTCAAGATTTTAACGGGTGTTCAATCAGAGTGGATCTGGCAGACTCTAATTGTGATGTTCTGTCTGTGGGGGCATTCAACACACTTAACCCTACAACTGACTTCATGTGAGAGTCTGGAATCCTACTCTGATTGAGTCCTGATCGCAGAGAGAGAGAGAGAGAGAGAGATAGAGAGAGAGAGAGAATGATAAAAAAGTCACTAATGAAGAAGTAATGAATGAATAAACATCTCCAAGAATGACTGAATGAAACATATTAGTATAATATTTGTAAACAAAAACATATAGTATTCTGTTAATTAAAGAAGCCCCTTGAAAAGGTAATATTAGTAATAAAAAAAAGTAATGGATAAAATAAAATAACTTTAATATTCGACAATCCCGCCGTTGGATTAATATTAAGAGCATATTTTTAATTATTGATGATAACATTTCATGGAGGTTATGAGTTTGCTGTTCATTTTTCTTCTCATTTATTTATATACATTGTTGTGTTGTGGTTGAAATATCATAATATATTGTAACCAATAACAATAACCAATAATATCATAATATAAAAATAATAAGAAAAAAAATTATTCTACCCTATAATTTGTGAATCGCTGTAAAACAAAAATAACTGTTATTTTGTTCATACTCTCAATCTCTTACTAATTACAAATCAATTGACATTATTACACAAATATCTTCTCACCAGTTAGAAACCAGCATTTAGTTTGTTTACCCTTGTTTTGTCTCTATTTCATCAGCCTGCACATATCATTTTCTAATAAACGGATATTCACTTTCTTGTCCTTTGTTTGCTTGTCTTTGCCCTTCTTTTTATAACAAAAACCAGTTTATTATTCTGCAATTATGTTCCAGTCAAGCGTCAAGCTGTATTCATGGTTCCGTAATCTTTCAAACTTACTTTTCTGATCTGATCTGTGTTTTATCTAGAACAAGATGTAAAGGTAAAAATATCAAACTTATCATGCTACAAAGTGAATAAACATATAATTAAAACAGTTTTTTTTTTCCCCCGGGCCTAAAAGTGCAATCAAGCACACGGTAAAGATACTTCAGTGACCTTGATTGGAGTTTGCTTGAAAGCAGGTTTTCATATTATCTTGCATTGGCAGTTAGTATTTTGTTTTGAAAAGTCAATGAAATCTGTGAAGAAAGGAAATGGAAGAAGAATGAAATCTGTGAGATGTAAACTATTAAAAATGTTCTAAAATGTTATGGAGCATGTATGAAGCAGATATGTGAATGTTTGAGGCTTGTTTTATTGTTATTTTTACAGTTATCACTAATATTCTTAGCGTGGATAATATTGTTATTGTCAATGTTATTACTGTTATTATCTTTATTATTGTTACTAACGTTGCTGTTATATTCACTCGTACCATTGTTATTATCATTTTTATTATTATCGTTACTTCTTGTTACTAACATACCATTTGTTATTTTGAGCTGTTCTGCCATTATTAATTGTTATTACGCAGAATTATTCATCACATTACATAGATTTGTTCATCAAAAATTCTTCTGTTTTGTTGAATTATATCTTTGAGGTTATTCGATCCAGTAGAGAAGACAGCTCCATATTGGAGGACAGTTATTGTTTTGGATTCTTAGTTTATGCCCTGGAACGCTGCAACAGTGACTCTATTCACAAGTGAACTTCAAACATTGACACCATTAAGGCCTTGTGTGGGTATACGGTTCTGTAGCGCATTCAATTTTTTTAAAAAGTTGAAAAGTGTGTTTGAAGATTGTTTGTTGGGCTCGATAAGAGAAACATTTGTAGACTTACTGTTAAAAGTAAAAGAAAGAGAATTAAAGGACATGTTACAGGATCTATTATCACTGCTAAGACCATTCTATAAGCATGGTACACGGCAAAAAAAAGACAAGTGCAGACAGAGGAAGAGGTGGAAGGACAACATTAGATAATGGAAATGATTAACCCTCTGCACATCTAAAAAGCAGCCATGTAGAGAGCCTCGGTGGCTGAGTGGTCAGTGTGCTCGCTTCCTGGTCAGAAGGATGCGGTTTCTACACAGCTCCTTGAGCCCTTGTCACACCTACTTTGATTTTTCTGTAGAAAATGACTGAAGCACTAAAATATCTTTTACCAAAAGCCCTGAAGTATTTTATTTTGTTATTTTTTGGGGGGGGGGGGGGGGCTGGTGAAGTTATTTCGCCTGCCCAGTGTTTCACACAAAGAATCAGTTGCCTCCTTGGATCTAGCGGTTGGCAGAGAACCGTCCAAGTACCTCACAAGTTTATCAGTTTTTCTTAGAGACTTGTATCTATTTACAATTCTCGTGTTTGCTGGTCTTGCTTTGAGTCTAAAGAGCCCATAGAATGCCGCGCCCGGGTTGCTAGTAGTCTAAGGAGGTAGTCTTTCAACTTTACAGTGTAATGTCTATATTTGTTCTTAGCGTGTTCACGTCTTAGCCAGTATGTCGACCTCCCCAGATTCCTCCATGCCACAATGAGCAGGTATCTGTTGTTGAAATTTAGTGCTTGGTGTTAAATGCGTATTTATTATTTTTTTTAATTCAGTAATTATTTGGGACATTTGGATTGTCAATAATACTAATTTTAGAACCATTTAAAAAACATATGTTTAAAGTCAAGACTATTGAGAATTATTTGCATGTTGTCGTTCTCTATATTTCTGTTCACGGTAAGTTACATTGACTAAACAAGCCTAGCACATCACATTAACATTTACATGGGACCTCAGATAACCAACACATAATTATATTGCTGCACTGGCAGCATCAGCTACCAGCTCACGGTGAATGCAATCAGCGAGTAAATTATACCTTGTTTATCAACGTTTGCTTCTTGATTATGTTTGTGTCATGTGTTCAAAGTGCATCTCCGCTATCACATCGTTAACAGGTTCATTATTTAGTTCTCTATACGATTTGCCATCTTTATTATAAAATCACATCACTGTTGTTTCAAGGAAATAGATATTTTTTCCCCCTCCTAAATATTATTAGAAGCTATCTGTTTCCACTATCATCAACATTGGTTACCAATATTATAATGCTTCCTTTTAATATTCGTGAGAGTTTGCATCGGGATATCATCTATATTTTCAGTTACCTTCTCCTATTTTCGCTATTCAGCCTTGCATTTTTTGTTTTGTTTTTAAACTAAGGATCATATTTATGTGTTAGTTTAAATCTTTGGAATTGTTATCCATGTTGTTCCAGTCATAATGTCTTGTTAAAAAAATATAACAAAGATGGCATAAATATACGATACAGGTATTTTGTACAAAACAAGGAAAAATCTACACACAAGGAGCAAAAAAGAACAATAGAGAGCAAGAACCAGGATTTGAAACTGTGCCCATCGTCGCCTCCTGTCTTGCCAATATCCTCTTTCACCACACCGAGGTAAGGCCTACGAACTGAGCATCCTCATTTATACAAGCAAGTCTGCGGGTTGAAAGGGAAACCTCAACACACAATTACCTACCAACCTATCTATCTATCTATCTATCTATCTATCTATCTATCTATCTATCTATCTATCTATCTATCTATCTATCTATCTATCTATCTATCTATCTATCTATCTATCTATCTATCTATCTATCTATCTATCTATCTATCTATCTATCTATCTATCTATCTATCTATCTATCTATCTATCTATCTATCTATCTTTCTATCTATCTATCTATCTATCTATCTATCTATCTATCTATCTATCTATCTATCTATCTATCTATCTACTATCTATCTATCTATCTATCTATCTATCTATCTATCTATCTATCTATCTATCTATCTATCTATCTATCTATCTATCTATCTATCTATCTATCTATCTATCTATCTATCTATCTATCTATCTATCTATCTATCTATCTATCTATCTATCTATCTATCTATCTATCTATCTATCTGTCTGTATGTCTTTGTCTGTCTCTGTCCGTCTGTCTGTCTATCTATTTATCTACCTACAATGTCAAGCCGAAGACGGCACACAGCACAGAACTTCTCTATGTTCGACGATTTTGTTATCAAGTGTCAGACCTTGAAAAGACGCTCATTGTATCTCGCCATACATCCCTGTTCTGGGCGAGCCACTCAATCATGGTAAGGAAGCTGATGCCTTGTGTTGCCTCTCACCTCAGAGTTCTTTTCGGTTTTTTTTTAAAGCCCCCACCCTCTTTTTCTTTTACCCTCTGGTTCCCATATGAAAGCAATTTTTAAATATTTCTGTATTCCCTCTTTTCATGACATGATCAACACATGACCACGTTTCTTCTCTTGATTATAGATACATTTTAGGTGTTTTGTCATTTCTTTTATTTCTGCACTCATCTTATAGGGAGCCGCGATAGCTCAGTGGTTAGTGAACTGGACTATAAAGGACAAGAGGTATGGTTCAATCCCAATGGATGGCTTCCGGTTCACCCAGCCTTAAATGGGTATCTGATTTTTTCCTGGGAAAGTAAAGCGGCATGGGCGTATTACCGACCACATTACCCCAAAAATCATGTGCCGAAGGTCTGTAAAATTTATGGTCACTATCACCATATTCCCTATACGCCACTTGTCGTGACAGGGTACTTTACTTTTTTTTTTTTTTTACTCATCTTATATTCATTACATAGTTTAGCAGCTATTCTCCTGATGCAGTCGTTTTGAAATGCATCAAATTTATTTTGTATTTCTTTATGTGTTGAATTACTTTGTCTACATATCGTAGATTTAAGAGAGCAGGGACTCCCGACGCTCTATAAACAACTTTAAGTGAGACAATTAACCTGGGCAGAAGAAAAAAAAACATTTATACTGGCAGGTAAAGTAGGAAGATCTTTTTTTGTTCGAGCTACAGTTATGATGATGAATGTCCGCAGTAAACATGGCTACACTATTGTTATTGTTATTGGCTATGGAAGGCCTCGGTCTCACAGCAAGCGAATTAAAATCCATAATTGCTCAACCGCCCGTGCCAGTGGAATCATCCGAATTACTAACTCATCTCCCAAACAAAGAAAGGTAACTGTAGTCCCCATCGTAGCAGTCTCAGCACACGCCAAAAGACATAAGGCGAAACCGCGCAGAAAGTGAACACAGCCAACTGTTCCCGTCATACGATATCATCGTTCATCGTAAACAAGCGGGATATCGAAGCAGGATCAAAACGGATGAGACACACAGCTCACGGTGTGCACAGAGCACTTAACTCAGTAGCTCCTGCAACAAGCCGGACTTGGAATATGAGGAAACTGCAAGAAGGAACACTTTTCAGACATAGCCTTCAATGGTTCCTGCCGCCTATCCACCATATACCATGGGAGTTTACGTTCTCCCGAAAATGATGATCGTCGTAGCACTTTATGATGTTAAGCCATCATTGATGACTCCAATTCCAAACATATAGACACACAGTGGTGGTAAGTTATCATTTCCAATCCAACAGAAGCCACATGACCTGTAGTTAGTAAAAACACAATTGATGATGTTCTCCGCTCCCTTCTTGTAGCTGCCGCCACACGATTCTGATGTCTCATTAACTTGGACATCATTCAAGAACAATGTCAGATGAACACTCCATAGATATGGCTTTGCTGATGAAGTGCTTGGTGCAACAGTTGTATCAATCATAGTGGAGGTTCCTGGCATGTGGTCATTAATATCACAGACGGCACATGATGTTGTTATATTCAGAATTTCTTTCAGGGGTGTAAATACGTGGCACACACATGGAGAGTGGTTTGTGGTCAAAGTAATCCCATTAAAGGCAATTCTAGGGTAGCATGGCATCGCTGTTTCAGAACAGCACAATCCTGTGATGTTTTCTGTATTCGCTATAAAACTGTTGCTGCTACCCAATCCTGACCAATTATAGGTGTGGACATTATTCACTTGCAATGACAAAACTGCTTTGTTTACATCATAAACCTCTGGAAGCGAATCATTTATGGGACTAATAGTACAATTTATTCTTCCATCGGGGATATCTCCATTGAGTCCCAAAAAAAAGTTCTTTGGTTAAAAAGCACATATGCTTTTGAGTTAAACACAAAATGAGCCCACTACATAGATTCAAAATGATCCTTGCCAATGCCATCCGTTTGCACAAGTTAGGTCCTTAGATTCCAATGTCACAAACTAAGCCATCAAATTAACGACTTTATCTACAGCGAAGGTTAACGAACTGTGAACAAACATTTATGTTCAAACCCCTGAATACATTTTCAAAAATCTGCCAACTCGCTGCAATAACATTTATCGTGGTATTCAAAGTAAACATTGCTTAGTCTATAGCTCGAATATAAATAAGCTGCCATTTTGGTGCGTCCCATGACGTCATCCTCATGGCTACACTATCTGCTACTGTAGTACGGGTGAGTTATTGAGTTATTTGCGGGTCATCATCATTGCACTCCGAACATGTCCATAGGTGCTCAGATCCCCTCCTCAGCAATTCCCTCAGTGTCCAGCGACTGACGACTCCAGTTCTATGTTGGTTGATAAGTCTTCTTACACGGCCACCAAGTTTCTCATTTCTGGCCGTGCCCATCTTAACTCCCATTTCCATCATCCGAAGAAGTGACGTGGATCTGTGTTTGTTGAAGTCCTGTGCTCTTCCAACATCTCGAAGGGCATTGATGATGTCCGCCCGATCTATCGGTTGCCCGTCCTCAACGACAGCGCAGCTAGCCAACCTGTCCGCTCTCTCATTTCCCCGTACTCCAGCATGTCCAGGGACATAGACAAAGGTGACCTTACGTATTTTGGATTTCTGCAACGACTCTACCCATTGCATGCGTACATAGCCCGCCTCCACTTTTTTTATCATGCTCATCGAATCACTCAGTATACATGCGTGGGTGTAGTCTTGTGACTCTAACCATTTGAATGCCTTGGTCACTGCCACCACCTCCATTGTCATGCTACTCGTGGTCATGGTGTATGCACCTGTCTTCCTTGGCTATTCTGCCTGCTGAGCGTGCTGTAAATGCCCATGCACTTCTTTCGTGTCGTCTTACAGATCCGTCTGTATAGATGACTGCATCTTTCTCATCGGTATTATCGCAGATGAGACCGTTGACCTCAGCATTAACCACGACCGGGTTCTGTTCCCTACTTTTCCTGTCGAGTGTGACAATACATGAGAAAGTTCCCTTGAATGACGTAGGCACCGGTATCCACTCCTCACCAACGCTGATATTGATAAGCCCACAGACCTGTTTGATGACATCTTCTGCCCGGCCCACCCATGATTTGCCTCTTTTTAGCCTGGTACCTTTCTCTGTGTTGAGCACGTGGTGCAATGGATGCTCTGTATCTGTACTAATCTTCAGGTATGTTCGTGCTCTCCAGATCTTAATTCTGTCATCCATGGTTGGAAAGTCAAGAAGATACCTCATTGCTACACAGGGAGTGTCCCTCGTACATCCCAGGATAATGCGCATGGCTTCATTTTGTATTTTCTCCAGCCTATCAATTTGAGTCGTACTGACAGTAAGAATGGCCAGGGCATACTCGATTGGTGCAAGGACTAATCCCTGGAACAGAAGAATAAGTAGCCTCTGCTCGATGTTGGCAGCTGCCATGACCTTCAAGGCGGCTAATCCTTTGCAGGATTTTGTTATCACATGGTCGACGTGGTCCCGAAAACACAGGCTGCGATCAAACTTAACTCCGAGGTATGTCATCAACTTGTCCCTGGTCACCTCATCAGCTCCCATTCGTACTACCGGTGTGGTTGTATTAACGATATGATTGTTAAGGGAGAACCATGAAACTGATGCTTTATTAGGATTAACCAAGGCACCTGAAACCCCACACCAGGAAGAAATGCGTATTATACGAAGAGTTCGTATTGCATTGTGGAGGCGATTCCCCGTCTGTCTCTTCCCTGTCGATATACCAGAATATCATCAGCAAAAGTCATAGTTCTTCCCCTCCCATCCAGCTGTTGGGCCGTGATCGTTATTGTGTACACGTTAAATAGAACTGGTGACAATGGTGAGCCTTGTGGCAGCCCAGGACAAATGGATGTTGGCTCGGAAGACCAACTTCCACATCTGAGTATCACCTTCCTCTGAAACAGTGCCGCGGCGATCCATATAATGAGGAAGGGGTTCACCGCCAGTTTGAGAAGCATATGCATGAGATATTCAAATGGTACCCTGTTGTATGCATCCTCCAGATCTATAGCAGCAGCACATGTCTCCTCTCGTCTGTGGAAGCCTTCGAAGACATCATAGGCAAATACTGCCGCATTGAGCCATGTCTCTTTGTTATATATATAACCTCCGAGTGTGGAAGGGAATACGCGTTTCTGTTCAAGGCGACAGGTGAGGACACGGGCATCTATTTTCTCCAGCAGCTTGCCCGCAGTGTTCTGCATTGTGATGTTTCTGTAGGCACTGATCTGAGAATGGTCCTTGTTTGGCTTCGGTAGCGGTAGTAAGTAGGCAATGTGGAGGTAGACACTTACTGGTGTAAACCTTGCTGCAGGGTAGGTTAAAGTTCTAACCAAAGATCAGTAGAGATAACCTTACACAAACCGGAAACCATTTGTGATTTCTTTCCCCTGGTACAGTCAAGAGTATTCCAATTATTGATAGTTTAATTTTGTTTTATTTAGTAAGGTGATTCATTTACACTGGACATCATTCCAGTCCCACCCCCACCTCCTCCCCTCCCCCCCCTATTGTTTTAAGACTGTTCGGAGAAGTGCGCACCTTTTTATTTGAAATAGTTCGTAGGTTACATGACGTAGTACGCTTCTCGATGTGACGTAGAGACGGTTGCGATTTGAAACAAACATGCTGAATGCTCCATTGTCTTTCAACGCTATTATCTGAAACAGAAAGCACTGCTCAAGAATAAGGAACGGTAATACAACCTTAACTGTAAGATATGAAAATGTTAAACCTGTGATGAAAGATACACAATCTTTCTTCATACTGTATCTATAAAAATGTAACATTTGTCTGATTTGTAACGATTGCTTGGTTATGGTTATCGGTTATGCTGTTATGTAAGGCCCCGGTATCATTGCAAACGAATTAAAATCCATAATTGCTCAACCGCCCGTCCAGTGTAATCATCCGAATTACTGACTCATTTCCCAAGCAAAGAAAGGTAGCTGTATAACTGTATTGTGGAAGGACATGATCGCCTACGCCAACCGGTATGGCACATGATGATGATGAGACTAAACGGTAATTGAACAATATAAAAACTATGTGTAATGGTTCGTTACAAACATTAGAATCGATTCTAAAATTATTTGTAATAAATATGTTGGTGTAAATCGTCTTGTGACATAAGGCGATTTCAAGGGATCAGATGATGTCGCACGAAAATCTTTAATTTTTACTGCACACTAATCGAACATCATTGTCTTATGTCAAATTCTGTAAAAAAAAAAAAAACATATTTCAACTTGTTTCTACTTTAAAAATGTCTAAATAAACAAATAACAAAACAAAACTCGATGACCCTCAGCCGTACAGTCGACAGAACGCTGGTCCTTTTACAAAAATCCAGCCGTACAATCCACTCACAAATGGTAGTTAAAGTCAGCCAAAGAGAGGTAAAGGCACCAAGATGCACCAAGATGCGTAGAGATGCGAAGCTGCTGTAAAGCTGATGATAATGGCGATACTAAAAAAAAGGAAGAAAAAAAGTGGTATGGTGACAGCTTTACGTGGTAATGGGCGAAACAAAAGTCGACGTTTCGGCCAAGTAGGCCTTCATCTGGACGAACAACAAACACAAAAATTATATATAACGATATATTAACAAATCTAACTACATGGCGATAATATGCTATATACTAAAGAGAGGAAATATAAAAAATGGTCACTTCCCTGTGTTCCTGAGCTGGGTCAGTCTCCAAATGGACTGAATTGATACGGCAGGACCGACTATAAATCTCTCTAGCCAGGAAGTCAGGTGAGAAGACGGAAAGGAAGGGTTCTCAAAATATGGGGAGGTGGGTACAGGATATGTGTAAACTATGCACGTTTAACTCTGTGTATGCACCCCGAACCGATGTGTAAACAAACGTATGTGTATGTAACAATGCGTGCGTACAAGCTTAAGACGGCACATATATTGCCGCAAGGCCCACAAAAGAAAAACCCAAAGGAGCTCAAATGTGCCAATACATGTGCAGACAAATATATCCACATATATAGGTTAAGTAGCGCATGATTACCCGCAATGATGATGCTCCGCGATGATGATGCCCCGCAATGATGATGACCCGCAAATAACTAGAGGAAAGTGTGTATGAACTAAACAGTTTTTGCTTCTCAATGTACTACACATTTTAGAGTAAGAGTTTGATTGTATAAAGGTAAAGGTAAAGGTAAAGTACGAGACTTGAACCAGCGTCTTAGCACGCGAGTGCTAACACCCATATGTTCTCGGCCGCCTATACAGAAATGTTCAGAGATTTCTGTATAGTGTCGCCTCAAGCATCGAAACTCAGATGCGATAATCCTCTTCTTCCCAGGGACATACCCTGGTACCCATTTCTGCTAACGGCTGGGTCGACCGTCGGGGTATTTTTTTTCCCCACCACGAGTACAATTCACACTGCTTCCAACGGGAATCGAACACGAGTTGTCCGAACGTCGATAGTCCAGTCGAGTGGTTTTCCCAACTATAGCTTGTTTCATAACTCGTGCCCAACTTTTAAAAGCGATAGCTTTTTAACCTCTTGTTGTAAGTTGTTCAAAATTTGCATGTAAAGTTATAATGATTAGAACCCAACAGGGAATTAATTTCATAAAAAAAAACATTTGGTTATTATTGTTGCTTATTTTATTTATATAAATTTATAACGATCCATTGATGTAGTAAAAACTTAATGTTTACAGTATTTTAAGTTAAAAATAGCGAGTCAAAATCCATACACGGTAAAATTGACGTATTTGCACGCTTTCGCCGTGGTTATTTTGACACAATTAGACACTTGAGAAATTGTGTGTTCCATTTCCGTTCATTCAGAGGTGTAGACGTGAAATTCGCAAAATGTTGGGTATGAATGAAACTGTTACAATAAGAAAATTAAAAGTTTCGCTGAAAAAGAACAACAGTATTGAAATATCAAAGTCTACATTATGGAGGAATGTGAGAGCTGCAGGCTTTACATTCAGAAAGTATTCCAATGGACGAAACATCATCTGTGAGAAGCCATATATAGTAGTCATGAGAAGCAAGTACTAACGTGAAGTAAAAGAGGTGCGCAAGCAAGGTTATGATATTGTGTACTTGGATGAAACATGGATCAATGCTCACCACACTAACCAAAGGGAATGGCAGTCATCAGATGGAAAGATTAAGAGATTAATACCTAGCAGCAAAGGACAGCGCTTGATAATTGCTCATGCAGGTAGTCGACAACATGGACTAATACAGAATGCAGAGCTCATTTTTCTTTCAAAATCCATAGACAATAGGGATTATCACTCTGAGATGAATGGTCACATATTTAGACATTGGATTGAAAATTCTGTTCTCCCATCACTAGATCGACCATCTTGCCTAATAATGGACAATGCAGCGTACCACAACATTGTTGCACTTGAAGATAAAGTCCCGACGTCATCCAGTACAAAAGATGCTATTAAGATATGGCTCACAAAGGAGCACATACAATTTAATAACATGTACTTAAAACCTGAATTATTATCTCTAGTAAAGCAAAAACAGAGGACAAAGATTTTTCAAATAGATAAGATTATCCAAGAGCACGGTCATATAAGTTTGAGGCTGCCACCTTACCATGCTCATTTAAATCCAATAGAACTAATCTGGGCAAAATTAAAAGGACAAGTGGCAGATGAAAATACAACATTCAAAATATGCGATGTAAAGACTCTTGCTAATCTCGCTTTATTAAATATAGACAAAGATTATTTGGCTTAATGTGAAGACCACGTCTTAAAACAGGAAGAGGAATATTGGAAAAATGATGGTTTGTGGAATGTTCAACCCCAAACAGTTAATAATCTTTTAGACTCGTCTGATTCAGAATGAAAGTATATAGCCCCCACAATGTTGGTCCCTATATTACCTTAAATTAGTTGAACAAACGGTCCTTTTCAGGACCACACAACTATGAAAATTGGACATACAGGTATACCTTGATATTATCGTCCGTCCTCGAACTGAGAAGACAATAATTCTCCTGGTATTTCCCCATTACGGCCACGCCTTTACCTAGTGAAAATTAATCATAGACTAGCAACTACGGTAATTTCTATTCTTTAGGGGTTCACAATTTACAATTTTGACAAACATCAAAGAAATTCGCTGCTTTAAGAAAACTGCAGCTGCAAGATATTTGTTAAATATACATTTAAAGGGTCTTTTGCATTCTAATAACATTTGGAAAATTTCAACAGTTTTTAACAAACGGTTACTGAACAATAGCGTTTTGAAGTTGGGCAAGTGATTTGAAACGAGCTTTAGGCTACCGAGGCCTCTTAAATGGACGCAGGTCCAATTTGATTGTATAAGCTTCCGGTTACTCGGATTCCTGCATGGTTAAGTTCCATTATGTATCCATCGCATCTATGATTCTGTTCGTGATAATCTTAATCAAGTCATTCGATTCAACAAGCAGAAGTGTGTATCCTCTCCAAGCCTTGCATTAGACTGGTCTTTTTTAAAACAGTTATTAGGTTCCCTCTTTTCTCTTTCGCACATTACTTTTCATCTTTCGATACTTTATTGCTTGAAGTTGTTTTAATTATTAGCTATCAGTTCCTTGCTATCTCGGTTGCTGTATAATTTTAACCTACGGTCTTTCGTTAGCCGTTAGTTTTATGGTTGCTTATACTTCACTCAAAGTGATATCTCCCAAGACAATATCTAATTGCTATCTGCTCCAAAACCTATGCTATTTTTGGAGAGAGCGATTAAGGAGTTATTACATTTTTTTGTATCCTCTCGTGATTTTATATTCTCACTTGAAACTACCATGGCACCGATTTTGTTCATAACAGACTCTTCTAGATGTGGGTGTTCTTCGGCAAATTGTGCACCTTATATGGTTAGATGATGCTACCATGCTAAATATATCCACAAGCCTGTCTTGAGTTTTATTATCTGTTGCATTATTTAGTTTCGTTATTCACTCTTTGCTTATTGCGTCTGTGGAATACAAAAAAGTTACTGATTGCAGATTATATTATCTACTGATGGTCTCGTTTTTCAACTTCGGTATCTTGCGTTGGCTTTTTAATTGTAGTTTTTTCTTCTCAATCAGTGATTGCATTGTTTTGGCCATTATTAACATTTGGGATTCTGAATGCTCTTATGTCCGTTAAAGATGTTGTGAATTGTCTCCCGATGTACAGACAGTTTAGGAATAATGTCTAAAAGAAAGCATGATTACATGGGATACTTCATTTCCACACCATGTATTTAATAAAAAAAACACTTCAGATCATTATTGATGGATGTAAGAGCATACAGAGACTCGATGTTAATTATCACGCTATCTGTTTGGTATAATTACATTAAATTTGTTCGATTATGTGTTGTTGTTTCGACTCATTTTTGTTCCTATTGCTTTGTCCACCATGTTGCCAATTTCCCATTTACCGCTAACATGGGCCATTACAGTTACGCAGTTATATATAGAAACGTTATATGTCACCGTAGTGGACAATGAAATTCTACATTAATTTGATCGTCAGCCTCGTTTGTGGTTCTGTAACATTGAATAATTGTATTTATAATGTGTTCCTAGCAAGCGGTTTTTCACCGGTTCCCATTTTATGAGGTTCTTGTAGATGTATTTATCCATATTATGTCCACGATTTTGGGTGTTTTGCATCGTTCCTACTTTGTATAGTGTTATTAATTATTATAAATTTGGCTTCTGTTCTTAGTCATCGTATTAAGATAATACCCGATACATCTGGTAATCTCGATTTCCACTTGGGTATATATTTTTCCTTCTTGCATGACCCTTCTTTTGCGCTACACAACTAGATCTTTATTATGATTTTAGAACCAATGGCTGGGGACTGGTTAGTCTCGAGGCAAGACGCCGGCATCGAGACAGAGAGGTTGTGGGTTCAAATCCTGGCTGCACCAGTTGGGATGTTTATCTATGATTTCTTGCTATTTATGATTTATCTATGAATTCAGCTCCTAGTCTCTAGGGACTTCGCCAGAGGTCAAATCTGGAGAAAGAAAAAAAAACCCACTGGCTTTACCTATTTGAGTTTTCAACAGAACTGTTTATGCTGGTACCTGTTGCATTGTACAATCATTGTGCTAAAAATATTTTTTTTTCTATAAACTGGTTTCTATAGCGCAATCAAGTTGTTCCACGTAGAGAACTTTTGTTGCGTCACAAGCTGAGAATATAGTCCCAATCCTTACCTCCATATCAATAAAACCCGTGAACAAAGGCGTTGCCTGGCTCCTCACTGACAGATATGTCAAATATGCAACTTGATTGAACTTTCAAAGGCAACACGCAACTTGACATAATGATTGGGATCACCAGAATTCATATGTACTTCGCCACAAAAAGCAACAAGTCTCTTATGTGTGTACATAAGTATAAATGTATGTATGTTTATGCACATATATGTACATATGACCTTGTCATCGTCATCATCATCATCATGTGCCATAACATTTGGTGTAGGCGATTATGTCCTTCCACAATCATCTATCCACAGTGCATCATCTCAGTTCTATTGATGAAAGTTTTCCACGCCATTACACCAATCTATCCAGTATTTTCTCTCTTTGTCGTCCGCGATCTCTCTTTCCTTCTATTTTGCCAGTTGTAACCAAGTATTCCAACTTTCCTCTACTCATGATGTGTGCGAAAAATGTTGATTGTTTCTTTCTGATGTTTTTTAGAAGTACCCTTTTTGTGTTGGCCTTTTTAGCTGTTCATGGAACTTTCAACATTCTTCTGAGAAATCCCATCTCTGTGGCCTCTAATCGTTTCTTCATTTGTTTGTCTACTGTCCATAATTCGTTTCCATAGTTCAGAATTGGTTCTATATAGCACCGATAAACTCTCTTTCTCACTTCTAATAACATAGATTTGTTGCATGAGATGTTTTTCATTTTCTGAAATGCTATTTTGGCCTGAACTATTCTGCTTTTTATTTCTGTGGTGCATCTTCCGTCTGATGTTATTATTGTGTCCAAGTATTTGAGGCCTTGTACTTGTTTCAGATTTGTCCTGTTTATTTGTATGCTGCATGATGGTGATGATTGTTTCTTTGGTACCACCATTTCTTCTGTTTTCTTACTATTCAGACTGAGACCCATTTTGTAGCTCTCTTTCACTATTATATCTATCATTTGTTGTAGTTCAATCTCTGTCTCTGCTATTAAGACTGTGTCATCCGCATATCGCAAATTATTTATTCTGTGACGGTTGTCTTCAATTCCCTTTTTGTCTCGTATTGATCTCATAATATGTTCGCTGTAAAGTGAAAACAAATCCAGCGACAGAACACACTAAGCCTTCTCTGACATCTTGTTTTATATATTGGAATTGTCAAGTATGGTTGTTAATTCGTATAGCTGCTGTTTGTTGCCAGTACATGTTTTTTTTATGATTCGCAGATCCTTGCCGTCAATGTTTAATTTCTCTAGCAAATTGATTGTTTCAATATGACCTTGTCAAATCGAGCAATTTTTACCTACTACAGTAAGCAGTAGAAAGTACAACATGCGGCTGCCCTGCAGGCTTGCAGGTATTCTTGGGAGAGCAAAAGACTAAGTGAGGGAACCGTGAAGTAAAATAACTCCGCTGCCTTGTAGGTGAGGCTTTTTAATCAAAGGCTAGAGGAGCCAACCGTAAACAAACCGAAGGAAGGCAACAGAAAACCACCGTTGTAGATTCTTTTCTGAGCAAGATAAAGATAAATCAGGCTCTGAAGGTAGGTACTTGTAATGTAATAAAGGGAAAAGTTGAAATAATCACACAGGAAATGAAAGGGATTGTTTACATTTATTGGGACTACGTGAAATGAGATACACTGAATCAGGGGAGATATATTCTGATGAACATAAAATCATCTGTGCAGGAGGTACTGAAAACCAAAGAGGAGGACGTACTTCTTGTATGCAGAAAAAGCAAGAACAGTGAAAGGCTTGTGATCAATATCTGACAGAGTCCTTTTAGTGAAGTTAACTGGAAAGAAAACTAAGTATTAATGTCGTACAAGTTTATGCATCAAATAGCAGATAGTCCAGAGGAAATCAACATCCTCATCATGTGCCATACCGGTTGGCGTAGGTGATCATGTCCCTCCACAATCTTCTATCTACAGTGCATCGTATCAGTTCTGTTGTTGACTGTTTTCCATGCCATGACACCAAGCTATCCAGTATTTTCTCTATTTGTCGCCCGCGATCTCTCTTTCCTTTTATTTTGCCAGTTGTAACCAAGTATTCCAACTTTCCTCTTCTCATGATGTGCCCGAAAAATGTTGATTGCTTCTTTCTGATGTTTTTTAAGAGCTACCTTTTTGTGTTGGCCTCTTTGAGAACTTCCTCATTGGTCTTTTTAGTTGTCCAGGGAACTTTCAACATTCTTCTGAGAAATCCCATCTCTGTGGCCTCTAATCGTCTTTTCATTTGTTTGTCTACTGTCCATGATTTGCTTCCATAGGTCAGAATTGGTTCTATATAGCACCGATGAACTCTCTTTCTCATTTTATTGACATAGATTTGTTGCATAAGATATTTTTCATTTTCTGAAATGCCATTTTATCCTGAGTTATTCTGCTTTGTATTTCTGTGGTGCATCTCCCATCTGGTGTTATTATTGTGCCCAAGTATTTGAAACGTTGCACTTGTTTCAGATTTGTCTCGTTTATTTTTATGCTGCATGATGGTGGTGATTGTTTCTTCGATATAACCATTACTTCTGTTTTCTTACTATTCAGACTGAGACCTTTCTTGTTGCTTTCTTTTACTATTATATCTATCATTTCTTGTAGTTCAATCTCTATCTCTGCTATTAAGACTGTGTCACCCGCATATCGTAAATTATTTATGTTGTGACCGTTGACTTCAATTCCTTTTTTGTCTACTATTGATCTTATAAAATATTCGCTGTGAAGTGAAAACAAATCCGGCGACAGAACACAGCCTTGTCTGACTCCTTGCTTTATATATTGGAATTGTCCTGTTTGGTTGTTAATTCGTATAGCTGCTGTTTGTTGCCAGTACATGTATTTATGATTCGCAGATCCTTGCCATCAATGTTTAATTTCTCCAGCATATTGATTATTTCCACATGCTTTAATTTGCCAAATGCTTTCGTGTAGTCTATAAAGCACATATATAGATCTTTATTTACCTTTATAGATCTTTCTATCAATGTTCTTAAGATGTATATTGCATTATTGGTACCCTTTCCTTCCACAAATCCACATTGTTCCTCACTTATTTCTGGTTTTATTTTGTTCCTTACGCGTCTCATGATTATTCTAAGTAATATTTTTGTCATATGGCTCATGAGACTAATAGTGCGATGATCTTCACAATCAGTGGCTCCTGACTTCATCGGTATGGATACAAAGATAGATTTTAGTAGATCTTCAGGTATGTGTCCAGTGTTATATATGTCATTGAGTAATTTTGTTATGACTTTTACTCCTAGCTCTCCTAATGCATTTATCTCTTCGATTGTTATACTGTACCTGGAGCTTTGCCTCTTTTCATGTGTTGAATTGCGTCCTCCACTTCACTCTGCATTATTGGTGGTCCTGTGTCTTCATTTGAATTGTTTAATTCTGGTCTTTCATCATCATAGAGTTGACAGATATATTCTCTCCATCTTTCCATTGTCTTCTCCTGTCCCATTATTATATTTCCTTCCTTTGATTTCACACATCCTGAAACTTTGACTTCTTTTCTTCTTGTTAATTCATTTAACTGCTTGTGCATAAATTTTGAGTCTTTCTTTTGTTGTTTTTCCATTTCTTCACATTTCTGTTTTAACCATCCTTCCTTTGCTTCACTCTCAATCTGTGCAGGTGCTGCACTCAAGTTTATGTCGCTCAATCATGATTGTGTACACCATGCAGGAAAGAACAGTGACCACTACGCGGTGTCTGAGATGCGTTGTCTGAGATATGTCTTTGATGGATAAAAAGACAAATAACCTACACTATAGAGATTGTACATAAACACAACATGAGGGCGATTAACTTTTTAATATAAAGGACTGAGAATAGATCGTTAAAGGCTTATGCAACCGGATGCACAAAAGTAAGAAACATTAGACTGAAAGCACGCGATGTTAAGTGAAAATAAGTTTTCCAATTGCAGTAAACAAATAAGCAGGAAGAAGAAACAAGATGGATATGACCACTGCCTCACCAGACAGACATATTCTTTATTACATGTGAAGCAATGAAAAATCACATTCGTCCACAAGAGACAAATATAACTGGGATAGTAGCCCATTCGTATAATTAAGAAGCTGCTTTGATCAAGAAGGAGACGAACAGAAATTAGCATATAGCAAAGGCGAAATGACTTTCCAAAATCTTGATTAAATTATGGAAGTCAAAATTATTACTAGGCACAAGTACAAAGCTATAGGTTTCCAAAACAAATGTATTATCCACATTTATTTTGCATGTGAGAGCTGAAAATAAAAAAAAAAGTAAAAAGATAAAATAGATACATTTGAAAACAAATACCTCAGGACCATACAAAGTATGCCACATGATGACTTCAAAATCAGAGCAAAAATAAGAGGAATAGACATGCATTCAACAATATCATCTATAATCAAGAAAATTTGTGAACGTATGTTGGGATATGATGAGAAGAGTCAAGAGAATCAATTCTAAAGGAAGTCATTAAATGGGGAAAAGGTGGCAAAAAGAAATATAAAGTAATTGACCGAAAGAAACATTAGGAAAAACAGTTAGGCAGGACGCAAATACAGGGAGTCTCGTCTCCTTTACTCAGGCTCACCCAGAATAGGGACTTATGGGGAAATACATGTTCTAAGCAAAGTCTGTTGTTTAGTAGTAAAGGTCGTCAAATATGGAGAATTTTTTATTAGTTGTCCTTAGTGTTGTCTATGGCTCGAGTGGACACTATATAGATATATAGACGTCTGGATTATATATCTATTTATTGACCTTTCGAGTTGTGGCCGGCCCATACGAAATAGCCCCAGAAACTCTTTCTCTTGTTCTAAATTTTCTTTTCTAGCAGTCTCAATCCTTGCAAAGATCTTTTATCAAATCTCGCCATTTATCTCTGTACTGTGTAAGCATCTCGATCTCATTGAGGAAGCCGATTCTCGCTGTCTTTGCCTCTCCGATCAATGTTCTTCTCATTGTTTCTCTAGGTCGACCTCTCTTCCTCCCACCTGTTATTTCCCACATGAGGGCTTGCTTTGCTATTCAGTTATTATCTCATCTCATTACATTCCCAACATATGTCCAAAGTGTTTTCTTGACTGATTTTCTTGATTACTGATGATTTGGTTATTTGGTTATGGAAGGCCCCGGTATCACTGCAGACGAATTAAAATCCATAATTGCTCAACCGCCCGTGCCAGTGGAATCATCCGAATTACTAACTCATCTTCCAAACACGGAAAGGTAGCTGTAGTCCCCATCATAGCAGTCTCAGCACACACCAAAATACATAAGGCGAAACCACACAAAAAAGTGAACAAGGGGAACTGTTCCCTGTCATACGATATCAGTATTCATCGTAAAGAATTGGAATATCGGAACATGATCAAAACGGGTGAAACGCACAACACACGGTGTGCACAGAGCACTTAACTCAGTAGCTCCTGCAACAAGCCGGACTTGGAATATGAAGAAACTGCAACAAGGAACACTTTTCAGACATGGCCTTCGTCGGTTCCTAACGCGCCTATCCAACATATTACCCGGAAGTTCACGTCCTCCTGAAAATGATGATCGTCATAGTATTTAAATGTATAGCGCCTGATGATGTTAGGACATCGTGTTTGACTCCAACTCCGAACATACAAAATACAGTTCGTCGTCAGATTATCCACGTTGCAAACCAAACAACAGATCGCAAGATTAGCGCATGGTCGGTCTTGGGACACACGATGAAACAATATGATGACATAGCAAGCACAAAATGGCTGCGCCCATGGATTCATTATTACTCTAGTGAATGCATTCTACAACGAACGAAACACGGTGCAAATTCACCAAAGAGATAAAACTTCGGCTGACTTGACGGAGCCCACCACATTAATGCGTTGGAAATTGTAAATAACTTGCGGCAACAACTCCATCAACGGTCTTTGAACAGCACTCAGTGTGACGTAAAACGCAGATCAACACTAGACGGTGGAAGGCGCATTCACAACACTTGGTTTGTTAAAACGGAGTATTGCCGTGCGCGCAACGCCAATTCATTGGCGTAGATATGATAAGTAGAACACCATTTCGACTTGAATGCAGAAAATTGCAACGGAAAGCCAAAATTGATCAGATTCCAAAGCAATTTCTGCAGCGATCGAGAGAACGTGACTTAGTTCCGCCATCATGGAAACGGAAGTCCAAAGATAGTGATGATATTAGTGGTTGATTGGTGATTTCTCTAATTTCCTCATTTGTCTTGAATTCGTTCTGCCCTATACCAAGCATTTTCCTTAGACGTTTATTTTCAAATGCGTTCAACTTTATTTCTATATCTTTTGTTGTTTTCCAGCTCCCCATGCATACGTAAGAGTTGATAGTATGTTTGTTTTGAATAGTCGAAGTTTTGTTTTTGTGCTGATGAGTTTTGATTTCCACAACTTTTCAGGGCTTCTGAAAGACATTGCTGATTTAACCATTCTGATTCTAATTTCTTTACTTGTATCCCCTTCCTGATCAATAGAACTTCCAAAATAGACAAAGTGATCGATCTCTTTTCACTGTTTTGTTTTCCATATATATTCTGTCATTTGTCGGAACCAAACTTTTCCTCACTTTAGTCTTTTCATGATTGATCTCAAGTCCAATTTTGCTGGCTATTGATAAATGTTTATTTGTGTTTTCTTACATCGTTGTTATCTGACTGCTGATGAGGATTATGTCGTTAGCAAAGTGGGGGTCCTCCAACGGGTCTCAATGTATCCATTGGATGCACATGTCAACAGTGTACCATTTCTACATTATGAAGTTCATGGCAACTCCAAATAACAAGGGCGATAAAATACATCCTTGTTTATCCCTAGTTTTTATTGGGAAACATTTGCTCAGTTCTTCCGCTTTATGAACTGCACATCTATAGCCATCATATATGTCTATGATAATATTTATTATTTTTTATCGTATACCATATTGCTTCAAAATTTTCCACAAAGAATCTCTATGACTTTATTTTTTTTTTACTCATCTTTCATCATACCTGATGAGAGATCACAACAAATAGGACTGAAAATTAATAGAGATAAGACCAATGTTATGGGAATTAATGCAGTTGGCAATAACCAAATAAAATTAGGAGAAATACCTCTATTAGACGTACAATCTTACATATATCTGGGCAGTAATATAGATAAAAAAGGGAGAAACAGAAAATGATACCAAAATAAGGATATTCAAAGCAAGAGGAGCTTTCGTTGCACTGGGAAACATATGGAAGTCCAAAGAAATTATGTTAAATACAAAAATAAAAATAGTCAACTCAAATGTCGGTCCTATTATATGTCTGTGAAACATGAAGAACAACAAAATTGATAATCATGAAGATACAGACTTTCATTAATGGATGCTTACGCAGAATAGAAGGATGGAAATGGCCGGATAAAATAACTAATATAGAATTATGGAAATGTACCAGTCAAATACCAGTGGATAAAGAGATACAGCGAAGTCGATGGCGCTGGACAGGTCACACACTGCGGAAGCCAACTGAGAGTATTACACAACAGGCCCTTTTTTGGAAACCCCAGGGGAAAAGACAAAGAGGAAGACCAAGGAATTCTTGGAGAAGACATATATATATATATATATATGTATATATATATATATCAGAATCATCATCATCATCATAATCAAATACAGTGCCCGCTGGCGTAGATGATCATGTCTCTCCACATCTTTCGATCTTGACAGTTGTTAATTTTTTTCTGTTGTTGACCTTCTGCCAAGCCGTTCTCTTAAGCTGTCGGGTATTTTATCTTCTTGCTTCCCTCCTTGTCTTCGTCCCTCAATTTTCTCAGTTCTCACAAAATATTTCAGCTCTTCCCTCCTTGTCTTCGTCCCTCAATTTTCTCAGTTCTCACAAAATATTTCCGCTCTTCCCTCCTTGTCTTCGTCCCTCAATTTTCTCAGTTCTCACAAAATATTTCAGCTCTTCCCTCCTTGTCTTCGTCCCTCAATTTTTCAGTTCTCACAAAATATTTCAGCTCTTCCCTCCTTGTCTTCGTCCCTCAATTTTCTCAGTTCTCACAAAATATTTCAGCTCTTCCCTCCTTGTCTTCGTCCCTCAATTTTCTCAGTTGTCACAAAATATTTCCGCTCTTCCCTCCTTGTCTTCGTCCCTCAATTTTCTCAGTTGTCACAAAATATTTCAGCTCTTCCCTCCTTGTCTTCGTCCCTCAATTTTCTCAGTTCTCACAAAATATTTCAGCTCTTCCCTCCTTGTCTTCGTCCCTCAATTTTCTCAGTTCTCACAAAATATTTCCGCTCTTCCCTCCTTGTCTTCGTCCCTCAATTTTCTCAGTTCTCACAAAATATTTCAGCTCTTCCCTCCTTGTCTTCGTCCCTCAATTTTCTCAGTTGTCACAAAATATTTCAGCTCTTCCCTCCTTGTCTTCGTCCCTCAATTTTCTCAGTTGTCACAAAATATTTCCGCTCTTCCCTCCTTGTCTTCGTCCCTCAATTTTCTCAGTTCTCACAAAATATTTCCGCTCTTCCCTCCTTGTCTTCGTCCCTCAATTTTCTCAGTTCTCACAAAATATTTCAGCTCTTCCCTCCTTGTCTTCGTCCCTCAATTTTCTCAGTTCTCACAAAATATTTCCGCTCTTCCCTCCTTGTCTTCGTCCCTCAATTTTCTCAGTTGTCACAAAATATTTCCGCTCTTCCCTCCTTGTCTTCGTCCCTCAATTTTCTCAGTTGTCACAAAATATTTCAGCTCTTCCCTTCTCATTACATCGCCACAAGTAATGACTGTTTCTTCTTACTTTTGGAAATGTACTCTCTCTTTGCTTTGACCTCTTTCAGACGTTTTCATTATTGAAAATTCTATTTAGTATTATTAGTTTTCCATGGTATTCTCATCATTCTTCTGAAAAACCAAATTTTTACTACCTCCGGTGATTTTCTTGTCTGTTGTTCCATTGTCCATGATTCACATCCATATGTTAAAACTGGCTATACATAACATTTAGGAACTATTTTTCTAGTTTCTATTGTCAAAAATGGGTTGCACAATTTCTTCCTCATTTTTGGAAAGCTGCTTTTGCGTGCGCCATCCTGCATCTCACTTCAGTTGTACATCTACCTTATCAGGTTAATATTGTTCCCAGATATTTAAATTCATTTACCCGTTTTAAAATTGTCGCACTTTTCTTTATTCTGCATTGTGGTGAAGTCTTTTTCTTTGTTGCTACCATTACTTCCCGTAATTTTACTATTTAGGCGGAGTCCATTATTTTTGTTTTCCTTCAATATAATGTCTCACTTTTCTTGTAAATTATTTTCACTCTTAGCAACTAAGACTACATCATCAGCATACCTTAGATTATTTATACTATGACCTCCGATTGTTATTCCAGCCATGTTCCTTATTGATCTTAAAATAATCTCACTATACATATTAAATAAATCTGGTCACAGTACACATCCTTGTCTAACAATCTGGTTTATCTGTTGGAATATGCCCAATAGATTTCCAGTTCTTATGGGCGTTGTTTGTTGTCAGTACATGTTCTTTATTTTTCTAAGATTTTTGTTGTCAACGTTTATGCCTTCTATAAATTGGATTATTTCATAGTGTTTTACTTTGACAAATGCCTTGATGTAATCTATGAAACATTGGTATAGATCTGTTTTTACCTATATGGCGCTTTCTACTAAAGATCTTATGATGTATATGGCATTTATGCGTACTTTTGCCTCCACCAAAACCAAACAATGTTCATCACTAATATCTGAATTGAATTTATTGCGCACTCTTCGCTTGATGATTCTTAGTAATATTTTAATATGTGAATTATAAGGTTTATTGTTCGATGATCATCGCACTCAATTGCATCGGATGTCTTATATATATATATAGTATAACTCAGCATATTTGTATAATTGTTTATTTGCTTTGAGATAATTACAAATAAAGTGATGCTGAATTAAAATGGTCATGTTTAAAATTAAAATAAAAAACTTCCTGTGATGATCAACTGCGGACCTGTCAGTGACTAATCTCATTTTTCCTTTCTATAATTTTCAGATAAACTATGAACAATAGCACTACACCCATGCCCGGGCTTTTCAAAAGATATGGCTCCTATGCGGCTGTGTTACAGGAGTTCGCTCCAGTAGCCTTTTATGCCTACCGTACAATACCCCCAGTCTGGTACGTCATTGGCTTATTCGGGAACCCCATTTCAGCTTATATTTGGCTGGGCCATGCCATTCGTGAAAGGATCTCATCCTCCATTTATTTGGGATCCCTAGCAATCAATGACTTGATTTTTTAAATTATCCACTTTATGTACTACCTGCACTTTGTCTTGGGTCAAGATTTCTACGTCCGTCCAATCGCATGTGAGATGTTTTCCTTTTCATTCTACATTCCACAGTACATCTCCTTTTTCCTTGTTTTTCAGTTCACGTTTGAACGTTATATCGCTCTGTGCCATCCCTTCCAGAAATACAAGTTATTTAGTCTCAAGCGAACTTTAAATATTATACTGTTTTTTATTATTCTCAGTATTGCACTATCCACTGTTCAAATTTACTTAGTTTCATACCAGCCTGATATTAAGAAATGTGTTTCTCCTAACACGAACTTTAAAAAGATTTTTTTAATTATTACAGAAAGCATAATTTCTTTTGGCATTCCTATTTTAATTCTTCTGTTAAATACCCTTTTTTTTTAGAACACACACAATTTCCCAGAATGAAACCTCACTAGCAAAAGAAAGTAACAAAATAAACCAAACAATTTCGACAGGCTATCTTTTAGCGGTGTCTTTTTATTTTCTAATCACACAGTTAACTTTATCCATAATGAGTGTATCAGGAAGTTGGTTTCCACATGGTAATACCTCTTTGTCTGATGTGGAAATTCGAAGAGATAAAACATGGTCGTTTTATTTCACTTATATTCAAATTCGAAAATTAATCGAAGCTTTCTGCATGTCTTACTACGCTAGTCACTTTGTTATTTTCTGTTTGACTTCAAATTATTTCCGTTTGGTACTTGTGTATCTATTTACACGTAATGGCATGATGCCCCATAAAGATAGTGTGATGACAGAGACCAGCAGTTCTGGTAGAAAGATGACAATGCCAGCTAGTAGCGAACTCAAGTCAGAAAATGACGATAAGGAATGTATATTTTTAGCGAAAAGAAAGCAAGAAGGAAACACTATGCCGGGAACAATTGATAAACACATCACACAAGCGTACATAGCCACTTACTCTACTGAAGTGTGAATACATCCCAGTCTGTCGATTTTTATATGCAGTATTTTTATTTTACTAAATTTTGCCATAACTTTTTCAACTAACTTATATAACAAAATGACAAAATCTAAGCTATCACCTAAAGTCATGGTAAATCGATATGTGTCGCTTGAATACTATAATTATCAAATTATATTATTATGTTTTATATAATATTTGTCAAAAGTAAAATTTAAAACCGGAAGTAAGTGAGATATAAAGTTCAGAAAATATGAAAGTCCTCAAGGTGTAAGTAATACGGACGATTACAGCTGAAAAGAGCTGAACTTATTATGTTAATGCTGTCATTTCGAGTTTCAAGTGAGCTGTAACTAACTTTTCAAATAATTAATTTTTTAAAATGTTCAAAGAAAACTTAAAAGGATTGTTTGTACAACTACGTATTCAATTGTTTATCTTTACATAAAGGTGTACGTTGCTAAGAGTTCCAATCGATAGTATGACGGCGATATCCCTCAAAATATAGCGACTAATGACAACAGTATTGTGTGATTTAAAAATATCCTTCGGCTTCCTGCGAAGTGCTTCCGTTTGACATCTCCCACCTCGAAATAACATTCCTGGTGTCATTTCATGGTTGCAGTTACAAGGTCATTTTCTTAGTCATTCATTCCATCAGTGTCCATGGGAGCATTTAGAATGTCAGAGTGGTCCTTTGTTGTTCCAAATAAACCAAACTGGCAAGACTGTCACGACACTCATTACTTATTTTTGCTGCGTGCTCTGGCTTGTAAATGAAGCAGACTTTTGTTAGTTTAGACTTTCTTTGGAGACTAACCACTTCCGCCGAGTCCAGCCAGTTGACATCTTCCTGAATATAGTCATGGAGCCACTGTGGAAACACGCAGAGAACACTCGTTGAGTCACTGAGGAAACACACAGATCACACTGGTTGAGTCACTGCAGAAACACATATGTGCATAAGTCTGTATTTCAAGTCATGCCAATACAAAGTCAAAAACTACTAACTGTCAATGCGAAAACACCAATATCTTTATTCCCAGTTTTACTTGCAACCTGAATCGCTAAAGCACACTAGCTCCGTGAGTGCCAAATAGCAGATCCATCAGCGTCTTCAAAACATTCATGGGAGCTCTCTAAAATCAAGGTCAGCACTTCTGCCTCAACGTCAATATTATTATTATTATTTTTTTTTTTTTGCATTCTATGTCAATCGTAATGGCCACGGGAAAGGGCGTACTGCACTATAAAGGCACTCGAATCAATTCTTCACTGGGTTCTATTTCCTCGATTAAACACGCCAGCTGAATAATATCCAGAGCCTGACACATTTATGATTTTCCTCTTTTTAACTTGCTTCTTATGCTCATAATTTCACGATTAAGCGGTTGATGTGTGTTTGCAATGAATCAGAGGTAGACATGGGCTCTACAAAGTCTTATTCTGTCCGCCTTTGTGGGAAATCAAGAAGGTAACGTGTCGCTCTACAATCAGTATCTTTATGTACCCATGGATGACGCTCAATGCCTCATAATGTATCCTTTTCAGTTGTTCCATTTGTGTATTGCCGAGAGTCATGATCGACAGTGCATTCACAATCCAGACAGGATCAGTCCCCTTATAAAATAACAAGATCACGTAGCTCACATTGTGCTGCTGCTGTGACCCTAATTGCAAGTAGGCCCTTAATGGTTTTTACATTTCCTGGTTTACATATTTGGTAAATTCAAGGCTCTGATCAAACCATATTCCTAGGTATCTCATTGCACAACCTTTAACTCCAGACTCTCATTTGGCTTTTATTTGTTGACAATACTATTATTCAAAGAGAACCATGTTTGACCCTTGCTTACGCTGGGTTGAAAGATGTCACTGCCTCACAACCCAACGACCTTATACGATGAATCGGTGTTTAAAGTTCTTCCGCCGAACTCTCTTTATGTGTGTCTAAGGTACTCAACAGAACTCTCTCTGTCTCTGCTCTGGGGATAAACTAAAACATCATCAGCTTAAGATAGTCCTAAAATTTGCTCGATTGTTATCCTTACTCTGTTAGCATTGGATAACACTGGGTATAATGTTGAATCCTGAGGTAGGTCGAGGTGTTTTATTGTTAGTTCATATGCCCACGTACCAAATTTAAGTGCCACCTTTTTTTAGAAATAGGGCGCAGAAATCAAATTAATTAGAAATGGGCTGATCTTGAATTCAAAAAGCTTAAACATCGTGAAGTCCAGTCATAACACTATCAACAACATTGAAAGCTAACAATTGCGGACTGTTCGACAACGGCGTTGAATGATTGCATCACTTTTACTTTGTTTTTGTTTTATTTGTTTCTTTCACAAATTTATATTTTGTAGCAACTTCAGGGGGAGTAGGATGTTGCCAAGACAATTTTTGTGTAAATTTCACATACAACTTCACCAAGAACATTCTGAATAAATTATTTTTATAATCTGGCAACATTGTACCATTGTTGTAAAAATATTTGGAAGAAAAGTCAATCAAATCAAATATACTGAGTGCTGGTGTTGTGCATTCTTAATAAACTTTATAACAAGATTATTTGTTTTCACTGGACATTTTTTTCTCTGTGACTTGAACTTTAAAACACCAGAAGAGCATCAATTCATCTACTTTCATTTTTATTATGCTCTCGGACACAAGAGAATGAGCTGTAAAATAATAGCCCGTTCATTTCTGTCCCAGAATTAAACTTTGACACTTTAGTTTCAGTTTTTCGTCATGTTGTCACATTCTCTTTAAAGTTACGTTCTAATCAAATGAACATTATTATAGGTGAAACTAGATTTCAAGTTCCGTAGACTTCAAGTTCCCTTGACTTCAAGTTCCTTAGACGTTTTTTGAAATGTGAATGCACAAAATAATGCTAATGCCTACATAAAGGTGAGGAATAAGAAAAGATTGTTTAAAAAATATGACAAGCAACTTTTATTGGAAAGTTTAATATTGATTGATAAGCGCCGTTGTGCAGATTTATGTCAAGTTAAATTAGGATCCTCATCACAAGACTCTGGACATAACTACAGGTGCCCCGATCCTCCAATCAGAATGCTCATTAGCACATAGTTTTTAATTGTGCCAGCTCGGTGTTGGTTGACAATTCCTCCCAGTGCTAAGTCTCTCACACAGTCCCACAATCGGTAGTAGCCTGTAGAAGATGGAAACGGATGTAGGTGGAAACGGATATACTGTTTGTTATGACGCTAGTCTCATTTTATTTGATATCAAGGTTCTAATAATGAGGTAAACGAACGATACATACATTTATATGTTTAGGCTGAGCGGTTGATTTGATTCCTAGCAATTATAAATCCTACCTCTAGACAGTATGCCGTTGCTGGGGCACCAATTCAAAACAGATTAAAATGTATGCCATCATTAACTAACCAGCTGCTAATAATTGATCCCCAACGAACTCACGTTGTTAGAAGGGAAGGGAAATGTAAAAAGAGAGAAAGAGAGTAGGGCGAGTGTTGAGAAACATAGTACGTGGGAAAGGGGGGGGGGAGAAGTGACTGTCTCGAGGATTCTGAGTAGAACAGCTGTTTAGAAGAAGGGAAGAATCTCATGGTTGTGGAGATAATTGACAAACACGGGAAAGTGAGTAGATTTGTGAGACAATGTGAAAGTGAAATAGTTAGAGATGACGTTGAAAGAATCTATTGGATGGGAAATTAAGGAAATTATTTTTGATTGGCTGGAGGGCGAGGAATTTAAGCACCTACACAGTGTTAGAAACAAGCTCTATACGAGACATTCACATGTAGCTAAGGAATAGAGTCGGCTACGCCGTTAGGCTTTCGCTTTATAGTTGCAGTTGAGCTCAAGCTCAAGTATTAGTTAGCAATTAGTAGTTAGAAGCACTCCAGTAGAGATTTTATGTTTTAGTTAGGGAGTAGCAGTGGCCACGACAGATGTAGTTGTATAGACGGCCATTAGTCAACCTTATTAGGTAAGCGTGACCTTAGAATAGTATGGGAGAGGAATGACAGGGAGTGTTAAAGTCAAGCAAGAAATTGTGATTCCTTAGCATAAACTGTGAACGGCTGAGAGGGATGTTAAACCGCTGGCTTTGTAAATATTGGTGTATTCTGAAAATGTGAACGTTGCTAATAAAGTTGTTGTTCCTTTATAAAAGAGACTTCCTGGTGCAGTAATTACCCAGTTGCATCAAGTCGGGCCAATACGCTGTGGTGATAGACGAAGTGGAGGTTGTCGCGGTGAAGAGGGTCAGCGAGTCAAGACTCTCCAGTTACAAACGCGAAGTGCGATCAAGTGTACGTTTGGCTACATTTCAGAGACAGTTTAAGACGCTGTTTAACATCCAAGGCTTACCCCCTTGAGAAGCGTGCATGAGAGACAGGTTTCCAGTTCACAAGTTAGTCTTCTAAGAGCGGGTGTGGAAGGCAAGTTCTACATTTTTCCAGTCCAACAGCCTTGGGTGTATAGGCGCCTTCCAGTTCCATTTCACTACAGTACGAGCGGGGAAGTTTACATGACTTACTATATACTAAAAATAGCCAAATGGAAAGTTAGGACCTTATACCAACAAGGAAAATTAGAAAATCTTATGGTAGAAGCAAAGCGATTAAACATAGATATTTTAGGCATATCAGAAACAAGAAGGAAGGAAAATGGATACATACAAGACGATAAATATACATTTATATACTCAGGTAACACAACAGAACATCAAAGAGGGGTAGGCATTCTAATAAAACGAGAACTACAAAAATATATAAATACTCACTTGACATACAATGAAAGGATTATATTATTAAAAATGAAGGCAAAACCATTTGACACAACAATAATACAGACATACGCACCTACTCAAGGCTATACAGATGAACAAATAGAAGCATACTATGAAGATCTAAATACAGTTATGAAACAAGTGAAATATTCAGACATCTTGATTGTAATGGGTGACATGAACGCAAAAGTAGGAAAAGGTAAATATAAGACCATTCTAGGATGTCATGGTCTAGGAAAAAGAAATAACAGAGGAGAAAGATTAATTCAATTTTGTGAAGAAACCAGGCTGATAATATATAACACCTACTTTGAGCAAGAGAAAAGAAAAGCTATACACATGGAAAAGCCCTGGAGATAGAAATAGGAATCAAATAGTTTAAATAATGATAAAATACAGATTCCGAAACAGCGTCAAGAAAGCCAAAACATATCCAGGAGCAGATATTAATTCAGATCACAATCCTGTAATGATTTAAATGAAAATCAAATTAAAGAGAAAGAAACAAAATACTAATTCAGCAATAGCAATAGATACAACAGCTTTAAATCAGAAAGAAAAGCAAAAGACGACTGGCTCGACCAAAGATGTCTAGAAGTCGAAACTATGGAAAGTAAACTAAATTTAAGAGAAATGCACACAGAAATAAAGAGAGTGACTAATAAAGACAAAAAAGCTGCAGGAAGCGGATGTATTGCAAACAAAGAGGGAAGAATTCTAACAGACAACAAAGATATAATCGATAGATGACAGGAATATATAACAGAATTATTTCATAACAAAAGGGAAAAAAACCATTTATAAAATGTACATCCAGCTACAAAATCCTGAAATGTGAAGTAGAAAAAGCTATAAAAACAATGAAAAAGGGAAAGGCAGCAGGACCTGACAATATACAGATAGAGATGATACAGGCACTAGATGATTATGGCATTGAAGTGATCACAGACATATGCAATGACATATACTATACAGGATACATACCAAATGAACTAAAAAATATCAACTTTCATTGCATTGCCTAAAAAGAATGGTGCATTTGAATGCAGTGATTTTAGAACAATAAGCCTAATGAGCCAGGTAACAAAAATTTCACTAAAAGTTATACAGGGAAGGATTCAGAACAAAATTAGTACTGAATTAGATGAGCAGCAATTTGGATTCAGGAAAAACAGTGGACAAAAGAAGCCATATCCAGCATGAGGACATTGATCGAAAAGTACATAGAAGTAAACAAACCAATATATGCCTGCTTCATATACTACACCAAAGCATTTGATAGAATACACCATAATCAACTTATAGACTGCCTAAAAGATATAAATCTGGATGACACAGACATACGACTGATATGCAATTTGTACTGGGTGCAAACAGAAATAATAAAATATAACAAGGAGAACTCTACACCCATTGATATAAAAAGAGGAGTAAGACAAGGATGCATCCTATCACCAAGCTTTTTCAATTTATACACTGAGCAAATTTTTAAAAACATCACTGAGATGCAAGGCCTAAACATTAAATGGGAAGATAATCAATAACCTAAGATATGCTGATGATACTGTTTTACAGGCAGAAAATCCTAAAGATCTACAACAATTACTTAATGTAATAAACATGACAAGCAAAATGTATGGACTAGATATGAATATCAAAAAGACTAAAATTATGATCATAAACAAAGAAAATTATCAAGACATTCAATTAAATATCAAAGTTGAAGGAATACATCTGGAGACAGTTCAGAGCTACAACTACATGGGACATACTATAACCAGTGATGGAAAAAGTACAACTGAAATAAACAAAAGAATAGGTATGGCAAAAAGTAATTTAAATGCCATGAAAAATGTACTAATATCAAAACAAATAACACCAGGACTAAAATTAAGAATAGCAAAATGTTACATCCTCCCAATATTCCTATATGGTGGAGAAACATGGACATTAGACCACAAAATAGAGCAGAAAATTGAAGCCTTTGAAATGTGGATTTATAGAAGAATAGGTAGGAAATAATGGAAAAAAAAAGAAAACAAACGATGAAGTTTTAAAACAACTAAAAATGAAAAGAGAACTACTAAACACAATTAGAACAAGAGAAATGAAATTTTGTGGTCATGTTAAAAGACAAAACAGCCTAATAAAAGTAATATTGGAAGGGAAAATACAAGTTAAAGAGGCAGAGCAGACCAAGACTAACATGGACGAGTAGCATCATAAGATGGACAAGTCAGCCTATGACAATCTGCACCATCAAAGCAAGTGACAGAGTGGAATGGGGCTTGATGGTAGCCAACCTTCGACTCGGAGACGGAACTCGATGATGATAACTATGTACTATATACGGTAATATAGTACGAGACCCCTTTACACTATTCCACAAGGTTTGTTTACAGTTAGGTTTTCCTGCAATGCTGCTGCCCTGCTAGTACGGTGTGCCTCCAACCGTAGTCCAATAACAGCGATAACATTTCTATTGTTCTTTCGAGCCGAAGACGGCACATAGGGCAGAATCACAATCTCAAAACAGAAACCTTGCGTGCCAAAATGGCACATATTGCAGACATCACTGCTTCTAAAATCTGTTGCTCTGTTCCCATAACAATACTTCTTTACAATGACAATTTGTCAAGCCATCGATCAACCTCCTTAGTTGCCTCATACGACATGCCTCGAAGGTCACAGTGTCACTATTCTTTACTTCCCTTATAACGAGACCCCGGGAACACACGGGACATAACATTTATAAATGAACAAAAACGAAACAGGATTAGTAAAAATGTGCTTAATTCTGCAATTTTTGCTTCACGGAGAGCGAGGATTTACAATGTACAACTTCCCTCTTCACACGATATGTGGTTACCTAAACAGTTTAGAGAATTGCACATTTATTTTTCATTTGACGTAGAGTGTAGTCTGACTTTATACGTTGTTCACTATGTGACATAGAGGCTGCAGCGAACCAGAACAAGCATACAAGAACTAATTAAAAGTACATATTGACCTATCAAATGCTGTTATCCGAAAGATAAACGACGCTCAAGAAGAATACATAGTAAAACAACAACTTTAACTCTAAAGACATCAATATTTGTACCATGCATTGGAAGGTCAAGAAATCATTAAGTGTAAAATAAGGCTTCTGGTTAAAAGGGTCAAGTCAACGAGATACAAATAAATGCATACAATTGAGAATCTGCAGTAAAGCTGAATGTAAAGGAGAAGTGGAAAAAAATACAATAAATGGTATGATTAAAGCTTAGAGTAATTGATAGACGACACCAATTGGACGACGTTTCGGCGCAATAGGCCGTCAATAGGAATAAAGTTTTAACCATACAATTCTATTCTATTTTTTTTTCACTTCTCCTTGTTGAATATTTCGCATACTTGCGGCAATGGATACTTTTCCCGCAGTGTTTATGGTTTATATTACTGTCAGTTCAAGTAATTGTTTCCTGATAAGATAGTAAGAAAAAAAAAACAGAAAATTGACTTCTATATTCTATTATGAAAGAAGAAAACTAATCTACTGCACTATACGACACCATAATGAAAAAATATTTTTAAAAATAATCACTGCACTGTAAAACACCATAATGAGAGAATAGTAATGGAGAGTTAGAGTTCTTGAAAAGTGGAAAATGGATGAATCCCGGAAACTATAATAGCAGGACGTCAAGGAGATCTTACTGACCGCTCTCACTAAAATAAGCAATATAGCGTGCCAGAGATTACATTACAGACCGCCATTGTAATGTTCAAATCCTACCCTCTAGAAGCTACTTGACAATTATGAATGTTTGCAGTAATCAGAACTATTTACAATTATTGTCTTGTTGGCGTGCACGAGAGAACACAAGTGGCATGGCGTGAACCATAAGGGATGACAAGTCGTTGCCCTGTAGGTCAGAGTTCTTGTAAAAGGATATCAGAGGATCCTTACACAGCTCGATAGAGGTAACAGCAACACTAAAAAAAAAGAAAAAAGTGCTATGGTGACAGCTTTATGTGGTAAGGGACAAAACAGAAGTCGACGTTTCGGCCAAGTAGGCCTTCAGCTGGAACAATAAACACAAAAAATATATAAAAGGATATGTAAACAAATCTAATTACATGGCGATAATATGCTAGATGCTCAAGAAAGGGAAAAAAGGGTCACTTCCCTGTGTTCCAGAGCGTGGTCAGTCTGTAAATGGACTAAAAAGCGGGATGACCAACTATAAATCTCACTTACCAGGCAGTTAAGCGAGAAGACGGAACGGAAGGGTTCTAAAAATATGGGGAGGTGGGTACAGGATATGTATAAACTATGCAAATCTAACTCTGTGTGTGCACCCCGAACCGATGTGAAAAAAGAAACAAGTGTATATAACAATACAAGCGTACAAGCATAAATCCGCATATATATTGCCACAAAGCCCACAAAAGAAAAATAAAAAAAGAGCCGAAAAGTGTCAATACATATGCAGACAATTATATCTACATGTATAGGTTCGGTAGCGCACGGGGGTAAGAAATATGTAATAGGTGTCCTATGTGTATGAGAGTGTATGTCCATACCTTGGGGGGACAGCAGATCCCAACTGGGCAAAAAGGCGATTCTCAAGGGCTAACCGGCTGCGATTGCTGGAGTGATAAGAGACAATGCCAGTAACTTGCATGTCAGGTTTACCACTATAGCCAGGGAAGTTGAAATGGGCAGACACCGGGCTGCCAGTCTTTTGCTCAACATCACGAAGATGCTCACAAAATCTTTCACTCAAGCGTCGCCCTCTTTCGCCCACATACGTCATCTGGCAATGCTTACACATTATGGTGTAGATGATATTCCGTGACACACAAGTAAACCCCTCCTTGATGTCGAATCGCTTAATAGGAAACAAGACCGAATCGGTGCAAAGCACGTAGTCACAAGTTCTGTAAACTCGACGTCCACAACGAACAGTACCAAGGTGTTTGTGGTTTGAGCGGGAGAGGCGGCTTGTGACAAGAATGTCTCTCAGACTCCTGTCGCGTTTGAAGGTTGTCAAAGGAGGATCACTGAAATGTAGGCGGGTAGTGGGATCTGAGTGGACAATGGAGCGATACCGGTTAAGATCCTCACCACCGCCAAGTTGTGGAGGTTGTAGGTGAGGATGAATATGGTCCTATCAGAGGAACAGCGGGTGGATGGGGTAAGTAATATCGAGAGCTCGCTTGAAGGCAGACTGGAGAACCGAATCAGTATAGAGACAACGCCTAAAGAAACTTAACATCAGGTGGGCCTGTAGGAGAAAATCTTGATCATCCTGGCAGATACGACGAAGTCGTAATAATTGAGAATATTGAATGAAATCTCTGCAGTGAGATAGATGAGACGAGGTGTAGAGAAGATAACGGTGGGCGTCTGTGGGTTTATAGAAGACGGAAGTGTGGAGGCTGGAGGTACTAAGGGAGACGACCAGATCAATACAAGTGACGGACGAGGTAGAGATACCTCTCTCTCTCTCTCTGCGATCAAGACTCAATCAGAGTAGGATTCCAGACTCTCTCATGAAGGCAGCTGTCTGTTTAAGCGAATCGATTGCCCCATATAGTTTCTCTTCCAGGGAGGTGGGCGTGGACCACATTGCTCTTCTCAGGTCGGTGTACTGGGGGCAATCCTGTAGAACATGTTTTGTAGTCATATTGTCCAGTGAACAGTGACATAGGCTGGTTGTACCTATTCTGAATTTGGTGAACATGTGATTTCTCACTCTATTGTGGCCAGTGCGTAGACGAAGTATGATGACTTGATCCCTCCTTGATAGTTGGTGGTATCCGTCACTCTCGTTATGCTTTGGGTGTTCTCGTTTCCATTTTTCATGGAACTGACCCTTGATGATGGATTTGGCTTTATTATAACTGTGCGGATAGTTCTCTTGTGGTAATCTCCCTCCCTCTTTAGCTAATTTGTCTGCGCGTTCGTTCTCGTGTATATTACAGTGTGATGGTATCCATTGAATGACTACTTTCTGGAAGTTATTGCATAGTTGGTACAGGATTGTTCTCAAGTCATCGAGTTCAATGTTCTTGGGGCTTTTTAGAGCTGATAATACTGACAGTGCATCAGTCAGAGTCACCAATTTATTGTGCATGCTATTTTTGTGTTGAGTAGCCAGTGTTGCAGCATCTCTGATGGCCTCAGTTCCTGCTTTAAAGTTGTTTGAGAATGTTCCAGTAGCTATTGACTTCGTGATCTCGTAATCTTGTAAACCTATTACTGTTTCTAGAGTCTTGATAGGTGTAGATTTTATAGCACCAGTGATGATACGGGCAGCTTGGTTCTATCAATTTTGATAAGGCATGATTTAGAAGCCATAGCCCAGACTGTGACTCCATACTCTAGAACTGGTCTGACTCTTCCTACGTATAGTCTTTTCAAGATATTGCTGTCTACCCCCCAGTCCGTTCCTGCCAGTTTCTTCATAATATTTGTTCGTTTCCTTGCTTTTTTCTCGCTCTGTCTATCTTATTTTTCCAAGTCATTCTGCGATTCATGGTGACACCAAGATATGTTGGGTTTTGGTCAATAGGGAGTGTATGGTCTTTTATCTTCAAGTTTGCAGAGAGTGTGTTTCTTGATAGTCTGAAAATTGTATATGCAGTTTTTTTTTCGTTGATTGGTAAGAACCAGGTGTTCGTTAATTTTTCAAGTTCACCTAGGGCATCTTGCATCCTGGGTCCAGCCACCGACATACTTATCTCTCGAGCCCATAACGCCAGATCATCTGCGTATATTACTGAGTGTATTCTGGGTGGAATGTCCATTACGATATCATTTATGAAAATTAAAAAAAGTGTTGCGGGCAAGACTCCGCCTTGTGGGACACCTTGTTCGATAGAGACCTTCTTACTTAGTTGACCTTGAACTTGTACTCTGGCCGTTCTATCCTGAAGGTATTGAGAGACCCAGTTGAATAATCGACCTGGATGCCAAGTTTAAAAAGCTTGTTCTTTAAATCCTCTCGCCAAACTCTATCAAAAGCTATAGAACAATTACAGCACTCGGAAATCTTGTGATTGTGAAAAGCCAAAACGCTAGACAACACTGCCACTCAGCTAACTTTTAGTTAGGGCAGTGTTCCCTAGCGTTTGGCTTTTTGTGCCAAGGCGCTGTGCCACTGAGTACGGGTTCGATCCTGCCTTGTCTATATTTTTTTCTGTTGTTGATTATTTGTCATTTTTTCCTAGTGCTGTAAATTGTTCTATAGCTTCTTGGGTCTAGTGGGTCTTTTCCACATTTGAGGATGGGCACCTTAATAGCTTCTTTCCAGATTTCCGGCACATGACCTCTCTTCCAGCTAGCATTTATTATCATTAGAAGCTGGCTCTTGGCTTTCTATCCCACATTTAGGAGCATTTCCTTGGAGATTCCATCTTTACCAGGGTAACTTTTAAGCTTCAATCCTTTGAGGGCAACATCTAATTCAGTTGGAGTAAAGATGGTCGTCTGATGCTCTTCTAAAAGGCATATGTTTTGCATCTTGATTTTCCCGCCTTGCAGCTTTCTGTTTGTCTATTGGAATGTTTATTCTACTAATGTTTTTGTAAGTCTCTATCAGTAGATTTGCTGCCCTTTTGCCTCTGAGGATGTTCTGATTGTGAGGTTGAGATATGAGATGTAATCTTGCTGGATTTATGAAAGTTGCAAATAAAGTCGATGAACCTGGAGATGTCATCATCCGGCAAGTCAGTCAGTCCTAAACCGTCATCGATGTACTGGAGGTATTTAAGGGGAACGGGGCCACGGTACGAGTCCAGTATTTGATGTTCAAGGTAACCCATGAACAGGCAAGCATAACTAGGGCCCATCTTGGTTCCCATAGCTACACCACAGACCTGGTCATAGAACTGACCATTGAATTCGAAAGTATAAAGGTTTTTTGGTACTGTTCGTTGTGGACGTCAAGTTTGCAGAAATTGTGACTACGTGCTTTGCATCTCTACGCATCTTGGTGCATTTTGATGCCTTTACTTCTCTCGATAGAAGTAAGCGGTTAACAACTATTGCTTTCTTTTCCATTTTCTGCAATAAATTATCAAGTTGATTCGAAAAAACGATCCCACAAACGACGTAAACATGGTAACTATCTCGACTGATAGGCATGGTCCCTACAACTTGAAGCGGACCACACAGCCAGTGTCTTTGACTGGTGCTTCTAACTGCCGCTCAACTTAAAGGTAACATGAATCTTTACAGGATTTTGAATAAAATAAGTCAGCTTAAACGATGACACAATAGTAAAATGCATATATAATTTATTACATTTAGCAACAACTTAAAATTCAAGAAAAGTTTCTGTAGTATGTGCACGTGGCGTCTAATGGTTGTGACACGCCTGCTCGACGGCCACTTTTTTTTATCTTTGCCATTTGTCCCAGGGTATCAATACAATACGATTATTGTTTTCGAGTGTTAGTGGTCTAGGTCAGCCATTCAGGGTACCTGGAATTTTTTTATACTCTGGAGGAGCGAATTTTTAGTGGTGATGTCATTAAAGAAATAATGGAATAATGGGCTCGAAAGCGAATGAGACACCCTTTAATACTAACACAGGGCCATAATTTCACTAACAGATGCAGCGCACATGTGTTATAAATGAAAACAATTATACCCATTCCGACAACAATGTTAGCTCTACAAAACGTGACAGAAACACACATCTACGAGTGTTTAAGGTCTTCGTTTGTTCAAGGCAAGTGTTACAAGAATAACATTTACTTCGTTAGTAGAATCTAAATAAAACAGGTGATACCGGAGACACCCGAAGGAGTCCCAGAGAAATATAGCAAGTCATATCTATCCAGCGAACAAGAGGCAGGTGAAAACCTGTCTCATAGAGCAAATTTACAAGCTTTTGATAGTTCACCCGGTATTAGGTTCTTGATATCGAGACAACCAGCGCCGGCTAACTCCTTTTCTTTTTAAGCCTTGTCTACGTCATATCTAATGATGGGAACATAAGTAGTAATGTACCCATCATGTCCACAGTCGCATAATTTGTTTGGTAACTTTTCTCGGGCCGGACTACCTCTAAGACCCAGAAATAGCCAGACTTTCCTTTGGTCCCCATGCCCGTTGCATAACTGGGCAAACACAAACACATTCGATCGATTATAGCTGAAAGGGGTGCAATCCTTGATTTTATTAGCGCTCCTGTGTGGTTACTTACAACACAGGGTAAATTACTGCTATTACTATCATTGTAGATTAAGCTATCTCAGCGAATAGTACAGCGTGGGACAAACGACCCTATGGCAAGATCAATCTTTGAGCCTGAATCTGCTGCCCTTAAGGTAAGTCATGTCATATTCTCACAGTTCACTACAACCAGGTCTGTGCCTCTAAGGGAATAATGTAAGGCTTTACCTTGGACGTTGTCACTGGTGTTTCTCCAGTTCACACTTCGTGCATTAAAGTCACCACACAGATGTTTTGGTAGTTCCTCCAATGTGTGTAGAAAATCACACCCCTCGTTAGCAATTTGTGAACTCGACCGTTGATGATGTTCACTTTTTTCATTCACGATGACTTGAGGAAAGTTCATGACGAGATGTGAACTCCTTGGGTAGAGGTAGAAATAGGACAGGGAATGGCTAAGAGACCCACTTTTATCAACTTTCGATTCTAGAAATAGTTAATAGATATATAGCCAACACTAGGACTAGAGCTGGCTCTCTTTGTTCTGCACTCATTAAAGTCACTTATGTTTGACATAATTTCTGCGTAACCAGTCTACTTTAGATTCATGATTCGTTCTGCTATCTCTGTTCTTTTACCCCCGCTCACTACTATGGCTGCGCTTCCTGTCGACAATGGGTGTCTTGTCCTTTAATGATAGAGACGCTGTCGACCTCCGTGCTGCCGTCAACGACTATATAGGGGTCTATTTCGATTTACTTCAATTAAACATAAAACTGTTACTATCGTTCGGTCACTCCAAATGGTGCACGAAAAGCAACCAAACGGAGAGAACCATCCAAGACTTCGGGGATAAATTCGGCGATGTCAGCCAGTGTTTTCTGAAAACGCAGTGAATGTAGCTCGTTTTTAGTAATATATCGAATGCCTGTAAAATTTTAATAGAATTGCAATGTAATGTATTATTACAATGGGCATTAGTATGTGTTTATCTGCATAAATGTGCAATTGTAATGAACGTAATTTTATTCCATTTCTCTATTATTTTCAGATAAACAATGAACAATAACACTACAATCACGCTCATGTTTAATAATGTCAATAATATAATGATATGTACATTGTTATGTTCTGTTTGTTTCTTCCAATAATATTTTTTCTTTAGAAATATTTCCATATGCACACAGGTCAATATGATTCAGTTAAAAATACAGTTAATCGTGTTTTTGTGGACGGGGAGTTGATGGTGGAAACCAATGCCAAGGACATTTCTAATTAAAAAAAAATTTATGGGAACTTAACCAGGACTTTTGAACTAAACTAAATTTGAAATAATTTGGAATATAAATATATATTAAAAATGGTAACTATTCCATCAAAGGTTGAAACAATAGTTGCAAGAAAAGAAAAGACATCAAGTTGATCCCGGTAGATTCTTTAAAAAAGGTACAACGTTGCGTTGTTCAAAGACGTGACACTTTTTAATATTTTAAAAATAGATTCGATTTTATCTTCTTTACTATTAACAATATTTTTAGTAGTTGTATTGACACTTGTTTTCTTGTCGTGTTAAAAATTATTTGTAATCAGTTTTGTTAACAGTTAAATAAAGTATTAAGTGGCTTCCGTAAACATTATTAAACATATTAATAATAAATTCTTTCTCAGGGACTTTATTATAAAATAATTTTAAAATATATTTTTCGCATACATTTATGTTCTCTTATTGTTGATCTTATGGGAGCCGCGATAGCTCAGTGGTTAGTGATCTGGACTACAAAGGACAAGAGGTAGGGTTCGATCCCAACCGACGGCTCCGGGTTCATCCAGCCTTTAATGGGTACCAGATTTTTTTTCTGGGAAAATAAAACGGCACGGGCGTAATACCGACCACATTGCCCCAAAAATCAAGTGCCGAAGGTCTGTAAAATTTATGGTCATTAACACCATATTCCCTATACGCCACTTGGCGTGACGGGGGTACTTTAATTTTTTATTGTTTAAATTATTCAAATCCAATATAGGCTATGGGCATTGTGTCATTGTTCTTGTTACTGTACTTTGTTATTGATAATATTCTGATGCCGGCACAGACCTGCTGGGCGTGGTCATAGAATCCACAAGAAAGTTGTACAAGAAAGTTGTTGTACAAGAAAGTTGTTGTACAAGAAAGTTGTTGTACAAGAAAGTTGTTGTACAAGAAAGAATACACGTTCGTAGTGGAGGAGACAACCTGTGAGACAATGAAAGAAAGTAACATCCCAGTAACGGAGAAAGACTTGCATCTGGATTCCTTACTACCATTAACTATAACTTGTCGAATGTCTTGAATCATTCATGGCTCGTATCGAACTAAAGAATGATAACTTTAGTTTCGGAGTTATTGATATCTTAACTATGTGAAGCGGAAAAGTAAACTAGGAAAATGCATTCGGCAGAGCACAATGATAACGAACATGACAGACACTAAAGCACAATTTAATAAATAACCATTATATTAATATGTGTGAAAGCCTTTACGAAATTAACCAATGGAAATTAGGAACAAATGTTTTAGCATCAAATCAGGAGTATGACAAAGAACAGTGTTTCATCACACACAGAGACCACTCATATCATATCATATAAGTAACACAAATAAATATAATAATCTTATAAAGCTCTTCTTGTAGATGACCAAACACTGATATAAAGAACAGTAAGCGAATTAAAACAAGATCGCTTCACCTCTTCCTGTCATTCGGACCCCACAAATCTATTACCTCACATAGTCACCCGTAATGTGACTAATATGATGGCTGTGGCTGCTTCTCTTTGGTGAGGCATTTAATGTTTTCTGGTATTGGTGATGTTGCTACACACCGTTTCATGTTTGCGTTGATCAATCCGGAGTAGTCGACTATTTGCGATGGTGAGGTTAGAAATGAACGTCACACAGCAGTAGGTTATTCCGAACACTGAATGAATGTATCAATACATGTTTTCTCAAAGCAGGAAATTAATCATTACTTACGTAACGTTTAGAGAAGTCAATCAGTGGACGTTCTTGTGTTCTGTCATTAAATGCCTCAATTAGATTCGTAAATCCACCAGCATATTCAAAAGTCAAAGAAAGGTTTTTTTCTCATTCCAGAGTTAGGAAATGCACCGTATAATTCCTTTCCAATTGCACTTCCCGCAGCTTTAATCTAACTGTAAATGATTTCACGTTTAAGAAGGGATCAGTGAGCTGAGAAGCTGCTAGGAGCTCTACATCTGGTTCAGCTCTTAGATGTACTTGGCAAAGTCCACCATAAACGCTAAATCTCACAAGAACTTGGTATCACAGAATTCCATGACAGGTTTTCCCTTCGCCTCCATGATCTGCTTGACTTGATCCCGCAGTTCGTAAATCCTCATAATCATGTTCCTGCGACTCAGCTACAACATTTTATAGCGATGAACAATGTCACCGTATGCATAGTCACGATCATTCAGTAGCTCCTTAAGCTTGTAGCTATTAATCTCCCAGCTTTTGATAAAATCTATGCCTGACACCATAATTGACATCACATTGTTGAGACACACTGATTGTGCACGAAGACTCTTTTGATGTATAATGTAGAGCATTAAATAACTTGGATCAAGACATACAATTCAGTTCCTTCTTGACAAAGGCAATTAACCCTTTTTTCAAGCCAACCGTGGATGGAGTTCATCTTTAGTAAGGCTACTTAACTTTCCAAATGATAGCTCAATTTGTTTCATTGATAAAACAATTTAAAGGATGATACGGACTGGCAAGTGAAAGAGAACTAGACAGAGGGATAAGAGATGAGATGATGATACGAGAGAGAGAGAGAGAGAGAGAGAGAGAGAGAGAGAGAGAGAAATAGAGAGATGTGCTACATGTTGGAGGATATGTGAAATGTGGAAATATAAAAGTATAAGTAAACAATGGTTATATATAAACATCAACAGCTGGTAGAATCTGTTACACTCACACTGATAGAAGGCTAACAAATAACAGCTAGACAGACAGTCAGTCACAATTTGAGACCGGAGGTCAGGCGCGTTGTAAGGCAGTCAGGCGAGACACAGGTAAGGACTCTGATTCGCTGAGAGGGAATAATTGAATAATTAAATGACAGGGCTCAACTATGGGCTTAAGAACAAACAAGACCCCCAAGAGAATATCCTGACATGGAGATCTTTATTTTTTTCTGTATGTGCTTTGTTCGATTCTGGAGGAACAAACTATATATCTACTCTTTTTGATACTTTAAAAAGAAATCTTTACCATATTTTATCTAGTAGTGTACGCAACATTCTAGTAGAGATGTTAATAGCTGCTTTGATGACATCTGAAGAAAATATGTAAGCCATCCAAATGAGTTATTTCCTAATCGCTTGACTTTTTTTCATGATGTTTTTTTTTCTTTTCTTCTTTCTCCTATTCATCATCATCATCAAGTACCAGGCCTACTGGCGTAGGTGATCATGTCTGTCTACAACTTTCGATTTCGGTAGCTATTTATCATCTCTGTTATTGACCTTCTGCCAAGCCATTCTCTTAAGCTGTCTGTTATTTTCTCTCTTTGCTTCCCTCTATCTCCTCGTACTTCATTTTTTCCAGTTGTTACAATATATTCCAGTTGTTCTCTTCTCATTACATGGCCAAAAAATGACGATTGTTTCTTCCTAATATTGGAAATTAGCTCTCTTTTTGCTTTGACCTCTCTCAGAACATCTCCATTTCTCTTCTTAGCTGTCCATGGTACTCTCAACATTCTTCTGTAAAACCACATTTCTAAAGACTCCAGTGATTTTCTTGACTGTTGTCCTATTGTCCATGATTCGCATCCATATGTTAAGATTGGCTCTACGTAACATTTAAGAACTCTTTTTCTTGTTTCTATATTTTCAAAAATGGATTGCATAGTATCTTCCACATTTTTTGGAAAGCTGCTTTTGACTGAGCCATTCTACACCTCACCTATTCTGTACATCTTCCGTCTGAGGTTAACAAAGTTCTCAAATATTTGAATTCATTTACCTGTTTTAACATTGCGCAAGATATCATTCAATATTTTTGTTATTATGTCTATTCCAAAATCACTCATGGTTTCAATCTCTTCTTTAGTTATATTATCTGGTCCAGGAGCTTTGCCTGCTTTCATATTGCGCAAGGCATCTTCCACTTCTTCTCTGAGTATTTCTGGTCCTTCTCCATTATCCTTAATATTTACTTCCGTTCTTTCATCATTATAAAGATCTTTAATGTATTCTGTCCATCGTTCACTTATGTTTTCTTGATCAATCAACAGTTCTCCTTCCTTTGATCTTAGACATTCATTTTTTTAATTTCGTTTTTGTTCCTGTTAATTCCTCAGTTTATTTTTTTTTATAGCTTTAGCATCTCCTTTTAGTTGCAGTTCAATCTCTTTGCATCTCTTTTTTAGCCATGCTTCTTTTGCTTCATTGCATTTTACTACAATTTCTTTATTTAATCTCTTATACTCATCTTTATTTTCTTTATTTCTTCCTTTTGTATCCATTAGCTGCAAAATGTCGTCTGTCATCCATTTCCTTTTGAATTTGGCTTCACCGGTGGTATGAACACTTTTAATGTTTGTTGCATTGTTTCTTTTAGCATTTCCCACTGTTCATCAATGCTTTATATCTTATCTATTGCATTGTAGCTGTTCTGAATTGTGATTTTAAATTTGTCTTGCAGCTTCTTGTCTGATTTTAGTAAATCTAAATTTAACTTGATGTTAACTGAGGCTGGTTTTGTTGTTTTTAATTTTACTCTAAGCTTTCCCACAACTGGTACATGATCACTATTGCAATCTGCCCATCTTCTCCTATTCAGTTACTCTATAAAGAAAGAAAAAAAAGATGTTTATTTTTTCCCACTGAATATATCTCTCCAGGTGACAGGGAAAGCCAAATAAGTTCTTTTTTTTTAAACGTTTAAATATGAAAAAAAGAGAAGAAATTATAATAATAGAAAGGACACATTCAGCAAATTGACTTTCGGCAATGGTACAAAATAATTATAAGTAACGTAATAATGAGCGATTTGTACGAAAAATCGGCGTGCTTATGTTATTTTCCTGCATTTTTGGGTTGAGTTAAGTTTGGTACCTAGATAAGACATCAGAATCGTACTGACTGAGATCAATGCTGACAAAACTGAAGTAATGACAAAGAAGTCCAGATGAAAACTCACAATAAGAGTAGAGACACTTAAACTGTCAACAAGATCCAATGTATGCTCTCCATCCTTGGTGCTGAAGGTTCAATGTCAGATGCATTTTCCAGAATTGCACAAACAATGTAACTCTAACAAACTAAACATACATGGGAGACAAAAAACGTCTCCTTCTATCCATCAATCCATCCATCCACTCATCCATCAATCTATCAATCCATCCATCCATCTATCCATCAATCAAACCATCCATGCGCCCGTCCGTCTGTCTGTCTATCTATTTCTCTGTCTGTCTGTCTGTCTATATATATATTTATCTAACTGCTTATCTAACTGCTTATCTATCTATCTATCTATCTATCTATCTATCTATCTATCTATCTATCTATCTATCTATCTATCTATCTATCTATCTATCTATCTATCTATCTATCTATCTATCTATCTATCTATCTATCTATCTGTCTGTCTGTCTGTCTGTCTGTCTATCTATCTGCCTTCCTGCTTGTCTGTCTGTCTATCTATCTATCTATCTATCTATCTATCTATCTATCTTTCTATCTATCTATCTATCTATCTATCTATCTATCTATCTATCTATCTATCTATCTATCTATCTATCTATCTATCTATCTATCTATCTATCTATCTATCTATCTATCTATCTATCTATCTATCTATCTATCTATCTATCTATCTATCTATCTATCTATCTATCTATCTATCTATCTATCTATCTATCTATCTATCTATCTATCTATCGGTCTATCTATCTATCTGTCTATCTATCTATCTATCTATCTATCTATCTATCTATCTATCTATCTATCTATCTATCTATCTATCTATCTATCTATCTATCTATCTATCTATCTATCTATCTATCTATCTATCTATCTATCTATCTATCTGCTTATCTGTCTATCTGTCTATCTATCTATCTGTCCGTCTATCTATCTATCTATCTATCTATCTATCTGTCTATCTATCTATCTATCTATCTATCTATCTATCTATCTATCTATCTATCTATCTATCTATCTATCTATCTATCTATCTATCTATCTATCTATCTATCTATCTATCTATCTATCTATCTATCTATCTATCTATCTATCTATCTATCTATCTATCTATCTATCTATCTATCTATCTATCTATCTATCTATCTATCTATCTATCTATCTATCTATCTATCTATCTATCTATCTATCTATCTATCTATCTATCTATCTATCTATCTATCTATCTATCTATCTATCTATCTATCTATCTATCTATCTATCTATCTATCTATCTATCTATCTATCTATCTATCTATCTATCTATCTATCTATCTATCTATCTATCTATCTATCTATCTATCTATCTATCTATCTATCTATCTATCCATCTGCTTATCTGTCTATCTGTCTATCTATCTATCTGTCCGTCTGTCTATCTGTCTGTCTATCTATCTATCTGTCTATCTATCTATCTATCTATCTATCTATCTATCTATCTATCTATCTATCTATCTATCTATCTATCTATCTATCTATCTATCTATCTATCTATCTATCTATCTATCTATCTATCTATCTATCTATCTATCTATCTATCTATCTATCTATCTATCTATCTATCTATCTATCTATCTTTCTATCTATCCATCTGCTTATTTGTCTCTCTGTCTCTCTATCTGTTCGTCTGTCTCTCCGTCTCTCTGTCTGTCCGTCTGTCTATCTGTCTCTCTATCTTTCCATGTCTGTATGTATGTCTATCTATTTATCTATCTATCTATCTATCTACAATGCCAAGCCGAAGACGGCACACAGAACAGAACTTCACTATGTCCGACGATTTTGTGTTATCAAGTGTCAGACCTTGCAAAGACCCATATTGTATTTCGCTACACATCCTTGTTCAGGGCGAGCCACTCAATCTTGCAAGACAGCTGATGCCTGCTGTTTTCAACTCAGTGTTCTGTTTATTTATTTTTTGTCAGGCCCCGCCTCTTTTTTTCTTTTAACCTCTTGTTTCCATTTCAGAACAATTTTGTAAGGTTCCTTTGTTGCATCTTCTCTTGACATGACCAACACATGACTACGTTTCATCTCTTGATTATGAAGACATTTAGGTGTTTTGTCATTTCTTTTATTTCTGCACTCATCTTATATTTATTACATGTTATATCAGCTATTCTCCTGATGCATTTTTTTTTCAACTTTGTTTTCAAATGCATCAAATTTATTTTGTATCTCTTTATGTGTTGAATTATTTTGCCTCATCATCATCATCATCATCATTGAGAAACCGCCTCCTCATCGAAGGTTGGCTACTATGGAGCGCCATTCAGCTCTGTCTCATCCTTTGATAGTGCAGGTTGTAATAAGGCATATTTTGTCCACATCTCGTTAAATTTAATATAGCGACATATGAGTGGATACTCATTAATAAATATGAATGGTGGACATTATTGTCATATGAAATCATTTTTGTCCACTAATTTATACATAAACAAGAGAATCAATAAAATAATCCGCTGTAAACATGACTAAACTATTCTGCTACTGTAGCAAGGGTGAGAAAAAAGGCAAGGGAGCAGTTTGGAGTTAGACCCATAGTGGTGTAAACCTTGCTGCGGGGTAGGTTAAAGTTCTAACTAAAGAGCAGTAGAGTTAACCTTACACAAACCGACAACCATTGTTTTCTTTCTCCCCTGGTACAGTCAAAATATTAATAGTTTAATTTTGTCTTATTTAGTCAGGTGATCATTTACAATGGACATTATACCAGTCCCGACTTACCCCCTCTCTCTCCCCCCCCCCCCCCTATTTTGTTAGACTTGCTTCATTGTGCCATAGTTATCATCATCGAGTTCCGTCTCCGAGTCGAAGGTTGGCTACCATCAAGCCCCATTCCACTCTGTCACTTGCTTTGATGGTACAGTCTGTCATAGGTTGACTTGTCCATCTTTTGATGTTACTCGTCCATGTTAGTCTTGGTCTGCCTCTGCCTCTTTTAGCTTGAATTTTTCCTTCCAATATTACTTTAGTAGGCTGTTGTGTCTTTTAACATGCCCAAAAATTTAATTTGTCTTGTCTTAATTGTATTTAGTAGTTCTCTTTTTATTTTCAGTTGTTTTAAAACTTCATCGTTTGTTATCTTTTCTTTCTATCCAATTCTACCTATTCTTCTATAAATCCACATTTCAAAGGCTTCAATTTTCTGTTCTGTTTTCTTGTCTAATGTTCATGTTTCTGCACCATACAGGAATATTGAGAAGATGTAACATTTTGCCATTCTTAGTTTCAGCCCTGCTGATATTTGTTTTGTTGTTATAGTCCGTTCAGATTCGTTTGCCGAGATGTTATGATTTATAATTCAAAAAGTTCTTGATGATTTCACATGATTTTTGGCATACGGTGTTAAAATGTCCATGTCACGAGAACATATGTGTTACTCGATGTCTAGCTATAACGGTTTTCTTAAAGCGGCGAATTCCTTTGATCTTTGCCCATGTAACTATTATTTTGACCCTAATCAAAATGTTTTACAGTAATCTAGTGCAACGATGACCCATAGGCGTGTCCATAAAATTTTACTTGGTGGCAAGTATACAAATTTTAAATTATATATAGAACTTTTGTTCGTAGAGTCAATTTGATATAGTTCCATGCTCTTGGTGTGAGTTTCCCAAATGTTGTCGCTGCCTTTCAAATACGTACATTTAGTTCCTCTTCTAAGGAAAGTGTGGCTGTAATAGTGGATCCAAGATAGCTGAACTTCTGTACTGACTCAAGCAGGCTTCCATTCAAAGTAATGGTTGTTGGTTTGCTTATAACATATTTTTGATTGCTTGGGTGGTCTTGAACAATAAACTGTTTAACAAATCAACTAGGAAATTTTGCAAATCAAACTATTTATCTGTAGACTTAATCAGAGTAATGATCATTCAGAATCAGACGAGTCAAATAGGTCGATTACTGCTTTCGGCTGAACAAACAACAAACCATCCTTTTTCCAATATTCCTCTTCTTGTCGTAACACATGATCCTCACATTTTACCCAGTAGTCTTTATTTATATTTGATAGAGCCTGATTTGTAAGTGTCTCAACATCGCATAATTTGAAAGTTTTATTTGTATATGCTACGTGTCCTTTAACTTTTGCCCAAACTAGTTCTATAGGATTTAAGTGTGCATGATATGGAGGTAGTCTCAAACATCTATGGCCATGTTCTTGAATTAACTTGTCTATTTTAAATATCTTTGTACGTTGTGTCTGTTTTACAAGGCTAAGCAATTCGGGTTTCAAGTAGCTGTCGTTAACTTGTATGTGTTCTTTTATGAGCCACGTTTTTATTGCATCTTTTGTACTTGATGATGTTGGGATTCTATCTTCTACGTTAACTACGTTATGGTATGAAGCATTGTCCATTATCAGACAAGAAGGTCGATCTAATATTGGAAGGATACTTTTCTCGATCCAGTCTTTAAATATGTGCCCATTCATTTCGGAGTGGTAGTCTCTATTGTCTATGGATTTTGAAATGAAAACGAGATGAGCATTCTGCAACAACCCATTATGTCTGCTACCTGCATGTGCAACTATCAAACGTTGCCCTTTACTGCTTGGTACTGATCTTTTAATACTTCCATCTGCTAACTGCCATTCCTTTTCATTTGTATGATGAGCGTTGATCCAAGTTTCATCTAAATAAACAATATCATAATCATTTTCGCGCATTTCCTTCACTTCACGTAAATACTTGCTTCTAAGAGCTACTAGATGTGGCTTCTCACAAATAATGTTTTTTCCACCAGCATACTTTCTAAAGGTGAAGCCTGCACTTCTTAATATTTTCCATAATGAAGTTTTTGATATTTCAATGTCGTTGTTAGTTTTCAGCCAAAGCTTCAACTTTCTAAGTGTCACTTCTTCGTTTATATCAAACATTCGACAGATTTCTCTTTTTACTAGGTCCTTATCAAAACTGTCTAACGTTTCTTTCCTTCCTTGCTTTCTTGCATTTGTTGGCAAAAAATATCCGCTTCCTTTAACTATTCGATCAAATGAACGTTTACACAAACCTAAAATATGCATTGTTCTCTTCTCAGGGTTTGATAAAGAACAATAAAGATGTCCCTTTTTACGCTCTCTGCAGAAGTATTGATAAATCTTTATAGCAATGTTATGCTCAGTAAAATATTTTGCCTTTATATTCATTCTCACATAGACTTGCAGAAGATAATATGGATAGTGCCGCCTCCTTTCTGTAAATATTGAGATTTGCCTCTGAATTATGACTCGAACTCGAGTCTACGGCCGTGATTTTGACGTCACATAATTTCCGGTTTCGGCTAAAATGTCATTTTGTGCTAAACGGGAAATTTCATATGTAACATTTCTTTATAAAAATTTATAGTGGAAACATAACTATTTTAGGACGGTGCGCATTCAGCCGTGAAGGTCATGCCTATATGTTAAAGAATCAGCTGTGAGATGTAAGCATCTACATAATCCCGCCGGTGTTTATAATATCGATTAACTTTTTTTTAATATAGGTAAAATAAGGCATCTTTGAAACTGGATCACATTTCTTTGATAAAAAAATATTTTTATAGCGACATTAGTATTCTAAACCTAACTTCAAAAGATCAATGCAAATGAACAATAAGTTTTTGAAAAAAATAAATTAATGTCTAGGCAAACGAATCTGAACGGACTATAGTATATTTTTCGTGGCATTAAAATTACTTTTTGCCATACCTATTCTTTTGTTTATTTCAATTTTCCATTTTCCATCATTGGTTATAGTATGTCCAAGGTAGTTGTAGCTCTGGACTGTCTCCAGATGTATTCCGTCAACTGTGATATTTAATTGTAGGTCTTGAGAATTTTCTTTGTTTATGATCATAGTTTTAGTCTTTTTGATATTCATTTCTAGTCCATATTTTGTTGCTTGTTATGTTTATCGTATTAAGCAATTGTTGTAGGTCTTTAGGATTTTCTGCTAATAGAACAGAATCATCAGCATATCTTAGGTTATTGATTATCTTTCCATTAGTATTTAGGCCTGGTATCTCTGATATGTTTTTAAAGATTTGCTCAGTGTATAGATTGAACAAACTTGGTGATAGGATGCATCCTTGTCTTACTCCTCTTTTTATGTCCATGGGTGTAGAGTTCTCCTTGTTATATCTTATTATTGCTGTTTGCTCCCAGTACATATTACATCTTAGTCGTATGTCTGTGTCGTCTAGATTTATATCCTTTAGGCAGTCTATGAGTTGGTTATGGTGTATTCTATCTGGTGCAGAGAAAAAACATAAATAAAAATCCCAACCATCCGAGATTGGAACCCACAATCTCTCTGTCTCGAGGCCGGCGTCTTGCATCGAGACCAACCAAACGTAGTACGCGGATGTGACGTAAGGACTGTTGCGATTCAAAACAAAAATTATGAATGCTCCATTGTCTTTGAACGCTATTCTCTGAAACAGAAAGAACTGAACAATAAGAAAAATGGTAATACAACAACCTTAACTGTAAGATATGAAAATGTTAAACCTGTAATGAAAGATACGCAACCTTTCTTGATAATGTATCTTTAAAAATGTAACCATTGCTTTCACAATTTACGTACGGAAGAAAGCAAGTAACAAAACAGAGACTCGGTGACCGCCGTATAGTCGACAGGACTCCGGTCCTTTTACAAACATGCAGGCGTACAATCCACTCACAAATGGTAGGTAGTTAAAGTCAGCCATATCGACATATCATTAAAGTATAGATTCATCATCATCATGTATCGTACACCGGTTGGCGATCATGTCCTTCCACAATCTTCTATCCACAGTGCATCGTATAAGTTCTGTTGTTGACTGTTTTCCATGCCATGACACCAAGCTATCCAGTATTCTCTCTTTTTGTCGTCCGCGATCTCTCTTTCCTTTTATTTTGCCAGTTGTAACCAAGTATTCCAACTTTCCTCTTCTCATGATGTGCCCGAAAAATGTTGATTGCTTCTTTCTGATGTTTTTTAAGAGCTCCCTTTTTGTGTTGGCCTCTTTGAGGACTTCCTCATTGGTCTTTTTGTCCAGCTTGTCCAGGGAACTTTCAACATTCTTCTGAGAAATCCCGTCTCTGTGGCCTCTAATCGTCTTTTCATTTGTTTGTCTATTGTCCATGATTCGCTTCCATAGGTCAGAATTGGTTCTATATAGCATCGATGAACTCTCTTTCTCATTTCTATTGACATAGATTTGTTGCATAAGATATTTTTCATTTTCTGAAATGCAATTTTGGCCTGAGCTATTCTGCTTTTTATTTATGTGTTGCTTTTTCCATCTGATGTTATCACTGTGCCCAACTATCTCAAACGTTGCACTTGTTTCAGATTTGTCTTGTTTATTTTTATGCTGCATGATGGTGATGATTGTTTCTCCGATATAACCATTACTTGTGTTTTCTTACTATTCAGACTGAGACCTTCCTTGTTGCTTTCTTTTACTATTATGTCTATCATTTCTTGTAGCTCATTCTCTGTCTGTGCTATTAAGACTGTGTCATCCGCATATCGTAAATTATTTATGTTGTGACCGTTGACTTCAAATCTTTTTTGTCTACTATTGATCTCATAATATGTTCGCTGTAAAGTCATAACAAAACTTCTCAATGACATATATAACACTGGACACATACCTGAAGATCTACTAAAATCTATCTTTGTAGCCATACCGAAGAAGTCTGGCGCCACTGATTGTGAAGACCATCGCACTATTAGTCTCATGAGCCATATGTATAAAAATATTAACAAAATAATACTAAAATATACTAAAATTATAACTAAATCAAATCCGGCGACAGAACACAGCCTTGTCTGACGCCTTGTTTTATATATTGGAATTGTCCTGTTTGGTTGTTAATTAGTATAGCTGCTGTTTGTTGCCAGTACATGTTTTTTTATGATTCGCAGATCCTTGCCATCAATGTTTAATTTCTCCAGCATATTTATTATTTCCTCGTGCTTTACTTTGTCAAATGATTTCGTGTATTCTATAAAGCACATATATAGATCTTTCTTTACCTCTATAGATCTTTCTATCAATGTTCTTAAGATGTATATTGCATTATTGGTACCCTTTCCTTCCACAAATCCATATTGTTCCTCACTTATTTCTGGTTTTATTTTGTTCCTTACACGTCTCATAATGATTCTTAGTAATATTTTCGTCATATGGCTCATGGGACTAATAGTGCGATGGTCTTCACAATCAGTGGCGCCTGACTTCTTCGGTATGGCTACAAAGATAGATTTTAGTAGATCTTCGGGTATGTGTCCAGTGTTATGTATGTCATTGAGTAGTTTAGTTATGACTTGTACTCCCAGCTCTCCTAATGCATTTATCTCTTCGATTGTTATATTGTCGGGACCTGGAGCTTTGCCTCTTTTCATGTGTTGAATTGCGTCCTCCATTTCACTCTGCATTATTGGTGGTCCTGTGTCTTCATTCGAATTGTTTAATTCTGGTCTTTCATCATCATAGAGTTGACTGATATATTCTGTCCATCTTTCCATTGTCTTCTCCAGCCCTATTATTATATTTCCTTCCTTTGACTTTACACATCCTGAAACTTTGACTTCTTTTCTTCCTGTTAATTCATTTAACTGACTGTGCATAAATTTTTAAAAACTTCTTCACATTTCTGTTTTAACCATCCTTCCTTTGCTTCTCTGCATTTGTTTTGGATCTCTTTGTGCAATATTTTGTATGTCCGTTCTTCTTTCTTATGTTTTCTTCTTTCGTCCATTAGTTGTAATATTTCTTCTGTCATCCATTTCTTTTTGTTCATTCTTTTAGTCACTAAAGTATAGATTAATAAAGTATACAGAGGTAAAATAAAGAACCATACAATTGGTCATACAGTAAATATGCTGCATATATTATATACATAGCTGTAGACGACAATCTTTGGAAACACACTCTAAAGCTCAAACTCAAAGAAGAAGACAGATTCATAGAAAAACACGCTGCGAAAAAACAAATTAAAAAATTAGCCAACTATGAATGACGGAGCCTACTACATATATATACAAACGTGTATAACATCAGGATCACCATCACTGCGTTCCAGACACACCCAAAGATGCCCCAATTTGTTTCCGAATTACTAAGAACATTCGAGAGCTACTTACTACCCGCATGCACGACCTGAGATTCATTTGTAAGTTTGTAAGGATGCATTACTGGTCAGAATTCAATGCATGAAACTTATCTTAAAGATTAACATAATCTATTGAATTATCATCATCATGCTGCATAAAAATAAATAGGAAAAAAAATGAAACAAGTGCAACGCATCAAATACTTGTGCACAATAATAACATCAGATGGAAGATGCACCACATAAATTAAATGCAGAATAGCTCAGGCTAATATAGCGTTTCAGAAAATAAAAAATATATCTTATGCAACAAATCTATGTCAATAGAAGTGAGAAAGAGAGTTCATTTGTGCTATAAAGAACCAATTCTGAACTACGGAAGTGAATCATGGACAGTAGACAAACAAATGAAAAGACGATTGAAGAGATTGGATTTCTCAGAATAATATTGAAAATTTCCTGAACAGCTAAAATGACCAATGAAGAAATTCTCAAAAAGGTCGACACAAAAAGGGGACCGCGAAAACAAAAACAGCAACAAAAATAAGGAAGAAACAATCAACATTTTTTGGGCACATCATGAGAAGAGGAAAGTTGGAATACGTGGGTACAACTGACAAAATAAAAAGGAAAGATCGTAGACGACAAATAGAGAAAATACTGGATAGATTGGTATCATGAGTAATGTATTATGTGGTCAACATGGTGTTTTAGTGGGTTCAAACCCACACAAATCACAATTTTTGACCCGGCGGGTGACCGAGGTCGGCGAATCGTTATCACGAGTTATCGATGACTTTGTTGTAAGGTGTGTGCTACCTGGTTGTTACATCATCATATTTCATATTGTCGTATAGTAAGGTGTTCGGTATGTAAATGACTTTTGAAAAATAGGAGTTAAAAAAAAGCATGTTCCTCTGTATTATCTCATCGTGGACTGAATTATGTAAATGACACTTCCTCGACGTTATTGACATGATTTTTTGGTATGTAAATCAGCTGACACTTCCTCGATGTTCTTGACAGGTGGTGTGGTGACTTTGGAAAGTAAATGTAATTTTAAATATCGTGGGTTAAATGAAGGAAAGGGGTGTTCCTCTCTTTTGTTCCTAAGGGATGTACATCGTGTTTTAGGTTGTCTGTCGTTGATCTGGTAACGTCATCTTCATCATGTGCCATACCAGTTGAGGTGTTGTGTTCCTTCGGGGCTAATGTAAATGTGTTGTGTGCTGACGTAGCACATAGTATTATTAAATTGACGAAAGCATGTTCCTCGGTGTTATCTTTTCATGGGCTGAATTATGTAAATGCTGACACTTCCTCGGTTTTACTCTCTCTCCTCATGGGGATTTGATCGGTAGGGTGTCTGTCGTTGACCTGGTAACTTTATCCTTAATTTTGCCCTCCCCTCATCATCATCTTGTGTCATACCGGTTGAGGTGTTATAAGGTGGTAACGTGAGAGGTTGGCTGACTTTTCCAAATCTAGTACATTAAAAAATGTGTGGTTGTCATGTGTTTTTTTTAAAGTATCGACAGGACAGTGACTGCGGCCAAGCAGCAACGTATATGATTGGCTACAAAACTGACCGAAACATACAACGTGGACACTATCAGCCGACCACGAGAACCGACAACCATGTTTTGTTATAGATGAGCTTGGTTTAAGGCCAGATGTGTGCCTGGTGATGACCCGGCGACGTGTTGTTATCGGTGGTTTGTTGTAAGGTCAATGTTGACTTTGCAAATCTATTTAAATTGCGTGTCATGAATTTAAAAGTGGAGGGGTTGACTCTCTCTCGCTCCCTCACTCTCACCTTTCTTTCACAATCGACAGACAATCATTACTAGAAATGTTAAGACGACTATATGAACAACAAATCAATAGTAAAGACATAAAGTATAGCGAAATATAATAACGGAAAATACATTTTATTACATTAAAAAGTATAGGTTTACATAGTCTACACTCCACAATATATTGTGATACATTTTATAAACGCCTCGAAAAAAGCAACATTTAAAGAGAATATTAATTCCGGGAATAAAACAACGAATTAAACATAAAACTAACCATCAAAACAAGACAGTGCGGAGACGGCGCTTACTGGTAATGATAGTGATAATGACGAAAGCAAAGGTAATTATAACTAAAAGAAATCACACCAGAACATATGATGTGGACACTCAGATTGATCATAAGTACAAGTCACTAGTGAGAGCATGACGAGGACAGTGACTACGACCAAGCGTGTATATGATTGGCTATGAAAGCTTAACCGTTTCATGATAACCCCCGGAAGTGACCTCTCGGACTGACCCAGACGCTGATGTTGGAAAGCGTTGTTTATTCGGAAGGGCTGGGAAACCCTCGTACAGTTTATATTAGGTGATGGGACGCTAGATCTCTCTCTCTCTCTCTCTCTCTCTCTCTCTCTCTCTCTCTCTCTCTCTCGCAAAATCAAATAAAACAAACAAATATGTTGCTTACTATATAATTTTCATTTCCACAGTTAACGTGTAACATTTTCTTCTAATGGTAGTATATCTGGTATGTAATTTTTACATTCTCGCCTTCCTTCTCCTAGACTTCGCTCTCTCTCTCTCTCTCTGCTATCCCCACCTAGACGTCTTTCCTACCATTCCACTCTCCTCTCTCTTTCCTCTCCTAGCGTCCGCTCTCCCACGTATTTTTTGCTCCCCTCCAGTGTGACACTTTAGTATTGAGTATCAATCGCAATAATAGTTAAAATACCTACTTTAAACAATCGAAATTACCCACACAAATCTTAGAGCCATAGTCAGAATTTGACAAAGGGCATGTTTGTTGGACTCACTTAACAATAGAGTTGGGAAAATGTTATTCTTGTACTTATCCTAACTTATTTGGATTTCGATTTGTTTGTTACTTCAACGAATAACAGGCAATATTAAAGGTGATCATTCTAGGTCAGAAAACTTATATTAAATGCCTAGTTTGAAAGTATTAGAAGCCGTTTTTTTATTAGCAGAAGACGGGTTTGTAACTGTAGACGTGACAGAGGCCTTGCCTTCTGTTCCCGGAACTGGTCCTCACCCTAATCGAGTATGCCCTGACGAGTCTTTCTGTCAGTACGACACAAATTGACAGGTTGGAGAAAATACAGAAAGAAGCACAGTATCGTGGGGTGTCTGAGGGGACACTCCCTGTGTAGCAATGAGGTAACTTCTTGACTTTCCAAACATCGACGAGAGGCAGTCAAGATCTGGTTAAAAATAAGTACAAATAAAGAGTAACTATTGCACCACAGGCAAATGTGGACAGGACATAAGAAGGAAGCAGCCTCTAAGGTCAACCAGTGTCCCATATTAATGATGAATATAAAATGTATTCATTCAGTAAACATCCATTCATTTATTTTTACCACAGGAATGTCTTGATTTCAGCTATCGTACAAATATTGCAATTTTCAGAACATTTGCTTCACACAAAATAATCATTACTCTCACCAAAAATGTTAAACGACCGACCTCTCAACGCGGTTCGTGACCCTTTCTGTTCGTAGAATGTGTGTGGATAAACTTATGAATGACTTTGTGTTCCTAGGTGTTGATATTATTCATACATATGATAAGACGTGTAAGAAGCATTCAAAGTCTTATAAAACGATGGCTAAACTATTCTATACTTTATCAGAGAGAAATGATGTTATTTATTAGTATAACACAGGGAGTCGGTGGTTATGGTATTTATAATATATATCACCTATATTGTGAATTGTAAACTATAATAAACCTATACTTTTTAATGCAATAAAATGCATTTTCCTTTCTTATATTTCGCTATACTTAACATTTCTACAATTGGTTTGCTGCTCATTTAGTCGTCTTAACATTTCTAGAAATGATTGCTGATTGTGAAAAAAAAGGTGAGGGTGAGAGAGCGAGAGGCAGCCCCTCCTTTTTTTAAATTCAGGACACGCTATTTAAATAGATTTGCACGGTTAACATTGGCCTTACAAGAAACCACCGATAACAACACGTCGCTAGGTCATCACCAGGCACACATCTGTCCTTAAAACAAGCTCACCGGTAACAGGGTCGCCTGGTCTCATGATCATCTGATAGTGTCCACGTTGTATGTTCCGGTCAGTACATAGCCAGTCATATACGGCACTGCTTGGCCACAGTCACAGTCCTGCCAATATATTAAAAAATAAAAACACAAGAAAACCAAAACATTATTTAAAGTACTAAATTTGGAAAAGTCAGCCAACCGCTCACGTTACCTACCACCTTACATCTCAACCGGTATGGCACATGATGATGAGAGGAGGAAAAATTCAGGATAAAGTTACCAGGTCAACGACAGACAACCTACCGGTCACATCCCAATGAGGAGAGAGAGTAACACTGAGGAAGTGTCAGCATTGACATAATTCGGCCCATGAAGTGGCAACCAATAGCACAGAGGAAGTGTCAGCATTTACATAACTCAGCCCCTGAATATATAACACCGAGGAATATGCTTTCGTCAATTTAATAGCACATAACGTCAGCACACAACACATTTACATTAGCCCCGAAGGAACACAACACCTCAACCTGTATGGCACATGATGATGAAGACGTTACCAGGTCAACGACAGACAACCTAAAACACGATTTACCATGACCCTCAGGAACAACAGAGAGGAACACCCCTTTCCTCCATTTAACCCACGATATTTAAAATTACATTTTCTTTCTAAAGTCACCACACCACCTGTCAATAACATCGAGGAAGTGTCATTTACATCATTCAACCCTTGATGAGATAACACCGAGGAACATGCTTTTTTTCAAACTGCTAGATTTCCTCATAAATCATTTACATACCGAGCATCTTAATACACGACAATATGACACATGATGATGTAACAACCTGGTAGCACACACCTTACAAGGTCATCGATAACTCGTGATAACGATCCGACGGCTGGGGTCACCAGCCGGGTCGAATTGTCAGTATTCGACTTGTCCTTGTCAGTGTTCAACTTGTCCTTGTCAGTGTTCGACCTGTCCTTGTCAGTGTCCGACTTGTCCTTGTCAGTATTCGACTTGTCCTTGTCAGTGGTCGACTTGTCCTTGTCAGTATTCGACTTGTCCTTGTCAGTATTCGACTTGTCCTTGTCAGTGGTCGACTTGTCCTTGTCAGTATTCGACTTGTCCTTGTCAGTATTCGACTTGTCCTTGTCAGTGTCCGACCTGTCCTTGTCAGTGTCCAACTTGTCCTTGTCAGTGTCCGACCTGTCCTTGTCAGTGTCCGACTTGTCCTTGTCAGTGTTCGACCTGTCCTTGTCAGTGTCCGACTTGTCCTTGTCAGTGTCCGACCTGTCCTTGTCAGTGGTCGACTTGTCCTTGTCAGTGTCCGACTTGTCCTTGTCAGTGGTCGACTTGTCCTTGTCAGTGTCCGACTTGTCCTTGTCAGTGTCCGACTTGTCCTTGTCAGTGGTCGACTTGTCCTTGTCAGTGTTCGACCTGTCCTTGTCAGTGTCCGACCTGTCCTTGTCAGTGTCCAACTTGTCCTTGTCAGTGTTCGACCTGTCCTTGTCAGTGTCCGACTTGTCCTTGTCAGTGTCCGACTTGTCCTTGTCAGTGGTCGACTTGTCCTTGTCAGTATTCGACTTGTCCTTGTCAGTATTCGACTTGTCCTTGTCAGTGGTCGACTTGTCCTTGTCAGTATTCGACTTGTCCTTGTCAGTATTCGACTTGTCCTTGTCAGTGTTCGACTTGTCCTTGTCAGTGTCCAACTTGTCCTTGTCAGTGTCCGACCTGTCCTTGTCAGTGTCCGACTTGTCCTTGTCAGTGTCCGACCTGTCCTTGTCAGTATTCGACTTGTCCTTGTCAGTGTCCGACCTGTCCTTGTCAGTGTTCGACTTGTCCTTGTCAGTATTCGACTTGTCCTTGTCAGTGTCCGACCTGTCCTTGTCAGTGTCCGACTTGTCCTTGTCAGTGTCCGACCTGTCCTTGTCAGTATTCGACTTGTCCTTGTCAGTGTCCGACCTGTCCTTGTCAGTGTTCAACTTGTCCTTGTCAGTGTCCAACTTGTCCTTGTCAGTGTTCAACCTGTCCTTGTCAGTGTCCAACTTGTCCTTGTCAGTATTCGACTTGTCCTTGTCAGTGTTCGACTTGTCCTTGTCAGTATTTGACTTGTCCTTGTCAGTGTCCAACTTGTCCTTGTCAGTATTTGACTTGTCCTTGTCAGTGTCCAACTTGTCCTTGTCAGTATTAGTATTCGACTTGTCCTTGTCAGTATTTGACTTGTCCTTGTCAGTGTCCAACTTGTCCTTGTCAGTATTAGTATTCGACTTGTCCTTGTCAGTGTCCAACTTGTCCTTGTCAGTATTCGACTTGTCCTTGTCAGTATTCGAATTGTCTTTGTCAGTGTCCTACTTGTCCTTGTCAGTGTTCGCCTTGTCCTTGTCCAACTTGTCCTTGTCAGTGTCCGACTTGTCCCTGTCAGTATTAAACTTGTCCTTGCCAGTATTCGACGTGTCCTTGTTAGTGTCCAACTTGTACTTGTCAGTGTTCAACATGTCCTTGTCAGTGTTCGCCTTGTCCTTGTCCAACTTGTCCTTGTCAGTGTCCGACTTGTCCCTGTCAGTATTAAACTTGTCCTTGCCAGTATTCGACGTGTCCTTGTCCAACTTGTACTTGTCAGTGTTCGACTTGTCGTTGTCAGAGTGTTAAACCTTTCTTTGTCAGCGTTGTACTTGTCCTTGTCAGTGTTCTACTTGTCCTTGTCAGTGATCAACGTGGGCTTGTCAGTGTTCCACTTGTCCTTGTCAGTGTTCCGCTTGTCCTTGCCAGTCTTCAACTTGTCCTTGTCAGTGTTCAACTTGTCCTTGTATGTGTTCTACTTGTCCTTGTCAGTATTCTACTTATTTTCTTCTACGGTCGACCTCTTTTACTATTTTTTCTCTCATTCTTCTTCCATCTGATGTTTGCTTCCTAATTCTATTTATATTCACACCAAAGCCAACATATGACCATTTTCTCTTCTTGATCGCAATAGACGATTCTTTTACTTCTGCACTAGTCTTGAATTCATTTCAATCTGTAGAGTGTATTTTCTTTATACATTAGTTTTGAATGCATCTAGATCATTCTTCATTCCTTATTTTGTTAATCAGGACTCACATTCACAGTCTACATTTTCTTACCTTTCATAAAGTGATTGCTGCCTTCGCCGTTCTGGTTTTGATATCACTTTATGTCTCCATTTTTATCTATGAAATCCTCCTTAGTTGTGATCTATCTTTTCTACACATTTTCCCGTTGGGTATACGTTTTCTTTTAGACTAATTGTATTTACCATTACTCTAGTTTTTTCTTGGCTGATGAAAAATTTGACATTGCCAATCATTGAATACACATCTGTTTTTGCTCTTATTGTGTTATTGCCACTAATAAGAAGTGTTTCGTCAAACTAAATTACGGTCTTTTAAATAAGTCACTTCTATCTATCCAATGTATATTGCTTCTGCAGCAGTTCTGTATTATAAATTATAAGGTCAGTAAAAAGGAACAAAAGGAAAAAAATACCGTATTCTTGTATCCCTATATTAATCTAGAACTATTCCACTCAATCTTCTCTACACGAACTTCCCAGAAGTGACCTTTATACAAACCCTTGATGATTTTTAAAAATTATATTTCACATTACCCCGGATTATCCATTATTGAGTCTCTGTATAAACTAAGGAAAGGAGGGAGATGCGAGCAGTGACCAGGGCATTCATCTGGTTAGAGTCACAAGATTACACACACGCTTATGTACTAAGTGATTCGATGAGCATGAGACAAAAAAGTGGAGCCGACCTCTGTACGCAGGAAATGGGTAGTCATTGCAGAAAAGAAAAATACGTAGGGTCATCTTTGTCTAACTCCCTGGACATGTGGGAGTACGGAGAAATTAAATAGCGGACAAGCTGGTTAGCTTCATTCTCGTTGAAAACGGTGAACCAAAGGATTAGGCGGACATCATCAATGACCTCAAGATGTGGGAAGGTCATAGGAATTCGACAAACATGAGTTCACGTCACTCTTTCGGATGAAAGAGATGGGAGTTAAGATGGGCGCAGCCAGAATCGAATAACTTAGTGGGCGTGTAAGAAGTCTTATCCACCAGCACGGATCTGAAGTCGTCAGTCGCTGGACACTGCGGGGCATGCTAAGGAAAGGATCTGAACACATATGGACATGTTCGTAGTGATGCTGACCCGCATATATGATTATCCGCAAATAACTCATTAAGGATAGCTTGCATGAACTAAATCCTTTTTGCCTCTCAATGTACTATACATGTTAGAGTGAGATTTTGATTGTATAAGCTTCCATTTCTTTGATTCCTGCCTGGTTAAGTTCCCTTAAGTATCCATCGCATCTATGATTCTGTTCGTGATGATCTTAATCAAGTCATTCGATTCAACAAGCAGAAGTGTGTATCCTCTCCAGGCCTTGCTGTAGACTGGTCTTTTTAAAAATTGTTATTATGTTCTCTCTTTTCTCTTTCGCACATTCCTTTTCTTCTTTCGAGACTTTATTACCTGAAGTTGTTTTAATTATTTGCTATCATTTCCTTGTTATCTCGGTTGCTGTATAATATGAACCTACGGCCTTTTCGTTTGCCGTTAGTTTTATGGTTGATTATATTTCACTCAAAGTGATATCTCCCAAGATAATATCACATTTTAAGGTTGTCATCTCCTCCAAAATCTATCAGTTATTTTTGGAGAGAGCAGTTAAGGAGTTATTTAAAAGTGTTTATCCTGTCGTGATTTTATATTTTCACTTGAAACTACCATGGCACTGATTTTGTTATAACAGACTCTTCTAGATGTAGGTGATCTTTAGCAAATTGTTCACGTTATAGAGATTATTTGAATTGCCTTCTGTCATTGCTGCTTTTCCTTCCATTTTTACCGGATTATCTATTTATGCTCTCTTTTCTTTCCTGGCCAAACTGATTGCAGATTATAATTTCTACTGATGGTCTCGTTTTTTAAATTCGATTTCTTGCGTTGGCTTTTTAATTGTAGTTTTATCTTCTCAATCAACGATTTCATTGCTTATGGTCACTATTAACATTTGGGATTCTGAATGCTCTTTTGTCAGTTAAAGATGTCGTGAATTGTCTCCCAATCCACAGACAGTTTAGAAATAATGTCTAAAAGAAAGCATGATTACATGGGGCGCATCAATTCCACACCATTTATTTACTAAAAACATTTCAGATCATCATTGATGGATGTAAGAGCATACAGAGACTTGATGTGAATTATCACACACTCTGTTAGATATAATTACATTAACTTTTTTTCAGTTATGTTTTGTTGTTTCGAATCATTCTTGTCCCTATTGCTCTGTCCACCATGTTGCTAAATTCCCACATTACCGCTAACGTGGGCCGTTAAAGTTATGCAATCATGTATAGAAACTTTGTACCTTACTGTAGTGGAAGGTGATATTCTTTATTAATTTGATCGTCAGCCTCATTTGTGGGTCCGTAACATTAAATAATTTTATCTATAAAGTGTTCATAGCCAGCGATTTTTCACTGGTTCCCATTTTATGAGGTTCTTGTAGATATATTTATCCATATTATGTCCACTAATTTTGGGTGTTTTGCATCGTTCCTACATTAATATACTATTATTAATTATTATCGATTTGGCTTCTTGTGTTCCTGGCCAAACGCATTAAGATAATACCCAATACATCTCGAAATAATGATTTCTACTTAGGTATTTTTTTTCCCTTTTCGCGACCCTTCTTTTCACAACTAAATCTTTATTATGATTTTAGAACCACTGGCTATACTCTAATATTTTTTTAGTTTTTTCTATCCGAGTTTGCAACACACCTGTTTAAGCTGGAACCTGTATCATTGTACAATCAATGTGCTAAATATATTTTTTGTACCTATAAACTGGTTTTTATAGCGCAATCAAGTTTGTCCAATTAGAGTCAACTTTTGTTGAATCACAACCTGAGAATGTAGTCCCACGACTTACCTCCATATCTATAAAACCCGTGAACAAAGGCGTTGCCTGGTTCCTCACTGACAGATTTGTCAAATATGCAACTTGATTGAACTTTCCGAGGCAACACGCAACTTGACATAATGATTGGGATCACCAGAGTTCATAAGTCCCTCGCCGCAAGAAGCAACAAGTCTCTTATGTGTGTGTATGTTTATAGATGTATGTATGTGTATGCACATATATGTATAAAATACATATGACCTTGTCAGGTCGGGCAATATTTACCTATTACCATAATCAGTAGAAAGTACAACCTCCGGCTGTCCTGCAGGCTTGCAGGTATGCTCGGGAGACTAAGGAAGGGTACACTGAAGTAAAACAACCACATTGCCTTATAGGTGAGACTTTTTAATCAAAGGCTAGCGGAGCCAACCGTAAACAAACCAAAGGAAGGCAACAGAAAACCAATGTTGTAAATTCTTTGTGAGCAAGATAAAGATAAATCAGGCTCTGAAGATAGGTACTTGGAATGTAAGAAAGGGAAAACTGGAAAACATCAAACAGGAAATGAAAGGAATTGGTTTACATTTATTGGGACTATGTGAAATGAAATACACTGAATCAGGGGAGATATATTCTGATGGACATAAAATCATCTATTCAGGAAGTATTGAACACCAAAGAGGAGTGGGTATCATTTTGGATGCAGAAAGAGCAAAAACAGTGAAAGGTTTGTAAGCAATATCTGAGAGAGTCTTTTTTAATAAAGTTAAATTGGAAGAAAAATAAATATTAATCTTATACAAGTTTATGTGTCACTAGCAGACAGTCCGAAGGAAACAGTTGATGATAAACTTTACCACAAGCTTAAAATGGAATTCGTCAATGAAAACTACATAAAAACACCATAGTTCTAGGGGATCTTAACACAAAAGTAGGAAAGGAAAGAGTTGAGGAAGTAGTTAGTTATTATTGCTTTGGCGAGAGAAAGGAAATAGGTGATAAACTTATTGACAGGGCAAGAATACACTATATGATGAAAGGAAACACCCGGTTTAAGCAACATCCAAGACGTCTGTGGACATTGAAAGGCCCAGGAGACAAAGCACGTAATCAAATTGATTACATAATGATAAACAATAGATTTAGAAACAGTCTGGTATGTAACTAGACCAGGGCCAGATTGCAATAGTAAACATGCACCAATTGTGGGAAAGCTGAGAGTAAAATTAAAAGCAGCAAAACTAGCCTCAGTGAACATCAAGTTAAATTTAGATTTACTCAAATCAGACATGATGTTACAAAACAAAATTAACATCACGATTCAGGACGAGTACAATGAAATATAGAAGATACAAAGCATTGATGAACAGTGGAAAATGCTAAAAGAATCAATGCAACAAACATCAAAATTGTGCATACTACCAGTGAGGACACATTCAAGTAAGAAATGGATGACACATGCCATTTTACAGCTAATGGATGATACAAGAAGAAGAAATAAAGAATACAAAGATGAGTATAAGAGATTAAATTAAGAAATTGTAATAAAATGCAATGAAGCAAAAGAAGCATGGTTAAATAGTGAGGCAAAGAGATTAAAACACAACAAAAAAGAGATGCTAAAGCAATTTACAAACAAAACTGAAAAGTTAACACAAAGAAAAACGCATTCAAAAATTGGATGTTTAAGATCAAAGTAAGGAGAACTTCTGATTGAACAATAACGCATAAGGGAACGATAGACAGAATACATTAAAGATATATATAAAATGATGAACGAACAGAAATAAATATTAAGAATACTAGAGAAGGACCATGCATATTCAAAGAAGAAGTTGAAGACACCTTACGCAATATGAAAGCAAGAAAAGCGCCTGGACCAGATAACATAACTAAAGAAGAGATTGAAGCCATCGGTGATGTTGCTATATAAATAATAACATACATATTGAATGATATCTACAACAGCGCATAACCCAGATGACCTGTATGATGACCATTTTTCCCAATTGTTTTCGGGGATATTTATCATATTTTTTACATTTCAGAGGATTTATTTGTTTATTTCTGAGACTGTCCCACAAAATCGGGGACGAACGATATATATATATATATATATATATATATATATATATATATATATATATATATGTGTGTGTGTGTGTGTGTGTGTGTGGGTGTGTGTATACATATATATATATATTTCTTCTTCTACCTTTTAGCTCCCAGTGGAGCATAGGTCTTCAACAAACACTTTCCAAGTCGTTCTGTTTTTTGCAATTCTTTTAAGATCATTCCATGTCTTCCCCATCATCTTCATCTCTGCTTCGATCTGTCGTCTCCAAGAATTCCTTGGTCTTTCTCTTTGTCTTTTCCCCTGGGGATTCCTAAAAAGGGCCTGTTGTGTAATACTCTCAGTTGGCTTCCGTAGTGTGTGTCCTATCCATCGCCATCGTCTTCGCTGTATCTCTTTATCCACTGGTATTTGACCGGTACATTTCCATAATTCCACGTTAGTGACTTTGTCCTGCCATTTCCATCCCTTTATTCTGCGCAAGCATCCATTAATGAAAGTCTGTATCTTCGTGATTTTCAATTTTGTTATTCTCCATGTTTCACAGTCATATAATAGGACCGACTTAACATTTGAGTCGAACATTTTTATTTTTGTATTTAGCCTAATTTCTTTGGATTTCCATGTTTCCCAGTGCAATGAAAGCTCCTCTTGCTTTTGATATCCTTATTTTGGTATCATTTTCTGTTCCTCCCTCTTTATCTATATTACTGCCCAGATATATGTAAGATTGTACGTCTAGTAGAGGTATTTCTCTTAGTTTTATTTGGTTATTGCCAACCGCATTAATTCTCATAATGTTGGTCTTATCTCTATTAATCTTTAGTCCTAGCTGTTGTGATCTCTCATCTAATATACTCATTTTATCCTGCATCTGTTGATGGCTGTGTGATAGGAGAGCTATGTCATCAGCAAAGTCAAAATCATCAAGTTGTTTGGTCAGTGACCACTGGATCCCATTTCTGTTGTTTTGAGTTATTTTCATAATCCAATCTGTGGCCAGTAGAAAGAGAAATGGGGACAGAAGGCATCCTTGCCTTACTCCTGTTCTTATTTCAAATGCTTCTGTAAGCTGTCCTTCATGCACCACACTACATTTTGTTCCTTCATACATTGTTTTTATCAGGTTAATAAACTTTATGGGGATTCCGTAATGACTCAGCAACTTCCAAAGCATTCTTCTGTCTAAACTATCAAATGTCTTTTCGTAATCTATGAATCCAATATAAAGTGGGGATTTTAGTTCTAAACTTTGTTCAACTATTATACGTAGAGTAGTTATTTGATCAACACATGATCTGTTCTTCCTAAAACCTGCTAGTTCATCTCTCAAGTGTTTCTCTATAGCCTCCTTTAGTCTCTCCAGAATGATTCTGCCAAATATTTTTCCTGGCACTGATAGTAGCATAATTCCCCTATAATTTGTGCACTCCTGTAAACTTCCTTTCTTTGGTAGTTTGATCATATAACCTTCTCTCCAGTCTTTAGGTATTTCTTCCCTCTCCCAAATTTTATCCAATAGATCATGTAACATCTTGGTAGAGGTGTTAATATCTGCTTTGATGGCTTCCGACGGAATTTCATCTGGTCCTGTGCCTTTACCATCTTTTAATAGTTTGATGGCTTTCATTATTTCTTCTTTGCTTGGTTTTCCGCAGTTAACGTGTAACTCCTCTTCTGCTGGTAGTATATCTGGAGGATTATTTGAGCCGGGTCTGTTCAAAAGTTCTTCAAAGTGCTCTTTCCATCTCTCCATTTGTTCCCTTATATTAAGAAAGCAGATTTCCTTTCTTATCTTTGAAAAAGGCGTTGATCTGTTTGTATTTTCCACCTAATTTCTTTGTGCTGTTGTACAGTTCTTTCATATTCCCTTTATTTGCTGCTTCTTCTGCCTCTTTAGCTAGTTCATCTATATATTTCCTCTTATCCCTTTTAATGCATCTTCTCACTTCTTTGTTCACCTCTGTGTAAGCTTCCTGTGTCTTGGCTTTATTACTTCTTGTTTTGCTTTTATTTATGTCTGCTTTCTTGTTCTTTAATTCTTTAATTTTATCCAGGGTCTCTGCTGTCATCCATGCCTTATCCTGGCGTTCTCTTTTCCCCAGTGTTTCTTCGCATGTCTCTTTCCATATACTTTTTACCTGTTTTGACTGTCCCACAAAATCGGGGACGAACGATATATATATATATATGTGGTGTGTGTGTGTATACATATATATATATATATATTTATTTATGTATATTTATAATATGTGTGGGTGGGTGTGTGACTGTGTGCGCAAGAAATTTTGTAGATGCAAAAAAATTATAACTTTTAATTTCATAATAACTGTGTTTATTTGCTGTTTTATTTTATTTTTGTTAATATTTACGGTACTTATGCGATACACGCACTTAATGAAATTACAATAGCTAGTTTTGTTTCTCAATAACAAACAAAAAAGTTTAAAATAAAAAAATGTAAACAACAAATGTAATAGATATCAATTGCAATATTAAAGTAATGTTTACAGTACCTTATTTCTACTGAAGAGGTTGTTGCCTCGGCGTGGTACTTGTTTTTTGAGTGTATCTTTCTCAAGATCTCATGATTTGAAGAAAGTTTTTCACTGAAGTTTTCACACGATAAATTAATGTTAGTTTTTACTGTTAACATGGCTTGCACCGTGCTCACATTAATCCGTGATTTCTCTTCGGACCAGATGTAGTTCATTTGAGAAAATAATCTTTCTACGGATGCATTGCTGCCAGGTAAGCACATACAAAGTTCAAGAATTCTCTTCACATTAGCATGTGGTACATTATTTTCTTTCAAGTACCTGAGTACTTCATTCCATTTTCTACATGGGGGCTTGTTACTGAACCACTCACATTCTTTTTGCAACAGATAGCCTCTCAAATAAGTAAATTCATCAAATAGCTCATCACGATTGACGTTTACAACTTCATGACACTCTGAAGATATCTGTTCTACTGCATTATCAAAATGTTTCCTTTCAGGCATATTATCCAAGAGAAGGCAACTCAGTTGTGGTAAGTCCTCATTGTGCTTGTTCCAAGACTGCAAGTAATGTGCAGCAGTATTATATAATTCTTTACTTATTTGGAAATACCTTTCCATTTGGATGTCACCACTTTCTACTAAATCAGTTAGCAAACTCTTTACCATGTCAGTAATCTTGTTCAATCAGTTTGGTCTTTACTGGAGTTTCCAGCTCATAAGCCTGAAAATAAAGAACTAAAATAGGAAGTAGCTTAACATGTGTATGATTAGATGTATCGCAAGACAATGTTACGAAGCTGACATATTTGAGGTAAGCTTTTAGTTCATCAATAGCCCAAGGAGCAAAAACATTGGTAATTATGGATTCACTTTTTATTCTTGCACCAGAAAATTGTTTCGTTGAAATTTCTTTTGTAGAATTGTTGTACAATCCATACTGCGGAAACTATGATTATGAAGTACAGTATGATATGCGAAGGTTCCTTCATGAACAGCTAGAGTGTATTCATCTTTTGAGGGTTCTGTTTTACAAAAATAATTTGTCATGCACCCAGACTGAGACTTACAAAGCAGCACATCCTTACGCTTTTTTGCCTGTAGATGATCAGTTATTGATGTCCTTCCACCACTTGTTATAGAAAAATTTGAACTACATATATTACATTTCACTAGCGTTCCATCCTCTAAAATTGCTTGTATAATAAATGGAAATTCAGCTTTCAGCGAATCACTAAAATGACACTTACGTTTTTTTGGAAAGCATTGTTTTTATGCAACAGACGTCCACTGATCACAAATAGAAAACACGACTGCACTGTACTGTCATTACACTCGGACTGATTTGAAAATTGGCTTTAAAAGATAATTTGGCGGGAGATGTCCGAAAAGGCAATGGTGGGGAGAGAGAGAGAGAGAGAGAGAGAGAGAGAGAAAGAGAGAGAGAGTCTGCTTTTTAAAAAAATTAAACCCATCCCAATAGAAGTCAGTGGCTGGAATAGAAGTGACGTAGCACCGCGCGTCAAGAGTGCAAAGTATCCCCGACACAACGCGTCCAAGTCTTCTCTTTTATCTTCTTGCTAATGCCGCTCAGTCTGTGATAAAGAAACACAACTCAGTAACGTCCTGAGTCCTAGTGATTACTTTAAAAGAGGGCCGATTCTGTGTATGAACACGGTTATTTATTCACTGAAACCGGGGACAAATTTCTTTCGGGGACAATTTCTACATTTCGGGGACTGTTCCAGAAAATCGGGGACGAATGGTCACCATATGCTAAATAAATATTTATAGCTCTACCAAATATATCTGTTGAGACTGAATGCAATTATCATCGCACAATAAGCCTTATCTCACTCTCTCTCTCTCTCTCTCTCGCTCTCTCTGCGATCAGGACTCAATCAGAGTAGGATTCCAGACTCTCACGTGAAGTCAGCTGTCAGGTTAAGTGTGTTGATCGCCCCCACAGACAGAACATCACAATTAGAGTCTGCCAGATCCACTCTGATTGAACACACGTTAAAACGTTGCACTGTGTTCTACGCCAGTGGTCCAGTGCATACGATTTCAGCCAGCATTTTATTCAGGTTTGCTTTTCTTAGCCTTTGATTGTCCCTAATCTTCCTGCAAGGCAGCAGAATGTCTTTTCTGTAGGGGAATTCTGCCCTTAGATGGTCGGCCCTTCCAGGTTTACGAGCACCATCTGCCCGAATCACTAGAGGTGACTAACACAGACATACACAAGCCTTATGAGTCGCATGAGTAATATATTACTAAGAAACATCATGCGAAGAGTGCGAAACAAATTCACTCCAGAAATTAATGATGAACAGTGTGGTTTTGTTGGAGGTAAAGGTACGAACAATGCCATATATATCATGAGATCTTTATTACTAAGAGCAGAGCCATATTTTTTCATAGATTATACCATTGATTAAATCATTTGACAAAGTAAAGGACCAAGATGTAATCAAAGTTTTCTATCTATCTATTGACCTTTCGAGCCGTAGCCGGCCCGGGGGCGTAGACCAAGATACAACTTCTCCTATCTGAATTTATGTTCTAGCAGATTTCTTTTAAAGATATTTTATCAAATCTCGCCATTTGTTTCTGTTCTGTGCAAGCAGCTCTATCTCATTGAGGGAGCCGAATCCTGCTGCTCTTGCCTCTCTCATCAATGTTCTTCTCAGTGTCTCCCTGGGTCTTCCCCTTTTTCTCTTACCTGTTGTTTCCCATATGAGGGCTTGCTTTGCTGTTCGGTTATTATCTCTTCTCATCATCTCGTCAAAGTTTTAGAAAGAATAAACGTTAACAGCAAAGATCTAAGAAAAAAAAAACATGTACAGGCAACAAACAGCTGACCTGAGAACTGGAAATCAATTAGGAATATTACAACAAATAAAACAGAATGTTTGGCAATGTTGTGTGCTGTCATCATCATCATCATCATCGAGTGTCATCTACGCAACGCAGGTTAGCTACCATGGCGCGTCATTCTGCTCAGTGTCTTGCTTTAATGGTGCAGGTTGTCATAGAATGATTTGTCCATCTTTTGATGTTACTCGTCAATGTTAGTCTCGGTCTGCCTCTGCCTCTTTTACCTTGTATTTTGCCCTCCAGGATTACTTTTAGTAGGCTGATGTGTCTTTTAACATGGCCCAAAAATCGCATTTGTCTTGTTTGAATTGTGTTTAGTAGTTCTTTTTTTTCATTTTTAGTTGTTTTAAGACTTCATCGTTTGTTTTTTTCCCCTCTATCCAATTCTACCTATTCTTATTGATATCAACATCTCAAAAGCTTCAATTCTCTGTTCTGTTCTCTTGTCTAATGTCCATGTTTCTGCACCACATAGGTATGTTGAGAGGACATAACGTTTTACTATTCTTAGTTTTAGCCCTGGTGTTATTTGTTTTGATGTTAGTATGTTCTTCATGACATTAAAATTAATGTTTGCTCTTACCATTCTTTTCTTTATTTCAGTTTTACATTTTCCATCACTGGTTATAGTATGTCCAAGGTAGTTGTGGTTCTGAAGTGTCTCCAGGTCTATTCCTTCAATTGTGATATCCACTTGTGGGCTTTGAGCATTTTCTTTGTTTGTGATAAAAGTTTTAGCCTTTTTGATATTCATATCTAGTCAATATTTTTTGTTTGTCATGTTTATTTCATTAAGTAATTGTTGTAGATCTTTATGATTTTTTCTAATAGTACAGTATCATCAGCATATCTTAGGTTATTGATTATCTTTCCATTAATTTGTAGGCCTGGCATATCAGTGATGTTTTTAAAGATTTGCTCAGTGTATAAATTGAGTATACTTAGGCGAGAGGAATGAAAGAGGCGAGAAACTTATTGACTGTGCAAGAACACACAACATGATGATCGGAAACACCTGGTTTAAGCAACATCCAAGACGTCTGAGGACATGGAAAAACCTAGGAGACAACGCACGTAATCAAATTGATTATATAATGATAAACAACAGATTTAGAAACAGTCTGATATGTAACTAGACCAGGGTCAGGCTGCAATAGTAATCATGCACCAATTGTGGGAAAGCTGAGAGTCAAATTAAAAGCAGTAAAACTTGCATCAGTTAACATCGAGTTAAATTTAGATTTACTCAAATCAGACATTAGGTTACAAAATTAATATAACATCACGATTCAGGTCGAGTAAAATGCAATAGAGAAGAAACAAAGCATTGATGAACAGTGGGAAATGATAAAAGAATCAATGCAAAAAACATCAAAAGAGTTCATACCACCAGTGACGGTAAATTCAAGAAATAAATGGATGACACCTGACATTTTGCAGCTAATGGATACAAGAAGAAGAAATTAAAAAAAAATAAAGATGAGTATAAGAGATTAAATAAAGAAAGTGTAGTAAAATGCAATGAAGCAAAAAACTATGGCTAAAAGAGAGGTGCAAAGAGATTATCTCTCTCTCTGCGATCAGAACTCAATCAGAGTAGGATTCCAGACTCTCACATGAAGTCAGCTGTCAGGTTAAGTGTGTTGATCGCCCCCACAGGCAGAACATCACAATTAGAGTCTGCCAGATCCACTCTGATTGAACACCCGTTAAAACGTTGCCCTGTGTTCTGCGCCAGTGGCCCAGTGCATCCGATTTCAGCATGCATTTTATTCAGGTTTGCTTTCCTTAGACTTTGATTGTCCCAAATCTTCCTGCAAGGCAGCAGATTGTCTTTTATGTAGGGGGATTCTGCCCTTAGATGGTCGACCCTCCCAGGTTTACGAGCACTATCTGCCCGAGTCACTAGAGGTGACTAACACAGACATGCACACACAAAGATATGAGATGTGACTAACACAGACATGCACACAGCGATACGAGGTATGACTAACACTGACACACATCAAGATATGAGATATGACTAACACAGACATACACGCAAAGATATGACATATGACTAACATAGAGAAGTACACAAAGATATGAGACATGACTAAGATAGATATGCACACACAAAGATATGAGATGTGACTAATACAGACATGCACACACAAAGATATGAGATATGGCTAACACAAACATGCACACAAATATATGAGATATCATTAACTCAGACATGCACACAGATATGACACATGACTAACACAGATATACACTAAGATATAAGAAATGACTAAACACAGACACACATAAATATATGAGATATGATTAACACGGACACACCAAGATATGAGATATGACTAGCACACACACACACACACACACACACAAGCTAAGATATGAGCCATGTCTAGCATAGAAACACACTAATATATGAGCCATGGCTAGCACAGAAACACATTAAGATATGAACAAAGAGATTGAAATGCAACAAAAAGTATGCTAAAGCTATATACAAACAAATTGAGGAATTAACAGGAAGAAAAACGCAATCAAAAACTGGATGTCTAAGATCAAAGGAAGGAGAACTGTTGATTGAACAAGAAAATATGAGGGAACGATGGACAAAATACATTAAAGATCTTTATAATGATAAACGAACGGAAGTAAATATTAAGGATAATGGAGAAGGACCAGAAATACTCAGAGAAGAAGTGGAAGACGCCTTGAGCAAAATGAAAGGCAAACTCCTGGACCAGATAAAATAACTAAAGAAGAGATTGAAGCCATGGGTGATTTTGGAATAGAAATAATAACAACAATATTTAATGATATCTACAACAGCGGATATATACCAGACGACATGCTCAAATCAATATTTATAGTCCTACCAAAGAAATCCCGGAGTGCGATTGAATGTGATGATCATCGCACAATAAGCCTTATGAGTCATATGACTAAGATATTACTAAGAATCATCATGCGAAGAGTGCGAAACAAAATTAGTCCAGAAATTAGCGATGAACAGTGTGGTTTTGTTAGAGATAAAGGAACAAGCAGTGCCATTTATATCATAAGATTTTTAGTATATAGCCATAGAGGTGAAAACAGATCTATACCTATGTTTCATAGATTACACCAAGGCATTTGACAAAGTAAAGCACCAAGAAATAATCAATATTTTAGAAAGCATAAACGTAGACAGCAAAGATCTAAGAATAATAAAGAACATGTACTGGCAACAATCAGCAGCCATAAGAACTGGAAACTAATTGGGAATGTTTCAACAAATAAAACAGGGTGTTAGACAAGGTTGTGTGCTGTCACCAGATTTGTTTAATATTTATAGAGAGATTATTTTAAGATTCATAAGGGGCATGCCTGGAATAACAATTGGAGGTCATAATATAAATAATCTAAGGTATGCTGATGATACAGTCTTAATCGCTAAGATTGAAAATGAGTTACAAGAAATGTTGGACATTATAGTGAAAGAAATCAAAAATAAAGGACTCAGCCTTAATTAATAGCAACAAGACAGAGGTAATGGTAACAACAACAAAAAAGACATCACCTCAGTGCAAAATAAAGACAAGTGGAACAATATTAAAACAGGTAAATGAATTTAAATATTTGGGAACTTTGTTAACCTCAGACGGAAGATGTACAAAAGAGGTGAGATGCAGAATGGCTCAGGCAAAAGCAGCTTTCAAAAAAATGAGGAAGATACTATGCAATCCATTTTTGACAATAGAAACAGGAAAATGAGTTCTTAAATGTTACGTAGAGCCAGTCTTAACATATGGATGCGAATCATGGACAATAGGACAACAGACAAGAAAATCACTGGAGTCTGTAGAAATGTGGTTTTACAGAAGAATATTGAGAGTACCGTGGACGGCTAGGAAGAGTAATGAAGATGTTCTGAGAGAGGTCAAAGCAAAAAGAGAGCTAATTTCCAATATTAGGAAGAAACAATCATCATTTTTTGGCCATGTAATGAGAAGAGAACAACTGGAATATATTGTAAAAACTGGAAAAATTGAGGGACGAAGAGATAGAGGGAAGCAAAGAGAAAAAATAACAGACAGCTTAAGAGAAGGGCTTGGCAGAAGGTCAACAACAGAAATGATAAATAGCTGCCGAGATCGAAAGTTGTGGAGAGACATGATCACCTTCGCCATCAGGCCCGGTACTTGATGATGATGATGATGATAGATTGAACAAGCTTAGTGATAGTATGCATCTATGTCTTACTCTTCTTTTTATATCAATGAGTGTAGAGTTATCTTTGTTATATTTTATTATTGCTGTTTGCTCCCAGTATATATTATATATTAGTCGCATGTTCATGTCATCTAGATGTATCTCTTTTATGCATTCTATAAGTTTTTCATTTCATTGAGTGCCTTCTCCGCATCGAAGGTTGGCTACCATGGAGGGCCACTCTGTGTCTTGCTTTGATGGTGCAGATTGTCATAGGCTGACTTGTCCATCTTTTGATGTTACTCGACCATGTTAGTCTTGGTCTGCCTCTGCCTCTGTTACCTTGTATTTTCCTTTCTAATATTATTTTTATTAGACTGACTGTTGTGTCTTTTAACATGAGCAAAAAAATTTCATTTGTCTTACTCTAATTGTGTTTAGTAGTTGTTTTTTCACCCTTAGTCGTCCTAAAACTTCCTCGTTTGTTTTCTTTTCTTTCCATCCAATTCTACCTATTCTTCTATAAATCCATATTTCAAAGGCTTCAATTTTCTGTTCTGTTTTCTGGTCTAATGTCCATGTTTCTGCACCATAGAGGAATATTGAGAAGATGTAACATTTTGCTATTCTTAATTTTAGCCCTGATGTTATTTGTTTTGATGTTAGTATATTTTTCATGGCATTGAAATTACTTTTTGCCATACCTATTCTTTTATTTATTTCAGTTGTACATTTTCCATCACTGGTTATAGTATGTCCCAGGTAGTTGTAGTTCTGAACTGTCTCTAGATGTATTCCTTCAACTTTGATATTTAATTGTAGGTCTTGGGAATTTCCTTTCTTTATGATCATAGTTTCAGTCTTTTTGATATTCATATCTAGTTCATATTTTTTGCTTGTCATGTTTATTACATTAAGTAATTGTTGTAGATCTTTAGGACTTTCTGCTATAGCTCGTTTCAAATCACTTGCCCAACTTCAAAACGCTATTGCTCAGAAACCGTTTGTTAAATACTATTGAAATTTTCCAAATGTTATTAGAATGCAAAAGACCCTTTAAATGTATATTTAACAAATATCTTGCAGCTGCAGTTTTCTTAAACCGGCGAATTTCTTTGATGTTTGTCAAAATTGTAAATTGTGAACCCCTAAATAATAGAAATTACCGTAGTTGCTGGTCTATGATTAATTTTCACTAGGTAAAGGCGTGGCCGTAATGGGGAAATAACAGAATAAGGAAAAACACCAGGAGAATTATTGTCTTCTCAGTTCGAGGACGGACGATAATATCAAGGTATACCTGTATGTCGAATTTTCATAGTTGTGTGGTCCTGAAAAGGACCGTTTGTTGAACTAATTTAAGGTAATATAGGGGCCAACATTGTGGGGGCTATATACTTTCATTCTGAATCAGACGAGTCTAAAAGATTAATAACTGTTTGGGGTTGAACATTCCACAAACCATCATTTTTCCAATATTCCTCTTCCTGTTTTAAGACGTGGTCTTCACATTTAGCCCAATAATCTTTGTCTATATTTAATAAAGCGAGATTAGCAAGAGTCTTTACATCGCATATTTTGAATGTTGTATTTTCATCTGCCACTTGTCCTTTTAATTTTGCCCAGATTAGTTCTATTGGATTTAAATGAGCATGGTAAGGTGGCAGACTCAAACTTATATGACCGTGCTCTTGGATAATCTTATCTATTTGAAAAATCTCTGTCCTCTGTTTTTGCTTTACTAGAGATAGTAATTCAGGTTTTAAGTACATGTTATTAAATTGTATGTGCTCCTTTGTGAACCATATCTTAATAGCATCTTTTGTACTGGATGACGTCGGGACTGTATCTTCAAGTGCAACAATGTTGTGGTACGCTGCATTGTCCATTATTAGGCAAGATGGTCGATCTAGTGATGGGAGAACAGAATTTTCAATCCAATGTCTAAATATGTGACCATTCATCTCGGAGTGATAATCCCGATTGTCTTTGGATTTTGAAAGAAAAATGAGCTCTGCATTCTGTATTAGTCCATGTTGTCGACTACCTGCATGAGCAATTATCAAGCGCTGTCCTTTGCTGATAGGTATTAATCTCTTAATCTTTCCATCTGATGACTGTCATTCCCTTTGGTTAGTGTGGTGAGCATTGATCCATGTTTCATCCAAGTACACAATATCATAACCTTGCTTGCGCACCTCTTTTACTTCACGTAAGTACTTGCTTCTCATGACAACTATATGTGGCTTCTCACAGATGATGTTTCGTCCATTGGAATACTTTCTGAATGTAAAGCCTGCAGCTCTCACATTCCTCCATAATGTAGACTGATATTTCAATACTGTTGTTCTTTTTCAGCGAAATTTTTAATTTTCTTATTGTAACAATTTCATTCATACCCAACATTTTGCGAATTTCACTTCTAATAAGTTCACTGTCGAAATTATCCAACATTTTTGCTCTTCCTTGTGATTTTGTATATTTTGTACATTGACGGTCACGTGCTTGAATCCAGCGATTAAATGACCGTTTAGATAAATCCAAAATGTGTCTTGTCCTATTCTCAGGGTTTTCTAAAGAATGAAATAATCTTCCTCGTTTAGCCTCTTTGCAAAAATAGTTATACATTTTTATTGCGATGGTTTGTAAACTGCAGAATTTCATTGTAAGACTCATGATAAATGTTATTGTTCCACGTCTACACCTATGAATGAACGGAAATGGAACACACAATTTGTCGTGTTTTTTACAAGTGTCTAATTGTGTCAAACAAACCACGGGGAAAGCGTGCAAATACGTCAATTCTAAAGTGTATGGATTTGTACTCGCTATTTTTAGTTTAAAATACTGTAAACATTAAGTTTTGACTACATCAATGGGTCGTTATAAATTTATATAAATCAAATAAGCAACAATAATAGCCAAATGTTTTTTATAATGAAATTAATTCCCTGTTGGGTTCTAATAATTATAACTTTACATGCAAATTTTGAATATCTTACAACAAGCGGTTAAAAAGCTATCGATTTTAAAAGTTGGGCACGAGTTATGAAACAAGCTATAGTAGTACAGTGTCATCAGCATATCTTAGGTTATTGATTATCTTCCAATTAATGTTTAGGCCTCGCATATCAGTGATGTTTTTAAAGATTTGCTCAGTGTATAAATTGAACAAGCTTGGTGATAGGATGCATCCTTGTCTTACTACTCTATAATTCTATAAGTTGCTTGTGGTGTACTCTATATCAAAAGCTTTGATGTAGTCTATGAAGCAGGCATATATTGGTTTATTTACTTCTGTGTATTTTTCGATTAATGTTCTCATGCAGAATATGGCTTCTTTTGTCCCACTATTTTTCCTAAATACAAATTGCTGCTCATCTAATTCAGTATTTATTTTATTCTCAATCCTTCCTTACATAACTTTTAGCAAGATTTGTGTAACATGGCTCATTAAGCTTATTTTTCTAAAGTCACCGCATTGTTCAACTGCACCATTGCACACAGTGTGTGCTGTAACCAGATTTATTTGACATGTATAGTGAGACTATTTTAAGATCCCTAAGTGACACGTCTGGAATAACAATCAGAGGTCAAAATATTAATAGCCAGATATGCTTTTTACACAGTCTGAATTGCTAAGAGTGGAAATGAGTTACAAGAAAAATTAGACATTATAGTGAAGGAAAGCAAAAATAATGTACTCACCCTTCATAGTAAAAAGATAGAAGTAATGGTAGCAACATAGAAAAAGACTTCACCGCAATGGATAATAAAAACAAGTGCAACAATATTAAAACATGTAGTGGAATTTAAATACTCGGGAACAAACTAACCTCAGATGGTAGTTGTGCAACAGAGGTGAGACGCAGAATAGATCATGCAAAAACAGCTTTAAGAAAAATGAGGAAGATAATGTTCAATGAATTTATTACAAAAGAAACGAGAAAAAGAGTTCTTAAATTTTATGTAAAGCCAATCTTAACTTATGGATGTGATTCATGGACAAAAGGACAACAGACAAAAAATCACTGGAAGCTGTACACATGTGGTTTTACGGGAAAATGTTGAGAATGCCAAGGACATCTAAGAAGTATAATGAAAACCTTCTAATAGAGGCCAAAACAAAAAGAGAGCTAATTTCCAATATTAGGAAGGAACAATCATAATTTTTTTGGCCATGTTATGAGAAGGGAACAGCTGGAATATATTGTGACAAATGGAGGAATTGAAAGACGAAGAGATAGAAGGAAACGAAGAGAAAATATACCAGATAGCTTAAGAGAATGGCTTAGCAGATGGTCAAAAACAGAAACGATAAATAAGTGTTAAGATCGAAAGTTGTAGATAGACATGATCACTCACGCCAACAGGCTTGGTATTTGATGATGTTTATGCTATATAGGAAATTGTCGGTGCGGCAAAAAACACTGCAGGCTGGGAAGAACAATGATGGAAGGTATGGTTCATGAAAAATTAGACAGAGGCAGACCAAGAAGAATGTAGCTTCAAATCATAACAAATCTTTAACATGACAACAGAAGTAGGTGACCTAGAAACAGAGATTCTTTCATAGACTCTGCGGTGAATGCGACTAACTTCATATATATATATACGAGTATATATATATATATATATATATATATATATATCATTTGACGTCTTGAAAAACTGTTTAAACCAAGCGGTCATGACTAGACAGTAGTAATATAATAATATATTAGTGTATTTTGCTGGATGATGTTTTACTGAGCAGTTTCTATGGGTATTGTAACTGCCAACACTGGGTAGACATATTCGACCTTAAAACGAGCAAGATGCATTGGTGCTACCAGGTCTCGTTTGTTTTTTTCTGTGACTTTTTGTCTCATGATTTTTACATAATTACTTCCTCAAATATTGATGTGCCGTATTTTACGTTTGTTCCCAATGTGCTCCGATCTGATGCCATGTTTTCCTATTTTCTTTCGCTGATAGTGAAGTAGTACAATGAATTCATGCATTGATCCTTATATCTCAGCACTGGTCTGCCTTTTGATCTCTTTCTATCCCTAAGTTCGCCTTACCATATTTGTCTGGGAGCAGGATTACTTAGCATACTTCTCACATGGCCTAGTAAACTTAGTTTCTGACTACTAAGTTGTTGAGTTATTTGCGGGTCATCATCATTGCAGTGCAACATGTCCATAGGTGCTCAAATCCCTTCCTCAGCAAGTCCCGCAGTGTCCAGCGACTCACGACTCCAGTTCTGTGTTGGTTGATAAGTCTTCTTACACTCCCACTAAGTTTCTCATTTCTGGCTGTGCCAATCTTAGCTCCCATCTCTATCATCCGAAGAAGTGACATGGATCTGTGTTTGTCGAAGTCCTGTGCTCTTCCCACATCTCGGAGGGCATTGATGACGTCCGCCCGATCCATTGGTTGACCGTCATCAACGAGGACTCCTAAGTATCGCCATGATGGATGGGATGGGAGTTGCAAGACTTTAGAGTTGATTACTGTGACCTGCCATTTGATGTTCATTGTCTTGCGAATGGAGTGAACATGAAAGCTCTTTAACCTTTTCTCGTGTCCTGCATAGATAGTCCACGTTTCTGATCCACATACAAATGTACTAAACACACAACTTTGGTAACTTAGAATCCTAGTCCTCGTGGCTATGATATAAGTTTGTTTTCTATGCCTGGAAAAAATAATATGGACAAAGTGTGTGTGTGTGTGTGTGTGTATTAATGTAGGAATGAATATTTGCGTGTATGTGTGTATGTTTGCGTGTATATATGTATGAATGTATAAGAAGACAAATAATTCTCTTCTATATCTTCCCTATATTGTGCCTATACCCAAACATAGGAAAATCTTCGCAATTAAATACAGAGAGCAATGAGATCAGAGATGAAAGACCCTCATGTAGCTGAACGCTGTAGTCAAAGCATCTATAGGACTTCCTCTAAAGCTGCTAGTCTAAAGCTATATCGGCATAGCCGTCACCTTGGACAAAAGAACAAGGGTGGGAGGACAGAACTTGCTGTGTGGGCGACGATATTCATGCATATCATTAGGCCAGGCTTAATGCTTTAGAGAGATTGCAGAGCTGGACTTCACATCATCGACAAAACCCAAAAGCAACAATCACAGTTTATAGAACTATCAGTTCATTTTGTTCAAAGAGGTTGCTACTAATGATGGGAGAAACCTATATGTTGCTACTCAGCATCTGTCTCTCGTCTCAGTCTGTGCAGCTGATGTTCCGCACTCAAATTTATGCCACTCAATCATGATTGTGTACACCATGCAGGAAAGAACAGTGACCACGTTTTTCATACAAGGAGACTGAAATTCGCAGCCTGAGATCTGTCAATGATAGATAAAGAGACAAATAATCAACATTAGAGAGATTATAAATAAACAACACATGAGGGCGATACACATGCCCATAAAGGACTGAGAAGAGATCGTTAAAGGCTAATGCACCTGGATGCAGAAAGTAAAAAAACATTGAACTGAAAGCAAACAATCACAAGTGAAAAAAAGTTTTCCGATTACAGTAAACAAATAAGCAGGAAGAAAAAACAAGATGGATAAGCCCATTATTTCACCAGACTGACATATTCTTTCTTAAATGTAATGAAAAATCACATTCATCATCAAGAGACAAATATAACTTGGATAGTAGCCCATTCGTATATTTAAGAACTTGCATTGATCAGGAAGGAGACGCAAAGAAATTAACGTGGGGGTGGGGGCGGGGGGGGTTTCCTCGTCTCCCTTACTCAAGCTTATACAGATTCTAAGGAAAGTCTCATGTTTAGTAGTAAATGTCGTCAAATATGGATAATTTTTATTAGCTGTCCTTAGTGTTGTCTACAGCTCGAGTGGACATTATATAGATATATAGACGTTTGCATTATATATCTATCTGTCTATTGAAATTTTATCTAAATTTTCTTTCTAGCATCCTCAATCCTTGAAAAGATCTTTTATCAGAACTCGCCATTTATCTCTGTTCTGTGCAAGCATCTCGACCTCATTGAGGGAGCCGATTCTCGCTGCCTTTGCCTCTCTGATCAATGTTCTTCTCAGTGTCTCTCTAGGTCGGCCTCACTTCCTTCTACTTGGTATTTCACACATGACGGCTTACTTTGCTATTCGGTTATTATCTCTTCTCATTAGATGTCCAACGTCTTTTCTTGTTTACTGATGATATTACTGGTTGATTGGCGATTTCTCTAATTTCCTCGTTTGTTTTGAATTCGTTCAAATCTATAGAAAGTATTTTCCTAAGATGTTTATTTTCAAACGCGTTCAACTTTATTTATATGTTTTTTGTTGATTTCCAGCTCTCACGTGCATAAGTACGAGTTGATAGTACGTTTGTTTTTAATAGTCTAAGTTTGTTTTTGTGCTGATGAGTTTTGATTTCCACAACTTTTCAAGGCTTCTGAAAGACATTGCTGCTTTAACCATTCTGATACTAATTTCTTTACTTGTATCCCCTTCGTGATCAATAGGACTTCCAAGACAAAGTGATCAATCTCTTTTCACAGTTTTGTTTTCCATATATATTCTGTCATTTGTTGGAACCAAGGATTTCATGACTATAGTCTTTTCATGATTGATCTCAAGTCCAATTTTGCTGGCTATTAATGATAGTTTATTTGTGTTTTCTTACATCGTAGTTATCTGACTGCTGATGAGGATTATGTCATCAGCAAAGTGGAGGTCCTCCAACTTGTCTCAATGTATCCATTCGATGCACTTGTCAACAGTGCAACACTTCTACAGTATGAAGTTCATGTCAGCTCAAAAAAAAAAAAACAAGGGCGATAATATTCATCCTTGTCTAACCACAGTTTCTATTGGGAAATTTTCGCTCAGTACTTCCACTTTATGAACTGCACATATGTAGCCGGCATATATGTCTATGATTTTTTGATGGTATGCCATATTGCTTCAGAATTTTCCACAAAGAATCTCTATGAATGCTGTCTAAGTTTATATATCTGTGTGTGTGTGTGTGTGTGTGTGTGTGTGTGTGTGTGTGTGTGTGTGTGTGTGTGTGTGTGTGTGTGTGTGTGTGTGTGTGTGTGTGTGTGTGTGTGTGTGTGTGTGTGTGTGTGTGTGTGTGTGTGTGTGTGTGTGTGTGTGTGTGTGTGTGTGTGTGTGTGTGTGTGTGTGTGTGTGTGTGTGTGTGTGTGTGTGTGTGTGTGTGTGTGTGTGTGTGTGTGTGTGTGTGTGTGTGTGTGTGTGTGTGTGTGTGTGTGTGTGTGTGTGTGTGTGTGTGTGTGTGTGTGTGTGTGTGTATCATCATCAACTATGTCTCTCAACAACTTTCGATCTCGACAGTTGTTTATTTTTTCTATTGTTGACCTTCTGCCAAGCCGTTCTCTTAAGCTTTCGGGTATTTTATCTCCTTGCCTCGCTCCTTTTCTTCGACCCTCAATTCTCACAGTTGTCACAATATATTTCCGCTCTTCCCTACTCACTACATGGCCACAAATAATGACTGTTTCTTCCTACTTTTGGTAATCTCTCTCTCTGATTTGATCTCTTTCAGAACGTTTTCATTATTCTTCTCAATTGTCCATGGTATTCTCAAAATTCTTCTGTGAAACTACATTTTTACGGCAAACCTTAGATTATTTATATTATGACCGCCGATTGCTATTTCAGCCATGCCCCTTGTTGTTCTTAAAATAATCTCACTATACACATTAAATAAATCTAGTGACAGTACACAACCTTGCATAACACCCTGTTTTTTGTTGTTGAAACATTCACAATAGATTTCCAGTTCTTGTGGCCGTTGTTTGTTGCCTGTACATGTTCTTTATTTTTCTTAGATCTTTGTTGCAACGTTTATGCCTTCTACAAATTGGATTATTTTTGTGTGCTTTTCTTTGTCAAATGCTTTGGTATTATCTATGGAACATAGGTAAAGAGCTGTTTTTACCTCTATGGCACTTTCTACTAAAGATCCTATGATGTATATGACATTTTTCGTACCTTTACCTCCAACAAAACCCCAATGTTCATCACTAATATCTGAACTGATTTTATTTCGCATTCTTCGAATGATGATTCTTAGTAAAATATCGTTCATGTGACACTCATGTGATGGCTTTTTGTTCTATCATCGTCGCAATCAATCACACCGGATATCTTATATATGTATGTATATATAGTAATACTCAGAATATTTGTTTAACTGTTTAGTGTTTATTTGGCATGAGATAATTATAAATAGAGTGATGCTGAATTAAACTGGACATGTTTATAATTAAAATAAAACACCGATTTGCTTTCCAACTGCCTACCTGTCAGTGACTAATATCATTTTTCCTTTTCTATAATTTCCAGATAAACTATGAGCAATATCACTACACCTTTGCCCCGGCTTTACAAAAGATATGGCTCCTATGCGGCTGTGTTACAGGAGTTCGCTCCAGTTGCTTTTTTTGCCGACCGCAACATACCCCCATTCTGGTGCGTCATTGGCTCTTTCGGGAACCCCATTTCAGCTTATATTTGGCTGAGCCATGCCATTCGTGAAGGGAACTCATCCGCCATTTATTTAGGAGCCCTGATCATCAGTGACATGATTTTTTTAATTATTTACTTTATGTCCTACCTGAATTATTCCTGGGGTCAAGAATTCTACGTCAGTCCAATCACATGTGAGATTTTTAACTTTACGTTCCAGGTTCCACGGTACATGTCCTATTTCCTTGTTTTTCATTTGGCGTTTGAACGCTATATCGCTGTGTGCCACCCGTTCCTGAAATACAAGTTATTTAGTCTTAAGCGAACTATAAATATTATACTGTTTTTTATTATTTTCAGCATTGCGCTATCCTCTCCTCAAATTTACATAATTGCATACGATCCTGAGATAAATAAATGTGTGTATCGTATCAGCACTTTTAAAAAGATTTTTTCAATTATTTCAGAAGGCATATTTGTTTTTGGCATTTCTGTTTTAGTTCTTATGTTAAACTCCCTTGTTTTGTATAGAATCCACACCATTTCCAAGAATGAAACCTCACTAGAAAAAGGAAGTAAAAAAATTAACCAAACAATTTCGACAGCCAATCTTTTAGGGGTGTCTTTTTATTTTCTAATCGTACAGTTAACTTTGTCCATAGTCAGTACGTTAGAAAATTGGTATCCAGCAGGTGATGACACTTTGTCCGATGTGGAAATTCGAAGAGATAAAAAATGGTCGACTTATTTCACTTATATTCAGATTAGAACACCAATCGAAGCTCTCTGCATGTCTTACTACGCTAGTCATATTTTTATTTTCTGTTTGACATCGAAATATTTCCGTTTAGTACTTGTGTATTTGTTTACAGGTAAAGGTAAGATGCCCTACAGAGATAGTCTGATAACAGAGACACGAAGTTCTAGTATAAAGATGACGATGTCAACTAGTAGCAGACTCAAGTTGGAAAATGAAAAAGAGGAATGTATAGTTTTAGAGAAAAGAAAGCAAGAACGAAACACGATGCTGTCAACAATTGATGCTGTCAACAATTGTACATAGCCACTTACTCTACTGAAGTGTGAATACATCCCAGATTGTCGAATCCAGTATTTTTTTATATTAAGTTATGCCATAACTTTTTATTCTAACTCATATAACAAAATGACAAGATCAAACTATCAACTTAATTAAGTCATGACATATCTATATGTGTCGGATGCATACTATCATTATAAAATGATATTATTTTGTTTTATTTCATAGTTATCAAAAGTAAAATTTAAACCAGGAAGTAAGTGAGCTATAAAGTTCAGCCAATGTGAAAGTCCTAGAGGTTTAAGTAAAACGGACGATTACAGCTGAAAAGAGCTCAACTTATTGTGTTAATGCTGTCATTTCGAGTTTCAAGTGAGCCGTAACTAATTTTTCAAATAATTAATAATAATAAAAAATGTCCAAGAAAAAGTAAAATGATAGTTTGTACAACTACGTATTCAAATGTTTATCTTTATATAAAGGTGCACGTTGCTAAGAGTTTTAGTCGATAGTAGGACGGTGATATCCATCAACATATAACCACTAATCAAACTAGTATTGTGTGGTTTACAAATCGTCTTTCACTTCATGAGAAGCGTTTCCATTTTGACATCTCCCACCTCGAAATGACATTTCTGAAGTCATTTCATAGTGGCAGTTACAATGTTAATTTCTTAGTGATTCATTCGACCAGTGTCCATGAAGGCATTTAGAATTTAGATTGTGGCCTATTGATATTCAAACAGCCAAACTGGCAAACATGTCAGAACGTTTATTACTTCTTTTTCATACACATTCTAGCATACAAATGAAGCAGAATTTTGTTAGACTATTCCACAAAGACTCTATAACCACTTCCGTCGAGTCCAGCCAGTTGATATCTTCCTGAGCATAGTGATGGAGCCACTGAGGAAACACATAGAACATATCCGTTGAGTCACTGAGGATACAGACAGAGTATACTGGTTGGGTCACTGAGGAAACACAGATCATACTCGTTGTGTCACTAAGGAAACACACAGCGCATACTGGTTGAGTCAATGAAGAAACACACAGATCATACTCGTTGTGTCACTGATGAAACACACAGCGCATACTGGTTGAGTCAATGAAGAAACACACAGATCATACTCGTTGAATCACTGAAGAAACACACAGAGCATTCTGGTTGAGTCACTGAAGAAACACACATGCGTATAAGTCTGTGTTTCAAGTTATGTCATTGCATAGTCAAACTACTAGGTGTCAATGCGAAAACACGACATTATTTACTCCCAGTTCTACTTCCAGAATCGCTAAAGCACACGTTGTAACGCAACAATACGGACAATTGAGGACAATCACTAACAATTGCGGACTATGCAAGACAAGCGTTGAATGGTTGTATCATTTTTACTTTGTTTTTGTTTTGTTTTCTTTCTTCCACAGATTTATTTTTTAAGCAACTTCACGGGAAGTAGGATGTTGAAAAGACAATTTTTGTGTAAATTTCTCAGACAACTTCACCAAGAACATTCTGAATAATTTGTTTTTTTTATAATCTGGCAACATTGTACCATTGTTGTAAAAATATTTGGAAGAAAAGTAAATCAAAGCAAATATACTGAGTGCTGGTGTTGTGCATTCTTATTAAACTTTATAACAAAATTATTTGTTTTCACAGGACATTTTTTCTCTGTGACTTGAACTTTAAAACACCAGAAGAGCATCAATTCATCTACTTTCATTTTTATTATGCTCTCGGACACAAGAGAATGAGCTGTAAAATAATAGCCCGTTCATTTCTGTCCCAGAATTAAACTTTGACACCTTAGTTTCAGTTTTTCGCCACGTTGTCACATTCTCTTTAAAGTCACGTTCTTGTCAAATGAACATAATTAAGGGTGAAACTAGACATCAAGTTCTCTTGACTTCAGGTTCCCTAGACTTCAAGTTCCTTAGACGTATTTTGAAATGTGAATGCACAAAATAGCGCTAATACTTACATAAAGGTGAGGAAGAAGAAAATATTGTTTTAAAAATAGGACAAACAGCTTTTATTGTAAAGTTTAATATTGAGTGATAATCGCCGTTGCGCAGATTTATGTCAAGTTAAATTAAGATCATCATCACAGCACTCCGGCACTCTACAAAAAGTAACATGTAGCTAAGAAATAAAGCCAGGAGTCAAGCTTATTAGGTAAGCGTGCCCTTAAAATAGGATAGGAGAAGGATGACAGGGAGTGTTAAAGTCAAGCGAGAAATTGTGATTCCTTAGCATAAACTGTGAATGGCTGAGAGGGATGTTAAACCGCTGGCTTTGTAAATATTGTTGTATTCTGAAAATGTGAACGTTGCAAATAAAGTTGTTGTTCCTTTATAAGAGAGACTTCCTGGTGCAGTAATTACCCAGTTCCATCAAGTCTGGTCAATACGCTGTGGTGATAGACGTAGTGGAGGTTGTCGCGGGGAAGAGGGTCAGCAAGTTAAGACGTAAGACTCTCCAGTTCAAAGTTGTTCAGTTACAAACGCGAAGTACGATCAAGTGTACGCTTGGGTACATTTCAGAGACAGTATAAGACGCTGTTTACCATACAAGGCTTACCACCTGAGAGGCGTGCAAGCGAGACAAGTTTCCAGTTCACAAGTTACAGTCTTCCAAGAGCGGGTGTGGAAGACAAGTTCTACATTCTTCCAGTCCTACAGCTTTGGGTGTGCAGACGCCTTCCAGTTACATTTCACTGCAGTACGAGTGGGGAAGTTTACATTACTTACTATACACTATATACAGGAATATAGTACGAGACCCCGTTACACTATTCTACAAGGTTTGTGTACAGTTAGGTTTTCCTACAATGCAGCTGCACTGCTAGTTCTGTGTGCCTCCGACCGTAGTCCAATAATAGTGATAACATTTATAAATGAGCAAAAACGAAAAGGGATTACTAAAAATTTGCTTTATTCTGCAAAATTTACTTCGCGGAGAGCGAGGATTTACAATGTACAACTTTTCCTCCTTCACACGATATCTGGTTACCTAAACAGTTCAGAGAAGTACGCATTTATTTTCCATTTGACGTAGAGTGTATTGTGACTTTATATGTTGTTCACTATGTGACAAGGGAGCCGCGATAGCTCAGTGGTTAGTGAACAGGACTACAAATAACAAGAGGTAAGGTTCGATTGCAAACGACGGATTCCGGTTCACCCTGCCTTTAATGGGTACCGGATTTTTTCTGGGAAAGTAAAGCGGCACGGGCGTTATACTGACCACAATATCTAAAAAAATCATGTGCCGAAGGTCTGTAAAATTTATGGTCACTAACACCATATTTCCTATACGTCATTTGGCGTGACGGAGGTACTTTACTCTTTACTTCTATGAGACATAGTGGCTGCAGCGAACAAAAACAAGCAAACAACCACTAATTAAAAGTACCTATTAACCTATCAAATTATGTTAACAGAACGATAAGCGACGCTCAAGAGGAATAAACATTAAGACAACTTTAACTCTAAAGACATCAATATTTGTACCATGCATTGGAAGGTCAAGAAATCATTAAGTGTAAACTAAGGCTTCTGGTTGAAAGGGTCAAGTCAACGAGATGCAAATAAATGCATACAATTGCGAAGCTGCAGTAAAGCTGAATGTAAAGGAGAAGTGGAAAAAAATACAATAAATGGTATGGTTAAAGCTGTACGTAATTGATAGACGACACAAATTGGAACGACGTTTCGGCGCAATAGGCCTTCAGCAGGAACAAAGCTTTAACCATACCATTTTTTAATTTTTTTTTTCACCTCTCCTGGTTGAATATTTCGCATACTTGCTGGCAATGGATACTTTTCCCGCAGTGTTTATGGTTTACTTTACTGTCAGTTCATGTAATTGTTTACTGATACGATAGTAAGAAAAAAAAACTACAGAAAATTGACTTCTATATTCTATTATAAAAGAAGAAAACTAATCTACTGCACTATAAAACACCATAATGAGCGAACAGTAATGGAGAGTTAGAGTTCTTGAAAAGTAGAAAATATATCAATCCAGATAACTATAGTAGCTAGACGTCAATGAGATCTTATCGGCTGCTCTCACTAAAATAGGCAATATAACGAGAGTACAGAGAGTACATTTCAGACCGCCATTGTAATGTTCAAATCCTACCCTCTACAAGCTACTTGACAATTATGAATGTTTGCAGTAATCAGAACTATTTACAATTATTGTCTTGTTGGCGTGCACGAGAGAACACAAGTGGCATGGCGTGAACCATAAGGGATGACAAGTCGTTGCCCTGTAGGTCAGAGTTCTTGTAAAAGGATATCAGAGGATCCTTACACAGCTCGATAGAGGTAAGCGGTTAATAACTATTGTTTTCTTTTCCCTTTTCTACAATAAAGTATCAAGTTGATTCTAAAAAAATGATGCCACAAACGATGTAAACATGATAACTATCTCGACTGATAGGCATGGTCCCTACAACTTGAAGCGGACCACCCAGCCAGTGTCTTTGACTGGTGCTTCTAACTGCCGCTCAACTTAAAGGTTGCATGAATCTTTACAGGATTTTGAATAAAATAAGTCAGCTTAAACGGTGACGCAATAGTAAAAAGCATATTTAATTTATAACATTTAGCAACAACTTAAAATTCAAGAAAGGTTTCTGACAAAACACAACTAAAACAATGAAAATAAAATATGTTGGTAATTTAAAATAGTGGAATAAGACAGATAATTATAGAGGGTATAGTCTCAGGTAAAACGAGAGAGAGGAAGACCTAGAAGAAAGTGGATAAAAGGTAACATAGACGACTTGGACTGATTTCTGCAGATGCTGGTTAGCTCGTGCAGGGCAGAGAAAACTTCAGAGAAGCTGTCATGGGAGCCAAGTTCAACCGGCGACAACCTAGGTGATGATGAGGACTTAAAAAAAAAAGACCTACAAATTACATAATTTATCCTTACAAATATGCCATTGTATTCTTTCTTTCTTGAATCGAAGCACATTTTCCAACAACGTGCTTACCTAAACCAAATGTTAAATGCCGAAAAATTGCTAGATGTCGCATCATGATTAATAGCAAGGGAAGCACCCAGAGTGCATCAAGAGATCTAAACTGCGTCATGACATCGCATTTTACACACCAGATATAACCCACGTCATCCTAATGGAGCTCACAGTGGGAGTCATGACCTAGGCGGGCCCACCAACCCTAAAGTATCAAGAACCTAAAGGACCGCAAAACTTGCTTGACGAGGTCCTTTTGATGATTAGATTGTCTCTGCTGTGAAGCTCTGTATTAAGAGATTATTACAGGTGTTCTTCTTTGCGCAGTCTTCATTGTCTGATTTCTGATGTTGAAATTGAACCAAAAAAACAGAGCACCGGATAATGAAATAATCCGTTCAATTGCGAGACAAATATTGACACGTACTCTTGTAATTTGTAATTTTTTACTCTTGCGAGACAAGTATTGACACGTACTCTTGTAATTTGTAATTTTTTACTCTTGCGAGACAAGTATTGACACGTACTCTTGTAATTTGTAATTTTTTACTCTTGCGAGACAAGTATTGGCACGTACTCTTGTAATTTGTAATTTTTTACTCTTGCGAGACAAGTATTGGCACGTACTCTTGTAATTTGTAATTTTTTACTCTTGCGAGACAAGTATTGGCACGTATTATAGTAATTTTTTACTCATCAATTACGGTCAGAAGTTTATTGGGGCTTCTTTCAGTGAGGCACCTGTTTTGTGAAAAATTTAAATTTTCAGCATTGTGTGCAGTAAATATTCTGCCACATCTTTCTCCTATATGATTACACTTTTTGTTTCTTTTGCAGTAAGGTGACCATAGTTTAAGTTCTGGATGTTTAAAGTGAATGAGAATAATTCTGGTCTCTGCTGCTTCAAGTGGCGTGTGCTGAATTCAAAATGTGGAATATCATTCTCGAGAACCGCTAATCACGTGAAGGTGGAAAGGGTCACCGTTGAATGTTCGAGATTTTTAGAGCTATATTGTGACGTCACGTTAACTTGTTCTATAGAATAAATCTTAAATAAGTATGAAATTGTATAATTAGTACAAAATAAATCAATAGATAGATAGATGGATAGCTTATTTTTTTCGATGGTTAGTGGTGTAGGTCAACCATCCAGGGTAGCTGGCATTTTTTTTTATACTCTGGAGGAGCGAATTTTTAGTGGTAATGCCATGAAAGAAATAATGGAATAATGGGTTGGAAAACGAATGAAACTCCCTTTATTACTAACACAGGGCCATAATTTTATAACAGATGCAGTGCGAATGTGTTACAAAGAAAACAAATACCCCATTCCGACAACAATGTTAGCTCTACAAAACGTGACAGAAACACACATCTACGAGTGTGCAAGGTCTTCGTTTGTTCAAGGCAAGTGTTACAAGAATAACATTTACTTTGTTAGTAGAACCTAAATAAAACAGGTGATACCGGAGACACCCGAGTGATTATAGAGAAATATAGCACGGCATATAATTTCAGACCTTGAATTGTATCTTCTGCTTTGCTTTGGCACCCTAGCTATCCAGCGAACAAGTCGCAGGTCAAAACCTGTCTCACAGAGCAAATTTACAAGCTTTTGATAGTTCATCCGGTATTAGTTTCTTGATATTGAGACAACCAGCGCCAACTAACACCTTTTCTTTTTAAGACTTGTCTACGTCATATCTAATGATGGGAACATAAGTCGTAATGTACCCATCATGTATACAGTCGCATAATTTGTTTGGTAACTCTTCTCAGGCCGGACTACTTCTAAGACCCAGGGATAGCCAGACTTTCCTTAGGTCCCCATGCCCGTTGCATAGCTGGGCTAACACAAACACCTTCGATCGATTATAGCTGAAAGGGGTGCAATCCTTGATTTTATTAGCGCTCCCGTGTGGTTACCTACAACACAGGGTAAATTAGCGCTATTGCTATCATTGTAGGTTAAGCGATCTCAGCGAATGTCCAGTACAGCGTGAGCCAACCGAACTTATGGCAAGATCAATCTTTGTGTCTGAAACTGCTGCCCTTAAGGTAAGTCATGCCATATTCTCACAGTTCACTACAACCAGGTCTGTGCCTCTAATGGAATAATGTAAGGATTTACCTTGGATGTTGTCACTGGTGTTTCTCCAGTTCACACTTCGTGCCTTAAAGTCACCACACAGCAGTTTTGGCATTATAGTTCCTCCAAGGCGTGTAAAAAATCTCAGCCCTCGGTGGCAGTTTCATGAACTCGGCCCTTGATAATGTTCCACTTTTTTCATCCACGATGACTTGTGGAAAGGGAAACATTGTTTGTCATCATTATCATGTGCCATACCGGTTGGCGTAGGCGATCATATCCTTCCAGATTATTCTATTTACAGTGCATCATATCAGTTCTATTGTTGACAGTTTTCCATTCCATAGTTTCTAAGTTCATAGAATTCGTGATTCCATCAAAGATAAGGCGTGGTTTGAGTTGATATTGTTCATGAAGAGATGCTGTAAGATTCTAGAAATATTTAACAGATGTAGGACTAGAGCTGGCTCTCTTTGTTCTGCACTCATTACATTAACTTTTGTTTGACATAATTTCTGCGCAGCCAGTCTACTTTAAATTCATGATTCGTTCTGCCACCTCTGTTCTTTTACCCACGATCACTACTATGGCTGCGCTTCCTGTCGACAATGGGTGTCTTGTCCTTTAATGATAGAGACGCTGTCGATCTCCTTGCTGCCGTTAACGGCTATATAGGGGTCTATTTCGATTTCAGTCACTTCAAATGGTGCACGAAAAGCAACCAAACGGAGAGAACAATCCAAGACTTCGGGGATAAATTCGGCGATGTCAGCCAGTGTTTTCTGAAAACGCAGTGAATGTAGCTCGTTTTTAGTAATATATCGAATGCCTATACAATTTTAATAGAACAGCAATCTAATGCATTATTACAATGGGCATTAGTATGTGTTTAATTGCATAAATGTGCAATTGTAATGAACGTAATTTTATTCAATTTCTCTATTACTTTCAGATAAACTATGAACAATAACACTACAATCACGCTCATGCTTAATAATGTCAATAATATAATGATATGTACTTTGTTATGTTCTGTTTGTTTCTTCCAACAATATTTTTTCTTTAACAATATTTGCATATGCACACAGGTCAATATGATTCAGTTAAAAATACAGTAAAGCGTGTTTTTGTGGACGGGGAGTTGATGGAGGAAACCAATGCCACGGACATTTCTAATTAGAATTTTTTTTAAAGGAACTTAACCAGGACCTTTGAACTAAACTAAATTTGAAATAATGTTGTATATAAATATATAATAAAAATGGTAACTATTTCATCAAAGGTTGAAACAATAGTTGCAAGATAAAGAAAAGACATCAAGTTTATCCCCGTAGATTCTTTAAAAAAAAGTAAAACGTTGCGATGTTCAAAGACGTGACACTTTTAAATAATTTTTTTTTACAGATTATATTTTATCTACTTTATTTTATCTTCTTTACTATGAACAATATTTTTAGTAGTTGTATTGACATTTGTTTTCTTGTGTTAAAAGTATTTGTAATCAGTTTTGTTAACAGTTAAATAAAGTATTAAGTGGCTGCCGTAAACATTATTAAACATATTAATAATAAATTCTTTCTCCGAGACTTTATTATAAATTAATTTTAAAATATATTTTTTCGCACACATTTATGTTCTCTTATTGTTGATCTTATTCAAATCCTATATAGGCAATGAGCATTGTGTCATTGTTCTCGTTACTGTACTTTGTTATTGACAATATTCTGATGCAGGCACAGACCTTCTGGGCATGGTCATAGAATCCACAAGAAAGTTGTTGTACAAGAAAGGATACACGTTAGTCGTGGTGGAGACAACCTGTGAGAAAATGAAAAAAATATAACATCCCAGTAATGGAGAAAGACTTACATGTGGATTCCTTACCACCATTAACTTGTTGATTTTGTCTCGAATTATTCATGGCTTGTATCGAACTAAAAATGATAACTTTTGTTTCGGTGTTATTGAAACCTTAACTATTTGAAGCGGAAAAGTAAACTAGGAAAATGCATTCGGCAGAGTACAATGATGACGAATATGACAGACACTAAAGCACAATTTAATAAATAACCATGCTATTAATATTTGTGAAAGCCTTTACGAAATTAACCAATGGAAATTAGGAACAAATGTTTTAGCATCAAATCAGGAGTATGACAAAGAACAGTGTTTCATCACACACAGAGACCACTCATATCATATCATATAAGTAACACAAATAAATATAATAATCTTATAAAGCTCTTCTTGTAGATGACCAAACACTGATATAAAGAACAGTAAGCGAATTAAAACAAGATCGCTTCACCTCTTCCTGTCATTCGGACCCCACAAATCTATTACCTCACATAGTCACCCTTATTCTGACTAATATGATGGCTGTGGCTGCTTCTCTTTGGTGAGGCATTTAATGTTTTCTGGTATTGGTGATGTTGCTACACACCGTTTCATGTTTGCGTTGATCAATCCGGAGTAGTCAACTCTTTGCGATGGTGAGGTTAGAAATGAACGTCACACAGCAGTAGGTTATTCCGAACACTGAATGAATGTACATGTATCAATACATGTTTTCTCAAAGCAAGAAATGAATCATTACTTACGTAACGTTTATAGAATTCAAGCAGTGGAGGTTCTTGTGCATAGATTTCAGCTCACATTCACTACGCATGTGAATGATTTCGAGTTGTATGTTATCAGGCACATCAGCTGGTTCCACATTGAACTGTGTTGCAAATATGTTCAGTTCCATTATTTATTTCTTCCGTCCTTTTATTTGTCATTAAATGCCTCAAATAGATTCGTAAATCCACCAGCATATTCAAAAGTCAAAGAACGTTTTTTTCTCATTCCAGAGTTAGGAAATGCACCGTATAATTCCTTGCCAATTGTACTTCCCACAGCTTTAATCTAATTGAAAATGATTTCACGTTTACGAAGGGATCAGTGAGCTGAGAAGCTGCTAGGAGCTCTACATCTGGTTCAGCTCTTAGATGTACTTGGCAAAGTCCACCATAAACGCTAAATCTCACAACTTGGTATCACAGAATTCCATGACAGGTTTTCCCTTCGCCTCCATGAGCTGCTTGACTTGATCCCCCAGTTCGTAAATCCTCACAATCATGTTCCTGCGACTCAGCTACAGCACTTTATAGCGATGAACAATATCACTGTATGCATAGTCACGATCATTGAGTAGCTCCTTAAGCTTGTAGCTATTAATCCCCAAGATTTGACAAAATCTATGCCTGACACCATAATTGACATCACATTGTTGAGACACAATGAGGCTCTCTTTGTGTATAATGTAAAGCATTAAATAACTTGGATCAAGACATACAACTCAGTTCCTTCTTGACAAAGGCAATTAACCCTTTTTTCGAGCCAACCGTGGATGGAGCTCCATCTTTAGTAAGGCTACCTAACTTTTCAAATGATAGCTCAATTTGTTTCATTGATAAAACACGTCTCTCAAGCAAATGTTAATCTCTGGCGGTGCTTTGCTTCCAGTGACAGTAATTCATCTCGAATGTTTAACTCTGCAGTTATCCAACGAACGAAAACGGGCAGCTGGGCAGTATCTGTTATGGAGACAAATACTAATAAATGAATATTATTATGGAGGGAAACTTCTATCGAGACGATAGATCAGCGAATCATTTTCGTAGAAGAGGTATGTTTACAGCACTCACAAATAATCAACAACAGAAAAAAAAGAAAAATATAAGGATCGAATCCGTACTCCTTGGCTAAACTATTCAGCTACTGTAGCACGGGTGAGAAAAAAGGCAAGGGAGCAGTTTGGAGTTAGACCCATGCTGGTGTAAACCTTGCTGCAGGGGTAGGTTAAAATTCTAACTAAAGAGCAGTAGAGTTAACCTTACACAAACCGACAATCATTATTGTTTTCATTTCTCCCCTGGTACAGTCAAAATATTAATAGTTTAATTTTGTTTTATTTAGTCAGAAGATTCATTTACACTGGACATCATACCAGTCCCGTCTTATCCCTCCCCCCTATTTTTTTAGACTTGCTTCATTGTGCCATGTTTTATTACACACTTTGTTCGAAGACCTAAGATATGCTGATGATACCTTACTACTAGCAGAAAGTCCTAAAGATTTACAACAATTACTTAAAGAAATAAACATGACAAGCAAAAAATATGGACTAGATATGAATATCAAAAAGACTAAAACTATGATCATGAACAAAGAAACTAAAGAAATGGATATCAAAATTGAAGGAATAGACCTGGAGACAGTTCAGAACTAGTTACCTCCTAGTTTGTCCCTAGCAGCCGTGTGCACAGGTCCCTCGCCGCAAAGGCAGATAACTCCAACTTCGGAGGCTCATATTTTTTCCGTCGATGAGTAATTGATGTTTCAAGCCGGGACTCGCTTCTGTGGCCAGGGGTGGTTGCCGCAGAGAAAAAACATAAATAAAAATCCCAACCATCCGGAATTTGAACCCACAACCTCTCTGTCTCGAGCCCGGCGTCTTGCCTTGAGACCAACCATTCCCCCACATTTTTATTTGAAATAGTTCGTACATTACAGAGTGACGTAGTACGCTTCAGGATGTGACGTAAGGACGGTTGCAATTCAAAACAAAAATGCTGAATGCTCCATTGTCTTTGAACGCTGTTATCTGAAACAGAAAGAACTGAACAAAAAGAAGGAATGGTAATACAACAACCTTAAATGTAAGATATGAAAATGTTAAACCTGTAATGAAATATACGCAATCTTACTTGATCCTGTATCTTTAAAAATGTAACCATTGCTTTCACAATTTACGTACTGAAGAAAACAAGTAACAAAAACAAAGACTCGGTGACCGCCGTACAGTCGACAGGACGCTGGTCCTTTTACAAACATGCAGGCGTACAATCCACTCACAAATGGTAGTTAAAGTCAGCCATATCGGCATATCACTAAAGTATAGATTAATAAAGTATCTATCTATTGACCTTTCGAGCCGTAACCGGCCCATAGGGCGTAGACCAAGATACACCTTCTCCTATATGAATTTTTTGTTCTAGCAGTTTTCTTTTAAAGATATTTTATCAAATCTCGCCATCTGTCTCTGTTCTGTGCAAGCAGCTCTATCTCATTGATGGAGCCGATTCCTGCTGCTCTTGCCTCTCTCATCAATGTTCTTCTCAGTGTCTCCCTGGGTCTTCCTCTTTTTCTTTTACCTGTTGTTTCCCATATGAGGGCTTGCTTTGCTATTCGGTTATTATCTCTTCTCATCACATGTCCAACGTATGACCATCGTCTTTTCTTTATTACTGAAGATATAAGAGGTTGATTGGCGATTTCTCTAATTTCCTCGTTTGTTTTGAATTCGTTCCATGCTATACCAAGTAATAAAGTATAAAGAGGTAAAATAAACAATCATACAATTGGTCATACAGTGAATATACTGCATATATTATATACATAGCTATAGGTGTGGTGACTTTGGAAAGTAAATGTAATTTTAAATATCGTGGGTTAAATGAAGGAAGGGGGTGTTCCTCTCTGTTGTTCCTAAGGGTCGTGGGTGTAAATCGTGTTTTAGGTTGTCTGTTGTTGATCTAGTAACGTCATCTTCATCATGTGCCATACCGGTTAAGGTGTTATGTTCCTTCGGGGCTGATGTAAATGTGTTGTGTGCTGACGTCATGTGTTATTAAATTGACGAAAGCATGTTCCTTGGTGTTATCTTTTCTTGGGTTAAATTATGTAAATGCAGACACTTCCTCGATGTTACTCTCTCTTCTCATGGGGATGTGACCGGTGGGTTGTCTGCCGTTGACCTAGTAACTATATTCTTAATGTTGCCCTCCCCTCATCATCATCATCATGTGCCATACCGGTTGAGGTGTTGTAAGGTGGTAACGGGTGGCTGACTTTTCCAAATTTAGTACTTTAAATAATATGTTGGTTGTCATGTGTTTTCTTTAATATCGAAAGGACAGTAACTGCGGCCAAGCAGCGCCGTATATGGCTGGCTATGAACTGTCCGGAACATACAACGTGGACACTATCAGATGATCACGAGACCTGGCATGTTTTGTTATTGGTGAGCTTGGTTTAAGGGAGATTTGTGCCTTGTGATGACCTGGCGACGTGTTTTTATCGGTGGTTTGTTTTTCCACAATATAGGTGACACATATTTTAAGCGCCTGGAAAAAAGCAACATTTATGGAGAATATTAATGCCGTTAAAAAAAACATAACGAATGAAACATAAAACTAATCACCAAAACAAGATATAATGCGGAGACGGCGCTCAAGGGTAATGATAATGATAATGACCAAAGCAAAGTAGTTACAACTAAAAGAAATCCCACTGGAACATTTGATATGGTCACTTAGATTGATCACGAGTACAAAGTCACTAGTGAGAGCATGACGTGGACAGTACTGCGACCAAGCGCGTACTTGATTGGCTATGAAAGCTTGACCGGTTCATCCCGGGTCTCGTGATCATCTGATAGTGTCCACGTCGTATGTTCCGGTCAGTTTGGTCGCCGTATCATATACGCTCTGCTTGACCGCAGTCACTGTCTCGTGATCAGCTGGTAGTGTCCATGTTGTATGTTACGGTCAGTTCAAAGTCAGTCTCATAAAAAAAAAACATGACAGCTACATATTATTTAAAGTACTAAATTTGGAAAAGTCAGCTCACCGCTCACGTTACCACCTTACAACACCTCAACCGGTATGGAAGATGATTGATGAGGGGAGGGCAAAAATAGGATAAAGTTACAAGGTCAACGACAGACAACTTACCGGTCACATCCCCATGAGGAGAGAGAGTAACACCAAGGAAGTGTCAGCATTTACATAATTCAACCCATGATAAGATAACACCGAGGAACATGCTTTCGTCAATTTAATAACACATGACGTCAGCATACAACATATTTACATCAGCCCCGAATGAATACAACACCTCAACCGGTATGGAACATGATGATGAAGACGTTACCATAATAACGACAGACAACTTAAAACACGATTTATACCCACGACGCTCCGAAACAAGAGAGAGGAACACCCATTTGCTCCATTTAACCCACGATATTTAAAGTTACATTTGCTTTCCAAAGTCACCACACCACCTGTCAATAACATCGAGGAAGTGTCAGTTACGTAAATCAGCCCTTGATGAGATAACACCCAGGAACACGCTTTTTTTAAACTGCTAGATTTCCAAAGTCATTTACATACCGAGCACCTGAGTACACGACAATATGACACATGATGATGCAACAACCAGGCAGAACACACCTTACAACAAGGTGATAACGATCTGCCGGCCGGGGTAACCCGCCGGGTAAAAAAATGTGGGTTTTTGTGTGTTGAACCCACTAAAACACCATTGCTACCACATAATACACTATTGTCATGACATGGAAAATATTCAACAACAGAACTGATAAGATGCACTGTAGATAGAAAATTGTTGAAGGTCATGACCGCATACGCCAACCTGTATGGCCCATAATGATGATGATTGATTTACAGTTAATTACATTGTTGCCTGATATCAGAAATGATAATAATCTAATCCATACACAGCCACACACGTACATACAAAACTCGTAGTGTGTCTCGACAAAAGTCGATGTTCTGGGCAACATTTCAATTTCAGTAAATTTATTAATGTCTTCTATCTATGTCAGTGTTACACTTATACTTATCAGTGTTCGACTTGTCCTTGTCAGTTTTCGACTTGTCATTGTCAGTGTTCAACTTGTCTTGTCAGTAATCCACTTGTCCTTGTCAGTGTTCGAGTCGTCCTTGTCAGTGTTCAACTTTTCTTTGTCAGTGTTCAACTTGTCCTTGTCAGTTTCCGATTTGTCATTGTCATTGTCGGACGTGTCCTTGTCAGTGTTCAACTTGTCCTTGCCAGTGTTCGAGTCGTCTTTGTCAGTGTTCAACTTGTCCTTGTAATTTTCAACTTGTCCTTGTCAGTGTCCGACTTGTCCTTGTCAGTGTTCAACTTGTCCTTGTCAGTGTTCAACTTGTCCTTGTAAGTGTTCAACTTATCCTTGTCAGTGTCCGACTTGTCCTTGTCAGTGTTCAACTTGTCCTTGTAAGTGTTCCATTTGTCCTTGTCAGTTTCCGACTTGTCCTTGTCAGTGTTCAACTTGTCCCTATCAGTGTCCGACTTATCCTTGTCAGTTTTCAACTTGTCCTTGACAGTGTCCGACTTATCCTTGTCAGTGTTCCACTTGTCCTTGTAAGTGTTCCATTTGTCCTTGTCAGCTTCCGACTTGTCCTTGTCAGTGTCCGATGTCTCCTTGTCCGTGTTCAACTTGTTCTTGTCAGTGTTCAACTTGTCCTTGTCAGTGTCTGATGTGTCCTTGTCCGTGTTCAACTTGTCCTTGACAGTGTCCGACTTATCATTGTCAGTGTCCGACTTGTCCTTGTCAGTGCTCAACTTGTCCTTGTCAGTGTTCAACTTGTCCTTGTCAGTGTCCGATGTGTCCTTGTCCGTGTTCAACTTGTCCTTGTCAGTGTTCAACTTGTCCTTGTCAGTGTTCAACTTGTCCTTGTCAGTGCTCAACTTGTCCTTGTCAGTGTTCAACTTGTCCTGGTCAGTGTTCAACTTGTCCTGGTCAGTGTTCCACATGTCCGTGTCAGTGTTCAACTTGTCCTTGTATGTGTTCTACTTGTCCTTGTCAGTATTCTACTTATTCTCTTCTGCGGTCGCCTCTTTTACTATTTTTTTCTCTCATTCTTCTTCCATCTGATGTTTGCTTCCTAATTCTATTTATATTCACACCAAAGCCAACATATGACCATTTTCTCTTCTTGGACGCTGTAGACGATTCTTTTACTTCTGCACTAATCTTGAATTCATTTCAATCTGTAGAGTGTATTTTCTTTATACATTAGTTTGTTAATGCATCTAGATCATTCTTCATTCCTTATTTTTAAAATCAGGATTCACATTCACAGTCTACATTTTCTTACCTTTCATAAAGTGATTGCTGCCTTCGCCGTTCTGGTTTTGATATCACTTTATGTCTCCATTTTTATCTATGAAACCCTCCTTAGTTGTGATCTATCTTTTCTACACATTTTCCCATTGGGTATACGTTTTATTTTTGACTAATTGTATTTACCATTACTCTTGTTTTTTTCTTGGCTGATTAAAAATGTGAAATTTTCAACCATTGAATACACATCTGATTTTGCTCTTATTGTGTTATTGCCACTAATAAGAAGTGTTTCGTCAAATAAAATTACGGTCTTTTAAATAAGTCCCTTCTATCTATCCAATGTATATTGCTTCTGCAGCATTTCTGTATTATATATTAGTCACTAACAAGGAACAAACGGAAAAAAAATACCTTATTCTTTTATCCCTATATTAATCTAGAACTATTCCCTTCAATCTTCTCCACACGAACTTCCCAGAAGTGATCTTTATACAAACCTTTGATGATTTTTAAAAAAATGGATTTACCATTACCACGGAATATCCTTTATCGTGTCTCTGTATAAACTAAGGACAAGGGCATTCATCTGGTTAGAGTCCCAAGACTGCACCCACGCCTATATACTAAGTGATTCGATGAGCATGATACAAAACAGTGGGCCGACCTCTGTAGGCAACAAATGGATAGTCATCGCAGAAAAGAAAAAAAACGTAGGGCCATCTTTATCTAACTCCCTGGACATGTGGGAGAACGGGAAAATGAAAAAGCGGACAAGAAGGTTATCTTAGTTGTCGTTGAAGACGGTCAACCAAAGGATCAGGCGGACATCACCAATGCCTTCGAGATGTGGGAAGGGCATGTGACTTCGACAAACATGAGTTCACGTCTCTCCTTCGGATGAAAGAGATGGTAGTTAAGATGGGCGCAGCCAGAAACAAGGAACTTAGTGGGCGTGTAAGAAGTCTTATCCACCAGCACAGATCTGGAGTCGTCAGTCGCTGGACACTGCGGGGCATACTTAGGATGGGATCTGAGCACCTATGGACATGTTCGGAGTGATGATGACCCGCAATGATGATGACCCGCAAATAACTCGATGAAGGTGTATATGAACTAAACAGTTTTTGCTTCTCAATGTACTACACATTTTAGAGTGAGAGTTTGATTGTATAAGCTTCCATTTCTTTGATTCCTACCTGGTTAAGTTCCCTTAAGTGTCCATCGCATCTATGATTCTGTTCATGATGATCTTAATCAAGTCATTCGATTCAACAGGAAGTGTTTTTCCTCTCTAGGCTTTGAAGTAGACTAGTGTTTTTTTTTAAATTGTTGTTAGGTTCCCTCTTTTTTTTTCGCACATTCCTTTTCTTCTTTCGAGACTTTATTGCCTGCAGTTGTTTTAATTATTAGCTATCATTTCCTTGTTATCTCGGTTGCTGTATAATATGAACCTACGGCCTTTTCGTTTGCCGTTAGTTTTATGGTTGCTTATATTTCACTCAAAGTGATATCTCCCAAGATAATATCAAATTATAAGGTTGTCATCTCCTCGAAAATCTATCAGTTGTTTTGGGATAATTAAGGAGTTATTTAAAAGTGTTTATCCTGTCGTAATTTTATATTCTCACTTGAAACTACCATAGCACCGATTTTGTTATAACAGACTCTTCTAGATGTAGGTGATCTTTAGCAAATTGTTCACGTTATAGAGATTATTTTAATTGTCTCCTGTCATTGCAGCTTTTCGTTCCATTTTTCCAGGATTATCTATTTATGCTCTCTTTTCTTTCCTGGCCAAACTGATTGCAGATTATAGTTTCTACTTATGGTCTCGTTTTTCAAATTCGATTTCTTGCGTTGGCTTTTTAATTGTAGTTTTATCTTCTCAATCAACGATTTCATTGTTTATGGTCACTATTAACATTTGGGACTCTGAATGCTCTTTTGTCAGTTAAAGATGTTGTGAGTTGTCTCCCAATACACAGCCAGTTTGGGAGTAATGTCTAAAAGAAAGTATGATTACATTGGACACATCATTTCCACACCATTTATTTACTATAAAACATTTCAGATCATCATTGATGGATATACGAGCATACAAAGATTTGATGTGAATTATAACACACTCTGTTAGGTATAATTACATTAACTTTTTTCAATTATGTGTTGTTGAGAATCATTCTTGTCCCTTTTGCTTTGTACACCATGTTGCTAAATTCCGCTAACGGCGGCCATTAAAGTTATGCAATCATGTATAGAAATTGTTTACGTTACCGTAGTGGAAGGTGACATTCTTTATTAATTTGATCGTCAGCCTCATTTTTGAGCCCATAACGTTGAAAACTTGTATTTATAACGTGTTTCTAGCCAGCGGTTTTTCACTGGTTCCCATTTTATGAGTTTCTTGTAGATGTATTTATCCTTATTATGTCCACTATTTTTGGGTGTTTTTCAACGTTCTTAGTTCAGTATACTATATAGTTCAGTATATTATTAATTGTTATCGATTTGGCTTCTCCTGTTCCTAGCCATCGCATCAAGATAATACCCGATATATCTCGAAATCTGTATTTCTACTTAGTTTTTTTTTTCCTTTTTGTGCAACCCTTCTTTTCACAACTTTATTATGATTTTAGAACCACTGGCTACACTCTTATAATTTTTTTAGTTTTTCCTATCTGAGTTTTCAACAGAATTGTTTATGTTGGTACCTGTGGCACTGTACATGTACTGATGTGCTAAAAATATTTTTTTTTCTATGAACTGGATTCTATAGCGCAATCAAGTTGGTCCAATTGGAGTCAATTTTTGTTGAATCACAAGCTGAGAATGTAGTCCCACGACTTACCTCCATATCTATAAAACCCGTGAACAAAGGCGTTGCCTGGTTCCTCACTGACAGATATGTCAAATATTCAACTTGATTGAACTTTCCAAGGCAAGACACAACTTGACATAATGATTGGGGTCATCAGAGTTCATAAGACCTTCGCCGCAAGAAGCAACAAGTCTCTTATGTGTGTGTATGTTTATAAATGTATGTATGTGTATGCACATATTTGTATAAAATACATATAATCCTTGTCAGGTCGGGCAATATTTACCTACTACCGTAAGCAGTGACAAAAAAGGAATTGAAGTCAACGGTCACAACATAAATAATTTGCGATATGCGGATGACACAGTCTTAATAGCAGAGACAGAGAACGAACTACAAGAAGTGATAGACATAATAGTAGAAGAAATCAACAAGAAAGGTATCAGTCTGAATAGTAAGAAAACAGAAGTAATGGTTATATCGAAGAAACAATCATCACCATCATGCAGCATAAAAATAAACGAGACAAATCTAAAACAAGTGCAACGTTTCAAATACTTGCGCACAATAATTACATCAGATGGGAGATGCACCACATAAATAAAAAGCAGAATAGCTCAGGCAAAATAGCATTTCAGAAAATGAAAAATATCTTATGCAACAAATCTATGTCAATAAAAATGAGAAAGAGAGTTCATCTGTGCTATATAGAACCAATTCTAACCTATGGAAGCGAATCATGGACAGTAGACAAACAAATGAAAAGACGGTTAGAGGCCACAGAGATGGGATTTCTCAGAATAATGTTGAAAGTTCCCTGGACAGATAAAAAGACCAATGAGGAAGTTCTCAAAGAGGCCAACACAAAAAGGGAGCTCTTAAAAAACATCAGAAAGAAGCAATCAACATTTTTCGGGCACATCATGAGAAGAGGAAAGTTGGAATACTTGGTTACAACTGGCAAAATAAAAGGAAAGAGAGATCGCGGACGACAAAGAGAGAAAATACTGGATAGCTTGGTGTCATGGCATGGAAAACAGTCAACAACAGAACTGATACGATGCACTGTGGATAGAAGATTGTGGAGGGACATGATCGCCTACGCCAACCGGCAGGGTACATGATGATAATTACCGTTAGCAGTAGAAAGTACAACATGCAGCTGCCCTGCAGGCTTGCAGGTATGCTCGGGAGAGCAAAAGACTAAGGTAGGGGGGTACTCTGAAGTAAAACAACTCCGCTGCCTTGTAGGTGAGACTTTTTAATCAAAGGCTAGCGGAGCCAACCGTAAACAAACCGACGGAAGGCAACAGAAAACCACCGTTGTAAATTCTTTGTGAGCAAGATAAAGATAAATCAGGCTCTGAAGATAGGTACTTGGATTGTAAGAAAGGGAAAACTGGAAAACATCAAACAGGAAATTAAATTGATTGTTTTACATTTATTGGGACTATGTGAAATGAGATACACTGAATCAGGGGAGATATATTCTGATGAACATAAAATCATCTATGCAGGAGGTACTGAAAACCAAAGAAGAGTAGGTATCATCTTGGATGCAGAAAGACCAAGAACAGTGAAAGGCTTGTGAGCAATATCTAACACATTCTTTTTTAATAAAGTTAAATGAAAAAAAAAATAAATATTAATCTCATACAACTTTATGTATCAATAGCAGACAGTCAGAAGGAAACAGTTGATAAACTTTACCACAAGCTTAAAATGGAATTCGTCAATAAAAACGACAGGAAAACACCATAGTTCTAGTGGATCTTAACGCATAATTAGGAAAGGAAAGAGTTGAGGAAGTAGTTAGTTATTATTTCTTAGGCGAGAGGAAAGAAATAGGTGACAAACTTATTGACTGGGCAAGAATACACAACATGATCATTGGGAACACCTGGTTTAAGCAACATCCAAGACGTCTTTTGACATAGGCCCAGGAGACAACGTACGTAATCAAATTGATTACATACTGATAAGCAATAGATTTAGAAACAGTCTGGTATGTAACTAGACCAGGGCCAGATTGCAACAGTAATCATGCACCAATTGTGGGAAAGCTGAGAGTAAAATTAAAAGCAGCAAAATTAGCCTCAGTTAACATCAAGTTAAATTTAGATTTACTCAAATCAGACATGAGGTTACAAATAAAATATAACATCACGATTCAGGACGAGTACAATGCAATAGAGAAGATACAAAGCATTGATGAACAGTGGGGAATACTAAAAGAACCAATGCAACAAACATTACAATTGTTCATACCACCAGTGAGGACACATTCAAGAAAGAAATGGATGACACACGACATTTTACAGTTAATGGATACAAGAAGTAGAAATAACGGTAACAAAGATGAGTATAAGAGATTAAATAAAGACATTGTAAAAATATGCAACGAGCAAAAGAAGCATGGCTAAAACAGAGAGGCAAAGAGATTAAAACACAACAAAAAGGAGATGCCAAAGCTATTTACAAACAAAATTGAAAAGTTAACAAAAAGAAAAACGCACTCAAAAATTGGATGTTTAAGATCAAAGAAATGAGAACTTCTGATTGAACAATAACGCATAAGGGAACGATAGACAGAATACATTAACGATATATATATATATATATATATATATATATATATATATATATATATATATATATATATAATGATGAAAGATCAGAAATAAATATTAAGGATACTAGAGAAGGAACATACATATTCAAAGATGAAGTTGAAGACACCTTAAACAATATGAAAGCAGGAAAAGTTCCTGTGCCCAGATAGCATAACTAAAGAAGAGATTGAAGCCATGGGTGATGTTGCAATATAAATAATAACAAAAATATTGAATGATATCTACAACAGCGTATAAACCAGACAACCTGCTAAATCAATATTTATACCAAATATATCTGGTGTGACTGAATGCGATGATCATCGCACAATAAGCCTTATGAGTCGCATGACTAAGATTTTACTAAGAATCATGAAGGGAAGGGTGCGAAACAAATTCACTCCAGAAATTAATGAAACACTGTGGTCTTGTTGGAGGTAAAGGTACGAACAATGCCATATACATAATGAGATCTTTAGTAGAAAAAGCCATATTTTTTCATAGATTAAACCCAAGAATTTGACAAAGTAATGCACCAAGAAATAATCACAGTTTTAGAAGCAAAGATCTAAGAAAAATAAAGAACATATAATAGCAATAAACAGCTACCATGAGAACTGGAAATCAATCGGGAATATTTCAACAAATAAAACAGGATGTCTGGAATTGTTGTGTGCTGTCATCATCATCATCATCGAGTGCCATCTCCGCAACGAAGGTTGGTTACGGTGGCTCGCAATTCTGCTCTCTTGCTTTGATGGTGCAGGTTGTCAAAGGCTGGTTTGTCCATCTTTTGATGTTACTCGTCCATGTTAGTCATGGTCTGCCTCTGCCTCTTTTACCTTGTATTTTCCCCTCCAGGATTACTTTTAGTAGACTGTTGTGTCTTTTAACATGGTCCAAAAACCTCACATGTCTTGTTTGAGTTGAGTTTAGTAGTTCTCTTTTCATTGTTAGTTGTTTTAAGACTTCATCGTTTGTTTTCTTTTCCTTCCATCCAATTCTACCTAATCTTCTATATATCCACATTTCAAAGACTTCAATTCTCTGTTCTGTTTTCTTGTCTAATGTCCATGTTTCTGCACCATATAGGAATGTTGAGAAGACATAACATTTTGCTATTCTTAGTTTTAGCCCTGGTGTTGTTTGTTTTGATGTTAATATTTTCTTCATGACATTAAAATTACTTGTTGCCATTCCCATTCTTTTGTTTATTTCAGTTTTACATTTTCCATCACTGGGTATTAAATGTCCGAGGTAGTTGTAGTTCTGAACTGTCTCCAGGTCTATTCCTTCAATTTTTATATCCACGTGGGCTTTGAGTATTTTCTTTGTTTATGATCATAGTTTTAGTCTTTTTGATATTCATATCTAGTCCATATTTTTTGCTTGTCGTGTTTATTTTATTAAGTAATTGTTGTAGATCTTTAGGATTTTCTGCTAGTAGTACAGTATCGTCAGCATATCTTAGGTAATTGATTATCTTTCCATTAATTTATAGGCCTGGCATCTCTGTGATGTTTTTAAAGATTTGCTCATTGTATAGATTGAACAAGCATGGTGATAGGACGCATTCCTGTCTTACTCCTCTTTTTATATAAATGGGTGTAGAGTTCTCATAGTTATATTTTATTATTGCAATTTGTTTCCAGTACAAAATACATATTATTCTTATGTCCATGTCATCTAGAGTAATCTCTTTTAGGCATTCTATAAGTTGTTTGTGGTGTACTCTATCAAAAGTTTTGGTGTAGTCTATGAAGCAGGCATATTTTGGTTTGTTTACTTCTGTGTACTTTTCGATTAATATTCACATGCAGAATATGGCTTCTTTTGTCCCACTATTTTTCCTAAATTAAAATTGCTGCTCATCTAATTCAGTATTTATTTTGTTCTCAATCCTTCCTTACATACCTTTTAGCAAGATTTTTGTAACATGGCTCATTAAGCTTATTGTTCTAAAGTCACCGCATTGTTCAACTGCACCATTGCACACAGTGTGTGCTGTCATCAGATTTAATATGTATAGTGAGATTATTTTAAGATCCCTAATGAACACGTCTGGAATAACAATCATAGGTCAATTTATTAATAGCCAAATATGCTGGTTATACAGCCTTAATCGCTAAGAGTGAAAATGAGGTACAAGAAAAATTAGACAATATAGTGAAGGAAAGCAAAAATAAAGTACTCACTCTTCATAGTAAAAAGATACAAGTAAAGGTAGCGACATAGAGAAATACTTCACCGCAATGGACAATAAAGACAAGTGCAACAATATTAAAGCATGTAATGGAATTTAAATACCCGGGAACAAAGTTAACCTCACATGGTAGTTGTACAACAGAGGTGAGATGCAGAATAGATCATGCAAAAGCAGCTTTAAAAAAAAATGAGGAAGATAATGTTCAATGAATTTTTGCCAATAGAAACCAGAAAAAGAATCCTCAAATTTTATGTAAAGCCAGTCTTAACTTATGGATGTGATTCATGGACAAAAGGACAACAGACAAAAAATCTCTGGAAGCTGTAGAAATGTGGTTTTACGCAAAAATGTTGAGAATACCATGGATATCTAAGAAGTGTAATGAAAACCTTCTGAAAGAGGCCAAAGCAAAATGAGAGCTAATTTCCAATATTAGGAAGAAACAATCATCATTTTTTAGCCATGTTATGAGAAGGGAACAACTGGGATATATTGTGACAACTGGGGAAATTGAAAGACGAAGAGAAAGAAGGACACAAAGAGAAAAGATACCAGACAGCTTAAAAGAATGGCTTTGCAGAAGGTCAACAACAGAAATGATAAATAACTGTCAAGATCGAATGTTGTGGAGAGACATGATCACTTACGCCAACAGGCTTGGTACTTGATGATGTTTATGATATATAGGAAATTGTCGGTGCGGCAAAAGAGATAACAGGCTGGGAAGAACAATGAAGGAAGGTATGGCTCATGGAAAATTAGACAGGGGCAGACAAAGAAGAATGTAGCTTCAAATCATAACAAATCTTGAACATGACAACAGAAATAGGTGACCTACAAACAGAGATTCTCTCAAAGAGTCTGCGGTGAGTGCGACTTTCTTCATAAATATATAACACGGATCGTCTTGAAAGACTGTTTAAACCAAGCGGTCATGACTAGACAGTAGCAATATAATAATATATTAGTGTATTTTGCTGGATGCTGTATTATTGAGCAGTTTCTGTGGGTATTGTAACTGCCAATACCGGATAGACATATCCGACCGTAAAACGAGCAAGATGCATTGGTGCTACCTGGTCTCATTTCTTTTCCTCTGCGACTTTTTGTCTCATGAATTTTACGTAATTATTTCCTCAAATATTGATGTGCCGTTTTTTACGTTTGTTCCCCTTGTGCTCCGATCTGATGCCAGGTTTTCCCATTTTCTTTCACTGATAGAGAAGTAGCACAATGAATCCATGCATTGATCCTTATATCTGAGCACTGATCTGCCTTTTGATCTCTGTCTGTCCCTAAGTTCGCCATACCATATTTGTCTGGGAACAGCATTTTTTTCCATACTTCTCACATGGCCTAGTAACCTTAGTCTCTGATTACTAAGCTATTGAGTTATTTGCAGGTCATCATCATTGCACTCCGAACATGTCCATAGGTGCTCAGATCCCCTCCTCAGCAAGTCCCGTCCAGCGACTGACGACTCCAGTTCTGTGTTGGTTGATAAGTCTTCTTATACGGCCACTAAGTTTCTCATTTCTGGCTGTGCCCATCTTAGCTATCGTCTCTATCATCCGAAGAAGTGACGTGGATCTGTGTTTGTCGAAGTCCTGTGCTCTTCCCACATCTCGGAGGGCATTGACGATGTCCGCTCGATCCAGTGGTTGACCGTCCTCAACGAGGACTCCTAAGTATCGCCATGATGGATGGGATGGGACTTTAGCTCATTGCAAGACCTTAGAGTTGATTACTTTGACCTGCCATTTGATGTACATTATCTTTAGAATGGAGTGAACATGAAAGCTCTTTAACTTTTTCTCGTGTCCTGCATAGATAGTCCAAGTTTCTGATCCATATACCTAATGTACTAAACACACAACTTTGGTAAATTAGAATCCAAGTCCTAGTGGCTATGCTCTAAGTTTGTTTTCTCTGCCTGGAAAAAATAATGTGATAGTGTGTGTGTATTAATGTACGTGTGAATATTTGTGTGTGTGTGTATATATGTTTGCGTGTATATATGTATATATGTATGAATGTATAAGAAGACAAATAATTCTCTTCTATTTCTTCCTTATATTGTGCCTATACCCAAACATAGGAAAATCTTCGCAATTAAATACAGAGAGCAATGAGATCAGAGATGAAAGACCCTCATGTAGCTGAACGTTGTAGTCAAAGCCTCTATAGGACTTCCTCTAAAGCTGCTGGTCTAAAGCTATATCGGCATAGTCGTCATCTTGGAAAAGAGAACAAACGTGGGAGGACAAGACTTGCTGTGTGAGCGACAAAATCCATGCACATCACAAGGCCAGGCTTAATGCTTTGGAGAGATTACATAGCTGGACTTCACATCATCGACATAACACAGAAGCAACAATCACAGTTTATAGAACTATCAGTTCATTTTGTTCAAAGAGGTTGCTACTAATGATGGAAAAAAATACTATATGTTACCACTCAGCATCTGTCTCTCGTCTCAATCTGTGCAGCTGATGTTCCACACTCAAATATATGTCACTCAATCATGATTGTGTACACCATGCAGGAAAGAACAGTGACCACGTTTTTCATACGCGGTGACTGAAATTTGCTGCCTGAGATCTGTCAATGATGGATAAAGAGACAAATAATCAACATTATGGAGATTGTACATAAACAACACTTTGGGCAATACACATGCCCATAAAGGACTGAGAAGAGATCACTAAAGGCTAATGCACCTGGATGCAGAAAGTAAGAAGCATTTGACTGAAAGCACGCGATATCAAGTGAGAAAAAAGTTTTCCAATTGCAGTAAACAAATAAGCAGGAAGAAAAACCAAGATTAAGAAGACCATTGCTCACCAGACAGACATATTCTTTATTACATGTGAAGCAATGAAAAATCACATTCGTCCACAAGAGACAATTATAACTGGTATAGTAGTCCATTCGCATAATTAAGAAACTGCTTTGATCAAGAAGGAGACGAACAGAAATTAGCATATAGCAAATGCGAAATCACTTTACAAAATCATGAATAAATTATGGAAATCAAAATTATTACTAGGCACAAAGCTTTGGGTTTCCGAAGACAAATGTGTTATCCACAATTATTTCGCGTGTGAGTGCTGAAAAATAAAAAAAAAAGTAAAAAGATAAAATACATGTATATGCATTTAAAAACAAATATCTCACTACCATACAAAGTATGCCTTGGGATGACTTCAAGATCAAAGCAAACATAAGAGCAATAGACATGCATTTAACAATATCATCTATAATGAAGAACATTTGAGAACATATGTCGGAATATGATGAAAAGAGTCAAGATAATCAATCCCAAAGAGGAAGTCATTAAATGGGAAAAGGTGGCAAAAAAAATATAAAGTAGTTGACCGAAAGAAACAAATTAAAATTAAAACAAAATACTCCTGTGATGATCAACTGCGGACCTGTCAGTGACTAATATCATTTTTCCTTTTCTATAATTTTCAGATAAACTATGAACAATAGCACTACACCCTTGCCCCAGCTCTTAATCAGATATGGCACCCAGGAGGCTGTGTTACAGGAGTTCGCTCCAGTTGCCTTTTATGCCTACCGTACAATACCCCCAGTCTGGTACGTCATTGGCTTATTCGGGAACCCCATTTCAGCTTATATTTGGCTGGGCCATGCCATTCGTGAAAGGATCTCATCCTCCATTTATTTGGGATCCCTAGCAATCAATGACTTGATTTTTTTAATTATCCACTTTATGTACTACCTGCACTTTACCTTGGGTCAAGATTTCTACGTCCGTCCAATCGCATGTGAGATGTTTTCTTTTTCTTACTACATTCCAAAGTACATCTCCTTTTTCCTTGTTTTTCAATTCACGTTTGAACGCTATATCGCTGTGTGCCATCCGTTCCTGAAATTCAATCTATTTAGTCTCAAGCGAACTATAAATATTATACTCTTTTTTATTATTCTGAGTATTGCACTATCCACTGTTCAAATTTACTTAGTTTCATACCAGCCTGATTTTAAGAAATGTGTTTCTCCTAACACGAATTTTAAAAAGATTTTTTTAATTATTACAGAAAGCATAATTTCTTTTGGCATTCCTATTTTAATTCTTCTGTTAAATACCCTTTCTTTGTTTAGAACATACAACATTTGCCAGAATGAAACCTCACTAGCAAAAGAAAGTAACAAAATAAACCAAACAATTTCGACAGGCTATCTTTTATGGGTGTCTTTTTATTTTCTAATCACACAGTTAACTTTATCCATAATGAGTGTATCAGGAAGTTGGGTTCCACAAGGTGATCTCCCTTTGTCTGATGTGGAAATTCGAAGAGATAAAAAATGGTCGTCTTTTTTCACTTATATTCAAATTCGAAAATTAATCGAAGCTCTCTGCGTGTCTTACTACGCTAGTCACTTTTTTATTTTCTGTTTGACTTCAAATTATTTCCGTTTGGTACTTGTGTATTTATTTACACGTAATGGCATGATGCCCCATAGAGATAGTGTGATGACAGAGACCAGGAGTTCTGGTAGAAAGATGACAATGCCAGCTAGTAGCGAACTCAAGTCAGAAAATGACGATAAGGAATGTATATTTTTAGCGAAAAGAAAGCAAGAACGAAACACGATGCCGCCAACAATTGATAAACACATCACACAAGCGTACATAGCCACTTACTCTACTGATGTGTGAATACATCCAAGTTTGTCGATTTTTATATGCAGTATTTTTATTTTTTTTTATACTAAATTTTGCCATAACATTTTCAACTAACTCATTTAAAAAAATGACAAAATCTAACTATCATCTGAAGTCATGGCAAATCTATTTGTGTCGCTTGAATACTATAATTATCAAATTATATTGTTATGTTTTATATCATATTTATCAAAAGTAAAATTTAAAACCGGAAGTACGTGAGCTATGAAGTTCAGCCAATGAGAAAGTCCTAAAGGCTTAAGTAATACGGACGATTACTGCTGAAAAGAGCTGAACTTATTAGTTTATTGCTGTCATTTACAGTTTCAAGTGAGCTGTAACTAATTTTTCAAATAATTAATAATTTTTTTTAAATATTCAAAGAAAACTTAAATTTACAGTTTGTACAACTACGTATTCAAATGTTTATCTTTATATAAAGGCGCACGTTGCTAAGAGTTCCAATCGATAGTATGACGGCAATATCCCTCAAAATATAGCGACTAATGACACCAGTATTGTGTGATTTAAAAATATCCTTCGGCTTCCTGCGAAGTGCTTCCGTTTGACATCTCCCACCTCGAAATAACATTCCTGGTGTCATTTCATGGTTGCAGTTACAAGGTCATTTTCTTAGTCATTCATTCCATCAGTGTCCATGAGAGCATTTAGAATGTCAGAGTGGTCCTTTGTTGTTCCAAATAAACCAAACTGGCAAGCCTGTGACGACACTCATTACTTATTTTTGCTGCATGCTCTGGCATGTAAATGAAGCAGACTTTTGTTAGTTTAGACTTTCTTTGGAGACTAACCACTTCCGCCGAGTCCAGCCAGTTGACATCTTCCTGAATATAGTCATGGAGCCACTGTGGAAACACGCAGAGAACACTCGTTGAGTCACTGAGGAAACACACAGATCATACTGGTTGAGTCACTGAAGAAACACAAATGAGCATGAGTCTTTATTTCAAGTCATGCCAATGCAAAGTCAAAAACTACTAATTGTCAATGCGAAAACATCAATATCTTTATTCCCAGTTCTACTTGCAACCTGAATCGCTAAAGCACATTAGCTCCGTGAGTGCCAAATAGCAGATCCATCAGCGTCTTCAAAACATTCATGGGAGCTCTCTAAAATCAAGGTCAGCACCTCTGCCTCAACGTCAATATTATTATTATTATTATTATTATTTTTTTTTTTGCATTCTATGTCAATCGTAATGACCACGGGAAAGGGCGTACTGCACTATAAAGGCACTCGAATAAATTCTTCACTGGGTTCTATTTCCTCGATTAAACACGCCAGCTGAATAATATCCAGAGCCTGACACATTTATGATTTTCCTCTTTTTAACTTGCTTCTTATGCTCATAATTTCACGATTAAGCGGATGATGTGTGTTTGCAATGAATCGTAGGAGGCCATGTGCTATATAAAGTCTTATTCTATCTGCCTTTGTGGGAAATCAAGAAGGTAACGTGTCGCTCTACAATCACTATCTTTATGTACCCATGGATGACGCACAATGCCTCGTCCTGTATCCTTTCCAGTTGTTCCATTTGTGTATTGCCGAGAGTCATGATCGACAGTGCATTCACAATCCAGACAGGATCAGTCCCCTTATAAAAGAACAAGATCAGGTAGCTCACATTGTGCTGCTGCTGTGACCCTAATTGCAAGTAGGCCCTTAATGGTTTTCTACATTTCCTGGTTTACATATTTGGTAAATTCAAGGCTCTGATCAAACCATATTCCTAGGTATCTCATTGCACAACCTTTGACTCCAGACTCTCATTTGGTTTTGATTTGTTGACAATAGTATTATTCAAAGAGAACCATGTTTGACCCTTGCTTACGCTGGGTTGAAAGATGTCACTGCCTCACAACCCAACGCCCTTATACGATGAATCGGTGTTTAAAGTTCTTCCGCCGAACTCTCTTTCTGTGTGTCTAAGGTTCTCAACAGAACTCTCTCTGTCTCTGCTCTGGGGATAAACTAAAACAGCATCAGCTTAAGATAGTCCTACAATTTGCTCGATTGTTATGCTTACTCTGTTAGCATTGGATAACACTGGGTATAATGTTGAATCCTGAGGTAGGTCGAGGTGTTTTATTGTTAGTTCATATGCCCACGTACCAAATTTAAGTGCCACCTTTTTTTAGAAATAGGGCGCAGAAATCAAATTAATTAGAAATGGGCTGATCTTGAATTCAAAAATCGTAAACATTGTGCAGTGCAGTCATAACGCTCTCAACAACATTGAAAGCTAACAAATGCGGACTATTCGACAACGGCTTTGAATGATTGCATCACTTTTACTTTGTTTTTGTTTTATTTGTTTCTTTCACAAATTTATATTTTGTAGCAACTTCAGGGGGAGTAGGATGTTGCCGAGACAATTTTTGTGTAAATTTCACATACAACTTCACCAAGAACATTCTGAATAAATTATTTTTATAATCTGGCAACATTGTGCCATTGTTGTAAAAATATTTGGAAGAAAAGTCAGTCAAATCAAATATACTGAGTGCTGGTGTTGTGCATTCTTAATAAACTTTATAACAAAATTATTTGTTTTCACTGGGCATTTTTTTCTCTGTGACTTGAAATTTAAAACACCAGAAGAGCATCAATTCATCTACTTTCATTTTTATTCTGCTCTCGGACACTAGAGAATGAGCTGTAAAATAATAGCCCGTTCATTTCTGTCCCAGAATTAAACTTTGACACTTTAGTTTCAGTTTTTCATCATATTGTCACATTCTCTTTAAAGTTACGTTCTAGTCAAATGAACATTATTATAGGTGAAACTAGAGTTCAAATTCCGTAGACTTCAAGTTCTTTTGACGTTTTTTGAAATGTGAATGCATAAAATAATGCTAATGCTTACATAAAGATGAGGAGAAGAATATATTGTTTTAAAAATATAACAAACAGCTTTTATTGTAAAGTTTAATATTGAGTGATAATCGGCGTTGCACAGATTTATGTCAAGTTAAAGTAGGATCCTCATCACAAGAATCTGGACTTGACCACAGATGCCCGGATCCTCCAACCAGAATGCTTATTAGCACATAGTTTTTAATTGTGCCAGTTCGGTGTTGGTTGACAATTCCTCCCAGCGCTAAGTATCTCACACCGTCCCACAATCAGTAATAGCATGTAGAAGATGGAAACGGATGTGGGTGGAAACGGATATACTGTTTGTTATGACAAATTCAAAACAGATTACAATTTATGCCACCATTAACTAACCAGCTGCTAATAATTGATCCCCAACGAAATCACGTTGTTAGAAGGAAAGGGAAATGTAAAAAGAGAGAAAGAGAGTAGGGGACAGTATGGAGAGTGTTGAGAAACAAAGTACGTGTGGGGGAAAGTGACAGTCTCGAGAATTCTGAGTAGAACAGTTGTTTAGAGGAAGGGAAGAATCTCATGATTATGGAGATAATTGGCAAACACAGGAAAGTGAGTAGATTTGGGAGAAGGTGGTGAAGGTGAAATAGTTAGAGATGACGTCGAAAGAATCCATTGGATGGGAAATTAAGGAAATTATTTTTGATTGGCTGGAGGGCGAGGAATTTAAGCACCTGCACAGTGTTAGAAACAAGCTCTATACGAGACATTCACATGTAGCTAAGGAGTAGAGTCGGCTACGCCGTTAGGCTTTCGCTTTATAGTTGCAGTTGAGCTCAAGCTCAAGTATTAGTTAGCAATTAGTAGTTAGAAGCACTCCAGGAGAGATTTTATGTTTTAGTTAGGGAGTAGCAGTGGCCACTACAGGTGTAGCTGTAAAGAAGGCCATTAGTCAAGCTTATTAAGTAAGAGGGAACTTAGAATAGCATGGGAGAGCGATGACAGGGAGTGTTAAAGTCAAGCAAGAAATTGTGATTCCTTAGCATAAACTGCGGACGGCTGAGAGGAATGTTAAACCGCTAGCTTTGTAAATATTGGTGTATTCTGAAAATGTGAACGTTGCTAATAAAGTTGCTGTTCCTTTATAAAAGAGACTTCCTGGTGCAGTAATTACCCAGTTGCATCAAGTCGAGGCAATACGCTGTGGTGATAGACGAAGTGGAGGTTGTCGCGGTGAAGAGAGTCAGCGAGTCAAGACTCTCCAGTTACAAACGCGAAGTACGATCAAGTGTACGTTTGGGTACATTTCAGAGACAGTATATGACGCTGTAACACACACGGCTTACCCCCTTGGGCAGCGTGCATGAGAGACAGGTTTCCAGTTCACAAGTTAGTCTTCTAAGAGCGGGTGTGGAAGGCAAGTTCTACATTCTTCCAGTCCAACAGCCTTGGGTGTACAGGTGCCTTCCAGTTACATTTCACTACAGTATGAGCGGGGAAGTTTACATGACTTACTATATACTAAAGATAGCCACATGGAATGTTAGGACTTTATACCAACAAGGAAAATTAGAAAATTTTATGGTAGAAGCAGAGCGATTAAACATAGATATTTTAGGCATATCAGAAATATAATGGAAGGAAAATGGATACATACAAGACGATAAATATACATTCATATACTCAGGTAACACAACAGAACATCAAGGAGCGGTAGGCATACTAATAAAACGAGAACTACAAAATATATAAATACTCACTTGACATACAATGATAGGATTATATTATTAAAAATGAAGGCAAAACCATTTGACATAGCAATAATACAGACATACGCACCTACTCAAGACTATACAAATGAACAAATTGAAGCATACTACGAAGATCTAAATACAGTTATGAAACAAGTGAAATCTTTAGACATCTTGATTGTAATGGGTGACATGAACGCAAAAGTAGGAAAAGGCAGATATAAGACCATTATAGGAAATCATGGTCTAGGAAAACGAAATAACAGAGGAGAAAGATTAATTCAATTTTGTGAAGAAAACAGGTTGATAATATGTAACACCTACTTTGAGCAAGAGAAAAGTAAATTATACACATGGAAAAGCCTTGGAGATAGAAAGAGGAATCAAATAGATTACATAATGATAAAAGATAGATTCCGGAACAGCGTCAAGAAAGCCAAAACCTATCCAGGAGCAGACATTAATTCAGATCACAATCCTGTAATGATTAAAATGAAAATCAAATTAAAGAGAAAGAAACAAAATACTAATTCAGCAATACCAATAGATACACCAGCTTTAAATTAGAAAGATTTAAAATAAATTTACACAATACAAATAAAGAACACATATCAGAAGCTGCTAGAAGAAGGGATTGAGCAGTACAGAAGTGAAAATCCTGAAGAAAAAGTCACAACCAAATAGCAATACATAAAAAAACAGCATACATGAATCCTGCATCACCTTACCGAAAAAGGAAAGTAACAAAAAACAAAATTGGATAACTGACATCTTATTAAAAAAAATGGAAGAGAGAAGACAAGTGAAGAACACTGCCAGATACAAGGAAATTGATAATGAAATACGAAAAATGTGCAAAAAATGCAAAAGAAGACTGGTTCAATCAAAGATGTATAGAAGTCGAAACTATGGAAAGTAAACACAATTTAAGAGAAATGCACACAGAAATAAAGAGAATGACTAATAAAGACAAAAACGCTGCAGGAAGCGGATGCATTACAAAGAGGGAAGAATTGAGTTATTGAGTTATTTGCGGGTCATCATCATTGCACTCCGAACTTGTCCATAGGTGCTCAGATCCCCTCCTCAGCAATTCCCTCAGTGTCCAGCGACTGACGACTCCAGTTCTATGTTGGTTGATAAGTCTTCTTACACGGCCACTAAGTTTCTCATTTCTGGCTGTGCCCACCTTAACTCCCATTTCCATCATCCGAAGAAGTGACGTGGATCTGTGTTTGTCGAAGTCATGTGCTCTTCCCACATCTCGGAGGGCATTGATGATGTCCGCCCGATCCATTGGTTGTCCGTCCTCAACGACAGTGCAGCTAGCCAACCTGTTCGCTCTTTCATTTCCCCGTACTCCCGCATGTCCAGGGACATAGACAAAGGTGACCTTACGTATTTTGGATTTCTGCAACGACTCTACCCATTGCATGCGTACAGAGCCCGCCTCCACTTTTTTTTATCATGCTCATCGAATCATTCGGTATACATGCGTGGGTGTAGTCTTGTGACTAACCATTTGAATGCCTTCATCGCCTCCATTGTCATGCTATTCGTGGTCATGACATATGCATCTCTGTCTTCCTTGACTATTCTGCCTGCCGAGCGTGTTGTAAATGCCCATGCACTTCTTTGGTGTCGTCTTACAGATCCGTCTTTATATATGACTGCATCTTTCTCATCGGTATTATCGCAGAGGGAAGAATGCTAACAGACAACAACGATATAATCGATAGATGACAGGAATAGATAACAGAATTATTTCATAACAAAAGGGACAAAAAAACCATTTATAAAATGTACATCTAGCTATAAAATCCTGAAATATGAAGTAGAAAAAGCTATAAAAACAATGAAAAAGGGAAAAGCAGCAGGACATGACAATATACATATAGAGAAGATACAGGCACTAGAAGATTTTGGAATTGAGGTGATCACAGACATATGCAATGACATATACCATACAGGATACATACCAAATGAACTAAAAACATCAACTTTCATTGCATTGCCTAAAAAGAATGGTGCAGTTGAATGCAGTGATTTTAGAACAATAAGCCTAATGAGCCAGGTGACCCAAATTTTACTAAAAGTTATACAGAGAAGGATTCAGAACAAAATTAATACTGAATTAGATGAGCAGCAATTTGGATTCAGGAAAAACAGTGGACAAAAGAAGCCATATTCATCATGAGGACATTGATCGAAAAGTACATAGAAGTAAACAAACCAATATATGCCTGCTTCATAGACTACACCAAAGCATTTGATAGAATACACCATAATCAACTTATAGACTGCTTAAAAGATATAAATCAGGATAACACAAACATACGGCTGATATGTAATTTGTACTGGGAGCAAACTGCAATAATAAAATAGAACAAGCAGAACTCTACACCCATTAATATAAAAAGAGGAGTTAGACAAGTACGCATCCTATCACCAAACTTATTCAATGTAAACATTGAGCAAATTTTTAAAAACATCACTGAGATGCCAGGCCTAAACATTAATGGGAAGATAATAAATAACCTAAGATATGCTGATGATACCGTTCTACTAGAAGAAAATCCTAAAGATCTACAACAATTATTTAATGTAATAAACATGACAAGCAAAAAGTATGGACTAGACATGATTATCAAAAAAACTAAAATTATGATCATAAACAAAGAAAATTCTCAAGACCTACAATTAAATATCAAAGTTGAAGGAATACATCTGGAGACAGTTCAGAGATATAACTACCTGGGACATACTAGAACCAGTGATGGAAAATGCACAACTGAAATAAACAAAAGAATAGGTATGGCAAAAAGTAATTTCAATCCCATGAAAAATATACTAATATCAAAACAAAAAAAAACCAGGACTAAAACTAAGAATAGCAAAATGTTACATCTTCTCAATATTACTACATGGTGCAGAAACATGGACATTAGACCATCAAACAGAACAGAAAATTGAAGCCTTTGAAATGTGGATTTATAGAAGAATAGGTAGAATTGGATGGAAAGAAAAGAAAACAAACGATGAAGTTTTAAAACAACTAAACATGAAAAGAGAACTACTAAACACAATTAGAACAAGACAAATGAAATTTTTGCGGTATGTTAAAAGATACAACAGCCTAATAAAAGTAATATTGGACGGGAAAATAAAAGGTAAAACAGGCAGGGCAGACCAATACTAACATGGACGAGTAACATAAACAAATGGACAATTCAACCTATTACAATCTGCACAATCAAAGCAAGAGACAGAGTGGAATGGCGCTCCATGGTAGCCAACCTTCGATGCGGAGACGGCACTCGATGATGATAACTATGTACTATATACAGGAATTTATTACGAGACCCCGTTACACTATTCCACAAGGTTTGTGTACAGTTAGGTTTTCCTACAATGCAGCTGCCCTGCTAGTACGGTGTGCCTCCAACCGTAGTCCAATAACAGCGATAACATTTCTATTATCCTTTCGAGCCGAAGTCGGCACATAGGGCAGAACCACAATCTCAAAACAGAAACCTTGCGTGCCAAAATGGCACATATTGCAGAGATCACTTCTTTGAAAATCTATTGTTCTGTTTCCATAACAATACTTCTTTACAATCAAGCCATCGATCAACCTCCTTAGTCGCCTCATACGACATGCCTGGAAGGTCACAGTGTCACTATTCTTTACTTCCCTCATAACGAGACCCCGGTAACGCACGGGACATAACATTTATAAATGAACAAAAACGAAACAGGATTAGTAAAAATGTGCTTAATTCTGCAATTTTTGCTTCACGGAGAGCGAGGATTTACAATGTACAACTTCCCTCTTCACACGATATGTGGTTACCTAAACAGTTTAGAGAAGTGCACATTTATTTTTCATTTGACGTAGAGTGAAGTGTGACTATATACGTTGTTCACTATGTGGCATAGTGGCAGCAGCGAACAAGAACAAGCATACAAGAACTAATTAAAAGTACCTATTGACTTATCAAATGCTGTTATCCGAAAGATAAACGACGCTCAAGAAGAATAAACAGTAAGACAACAACTTTAACTCTAAAGACATCAATATTTGTACCATGCATTGGAAGGTCAAGAAATCATTAAGTGTAAACTAAGGCTTCTGGTTGAAGGGGTCAAGTCAACGAGATGCAAATAAATGCATACAATTGCGAAGCTGCGGTAAAGTTGAATGTGAAGGAGAAGTGGAAAAAATACAATAAATGGTATGGTTAATGCTTTACGTAATTGATAGACGACACAAATTTGAATGACGTTTCGGCGCAATAGGCCTTCAACAGGAACAAAGCTTTAACCATACAATTCTTTTCTATTTTTTTTCACTTCTCATGGTTGAATATTTCGCACACTTGCTTTCAATGGATACTTTTCCCGCAGTGTTTATGGCTTATATTACCGACAGTTCAAGTAATTGTTTCCTGATAAGATAGTGTAAAAAAAAAAAAAAAAAAAAAAAAAAAAAAAAAAAATTTGACTTCTATATTCTATTATGAAAGAAGAAAACTAATCTACTGCACTATGCAACACCATAATGAAAAAATATTTTTTTAAAATAATCTCTGCACCATAAAACACCATAATGAGAGAATAGTATTGGAGAGTTAGAGTTCTTGAAAAGTGGAAAATGGATCAATCCCGAAAACTATAATAGCAGAACGTCAAGGAGGTCTTACTGACCGCTCTCACTAAAATAAGCAATATAGCGTGCCAGAGATTACATTACAGACCGCCATTGTAATGTTCAAATCCTACCCTCTAGAAGCTACTTGACAATTATGAATGTTTGCAGTAATCAGAACTATTTACAATTATTGTCTTGTTGGTGTGCACGAGAGAACAAAAGTGGCATGGCGTGAACCATAAGGGATGACAAGTCGTTGCCTTGTAAGTCAGATGTTCTTGTGAATGGCCAACAGAGGCATCCTTATACAGCTCGATAGAGGTTACTGCAATACTAAAAAAAAAAATACAAACATTGCTATGGTGACAGCTTTATGTGGTAATGGACAAAGCAAAAGTCGACGTTTCGGCTAAGTAGGCCTTCAGCTGGAACAACAAACACAAAAAATATATAAAAGGATATGTAAACAAGTCTAATTACATGGCGATAATATGTTAGATACTCAAGAAAGGAAATAAAAAAAGGGTCACTTCCCTGTGTTCCAGGGCGTGGTCAGCCTCCAAATGGACTAAAATGAGAAGGCGGGATAACCAACTATAAATCTCACTTACCAGGCAGTCAAGCGAGAAGACGGAATGGAAGGGTTCTAAAAATATGGGAAGGTGGGTACAGGATATGTATAAACTATGCAAATCTAACTCTGTGTGTGCACCCCGAACCGATATGAAAAAAAGAAACAAGTGTATATAACAATACATGCGTACAAGCATAAATCCGCATATATATTGCCACAAAGCCCACACAAGAAAAATCAAAAAGAGCCGAAAAGTGTCAATACATATGCAGACAATTATATCTACATGTACAGGTTCGGTAGCGCACGAGGGTAAGAAATTTGTAGTAGGTGTCCTATGTGTATTAGAGTGTATGTTCATACCTGGGGGGGGGGGGGGGGCAGCAAACCCAACTGGGTAAAAAGGCGAGTCTCAAGGGCGAACCGGCTGCGATTGCTGGAGTGATAAGAGACAATGCCAGTTACCTGCATGTCAGGTTTACCACTATAGCCAGGGAAGTTGAAATGGGCAGACACCGGGCTGGCAGTCTTTTGCTCAACATCACGAAGATGCTCACAAAATCAGTCACTCAAGCGTCGTCCTCTTTCGCCCACATACGTCATCTGGCAATGCTTACATATTATGGCGTAGATGATGGAGGCTGCCCACTTTCGTCCACATACGACATCTGACAATGCTTACATATTATGGCGTAGATGATATTCCGTGACACACAAGTAAACCCCTCCTTGATGTCGAATCGCTTATTAGGAAACAAGACTGAATCGGTGCAAAGCACGTAGTCACAAGTTCTGTAACCTCGACGTCCACAACGAACAGTACCAAGGTGTTTGTGGTTTGTGCGGGAGAGGCGGCTTGTGACAAGAATGTCTCTCAGACTCCTGTCGCGTTTGAAGGCTGTCAAAGGAGGATTACTGAAATGTAGGCAGGTAGTGGGATCTGAGTGGAGAATGGAGCGATACCGGTTAAGATCCTCACCGCAGCCAAGTTGTGGAGGTTGTAGGTGAGGATGAATATGGTCCTATCAGAGGAACGGCGGGTGGATGGGGTAAGTAATATCGAGAGCTCGCTTGAAGGCATATTGGAGAACCGAATCAGTATAGAGACGACGCCTAAAGAAACTGAACATCAGGTGGGCCTGTAGGAGAAAATCTTGATCATCCTGGTATATTCGACGAAGTCGTAATAATTGGAAATATGGAATTGAATCTCTGCAGTGAGATGGATGAGACGAGGTGTAGAGAAGATAACAATGGTCCTCTGTGGGTTTATAGAAGACGGAAGTGTGGAGGCTGGAGGTACCAAGGGAGACGACCAGATCAAGAAAAGTGACGGACGAGGTAGAGATACCTCTCTCTCTCTCTCTCTCTCTCTCTCTCTCTCTGCGATCAAGACTCAATCAGAGAGGGATTCCAGACTCTCGCATGAAGTCAGCTGTCTGTTTAAGCGAATCGATTGCCCCATATAGTTTCTCTTCCAGGGAGGTGGGCGTGGGCCACATTGCTCTTCTCAGGTCTGTGTACTGGGGGCAATCCTGTAAAACATGTTTTGTAGTCATATTGTCCAGTGTACAGTGACATAGGCTGGTTGTACCTATTTTGAATTTGGTGAACATGTGATTTCTCATTCTATTGTGGCCAGTGCGTAGACGAAGTATGATGACTTTATCCCTCCTTGATAGTTGATGGTAGCTGTCACTCTCGTTATGCATTGGGTGTTCTCGTTTCCATTTTTCATGGAACTGACCTTGATGATGGATTTGGCTTCATCATAACTGAGCGGATAGTTCTCTTGTGGTAATCCCCCTCCCTCTTTAGCTAATTTGTCTGCGCGTTCGTTCCCGTGTATATTACAGTGTGATGGTATCCATCGAATGACTACTCTCTGGAAGTTATTGCATAGTTGGTACATGATTGTTCTCAAGTCATCAAGTTCAATGTTCTTGGGGCTTTTTAGAGCTGATAATAATGACAGTGCATCAGTCAGTCACCAATTTATTGTGCATGTTATTTTTGTGTTTAGTAGCCAGTGTTGCAGCATCTCTGATGGCCTCAGTTTCTGTTTTAAAGTTGTTTGAGAATTTTCCAGTAGCTATTGACTTGGTGATCTCGTAATCTTGTAAACCTATTACTGTTTCTAGAGTCTTGATAGGTGTAGATTTTATAGCACCAGTGATGATACGGGCAGCTTGGTTTTGTGAATTTTGATAAGGCGTGATTTAGAAGCCATAGCCATACTCTAGAACTGGTCTGACTCTTCCTACGTATAGTCTTTTCAAGATATTGCTATCTGCCCCCCAGTCCGTTCCTGCCAGTTTCTTCATAATATTTGTTCGTTTTCTGGATTTTTTCCTCTCTCTGTCTATCTGATTTTTCAAAGTCATTCTGCAATTCATGGTGACACCAAGATATGTTGGGTTTTTGTCAATAGGGAGTGTATGGTCTTTTATCTTCAAGTTTGCAGAGAGTGTGTTTCTTGATAGTCTGAAAATTGTATATGCAGTTGTTTTTTTTCGTTGATTGGTAGAAACCATGTGTATGTCCATTTTTCAAGTTCACCTAGGGCATCTTGCATCCTGGGTCCAGCCACCGATATACTTTCCTCACGAGCCCATAACGCCAGATCATCTGCGTATATTGCTGAGTGTGTTCTGGGTGGAATGCCCATTACGATGTCATTTATGAAAATTAAAAAGAGTGTTGGGGACAAGACTCCGCCTTGTGGGACACCTTGTTCGATAGAGACCTTCTTACTTAATTGACCATGAATTTGTTCTCTGGCCGTTCTATCTTGAAGGTATTGAGAGACCCAATTGAATAAACGACCCTGGATGCCAAGTCTAAAAAGCTTGTTCCTTAAATCCTCTCGCCAGACCCTATCAAAAGCCTTCTCCATGTCGACCCACACTGCCAGTGTGTTTTTCTTTTCTTGCAGAGCATCTTCTATTTCCTGTGCAATGCAGGTGACCATGTCTTCAGTTGATCTGTGCCGACGGAATCCACTCTGTTGTGGTACGATTTGTTGTTTTGTCTCCAAATGCCACATAAGTCTTCTGTTAACCGGCCTTTCAACGAGTTTATTCAGGCAGCATAGTAGGCTAATTGTTCTATAGCATCTTGGGTCTAGTGGGTCTTTTTCACACTTGAGGATGGGCACCATAATAGCTTCTTTCCAGATTGCTGGCACATGACCTCTCTTCCAGCTAGCATTTATTATCCTTTGAAACTGGCTCTTGGCTTTCTATCCCAGATTTAGGAGCATTTCGTTGGAGATTCCATCTTTACCAGGGTAACTTTTGAGCTTCAATCCTTTGAGCGCAACATCTAATTCAGTTGGAGTAAAGATGGTCGTCTGATGCTCTTCTGGTGCTAAAGGCATATGTTTTACATCTTGGTTTTCCCGCCTTGCAGCTTTCTGTTTGTCTATTGGAATGTTTATTCTACTAATGTTTTTGTAAGTCTCTATCAGTGTATATTTGCTGCCCTTTGCCTGTGAGGATGTTCTGATTGTGAGGTAGAGATATGAGATGCAATCTTGCTGGATTTATGAAAGTTGCCAATATAGCCGATGAACCTGGAGATGTCATCATCCGGCAAGTCAGTCAGCCAAAAACCGTCATCAATGTATCGGAGGTATTTACGGGGAAAGGGGCCACGGTACGAGTATTTGATGTTCAAGGTAACCCATGAACAGGCAAGCATAACTAGGACCCATCTTGGTTCCCATATGACCACTGACCTGGTCATAGAACTGACCATTGAATTCGAAAGTATAAAGGTTTTTTGGTACTGTTCGTTGTGGACGTCAAGTTTGCAGAATTTGTCACTACGTGCTTTGCATCTCTACGCATCTTGGTGCATCTTGATGCCTTTACTTCTCTCGATAGAAGTAAGCGGTTAACAACTATTGTTTTCTTTTCCCTTTTCTGCAATAAATTATCAAGTTGATTATAAAAATTGATACCACAAACGACGTAAACATGGTAACTATCTCGACTGATAGGCATGGTCCCTACAACTTGAAGCGGACCACACAGCCAGTGTCTTTGACTGGTGCTTCTAACTGCCGCTCAACTTAAAGGTAGCATGAATCTTTACAGGATTTTGAATAAAATAAGTCAGCTTAAACGATGACGCAATACTTAATTTGTAACATTTAGCAACAACTTAAAATTCAAGAAAAGTTTATGTAGTATGTGAACGTGGCGTCTAATGGTTGTGACGCGCCTGCTCGACGGCCACTTTTTTTTATCTTTGCCATTTGTCCCAGGGTATCAATACAATACGATTATTGTTTTCGAGTGTTAGTGGTCTAGGTCAAGCATTCAGGGTACCTGGAATTTTTTATACTCTGGAGGAGCGAATTTTTAGTGGTGATGCCATTAAAGAAATAATGGAATAGTGGGCTCGAAAGCGAATGAGACACCCTAACACAGGGCCATAATTTCACTAACAGATGCCGCGCACATGTGTTGAAAAGAAAACAATTATTCCCATTTCGACAAAATGTTAGCTCTACAAAACGTGACAGAAACACACATGTACGAGTGTGTAAGGTTTTTGTTTGTTCAAGGCAAGTGTTACAAGAATAACATTTACTTTGTTAGTAGAATCTAAATAAAACAGGTGATACCGGAGACACCCGAAGGAGTCCCAGAGAAAATGTGCCTAAGGTCTGTAAAATTTATGGTCACTAACACCATATTACCTATTCGCCACTTGGCGTGAAGGGGGTACTTTACTTTTTTTTCTTTTAATATCTATCCAGCGAACAAGAGGCAGGTCAAAACCTGTCTCACATAGCAAATTTACAAGCTTTTGATAGTTCACCCGGTATTAGGTTCTTGATATTGAGACAACCAGCGCCGGCTAACTCCTTTTCTTTTTAAGCCTTGTCTACGTCATATCTAATGATGGGAACATTAGTCGTAATGTACCCATCATGTCTACATTCGCATAATTTGTTTGGTAACTCTTCTCGGGCCGGACTACCTCTAAGACCCAGAGATAGCCAGACTTTCCTTAGGTCCCCATGCCTGCTGCATTGCTGGGCTAACACAAACACATTCGATCGATTATAGCTGAAAGGGGTGCAATCCTTGATTTTATTAGCGCTCCGTGTGGTTACCTACAACACAGGGTAAATTACCGCTATTGCTATCATTGTAGGTTAAGCGATCTCAGCGAATGTCCAGTACAGCGTGGGCCAACCAAACCTATGGCAAGATAAATCTTTGTGTCTGAATCTGCTGCCCTTAAGGTAAGTCACGCCATATTCTCACAGTTCACCACAGCCAGGTCTGTGCCTCTAAGGGCATAATGTAAGGATTTACCTTGGACGCTGTCACTGGTGTTTCTCCAGTTCACACTTCGTGCATTAAAGTCACCACACAGCAGTTTTGGTAGTTCCTGCAATGTGTGTAGAAAATCTCAGCCCTCGGTGGCAGTTTGTGAACTCGGCCGTTGATAATGTTCCACTTTTTTCATCCACGATGACTTGAGGAGAGGGAAAAAATTGTTTGTCATCATCATCCTGTGCCATACCGGTTGGCGTAGGCGATCATACCTTCCACAATCTTCTATCTACAGTGCATCATATCAGTTCTATTGTTGACTGTTTTCATGCCATACTTTCAAAGCTCATAGAATTCGTGATTCCAGCAAAGATAAGGAGTGGTTTGAGTTGACATTGTTCATGAAGAGATGTGAACTCCTTGGGTAGAGGTAGAAATAGGACAGGGAATAGCTAAGAATAGTAGAACCACTTTAATCAACTGTAAGACTATAAATATATAATAGATGTATCGCCCACACTAGGACTAGAGCTGGCTCTCTTTGTCTTGCACTGGTTCCAGTAATCGATGTTTTACATAATTTCTGAGCCGCCAGTCTACTTTAGATTCGTGATTCGTTCTGCCATCTATGTTCTTTTACCCCCGATCACTACTATGACTGCGCTTCCTGCCGACAATGGGTGTCTTGTCCTTTAATGATAGAGACGCTGTCGACCTCCGTGCTGCCGTTAACGACTATATAGGGGTCTATTTCGATTTACTTCAATTAAACATAAAACATTTACTATCGTTCGGTCACTCCAAATGGTGCACGAAAAGCAACCAAACGGAGAGAACCATCCAAGATTTCGGGGATAAATTCTGCGATGTAAGCCAGTGTTTTCTGAAAACGCAGTGAATGTAGATCGCTTTTAGTAATATATTGAATGCCTGTAATATGTTAATAGAATTGCAATGTAATGTATTATTACAATGGACATTATTATGTGTTTAACTGTATAAATGTGCAATTGTAATGAACGTAATTTTATTCCATTTCTCTATTACTTTCAGATAAACTATGAACAATAACACTACAATCACGCTCACGCTTAATAATGTCAATAATATAATGATATGTACTTTGTTATGTTCTGTTTGTTTCTTCCAACAATATTTTTTCTTTAGCAATATTTGCATATGCACACAGGTCAATATGATTCAGTTAAAGTTACAGTTAATCGTGTTTTTGTGGACGGGGAGTTGATGGAGGAAACCAATGCCAAGGGCATTTCTAATTAAAAATTTTTGTATAGGAACTTAACCAGGACTTTTGAACTCAACTAAATTTGAAATAATATGGAATATAAATATATAATAAAAATGGTATCTATTCCATCAAAGGTTGAAACAATAGTTGCAAGAAAAGAAAAGACATCAAGTTGATCCCGGTAGATTCTTTAAAAAAGGACAACGTTGCGTTGTTCAAAGACGTAACACGTTTCAATATTTTAAAAATAGATTCGATTTTATCTTCTTTACTATTAACAATATTTTTGGTAGTTGTATTGACACTTGTTTTCTTGTCGTGTTAAAAATTATTTGGAAGCAGTTTTGTTAAGTTAAATAAAGTATTAAGTGGATGCCGTAAGCATTATTAAACATATTAATAATAAATTCTTTCTCAGGGACTTTATTATAAAATAATTTTAAAATATATTTTTCGCATACATTTATGTTCTCTTATTGTTGATCTTATGGGAGCCGCGATAGCTCAGTGGTTAGTGATCTGGACTACAAAGGACAAGAGGTGGGGTTCGATCCCAACCGACGGCTCCGGTTCACCCAGCCTTTAATGGGTACCGGATTTTTTTCTGGGAAAGTAAAGCGGCACGGGCGTAATACCGATCACATTACCCCAAAAATCAAGTGCCGAAGGTCTGTAAAATTTATTGTCACTAACACCATATTCCCTATACGCCACTTGGCGTGACGGGGGTACTTTACTTTTTTTTATTGTTGATCTTATTCAAATCCAATATAGGCTATGAGCATTGTGTCATTGTTCTTGTTACTGTACTTTGTTATTGACAATATTCTGATGCAGGCTTAGACCTGCTGGGCGTGGTCATACAATCTACAAGAAAGTTGTTGTACAAGAAAGTTTTTGTACAAGAAAGTTGTTGTACAAGAAAGTTGTACAAGAAAGTTGTTGTACAAGACAGTTGTTGTACAAGAAAGTTGTTGTACAAGAAAGAATACACGTTCGTAGTGGATGAGACAACCTGTGAGACGATGAAAGAAAGTAACATCCCAGTAACGGAGAAAGACTTGCATGTAGATTCCTTACTACCATTAACTATAACTTGTCGATTGTCTTGAATCATTCATGGCTCGTATCGAACTAAAAAATAATAACTTGAGTTTCGGTGTTATTGAAACCTTAACACTATGTGAAGCGGAAAAGTAAACTAGGAAAATGCATTCGGCAGAGTACAATGATAACGAATACGACAGACACTAAAGCACAATTTAATAAAGAACAATGCTATTAATATGTGTGAAAGCCTTTACGAAATTAACCAATGGAAATTAGGAACAAATGTTTTAGCATCAGATCAGGAGTATGACAACGTACAGTGAACTTTTCATCACACACAGAGACCACTCATATCATATCATATAAGTAACACAAATAAATATAATAATCTTATATATAAAGCTCCTTTTGTAGATGACCAAACACTGATATAAAGAACAGTAAGCGAATTAAAACAAGATCGCTTCACCTCTTCCTGTCATTCGGACCCCAGGAATCTATTACCTCACATAGCCACCCGTAATGTGACTAATATGATGGCTGTGGCTGCTTCCCTTTGGTGAGGCATTTAATGTTTTCTGGTGTTGGTGATGTTGCTACACACCGTTTCATGTTTGCGTTGATCAGTCCGGAGTGCAATCAACTCTTTGCGATGGTGAGGTTAGAAATGAACGTCACACAGCAGTAGGTTATTCCGAACACTGAATGAATGTGTCAATGCATGTTTTCTCAAAGTAAGAAATGAATCATTACTTACGTAACGTTTATATAATTCAAGCTTTGGATGTTCTTGTGCATAGATTTCGGCTCACATTCACTTTGCATGTGAATGATTTCGAGTTGTATGTTATCAGACACATCAACTGTTTCCACATTAAACTGGGTTGCAAATATGTTCAGTACCATTATTTACTTCTTCCGTCCTTGTATTTGTCACTAAATGCCTCAATTAGATTCGTAAATCCACCAGCATATTCAAAAGCCAAAAAAAGGTTTTTTCTCATTCCAGAGTTAGGAAATGCACCGTATAATTCCTTTCCAATTGCACTTCCCACAGCTTTAATCTAACTGCAAATGATTTCACGTTTACGAAGGGATCAGTGAGCTGAGAAGTTGCTAGGAGCTCTACATCTGGTTCAGCTCTTAGATGTACTTGGCAAAGTCCACCATAAACGCTAAATCTCACAACAACTTGGTATCACAGAATTCCATGACGTGTTTTCC